>JARJCQ010000020.1:0-1366701 GCA_029281465.1 Mycena epipterygia
TCTCGACGAGGAGGACAGCATTGATCGTGTCACCTCGTACGACGCCGCATGCCAGTACTCTTCCAATATAAAAGCAAGATTTGAAGTCCATTCCCCGGATCTAGTGGACATCGTGAAGAAGATGCGTTGGGCGGTACCCGCGCTTCACATCCATGGTCATCAAGAGGAGTGCATGTACAAATTCGGAACAAGCTACATGGTGGCGACTGGCCATTTCCACGGAGAAACCGCCGAGGTTTATTGGCCGGAGCTGAATCAGATCGGCACGCAGGTTTCCCAGCAGAGCGGCGGGCATCGTCACGACACGGTCATTAACCATCACAACGACTGGAATTACAAGAAGACCGCAAAGGCCTGTAAGTCACTCTGAGTGTGCTGTGCAAATGTGATTTCTGACGGCGTTGTATTAGTTTCGTTATTGCTCACCGATTTGCGGAGCTCAGAGCGCAATTCCGAAAACACCAAGCGGTCTTCTTGGGCCTATCTGCTACCTACGCGGAGCGTATCCAAAGCGAGGGCTGGATGACGGGAAGTCGGGAGCCGGACATCTCAAACAAAAAATACACAAAAAGTGTATACAGACATTCGCAAACCAAAGGTAAGCGCACGAAATAAAATATGTGCTAGTATACCAACTTAGTTGTTGCAGTGCCGACACAGCTTGCGATCTACGAGCGGATGCTTGCGGACGAGGCTGCCGTACCTCGCACCAACACCCCGCTCAACATCGTCGCTGCATTCTTGCATGAGGGGATCCAAATACAGGAAGACCAGTACGTTTCTACTCGACGCTGTAGCACATTCATAAACTAACGTGTTGAAACAGACTAAGGACTACCAAGCTAGTCGCCCAGTGCAAAAAACACTACTCAGTTACATTGAGCAACGAGATCGATAACATGCGCAACAAGATGGAGAACGCGATCGGTCGATGGCGCAAAGATCAGCGGGCGGTGATGCCTTGGGTCGAGGGTCATCTGAATAAGCAGGATGGGTGTGTCGTCGAGAAGGAGATGTTGGGTCTGCCGTCGGATTTCAGCGCGGAAGATCGAGACACTCTCAATATCGCGACGTTTGTGCGGCAGGAGTCAGAATTGCGTCAAGGGGCAGCATTCGACAGCTTAGCAAGTGTGAAGATTGTGGCCAAGGCGCTGGTTTCCTTGCGCGATCGAAAGAGGAAGAACGACAGCGGGGTATACAAAAACACAATGTCTCAAAAGCAGATTAACGACACCGAGCGGCGCCGCGACCTCCACATCGCCAACTACATGGCTGCGCGCAAGGCTTTGATGGCGCTGGGGGAGGCTGATGGGTCGGTGGCGGACTTTCCACAACTGACGGTGGAGGATACAATAATGAAGTCAAGGACGTTGCGTCGGCAACTGGGAGACTCAGGGAGGGTGGATGGGCCGTTGTGGGCACAGGGGGCGGTCTCAGTTGGTGCCAGGAATCTGATCCCTGCGCCCCAGACGTCGGAGGTGGGACCTAGTGGCGCCGCGGATGGGTTAGCGGTGACGGTGACAGGTGGTACGGTGATGGTGCAGCGTAAACGACCGGTGGCCAGGGAACAAGTGGCGAAGGAGCGCGGAGCGCTTGCCCCGGCTACGAAACAGAAGAAGAAGGATGACGGATGGCTATGGACGTTTAAGCCGGGGAAAATGGACGAGGAGGATATGCGTAAATATTCGATGGAAGGTACGTGCTTGGAATTGGTGAAAGGGGAATGGGTAATTAACGACGGCTAGGTGATCGCATTCAGTGGTATCGCGCGGAGGCGGAAATGGAGCGGTGGCGAGAGCAGGTGGAGATGAAGTTGGCTGAGTGGCGGACGACCATCAGAAGTTTTGCGGCATACAAGGACGCCTGGACACAGCTAGCCGCTGCCCAGAATGCAGAGAACATCGGGCATATCGCGTACGCGAAGCAGAAGGCGTACATGTTCGCTATGCGCGAGGTGGAAGGCAGAACGGCACTGAAGGCAGACAAAACCTTAGGCCCCAAGTACGGCTTTCTCGTGGAGGACGATGCGAATCTCCTCGCGTTCGTGCTGGAAAACCGTGCGCAGGATGCACGTATGCTCGATGCGGTGTTTGCTAAAGCTGCGGAAATGGCGGTGTTGGAGAGGGCCAAAAGCCTGCGGCTGGCAGAGGGGAGAGTGGCGGCCTTGAAGAAGGCATTGCAGGGAGCAGTCGTCAAACGGGACCTGGAGGCGTTAGCGACGGCATTACTGAAGGCCGAGGCCACCCAACGGGTATTGGTGAGCGGAGTCCCAGAGGCGGCTGAGGAGGATGGATGGGAAATGGACGAGGACGACGAGCAGGCGGTCTTGGAGGAGGAGGAGAGCGAAGACGACGACGACGAGGAGGAGGAGGAGGAAGAGGAAGGTGGGAATGAAGGGAACGCTGATGGGATGGAGGAGTGAGCATGCAGCTGAGAGGCGCGTTGCAGGCTGAACTCGCTGAATCGGTTCAACTAGCTGAACTTGCTGAATTGGCTAAATAGGCTGAAACACGCTTAACATGCTGAATCGGCTGAATCGACGGAGTAGGATACGATGCTGTCTGAGAGGCGCGTTGCAGGCTGAACTCGCTGAATAGGCTGAGACTCGCTGAATCGGCTCAACTAGCTGAACTTGCTGAATCGGCTAAATGGGCTGAAACACGCTTAACATGCTGAATCGGCTGAATCGACGTAGTAGGATACGATGTTGTAGCTTATATGTGTTGCCATGTATAATAAAGTGGCTCAAACTAGTTAAACCCGCTTAAGCCGGGTTAAACGATTTTATGCTGCAACGTAAATGGCTTAAGCCATCGTGAACAGGTGACAGAGATCGGACGCCTTAAACCACAAACCGTTGCGAAATGATGGTACAAAAAATGATTGACCACTTATATCGAAACGCTTAGGGTTATTTTCCTGCGAAGGATGCAAATCAGAACCAACCCTACGCAGAAAAAAAGATATGGCTCACGATCTTCTGTGCCCGTAAAGCTCTCATATTCAAACCCACAGGAGAAATCTGTTTTTTCTCCCTTCGAAGCCACATGATATGCAGCTAGATCGCTTTGCAGGCCATTACTCGTATCTTAAGCAGATGCCCTGATTTCGTATGAACCTGTTTACAATCACCTCAATTTGACCTTTTTTTCTCAACCACGTTCCCGGCTCCAGTGCCTTGGGTCTGACCTCACAGGATTATTCCGTTTTTGCCCAGTGAAATTCCAAAATGGTAGCGGCGATCACCATTTAGCTTCGAACAACTACGGCATATTCCGTGCCGCTCCATCCACGGTTCTCGGTCGAGCGCCCAAGCCCCGCTCAAAAGGAAGGCCTGTCGGATCTAGCTTCGTCCCTTTCCCCCATCCATCATCCTGCCTTCCCGCAGCGCACTTCCACTCTCAGTACGGTGCCCAAGTATCAGAAGGACGATGAGCCCGTGGATCAAAGCGCAGACATCAGCCCGCTGAAAAAATGACTTCGACTCATCGATAAGGAAGGGTTTCCGGAGGGAGGGGGTCCATACAGCCAGAATGACGGCAGAAAATGGCACCGATAGAGGATGGCTCGCCTGGAGGATCACAGGCTCAACATTTTTGGACTAGGAAAAAGGCGCGGATATCCAGGCTAGAAGCGCAGTGAGCATATGTATTAAGTACAATCCGGGGAACTCGCCGTGTGTCAGACTGACATAAGAATCCGGCCTGGCGCTTCGGCGTGACTTCGACACATCCAGACTGAAGAGCGCATACATCCAGCGTACAACGGGCGTGCACGCCACAGATTGATGATAGGAGGAAGGTGCGCATAAATCCAGAGCAGAAACCAGGGGCTGTGAAGTACCCAATTCGTGATTCCTGTTGTCTCAACTAGACAAGTCAGAGGAAGTTAAGCACTCATGCAGCTTTGATAGATCCGGTATGACGCAAAATCAACGGCGACCATCATAAGACGATGCACTCCAATCATTGTCGGAGGACGCCGCTGTGTAGGATCGAGGCGGAATTACACGCCCGCAAAATAAGAGCGCATCCATCCAGCACTTGACTGCTTTTGGGAGGTTCTGGCTTTAGCGCCAACGCGCTTAAAACTCCGGTCCAAGAAGAGGGAATGTGATATCCAAAAGACATGAGATTTGACCTGAGATTGTTTAGTCTCTCAAGGGTGGCCGACACGTACCAAACGACGCAGTCTAAATGGCTGTGGTGGTCCGACGTGCGTGGATTCAAGATTGTGTCCTGTCGCCTGTCGGGAGTCCGTTATCCTCAGGCTTCTAAGGTCCGTTGGGAGAACGAATACCGAAGCGTAGAAAGCCTTGAAGCTTGAAGTATTGCGAAAGACCTAAGTGATGAGGGGAAGGAAGGGCCACGATCGGGGTATGGACCGATGCCGATGATGGATCGGGGTTTGAATTATGCACAGCCATCCCGCCCTTTCAACGTGTGCCCAGTTCCCTCCGTACTCATCTGCGAACCAGACAGAGTATCGCCCCCGCCCCACAGATCCAACAAGAACTGAAAAGCGAAATTCCATTATATACATAACTAGCGCGGTCAACATCAAGAGATTTGGTATGTTCTCTCTGTAAGTAAGATGTCATAACCCATTGTGAAGTAAACTCAGACATCCCCACCCTACGCAGCCACCGCCGGCTTCTCCGTCCCGACTCGCCCCGTGGCCAAGTTGTTCAGCTCGTCCTCCCGTGCGTCCACCTTGCGGCACGACAGCCAGAAGAGGACGCCCGCGACGAACGCGAGCACGGCCATCGAGCCGTAGTTCCACACCAGGAGCGGGTCTGTTGAGAGCGAGACGAACGCCTCGCCGAGCGCGGACGAGATGGCGGACATGAAGAGGAAGATGGACATGACGAGCGAGCGCATGTTCTTCGGCGCCTTAGTGAACGCGTACTCGAGGCCGGTGATGGACGCGAAGATCTCGGAGATCGCGATGAGGACGTACGCGCCGGTCTGGATCCACACGTTGAGCGGCGAGACGAGCGCATTTCCGGCGGAGTCCACGCAGGTCGCGGCGGCTTCGCCGCAGGGGTTGCTCTGCGCGCGAGATGTTTAGCTTTGGAAGGAAGAAAGGGCGAAGTAAGTGGGGGAGGTACCTTGTAGATGTAGTGCTGCAGGACGGCAGCCCACACCATCGCGGCGGCGCCCGTCAAGAAACCAGCGCAGATCTTCTTGAGAGCGGTGAAGTTCCAGCCCCATCGGAGCATCGCGGGGTATATCTGCGGACGGCATGAGGAACTCGATACAAGGAATATTAATCTGACGCATTCTAACGCACCACCTGGTCGCAGATGGGGATCAAGATGATGAGGGCTAAGGGGTCGAGATTGGACAGCACGTCGTTGGGGAGACCGTGCGTCTCCATCGTCGCGGCCTGCGACACCAGGTTGTTGTTCAGCTGGTTGTAAGTGAGCCCTTTGGTGGCAAATCAGCGGCTGCGGAACTGCGACAAGAAAGTGGTGCTAACAGTAGATGGGGAACCACAAGAACACCCAGCACGCCTTGATCCCGCGCGACAGCTCATCGACCCACTGGTCGTCGAACGTCATCCACCCGGGGCGGGGCCCGGCCACGTTGCTTGGCTTCGCCGCTTCCCAGAAGTCCGGCGCGGTCAGGTTCTTGTAGGTCGCGACGGGGTTGACGGACCAGCGGCCTTTCGCGGCAAAGCCGAACGCCTTGAAGAACAGTGCCACGACGGAGCCTGTGGGCGGGGAGCGGATATAGCGATTGCGCCCGGCGATGAGGACGAGCGGGCAGAAGAGGAAGACGACAGTCGGGAGAGTGTAGGCGAGCCAGAAGCCCACGTACTATTGGGCCGCGTCAGTGACGGACATGAGCGGGAGAGGAAGGGGGGGCGAACCTTCTCCGAGTACGCCATGGTGATCTGGCCTACGAGGGCACCGATGTTGATGAACAGGTAGAAGTACTGCGCATTGTGAGATGTTGTTCGGAGAAAAGGGAATAAAAGGCGTACCATGTACACGCGTGCAACGGTGACGGTAGGGTCAACAATGACACGCTCGCCTTTGTTCGTGGTCACGACGAACAGCTTAGTGCGGCGATACTGTTCAGCGACAAGCGGTGAAATGTTTGCCTTGAACAGCCCAGTGCCTAGATATCACAGCCGCGATCAATGCAAGAAACCATCCCAAAGGACAAAATACGGACCAAAACCCATAACGATTTGTGCGAGAAGGAACACTCCAAGCGCCTTGTTGGAGTCTTCGATAACGCCAGGAACCGCAGAGACGATGAGAATAATGTGTCCGATGAGCGCAATGCCGACGGCGACGATGACGGTGTTGTAGCGTCCGAGGTGCACATCAGCAATGTACGCGCCAAGGATCGGGGTGATATAGCACCTGAAATAACGTCAGCTAACCGACTGCCTCATAGATGCTTGACACTCACCAGAACTGATAGAATGTACCGATACCGGTCGATGTCTGTTGTCCTTTCCCCAGAGCCCCCGATTGCCCATTGGGGCCTCCTGCACCAGTGTGCGAGCCAGGAGGGAGGGCGTGTTGAATGAAATTTGTCTAACGAGGTGTTACTGCGCGCAGAATCAAATCATCAGATGTAACGCACAAACACGACTTGGGAACCGTAGAACTGGGAGGGGGGGGAATGATTAACCATGGGGTAGGAAAGATGCGGTACAACGTACCGAGAATCGCTCCGCAGCCTCGACCATGGCGATCACTAGTCTCGAGGTTAACAGGAAGATTGACAACGAAGAAAACGATCAGACGCACGATATGCATTCCAGGGGATGGTATCCGAAACGCGACGCAGAGTAGCGCGCTCCTCCTCGGTGGGGAAGATGAGGCCAGCGTGGACATCGTCGAGCTCGTCGTCGGACGATCCGACGAAAGACTCTTTGTCAGACGGGTATTCGGTCTCAACTTTGTTGTGCTTGATGACCTCGCTCTCCGCTGCGATTGCGCCGACGTCAGACATTGCGATACTTGGACAAGTATTCGAGAATGGGTGCGTCGAAATGGAAAGAGGGCTTCCAAGGGCGGACAATCGAAAAAAACGGCATGTGCCGTGGGCTATATAGAAGACGTCGCGTGCGTTGCATGTAGAGCCTGAGGTGCCTTGGCGCGATAGCTATTTTTACTTGATTTTGCCGAGGACTAGTTTACCCCATGCGTCCACGCGTAGTTCGCGTGTTCACCGCCCAGCGGAGCGATCTTCATGCCGAATTCCTCCGTCGCCTAAATCTTGTCCCACACCGTTGCAAATTCCACTAGCACGGAAAGGTACTCTTGCATCTTGACGAAGTTGGGGGAAGGGGTCCCAGGGAATGCGAGGTTGCCCAGCGGGAGCTGCATCAAACCCAGGTCCTTAAAGTGAAACGAACTGAGATAAAAACAATCAACCAATCAGTCACGAAAATCACACTGCCACGTGCTGCCTTTTTGATCAATTGGCAATATCCACGGTTTCGAATGTTTTTCAAGGCAGCGATCGGCGTGGCCGTCTCCATTTGCGTTGCTCGGATGTCATTGAGCTTATGGTCCTTTCCCCACGGCTCTGTATATCGTGTGCAGTGAAATTGCCCTGCACTTTCGCAGAAATCGCGCCCGCTTTGCTATTATTAGGCAGTCGGTCGCACGCCCTCAGTACGCCCCGGATCTTGACAAGTATGTAACGCTGTCCTGTTCTTTCCCCGACAAGAAAAGAAGCAGTATGTGCCTAGATCAGGGAATCCGCTTTCAATTGTGGAGTAAGCGATTCTCCCATGCCGTTCCGTGGCCGAAGAGAATCTATTGACTTCTGGCTTGGCGGGTGGGCTTCTCCAGGCTTCTCCACACCAGCATCATCTAGATGATAATTAGGCTCGAGTTCGACGTGGCAGATACCCGTTCTGGGACAGTCTTGCGGATTATAATGGTAGAGCATCCCGAGGCGTCCCACCTTTGATCTCTCAACCGCTCGGAATCGACTCATCATCGCTAATTCCTCGCTCCGAAATCAAACGGACGTCTTCCAGGCACAGCAAGAAAATGGGGTTCAAGAACCTGTTTCCCCGACTTCTTTAATTGTGTGGTGCGTCGACACGATGGTGTTTTGGGTGGAGCGGCCCTGTTTTCTAGGTTTGCTCCAGGATCTGCGGAGCCGGACCCAGGACTATCCCGCGTTGCGGCTGCTTGCAACCCCACGACTCCCGGTATCTTGCCTGTGCATTCATTCCACACGGGACGCCAGGGGACGCCCCGCTCTACTGAGCGTTGACATCATGATCACACCGGTAGTAACGGAGCGCCTCGCGCGTGGCCGAGGATCATTCATCCCACCATCCCCGACGATTCCGTATGTGTCCGATTTCGAATCAAAACCGAGACGCAACCGCTTACTATTTAAATGCCGGCCCGCCAAAAATAGTTCCGCCATCGCCTGATTGTCGATCCCGCCTTCTTACGGACCTGTCCGCATGGAATCGGGATTGAAAATACACTCCGTATGTCAGGGAATCAAAAGAGTGTTCCATGTGGCGCAGACTCGTTGAACGTTGAACTTGAAGCTAAATACCTGATGTTGAGAAAAGAAACGGGCAGAGAGCAAGCCTGAAACTGAGTAAAATGTGAATGCGCTAGACGGAGTTGATTCGAAGATTTGCACCCAAAAGGCCTCCATCTCGCGAGATAACAGAAACCATATATTTTAACCACTCGAATCGCGCTGCAGTTCAATTTCTTCGTCACCGCTCCCGCCGAGCTCCTCCGCGCGACACAGCCTCAAGTTCGGGAAGCTGGCACGCGAGATCGTCAAAGTAATAATGCTCCGGCGCAGAGTCGCGAGGGATTTTATAGAGATTTGCAAATTTGATCCCTACTGCCCCCTCCCAAATGATGGCAAACTGGTAAATCGCAGCCTTTTACTAGTTTCTGATATCTAGCTGACGCTCGTAATACAGGTAAGTACTGGAAGCCGGAAGTCTTCGACAAAATGACAAGCCACTCCGTGACCCAGCCGTCCTTTTCTCCTGTACTCGTCGATAAAGTTGTCATTGAAGGTAAGCTCTTGGTGGATTTCCATCGAATTTCGTTGTTCGCTTACAGCCGCTATGTACGTCGGTCTGTTGTATCTTATCTTCGCTAAGTTTTTTGTTGAATGCTGACTGCCAAGTACAGAAAGCGAAGACTACAACTCGTTGTGGAACACCCTCCGAGAAAGATCTCTTTCGTAAAATCAGATAAACCCTGCTCGGGACAAGGTACATATCGGCCGGCCTTACAGCACTAATACTCCAAGTCTAATGGGCCATCTTCTAGCATCTTCTGGTCACATATCCGGTGGCTATGATGCAGGCTATTATTGATATTCCCGTAGTCGATAATCTTGATGTACATAGACTCGATTTCCTACTAGCTACACCTCCTCGCAGGTCTTTGCTACCGACATATGAGGTGGAATGGTTCCAGCGCAGTCCTGCAACCTTTCTGGCTCTTTTTTTTTTTTTTTTTCAGCTACGGTGCTTAAAGGTGACCCTCTCAATCCTAACTTTATCGGAACAAGATTCTAATATACGGCGAATGCCGACTCTCTTGAGGTAAGTCGTATCAGACCATGTCCAAAGGAATTTCAGGTACTCTACAGGACTTCCTGGGCTAGCCACTGAACAGCGACCAGTTGCATTACCTAAGTGTTGCGATAGTAAATGAATTGGATAATTTGGGTTGCCGTTGGATTTTCTTATCTTATCTTATCTTGTCCGCTTGATTTAAACGAGACACATCATTTTTTTTCAGTCTTTCTCTCTCTTTCCCTGCTGCCTCTTCTTTGGGTCTTCACTCATTTGCGTATCCCGATGCATTTGTATACAACACGCTACCTACCGCTTGTAACTGGTAAATGAGCCGTCAGCATCGGCAGCGCTCGTTCATTAAAGACTCTCGGTTATGAAACTGCCGATTCCCCCCGCAGTTAGGTAGGTAGGCAGGGTTACACGAAATCTAAATGAGTTGACAAGTTGACCAAATTTCTGGTGCTTTTCAGAATGGGAGCGAGGCAAAAAAAATCCGGCGAGGTATTTTCCGCCGCGCTCCTTTTCTAAATATATAACAGCGGTGTACTCGATGAATCTAAAATCCCCTCGAAACATGTCGCGCCTTTATCGTTCCTTTACACCTCTTGCCTGTCTTGCGACTGTCTTCGCTGCTGACGCGGCAAGCAGCACAACAGATGGCACAGCATCTCACCCACCGATGTTCGTTATTATTACCCGATGTTAATCACGTAATACAGCGGTGGATTCGTCCCAAAGGTAGCTTCCCTTACTATTGGCTTTTAAAACTCCTCATTTCATGCCTGGAGAAACTCCCTGCGTACATTGCACTCGCCCTCTTCGGGACCTCCGCGATCATCCATTTGATACAACACTTCACAATCACACCGCGACGTCCCTTCATGCTCACCTTGATCCTTGGGGTGGCAGCCATGGCGACTGGTTTTGCCCTTCGTATAATCTACGCAAACCCCCCATTTACTCTAGGCAAGTATATCGCAATGGACCTGGTACGTGGACCGTCTCTCTAGCATCAACAAATCCAGCTCACGCATTTCTCACTAATTACAGTTCATCCTCCTTTCTGTGAGGAGATTCAACGCTAGAACTAGTCCCGTTCTAACCTTCTTTCTCCGTTGACCAGCCCTGTCTATTTTTGGCAACCGACTACATGTTGCTCGCCCGTCTGGCGGCAAGCTTTGACAAAGCAGTATCCGACCGCTGCCTTTTAATACGTTCTTCGCGCATTGTCAAGTTCTTCGTATGGAGCGACGTTACGACATTCTTCCTGCAAAGCAGCGGTGGAGGTCTCACAGCAACAAAGAGTGCCACCCTTGCCAACCTCGGCAACAAGGTACGAACCACCATTGCGCGAAACCAAAAAGCATCTAATGTCGCTCTCAACTAGATTGTCTTGATTGGGCTCACCGTCCAGGCGGTATCCTTCTTACTATTCACCTGCGTCCTTGTCGTCTTTGGCTGGCGCATGTAAGTCAAACTGGCTTTCAGGCACTGGCTTTGCCATTCTGACATTCAAGTTTCCTCTCAGTTGTCATGAATTCCCTGCAGCTTGGCATGTGCAAAAACGCCGCCGTTTCAAGTTCCTGTCGCGGCAGTCGATCGACGACTGGCGAATTCTATTCTACGTGATGTGCATTACATGCATAGGGATCACCGTCCGATCCATATTCCGTATCAGCGAGCTTGCAGGAGGGTGCGTCATTTTCGTCCACTTCTCCGAGAGCATCGTCGTGACGCATTCCAAAATGAAGATACAACGGGACGATTGGACGCATGAAGGGTACTTTTATTTTTTCGATTCACTTCCGCTTTGGATCTCTATGACCCTCTACTGTTTCGTGTGGCCCGTCCGCGCCTTGAATGCGCACCCGGGGCAAATGGAACTCCTGCCTAACCACAAATGATACGCGTGCATCACGTCGACTATATAGATATTCTTTGGATTATATCGAGATAGCATGTGGATAATATAATACCTGTTCCGACGATAGTTTTCAGGGTCGTGAACTCGTCGAAGAACATCTGAACCGGAGTTTCAGGGCTCAGAAAGCTCGACGAAGTATTCTTTGAAATTTGAGGATTTGAGGGCGGCCGTGAAACTGAAGTTTTTCGGGCTATGGAGAACTCAGAATATTCGGTGAGCTTTCCTTCCAGATACGCAAGTTGCAAATACCTTTTTTGACTCAATTGAACGAGTCCCTGGGCTGTTCAAATGCAGTGAGAATCTGGGACTAATAGCAGTTGAAAACCCATATAACTGTTATCAAACTCAAACTCGAACCACATTCCTCAACTTGAAACTCATTCTGAGTGACGGTGGATATCGGCTGAATTTTTAACCAAATTTGCTTTGCAAGTTAATTTGGGGCGGGGTTGAGTTTGTTTAGGGCGGGCTCCGCTTTGTTCGGGGCGCGTCAGGCGGATAATGCCTGACGGTTCTGATATTGTTTGGAGGTACATTACTGAAACTGAAATGGGGTCTTTGGACCTGAGGACTTGATATCCCTATATTAGGCGATATATGACCTGATATGCCACAAAGATTTGTCCGACATATGAATGTAATGAATCTGCGTACAGGATTAGCTGATTGAAACCCACATCGAATGTAAGTGCTATGACAGACTCCACTACGACTGTAACAGGAGAGACGCAACGTCGGGAACGGCGTGCTTTGCATCGGCACTGTGTTCTAAATCCGTCGGCAAAGCGGCGCGACAAGATTCCACATGGCGAAGTTGGCTTTGGGTGGGTGCTGAGCGTCTAAAGGCAAGTCAAACAAGAAATTCAACATGGGTTCAAAGACTGTTTTATTCGGTGCCTTTTTTGCGACCGAATATGTATCGTCGGTGGAAATGCTTCTCTGGATCCATCGTCAAAAGTGGTGTTGCGCGTTTGGTACCCAGCTCGCTGCCGAGAGGCTGTCTCGAATGGTAACGGGAATTTCCGGTACCTTGTGATAACTGGTGTTCCAAGTCTTCTGATCTTCCCAAATTCCCCATTACCCCACACTCTTCTCCAATCCGGGATAGCACGTACGCGACGTCGCGGTACGCACTTAGCATCTACATCTGGTATCAGTGTCATCACCATCGATGGGGGCCGCAATCTAGGTCCTGTGCTGAACAAACCCCATGATGCTGCCCAAGACGGTGTCATTGTTGCGCGCGCACATATGCATAAAGGCCCGTCGCTTCAAGCACCTATTCCTAGGCCCGCCCAGATATCGTGGTCGTGCTAGCTTATCCCCCTGGATGTCGCTGCTCAACATCGGATTTCTCGCTCTGCTGTTCCACACGCGTGCGGCGGCAGGCGCTGCCCTCGCTCCGCCTACCATCACGCTCGATGCTGGGACCTTCACGGGCACGGTGGGCTCTGCGCGCACGCAGAGCTTCCTCGGCATTCCATTTGCCCAACCACCGTAAGCCATTACTGCTCTCTTTCTGTTTAAAAAGAATCAACATCCCCCCCCAGCGTCGGGGACCTCCGCTTCCGGCTTCCAGTCACGATTCCCGCCTACACCGGCTCACACGACGCGACCGCGATGGGTCTCGCGTGCCCACAGCAGGCCGTGAATCTGCCCACCTTGACCGGCCTCCCCGCGGCGGTCGTGACCATTTTGGAGACTTCGATATACGGGATCGTCGTCCCGTCCTCCGAGGATTGTGAGTGCGCGCACCCTGCGGCTATTTCTATATTAATTTTCTTTTCTTTAAAGGTCTCACGATCAATGTGATCAGACCCGCGACGGCGACGGCCACGTCGAAGCTGCCTGTGGTTGCAGTACGCATACCTCATTCTACTCAAAATAAATTTCGATGACGCTGACACCGTGTAACTAGTGGATCTACGGCGGCGGATTCGAGTTGGGCAGTACTTCCATGCAAGTTCATTCATTATTTCCAACGATGTCCTTTTGTAATTATAGAATAGGTACCCCGGCACGATCATCGTCGAGCGCTCCATCACGCTGGGAGAGCCAGTGATCTACGTCTCGATGAACTACAGACTATCCGGTGTGCTCTTTCTCATCATATCTGAAAATTGCTTCTCATATGTCATGACCAGCCTTTGGGTTCTTGGCGAGCAAGGAGGTTAGGGCAGCGGGAGTGGGGAATTTGGGGCTCCAGGATCGTGCGTTATTTTCGCTCTCCCTCGATACATGCGATCCTGAGCTCTGACATCTATCTGCAGAGCGCCAGGCCCTGCGATGGGTGCAGAAGTACATCTCCACATTCGGGGGCGACCCAACTAAAGTCACGATGTACGTCATGCCCTCCCTGCTATTTATTTCCTATACTTCTTATTAACCTTACAATTATTATTGTTATTATTGCAGCTGGGGCGAATCTGCCGGCGCAATTTCGGTGTCTTTGCAGATGCTCACGAACGGCGGAGACACCGAGGGGCTCTTCCGCGCGGGATTCATGGAGTCTGGGTCGCCTATCCCTGTCGGGCCTGTTGAGAATGGACAGAAATGTCCGTGTTTCTGACTCAATTTCTTCCTTCATCCTTTTATTGATCGTTGGTTCGACGCAGACTACGACGCGATCGTCCAGCAGACCAATTGCTCCGCTGCGGCAGATACGCTTGAATGCCTGCGCACGGTGCCGTATGCAGCGCTCAAGGCCGCACAAGACGCCTCGCCCGGTATTTTCTCGTACCAGGTAAGTGAATGGAAACATCTTTCCCCGTAAACTAACCCGCATATTTATTTTAGTCGTTGGTTCTCGCCTGGCTCCCGCGCGAAGACGGGACGTTCTTGACAGACAACCCACAGCGCCTCGTCCAGCAAGGATCGGTCTCGAACCTCCCGTTCGTTACTGGTACGCATTCAATAATTCTCGAATTCAATTCACGGTCGCTGAATAGTCACTTGTAGGCGATTGCGACGACGAGGGGACGCTCTTCTCATTTTCGACGACCAACATCACTACGGACGCGCAGTTCGCCACCTACATCCAGACCTACTGGATCCCCGAGGCGTCCGCCGCGCAGGAGGCCACCCTCGACACGCTATATCCGAGCGACATTGTTGATGGGTCACCATTTGATACGGGGACGTTCAATGCGTTCACGCCGCAGTTTAAGAGAATCGCGGCCTTCCAGGTGGGTAGACTCGTTCTTGTCCTTGACCTTCAACCTTTAACATTATTGGTTTTTTTTAGGGAGACGCCGTGTTCCAGGCCCCGCGCCGGTTTTTCCAGCAGATGAGGTCGGGGCAACAGAACCAGTGGGCATTCCGTGCGTCGTTCAATTTCATTATAGACCTATCGTTTGATTGACAACCCTAACTCAGTGAGTAAACGCCTGAAGACCACCCCCCTCCTAGGATCCGTGCGTGCTTTCGCAACCCCCCTCTCTCCCGCGTTCATTTATTTATTTCGGGTAGTTCCACGGCTCCGACATCCTCAACGTTTACGGCGGCGGCGAGCTCACCGACTACCTCATTAACTTCGCGACCTCGCTCAACCCAAACGGGAACACAGTGCCGAACTGGCCGGCGTACACGACCGCAACACCGAACATGATGACATTCCTCGACGGGCTGATCCCGACTACGATCATCACGCAGGACACGTACAGGGCGGCAGAGATGGAGTTCTTGACGACTCTTGAGCTCGAGTTCCCCATCTAGGGTACAGTTATTATTTTCTTTGGATCTTAAGTGGATTGTATCTCGCTGTGTATTGTTGTATTGCCCTTCGCGCTCTGGGCGAATGAAAAAAGGGTTGTAACATACCCATTGGATGTTGGAATTTATGTTCTGTGATACTATGTAGGACGGAAATACAATGGTGACTGGCAAGCTTGTCTATCGACAGCTTCCATAGACGAGTTGGATGCGAGGCAACTGGCGTTTGAACTTGTGCACGGACCAGCCGCCTGATGCGCCATCACTGATCAATATTAATGATACACACCGAAGCATGCCAATTTTAGGCGCAACTGTTGCACCGCTCCGGAATATTCCATGTTCACCGCCGCCTCCGGGGAATCGAACAATGTCATGTGGGCATCTGAACAGATATCCACCTCATTTGATGTGTGGATCGCTGCGGAACCAAATTGCCGAAAAGCATCCGAAAAGGATAAATCTATTTGGAAACCCCCCATGGTCGGAAATCCGGGGTTGCCACTATGTGGAAACCCCATGATTTGCGAGACAAGATCTGATGGCAGCTGATGGCGGAGGGAGCGGGATGGGGCGGACTCTTCTCGGAGTGTTTCTGGTGGCTCAAAAGACCTCTGATATGTTCCAAAAAATTATGTGAATCAAATGCTGCCTCGAACAGTTGGCTGCAATTTTTTCCCTTCATTTTAGGTCCCCAAATCCGCCTGTGATTGAGAATTCAACACTTTTTGTGTGAGAATGGCCGAAAAATGTCTAGGACTTGGCAAAAAAAATCAGGATAAAATCTGGGGGTTGTGAATACATACTCGCCATTCTTCGCCCCCCATATAAATCGCTTTTGCAAATTGGGCGGGACATCACATAAGAATGACTTGGATATGTTATCTTCTCTTATCTTATCGCTTCTTAGGGGTTTCCAAATGGTGACCGGTTATTTGGAAACACTGTTTCTGGTCACGTGGGAGTTTCCAACTAGATTTTCCGAAACATGTACTCGCTAATAATGAATTTCGGCATGAGCCCAAAGAAGCAGCATAGATCATTAGATGTGGGGAAAAGTTGAACCGTCGACGGAAGGAATTTTCTGGGGGTTGAAGGGTTGTTGGACTCGCCGCCGCCATATCCGATCCCTTATTGCAATTTGAAAACTATGAGGATATGGCCAAAAAAAGCCAAATGGCGAGAGGACTTAACGCCACAGCATTCGGACGCCCCTCGCCTGCGCGTATCGTCAGTTGAGGCATGGGAACTCAAATTGAGGTGAGCGCTAAAAGGAAAGGCCGCCTCCTCAGACTCCCGAGCTCCTTGTACGGAACTAAAGTTCCGCTAGCGCGATCCTATTACTGTCAGCGTAATTCTAATTTACGACCTGTCGCTACAAACTACTTTTTCGCGGCGCGGCGTTTTCCTGGATCCAGAATATCCCAGTGATGCAAACCGGATTCCGACCGCATCCCTGCGACCTAGCTGCGCAGCCAACCACAATGGCAGACGCGATCTCCGAGATGAATGACAGACGCGATCTTCGAGTCCTGTGTGTGGGGAAGGGTGCGGTGCGGTGGAATCGCAGACTCGCCCACCTCGATCTGAGGCGCGAATTCTGCGATTGTCTCTGAGGCGCACTTTCCAAGATCCTATCCTGGCGCAGATCCCACGTCTATGTCGATATACACCGCAAGCATGAAGGTCCTGCGAAAACCGGGGCGTGGAGGCGCGGAGCCCCTAGGAGAACCGGATCGTGATCGGATCGCGCTCGTCGACGAGGCGCTGGAACACGTGAAGGAGGACCACTGCGCGGCGGGTCATGATCAGCGTGGAGGTCAGATGGAATGGAAGGAGGAGGGTAGAGGGCAAAACGGAGGAGAGGGAGAAAGAACGCAAGAACGCAGAAACGCAGAAATGCTTGACGGAAAAAGGCGGAAGGAAACCGTGGCAAGAATGCAACACTTACCCCATTCCCGACAAAACACCGCCGCCCTGCGCGCAATCTCCATATCCACCGCCATCGACACGTCCTTCTGCTCCGCGTCGAGCACGAGCTCGCGGCTCGTCGCAACCGTCGTCCACCCGTCCTTGCGCAGCGCGCTCTTCAGCTCGCCGAGCCACGCGCTCTTCAGCTCGCCGAGCCACGCGCTCTTCAGCTCGCCGAGCCACGCGCTCTCGCCAGTAAGCGCGTCTCCCTGCCCTCCGCGCCGGGCTCGGGGACGTACGCGTCGCGCAGGCCCGGGAGCGCGTTCCAGCCGTAGAACCGCGCGTCGATGGACGTCATCCAGCGGCAGTGCCCCGCGTAGCCCCCGCGCCTCACATGCATCGCGAGCATGCGCACATACGCGTCCGCGGGGAGGAACGCGGGCGCGTTGCGCGCGACGGCGGCGGCGATGATGGGCGCGGGGCGCAAGAGTCGCGAGATGGGGGACGCGGAGAAGGCGGGCCAGAGGGAGAGGAGGCGCGCGCTGTCCGTCCACAGCGGGAGAGCGAATACTTGGGCTTACGCCACGGTGCGAAATGTATCAAGATGGATGCTTACACCTCGTTGAAGCAGTTATTCCATCCTAGACAGCGGACCTGATTCGAGAACTTGACGTACCGCCCCGTCTTCCCTGCTGGAATGGGAGGAGCAGATTGTGTTGCAGCAGCGCGGCCTCCCATTGCCTCAGCGCAGTGTACGTTGGCGGCCGCCCGCCCCACGCGTGCCACAGCCCGCTCTCCGCGGCGTAAAAATTGTACTTCTTGCGCAGACCGTATCGGAGGCCGCGGCGCGCGTTTAGGACCACCGTCAGAACGACACCGAGGAGCACTGTTGCTGACTAGCGGAAAAGAGGCAGGCCCATGCTGCATGCTGGGTGAAGGAGAAAAGGAGTGGGTGGCCGCGGTCGAAATTGCTTCGGACGGATCACTCTCGGCCGAGATCCGACGGAGTTTTGATGGGATCCACAAATACCGATCGTCCGCTCACTCGGTATTTGACTTCAAATCGCAACTCTCGACTGGCCGAATTCCCGGAACTAGCACATATTCGTCCAGCGAGGTCTACACCCCTGCCGATGGCACTGCGTAAACCTCATCCGCCGTTTCGAGCAATGTAGCGGAGAATGGTCGGGAATGACACTCCGCTATAGTAGAAGAATAATTACTAGTAGTACTGCATACTGGTATCCGGCGCGTCAGGTGCATGCCATAATACCCCTCTTGGGGAAATCAGAGATCGCAACTGTAAGATCGTCAGGGATCTTCATTGTCCATTTTTTGACAGCGCCCAGAGTGTATCCGAAGGTTGAAGAGACGATAATATCAACAGCGAAGTTCCTCAGGAGATGATGACAGTCCGCGGACTGTACGCCTGCCATTGATTCGAGGCTCTATTGGACGAGTTGAAAGCGTGAATTAATCATAATCATGACGGCACTGACTTCGACATGTTCAAGCGTAAAAGTCTTAATATTAGGTTGTAGACGGGAAACATTGGTCGCGATGTAATGTGGGCCGAAAGCTTTTTTGCGCGCAGATTGGGATGCATTATTCAGAAAAGTCAATCTAAAGAACAATTAGACCTGTGCAGACGAAATGCGGCTGGGATACGAACGAGTGGTCCATTCCATTTCTGTGGGAATGATTCTTTTATTGAAGACAAGTGAAATTGGTGTCAAACACGCTTTTGTCAAACTTCTGGACGAGATAAACGTCCCCCATGACATCGGGGTCGCAAAAGGCAATTTTGTTTGGTCCGATACGGACAACAAGGCCATATGGTTGCAGTAGTTCGTGAATGATGTCGGTTTGTTTGTAGCGCAAGAAATGGGTCTTGAGCCACATGTATGAGAACGCCGCATACCAGGGACCAGGAACAGCACTGAGAGGATGGAAGAAGACACCCCGTATCCTTCTGGAAATTTCTACACCAGTAAGGATAACCGCGACGGGAAATAGTATGGAGAGCATGGGGGGCAGGAGGAAGCAGATGTATCTGGATGCGATTTATCTACGCCTCCGTTTGGAGTTCCGCACTGACATCTGGAAATAATTGTATTCGCGCCGCAACTATATAGAGTACGCTATCAAGTGATTGGGATGACTTCCGTCTGAATCGGTCGCCCAGAAATAGTGCAGGCTCGCCCCTCGGTTCTCCTGCATTTCTCAACTATATGCTGGACAACATGTTTAGTTCATCCGCTGCCTGGGTTGTCTTAGAATTGTACCGTTCCCAATGCTTTCCGAAAGATCTACCAACTGCCGGGCGACATCTTTGATTCATCAATATCTCCGCTGCCTGGATCATCTGGGGATTGTTAGGTTCATAAAAACCCCACCCACTAAACGCTCACGCGTGGACGTTCTTGGTTTGAGACTATGGGGATCGTATTGTTCCGAATGTCTTCCGAACTATCTAACTTCTGCCATCTCTAATTGGTTATCATTATCAATGACGAATTCTCTGGAATGACGGTTATCTGTCATCCTAACGACGGGAACGGAGTTCAACAGATAGGTTCCTGTGCGTTGTAGCATTTGTTCAAGTAGAAACCGAAGGGGGGAACCTTCATGTAAAGCGCTTGCACACAGTGAATCATCGGATTATCGGAATATTCCGAGGTACGTTATGAACCAGTCGGCCGGATTCCCTGACCACTCCCCGTCCTAGAATGCACGTTCGAACAGCAACAATCAGGATATATTCGATCCAATGGACGCAACGCGTTTGTTTGTGCATGCGGTGGTGACCTTGATCGATCTTCGTTTGGCCCGGTCCTCTTGACCTCGGCTCGGCCCAACGAACTGACTGGTACCTTTCTGTCTTGACATTGTTCGAAAGATTCCGAGTGCATTCCAAATTGGACTTGAAACTCTGTACAGCCCGCATCAATCCTGGAGCCGCCGATTCCCCGCTCGTAGGAAGCGGGGCAGCAGAATCCGCACCGCTTAGTCATTCCACGAGCTTGCTGAATCTGTTCGATCTGAAGCGTCAACGCGGGAAGGCCGAGACCGCAAGACACACACTATCGCCCGCCTCGCCATCTCTATGTACATCGCCACCTGCACATGCCCCTGCTCTGAATTGAGTCAGTCAGCACGGAGATACCACAGCCACCCATCTTCAACCCACCCATTTTCGATCTGAATCCCACCCGACGGGCTCAAGCCCCTAAAAAGCAGGTTGGATTTGTAGTGATTCTTTGCACTTCAGACAATTCTCAATTGTTTTCAGGAATATTCGCTCAAACAGAGAGAAAGCCAAGGAAGCCTCTGGCCACCGCTCTACTACACCCTCTGTACTGTACATACCTGTAGGAGAGCAACGCCCCGAGGACCGTGACAACTCCGTTGCCTTTTTTTAAGGCAACGGTCAGCGGCGTGATCGTGACCGTTGCTTAAGGAGGCAACGACATGAAGATTTATTTCGCCATTATCGGCCTTCTGTGGGGATATGAGCAGATATTTTCTGCTGTACACTCTGTATCAGAGGGCCCCAGGTATTTAGAACAGTTTACAGGCCAAGAGACTTTTTGGGGGATTTTTGTGGGGTATGTCACGCTTTTTTTGAAGCAACGGCGCCCATCGTGATAGTGACACGACGGAAAAAAGGCAACGCAACCCACCTACCGTGACCGTGACCATTGCTCCCCTACAGGTATGTACAGTACTGCACTACACCGTTTCCTGCGGCGATTTTGAACGCTGTGCACCGTACAGGTTTTGCACCATATGTATACGGCGTTTACACCATATGCACACGGCGTTTGGAGCGGAGGTGCATCTCTTTCCTGTCAACGGATCTGCCCACTAACCGAAGAGGAGGAGTTTGGAATCCCTTCGTTGCTTTTTCTGAACCAGGTCAAGCAAGTCTCTATTATAGGACCTCCTTAGCATCTGGCAATGGTTCAGATTCGCGGGTTCACTTCTGTCAAAGACCCTCTCGGAATCAACGGCGTATCTGCCCCGCCATTCCGTCTTTGACACCCAAGTTGATGTCCGTGACGCAGATTGTAGCGATGGATCGGTCTGGTTTTAGGTTCTCTCAGGATTCCGTTCGATTTCCCAGGCATTCAAATTGCGAAGGAATTCTTTCATCAACCCCATGAGACCTCCTGAGAGCTCGGGACCCGTCAATTTTCCATCCATTCCAGTGCAGGATCAGACGTTACATTTCCTTCATAGTTGAGAAAACATGATCTGGGTCCGGTAACTAACTTTCCCCCGGGTCAAGTCGACTCGAATGTGTCCCGCAAGGGTTCATTCAGTGAGCGACACCTGCATTGCAATGTTATATGCAAGGATATTTTTTCTATGGAATACAAGCGCTCGGGGGACCGCTCCGCGGTCCCCTCCCCTTTATCAATCATAGAAATTGAGAGGTGTAGGAACCATGGATTCAAGTTCCTGGGACCATATTGCCTACATACACTAACTGGGCAAAATGTTTGTCTCAAGGTATTTTCAGCATTGCAGGCCAATTTCCGGAGGATCAAGATGCTTTGAGACATGACTTCCGCAGAATGAAATGTTGGAAATGGGTTCAGGAGGCCACACAAATATTTTCAGAATTTGATCGCATCATACTGCTTTGATATGCCTTCATTTGTCTTTCAACAGCAGAAACCCAGTTTTTGCAACTTGATCTGTGGTTTCTTTCAGAACAATCTGAATTGGCTAAGTTGTAGTCCAGGATGGGAGGACCCATTATGCAAAAAGAACTGTGCAGGCAAATGGACACTATAGAGCTTGCAAAATGGCCTAAAATGGCCAAAATGGCAGTAAAACCTCAAAATTGACTGTTTTTGGCCATTTTGCAGGCTCTGTAGCGTCTGATTGCCTGTGTATTTTTGCATGGTTCAACTTGCAGAATTGCTCCTCACATCTCAGACTATGAATTGAGTGATTTAGATTGTCCTGAAAAGCATCACAGATCAAGTTGCAAAAAATGGGTTTTTGCGGTTCAAACACAATTGGTGGTATATCAAATCACTATGATGCGATCAAATTCTGAAAATATTTGTGGGGACTCCTGAACCTGTTTCCAACATTCCATTCTGTAGAGTTCATGTCTCAAAGTCTCTGTATTCTCCATAAATCGGCCTGCAGTACAGAAAATACTCTGAGACAAACATTTTGCCCAGTTAGTGTACGTCCCTATTTTTTAGCTGCTTTTATTATTTCAGCCTCATTCTTTTAGGATTTTCGGCATGTTTCCGTCTGCTGCATGTATTGTCTCCCTGTTAAGAGTGCACTGGGTCGTTTCATTATATAAAGAGGGAGATGTGTATTATGTCGGAAATTGGGGTCATCAGCAAACCTGGGCAGCAGCTGCATTTTGTAGCTCTGAATGTGGACCGAAGAAGGTAATATGTGGATCTTCTGGTCTTTTTCAGTTCACAGTCAAGTTCATAATTTTCTCTCAAGCACACATCCTTTAAAGAGAGAGAAATACATTGAGGTATGGCATAAACAGCATGTAAATCTTGAAGTAGGAAAGACACATATGGAGGAACACAATTTTTTTTCTGTGGGAATTGTGGCGGCGAGTTATGGATTCGACTTCACATTACAATTGTATGGGAGTAATACTGTCTCATAATTGTGCCAGTTTTGAGCGAAAAAACGCACCACTGCTCAAAAAAACACACAGGTACCCTCACCCCATAAAACACCCCACCTTTGTGGAAATCCAAATATTCACAGGTCCATGTCTGTCACAAAAGAATACACACCCCGTGACGCATAGTTAAATACACTGGTCCACCTCACTCCTTTTTTTTGACACACCTTGTTTGGAGACTCAAAATAATTCACCACCTTTCCATTGAGACAAACGAAAACACTACAGACCTGTCAGCCAAAATGCACGACTGGTCATCTGTGTAGCCATTCAGCATATACCATCCTAGAGGGTATACTGATCCTACAGTCACCATCTTTCTTGGCCACAGGCTCCGTGGGGCATTCACCGTGCTATTGACTAATATATGTGTCCATTGAGGTGCCTGTTGAAGCTCTTGCAGCAGTTAGTTAGCCTTTGAAAGTATCTCATCTTTGAGATTGGATCTGATGTCCCCACGTTAACCACATCTTGTTTATTTATTATCATGACATGGCGAACAGGGCATAATTATCATGTCCTGAAAGTATACTGATTTGAACCCCTTCGCACGGTTTGAATTGACTTAGTCCTAGTGTTCAGAGTTGGAATTGAAATCAGATTATATAGAGCAATAGATCCAGTGTTGAAGGACACTGTGGAGTCTGGGAAGACCAGTACATGTGATGGAAGAGCAGTCTCAAACAGCTGTATGCTACATTCTCAGATATACATACTGCATTGATGATCGGGTGAACTCTCCATTATGGTCCCTGACAAGCTTCACCTGATGGCCATTGAAGTCCTTCTGGCCTTCCTAGTGTCTGTCCTCCAATCTAAGGACCTAAGTAACTTGGGGGCTTTTTTTTCTTTTTTGCGGTCAGTGCTTAGCACCTCGGGATCATTTTACCATATGTTAGCAGTGAAGACAAAAGGGTTTCAAGGGTGTGGATTTAATTTTGGTCCTATTCGGGTGATGAAATTTATTAACATTTGCCATGTGCACTTCTTTCGATTGTTACAGGGGGTTGAGTTCTTCCATTTGAGAGGACTTGAGTATTTAGATAGAGCAGCAGCACGGCTGAGTAAAAAAAGCATGGACTTTGACAGAGTGGTGTGAATTCTCATAAAGACATGGGAAGGTGGGGAAGAATAGGTGAAAATATGTCCAGCGGTGCACCAAAAAATTATGAGACACTATTACAGCCATACAATTGACCTTGGTAACAGCAGAAAAAAAGACGCGACGGTCACGTGGCAGTTCGGACGCTATGTGTCGGGAGCTTTCTGACGGACCAAAAGCGGAGTTTTATTTGGGCGCTAGGAGAATCCTCGGGAACCCATGACTTGAGTCTATTTGAAGGAGAAGTGATAGAAGGAGTTTGTGCTGGAGCGGCGAGTTCCGCCGAATGGGAGCCGACGTTGAGGTCCACTTGGCTGAAAGTCTGAAAGTCCATCATCGTCCTATTTCCCGGACTTTTATGAAGAGGAAGAAAACCCTTAGATGGTGATACCAAGAAGTTGAACTTGAGGTGGCATACTTGCTGAGATTCAGGATCCAAATAAATAAGCTGACTTTAGGGTAAGTCTCGGCAAGTTGATCCGAGCCAAATCCGAGTGCGGAGTTGGCGGAGTTTAAAGGCTTCAGACGGACAGAGTGCTTAATTTTATAAAAGTGTGATACAAAAGGCGTAGCACTGCATAGTGTGAATGTAAGCAACGGATAAGCAACTTCATTTCGAAGTGCGGCTCGCACGATGCTCTGGGGAGGAATAATACAATATGAGTGTTTTCACCTTGTTCTCGGATATCCGGATGCTTCACGTGTCCAACCCACGGAGTTCACGTATCGACGAATATCAGAGTGGACCCTACCCAAGTCCGAGGTATTATACCTTTCGAATGCCATAGCGATGTTGTCTTCAGTCACAGTGCGCGGTGACGGGATGGGAACGACGTAGAAGAGTTCGTGTAAGACCAGCGTCAGGTCTATGAGGTATGCCATGAAGCACCGGAGCGTTTCTGGCCTGTGTGACGATCGGCGTCAAAATTTGCGAAGAACAGAACCAAAGAACGTACGTGTTATTATATAAATCTGCGGCAAATTTCGCGAACCAAGCGGTTACGCCTAAAGTGCCGATGATGAGACCTGCATTTGCTGCGAAAGTTGCTCCGGCTAGACCAATCCAAGTCTGCGCAGCTTTACGATCCTCGCTTGGGAACGATTAGCATCCACATCGATAACGTCAATCGCACCTGTTGAACCATGACTTCGCTTCCGCTTCGTCTGGCGTTGCCAGCTGCGCGATTATTTTGACCTGGTCCATAAATTTATCGTTGATGAGGTACTGCGGTAAATGTCAACAATGAGCGAGGAAAGAGCCGATAATCGAAGACACACATCCCGCGGATCGTAAAAATTCCAGCTTTCGGTCATCTCCTTGTGAACCGTCTCCAAGCATTTCTGAAGCGTCGATCCCGGGAAGTGGGCGCTGGATGCGAGGCCGGCCCAATATCCCGGGAAGACCGTTGTAAGCAAAACCGGATGCAAGAGCTAGATAAAAAAGAAAAAATGTTTCATGCCGACTCTGCTCCAAAGTGTCAGCACCGCGAAACAGGGGATGAGAAGACGTACTCCACACAAGTATTGATTTTCAATTCGGCACTGGTACGCTGCGCCATTGCATAGACGATAGATGTATCCACCCCCATGTTTTTCTGCACAAGATTGCAGGTGGTGTTGACGAGATCGTACAATGCCTCTCGGTCGGGATTTGGTTGCTTCTCAGACAACCCTGTGTGCCTGCCTGTCAATTCATCGCCATCGCCACAACCAAAAAAGGCACCAGATGTACGCACACAACTGAGCTTGAAACTCAGTTTGGCGCCGAGTTCGTCGAGAGGTGCCATGCACAACTCTTGGAAAATAGACTCCACCTTCTCGCCGCAAAGCTTGGATATCTCCTCGGGTGTCGTGCCAGGTTCGGGAAGCTTATAGTTGATCATCGAAAACAACTTGTCATGTTGGGTAAAGACGACAACCATGGGCACTGTACGGCGCTCAGTGGGAAAGTCAAGTCGAAAATCTGGTTACCTTTATGCGTCGATGCGAGCTCCACGAACTCTTCATCACCTGTCTCCAAAGCTCGACCACCGACACGAGGAACCTGGATGCACAGCCTGAAGTAATGG
Source organism: Mycena epipterygia (assembly GCA_029281465.1). Classification (NCBI taxonomy): domain Eukaryota; kingdom Fungi; phylum Basidiomycota; class Agaricomycetes; order Agaricales; family Mycenaceae; genus Mycena; species Mycena epipterygia. The sequence continues at coordinate 25,947 of JARJCQ010000020.1, forward strand.
TTACCGAAAGAAAGGGAAACACATGATGAACGTACCAGATGGCATGCAGGCGTTCCTTTAGGGCAATATCGGCTCCGCTGCGTTCACTGATAAACCTTTTAACATCTTGAAGATTCTTCACGTTGCTGGGCTCGAATCCCCTGGAATTGTGCAGGACAAATCGCGAGTTCTGGGGAGAATGGATTTCCGTGTATATGTTGCACTCTCCGTGTCGGTCAGTTGACACGGACTGCGGGGAAAGGTCATGCATGCTACGCAAGCAATGCAGTAATCTGACGTACTTTCACCTCGACGCCAAAGGTGTGGGCGATAAGCGACGATTTTCCTGCTCCAGACTGGACGGGGATTGGTTATTTTCTCCCGCAGATGCTAAATTGCTGACCTTGCTGACCACCAAGACGCGAATGCTAGAGAAATCTGAGCTCAATCCGTCGACTGGAGGAAAGGGAGTCGCACTGTGGACAGTTTCTCGGAATCCGTTCGGTTCGGGGACTACCGGCTCCGGTGGCATGACGCGATAAGGACGGCAGGACAGGCAGGGGTGGAGGGTGGGCTGTGCGAAGCCTTGTGTGGAGCAAATGCGGACGTTGAATAGCAGTTGTCTGACGTGCCCAATGCAGGAAGCATCATGAACACGAGGTTCTAGTTATGAAATGCCAGCACGACGTGGAATCTACTGCCTCCCAGGCCAAAAGCGCATCTTCGAGATCTAGTTGCGGTGCTCGTATGCAGCAATTAAGGGCGAGTCGGAAATTGGAATGACAGCCACTCACAGTTTACTGTTTGCCCCGCAGGAATTCGTCCCGAACTGAACGGAGGATGTGCGGAGATGTAGCCAAACTTCTACCAAGAAAATTCGACTACAGTGTGCTATTTCCGGGTGACACTTCCGCAAGGTCCAAGGTGCTATTTCCATCGAGAAGCAGCATGAAGCCTGAGGACCGGTTTCTCGGTATCTAGCCACTCTCCGATGTCAATTCGACGCGGAATCCACCTGTTTGCTGCACGTCGCAAGCTGCTGAGCGCCGAGCAGACAAAAGACGCTGGTGAGCGAGCGGTCACAGCTGACTGTTTGACGGCCGTGCGGAAGTTCGTTCCACAGGTGAGCAGCTTAGTGCACTGTGGATGAATCACGGCGGCGCCGGCAGGTTTCTTCGAGCGAGCGTTCCATATGAGAAGCCTCACGTTATAAAGGTGTGTATGCCACATTGCCAGTTCAGGGCCGGATGCGGCGTGACGTCGTGGGAGTAACTTACATGACTACTGACACACCGTGGCGTTTATACAGCTTCGCCCATGTCCGCGGACCGCGACCCGGCCACCTTCCAGCATGAACCGCGACCTCCTCAGTCTTCGCAGCGAATGCGAGCACTTTCGGATCCTCGTCATCGGCAGAACGAACACTGGGAAGACGACACTTTTGAAGAAAGTGTGCGATTCGATAGAGGATCCCCAAATCTTCGATCCAGCTGGGAAGAAGGTGCGTTTCGTTCTATCTCACTCATTCGCATGGCGCTCATCGTGTCCAGATCCCTGCCGAAGTTGTCGAAGGATCGAGTGGTGTTGCGCCCCTTCGTTTGCTGTCGCATTCACCGTCTGACGTATCGCAGCGCGGATTGCACGACATCAACAATCAACTCGTTTTCAAGAGCAATCCCCAGTATATCTTTCACGACTCGTGTGGATTTGAAAGTGGCTCGCTGGCGGAGACAAATAAAGTCAAGTCTTTCATTGCAAAACACGCGGACGGCAACAGGTTGTCGGAGCAGCTGCATGCAATCTGGTGAGCATAGTAGCATACCATGTCAGATATACTATCACTCAGTTCCCCGTTGTCGACAGGTATTGCCTCGCGACGGATACCAACAGGCCGCTACTGGAAGCCGATGAAGACTTTTTCGGGACCGATGTAGCCGGGAAAGGTGAGTGCTCGCTCTTCTTGGGTACACATCGACAAAATCGCTCCAGTGCCCGTCATCGCAATCTTGACGAAATGCGAGGCTGTCGCCAGTGAGGTGTTCGAAGACCTCCTGTACGAACACGAAGGAAGGGTCCCGGATGCGGCGCTTGTGGACCAAAATGCTCAGAAAATGCTCGACACACGCTTCGTGGAACCGTTGAAGGGGATGTCATATCCTCCGGCCGATTACGTGCAGCTGAAGGGTAAGTAAGGAATTCACTGCGGTTGGACCATTGAATTGATTGATTCGCACCAGATATGCAGGAAAACGGCGATTGCGGACAATTGATTACGAAAACGGCGGGTGCACTTACTGACGACGTCCTCAGGCTCTTGTTTGTTTCTGTTCAGCAGAACAACATTAACCTATCCATATCTAATGCGCTAGATTAGTACGTGGCACTTTGCTATCTACAGGATGACTCATAGGGACTGAAACAGCACCATGCGCATTAATGACCACAAACCTGACGGTGAGTTCTAAAGACGGTCCATTCAACCCATATTTGATCATTGTGTTAGGCATCGTGCGCAACACACTGGGATGGTTTCCGCACATCTGGGTGAGCTTACTGGTACACATGGACGGACGATCTAATGATATTCAGCGTGTTCGTGTGCATTCCACTTTGGCTGAAGGCGACTGACATGGAGTGCAGGTGCAGGCGGTGAGTTGTGGGATCAGACGAATATTGCATGTGAGATAACGCAACTGGACAGAATGTGAGTGCTCAAGTCACCTGTAATTACGCCTCTCCAATATTTGGACAGTATGTGGGTAGATTATTGCATCGCGATGGGAAAATCTGCCTCAAACATCGACACAGGAAGTACGTGTGGTTCGGGATTTTCAAAATAATATTAATTTGGCATCATGCAGAATGTGAGTCCCGCCACGGCCCGCGCCGACTCCCGCTGACGACGCCACCTGCGCTGCATCCTCCCACAGCCTGTGTGTCCCGCCTCACCCTGCACCGACTCCCGCTGACGACGCCATCTGCGCCGCATTCTCCCGCAGCTCGTGAGTCCTGCCTCGCCCTACACCGACCCCCACTGACGACGCCACCTGCGCCGCATCCTCCCGCAGCGCGTGAGTCCCGCCTCGCCCTGCACCGACTCCCGCTGACGACGCCACCTGCGCCGCATCCTCCCACAGCTCGTGAGTCCCACCTCGCCCCGCACCGACTCCCGCTGACGACGCCACCTGCGCCGCATCCTCCCACAGCGCGTGAGTCCCGCCTTGCCCTACACCGACTCACGCTGACGACGCCACCTGCGCCGCATCCTCCCGCAGACCGTGAGTCCCGCCTCGCCCCGCACCGACTCCCGCTGACGACGCCGCCTGCGCCGCATCCTTCCGCAGCGCGTGAGTCTCGCCGCGTCCCGCACCGACTCCCGCTGACGACGCCGCCTGCGCCGCATCTTTCCGCAGACCGTGAGTCCCGCCGCGCCCCGCGCCGACCCCCACTGACGATGCCGCCTGCGCCGCATCCTCCCGCAGACCGTGAGTCCCGCCTCGTCTTGCACTGACTCCCGCTGACGACGCCGCCTGCGCCACATCTTTCCGCAGACCGTGAGTCCCGCCGCGCCCCACACCGACTCCCGCTGACGACGCCATCTGTGCCGCATCCTCCCGCAGCTCGTGAGTCCCGCTGCGCCCCGCACCGACTCCCGCTGACGACGCCGCCTGTGCCGCATCCTTCCGCAGCGCGTGAGTCTCGCCGGGCTCCGCACTGACTCCCACTGACGACGCCGCCTGCGCCGTATCCTTCCGCAGCGCGTGAGTCTCATCGCGCCCCGCACCGATTCCCATTGACGACGCCGCCTGCGCCGCATCCTCCCGCAGCGCGTGAGTCTCGCCGCGTCCCGCACCGACTCCCGCTGACGACGCCGCCTGCGCCGCATCCTTCCGCAGACCGTGAGTCCCACCTCGCCCCGCACCGACTCCCGCTGACGACGCCGCCTGTGCCGCATCCTTCCGCAGCGCGTGAGTCTCGCCGCGCCCCGCACCGACTCCCACTGACGAAGCCGCCTGCGCCGCATCCTCCCGCAGACCGTGAGTCCCGCCTCGTCCTGCACCGACTCCCGCTGACGACGCCGCCTGCACCGCATCCTCACAGCACGTGAGTAACGCCCTACCCCATTCTGAACCGCTTGCTTATCCTATCCCATGTCGTAGTTTGTAAGGTTACTTTATCGTGCCGGTCGCCTAGTTTAAGTTTGCAGAACACTAATACGGAGGCTGTCATGGGCATCCTGAATAAAAAATATCCCCACATGGTCGGTGAAACACCATACCGGCTACTTCCACCTTTCATGCATTACCAGATGGAAAATCTTCGCATCCGCAGCACACGGGATGCAGTCATCGCCGGTATGGATCCTCTGACAATGGGATTGTGCTATTAATCTCTCCAGCGCTTTGCATCTGCGCTGAGCAAACCTTCAGCCAGGCGTTTGCCCGAAGCGACACCTTCGCTGCAGCCTTCTCACGAGCATTTGATGCCTATCTCTTATCGACAGTCAAATCTGAAGGCGAAAGCGCTATCGCGACACTGCAGGACTATGAGCAGAAAAATCCTGCTGCAGACCATTTGGAGGAGTTATTCAATATCGTTACAAAACATCAACTTCGTTCGTGTCCTTTTTTTTTTTACGCATGACTGAGCTCACAATCGCTCGTAGGTATTCCAGTGGAGGCGGCTTAATTTTGCATGTTCGACTCGTAGGTAGTACAAAGATGTAATGACCGGAATGAGAGCGAAACCATTCAATGCCACACTGCATAGTCAAAACTGTAAAAATCGCGGAGGTAACGAGATAGCCGTGGAACGCGAGTTCGGGGATTTCTGATGATATGCGATTCATAATTCTACGTCCCATATTCAACATTTTAAATCCCCCGAAATGGTCTTGAGACTTGACGCTTTGACCCCATAAAAGACCAAAAACGGCTTATATATACCGATCGCTGACGTCAGAATACTCTGCAGATGGTACCGGGGGAAAGGCAATACAGTACATACACCTGACGACGTTCAAAGTGCTAGGAGCAAGCACCCGCGGTGTATGGTACACACGCCGTCTCTATGTGTGTTATGCGATCGAGTTAATCGGTGAGAGGTCCGATTCCCGGCGGTGCATTAAGATGTGGGCCAAATCCTTTTCTCCTGGTCTGAACTGGTACTTATCGGACCGGTATGTAGTTTATCTAATTTTTGTCGTGTCCGCGCGAGTGATTGGGGATGCCCCAAACATAGTTGTTGAACGGAACTTACAGTAACCGCTCCTGAAGGCAGAAGTCTTCCTCGGGTGATATTTATTTCCGGTTCAACACTCCTTGATTAAAGATTTATCATTCAACCCTTTCAAATCGGCAGAAGGATCCAAGGGGAAACCTAAAGAAAATATGCGGGGAAAGAATTCGTCCCAGATCTAGATCGACTGGCTCGTTCTAAGTTACATAGGTGGGAGAACTTGAACTTAAGGATGTATTCATGTTATTTCATTGTTCGTTCTCCTGTTTATCTACTCTTGATGCTGGTATTGGTTGAATTGATGTTGTCGCCGGTTTTGATTCGGTCCACGGAGAGGAGAGGAGGGGCTAAGGCTCCAACCATTTAGTTTTCATTTGGAGATCTGGGCAAATCAAACGAAAACGGTATTTAAACTGTTTTAAACTGTTTTAACCGTTTTAAATGATATTTTTTTGCAGGCCATCGAAACACGAGTGAAGTAATTAATTAGTGGCCGCTGCCGCACTCCAGGGATGCATGCTTGAAGAACCCGTTCGGTATCTATGTTTTGTTAAGCATCGCCTTCAGTATAATCTTACGCTGCTTCCAGAAATGGCCAGGACGGGCCGAGCCATCGTTGAGACGATCGGGAAACCATGTTGATGTTCAAATTCTTATGAGGGAAAGAATTGACCCGAGTCTCCACACCATTTCCTGTACTGACTTCCACCATGTCAACAGGCTCCTCTAAGGATATGTCTTCATCTAAAATCTTTTCCAGCTCCCCCAGTACAGTTTCAAGTTCCACATTGGCAACATCATCCATACATACATCGTCTAAGAAGGACTTTATTGTGCCATCCCGGAAGCACAACATGTATCCCTTTAAACCGTTTTCAAACCGTTTGGACCGCTCTTCAAAGAAAATAAAAACGGTTTAAATCGTTTAAAACCGTTTTAAAACGGAAACGATTTGGAGCTTTAGGAGGGGCAAAAGGCCCGGGAGTGAACAGAAAAAAGAGTGAGAAAGAAGTAAAAATACAGGGGTTGGAAAGAAAGAGCTCGGGTTGGACATTAATTAAACCATCACATGACGCGGGGTCCGTGTTTCACTTGTTGCGTAAAATGTCTAATTTTAACACCGTTTCGAGTGGCCGCAACAATATCATTCACTCCAACTGCACTAGCAGGTGTGCCCGGTTTATTGAAGATTGAAAAGTATGGAACTAATTTTGAGTGGACGGGATACACGGGAAAGGGATCTATATGTCAAGTTGCGGTGGCGGAAGGAGAGGTGTTTGAAATGAATACCGCCTCGAGGATAATTCTCTTGTCCGATTATGAAAGATAAGATCGATGTTAACGTTGAGCCCGGATGTAATATATTCGTATCATGCTACGTACCTACCTACATACCTGCCCATCGCTGCGCTGCTGGACCTGGGTTCCGAGTCAAAGTGGGACGTGAATTGAGCCGGTCAAGCTTTAGGTTGAACCAAGCTTGTCCCAAAACTCGGCTCGCATGCATGTGGTCCAACATGCAGGGCGCGGCCAAGATTCCTCTGTCTGGATCCCCGGGTGGCTATATAGCCTTGAAATGCGCGCAGACTCGACCCCAGGATCGCGCGGGTTCAACGTTCACATTCAATTTCTCAGCCCGACGGCTCAGCCGACGATCGGATTCGGAGCCTGGGTCCGATGGCAAGCCACAATTCTCGACAACGCGGCATGTAAGCATTTCTATGGACGTCTGGTGGTGGGCAATGCCCATTGATTACAGCCGTTTTCAGAAAAGAATGCCCTTTTGATCAAATGCTCCCCGCTCGATTTTGCTTACCCTTGTTTGACCGTGCGTCCGTCTCGTAACGCCTTCAGCTCCACCTAGCTCCACCCCGTTCAATGTGTCTCCACTTGTCTGCACGACTCAAGTCCACCAACCACCCATGGTCAGAGGCACCAGGAAAGACATTCCTGTCGAAATATGTGCTCCCGGTAGTGACGTGCGTTCGAAACTTCTTTGTGGGACATCCTTAGATCGTACAGAGAGAGAAAGTGAAGTGAGAATGGGGGATTTAATTCGACCTGAGTGCCTAAATATGTGGGAGCTTGGTTTGGAGTCACACCACCACGTATCGCTTCCATGACGCAAAGGTGGAGCAAAACGGGCCACGAGACGGACGCACGGTCAAACAAAGGTAAGCAAACTCGAGCATGGAGCATCTATACTACAAAAGACAAAGACGCCATCAAATGGTAACACATTTTGATTGGCTGAGGGTCACGTGGAATTTACTTTTTTCGGCGAACCTTTCCCTTGCTCATTCGGCCTCGGCCTCAGGCTCCTATGGCCTACTTCAGCTTCTGCTGTTAAATTTTGCTTTAGAACTGAATAACTTGGGGTTCCTGGCTCTTTTTCAATGTGCATTCTGAATGATTTGAATCTGGAGGGATCACTGAAAGTAACCACTGCATCCGAGTCCAGCTCAATCCAATTGTACATCAGCCAGCCTCTGCAGCTGATTCCTGTTGGTTCTCATGGTGGAATCCTAGGGTTCTCTGAAGACATCTAATAGCCTCAGATAACTCAGAGAGCTCTGGTACTAATTTAAACCTCCTTTCCTTGAAGATGGCAGCAGATATATGATTTCGGGTTGCGAAACTGTAACAGGTACACTTCAACTTGCACAACAGCAATTCTATCTGAATGATTCAAAAGCTTCGGATCACGGGGGCCACGAGGAGCCAATCGAAGATTGGCGACGAGTGGCCGCGGTCTGGATATTTGTTTCCAGCGAAAGGGACTGAGTCCCCGTATAAAAAATCAGAAATCGAAAAATATATACAGGTAACAGTCTATGCTTAAGAAAATATTCCCGTAGCATAGCACGGGTCACTGCTAGTTTGATCAAAAGGGCATTCTTTTCTGAAAACGGCTGTAGTGCAGATTTAGTCAAGAGGCGAGCAAATATATTGACCCACACCTTGTTTGTGTCTCGCCTTCAGTTGCTGGCCTTTTCTCAAGCTTAGGCACTCAAACTCATCATTCTGACCACCATATATATGTCTATTCTCGGGCTGGCAACATTTTAATTCAGAATTGAGACCACTAGAGCATCTCTAGTAATGCATGTTGTATTTAAGTCGATTATAAGACGGTTCCAGTGGAGGCCAGAACATGATGAAAAAAGCCAGAAACATTCAACAAGCCAGTTCCATCACTTATGATGATATTTCATGCCTCTCTTTGTACACAGAGCATCAGGGGTGCACAGTATATATGCACTTTCAACCTTCAAACACTTTTTCTGGCTTCCACGCGGACTTTAGGCCATACTCAATCGAGGGAAACTGATTGTACGAGTGATCTCTATGTTATACTGCAGTGAATTTTCGAAAGTCGGTAATTGGCCTTCAAACGGCGCAATCGAGCTGAGGATTTCAGTTTCCTCCCCACCTTTCCAGCTTTTTAAAATTCCCTGCACCCTAACACAGATATCCTTACTGCAAACAAATTTTGTCTTTGAGTATCTTAACATATTAGCCCTGCTGGGGTCTATACCAGTGTTTGAACGTTTGGGTCGATCAGGTGGCTGTGCCATGGGAAATAATTTGAAACCCAGTGCCTTGTGCACACCACCACGTCTTGGTGCGTCGTCGTGCTTTCGATTGTACCTGGTGCAGGCGCTACCGAGCCACCGGTGGCGCCACCCGCGTCTCCGTACACCCCGGCGCTCCTTGTACCCATGTCCCCGCGGCCGTATCCCGGAGCTGTCGATGCCCGCCCCTCTATACGCCACTCGCGCGCTCCCGCTAGCCATCGCGCTAGCGCCAGTGATCAGTAACTCCTCCACCTGCGCCTGTCGAGCCCCTAGTCGACAGTCGACATATTTACGCCGCCCTTCACCATCTCCGGCTCTGCGCCTCATCCTTGCCCACAATTGGCTGGCCGCAGTCATGCATATGCAATACCGCCGACGTGCAACTGCGCCCCCAGTCGCCACAGCTGAGCGCTGAGCACGGACATCCACGCCTCATCTGTACTCCCTCCTTCTCAGGCCTCCTTCCACGCGTCTCCACATCTCGCCGTATTCGATGGCCCCGCGGAGGATAGTCTCTATGCGCATGGCCACACACTCCCGTTCTCCGCTCCCGGCGTACATGTACCCGCGGCTCCACCCTTCTTCGCGCCGGCGTTCCCTCGTCGATCGCAGTGCTATTCCCGCCTGCGCCTCCATCCTGCGCCCATGGATCTATGTCACCACTCGACAGCCGTCTGTACGCACGTACGCCCTTCCCTCTTGATCCCTGCGGTCATGCACACACGGCTTGCATCCGCAATCGCCCGTGCCCACGCTCGCGCCTCTAACCAGTGCGCCGCTCCTCCCTCTGCGGCAGCGTGGACCTCCTTATGGATGCTGTACTTGGATGTTGAATCGTGGTACTCTTCGAATGCGTCACGCAGTTCATCCCAGGACACAGTACTCATCACTTTGAGCTGGAGCGTAATGTTGAATAATTGTTCCAGCACTCGAATTACTTAGGTCCACCGTGTACGCGATGAAGACTCCGAAGTCAGTAAGGTCGAACATCAAGTCATCGATGATGGCGGCCTCTTTCGAGCCTTCAGTCGCCACGATGCATATCCGGCTGAAATCGTGTTTGTTGCCTTCGACTTCCTCGATGTACCGATCTAATTTTTATTTCCTGCCCTTCACTGACCTACATATCGGGAGCAAGTTCAGTGCGACTTCTACGCAGGATGAAGACCCCGCAGCCACCCTTCTTAATTCCGCTACCACTCTGCTGACGATATCGCGTGAAGGTAGTCGAGCCTCATACTCATATTCATCTGGCATATCACTAACCCGTTGTCCTACAGCACCGAAGAAACCGTGGCGTACTACTTCATCCAGTATGCTGCGCCTACCATCTTTGATACTTCACTACCTGCTGGTTGCCATGCATTTGATTCTCGTTGTCATTTGGGTCAAGGGATTAGAACAACGGGTCACTGTCGGTCGGGAAAATCAGAAGTTCGCGTCCTTCCTAATCACCGCACCCACGACAGCCTTCCGAACCGTGTGTGCCTGCCTGTCTTGCTCCGAAGCTCGCTCTGGCTTGTATCGCAGATCTACTCGCCGCTGTTCGTGTTCGTAACACAGACACTTTCCATGAGACGCCACAAGAAGGTCGTTCGTGCGTCGATAATCGAAGTTCTCTCTGCCACGTTATATCTTTCGGCCATCTTAGGCTTCAGATCATCACGTCCTCGCTATTTTCTTCGGGAACATACAACGCAACTCGCTGGAATACACGGTCTTCAGGCATTCAACAAGACTCTCGACTTGTAGGAAAATCTACATTCACAGCGACCAATGAACTGATGGTGCCTTGAATATCCTCGACGTGTTCGTATATGGCTATAGTCCGTCGTCGATAGTGAAATAAGCCTTGAATTACACGAAGGCACGTTATATAGTGTGTTCGACATCACTGTACCGTCAGGAAATGCTACCATGCATGCCACGTGTTTCAACATGGCCCATAGAAGTCCTTCAACGGCGACAGCCTTGCCTTTCCCTGCCACGGCATCGGTTTGTATTCTTCCCGGCGCGCTTTGTGGCAGGGAAAAGGCATTGGACAGCTCAACATTCATTTCGAACGTCGAATCGTTCTTGGTTATGTTTCCTACTTGAAGAAGACCGAACATAAACAACTGCGGCGTAAAAGATGTAAAGAGATGCTATCCACAAAAATATGGCAGTCAATAGGGGTCAGCTCCTGTGAGAAGACTTCGACAGTGGGTGGGGTGCGGGCGAGGTAGAACGATGTCTAAGGAATATTCAGGGTGGGGTGTTGCCGGTTGCATCTGCCGAAGGTGCAGGAGTTGGCTAGTTGAAGTTCGGAGAGCAGTCGGGACGATAGCTTGGCAATTTCGGGGAAATCTGGACTCGGAAGTACCCATCCGAGTCGTTCCGAGTTTGTGTTCAAATTGCTGTACATATATGCGACGACGACGAGGTCGCTAACAAATCACCATTTCTACTATATTAGGAACGGACACAGAAACAGCGCACTGTTAATACATGCTTTCTATATCGCGTGGCACGGGACCTATGCGACAATGACAGCGTTGTCAAACTGTGCTTTATCCCACAGGACCTGAAGACCATCTCCCTAAAAATGAAAGTGTTAGGTATGATTACCATTAGGCTCGAGTCCAGCCTGTCTATGAAGGTAAACCTGTCGATTGTCTAACGACAGGTTTACCTTCACAGACAGACGGTCACCGGTCTAGATTACCATGACATACTGCCGGGGATACGTACTGGAAGCATCTGGGAAGTCATGTCGTAATACGTATCCATGGCCTTTTGAAGTGTGTGAATGAATTCCTGGTGCCAAATTATAAAAGCTGGCGCTGATTGGGTTGGTTAGCGGGCTGCTTTTTGAGAAAATTAGAGATTTACTGTCGTGCGCACCACCGTCGACTGAATTGTTCGCGTCCAATGTAGTCCGCTTGATGATATCGGCCAGGACGGACGACTGGTACCAAGGGGTGAGCGATCTCTGGATCGTGGACATTGATGTGTACACGTGCCATCAGTGATCCAAAATATACGGGGCCACAAAAAAAAAGCACTCACGAAATTAGTTGTGGGTTGAAATAGGCGCATTAGCCTGATATCATGATCTAGCCAAGCCGAAAAAAATAGAGAGTGAAGGTGGATGGTAGGAGTGAAATTATGAGATGCCGTTGCACATGCCGCTGACCAAGAGTTGCCTTTTCTGGGGGGGGGTCGTGGGAATGTATCCACGATCTGGAGATCGCTCACCTCTTGACTGGTACGGGGTGAATGCCCGATTCGACATCCCCATCTGATCCCCATTTCAGCAGAGGCTCAGCGCTCATGGACGAGCATGGGACATGGATGACTTACCCAAGTAGCGGTCCCTTTGTTGACAACTGCAATGCACTCATCCCTTTGATTCGGAATCGTCTGCCAGAGATTATTAGCTCGTTGAGAGACTGCACGTGAGATAAGATGTACAATCATACCCTCCGTAGCTATCATTTCGTCAATTGCCCGAGACACTCGTCGATGGCATTTGGGGGATTTGGACCATATTTCTGCTAGATGCTGAATGGCGACAAGGACGACTCCGTCGCGCTTATATAGTGTTGGTGGCCCACCTCTACGCTCTTCCATTTTGATCCGCGGGGCTATTCATCACCGATGCCAGATAAAATGAATTGATAAGTTAGTAGATGGAATTTCCACCTCCATACCTGGTCTGCCGGGAGATCCCGTGGGCATACTATGCAACGGCCATCCGTGCTAATGCTTCATTGCCCGAGGACGCCAGGGACTTGGCCGCGATCCATGCCCTCTATTCTCGTGTCGGACACGATCTTCCCGATCCCTTGTCTATCCCCGAGGACGAGAGGAACTTAGCCGCGATCCGTGCCCTCCATTCTTGTATGGGGCACAATCTTGCCTATCCTTCTATTGGACTGCGATGCCGAACCTCGGTTGGTAGAGCTGCGTGTGCACTTCATGCAACAATTGGCTCACTGTAATCCGATGATGCACGCGTCGCACATGGAGATGTCGAACTACGACTTCATGTTGAATCTCTTCTCATCGAGGAAGGCGATACAGGTCTTCGCGAAGTACATTTATTTCGTCTTAAGCCTGTTTCAGGAAGTTCCCCGACTGTAGTTTTTAGGATTCCGTGATTGTATCTTCTAAGCCTCTTCATGAGATGCCTGTCTGCTTCCAGTAGATAGGTTTCCACAGCGACTGGGCCATTGACGATTGTAGCGTACATTTGGACACAATGTACGTAGGTGCAGTACCTGCTTCTTCCTTATTGGGACCACCGCAGTAATACAACTTCCTCCTTTCTGATGGCGTCTTAGATCGAGGGCAGGTGGCAGGCGTACTGAGGAAGCGGCAGATCGCGACCCGTTGACCGGCGATGGCTTCTGTACCAGTATCAATTGAACATGAAAAACAAAAAAGAAGCTAACGACAGACTCACATCTAGATAAGCCGTACAAACTTCTGCGGTTGCAGTGAGGGTCTTCGTGCGGGCATCGAACCCAAAGCCAGAGAGAGAATTCTTGTCTTTCATGATTTTATACTGGCCCTTTATCTGGTCAATGCGTCAGAAATAAATAAAAACCTGAACTCAAATTACACACCCGAGTCCAGCAAGATTTGACTTGTTTGGAAGTGCGCGAGATACCAGCAGCCTTCAGAGCAACTACAACTTTGTTATAGCTTTCTGAAGTCCAACCGGACTCGGCCTGACTGCCCAATTTCTTTTCGTTGAGGAGAACGCGGATAAGGACGGCCAGCATCTCAGCTGTCCATTATCGCGTGTACGTCCCCTTTTGGGTGATCCACTGTCGTTGCCGGCATCGGAAGACGCGTCGTTGGTGGTTTTGGACTTGGGCATGGTGCTAGAAGAGGTGTAGGGTGAGGGAGGAAGACAAGAGAAATGCGACGAGGTGGGTGATGGATGAAGTAAAGACGCAGCCAAGTAACGGCAAACAGTGATTTAGAAAGTAACATAGCAACCAAATATATATTGACAGCTTCCTAAACACCGAAAGTATGGCGGGGAGCACTTCCGAAGTGTCGTTAAGTAACGGCAACCGAATGGAGCCTTATACAAACTCGAAAAATAGGAGTCTTGTAAGACAGAAAGCAGCACTCTGTACTGCTGACGGCAGCATAGGGCGGCTGGATGACTGCTAGAATATTTTAAAGGTCTATACATCCATTGTAATTTGTAGTATTGCATTTGACTTGGTAAGTCAGCCGGAAGTTCATTTGCCATTTGTGTTGACTCCAGAATCGAGTAGGATAGACTAAACGTCCTAGAGAAAATGTGAATTGCTACGTAACGAACTCCAACTTTGAAGGGCCTGCTCTCTGATTTCTAGTGCTGCTGTTCTTCCTAGTCAATGGAACCGTTTTCTATCACTCTGCTTGCCCTTGGCTTGCCCCAGGCTCGCCCCAAAGGAACTGACTGGCACCTTTCTGTGACGTTGCTCGAAAAAGCCTTGAATCTCTCGGGGATCTCTTCACATCTGGGAGATATGTCAGAGAAATGTATCTTGGCCTCTCAAGAAATGACTCCCTGACAGAGGTCTCTCCCCTCTATTCCCATCGCAGAGGTGATGTCTGTGATCGGGGTTGCCTTTGCGACTCAGGTGCGAGGCATAGCTTTTGTCGGTACTCGTCTGCGTATTAGTGACTAGCTACCAACCAGATTGTCCGATACTTGCTCTCATCGTCGCAGCGTCTTCTGATTTGGAAGACAAATTCCAAGTATGGCGGTCCGGATGTACATTTATTCCGCCCCCCGAAAAGTCGACCTCCGCCCTATATATATGGGTGTTTTGATGATGTCCGCCCTATAAATGGCCACCCCCATGGGGAAGTTTATTTTGGGCACGACCGGAACCTCCGCCCTGAACAAAGCCGAGCCCGCCCCAAACAAACTAACCCCGCCCTATATAAACTTGACTCCCTGCCCCAAAAAAAGTTTGAACATCAAATATCATTAAAAATTTGACCAATATTCTGTGTCACTCAGAAGGATCAACTACATCATCAAGTTGGGGTTGATGTACAGCCAGATAGGCTTTGGAACTTGTCTGAGACAACCTGAGCAAACCTGTGCATTTCAGCTGCCTGGAGAATCACCTACTAGGACCCGGGTTTGGATGCTCTTGAGGATATTAAGGCTATAAAATTCACTTCAGATGAGCACCCTGATAATCCTCTCCCCTGAACACTCTCAGGATCCTTTATTAGTCTCAGACTTAGGATGTTCATCTAGGGTGACATTGTATTTGCAGCTCATAACACTGGTTGAACATTTCAAGTTTTTCAGTTAAAAAACTGGTGAAAAATGTTTGGAATTTTACAGTAGTTTTTCAGCAAAGAATTGGGTGAAAAATTTGAAACCTTTTCCTGACTTTTTGAATGTTGTGAAAATGTGGTGAAAAAAGTGCTAAAATAGTTTTGAAGTTCAAAAAATTCATGAAGAAGTTTCAATTTTTTCACTAACATTTTCGGTAAAAAAACTTGTGTAAAATCCAAAACATTTTTCACCAATTTTTTCACTGAAAAACTTGAAATGTTCAACCAGTGTAAGATGTTGAAACCCCCAATCCACCTTTAGCCTGGGCCACTGGAGAGCAACCTCTTTGCTCACGCTGAATTTCTGTGCCAAACGTGGATTTGAAATCCATTGCCCATCGGTCACTTCCCTGGGACAACTTGCATTGTGGATCATCCATAGGGATGTATTTGCAGCTCACAAGATGTTAAAACCCCCAATCCACCTTTAGCCTGGGCCACCGGAGAGCAACCTCTTTGCCTGCATGGGTCCCTACCTCAATGTGGTCATCTTTTTTTCAAGTTATAACATCCACTCATGTATGTCTAGTCTACACACAATCACCACAATGCTACACATAACTGCAGTGGAACAATGTTGAAAGGGCCTGCAACATGTGCCAAGCAAAGATGAAAGAAGACAACAAGCAGAAGGAGTGCAAGATGGAGTGGAACACACCTATGCTGACAAGCACCAGCCCAACTGGCCACCTTAGTCAGCAAGCACTCCTGAGGTTGGTGTCTTCAATCATATGCAGCCCCTCCATCATAGACCCCTTATTGTATAGAACCTCCAATGTACCATTCTTCATCAGACTTTTGACATTTAGCTTGTGACCTTGTACAAGGTCAAACAAGGTCACAAGCTCCATCAAAACGCCCACAAGGTCGCAAGGTCACAAGTCCGGATTTTCACAAGCTCAAAATTCTGTCTAAAAATAAGTACTCTTTAGTGTGCTCAGGGCACTCTGAGGGCACCTTCAGTCGCAGGGAGGTGTTGACAGCTGTGGGGATGATACCTTTTAATAATAGGGTGGATTCACCACTGCAGAGTGGGCGGGACTTTAGTATTTTTGACCTTGTTTGACCTTGCGAGCTTGTCAAGAGCTTGTTGCCAAGCCCACAAGCATCAAAAGGTCACAAGGTAAATGTCAAATGGCTGATGTTCCTGAACTTCTAAAACTGCATTTTGCATTTTTCACCCTAATTTTGACTTTTTCACCAAATTTTCAGTGAAAAATCAGAAATAAAAGATTCTGAAAAATGTTTAAAAAATGGCAATCTGTGTTTCAAATTTTATACCATTTTACATTTTGCATTTTTTACACACTTTATTTGGATTTTTGCAGATGAAAATGTTGATGAAAAATGTGGTGGAAAAAGTTTTTAAATTTTTCACCACAGATTACGCCTAGAAATGTGTATGAATTAGCAGTGAAATAGTTTCAAAAGAAACTACCAATTTTGTTTTGAATTTTTCACCTTGGTTTTGGGTCCAAAACATGTTTAAAAAGTCAAGTTTTTCACCTCTTTTGTTGGCAAAAAACTACTGAAAAATCTGAAACATTCACTGGTTGAACATTTCAAGTTTTTGAGTGAAAAAACTGGTGAAAAATGTTTTGAATTTTACAGTAGTTTTTCAGCAAAGAATTGGGTGAAAAACTTGAAACCTTTCCCTCACTTTTTTGAATGTCACTGGTTGAACATTTCAAGTTTTTCAGTGGAAATATTAGTGAAAAACTTCCTTTATTTTTTACTCTTTTTTCACTGAAAACTATGTGAAATTATTTAATTATTTTCACTAATTTTTTGAAAAGTATGTGAAAAAATTGAAGGTCTTGAAAAAGTAGTGAAAATGATTTAAATTTTTCAACTATTTTTTCAGTGAAAAAAGCTTGAAAAATAAAAGAAGTTTTTCACCAATATTTTCACTGAAAAACTTGAAATGCTCAACCAGTGTGTTGTAAAAATGTGCTGAAAAAGTGCTGAAACAGTTTTGAAGTTCAAAAAAATTCATGAAGAAGTTTCAAGTTTTTCACCAATGTTTTCAGTAAAAAAACTTGTGTGAAATCCAAAACATTTTTCACCAATTTTTTCACTGAAGAACTTGAAATGTTCAACCAGTGATTAGTGATGAATTATTTTAAAAGAAACTATCAATTTTGTTTTGAATTTTCCACCTTGATTCTGGGATTATTCTACTGAGGAACCCTGCTTCCAATGGAAACCCCTGTCAAATAAAATTGGTTATTTGGAAACCCGGTTGTCAAAGGGTTTCCCACCGGGCCGAGGTCCAAAAAGGATGTTGGTGTGCCGAGTGCCGGCTATTCGGCATAAAGGGATCAGGACAATCCTCTTGCCTGATTCAGCTGACAACGAGCCGTAAATTTAAGGGCGTGCTATCATGCGAAATGGCAAAGTTGTCTCAGAGCCCCTCCAATTTTCTGAAAGGTGTTGGAAAGGAACAACAGTCAGAATATTGCTGCACATTACTCGGAAACGGTTGTGTCCCTCCTACACAAAGCACATTTACAAATCCTGCCGACCCGGGATTTGGTAGGAGGTCGCAACTGGCGCAGTCCAAATGCGGGTTCTCGAGACACCTACCTGCTCCTATGTACATTCGTAAGGCGGGCAGTACACGGACACCCTTTGGGAGATAAGTATTCCAGGTGGGTTCATAATTCCTGGCCAGCTTTGTCAATATTTTTTTTTTGATGAGGATAAGGTTAATGCTTGCTGCGAGACAGCGTCCGTTGAGAGAATTTAAAAAATCTTCCCAGGTCGCCTGCGTTTTAGGTGCCAGTCCAAGAACTAAAACAGCAATGAAGCAATCTAAAGACTAAGTTAGTGAGGCTTTCGGTACCAGAATAGCTTATATGTTTACGAGTGTTTCGACGAGCGAAGAAAGAGGTTGACTTCCGGTTTTTTTTGGCCCAGTACTTGCCAAGAGGTGACATTTAGACTTGAGTCGAACACGTCCAACAACAACAGGTGTGGTGCATGATTTGAATTCAAACTCCGGGCTCGGCATAGCTCGGCATGCAGTGATGAGGCGGCGATCCCCGGAGGGGCTTCCAAATAACAACTTTGAAGAGTTCCCCAGAAAGTGGGGTTTCCATTGGAAGCAGGGTTTCCAAATAGAATCATCCTTTGATTCTGGGTTGAAAACACACAGAAAAAGTTTTTCAGTTTTCCACCTGTTTTTTGGGTGAAAAACACTGGTTGAACATTTCAAGTTTTTCACTGGAAATATTGGTGAAAAACCTCCTTCATTTTTCACCCATCTTTCACCGAAAAAAGAGGTGAAAAATTCAAGCTTTTTTCACTACTTTTTAGACCGGAAACCAAGGTGTAAAATTTGGAATAAAGTTGGTGATTTTATTCGCAAGAGGAACAGCCATAATTCATGCACATTCACACCTGAAAATGATGGTGAAAAATTCAAAACTTTTTTCACAACAATTTTCGCCACAAAAAGCACAATAAAATGTGTGAGTAATGTTTGGTGAAAATTCGTGGAAAATTTGAAACACAGGATCTAGGTTTTCAATCTTTTTTCACCATCTTTTTTTACCACTTTTTCACTGGAAAATAGGGTGAAAAAGAGACCTTGTTTTTTTTCCACATTTTTCAGTGTAAATACAAGTGAAAATGTCAAAATATTTTCATGGCATTTCCCGCCAGCAATCAAGGTGAAAAATGTGAAATAGGGTTCAAGATTTGTCTTCGGACATTTTCAGAGAAAAAGCACAGAAAACAGCTTTTGAATTGGTCACTGGAAGATATAGAGAGTTTTCAATGAACAATTTGGGTGTAAAAGGGCTACCGTAGTGCTGGAGACTTTGAGGCTAAGATGGTGTAAAATTCCAAACATCTACACCAGGGATTCCATGAAGCCCTGAACCAAGCCAAAAGACCTGTCAGCCACTTCAAAGTCCCACGGATACAATATCTGTGGCCAAACTGAGCCAAAATCACAACTTTTGCAGGCATTTCCTCTCCGGTGAGGCAACAGTGGCATGGATTTCTGATCTGTGACTTGTTTCACCTTCACACAGATCCACCAAGCCTTGAGCCAAACCACAACATCTGTCAGCCTCTCCAAAGTCCCACGGATATAATATCCGTGGTCAAACTGAGCCAAAATCACGACTTTTGCAGGCATTTCCTCTCCGGCGAGGCAACAGTGGAATGGATTTCGGGTCTTTGACTTGTTTCACACTCACACGGATACACGAGGCCTTGAGCCAAGCCAAAACACCCATCAGCCACTTCAAAGTCCCACAGATATAATATCCGTGGTCAAAATGAGCCAAAATCATGACTTTTGCGGGCATTTCCTCTCCGGCAAGGCAACAGTGGCACGGATTTCTGGTCTGTGACTTGTTTCATGCTCACACAAATCCACCAAGCCCTGAGCCAAGCCAAAACACCCATCAGCCAGTTCAAAGTTCCACGGATATAATATCCGTGGTCAAACTGAGCTAAAATCACGACTTTTGCGGGCATTTCCTCTCCGGCGAGGCAACGGGGGCATGGATTCCTGGTCTGTGACTTTTTTCACACTCACACGGATACACGAGGCCTTCAGCCAAGCCACAACATCTGTCAGCCTCTTCAAAGTCCCACGGATATAATATCCGTGGTCAAACTGAGCCACAATCACGACTTTTGCAGGCATTTCCTCTCCAGCGAGGCAATGGGGGCATGGATTCCTAGTCTGTGACTTGTTTCACACTCACACAGATCCACAAAGCCTTGAGCCAAGCCACAAAATCTGTCAGCCTCTTCAAAGTCCCACGGATATAATATCCGTGGTCAAACTGAGCCAAAATCACGACTTTTGCAGGCATTTCCTCTCCAGCAAGGCAGCAGTGGAATGGATTTCGGGTCTGTGACTTGTTTCACACTCACACAGATCCACAAAGCCTTGAGCCAAGCCACAACATCTGTCAGCCTCTTCAAAGTCCCACGGATATAATATCCGTGGTCAAACTGAGCCAAAATCACGACTTTTGCAGGCATTTCCTCTCCAGCAAGGCAACAGTGGAATGGATTTCGGGTCTGTGACTTGTTTCACACTCACACAGATCTACCAAGCCTTGAGCCAAGCCACAACATCTGTCAGCCTCTTCAAAGTCCCACGGATATACTATCCGTGGTCAAACTGAGCCAAAATCACGACTTTTGCAGGAATTTCCTCTCCGGTGAGGCAACAGTGGCATGGATTTCTGGTCTGTTACTTGATTCTTACTCACACGGATCCACCAAGCCTTGAGCCAAGCCAAAACACCCATCAGCCACTTCAAAGTCCCACGGATTTAATATCCGTGGTCAAACTGAGCCAAAATCATGACTTTTGCGGGCATTTCCTCTCTGGCAAGGCAACAGTGGCATGGATTTCTGATCTGTGACTTGTTTCACCCTCACACAGATCTACCAAGCCTTGAGCCAAGCCACAACATCTGTCAGCCTCTTCAAAGTCCCACAGATATAACATCTGCAGCCAAACCGAGCCAAAATCACCACTTTCCCAGCGATGTGCTCTCCAGACCAATGGATAGTTGCCAGATAAGTGTACAGTCCCATGGCAGATAAGTGCCCAGCTGCTCACTTCAATCCGTAAACCTGACAGAGAGAAATCCCCAACTGAATAGTGATTTAGCAAGTGACCAGGGCAAATTGTGTTTGACCACGGATATGATACACATACAGTGTGTCTGAGAGCGCGAGCTGATAAAACAAGTATCGGGCTCACAACTCCAAGTACAGCCAATATACTATGTGTGTGAGTAGGCCAATCCATGCTCAGTACTTGACTGGGTGCGAACGGCGGTGAAGGTGGGAATGCACGGATACGACGAGTTCGTGTGACAACGAGCAGCGGGGATGACAAGGAAGCATAACAACGAGCAGCGGGGATGACAAGGAAGCATAACAAGACTAATAGGAGGTGTAAAACAAGGAACAGGACAAGAGTGGAGACAGAGGGGGCATGAAAAATGACGAATACTCAATGCGGCGGCATACGAAAGGTGGGATCAAGACAGGGATGATCAATTCGGTCTGTAAGGAGAATACAAGTGCTGTAGATATAGTAGAACGGTGAAACAATAAAGGGGGGAACAAATAATAATGAGTACGAGGCTGTATGTGGCAGTGCTACGTCATCAGAGAAATCGGTAATAAATGAGGAAATATCACCAATAGGGGCAAAAACAATATATTCGGACAACAGGGACCGTGCACAGGTTTGGACATCCATGGAAACTATGAGAATGCTGCGAGGTATTACATAAATTGATACAATGTGAAGGACGCGTGGAACGAGCGTGTCGAGAGAATCCAAGGAGACACATGTGGTGGTGTTTGTATCGAAAGTTATCGGCCTTGACCAGGCCGATTCCATGATCAGCAAGCAGTGCTGCTCATCACCGTGTGACTTTGAAGCGGCTAACAGGTGTTTTGGCTTGGCTCAAGGCTTGGTGGATTTTTGTGAGGGTTAAACAAGTCAAAGACCCGAAATCCATGCCACTGTTGCCTCCCCGGGATAAAAAGTTGTGATTTTGGCTCAGTTTGGCCACAGATATTATATCCGTGGGACTTTGAAGAGGCTGATGGGTGTTTTGGCTTGGCTCAAGGCGTTGTGGATCTGTGTGAGTGTGAATCAAGTAACAGACCAAAAATCCATGCCACTCTTGCCTCGCCGGAGAGGAAATGCCTGCAAAAGTCGTGATTTTGGCTCAGTTTGACCACGGATATTATATCCGTGGGACTTTGAAGAGGCTGACAGATGCTGTGGCTTGGCTCAAGGATTTGTGGATCCGTGTGAGTGTGAAACAAGTCACAGACCCGAAATCCATTCCACTGTTGCCTTGCTGGAGAGGAAATGCCTGCAAAAGTCGTGATTTCTTTGAAGAGGCTGACAGATTTTGTGGCTTGGCTCAAAGCTTGGTTGATCTGTGTGAGTGTGGACAAGTCACAGACCACAAATCCATGCCCCCGTTGCCTTGCTGGAGAGGAAATGCCTGCAAAAGTCGTGATTTTGGCTCAGTTTGACCACGGATATTATATCCGTGGGACTTTGAAGAGGCTGACAGATTTTGTGGCTTGGCTCAAGGCTTTGTGGATCCATGTGAGTATGAAACAAGTCACAGACCAGAAATCCATGCCCCCGTTGCCTCGCCGGAGAGGAAATGCCCACAAAAGTCATGATTTTGGCTCAGTTTGACCACAAATATTATATCCGTGGGACTTTGAAGAGGCAGACAGATGTTGTGGCTTGGCTCAAGGCTTGGTGGATCTGTGTGAGGGTGAAGCAAGTCACAGACCAGAAATCCATGCCATTGTTGCCTCGCTGGGGAGGAAAAGTTGTGATTTTGGCTCAGTTTTGCCACAGATATTGTATCCGTGGGACTTTGGAGTGGCTGACAGGTCTTTTGGCTTGGTTCAGGGCTTCATGGAATCCCTGGTGTAGATGTTTGGAATTTTACACCATCTTAGCCTCAAAGTCTCCAGCACTACGGTAGCCCTTTTACACCCAAATTGTTCATTGAAAACTCTCTATATCTTCCAGTGACCAATTCAAAAGCTGTTTTCTGTGCTTTTTCTCTGAAAATGTCCGAAGACAAGTCTTGAACCCTATTTCACATTTTTCACCTTGATTGCTGGCGGGAAATGCCATGAAAATATTTTGACATTTTCACTTGTATTTACACTGAAAAATGTGGAAAAAAACAAGGTCTCTTTTTCACCCTATTTTCCAGTGAAAAAGTGGTAAAAAAAGATGGTGAAAAAAGATTGAAAACCTAGATCCTGTGTTTCAAATTTTCCACGAATTTTCACCAAACATTACTCACACATTTTATTGTGCTTTTTGTGGCGAAAATTGTTGTGAAAAAAGTTTTGAATTTTTCACCATCATTTTCAGGTGTGAATGTGCATGAATTATGGCTGTTCCTCTTGCGAATAAAATCACCAACTTTATTCCAAATTTTACACCTTGGTTCCCAGTCAAAAAAGTAGTGAAAAAAGCTTGAATTTTTCACCTTTTTTTTCGGTGAAAGATGGGTGAAAAATGAAGGAGGTTTTTCACCAATATTTCCAGTGAAAAACTTGAAATGTTCAACCAGTGAAACTTTGGGAAAATCTAAGATACAGTTTTTCCACGGTCCTTGCATGAACTTTCAGAAAGCTGGATTTCTTGCCACAGAATAAAGGTTCTGAGGCAATGCTTGAGCATTTCAAGTTTTTCAGTGAAAAAATCAGTGAAAAATGTTTTGCATTTTACACAAGTTTTTTAACAAAAAGTTGGTGAAAAACTTGAGACTTCTTCATCAATTTTTTGAACTTCAAAACTGTTTCAGCACTTTTTTCACCACATTTTCACAATATTCAAAAAATCCAGGAAAAGGTTTCAAGTTTTTCACCTAATTCTTTGCTCAAAAACTACTGAAAAACTCAAAACATTTTTCACCATTTTTTTCACCGAACAACTCGAAATGTTCAAGCAGTGAGGTGAGGTCAAGTACCTTCAGGATGTGTATCAACGTCTAGACCATGGACCTACAAAATTTTTTTGAAGAATTCAATGCTTTTTGTTTTTTTGGGCCGAATTGGCGCGGGCCGATTTTTTGGCCATCAGCGGTCCTTGCATTTCTGTGTAAAAATGGTGAAGAAAATGTCACCTAACAAAAACTTCCATACATTATGACCTTTAATGTCTCTCCGGAGCTTCTTACACAGATAGGTGCTCATAGACCTCCCACCCGTGTTCCAATATTGTCCCATATTGCGGAATTGGTGGGTTTTACAAATCCGACCAGTGAAGCATGAATAATAGGGTTTTCTCCCTTCATCTCTTTCTAATGACGCTCCCTGGCCTCTACAGCCTCCGCTGTGCCACTCAGGGCCATAGCAGAGTGACTAGATCATGTTGTTTATCCAAATAATAACATCACATGAACATGGCCCCTTTCCTCGTCTCGTTCCACACCACCCAATCAGCCACTCACTTCAATTTTTTTGTAATCTACACAGACAACTCTGAAGCACATCCTAGGTACTTTTCCCGGTTGAAATCAGCCCAGTTTCCTGACCCCAGTTGTCGGCAATGTAAATCCGCCCCTTGTACTGCACATTCCCCAATTCTGAAGTAAGCTCGAGGCTTGAAAAAAATGTAGGAGGTGCATTCACATCATATGAAAGGGTATAGATGAAGAAAACCACTAAAAATAGGGACTCCGGGCTCAGAAAAAAAATAACATGCAAGGACCGTGGAAAGACTGTATTTGTGGTGAATTTTTTCAACAAAAAACTATCAATTTTCTTTTGAGTTTTTTACCTCAATTCTAGGTCAAAACACAGTGAAAAGGTTTTGAAAGAATTCACTACAAATATTTTAGATTCTTCACCTCGATTCTGGGTCAAAAATACAGTGGAAAAGTTTTAAGTTTTTCACCTCTTTTTTTGGTGAAAAACTTCTAGAAAATCCGAAATATTAATGGTGAAACTCTTTCAAAAGAAACTATCAATTTTGTTCCAAGTTTTTCACCTTGTTTCTGAGTCAAAAACATGTTGAAAAAGTTTTAAGTTTTTCACCTCTTTTTTTCGGCAAAAAACTTCTGTAAAACTCAAAATAATTTTCACCAATTTTTTCACTGAAAAACTCGAAATCTTCAAGCAGTGTATGAGTGTCTATTCATAAGGCCCTCCGGGCACCCCCTGGTACCGATACAGCCGACTGCTACCCCTACCTTGGTTAATTTGCCCTCCTTCAATGCTAATACATTTATGCATACAGATGTGATTTCTGAGCAAGCGGTAGCATATGCAGTGTATTTCCTGAGCATGCCGCTGGATTTAGAACAAGAAAAACGCGGGCGACGCTATGTGCCGCCACTGCTCAAAATTTTGATGGCCCCCAGCAGAGCACATCAAGGCACTGTACATGTAACTTAGTGACTTAAATCATTACCAAAAGAGATAAGTTGTGGAAGGAAACCAAGACACAGGAGATATGTTGACCCACTCACAGGACCCCAGAACTCCAATCGAGACTTTTTAAGTGCACTCTGGACCACATGCTGCTTGGGGAAAATCCCTGAGGCATAAGTTGAACAGAATTGTGTTGAAACTGGACTTATAGATTGTGTGCCACTCAGTTGAACTCCATCATGTGGTAGCGTGTCAGCAAAGGCAAGAGACTTTATACTAATAGTCTCATGAGGTTGCGTACTTTAACGTGCTCATGGGCAATGTACCCAAGAAATTTGGGAGTTGGAAATCCCAATAAACATACCAAGATCAATACTGCTATCAATACCAACGACATGACCGGCAATCACATCGGACTCTGAATTTTGATGGTATGCCCACAACACCGACTGGGGACAATATGCTGCCTCTTGTGACCCTGCTGTCCCTCCTGCTCCAGAATGGGGCCAGCTATGATGCCCATAAACATAAACCATTCTTTGTTGAAACATCTAAATCCATTTTTTACCACAGTCATTTGTCGATGATTAAGTAATTGCGGACTTTCAATTCAGGTCGTGACTTGTGCTTCAGGGACGCAATTTTTCATAGCATTATGGTGGTATCATGACTTGAGCCAGCTTGCAGAGTGTTGGTTGCCTGAAAAATCTGCAAAGGTGACCTGCAACTTGTGGTAAGAAGTTAGTCATGTGATCTTGCGGCAGGCTGTCCAAAAAAAAAAAAAGCAACTGTGACGGCGGGTGCACCAAAACAAAGAAAATCCCAAAGATTTCATGAGACTCTGGGAAGATCTTCTGGAAAGGCCTCGCAATTGTTAAATCCCCTCGAAGAATAAACAAGTTGGCTAACTACAGTATGACGAGCATTCAAACCCAAAACTTGAAGGGATAGATAAGCGTTCAGATAGGGGTAAGATGGAAAGCAGCCAGCGAACCATCCAAAGATAATTAGGAATAATGGTATCAGGTATAACAGTGATAGCCCCCAGGAGAGATGTCTTGGAACGAGTCGAGGTTATGAGGAGCAAAAAGCCCTAACCTTTCCCTGTTGTTCATTCACCGAGGTGATACAATATATGGACACTCAGTTGAACGTGGAGAGACGTGGTACGACAGTAGTGTCTCGTAGACAGACACTTCAACAGATGAGCTCATACCTCCCTTGTTGAAGCACGACAGAACCTCCGAGGCGAAGTGCCGGGGGTGTGGAGTGCCCACGGCACACTCTTGTATTTCAAACTTTTCTCTTTGCTTTTGACCCTGCCATCCCCGGAGCACAGTCGGACCCCAGGGGTGATTCTCAGAGCATACTAGATACCCTCGGTGATTTGCGTAGCCGGTTTAACCAGTACATAAAGTGGATCCAGCGGATTCTGGACTCGGCATATTCGTCGAGTCTGGATCCTCAGATCTCAGATCCCAGGAGTTGCCAGAAGCTTGAGGAGGGATTCAGAGGCAGAAGAGCTAAAACACAGACAAAATAAAGACAATGAAGTTCACACTTGCAAAAAATGAGAGTGCGGTGGAAGGAAGAATGAATTAATAGCATCATTTCGCGCACTCTCTTAGTCAGCCGGCTTTGCGCCTTAGCTCGCAGGCTGAATCCAAAATCCACTCCCGATCCACCGCATCAAATAATGACAGATCCAAAGATCATAGCAACGATATACCAACGATCCGACATCCAAAAACCTTAGTATTTCCAACTCCCAAATGCACTCAATTTCAGGAAGTTTGGGATTTGGAAAGTCCGGCAATTTAGTCCGCCATCAGATTGGGCGGCATCATCGGCCAAACTGTCGGAGTTTGAAAGTGTTGGGAGAGAATATTGCGTCTCTTCTTCACCGTCGACGGTCGTGCACCGCATCTTACCCTCTCGTGCCGTTCCCTTTATGTTTCATTCTCACTCACCTTGCTCCCCCATGTCCCACACATAGGATCCCGGTGTGGTCACTGGTGGTACGTTCTACTGCGCGTTATCTCCGGCCCTGGCGCCCCAGGGCCTCACTTTCTGCGCCGCACCAATGCAGTACACAGGAGGCTTCACACCGGTGGTGTACGAGTACATTGACATGACCGCGTCATGACGAGGTCGGGCACCACTGATGGTAATGATTTTGTTAAACAGAGACCCCTATATTAATGTCTCATGAAGAGAAGTTGTGTGGATATATGTATCTGGTGTAATTATGTGTCCTATAAGCCTGCGTCGTGTCCCCACATGGCAAAGGGCTGAAAAAATAGAGACGCGTTCCGTGTGTTTATATCTATTTCTCGATCACATGTATTCACTTCCCGACAATGCCGAGATGGATCAGGTTATGTCAGAGGTCCACCGATCAGATCAAAAGTCCGCCGATCGGGTCCGCCGGACCTCCAAAACGCCATTTCCCAAACGCACTCCTCAATGTACCATGAGGTTTGCTGAAATTTCAAATGATTCAAAATAGGGGTCCGGTGTCCTTAAATATGCCGTCATGATCGAGACACAATTTTTTGCCGTCTGAGTTACAGGGTTTTGAGGGAGGTAGGAAGCGCGTGATCCGGTAATTAAACAATGACCGGTCATGATCGAGACGGGAAAATTTGCCGATCAGGGTTACGGGTTTGAGACCTGGTCCCTAGGTCGGTACCAGGAATAAAACTTGAACAAAGGTCCCCCCTCTATATATGTGGCCTGTTTGCTATATCAACTATGATGTCTATATCACTGGTTGAACATTTCAAGTTTTGCACTGAAAATTTTGGTTCACTGAAAAACTTGAAATGTTCAACCAGTGTATTGGTCTATATTGGTCTATGTAGCAATTTTGGATTTCCTGATGGACGCGACCACTGTGCACATGATATTGAGAATCACCCTCTTTATAAGATAAAGCCTCTCCGTCTGTCTGAAGCCGTATCTCCATATGTACTTTCCGATCACCAGGATCAAACATTTATGACATTCCGCTTTTCTTCCGCAATTTCGCCTGCTGCCTTCTGCATTGATCAACCACTGCACGTTTATAGGCCTTAGCTTCTCATCCATAGATTTCTTCCATGCTTGCCAACTGGAGCTTTGGAATATATGTCTTCAGACAGACAGGGAGGCTTAATCTTATAATGTGGGAGAAACTCCACCTGATTAGCGTGCATTAGCGCGCATGGCCGGCCCGGGTTACCTCACTTCATTTAACCTCTTCTGTCAATGTTGGTCCTTCTGTAGATTCTGCCTGATTAGCGTGTCCATTAGCGTGCATGGCTGGCCCGGGTTACCTCATTTCATTTGACCTCTTCTGTCGATGTTGGTCCTTCTGTTGCATTGCCCTGGGACAGCTCTTTGCTAGCTCAGAAATCAGATTTACATCTCTAAAAACTTATACTTCCAGGCTGCTTCTTCTTTTTTAACTAAATCTCCTCCATTCACTTCATTTATCCGCTCCATATACATTGGATGAATCGAAAGAGTTTTTATTGTACAGCTCCAGACAATCTAAGTCAACAAATTTACTGACCACTTATCTGCACTCCGATACCCATTGGAATCAAAAGGAAACAGTGAGAGGATGTCCGAGAGATATTTTGACCCAAAACTATCAAGCCGTTGCCGAGAACATAAGACTTTTCTTGGTTCATGAGCGGTGCCTGTGGAGACCCATGTCCACATAGGACATAGGCGGCGTGCACGTGAACACTTGAAAGGTCACTCGTTCGAGTCCCGGCCTTGCACTTCTTTTTTTCGTTCTCACTACATCAACTCGCAACGTTCATACTTTAGCGGCTATACCCCCGAGAAAATTTGAGGCCGAAACGTGATCTTTTCCTGTTTTTTGAGCTTCTCAAGTACAGTTAGATGGTGGTTGTTGATTAAGAAAGGGCTAGCTGTTTGGTCATTTCTCATAAGTGGTGTCATAAATACTCACTCAATTGAAAACAAGGGTTGATAAATTAATCAATATATTTCTTTGACAAGTTTAGCACTGTAGGATAATAGTAGACGATGAAAACATCCAAAGAGCCCTCCCACAGCATTGTTTCCGATTAAATCTTGGTTCATACCCAATTCTGGGTGAACAGATAACCCTGAGTGCGTTGAGAAGACTCTACAATGGTGGAATATGGAAGATCAAGAAAATTGGCGGAAAATTGAGCAAGAGACAAATATTTGTCAGAGTTATTGGTGTTTTTGAGAGGCAGGAGTGGACACAAAGAGCCGTAAATTGGCACCTATGTTAATGTTTATATTGGTAGGTTAATCAGAGCAACTGATCCATCTAAATGCCCAGAGATGTCCAGGAGCGAGCTCGAAATTGCAGCAAGACGTGTTGATGCCGAGAGGATTTGATCATGTTATCGCGGCAAGCCGAGAAGCCGAGATCAATCTTGAATTCGATTGGCTAGAACATAGGACTTTATCTCCGAACGGACATGGGTCTTGAAATCACTGATCTGCCGAACTGGGACATGGGATTCAAGTTAGCGCAAGCATTGTAGGGTGCATTACATTGACTTTTGAGCTGGAAATTGGTGTGTAGATGATTCCAATTATATCCTGAAATCTGTCTCTCTTTTCCCCTTTTTTCTCTCTCTTTTCGCAACTTGAAAACTTGAATTCTGCCGTCCCTCCACAGACATGGGACATGAGCCCTTTTCTTTGGTCGGACCCTGAAATTTTCGCTGGACACCGAAAATAAGAGGTAAAATCATGAAAATATTTATTTGAGCTCTTTTCACCTATTGAGCAGAAATTTGGCAAGGTTGAGTGTTACTATGACATAACAGTCACACTTGAACTGGGCTTCAGTGACCATGGGATCAAGGGAAAAATTGGAAGTCTTTTAGGGATAGTAAAACAGTCCTGGAGCTTGTCTGGCTATCAAGATGGTATACTTATGTGCCGGGTACCCTCAAGGGGCTCAAAGAGGTACTCACAATTTGCTCAACCGGTCCAAAATTTTCCCTGAACCCATTCTCTCATGGAAAAAATCAGGAAAAATCGGTTTTAAGCGTATTCTGGGGCACTGGATTTGATTCTGAACTCAGCCAAGCTCAGAAAATAGTATTTGACCTGCTAGCAAATTTCTTGACTTTGATTGTCCAGAGCTATAATTCATTGTCCAACAACTTTTGTTGCAATATCCACAAGTAGGAGCCGGCACAAAGCACCGGCGACTGCTTGTCACGGATACGATGGAGCCGGGATTTGGTAACTGGTTCCTGCAAGGGAGGGATGCTGCTGCGGGCTGAGACAGTTGTCACTTCCTGTAGAGTCCTCAGACTTTCTTCAACGTTATCGGGGAAATGATTCATGTGGTTCCCATTTGGTCTGCCTGCAATCACGAAGTTTCAGTGGCGATACAATCCGCATAATTAGTAAGCAGTCGGGATTGTCTGCTCACTGCGATGGGTGTCTGAACAGGAGTCTTCCGCGAAGGATCGATAGAACTTAGATATTAAAGGCAGTCGGCCTCGTGGTGGTTGAAACAACTCTTACGTATGTACCTTGAACTTGAACTATCACGTGGTGCAGATAATCGAGGGAAGGCTGCACAGCTGTCAAGGACCGAGGGGAAGGAGATAGATAGTGTTCGGAAGAGAAGGCGGCTCGAAAAATAGGCAAAAGCAAACACCACCTCATATTTAGTCGATATATATATATATATACGTATATGAGAGCCCGGCACCGTCGGATTTGCGTCCAAGTGCAGGCAGGAATGATGTTGGAAGAATATATGTGTGTATTTTTTGTTTTATAAATAAATGCCCATTACAGCTAATGACAGTACCGAAGGCGTGCGCAAATTTTTTCCTGTTTAGGACATTTCCAAAGAATTCCCCATAACTCCGTCAATTCTTAACAGATTTGGATGAAACCTAGCTAGATTCATCAGGCTAATTCATGCGGAATTAGTGATAGAGACGAACCCGTAAAACATTTCATATCAGATGATCTAGAATTTTAATCTGTTTTAGGGATGAATCCACTCTAGCATGGTCAGAACCTATGCAGCCAACCTGCTTTTTTGCAATTGAGGACTTTTATACATTCTTAAGGATGTAATAGAGCCGAAACTGCATATCATTCAATCTGTAGTGCTTGTGATCACTTCAGACAATGGGCAATACAAGTTGATTGGGAAATATTGTGAGAATTGAATCCACCCATGGACCTTATGCAATTCTGGCTCTATGACATCTTTTTAAATCCATGTAAATCTTCCATCCCACAAAATCAGGCTGTTTGAACAAGTCCTGAGCTTGCTAGACCACATTCAACCCCAAAACAGACCAAAATTCTAGATCACCTGATATGAAGTACTTTTACAGGTTTGTCTCTATCACTAATTCCGCATGAATTATCCTGGTGAATCTAGCTAGGTTTCATCCAAATCTGTTAAGAATTGACGGAGTTACGGGGAATTATTTGGAAATGTCCCAAACAGGAAAATTTTTGCATGCGCCTTCGGTACTGTCATTAGCTGTAATGTGTAAAGGACGGTGTGCGAATAAAGTGTCGAGCTAAGATCTAGCGCCGAGTAGTACGAGTTCAAAGCACAATTTCAGGGATAGGAAGGCAAGCCGGTTAAGACCATGTGCATGTACACTGGTTGAACATTTCAAGTTTTTCAGTGAAAAAATTGGTGAAAAATGTTTTGAATTTCACAGCAATTTTTCACCTCAAGTTGAGAAAGTGCTGAAAAACTTGTAAATTTCTGATCTACTTTTTCAGTGAAAAATTGCTGTGAAATTCAAAACATTTTTCACCAATTTTTTCACTGAAAAACTTGAAATGTTCAACCAGTGGTAGTATGAAGGAAGAGAGAGAAAAGAATAATATGTTTTGCCAGCCCACGTCCTCGTGGATAATGTAATTGCGCCACGGCAGCGCCACATCCCGCGGAGCAGCCATCCCAATATCCTGCCTGCGCAACCTCCGAATCCGATAGAGCCGCGCGACTCGTCCTCACGCCCATCATGGCAAACCAAAATTGGCTGCTAGAGAGATCAATGGGTGGACGAACCCGATAACATGCATTGGATGCCCACCATATATGCATAGCCGGCCTGTGCTTGTCTGCACCTTCCCCGGTGTCCTCTTCCGTAGCGCTCACAGCCGTTGTCACCGCTTCGACTCATCGAATCCAGCGTGGCCTTCGATCTAATATTCGGGCATTTGAGCGGAATTTGTTGCGGGAATGACAGCGGCGATGCGGAACGAAGCACCATCAGGGCATCGTCGAGTGTACGAGCTCGGTTTGCTGAGCTGAAGGTAAGTTGCTCTAAAGCAATCGAGTAAGTTACTACTAACTACTACACAGTTTATATAGTACTTCGGGGATACCTCGGGCATCCCGGGGATCTTACTCATCACATGAGTAATACGAGCGCAGAACATGCTCGAATATTCCAACAGAATTATGTGTGTTGATTCCCTTCTATTATTTTATCCCACGGAGATGTGCGCAGTAGGTAATTGTTGGCCATGGGTTCAATGGAAATGTGATTATGTCACTGCCTGTCGTCGTTGTCGCTGCCAAGTACTGGGTACGAATCTAATTGATCTACTCGCGTCAATTCATTCATCTCCCGCAGATGCATGTGTATGGATCAAGGCATCACAAGAAGCTGCACATATGGGGAAGTTGAATCATCGTGATGGTGAGGCTTGGCATTCAGAATTTTCCGGGGAAAGCCTCGAGTGCTCTGTGGTTCGGAAATAATGGCATCCTGCACATCGAAACCCGTCGAAATCTACAACATTTCAACTCGGGTTTGTGTCCTAGGTGGGAGGGCAGCGATATCAGGGTCATTCAAATGTAGGTGATGGTGGTCGGGAGAAATGACCCCTAGCGGAGGTCTCTCCCCCTCCATTCCCACCGCAGAGCTGATGTCTGTGATTGGGTTACCCTTACGATTCAGGTGCGAGGCATAGCTTTCGTCGAAGCCGGTGAGTACTCGTCTGCGTATTAGTAACCAGCTACCAACCAGATTGTTCGATGCTTGTTCTCGTCGTCGCGGCGTCTTCTGATTTGGAAGACGGATTCCGAGTACATTCCGCCCGACTCGAATTGGACTTGAAACTCTGCACAGCCGACGTCAATCCCGGAGTCGCCGATTCCCCCGCTCGTAGGAAGCGGGGCAGCAGAATCTTCACCGCGCAGTCATTCCACGAACTTTCCGATCTGAAGCATCCACGCGTGAACGCCGAGACCTCAAGACACACACACCATCGCGACGCGAGCGATCTCTATGTACATCACCACCGCCACATCTGCTCTACAGATACGTAGATCAAGATCTGTCACGCTACGAGCGTAAGATGAAATTCACTCATACTGCACAGCACAGATAAATCAGCCTGCGCCGTGATGCCTTCACAAATTTTTTAATTTAGGATTCGTATCGACCGCAGAATCCCAAGGCTTTGACATTAAACGGCTGAAGTGGAGCGAAGGAGAGCGAGTGAGCCTATTTCTTCCTTCCAACGGATATCTCCACTGACCGAAATGGAGGGGTTTGAAAGTCATTCGATGTCGACTATCTTTCCAGAACGAGTGGAAAACCTGACACTGCTGAGTTTCCTCCACGCTAGGAGATCTTTTCGTGTCCAAGACCCAAGGTTGTGGAATGATATATTCTCACTTGGTGATCTTCTTCTTTATCATCCCTTCTATGACGGATTTGATGACATCGACATAGATTGCAGCGATGCATAGTCTAGGTCTGTTTTTCATTTTGGAATTCTCTCGACACGGAAATTGTGTGGTGATCCTGAATCCGCCAAGAAAGCGGGATGACACCCACGAAAATCCCGGGATATATCAAAAACCCCAGCGTAATCATTCTAATACCTTTTTGCGATGCTTCTGCTTGCTTCTCCCGCTCGCATCATCACAATCTCCCCTTGATCTGGTATATAGTGAAGGCAGCGTGGGATTGCATCCACCGGCGGTCGAGCGCTACAGGATAAAGGCTGCCACGATTCCTGTACGAGTGATACCGTCTTTGTTTCCTTCCATTTCATGTATCATTCTAATTTTCGTTCTCTTCTCAAGGCGCACCAAACTACTGCCACCTACTAATTGCTCAGAAGTGCAGGTGAACACGTTGTACAGGAGAACACCAATATCAATATCTGGCCATCCTCCGGGTATTGTCGATAGTCGTGTGAGGGCAGGTTGGACGGCATGATCAGGAGGGCTGGGTTGCGGATCCAAGGTATTTATCATTCGCTCTCTATTCAGCGGCGAAAGCGGAGATTGGCGTGACCCGCGGTCCTCGCTGCGAGAAGTCAAGTTTGATGAGGGATATACAAAAGCCAAGAACCTCGTCTGGTCAGTAATGTCGCTGCACGAGGAGGCAGGAGTCGACAAAACGTCCCAGAGAACATTTGCATTGAATTTCATCGCACAATCCCACTCGTATTTCCTCGCGACCTCAGATTAATATTTCACCTTAACAAACAATTGAACCAAGTCAGTTCTACGTCGAATATATATGCATTATACCAAACCCCGAAGCAAATCACAGTCGCGCGAACGCCACTACTTTACTATTACTGCACGCGTAAGTCTAATTGACAACCTATCGCTACTAGTTTTAGGTATTTCAGCATCCCCTTTTGCGGCACGGCGTCTTCCCGGATCCAGAATACCACGGTGATAAAAACCGGATTCCGAGCGAGTCGGACTCGGAGATCTGCGCCCACGGAGGTAATCCTGGACAAAATCTGTGTAGGGTAGCAGACTCGCAGACTCGCCCACCACGAGCTGGGCCGCAAATTCCAAGATCCAACGCCAATTCCCGCAGTGATACAGATCCTACGTCGATAAGCGGAAATCCACGTCTAGATCCGTGTATAGCTCGATGCGCAGATGCTACGTCGATGCGCACCGAGGTTGAAGGTCCTGCGAAAACTAAAACGCGAGGACCCTACGAGGCGCGAAGACCCTACGGGAACGAGGCGTGAAGAGAACCAGCGCGGGAGAGAAGATCCTAGGAGAACCGAATCGTGATGGGATCGCGCTCGTCGACGAGGCGCTGGTACATGACGTTGCTCGTGAAGGAGGACCACTGCGCCGCGGGTCAGCGTGAAGTTGATCTCCGTGCCAGCCACCTTTGCCAAAATCAGGACTTGACAGGCCTGACTGTTGCTCGAGGTATGGTGCTCGCAGATTAATATTATAGCACGCCGATGCACTTCGTCTTCGCCCCCATACATTGATTCCCGCCCCATATATAGGGTGTTTTGGCGAGTTTCGCCCGCCTCCATGAGGCTCTACTGCCAGTTCCACCGTAGTGCGGACAAGCTGATTGGCACCCGCTAGAGGAGCTTCGATTCCTTCCAGAGCACGCGGATCAAAGAGAAAATGAAGCGATCATCCGCCCAATCGGTCGGCAAAACGTCCTAGAAAAAAATTGCATTCCTACTGATCGAACTTCACCCCTTGCGAAGTACACAATCCCACTCGTAAGGCTTCCTCGCGACCTGAGATTTCCCCTCAACAATTGAACCAAGTCTGAATCAGTGTCGTCGCGTTACGCCATCGTCGTACGTCAAATCAAATTCGCGCAGCCGCACACACGTCACTATTATTTCTACAAGTCTACATAATTGACGACCTGTCGCTGCGAACTACTTTTACGTATCCCCTTTCACAGCGCGGCGTCTTCCTCAATCCAAAATATTGACGGAAACCGGATTCCGGGCGAGCTAATCGGAGTTGGAGATCTGCGCAGCCCACGTCGATAATCCCGACCCAAATCCAAATCTGTGGAGGAAAGAAAGGGCGCCGTCGCCGATGTGAGGCGCGAATTCCCGTGGTATTCGAGGCCGCTGTGAGGCGCGAATCCCCGTGTTCGACGCCGATTTGAGGCGCGAATTCTCGTTTTCGACACGGATTCGAGGAGCGAATATCCAAAGCGGGAGCGGGAGCGCGAAGATCCTACGCCGATGCGCAAGAAGATGAGATGAGGCGCACGATTTGATGTTGGGTATGTCGGGGCGCGCGGATCCTGCCCCGACGCGCGAGCTTGAATATCCTGCGAAAACCAAGGGCACGAACCAGCGCGGGAAGGAAGACCCCTAGGAGAACCGGATCGTGATCGGATCGCGCTCGTCGACGAGGCGCTGGTACACGACGTTGCTCGTGAAGGAGGACCACTGCGCCGCGGGTCAGCGTGGAGTTTGAATGAAACGAAGGAGGGAGGAGGGAGGAGGGAGGGATGCAAGAACGAATGTGAGGGAGAGAAGAACGCAGAAAAACAACGAAAAGCAAAAACGCAACACTCACCCCATTCCCGACAAACACCGCCGCCCTGCGCGCAATCTCCATATCCACCGCCATCGACACGTCCTTCTGCTCCGCGTCGAGCGCGAGGTCCCGGCTCGTCGCGACCGTCGCCCACCCGTCCGTGCGCAGCGCGCGCTTCAGCTCGCCGAGCCACGCGCTCCCGTCGTCGTTCGTCAGGAGGTAGAGCACGTCTAGCGCCTCCGTCCCATTCACCTTACCAGCACTCGCATCAGCACCACTACCCGCATGCGCCAAATAGTCCCTGCGCGCCGCCCCCGCCTTCGCGACGATGCCCGCGACATCGGGCCAGCAGCGCGCGAGGAAGCGCGCCTCCCTGCCCTCCGCGCCGGGCTCGGGCACGTACGCGTCGCGCAGGCCCGGCAGCGCGTTCCAGCTGTAGAACACCGCGTCGACGGACGCCATCCAGCGGCAGTGCGCCGCATAATCCCCGCGCCTCACGTGCATCGCGAGCATGTGCACATAGGGATCCGCCTTCGGCGGCGGGCGCGGGCCGGCCGGGAGGAATGTAAGTGTGTTGCGCGCGACGGCGGCGGCGACGGGGGGCGCGGGGCGCAGGAGGCGCGAGATGGGGGACGCGGCGAAGGCGGGCCAGAGGGAGAGGAGGCGCGCGCGGTCCGTCCACAGCGGGAGGTCGAATACCTGGGGGAAGGTGTCCTCATCCGCGCCGACGACCTCGACGCAGCGCTCCGGCGCGCTGCGCAGGACGGTGGCCCAGTGGGCGAGCACGGCGATGCCGGGCGCGGTGGCGACGGCGGGTTTGACGTCGCGCGTGTTGATGATGCGGCGCTCCTCGGTGGGGCAGACGACGTCGAACCAGCGCTCCGAGATGGCGCGGGGGGCGGGGTCGCCTGGCGCGAAGGGCCCGCCTGCGACGGGGCCGGCGACGATGGCGGGGAGGGGCGTGTGCGGGTTGTACTCGTGCCAGAGCTCCTTCGGCCACTGGAAGTGCTCGTGCGCCCACACGTAGTCCTGGAACACATACGCGCGGCCAGAGATGTACGCCAGGTGCGCGTTCATTAGCCTGTGGTGCGTCAGTAATTACCTTAGAATGAGTAACGGTGTGCTTACACCTCGTTGAAGCAGTTGTTCCAGCCCAGCCAGCGGACCTGATTCGAGAACTTGACGTACCGCCCCGTCTTGCCTTCCGGGAACGGCAGCGACAGATTGTGCTGCGGCAGCGCGGCCTCCCACTGCCGCAGCGCAGTGTACGTCGGCGGGCGCCCGCCCCACGCGTGCCACAGCCCGCTCTCGGCGGCGTAAAAATTGTAATTCATGTGCAGACTCTGTCGGAGGTCGGGGTGCGCCTTCAGAACCACCGTCAGCACGAGACCAAGGAGCACTGTTGCTGAAATGAGGACAAAACGGCGGCGCCCGCGGAAAAGAGGCAGCCCCATGCTGGTAGGTGGAGGAGAAGGGGAAGGGGTGGGAGTGGAGTGGGTGGCCACTATATCTTACGTTTTCCCGAGCACCGCGCTACGATCAACTCGGCACTGCTTCTCCGCACAGTTTTGCCGCGCTTCCAACACGTTTCGGCTTCGTCAACGATTCCGCAGCAGTGATCTATAGAAGCTGCCTGCAACAGCAACGTGCAGTGGGGGTGAGTTTCTGGGCGTGTCCAAGTGCAACGTTTTTGTGGTGAGGCGGCAGGAGGAAATGAAAATTCTCGTGCATCTAGAACTCTACCGGCGTCTTTATTATTGCCGGCTATTGAACTGGCTTCGCGACGGCCATCATGCACCACAGCCACTGATGGTGCATCATCCTGGGGAAAACTCGAGCTGAGAATGTTGTGGATGTCGGCGGGTTTCGATGTGCAGGATGCCATTCGTGATTTCACTCGAGGAAATTTTGAATGCCATGCCTCACTGGTGGTTCATCGATTCTGCCTGCTTCTTTTGTTGCATCACATTAATTCATTCAGAACTTATGATCCATCATTTTCGCAGTTTGATTCCGTAGTGATGCGCTCGTTAGACGGCTGGTTGAACAACAAATATTCTGAAGTAAACGGATACAATAATAAATTACTTCAATCGACATCGATTACAGGCAGTGCGATATCAATTTTTTTGTTCAACGCATCGTCCATGCCGACAATCACACATACATCTGCAGGAGATGAATGAATAGACGGGAGTAGATCAACTGAGATTCATACCCAGTACTTGGCAGCGACAACCACGACAGGCAGTGACATAATCGCATTTCCATTGAACCCATGGTCAACAATTACGTGCTGTATACATCCCGTGGGGACGGCCCAGCCCAGTAAATGAACACACATAATACATAATTCCGCTCAAACGTCCGAACATGAGATGCACGCCAAGCTGGATTCGATGGGTTGAGTCGGTGACGGCGGCTGTGATCGCTACGGAAGAGGACACTGGAGAAGGTGCAGACAGGCACAGGCCGGCTATGGTGGCATCCAACGCATGTAAGCGGTGTGTGCTTTTGCCCATTCCATTTGTCGAGTCGCCTTGTTCTTAACACGATCTCCTCCCCCTCAGTTCTTGACAGTTGTGACGCCTTCCCTTGATTATCTGCACCCCTTTCTTTTGACGTGATAGTTCAAGCTCAAGTTACATCCTTGAGCGTTGTTTCTCAACCACCACGATGCCCTGCCTTCGATCCATCGCGCCAGACAGCTCGACGGGCGCCTGTTCGGACACCCATCGCAGCGCGCACACGATCCCGACTGCTTACTAATTACGCGGATCGTATCGCCGCTGAACCTTCGTGATTGTATGCAGAGCGAATAGGAACCACATGAATCCTTTTCTCGATAATATTGAAGTCCTAGGAAGTGTCAGTGCCCCAGCTGGCAACGGCGTCTCTCCACCGCAGGACCCAAATTCCCTTCATCGTATTCGCGACTCTCAATATCGCGACCACACTGATCGCGTCTCGGTCATGGTGAATCCCGCCCGAAGCGAAATTGAAATTGAACGCGGGTGGTAGCAACCGAACGCCTCCGTGCCCAAACCGAGCAAACTAGATTCCTGTCAGGAGTTCTGGCACGTCGAACCTGTACCATCCGAAAAGACCCCTATTGTATGCACCATGCGAGCGAGCCTGCGTTCTCCGTGCGTTCCCCGCTTGCGTGAGCTCCGACGCCGCGGAGTGTCGAAATTCGCCACCGCAGCCCGGTGGCGCCCAATTTATAAAGATAGGCAGCGAAACTGATTCCATCCACTGCCGATAGCGACCAATATGCGCCTCTCGAATTTTGTCCTCTCCGTTCTTGCACCCCTCGCTGTATCCTCCGCGGCACCCGCAGACGAGGTGCACGCCGCACTCACCGCGCTCCCCGGCCCGAGTCCTCCGGCGCAATACTCGAATAGATGATTCATGCTCTTCGCGATTTGATTCCCCAGTTATAGGTGGATATCTGTTCAGATGTCCAGATAGCGTTGTTTGATGCTCCGGAGGCGGCGGTGAACATCAAATATTCTGCAACTGCAAATGCCAAAGTTGCCTCGCGTCTATGGAAGCGGTCGATGGACAAGCGTGCCAATCCCCCATTATATTGCCGTCCTACCTAGTAGTATCACAGAACATAAATTCCGATATCCAATGAATATTTTAGTTTATAACCCTTTTTCATTCGCCCAGAGCGCGAGATATAATCCACTTCAGACCCAGAAAAAAAAAATCGTACCCTAGATGGGGAACTCGAGCGTAAGATTCGTCAAAAACTGCATCCCCGCCTCCCTGTACGTGTCCTGCGTGATCATGGTCGGGATCAGCCCATCGAGGAATGTCATCACGTTCGGTGTCGCGCTCGTGTACGCCGGCCAGTTCGGCACTGTGTTCCCGTTTGGGTTGAGCGAGGTCGCGAAGTTGATGAGGTAGTCGGTGAGCTCGCCGCCGCCGTAAACGTTGAGGATGTCGGAGCCGTGGAACTACCCGAAAATGAATAAATAAACACGGGAGGGAGGGGGGTTGCGAAAGTACGCACGGATCCTAGGAAGGGGGTGACCTTCTCGCGTTTGCTCACTGAGTTGGAGTCGTCAATCAAACGATGGGTCTATAATGTAATTGAACAACGCACGGAATGCCCACTGGTTCTGTTTCCCTGACCTCCCCTGCTGGAAAAATCGGCGCGGGGCCTGGAACACGCCGTCTCCCTAAAGAAACCAATAACGTTAAAGGTTGAAGGTCAAGGACAAGAACGAGTCTACCCACCAGGAATGCCGCGATTCTCTTAAACTGCGGCGTGAAAGCATTAAACACTCCAGTATCGAACGGCGACCCATCAACAATGTCGCTCGGATAGAGCGTGTTGAGGGTGACCCCCTGCGCGGTGGAAAACTCGGGGACCAAATAGGTCTGGATGTAGGTGATGAACTGCGCGTCCGTGGTGATGTTGGTCGTCGACAGCGAGAAGATCGTCCCCTCGTCGTCGCAGTCGCCTACAAGTGACTATTCAGCGGCCGTGCATTGAGTTCGAGCGTTACTGAATGCGTACCAGTAACGAAAGGGGTATTCGCGACCGATCCTTGCTGGACGAGTCGCTGCGGGTTGTCTGTCAAGAACGTCCCGTCTTCGCGCGGGAGCCAGGCGAGGTCCAACGACTAAAGTAAATATGCGGATTGGTTTACGGGAAAATATGTTTCGATTCACTTACCTGGTACGCGAAAATGCCGGGCGAGGCATCCTGTGCGGCCTTGAGCGTTGCATACGGCACCGTGCGCAGGCATTCAAGCGTATCCGCCGCCGCGGAGCAATTAGTCTGCTGGACGACCGCGTCGTAGTCTGCGTCGAACCAGTAATCAACAATAGGATGAAGGAAAGAATTGAGTCTGAAACACGGACATTTCTGGCCATTCTCAACCGGCCCGACAGGGATAGGCGACCCAGACTCCATAAATCCCGCACGGAAGAGCCCCTCGGTGTTTCCGCCGTTCGTGAGCATCTGCAAAGACACCGAAATTGCGCCGGCAGATTCGCCCCAGCTGCAATAATAATTGAAAGATTAACAAGACGTATAGGAAATAAATAGCAGGGAGGGCATGACTTACATCGTGACTTTAGTTGGATCGCCCCCGAATGTGGAAATGTACTTCTGCACCCACCGCAGGGCCTGGCGCTCTGCAGATAGTTGTCGGAGTTCAGGATCGCATGTATCGAGGGAGAGCGAAAATAACGCACGATCCTGGAGCCCCAAATTTCCCACTCCCGCTGCCCTAACCTCCTTGCTCGCCAAGAACCCAAAGGCTGTTCATGACATATGAGAAGCAATTTTCAGATATGATGAGAAAGAGCACACCGGATAGTCTGTAGTTCATCGAGACGTAGATCACTGGCTCTCCCA
This sequence comes from Mycena epipterygia, assembly GCA_029281465.1. Taxonomy (NCBI): domain Eukaryota; kingdom Fungi; phylum Basidiomycota; class Agaricomycetes; order Agaricales; family Mycenaceae; genus Mycena; species Mycena epipterygia. Next base: position 67,675 of record JARJCQ010000020.1, read on the forward strand.
GCGTGATGGAGCGCTCGACGATGATCGTGCCGGGATACCTATTCTATAATTACAAAACAACAACGTTGGAAATAATGAATAAACTTGCATAGAAGGACTGCCGAGCTCGAATCCGCCGCCGAAGATCCACTAGTTACACGGTGTTAGCTTGATCGAAATTTATTTTGAGTAGAAGGAGGTATGCGTACTGCAACCACAGGCAGCTTCGACGTTGCCGTCGCGGTCGCGGGTCTGATCACATTGATTGTCAGACCTTTAAACAAAAGAAAATTAATGTGGAAATAGGCACAGCGTGCGCGCACTCACAATCCTCGGAATCCGGGAAGACGGTCCCGTATATCGAATTGACCAAAATGTTCAAAACGTCCGCGGGGAGGCCACTAAGGTCGGGCAGCTTCACGGCCTGCTGCGGACACGCGAGACCCATCGCGGTCGCGTCGTGTGAACCGGTGTAGGCGGGGATCGCGACTGGAAGGCGGAAGCGGAGGTCTCCGACGCTGGGGGACGTTAATTCATTTTAAACAGAAAAGAGAACAGCAGTGGCTTACGGTGGCTGGGCAAATGGAATGCCGAGGAAGCTCTGCGTGCGCGCAGAGCCCACCGTGCCCGTGAAGGTCCCAGCATCGAGCGTGATGGTAGGCGGAGCGAGGGCAGCGCCTGCCCCCGCACGCGTGTGGAACAGCAGAGCGAGAAATCCGATGTTGAGCAGCGACATCCAGGGGAATAATCTAGCACGACCACGGTATCTGAGCGGGCCTAGGAATAGGTAGGTACTTGAAGCGACGGGCTTTTTATGCATATGTGCGCGCGCGCAACAATGACAAGGTCTTGGGCAGCATCACGGAGTGTGTCCAGCGCAGGACCTAGATTGCGGCCCCCATCGAGGGTGATGACACTGATACCAGGGAGATGTAGATGCTAAGTGCGTACCGCGACGTCGTATATGTGCTACCCCGGATTGGAGAAGAGTGCGGGGTACGGGGAATTTGGGAAGATCACAAGACTTAGAACACCGGTTATCCCAAACAAAGGCGAGTCGGTACCACGTCGGAGATTCCCGTTGGCGGATTCATCATTCGAGACAGCCTTTCAGTAGCGAGCGGGATACGAAACGCGCAACACCACTTTTGACGATGGATCCAGAGAACCATTTCCGCCGATGATACATATTCGGTCGCAAAAAAGGCATCGAAAAAAAAAAACAGTCTTTGAACCCATGCTGAATTTCTTGTTTGACTTTCCTTTAGACGCTCAGCACCCACCCAAAGTCAACTTCGCCAACTTCTTACCATGTGGAATCTCGCCGCGCCGTTTTGCCGACGGATTTAGAACGCAGTGCCGATGCAAAGCAAATCATTCCGGACGTCGCGTCTCTCCTGTTACAGTCATAGTGGAGTCTGTCATAGCACTTACATTCGATGCGGGTTTCGATCAGCTAATAATCCTGTACGCAGATTCATTGCATTCATTTGTCGGAGAAATCTTGTGGTATATCGGGCCATATATCGTTTGATATGGCGATATCAAGCCGTCAGGTCCAAAGACCCTATTTCAATTTTAGTAATGTATTTCCAAACAATATCAGAGCGCCCGGCCCAGTAAATGAACATACATAATTCAGTCCCCATCCACCGCCCAGAAACCGGACGCAATGTGTCGTGCACGCCCACAACAGATAGAGCAGTGTCTCCACTGGAAGACGCGCGTGTACCGGTAAGGCCCACAATCATCACGCAGTCAACCATGTCGCCGCTGTCATCTAGCGTAATGTCCACCTCTGCGTACCCGGGCGGGACAGCGCTGGTGTTGAGACGGTGGAACGGCGTGCCGTCGGTGGTGAGGATTTTGTTTGCCTAACGACTTGTGGACAGAGATGGCTTTCGGTACATTTCCCAGAAGAGCTCTGCAGACATGGACTACGGAGGATCCGGCGATACGATGGACTACACCGGATATCGTCAGTGCGTGTGGATATAAAAGGCCAATAAGAAGGCTTGTACCATATCAAGCGCGGGCCCGAGCCACTCGCCGTCCTTGCTGAAGACGCTGAACGCATTGATCTAGCCGGAGTAGACGCTGGGCCCACTCCGGTTGCGTAGGTAATGGGCGACCTTGCCCCAGAACTCAATGGCTCCTCGCTGTCCGCCGAGTCGAACGCCGCGACGAAGCGCGCGAGTGTGGAGGGAGTGGTGTCACGCAATCGCCTCGAGTGCGTACTTCTTCGACTTCTCCAGCCGCCCCAGGATAGCTTCCCAGTCCGCATTCTCGTCCTGGAGCGTGACGCGCGGGATCCCGTACTCGAGGCTCTCGAAGCGGTAAGATAAGTACTCCTTCAGCGTCGCCATGTGCAGGGCAGCCGCTACGGTGGTGTCGTTCTCCGTGGTAGTCATGAATGAGGGGAGCGCCCACGTGCGGAGGCCGGGATCCACGACGTTCTTGTCGATGAGAGCACCCATCATCTTCCCGAAATCAAGGCCGTGGCGTGTCCCCCCAGCGACGATAAGTACCGGCTGCTTGTCTTCGTGCGCGACGAAGCTCGTACGGAGGACCTCGGCGTTCGCGTTGACGAAGACGTTGAACTGCGAGAGGATAGCGAGCCAAACGTGTCGGGACGAATGACCAGCGTGATGCTCGTTGTAGGCCTCAATAACGGTATCGACTAAGCCGTTGTGGGTCGGAATGACGTGCGGAATTTTCGTCGTGAAATCGCGGCCACTGGAGAGCACATGAGAATCAATTGGAGGATCCCTATAGTTCAAGGAAACGTATGTTGTTTCAGTGCCACCGAGCGCAAACTGCGGCAGTTCTGCGCTCTCCTTGTACTCGTCACTACATGCTTCGGCCAATATTTGCTCCCCAGTCAGCCCCTCATACTGCTGAGATCGACTTGATTGGCCGCATGAGCCGCAACGGAAAGAGAAACAGGCGTCGTAGGTTGTAGGAGTGAGCGCGGATTCCAACACCAGCAGGACGTTGGGAGCGTTGTTTCTAAGGCGATGCAACGGCGGTCTAGACCAAAAGATCAGGACTCCAGCAAGAGAGAGAATTCATAGTAGAGTCAGATCGGGACGAGAAGCAGTGCGGTTAGTTCCATTGGTTCCATTGGTTCCATTGCAGGGAGGTGATTCCGAAGTCGGCGGCGGGGGTCTGATGTTCACCGTGGTGACAGACGAGGGGAGGGAGAGTCTGCACAGGCGTGGATGAAGCCGCGAACGGGGAACGTTCAAAGCATGTCGAAGGCTTTGAGATTTCGAGCGACGAAGGCTAGCGCCAGGTGGCAGTTGCAAGACCGGCCGGGCGGCGTCGGCGATCAGAGGCCATCAGACACCGCACGCACAAACAAACGCGTCGCATCGGTACGTTTGCGGACGAAGGCACATTGTGCAGATTCCTCCCTCCTTCCCTAAAGCTTGGGCCAGAATCCTATGAAAACTCCCACTAACCCATACTCGACATAGCACTACATAAAACCTTGACCCGCCCTCGAGAATCATTCGAAGCTGGCCGTGCGCCAATCAGCTCATCCGCACCATTGTACTGATAATTCTCATCATGGGGGTGGCTGTTCATGCGACATAAGTCATCAAAATAGCATATATATATGAGGCCGGAATCAATGGAACCAAGTGCATCGGAGCGCTATAATCAGGGGTAAGTCCTAATTTTGGCAAAGGTAGCTGGCATGGAGATCATGATCGCTATTCAATGATGGCGTTTGGGTCCGATGGTCCCGATTATTGTGCTGTCTGGGTTCGGAGTCTCTTGCCTCCGCGTGCAGCGATGTTATTGACCAGATGTCAAAAATGCAGGTTCTTGACCTATTTATATCCCTCATCAAACTTCTCGCAGCGAGGACCACGGGTTAGGGCAATCTCCGCTTTCACCGCTGGATAGTACTATTTGCAAAGAGCGAATGATAAATACCCTGGGTCCGAAACCCAGTCCTCCTGATCATGGCGTCCAACCTGCCCTCACTCGACGGAACCTTAGGCAACCTCGAAATCGGTCTCGTCCTTGCCACATTTCTGTATGGAATCCAGACGCTACAGACTTTCAACTACTATCGTCAATACCCGGAGGATGGGGTGAGGCTCAAGATATTGGTGTGTTCTCCTGGGCAACGTGTTCACCCGCACTTCTGAGCGATTAGTAGGTGGCAGTAGTTTGGTGCGCCTGCCATTTCTTGACACATCAGTTGCTCATGACCCCAGGTTCCTGGAGCTCGGACATACCATTTGTGGCTGCCATGCGGTGAGTCTGCATGCGAAGGTTTATCAACATTTCCGAAGTCTTATTTTATGTCAGTTGTATATCTTGACCATTACGTTCTACGGCCAACCACAGCACATCATGATCGATCCCCCGCTCTCACTTATTTTTACGCTGCTCTTCCACGCCGGGATAACCTTTGCTGTGCAGGTACGCAGCTACGATTACCGTCATCGTCAGGGGTCAAATATTCTATTGCTAGACCTTCTTCGCCTTTCGGGTTGCCATGCTTTCGAGGCGGTGGTCCACCACAATCGTGTGCTGTTTTCTGAATCTGCTGCGTTTGACGTGCTTCCTCGTGATATTTGCCAAGTTATGCAGGCGCCCCAATCTTTCTCTCCTGGTCACAGAGTTCCGCTGGATGGTGATTGCCGCGGTCTCCATTAGCCCTATCGTGGATGTCAACATTGCAACCGCGCTCGTCTACTATCTATGGCGTGCTAGAAACTCGCATTACAAACAGTGGGTGTCCCCCTGCAACAAGGGTTGATAAATAAATCCATGTTGACCCTCACTTTACAGAACGACTCGCATGGTTGACACCATCATCGTATGGACAGTCGGTGAGCACATGGTGACTCTACTCTCGGTGGTTCATTAACAAATCATGTCAGAGACAACGATCCTTACGAGGCGAGACTCGTATTCCGATCCGTGCTCCGTTCCTCTGATTTTGTTTCAGTTTATCAAGCATCCTAGATCTAATCTTTGTGAGCGACTATCCCGTTCCCACCAGTTCGCATCTAACTCGAATTTGAGTTCCTTACACGACCCAATCGTAAGTATCAATATTAATATTGGGCAGTAGATATTTTAACGCTGTGATTGTCCGAGCAGTCTCCTGGATCATCTTCTTCCTGATCCAAGCAAAATGTGAGTTTCTGTTCTGGAAATTCGTCCTCATCCTGAAATATCCGCAGTGTTTTCGAACTCCATGCTCGCATCGTGAGCTCCTCTTTCCCTCCTAGTCAATCAACGGGCTTCAATTGTTTATGACTCCCTTCAGACTCAATGGCAGACGACGCTTCCGCCCTCTCGATCCGACACACCAGAACAGTGGTTCACATAGCTTAGTATTCAACTGTGTGGCTGCAGCAACGAACCCGGTGCTGCCTCGATGTGGTCTGAGCAGACAATTACAAAACCCTGTGGTTCAGACGCGACGAAGAGGAGAAACAGTGAATGATAATATCAGCTCCTCAGCCAAGGTACGTCCACCTGCACATTTCATCAAAAGTGCATTCATCTGGAATCCTGGATGCAGGAAACGCCGAATCATTTTATAGATCAGGCAAGGAGAGCTTTTGCTGTCCAGCTTGAAGCTTGAGGTTTTGGATACTCAAGGCCCAGGATGACATCTTGACTGGCAAAAAATATCGCGAGCAATCCTAGAAGGTATGAAAACTGGGGAATAAAGGAACAAGATGAGATACAAATTGGGGAGGTACAAATTGGGTGTACACTGCGAGAATTCTGGTACTACCCGAAATTTGGAAGCACAAGTGACGGAGAATAAACGTTAATTCAGGAGTCTCATAAATTCCCTCTCCGTTTCCTTTCTTCTTGTTCCCCACGTTCTAGAATGATTCGCAGCTCCTCTGCTTACGAGGGCGTCCTCCAACCAACCTCATACGCACAATCCCCGCCGCACGGAGATTTTCATCGGTTGGATGTTCGACCTGCTCTAGGAGGGTCTCGAGCTCGGGATGGTTGCGATACAACCATAGTGCGTGGAGGATCCCGATTCCATCGATCGGAAGATTCGTGTCATCCTTGGTGCCTCGTTGCAACCACAAGGATATGAACATGAGCGTCATAGATGCTATGAGACCTGCTGATACCTGAGCTGCATTAGCCTCAATTACTGAACATGGTGTTTGGTTACCGCAATTATGCTTAACTATTGTAGAATGGTTAGTCTATGTTGTGCGTCTAATTTATGTGCCTCCAGCCGGGCTGCTAAATAGATTTCGGTGACTGTTGCTTTCCCTGGGAGCAGAATGGCAGGATTCGGAATGTCATTAAGGGAATCCTGAATCCCGATGGTCTCGTTATTGGGAAAAATTTCGAGGCCGCCAGCGATAACTTTGTGTGACGGGGGAATATGACTCACTGGAATATATCCACGTAAGTCGCACGCGATTCGATAGCAGTTTGAACGTACAGGTCGAAAACATGGAGGCGACGAGGGCCGACAAGGCATTTTCGACGTCATGAAATGTTACACATCATGAGCAAACTTAGCCAATAGCGCGATATTGGGTCGAGAGTATAACACGGCTTTAAGGAACTCTGTGTTAGAGAGTTCTGCCATGCGACGTTGGAGATCTGGCGAGTTAGAGAATAAAATTTCCAGGAATGTGGAGCGCAGTGCAACCAGTGCGTCTGATGACTTGCAGGTAATAATACTGCATTTGGGGAGGAAACAAATGACACACGAATTCCCTTTCTGGGAAGCACGTGTTGGGGGCGAAAAGTAGGCAACTGGTACGAGGTGTGATATATATGACGCTGCTTGGTGCGATCAGTGATGGCCCGCATTCGTCCGCTTGCTTGTTCGTCTCTCTCAGTCTCGCCCATACATGTCCCATCACCTGATCTTTTCTTTTCTCCACCATCAACGTTCCTTCTTTGAAAAGGCTTTGGACGGATGGACAGACATAATTTTATAAAGAGCGTGATAAAGACTAATTCGGCCAATGGCTTATAAATGGGACTGCCAGAATCCGACAGGATCAAGGCATGGTACAGATATGTCAAAGTGGGTGTCATTACATAATCTTTCTGGAAACCCCCTTGGAATAAGGACGTATAAAAATGAGCTTGAAGTCCCGTCACTCTTCCCCTAATCATACCTCATACCATAAGTGCCAATGCTCTTCCATCCTACCATTGCTTTCATCATCACATCTATCCTCGCATGCAAAGCCTGTGCCCAGTCGCCCAAGGTGCTCTCGACGCCCGTATATGATTATGTCGTTGTCGGTGGTGGAACTGCGTGAGTTGCCCCCATAATCTCATCCATCCCATCGTACTGATGATTGTGTGCACTCAGAGGTTTAACTATTGCTAACCGGCTCACTGAGGACAAGGACGTCACGGTCGCTGTCCTGGAGGCCGGTTTCAACGCTGAGGGTCTCCCGGAGGTGTATTGAATCCCTTCATTCGCAATTTGTCACATTCATGATATCCCCAAGGTCTTCATTCCGGGACTCATCGGAACCGGGATATCCTTGACGACTCTCAACTGGGTGAGGACAAATGTACGATGTGTTACTTCTATCTCCAATACTATTTATGCAGGCATACAATACAGTACCTCAAACCAACCTCAACGGTCGCACTCTCACCGTGAGAGCAGGAAAGGCCCTCGGAGGGAGCACCGTCATCAACAGCATGATCTTCGTGCGTCTTCCATTTTTTTGACGAAGAAAAAGCTACTTATCGCCCACCAGCCTCGTGCGGAGAAAGAACAGTACGACGTTTGGGGGCAGCTCAATAACGATAGTACCTGGATGTGGGAAAATCTCCTCCCTTTCTTCAAGAAATCCGAACTATTCTCGCCGCCGAACGCGTTCCAAGTCGCCAGCGGCGTCCGCTATCTGCCTTCTGTCCACGGGTTCTCCGGGTGCGTCAAAGTTGGCTTCCCGAATTTTTTCTTTGCGCAGTCGGCGCTGTGGAGTAAGGCAGCGCAAGGCGTTGGGTTCCCCGCCTCTCCGGATCTGGCCAACGGCGATCCGCACGCGGTGGGCATCGCCCCGAATTCGATCGATGCTGCCAACAACACTCGGTGCGTACCTTCTTGTCTTTACTTAATTTTGTGTACTGAGTGGGGCTGATATGTAGGTGCTCGGCCGCGTGCGCATACTACACGCCCTTTGTGGGCAGATCGAACCTTGTTGTCATTACCAATGCGACCGTTTCGCGTATCCTCTGGGCCAAGTCCGGCGCTAATTCGGCGCTGACAGCCAGCGGCGTAGAATATCTCGTGAACAATCAAACCCAGATGATTAATGTTTCGAAAGAGGTTATCCTTTCAGCGGGTACGGTCGGCAGCCCCAAGGTCCTGGAGTTGTCGGGCGTCGGGAATTCCACGTGAGTTGCCCATTTTTCTTTATGAAACAGGCCAAGATAAATTTCGGATAGGATTTTGAAGGCCGCCGGTGTTACCCCGGTGTTGAATCTGCCCACAGTCGGGGAGAATTTTGCGGGTGAGTCTAGACGCCGCTCGTGATGTTCAGTAGGTTTTTCAATGAAGTTGCAGACCACGTCCACAGCCGGGCCAACGCGTTCACTAATATCACGTATGTTTCCAAAATAAATCGGATACCTACCAAACATGCTAACTGATTAGGCTTGCACACAGCCTGACTAAAGACGCGCTATTGCTGAACCCCGCATTCGCGGCGGAGCAAGAAGCGCTCTGGTTTAAGAATCGTACAGGTATGAGCCTGATCTCCGCAGTTACCCCACCTACCTAATCGTGTGTATCGCAGGATTATTCTCCGCCGTCCCACGCTCCTTGGGCATCGCGGCGCCGTCGGATGTATTCACCCCAAGCCAGCTGAGCATGCTCATCGCTCAGGCAGAAGCAAACCTCACGCACTTCGCTACCCAGTTCTCAAACGGGAACCCCGCTCTCGCGAAGGGGATCGCAGCGCAGCATAAGATCGCGCTCGCTTTGTACCAACAAAACAAGGAGTTGCCTCTAGAAATGAGTGCCGGCATGTCGATCCAAGATACCTATCTGTCGCCGCACTAATTTTGATTTGCCCGATAGAACCCGGTTACTCTGGTCCCACAGCCTTCAGCGCGCGCCCGGCGCGCAACTATACCACAATCAACTCTGTGCTGCACGCTCCCTTTTCGCGCGGACGGACGCACATCGTGTCCTCAAACCCCCTCACCCCGCCGGCCGTGGACCCCGCGTACTGGGCGCACCCGATTGACGTTGCCGCGCAGGTGGGCGGCATAAAGCTCGCCCGTAGAATGCTCGTCGCGCCGCCTCTCGACAGTATTTACAACGGCGAATTCGAGCCTGGCGCGGACAAAGACACGGACGCGAAGATCGAGGAGTGGCTGCGCGGTGTGGTTACGAGCGAGAACCACGAGGTTGGGTCGCTTTCAATGATGCCGCAAAGCCTAGGCGGCGTCGTCGACACGGCGCTGAAGGTGTACGGGACTGCAAACGTTCGGGTGGCGGGTGAGCTTGTTCTTTTGATTGAAGTATGGAGTGAGAGCTCACCGGATCTGTCAAGACGTGTCGATCATTCCATTCCCTGTCAGCGCTCATCTGGTGCGATTTAGACTTTCCGGGAAGAGAATTTACTAACCTGTGTGCGAACAGTCATCAACAGTGTATATGATTGGAGAGCGTGTATGTCCAGAGTTTACATTTCTTGTTTACCACCAACTCACGTCATGCTACAGACAGCGGACATCATTCGAGGAGGGAAAGCCTGAATTGTCAGACAGTCTTCAACCTTGTGTTCCGATTCTAGTTTTGTTTTCAACGACTAGCGTCATAATCCCGTCCCATAATTCCGTCCATAAAGTTTGTACTAGTAGTGTCTAAGCACGATTTATATTGTGAACGGCCACGCAATGGGTTGAAAGTAGCCACTCGTCGGGAAAGAGCGGAGTCTGAACTGACATTGCCACGATCACGTGGTCGCGTTTGAAAGCCCTTTTTGATTCTCGGCTTCCTTTAAAGCACCCACCACATCGCTGCCACCCGAGAACAATTCCTACCGGAATCTCGTCCATTAACTCTTCGTTCTCAACCTTTTGATTCAATATCCGCTCATCTCCGTCCTCTTGCCGCTACTCCGGATTCCCAACGACCATGCCAAGCGTGTTACCACTTTATGGGCGGTATACTGTCCCAAAAATCAGCTCAAAACTCAAGAAAAAACACGCAATATAGGTACCAGTTGAAAAAAACACAATGAGAGATTTCCAACATTTGACACGATCAGTCACGCTCACGTGTAAAAAAACACAGTATACATTGCCAAAAAAAACACAACGTAAACTGCGACCCAAAAAAAAACACAATCCACACCTGGTAGCCTTTGCGGCTGGGCGGAATTATATGAGCCTGGAGCATGCGTGATCACTCAAGTTTCATATGATTACGCGGTCTGCTTGCTGGCAGATCCCCCGTCGTCGTCTGTCTTCCTCATCCCCCACAACCGTCGAATGGACTTCAGCAACCAAAGAAAGTGTTTGAAAGGCGACTGCCGCTCAGGCTGCATAGTCTTTATCCCTCAATCTGGTCCTCCTGCCGAGCATCCGGGGCTTGTGAAATGCGTGGTCTGTGCGGATGGATGCTACGCAGTTCAGCATTAGTCTCTTATAAACAGACGCTACAAACTTTGATGCTCGTACCTCGCATGTTAGTTCAGCATGAAGCTCCAACCCAGGTGCGTGTGCTCGTGAAAATCTGGCTATGATCTTAACCATATTCAGCCTGCTCCGCCGCCGCCATCACAGGCTGCATCGCTGTTGCCTCCTGCCACTGCACCCTCAAGCACATTCTGTACCATTAACTGATTGCATGGGTTGGCAGCACCGCCGCAAGGGCCATCCGCTGGCAGCCCATTCCGAGCGCACGTCCAGCATTGGAAGAAAAGCTGAAGAATTCCTGGAATCCTATGCTGGAAATATATTCAGGAGAAAGTTTCACCCAGCGGCAAAAGTGTGTGGTGTCATCTAGAAACCTGAGTATACATTGACCTTTTATCCCAGTCCCAGCTTGACGGGGACCTCAACCCGCATGACTCCAAGTCTAAGAAGCATAAACAGAAAGGCAAAGCCTGTGCACATCGATCTGGAGGCGTCCAGCAAACGAGGGCCTGCAGCAAAAGTACGAGCCCCGAAGCCGCCGCCTACCAAGGAATATTGTGGGTGCAAAGTATGATCATCATAACGTAGCGGTACGATATATGCCCGGCCCCTCAACATGTTACGTTTTTTTTTTCATGCAATCCATACATTGTGTTTTTTCTTGCGGATCAAATGTTATTGTTTTTTTCGGCAACATTGCACATTGTGTTTTTTTTTGAGAGATTGTGCTGATTGTGGTTTTTTCCAGATCAGATTTCACTGTTTGCGTTTTTTCACTCAAATCGAAGTGCAATGTTGCGCAAAAACCCTAAATCTCAGACTAATGTTGCTTTTTATTTATGACACAGTATGTGTGCCATACCACTTTGTGAATCACTTTCAATTCAAAAATCAAATATGTGTGGAGGCACATTCTGGCAGACACACCAGTATTTCCTTCGTGATGCCACTCGCACAAAAAATGCATCGCCAGGTGATCGGCGCGATGAATCCCGCGAATAATATAGTCGGATCTTCGCAAGGATATGAAAAGGATGGCCAACGGGGAATGGGTCGGTCGATGCGCTTTATCTCATGTTCGTCACTCCGCTTCTCACCTTTCGCGATTTATCTGAGATGTCGCGGTTCTAGCAGGAACCGTCAACTCCACCACCCTTGCCTTCACAACGCCAGGATCTAATTAGATACGATTGTCACCCGAACAGCAGAAGTTTGGTTAGACATCCGAGTCAGTAGCAAACTGGACGATGCCACCGACTGGAGCGCATTATCCGGATAAGCAGGCGCATTCCTTATTTCACCGTAAATGAAAAAACCTGAACTGATGCGCTCAATTTATAGTTCCCCGAATCGATGTCAGAAAGCGGAACCGTCTGTCAAGAATTCCACAATATTAATCCCAAGTCATTGCGCCACAGCCCGGATTCAACGCCGCCGCAAATCCCGTCTGGAACGCGGAAGTCTACCGCGAACAGCCGTACCTCCCCTGCCCGGAGTGCCTGTTTTTCGAATGTCCCAATGCCACCGGAGACTACGGCTGGCCCTATTCTAAAGTTTACGACATCCCCAACCGACATGATCCCACGTATTGCGGCGTCATCGTGGTCCCTTCTTTCGATGTAGTCTCTCTTGACAGACACTTTATCGATTCTTGCTCGTTCCTCGCTCGATAAAGTCTGTTGGTTACCGCGCTTGATACCCGGCGGCCTGTGTTATTATGTAATATCTCCATCACGTGTACAGTCCATTGACGCGACTTGAACGCGTCTTAGAGGTAGCTGGGATTGAGGGGAAAAATTAAGGTTACCATTCCTAAATAGACATTTTCAAATGTCTCCTCAATTTTCCCTGGCATCAATAGAGCCAGTGGAGTTCCTCTACGAATATTTTCGTCTGATTTTCGTCATTCCTCCTCGGAAACACCCCACTGTGTTCAATGTGTGAAACTAACCATACCTGATGTTTAGGATAGCTGTCTTCAATGTGTTCCCCGCCATCCGAGGAACTTCCTGAACAGTGAAGAAGAGAATCGCGTCTCGACGCGTCTCGGCTAAGTTCCCAAAACGGACGCTTACATAATAACGCAGGCCGCCTACTAATCAGCGCGGTAACCAACAGACTACTTTCGATGGGCTTCCTTCTGGGCGGTACGGCTACCAGCATCTGCCCTGAGCGATAATGCCTCCTATTTCGACGGCTTGGGTATACAATAGAATTGGTGTGCAACACATAAAAGGTCAATTTTAGCCATTGCATAAGCATCATCACCCTCTTTTCATCCTCTTTATAAAATTACGTCTGTCTGTCTGTCTGTCTGTCTGTCTGTCCGTCCGAAGCCTTTTCAAACTCCGCTAATCTAATCAATCATCTCTTTAGGGCAGGTCCCGGGAACTGGCGAAGCAGAGTCTAAAAAGCCTGTTCGGCAAGCTCGGCTGCCTCAAACGAAGTGCTCGCCCCAGCGCGCTCTTGTAAAGACTAAGTTGGCCAATGGCCTATAAATGGGACTGCCATAATCCGACAGGGTCAAGGCATGTTACTGATATGTCAAAGTGGGTGTCATTATCTTTGGGGGCACCCCCTTGAATACTGTAACTTACGTAGTGCTGCCAGAAGTTCACGCTCGCTCAAGTTAATTTGGAGCTCGGTTCAAGGCCTTGCCCAATTGGGCAGCTTAAGTGAATGATGCATCAACTTGACTTGAGTACCTCAAGCTTGATATGCTTCTATGTCCTAACGCAGACAGCATTTGATTCTACATATTGTCTTGCGGCTCGCCCTCCTCCCCCCTTTCCTCATATTATATTCCTCTGTATGTATCTGCAATCTGGGTTTTAAGTAATGTTTTGCTCCTCACCAAGGAGTTGTCAGTTCTTCATGTTCCTCCTGCAAGTTTCGAGGAGCTTATCTCCAGGGAAGATTTCTAGTATCTTAAGCAGATGCCTCGAATCAGATTGCACCTGTTTGCCTCCGTCCCAATTCACCCATTTTTTCTCATCCACTGCTCCAAGGCCCACGAATTTTGGTATTCCAGCTTCCGTGTCTTTTCCCGGGCTTGCCAGCTGACCACGCAAGTGAAGATGAGCCGGCCGCTTCATTACGTGTGTTTTATTTTCAACCTCGCCGATCAGCCGCTCAAGAGCCGTTCAAAAGGCAGGGTCTGTTTAGCCTCCTTCCTTTGCCATCCCCATCATCTCCTCCCCTGCATCGCATCCGAGTCCGAACTCGCCTCCCGCAAACCTTTCCCAAGACATCAGCCATGAGAATCCCCCGGTGCCTTTCCCTCAGTCTTTGACTCCCTTTTCCTCCTTTGACATGAAATGTATATGCAAGGCAGGCCTGCCGCAATTTCTACATGCACTCTCATGTAATCAACTCACTTTCCTTTGTAGACGGCAACTTCTCACAGTTCACGGATGAAACGGAGCGCAGATTCATCAACGAGCATACCCCTCCAGCCCACTACCAGTGAGCTTCCCAATCGCCTTTTTTCCAGGTCACACATAACTCCATCGTGTCGAAGCACGAGCCTCCTGTCACATGCTCATCGCATGGTATAATTTAAAGGTGGGCCGACCGTTACTACCCTCCTACACGTTAACTTCATATAGCTGGCGCAGACAATGTTGTCCAATGGCGTGCTCACAAACGAGTGTATCCAGTGAGTTTGATTTAACATTATACCTGCACGATACCCCTTAATAAAATGTGATTCCACACTTTCCCTTGCTGTCAAGATTGTCAAGAGTGCGGAGATTTGCTGCGTCCCCATTTTCGATTTCATTCTTTGATACACACCCTAGCAGTAATTTGCTTTACTCCTCTGCGCAACCTTGCATCAGCTCAGTTATAATAGTGACATCGTGTGAGCACAGACAATGGACGATCTACTTCCTCTTAAACTTCCATTCTACAGCGGAGAGGCAAGATACGTTCGGGATCTGGTACATTTCATTTCGATCTTGCATTCTTTTCGGCAACGTCCGACACCCAGACCAATTCACTGCGTTTCAACCGGCCCTAACCAGAGCTGCGGAGCTGCGCTTAGCTTTGCTTAGCCGACGGCCAGGTCTGCTTAGCCGGCTGTTGATGGTCTGTTTAGCGACCTAGCCGTCGGCTAAGCAAAGCTAAGCGCAGCTGCGCAGCCTCAGGTTAGGGCCGGTTGAAATGCAGTGATTTATATCGTGTTTCCTGCATTCATACACTGACAACATTCCTACTAGGTATCACAGGTGTGGACTCTGGCTTCTGTATTCTTTCTGGTACCCCATACGGTTACTTTGTCTAGATGTGGTTTAATCTGGTGCGGATCCGCAACGGATAATGTTTTGTATTCCGACGGTGAACGCTGAGCTCAAGTTCTGTACTCAAATCTGTCGCCAACTCTATGATTTTGTTTCCCTCATTTTCGCATTTGGTCTGTTCGTGGTAAACCGATAGTCGATTACTGAATATACATGTTTACGGTCCTACCTTCTTCTCCCAAGTCATCTGAAGTACGTGGTTTGAAAATCGATCGTGAGCTGGAAGGTCATTTCAGTGCAGCAATTTCTATTTATCCGTTCAGTGAAATGCCATTGCAAAAATGGTCGGAGTGAAGCGAAGGCATAATATACGACGTGGAGAGGCCAGACGAGCATGATTTTTGGAACCAAAACGAACACTCAATGTCAAGCGTATCCTAACTTCTTGGGCCTTAGAGTCCTTGCTGAACGTTTCAAATACGGCACTGAAAATTCAAACCAGGAGAGATCCTCCAATTTGTGCTCTCACGCCGGAGCGAAGCTCCGGCATATCTTGTCTGGCTTTAATAGGTGGGAACCAGGGTGGCACCATTCCAGTGAATATAACCTTTATTTAATTTGGTTCACCAAACATGGGGGCTTCCCTTAGCTGTAAAATGAATCTTGGTATAATGTAGTAAGTCCCTACTGTGGTTAATTTCATGGGCAGTGCCGGGGGGAAATGGTTCATATTGCTGAAAAACGGTGAGTGATTGATTCGTGGAATCAGAACAGTGGCGTAGTGTCATTATTTCGAAGTTATAAATAGCAGATCTATAAGTATCAGATTCTGCAAAAGCGCCAAAAATTCGACAGCGCGGAGGCGACAGCATTGAGCAAGACCAAACCGTCTGCTGGAATCAATAACTCCCGCGCATGGGTGAAAAAGCGGATTGCTTGGATCGCGCAGAGATGTTTATATTGGGAGGATTATTGTACTGTATAAATGGCAGTCAGTTCACTATTTTTGCCCCAACATCTTTCCTCCTCGCGCAAAGCCTGTATCACCGGCAGCAGTTCATGTACTTAATTCCAGCCAACATCTTCATCCTCGTCGTCATCTCCCTCCTCCTCATCTTCGGCATCCGTCTCATCTTTTTCCAAGACATTTTCCAGCGCAGGGAAAATCCCAGAGAGAAACGCTGCGACCTGCGGCGGCGAGAATATCGGCGACGCGCCGACCCTCAGTGCGACCAAACATGTCTGCCGCGGTCTGGGACTATCGCTCGCGCCCTTGGCGGCGGGACGCCGATCGCGGTGAGCGTGGAAGACAAATAGGCCAGCTCCGGCACACCGAACAAAGAAATATATCAACCTAGGTCGATATGTTAGCAGAAATTGGATCAACCCGTAGCCAAATCAACTTCAGGGGAAAATTAGTTAGAAATTACAACGGAAAGGGCTGCAATCAGCAGCTCTTTCAAATGCGCGTGGAGACTAACCTCCGTGGGGCCATCCACTACGGCGCAGCCGCGGCGACTTACCTCCGCGGCTGCATCGACACGGGCGTAGCTGCGGAGACACATGCGAAGGAGGTGGGCGTAGATGTGTGGACGGAGGAGCAAGTACAGATGAGGCGCGGATGTCCGTGCTCAGCTGCGGCGATTGTGGATGCAGATGCACGTCGGCGGTATTGCATCTGCACTGCGACCGTTCGATTGTGAGCGGGGATGGGGCGCGGAGCCGGAGATGGCGGGCGGCGGAGTAAATCTGTCGACTACGGGCGCAGAGAGGGACGGCGTATGGACAGGCGCAGGTGGAGGAGTTACTGGCCACTGGCGCGAGCGCGGTGGCTAGCGGGAGCGCGAGTGGCGTATAGAGGGCGGGCATCGACAGCGGGCGCTGGCTCCGGATACGGCCGCGGGGACACGGGCACAAGGAACGCCGGTGTGTGCGTAGACGTGGGTGGCGTCGCCGGTCAGTGGCGGTAGCGCCTGCACTAGGTACAATCGAAAGAACGACGACGCACGAAGACGGGGCGTTGGGCGTGAAACAGAAATGTTCGCGTTGCCAAAAACGTGGCTTGACATCGGACCCGGACTCCGAATCCGATCATCGGCCGAACCATCGGGTTGAGAAGTAGAACGTAACGTTGAACGTTCCCAGTGAGAACCCCGGGTCTGCGCAGATCTATTCAAATGATGCACTTCAGCAAACATCTGCTAGCATCTGCAAAATCTGCTTAAATCTGTCGATGACTTTCTAAATTGGTCTTCAGAACGATGCAGAAGCGGCGTAGAACTGGACGACTTGTCGTACTTTCGACGATATACGGGAGAAAATATTCCGATCCAGCAGCATACGACTGCATCGCCTGGCTGTCCACCGCGTCATTAGTGTGTTGGTCACTATGATTGTGGATTTACTTACTATGAGACCATATTAAGGAACTTGCTTTTAAACGGGAGTGTGGGGTCATACGCCGGGAGACCACGGGTTCCAGCGCCAAAAGAGCGAGTTGTGTTGAATGTCCCCAAAGAAAACAACGAGGAGGTGGTGATGTGAATGTCCGCGATGGTCGAAAGATACAACGCAGCGCAAACCACTTCGACAATTGAAGCACCGGCAATAATTACCTTCTGATGCCAGAGATAAGAAATTGCAGCCCCGATCCCCGCCTATGCAACGGTGTTGTCATGAGTGGCCGTCAACACTTGATTCATATGGAGGCTGCGTCTCACGGAAAGTGTCTGTGTTATGAACACCAGTAACGCCGAATATATCTGTGATGCAAATCAGAACAACTCCGGTGCAAAAGAGGGACATACTGCTCCCAATGCTGTTGGAGTTGTGGGGAGTTGCGTTTAATTGCGATAGAAGTGTTCCGTAATATTATACGATTCTGTACATCCCAACGCTAACCGAGAGTGCTAGCCGATGAAATACGCGAGCTCCAAATAGTCAGAGCTCCGAATAGTCAGCGCTCCGACGTCGGGACGAGGGTGACGTGGATATTGCGTGGCCGAATGACGTGGCAAAGTCGGCCAGATTTCTGTTCGCATGCCCAGAGTAGAGCGGCGGGGGGAGATTGGGGGGAGTCTCCAGGATTATAGCTCTGGAAGATCCTAGTCTTATACAGGTAGAGGCGCAACAGAGCACGGGGAAAGACCCAAGTGTGTTGTGAGGTGTGAGGGTGGTGGGCAGGAGCAGTGAAAACGGTATTGCCGGCGCTTTCTTTCGATACTAGCGCTCAGAGGGTGTGTGCAATGCTTTTGGCAGTTACAAGCACCTCCTTGAGGGTTTCGCAACTATCGAGGCCCACGATAATTTTCAGCTTTTGATGATAGTAGTAGTAAGTGGGACAATCGGAAAGAGACCGTTGGCAGCGCCAAGGGGCCTGAGGGGGACCGGGCAGGCCAGGGCGGGCCTGATGCGCGACGGAATGAACATGATAAATGGACATCTGCAAGGAGGTAACGGTGACAGGCGGGGTTTGAACATCTAACCCAGTAGCGGAGTTTGGGGGGCTTTGGACGGGCGGACAGACATAATTTTATAAAGAGGTGATAAAGACTAAGTCGGCCAATGACTTATAAATGGACTGCCATAATCCGACAGGGTCAAGGCATGGTACAGATATGTCAAAGTGGATACAATCACAAACTAGGAAGCGAGATGCACAGACCGCGCCGGCAATTGAGGGCTGGTTAATTGCATAACCATATCATTTCATGTCATAAATTTGTCCTAAACCTTCCTTGCTATTCGGTCAGAGAAAGAATCATGAGAATTCATGTTGGTTTGGTCAGTGTTCGCCCTAAGGGCTAAGGCCTTGAGACTATATTAAGGCCTAAGGGCTTAATTAAGGGCTTAGGTTAAGCCTTAAGTTGCGGACCGATTTTCACGGAAGGCCTTAGATATGCTGACGTGTACAATTACCAAAACAATTAAGTACGCGACTTGGAAATATTCTTCTTCCCGGTCGCGTCGCGTGGACAGATGGCGCGCTGGATTGCGGATGCGCAGGAAGCCGAGACCGAGGAGGACGAGGAAAACGACGAGGAATATGTCCCCGTTGTTCCCAACCCACCGCGTCTCAACCAGCTTCGCGCCCCTCGCAAGTGGCAGCCCATTTCTCTCGAGCGCCTGTTTGCGAAGACAGCCAAGGAGTCCCTCCGTGCTAGGCGTGGCGAGCGAATGGCGCGGCGCGCGCAGGAAGAGGAGCAGATGTATATGCAGGTTATGGCCGAGTTGGATGCGGCGGACAACACCCCCGATGATTCGGAGGTGTACGGAGAGTAATTGCGACAGTTTTTGGCGTTCTAAGTTTCCGAGAATGTATTTCCTTTTTGGGAACTAAGGCCTTCGGCGAGGCCTTATCTTAAGGCCTGAACCTTAAGCTAAGCCTTAGCTTGCCAGCAAGCCGATTTTTAAGGCCTTAAGGCGAACACTGGGTTTGGTGGAGAACGAGGACGTTCTTTCTCGAAAGCCAAATTTGCCCAAATAACGTAGAAGCAAAACACTCAAAAACAATCGAATTTGCCTCACCTAGGCACCCTAGAGCTTCGGGATGTCCATATTCACAATTGCAGACTTCAAAGACACCCTGCTAGCTCCACCGGCAGAATCTTATGTCCCCTGCATTCAATGCGTTACATGCTAAATAAATGGCCAAATATCATGCGAGAAACAAAATGGAATTACGCGCCAGCCACAAATGCTTTTGACGCAATTCCTTGTCTTGACAGAGACTCAAGATGTCACAAATTCATCTCCCAATACTTTGGGTCCATCGGTAACCCAACAGCTACCGAATAGCGCATCGTTTCGCTTCTACGTTACATTTCGCTTCCTAGTTTACGACTGTATCATTAAAAACCAACCCCCTTTGAATAAGGACGTATAAAAACGAGCTTGAGGTCGCGTCACTATTCCCCTAATCATACCTCATACCATAAGTGCAAGTTTTGGCAATGCTCTTCCATCCTACCACTGCTTTCATCATTATCACCTCTATCCTCGCATGCAAAGGTACCCAGTGGCCCAAGATGCTCTCGACGCCCGTATATGACTATGTCGTGGTCGGTGGTGGAACTGCGTGAGTTTTCCCCATAATCTCATCCATCCCGTCGCGTTGATGATCGCGTGCACTCAGAGGTTTAACCGTTGCTAACCGGCTCACTGAAGACAAGGACGTCACGGTTGCTGTCCTAGAGGCCGGTTTCCATGCTGAGGGTCTCTCGGAGGTATATTGAATCCCCTCATTCGCAATTGGTCATTCAAGTATCCCCAAGGTCTTCATTCCGGGGCGCATCGGAACTGGGATATCCTTTACGACTCTCAACTGGGTGAGGAGGAATTTGCAATGTGTGGTTTCTGTCTCCAACACTCTTCATGGAGGCATACAGCACAGTACCCCAAACCAACCTCAACGGCCGTACTCTCACTGTGCACGCAGGAAAGGCCCTCGGCGGGAGCACCGTCATAAACGCCATGATCTTCGTGCGTTTTCCAATATTTTCACCAAGAAAAAAACAACTACTTACCACCCACCAGCCTCGCGCGGAGAAAGAACAGTACGACGTTTGGGGGCAGCTCAACAACGATAGCACCTGGACGTGGGATAATCTCCTCCCATTCTTCAAGAAATCCGAACTATTCTCGCCGCCGAACGCATTCCAAGTCGCCAGCGGCGTCCGCTACCTGCCTTCTGTCCACGGGTTCTCGGGGCGCGTCAAAGTCGGCTTCCCGAATTTTTTCTTTGCGCAGTCTGCACTGTGGCGCAAGGCAGCGGAGACCCTCGGGTTCCCAGCCTCTCCGGATTTGGCTAACGGCGATCCGCACGCGGTGGGCATCGCCCCGAATTCGATCGATGCTGCCAACAACACTCGGTGCGCACCTTCTTGTCTTTAATTTCGCATACTGAGGGGGGCTGATATGTAGGTGCTCGGCCGCGTGCGCGTACTACACGCCCTTTGTGGGCAGATCGAACCTGGTTGTCATTACTAATGCGACCGTGTCGCGTATCCTCTGGGCCAATTCCGGCGCTAATTCGACGCTGACAGCCAGCGGCTTAGAATATCTCGTGAACAATCAAACCCAGATGATTAATGTTTCGAAAGAGGTTATCCTTTCAGCGGGGACGATCGGCAGCCCCAAGGTCCTGGAGTTGTCGGGCGTCGGGAATTCCACGTGAGTTGCCCATTTTTCTTTATGAAACAGGCCACGATAAATTTTGGATAGGATTTTGAAGGCCGCCGGTGTTACCCCGGTGTTGAATCTGCCCACAGTCGGGGAGAATTTTGCGGGTGAGTCTAGACGCCGCTCGTGATGTCCAGTAGGTTTTTCAATGAAGTTGTAGACCACGTCCACAGCTGGGCCAACGCGTTCACTAATATCACGTATGTTTCTCGAAAAATAAATGAGATGCCTACCAAGTATGCTGACTGCACACAGCCTGACTAAAGACGTGCTATTACTGAACCCCGCATTCGCGGCGGAGCAAGAAGCACTCTGGTTCAAGAATCGCACAGGTGTGTGCTTGATATCCGCAGCTACCCCACCCTCCTAATCATATGTATCGCAGGACTGTTCTCCGCCGCCCCGCGCTCTTTGGGCATGGCGGCGCCGTCCGATGTATTCGCCCCAGGCCAATTGAACATGCTCATCGCCCAGGCGGAAGCGAACCTCACGCACTTCGCTACCCAGTTCTCGAACGGGAACCCCGCCCTCGCGAAGGGGATCGCCGCGCAGCATAAGATCGCGCTCGCTTTGTACCAACAGAACAATGGGCTGCCTTTGGAAATGAATGCTGGTATGCTGATAAATTTATCCACAATACATTCTTTCGCTCCACTAATCATTCTTTTGATAGAACCCGGTTACTCTGGTCCCACAGCCTTCAGCGCGCGCCCGGCGCGCAACTATACCACAATCAACTCTGTGCTGAACGCTCCCTTTTCGCGCGGACGGACGCACATCGTGTCCTCCAACCCCCTCACGCCGCCGGCCGTGGACCCCGCGTACTGGGCGCACCCGATCGACGTTGCCGCGCAGGTGGGCGGCATAAAGCTCGCCCGTAGAATGCTCGTCGCGCCGCCTCTCGACAGTATTTACAACGGCGAATTTGAGCCTGGCGCGGACAAGGACACGGACGTGAAGATCGAGGAGTGGCTGCGCGATGTGATTGCGAGCGATAACCATGAGGTTGGGTCGCTTTCGATGATGCCACAAAGCCTAGGCGGCGTGGTCGACACGGCGCTGAAGGTGTATGGGACTGCGAACGTTCGGGTTGCGGGTGAGCTTGTTCTTTTGATTGATGTATGGAGTGAGGGCTCACCGGATCTGTCAAGATGCGTCGATCATTCCATTCCCTGTTAGCGCTCATCTGGTGCGATTTGGACTTTCCAGGAAGAGAATTTACTAACCTGTGTGCGAACAGTTATCAACAGTGTATATGATTGGAGAGCGGGTACGCTCAGAGTTTAACCTTCTTGTTTGCCACCAACTCACGCCATGCTACAGGCAGCCGACATCATTCGAGGAGGGAAAGCCTGAATTGTCAGACATCATAATCCCGTCCCATAATTCCGTCCATAAAGTTTGTGTTAGTGTCTAAACACGAGTGAATAAATGTGTATTGTGAACGGCCACGAAAGCAACCACTCGTGCCCGCATCGAGAAAGAGCGGAGCTGTCACGATCACGTGGTCGCGTTTGAAAGCCCTTTTTTTGATTGTCGGCTTCCTTTAAAGCAACCACCACATCGCTGCCATCTGAAAACAACTCCTAACGGAATCTCGTCCTATTAACTCTTCGTTCTCAACCTCTTGACTCAATATCCGCTCATCTCCGTCCTCTTGCCGCTACTCCGGATTTCCAACGACCATACCAAGCGTGTTACCACTTTGACTTTCAATTCAAAAATCAAAAAATCTCTGGAGGCATATTCTGGCAGACACACTAGTGTTTCCTTCGTGATGCCACTCGTATAAAAAATGCATCGCCCGGTGATCGACGCGGTGAATCCCGCGAATAATATAGTGCTCGTCCATTCGGATCTTCGCAAGGACACGAAAAGGATGGCCAACGGGAAATGGGTCGGTCGACGCGCTTTATCTCATGTTCATCACTCCGCTTCTCACCTTTCGCGATTCATCTGACATGTCGCAGTTCTAGCAGGACCCGTCAACTCCGCCACCCTTGCCTTCACAACGCCAGGATCTAATTAGATACGATTGTCCACCCGAATAGCACGACGTGTACCCACCGCAACCAGGGACCTTGAAGTTTGGTTAGACATCCGAGTCGGTGGCAAACTGGACGACGCCACCGACTGGAGCGCATTATCCGGGTAAGCAGGCGCGTTCCTTATGTCACCGTAAATGAAAAAAACCTGAACTGATGCGCTCAATTTATAGTTCCCCGAATCGATGTCAGAAAGCGGAACCGTCTGTCAAGAATTCCACAGTATTAATCCCCAAGTCATCGCGCCACAGCCCGGATTCAACACCGCCACAAATCCTGTCTGGAACGCGGAAGTCTACCGAGCAGCCGTACCTCCCCTGCCCGGAGTGCCTATTTTTCGAATGTCCCAATGTCACTGGCGACTACGGCTGCCCCTACTCTATAGTTTACGACGTCCTCGACCAATATGATCTCACGTATTGCGGCGTCATTAATATATTACTTCTTCAAGTTCGAAATATTATATACACAAGAACGATTCGGTCTTCGAAATTAATGTTGAGCGGTACCTTTCTGCGACGAAGACCGCTAACAGTATCTTCCCTGTCATGCCACAAAGCGTGCTGGGGAAAATATAAACCGACGCCTGGGCAGGGAAAGGCTGTCGCCATTGAAGGACTTTCACGAGTCATGTTGAAACCTGTGGTGTGCACGGTGGTGTTGCCTGGCGGTATAGTGATGTCGAGCACATCATATAAGGTGCCTTACTATAATCCCAGGCTTGTCGCACTATCGACGATGGACGGGAGGAAGATTAAGGACCCATATCCATAATACGAACACATCGAAGCTATTCGAGGCAGCATCAGTTCATTGGTCGCTGTGAATATAGATTTTCTTACAAGTCGAGGGTCGTGCTGGATGCCGGAAGACCGTGTATTCCAACGACAAAAGAGCGACTTGCGTTGTATGTTCCCAAAGAAAATAGTGAAGACGTGGCGATGTGAAAGCCTAGCATGGTCGAAAGATACAATGCGGCAGACAAAACTCCGACAATCGATGCACGGGCACGAACCGCCTTATTGGGCCAGAGATGAAAGAAATTGCAGCTCCGATCTCCGGCGTTGTCGTGAGTGAATTATGCTACAAGGACGAGTAGCAATGCACGCACTCTAGGCGAGAAGACTAAGCATGTGACGTCCGAGGAAAGTATGTAGTATACGCCGGCCGGTGGCGATGTATCGACATCGTGGCGCAGGCGGGGACACACGGATAGACGCACAAGAGTTCCGGAACGGGGCGATGGGTGCAGCGGAGGGGGAGGTGTATAGACGGGGGGAGGTGGGGTGAAATCAGGACCGAAGACGTGGGGGGAGAGGAGCAAGGGCGGTGGTCGTGGAAAGTATAGCGCGGGTGCGACGAAGTACGGAACAAGGGTGATGACATTGAGAAATTACATGGGACGGGGGGCGCGCATCGGGATATGGTGCAAGAACGCAGAAGTTGAGAGAGGCAAGACCTGCCTGCGCGAAAAGAACAGTGGGCAACAGTTGCGAGTACTCCCAGCACGAACGAGTGCGAGGGAGCGCTGGAATACGTGGATGAGCGGGTAGATGTGCTGGGGGTAAATGTAAAATGGGAGTGGATGTCTTGGTGAAACATGTTTCCGGATTGCCGTTGTGCGGACGTGTGGTGCTGCTGCTGTGGGGATATGGCACATATAGCGTGCAAAAATTATTGGTTTACAACTTTCGAATGCAAACAGGGAATTGGGTTACAACTTGGCTAGTGGGTGAAAGAGAGCCTGTGCATTTGAGTCATGCCAAAAATAAATACAAAATCATTGGCCTGGGAACAGCCATTTCTGCGCCGTTCATGCCTGTTTGTGGATATATTATCATAGGATAACCAGGTCCAATCCACATTACTTATAAAAGTCCATCCGATGGGTCTCACCATCCCTATAACTTTCCGAGTTCAATTTATTGAATGGATGCTGGATGCCGGGAGTTTAACTGATTGGATCAATAGTGATGATCAATTCTCAAGATGTAACCAATTATCGAGATGTATCCAACCAAAAGAGATGTCAGCTGCATCGAAGTTGTGAGCCAGAAGTGTGAGATGTCACCCAAGTGCATAAATCCCCTTGCAACCTGTCTTCAAAAACCCTGTAAAATGTCGGTAATTTTTGCACACTATATCGCCCATATGGGGACAGACACCGCTCCTCATCACCCTGCCCAGTCTCTCCTCCACATCCAGCTGAGCAGGTCTCCTCCCACCATCACCCTCCCCTGCCTGGAGATGAATCTCTGCGGGTTGATCAAATTCAGGCGCAGCAGCGGCGACTGTGAGGAGATGGAGGCGGGCATCACGAGCATAGGTGCGAGTCCATCGAATATGGATGTAGGTGGGGGCAGACAGAGGAGCACTTATGCGTTGATAGTGCAATATGCAGATGCGTGTATCCGTCGACCGCAGGGGAAGAGGCCAGGGCTGGCGCATGGGGATCGACTACGGGTGCTGATCAGACGCGCGAACAACACCATGCACATGGAGACTATCCTCCATGGGGCCATCGAATATGGCGCAGCTGCGGCTGCATCAATATGGGCGCAGCTGCCGAGACATGTGCGAAGGAGGTAGGCGTAGATGCGTAGACGGAGGAGTGGGTACAGATGAGGCACAGATGTCTGTGCTCAGCTGTAGCGATTGGGGATGCAGGTGCACGTTGGCGGTATTGCATCTGCACTGCAGCTGACCGATTGTGGGCAAGGATGGGGTACAGAGCCGGAGATGGTTGGGGACGGCATAAATCTGTCGACTACGGGTGCAGAGAGGGGCGGCGTATGGACAGCTGCAGGTGGAGGAGTTACTGGTCACTGGTGTGAGTGTGGTGGCTAGCAGGAGCGTGCGAGTGTATATCAGCTGATTAGGGGGGGGGGGGGGCATAGGAGACGTCAAGGGGCAATCAGTATCAGGTAAATTGACCCCCCTCCTGTATGTTGGTGTTTATGATGTGTATGCTAGTGTTTGACTACAGCTTTATTCAGCCTGGTTTTGAGCCTCCATCGGCACTGAACACCATTTACTTTGTTTGAATATCATCAGAGTATTGATCTGTGAATTTCTTCATGCGAGTGCATTGTCTGTGAATTATTTGAGCATGAAAAGGCATCATCTGTGCGAACACTCTGAATAACAGCTTGAACTTGCAGCATTCAGCCCATTTTGGCTGGAAACAGTGGTGAATGTATAACCAATCATATGAAGGGCCTTACTGGTCAAAAGCCTTTGTGTGCACTTAAACATGTGTATTTGCATGAAATCTTGCGAGATCTTGCAAGATCTTTCAAGATCTCTCGAGATTTTCAAAGATGACCAAGATCTTTCAAGATCTTTCGAGATTTACAACTTTCTTTAGCCAGCATGCTCAAGATCTTTCAAGATCTTCCCTCTTCAAATATCTTTCAAGATCTCTCAACATCTTCTGATATGCTCTACTGCTTGATTTTTGCTCGAGATATTCTGATTTCTTTCGAAGTCCCAAATACAAACAGGTTGTCTGTTCTTTGAAGATCTTTCAAAACCACTTTTCTGCTCTGATGTTCCAAGAAATTAATCAAAATTGTTTGATGCGGGAGAGCAAGCGTATCAGGCGCATCACCGGATCAAATCGATCATTCAACTCATGCCGCAGCTTGACATCAAAAGTTGAACTGGCATCAGTCACACCTAAGATTTCCCGAGCTGCTTTTTGAACCCAAAGTACTGAATTACATTGCAATCCGCCGCGAAGAAGAGATCGAGTACCAACCTGGCATGATCTCACAAGCCTTGATGTAAATTTATATCTCGGCGGAGATATTGGGAAACCGGAGTCGGGACCTGAAATGAAATCCTTGATCTGGGGCTTTCATAAAGTCTCTGGTAAAATTGATGGCTGTGTATTCGGGATTCCACGAGAGTTTGTCATTCGGACCTGCAGATCATCTCTGAGCAGTCAAGGACAGCTCCTACCCCACTGTGTCGACGGGTTGCCAGTAAAACTAATGGGCTCGCATAAATTGGCACCCTTGATGCAAGCAAGATATTACCGCCACCAGATTCGTGGTGTGTGTTTTTCAACACCAGGACCCAGATCTCTACAGCAATGAATGTTTCAAACCCCGCATCCAGATATCAGACGTCTTTGATGGTTTGCTGCCTTGCATATGTGTACATGATATACCGATTGACCAACTCGCTGTTAATGTCAGTCACAGTACAACTCCAGTATGTACTTCACCCTCGTTATACTGGCTTGACCTGACACGTGACATTGACTGCATTTCCATCACCCACACTCCGACCTCACTGACTATTGATCACCTTATATAGGGTACCCTTCAATTATTGTCCTCCGACATATGCTTTAGGAGTCTCCAGCTGCAAGTTGTGTGATTCATGACTCATTGATGTAAATAATGTATGGGACAGCATTCTGGGGTCCACATCGCCAGAGATTATTTTACATATACGTATCCAATAGCTCTGACACCTGGTCTAAAAGTAAATCTTTCAAAGTGTTCGATGGAGTTCGCACGGTTCAAATAATATTTAGGGTCCAACAACCACATATGAGCAACACTACATGAAACCGAATACTATTTAATTAGTGTTGAACCAGTCCTGGTATCAAGACCGAGATGAAGTGGTTAAATAGGAGGAAAACCTGGTGTGCCTCATCCAGCCGCCGAAATCCAGGGATGGCTGGTGCTCTGCCTGCCCTTTCTGTGCCTGGAGATACATGTAGCTCTGGATTTTTAGGTCACACTTCACCCAAATCACGCTTGATGTCTCAAATTAGCTGATAATACTAAACTTGCCTTATGTGCTTCGGGAACTACAGAAGTTACCCATGTCAACGTGACTGCCAGATGTGAAGAAAATTTCCTACAGACTGCATTTGAATTGCCTTACGGGGATGCATATATGCCATCCTTGAACGAACTCCATCAGACCCGTGACAAATCCACCGACTTTCGTTACCTCCTGATATATCGACAACGCATGCCGGAGTGGCACTCCGTATGACACTTCGGCACGAGTTTGAAAGTCCGATGTCTTGCTGAATTATTTACAATCGAGTCGTCTCTGCCACAGAATGAGAGACGGTTGGAACCCAACAGAAATAAGTCCTAAGTTCAGGAAACGTTCGCTCAAATATGACCCCCCCCCTCCCAAATATGAGGTATTGGGCTCGTTTCTAGCCCTCACCTCAATATTGGTTACTTGGCCGAGATGCCCGGGACTTGGCTGAATATTGAAGTGAACCTGAAACTGGGCCACATAACACAACGTGCCAGAAATGATACATGGCAGGGTGGATGCCGTTGAAAGGAACTGTAGTCTTAGATAGATCCGAGGAGTAGATCCTGAGATTATCAAATTTCTTAAAAGAAATCTGTCGGCTGCAACTCCGAACACAGCTGGAATCCCAGTGGCCAATCTTGCGTCTCACCCCGCTCGTACATGTGGTGTGAAAACGGACTATGTTGTAGAAGAGGCAGGAAGCCGTCGAAGGTTCGTTGAAAAGGGTCGGTGGCCGGTCAAATTTAGAGTAGATTAAATGGGAACAAGACATGCCGGAGCTTCGCTCCGGCTGGTGCATGGATGACTTATGAGATGAACGGAAGTTTTTAGGGGGTCTTGAGCTCTTGGTCAATATGATTATCTTAGACTTCATAACACCAGTCATAGTGGACGCCGAATAACTACTAATGCGAAGCAAACATCTTCCATCAATCTTCCATCGTACAAAAAGTGCCGTTACCACCGATTGGACCAAGAAAGAGGATTAGAATAAGTTGATTTCCGTTTCGCCTGACGGCAATTAAACACGTACAAAGATTTTAATATGGCGGAGTCCAACCGAACTTCTGGTCGGTAAGGTAAACACCTAGCAGACCGACACTGCGGGGTGGAGATGGTTCTGCATGCTAGACCTTCAGGATGTAATAACGAGCCAAGTGTGAAAGGAAACGTACCGGGGTAGCCTCGCTTCCAAAACATGTACTGAGTTCTGGTTACGAAATGTAATTAACAAAGTTCGCGAAGGCTGCTCTGACAGATGCGTACCCTGAGGACGACGGCTACTTTTGACGCACTAATAATCTGGCAGCAGTCAGTCCAAATCCAATTGGCAAGGGAGAGATGACTGCAGTCCATACCAGTGGCCATCTTGGCTAATGATCCGATGATTTAAGCAGGCTATCGCAAGAATGTGTTTATGGTCAATAGTACCTTGGTTGTCGGGACTTGAATGGTTATCCAGTCCAATGTGAGCGCCGCTCCCAGCTTGCCAAGAGCTAGTTGGAACTCGAGATTCGCGCGCAGGAGTCCGGAAGCATCACGATCCTAGATATTGAGCAGCTTGGAGAAGCTAGGTCAGCATTGAAGTTATTTAAGCATATTGAGAACTCTTGTGCCCAGATCTTGAGGATTCTGCGGTCAGTCAGGCTTGAGAAGCTCCCAGGTCTTGCCGCTGTTCGTCCTGTAACGGGCGCAGCTTGATGAGCCATCGATGTCGTCTTGGGTCGTCTTGGGTCTTGAAAGTGTTTATGGATTGAGGGCTTGATCCAGGCAACCACCGTTGTTGACAGGCATGAGATATAAATTGCGGGAGGATGGAGATGATGGGGGAAGGAATGAAAGAAAGCTTTCCGACGGCCGTCCCTTATCAACGGGTTTTGAGTGCCAGAGAAAAGGCTGCGTCATTGCTCGGAATGGAGTGGCACGGATCTATGCAGAGGGAAATAGTGTTTGGAGTATCATTTTGAGAGAGAGTGGAAAAAAGAAGAGGTGGGCAATCTGATACGAGGCATCAAATCATCCACATCCCCTGCGCTCGAAGTAATTCTTGATGAGAGAGGGTCAACTGGCGAACCCAGAAAATAAATCCACATGCCTGCATTTTTGGCCGCCGGAGTAGTGAATGGGAAAAGACAGCGTAAATTAGGAAGCATACAAATATGTACAAATAAAATCGTCTGAGGAAATAAGCCGGTGGGTATAACACCTGTAGTGCGCTTCGCGGCAGAGCCCACTAACTGTCTTACAATAACTGGCCTAAAATTCATTATAAGCTTCATGTTCTGAACCCTTCAAGTTTTTCTAATGTAATGCTGAATTCCTCAGGTTAAAATCTACTCCATATTCAATTGTAGAAGCTGATTCGCAATCCTGATTTGAAATTCGGCTAATTCTGTTGAAGTGGAAGCAGAGAGCCCGTGCACGGTTCTTCAAATAGGTCAAGAACAAAGTGATTTTTTGGAACCGTGGAATCTCTAGATAAGCAAATTTTGTATTAATACGAACAGCTGCATTTTCTCCATCGCGAGGAAAATCAGCAAATAAGAAATACAGGAGTAACAAGAGGGGGACAAGCTGCAAAATTAAACAACGCCCACAGAAGACACAGGGAAAATTGAAATGCACTGTGGGGACACTGGAGACTCTTGGCTAGTGTTGCCGCTGGCTAAGCCGGTCAATTTCAAAAAATTGAAATGTAGCTGCGAATGAAAGCGGGGAAATTCTGGGAATATTTGGGCACGTAGAAGACATAAAAAGCCGTAGGGTCTTCTGTGAGCCCCAAGTGTTCGGTGTGGTTGGTCGCCAGATATTTGATTGGCTTCTAAACAGCTCAAAATTTAGCTGTTTAGAAGCCGGTCGAATATCTTCACGAGAATGAGGTGCATTGCTTAGCACCAAGGAGAGAGTCCTCGGCTTTCAGGACGATCTATTCGCTTGAATATTTTCAGAATTCTTGCTACTTTACCTGGAGCTGCAGGGCAGTTTTTTGGAATTGATCCCCTTAGCCGGGAGCAACACTACTCTTGGCAGTCAACTCATCTTACCGGAGAATTTGTGATGCAATACAGATGGGTTTAGTCTGCACTCTGTGCACTATGGTGGTCAAAGATAGAGAAAGTATGACTGATAGATCGCTGGCAGACAGAAATGAGGCATGAGTTGGGGTGGTGTGTTTTGGGCGTGTTGAAGAGAAAGAAAGAAAAAAAAACAGGATTTGTTAGGCAGCTGGCAGTAGAATTAATAGGGATAGAGAAACTGGGCCTGCTAATAGTAATGGAGACCATGGAGGACGCGGCCGGGTCGATCCGGGGATGTTGGCAGACACAAGACAGGAATGGAAAAAGGTGGAAAAATGCTTCGAGCGAGGATCGAAACTGAGACCCGAAATTCAAAATTTGGCGGACACTGTACTAATAGGGCACTACAGGACCCACTATCTAAAGTTAGTGGGAATACTGAAGAAAGTCAAATTCGAGAATGTGGCGGTAGGTCGCGGAAATGGGGAATAGAGAGAGTGATGATGGAACGGGGTTGTCGAGGGGCTTGCATGCCCAGACTCGGATGTGCATTATCTAGGTTTGGTAGGAGTCTCGTAACTTCGCTTAGGAACGAGAGTGTTCGTCACTTTGATGGGATTGTGTGAAAGTTCGTCACATTGCCTGATTTCTGTGAAGTTTGTCAGTTCAACTCGGCACGTTCAAGCACCCGGAATCTCGGCCATCATTGTTGCTTCAACAAGGCCGTGCGGGGTTTTTTTATATAGATCCCTTGCTAACACTAACTACTAACCCTAACAACTAACCACTAACAACTAACAACTAACCTCTAACCTCTAACCACTAACCTTTACTTAACCAACCAACCCAAACCACTAACCACTAACCAGCTAACTCGAACCTAACCGGCGATCTCGGCAAGCTGTTGATACCGATCACTCTGTGATGTGCTGAGGAGTTGCCGCTTGACAAGCTCGGAATACCAACTCACGAACTTTCATAGAAAGCAATCAAAATCACGAAGTTTCACGTATTCCCAAGTCACGAGCTTCCGCAATGCTAAGCGAAGCCACGAAAATGGCGCGGACTCGTTTGGTAGTTCACTGTTAGCACTTAGATGACACAAAGATTTGGCCACTAGGCCACACTCGCTCGCACGGATGAGCGTAAGACGTAGAATGATAAAAAACGCCCATACCTCGTGCTATTCAAAGATGATTACGGCGGCTCACGCTGCGCGAATGCGGGCGTGCAT
Source organism: Mycena epipterygia (assembly GCA_029281465.1). NCBI lineage: Eukaryota > Fungi > Basidiomycota > Agaricomycetes > Agaricales > Mycenaceae > Mycena > Mycena epipterygia. The sequence goes on from JARJCQ010000020.1 coordinate 99,806, forward strand.
CCATGACTCAGCAGCATCGTCAAGTCTCGGTTCATCTCTGAGATACCTGCCAGTCGTTGCAGCAGCCTGGATGCGTCGTCCTAGAGCACAGCTAACCTTGAACAAAGTCACAGCAAAAAATAACTGGAACCAAGTCGATTCGGACTGGATGTACCACAAGTTACAGGTCACAAACCACTGCAAATTCAAGGTAAGTCAGTCGAATAGATTCTGGACACGGAATGGGCACACCTAAACTGACATCAAGTCAGTACGAGTTAAAGCAAAGTTGAAAGATCCATACTTACGCCGTGCTATTCAAAGATAAACCCGACCTTTAACGGCATGCACAGCCAGTCTAAGCCTAAGTGAGCGAGACGAAAGTGGTGCGTGATTGATTGACACGATCTCTATTGAGATTATGGGTGATTCGAACCTGGATTAAACCATGAAGCCTAGTGTGTAAAGTCAGAAAATGAAATGAGCAAGACAAAAGCGTCGATTACATACCAATTCAAGGTGCAGCGAGTCAAGTTGCCAAACTCGATTATCCAGAAATTAAATCGAGTGCGAAGACTAGGCGGTGAAGTCGGTAGAAAGACAAGCTGAGGAATTACATACATACATACCAATCCAGCGAGCCCGACTTGGCTGGGGAACAAGCTAGGCCGGGCTGTTAGATCCAAGAGTCCCCAGACCTGGAATTACCGCACAGTTATTAGGCCAGAACGAAGCATGAAAAGATTGCTTACTGACAAGGTTTCATGTAATCTAAACGGAGCAACGCAAAGATTAACTCAGGCCGGACCAGCCTGGGTTCGTCCCCAGGCTAAATGCCGCGATAGTAGTTACAGGATAACCGTAAGACAAGCGTGAGCATGGAACCACAGAAAACATTGATGGATGGACCGGAATTTGATGTCTTCTGGTCCGCAATTGGAATACTATTAGACTGGACTGAAAGTGGCAAGAATGAGGTCTGAGGTCGGCCACCATGATAGGATGTCTAAATATGTGGTGGTGTCCGTGTTCGAACGGTCAAATGGCCGAAAAGAGTAATTATGTTCGAAATGAGTGGAAATTGGGTTGCGTTGTGAGAATGGCCGGGTAATTTGCCTTGTTAATACTTTTACCGAGGAGTTGTCCTATGGGGGAGCATTATACCCTCAAAGATCAAAGGATTCGGCCCAGAGGTTGTCGAGATCCGTAAACATTGGACAGGAAGTGAATGATTGATATCCCAGGTGAACGGGAAGACTTTAGGGGTCTGGACCAGAAGGTTTTGGAGCATGTACACTAAGTGTAAGTCCGCGCGACCGAATGTGTTCGACGGCCAAACGGGAGCTACTTGGCATCATAACCGGATCACCTTGTCGGTCAGACAAAATTATATTATCCAGTACAGAAACACGGTGGACATTTATAGTATACGCATCTGGGCTGAGTGACGAGTCCAACAAATGTGATGCGCCATCAATCAGCCGTGACTGATGGCACATCAGTGGCTATATGTGGTGCCGAAATCATATGATGCGGCTGGAGCATTTGCCGGGGTTTGAGATTCAAGCGGGAAAGGAAGAAAAAAGCAAAAGATCTTGAAAGATCTCTAAAGATTCAGAATAAATATCAAGGAAAGATGACTTGGATGGGTTCGAAATTTGATCGAGATCTCGCAAGATCTTTGCCAACATCTTTCAAGATCTCGGACAAGAATACCGGGGCAAACATTGAAAGTTCATGTTATCTTGGAAGATCTTGAAAGATCTTGAAAGATATTGGAAGATTTGATAAATTGTCCGACTTCTTGCAATATCTCTCAATTTCTTGCAAGATCTTTGACAAAAGGGGCATTTCCCAGCAGAAATTAGTGTTTTGTCCGATAAGGACCCTCAAACAATCAACACAAAGCATTGTTGGATGTTGAGAAGACTACTTGGCAGAATGAATCATTGAATGGTTAAGGACTAGGCGGAGACAAGGCATGGTGAAGCTGCAGCCAAGCACTGACATACACATCATAAACACCAACATACAGGAGGGGTTGATTTACCTGATAGTGATACTGATCACCCCTTGAAAAATAGCTACACTATTTAAGTATACTGTGAGCTTATCTACAGGTTCCTAATATGGTTACATGAAGTTACAGCTGTTTGCATATATAATGACACTCATCAAAAAAAAAATGACCAAGATCAAATTTGATGACCCCAACTTGCCCTCAATGCCCAGCACCCAATTCTCAACGGATTCCGTTGATTCCGGGTGCGTTCGAGAGGTCTTGGTGATCCCTTTCTAGCCATACCCTACCCGGCCCGTAATAACCCAAATTTGGTATCTTTAAATTTTGCATTGAGTGATCCAATGCTGACTTGGTTTCCCTCTTTCTCCATCAACTTTGGATCGAGTTCAGGAAGATAGTGGGTGTCTGAAAGGCCATTGTATGGCACAGGCCTGCAGGAGGGGTGCCGATTGCCAAGTCATTATTCTTCACAACAGGGATGATTGCCATGGTCCCAGGATTCTATCGAATTCTGACCTACCCAAATCAGTGCCAAACTCACAGAGAAATAAGCTGAACAAGATGTGGTTGAAAGTATTGAGTGCAAATTTGAGCAGACCAAATTTTCAGTATTACAGGTTGAGTGGGGGTATGGCAAGAAAGCACCCATTAAGAGCTCTCGAATGCACCTAATATCAACTGAAGCTGCTGGGAATTGAGTGCGGGGCATCAACAGAGTAAAGCTCCACAACTGCATTACATGTGTAGCTTCCTAGCTAGCTGCTCAGGTTTTACACTAGCCCTCATTTGGTGACAATATGTATATAGCAGTTTCTTTAGCTAAAGGTATACAGCACTTGTAAAATTGGAGAATGTCATGGCTGGCCATTTAGCCTGCTTATCACTGGTGTTGAAGAGAGGGTTCGTCTGTAGGTGGACTGAGGGTGTCCAGGTCATGTCGGATGGGTGCCAAGACATATAGGGATGAATGCTGCCCCACTCAGCACCGACTTGGGTGCCCAATCCAAGCTGAATCTCCCAGGCGCAATCCAAGCAAGTCACTGCATTCAGGGACTGGATAGCCACAGCACCGCCTAGCCGAAAGAGAGCCACAGGCGCCGGCTAGCTGCTGCTGGATCCGGGCCAGCCGTTCTAGCCGAGGTGCGGCCAGGACTGCGCTTCGACTAGCATCAGGTAGCAACGCTCAGCGGAGGGCTAGCCGAGGGCTGGCCGCAGGGCGGCTATGTCGGCTGGGCATGACCTAGCCACATCTAGTCAGGCCGTGGCTAGGCGACCCCAGCCAGGCGACCATCAAACATCTGGGCTATACATAGCACTCAGCTAGCAACACATAGCCGAACCTGCGGCTAGAGGGCCGCTGAACGCAGTGAGTGTGCACCTGAGATTGGTGGTGGCTTCAGGATTGCTACAAAAGGGGTATGTGGGTGATAAAGTAGCAGGAACAGGACCGAAATAAAGGGAAGAGAGCTACTAAAATGCTGTAAGAATAAGTGTCCCTGACCATGTTTCAGTTCCAAAGCCATTGTGTCTGCATAATGTTGATGTGGTGTGAGAAGTTGATATCTTCACAGTGTGGCGAAAAAAAAAGGGAGTGTGTAGCCATACATGTGTTCTGTGAAAGGGAGATGGAAGAAATTTTGTTCAGAACAGAAATAGGTGCAATGAACAGGTCGTGGAAGAGGAACAAAATAAAAACATGCTGTGCTGCCACGCTTGATTTGCACATGCAACTGGCCTGAGGCTCAAAGGCAATGAGCTGGGCAAGTTGCACTTCCACACTAGGCCAGTAATTGCTGAGAGGTGAGTCAACATCAATAACTCAGCCTAAGCCTTCTGCATCTAGATACTCGACACTAATCTCTACCATCAAGTAACCCGCTTGATCTCAGGGATGAGGGCTGGAGCTGGTTGGAGCAGCCTTGAGCAAGGGTAGGTAGGAGAGTGTTAGATGGCCAGTTCTGCTTAGGAACATGGTTTCCAGGAAATATCTTATACACACACTAAGGGAATGACAGCATTTGAAAAATGCACATCCTCTATTTTTTTTTGGCCCAATGGCAATTTGACCTCACCAGGTCGTGTCTAACCATGTTGATTAGTCACGTTTCACCGCCACCACATGGAATTAAATCCATTATTTGCCTTTGTTCAGTCCACTTTTTAAATCTGGGGCATGTGAAACATGGCTTCTGCATCTCAAAGTTGAGCACCATAGGTCATTGCAGATCAAATTAAAGGTGCTATCCCTGATCTGAGTTAATTTACACCCCTTTGCTGGATGTATCCGCACCTATGGTTACCACGTCCTAAAATGGACAGTACAATCAGCCAGGTTTGAAATTATGTGGGATGTGCAGAGTTTGAATACTCAGGGTTATTTTGTTCTCTCTTATCTGTTCTGTTGAAAATTCAACACAAAAGATGTATGTTGGGAGAGATGTTACAGGAAGAGTCAAGAGTTGACCTTTGTCTGTCTTTGTCCACATCTAATCGTAATTACACCATATTCATGCTGTCTGCATCTGCAATTTAATGTTTCCAACTTGAACAATAGGCCTGGATTTAATTGCTTACTGTTCACACATAGCACCAATAGTAGCTTGACCTCAGCCCACATCCAATTGACTTCCTTCACTTCCACAAAACCTAATATCTACCATGTCAAAGACACTTCCAAAACATAGTCCAGACCTTGGTGTGCAATTATTGTCTCTCGGTAAGGCCTGAATCCAATGAAGCTGGAATCACTCATTATTGATGTCATTCTTTAGATGGTGGTGGAGTTGGAGTGCTCTCTGAGTTGTTGATACTCGAAAGAATGATGTATCAAATGAAGATTGAAGGCTGTCTCAGCACCATTCCTTCTCCATGTGAATGCTTTGAGTTGATTGGCAGTAGCAGTACAGGAGGGTTAGCAATTTGTTCCTAATGATGCTGAATGCTCATGCCGCTGCCCAGAGTTTGTTGCACTAATGTTGGGGTGTCTGCAGATGCCGACAGCCGACACCATTGTAGCTTTTCAGACACTCTGTCCTCAGTCTAAAATAGGATCTGCTGAACAGTTCCAGGCTCCTAAATTTGAGGAGGCTCTTAGGAAGATTTTCAAATTAGAAAAAATAAATGATGTCAATCCTGATGTCTGTAGATGTATGTTGGCTGCCTGCATCGCAAAAACAGACCACTCAAATGGCCCTTGTAATTTTTGTATGTGCCATGAATGAAAGTGACATGAGTGCTGGGATCCCTCATCTGTTTTACTCATACAAGATATGCCGTCGCTTCGCTCCGGCGGGTGCTCACTTCGTAATCTAAGCACTTTTAAAATAACAATACTCAGAAGGGTTTCTGTCCGTTATAAATTCAACCACATCCGAAGCGCGGACTCTAGTCTTCCACTCCGCCTCGTTGGTGCAAATCATCTGTCTTATCACTTGGACTACAGTATACAAAGGGACTGGAAAACGAACATGTCCATGACGACGTGAGCATCGTAGACTTGCCCCACATGGATATAAGTAATAGTAGCAGCAGTGAGATTGTCAAATTAAAAATACGAACTGCCTGTAGGTTGTGGAACTGGGGCAAATAGATTAGCGACACCGAAATTTGTTGATCTAAGAGGTAGCAGCGCAACACCACGCCGGCACGCATATCTGAGTGGAACACGCCGGAGAACGGCGCGAACGCAGTCCGCGCGCTCGGAACAACCCTTGGAGAGTGGAAGCCTTCATTCAATATCCAAATCAGTGAACGGGAGGGAACGTGCACACCTGGAAGGGCAAGAAGGGGGTATAAAGATGACAACTTCGAGGGAAGTGGAGGTCTCCATGACGAGCGTCACGCCGAGAACGTGGAGTTGACGAGAGCAGTGTGGAAAAACTGCAAACTTAGTTAGTCACAGACCCGAGAAAACGGTAGTAGGTACTTGGTGAACTGCGAGTAGTGGATGAAAGGCACGCCACGGAGCTTGCACTGGAGCATGTTCGATATCCCTGCGGGTTGCCAGCGTTGGATGAGGGAGGTAAGCGGCGGCGTGGTGAGAGGAACGCACGTAAGGACAGTTGGAGCCGAAGCCCATCACACCCGCTAGCGGCTCGAGCACAACAATGGCGACACTGTGAACTTGATCAGCCATACAACTGAAGATGAACGGCAGTGGATACTTGACGAACTGCGAGTGATAGATGGGCACGCTGCGGAACTTGCCCTTGCGCGCGTCGAGTGTCCCTGCCGGCTATCAGTGTGGGATGAGGGAGGTAAACGCCGGGCTGAATGACCACCTAATTTCGTAGTCCGCGCGTAGAAGTGCCTGAGCTCGGCTTCGTGCGAGAGCCAGGCGAGGAGGGTGCCGAATGCAGCGTTGTTGACCTAGGTGTGCTATTGTCAACGGAGCGGGGAGATGGGCAGGGCTACGTACGGCGATTGCGGAGCCTTGTTGAGCGCGCGAGGGCTGTGGAATAGTTAGCTTGCAAGGAGCAGTGAAGACTCGACGCACTCTGGTGGGATGTGCCGCATCGCCGCTGTGATGAAACACTGAAAAGGGAGGCGTGAGAAGGGTTGAGGTCCAGCTTCGAACGGGTAAAGAACACACAGATATTTCACTGCAGTGGTCGAAGTAGGGTCAATCAAATGCTGGTGAGGGATCAGTCCCGGGCGATGGTGTGAGATGATCGACTGACCAAGCAATAATCCCAACAGAGAGTACGGGAAGAAACGAAGATCAACTGGGTCATGGGGAGCTAACCCCTGGGACGTCTGCTAAAATGTGAGTAATCGTGACTCGTGAGTGGGATTAGCTTATACTTTCCGACGCCAGTGATCGACTGGACATTGTTATAGGGAAGAGATGAAACGGACGTGGCATGGGTTCAGCGGCAGCCCAAGAGTTCGGACGTCTTGAATCGGTTGAACAGCGCAATGTAGCGGGCTGAGCAATCTTGCTGACGGTTAGACGTACAGCGTGAGATTTTGCGGCAGCTTGTTGAGCGAGGCCAGAACGATTCCCGCAGTGAATGAAATTGAATGTTGAGGAAAGCCGGCGCCATCAGAGTCATTTGGGTGAGGCAAAGAGTTGGTCCGTCTTCGAAGCTTGAAGAGAAGACAGTCGTCACTGAGGATGGTAACCTTGGTGGCCTTGGTGGATGGCGCGGATCGGCTTGCTCCGAAAAAGGGGGGACGGAACGGAGCTGACGGCATCGCTGGGCTTGAATCGTGCACGCACTGGCTGGGGTAAGGGAGGAAAGGTGCTGCCAGAGGGCGGGAAAAGGACGGGTGCGAGAGGAAGGAGCGAGGCAAGATCAGACAGGTCGGCCTTTTGAGTGGGATTTGAGCGCTCGATCGTACACCCATCTGAATAAGCGGCACGTCCAACAGCAGCACAAAGACGGGAAAGCTGAAGTTACTTTTTGATATTCAAAAATAAATGTGCCATGAGGCGAACCGAGGCAGCGGAGCTTGGAGCCAGGATCCACTCCAAGGTATCTGCTTGAGATGCGAGTAACTTGAGGGCCAGCTGCTCGGGAATCATGGCACAGCATAAGAAGTCGGCCAACACCCTAGCCAGTTCGCCGCCGGACATGAAGCATCTAGGGAGTTGGCGGCGGGTCGACATGTGGACATTGCATAGCCTCGAGAAGTCGCGGGATTTGGCAAGTCTGATGAATTGATGTCAGTGGCCCTTGTGCGGCGGGTTTGTGGGCGGCAAGTGGCGGGCGGCGAGATGCGGAGGATCACGGGTATGATGGGCAAGCACGTACAAACTGATACGAACCATCTGCTTATAATACGAGTAATGATGCTCTGGACGAACCAGCAAGTGATTGTATGATATGTGTTATGAGAATGCAGAATTTCCGCTAAGATAACAGAAATAAATAGTTTGAAATTATCCTTAACCAAAGGATACTTGACTTGACTTCAAGATGACCTGTCAGTTTGCAGTAATGCAATTTACCGTAAATTTTGTGTGCAGTGCTAAGGCTTATGGCACTTACAACAGCTTCCGAATACCAATTGAGCTACTGCATCAATTAGTGTTGAGGCAGTTCAATGTACTAAGCAGTTACAACATGCTTAGGAAGTGTCACTTAATTCACACAGAGAGATGGAAGAACGAGATGGTATTGAGTTAAAGATGATCCTCTCTTCCGACAAGTTTCCCTATTTAGATACTAATCTACCGAGTCACTACACTACTGAGCCATGACCCTTCATGATTCATCCCTGAGTCGGATTTCCAGAACTGTGGTTCTTGATCTTGGTTCTCAGCTGAACTGGCCCAGCATCCAACAACTGAACAAGTCAACATACTCGCAGATAAAAATATATTCTCCGAGTTATAACACAAGACAACTGTAAGTAGTAGTAGTCGTAATAGACACTGGTTGAGCATTTCAAATTTTTCAGTGGCAATATTGGTGAAAAGCTTCCTTTATTTTTTACTCTTTTTTCACTGAAAAGTATGTGAAAAATTTGAAGGTCTTGAAAAAATTGTGAAAATAATTAAAAATTTTCATATACTTTTGCAGTGAAAAAAAAATTTCACCAATATTTCCACTGAAAAACTTGAAATGCTCAACCAGAGATTGTGAGAAAGGATAGGCATGGTAAGTAAAAGCCACCTCTTTTCTTAGTGAGTTTTCTGAACCAGTGCCAATTTGGAACTGTATTTATTTTTATTTTGAGTTTCACTGACATTCTCTTCGTTGACAGCAGCTCCATTCAGACAATTGAGACAGGTCTAAAAATTATAGCCCAGACAAAGAGTGTTGGAGAATCTTCACAGGATGCCCTTCAATGGCTTCAGAGCACACAAAATGAATGACTGTTATTCTTTGACAATGCTGACAACCCAGAGATGAATTTGAACAATTATTTCCCCCAATGCAATCATAGGAACATCCTAATCACTTCTTGAAATCCAGGGCTTTGTATTTATGCCAGTTCACATTCTGTTTTCTCTGATATGGAAGAAACAGATGCTGTGGATCTGTTGCTGAGAAGTGCTGCTCAAAGCACCACAGATCTTACCAAAGTGACCACTGGTCATATTGTGAAGGTTGGCTGCAGTATCCCCTTGATGTATATTTTTAAAACCTTTTTCCAGGTGCTCTATTATCAACCACTTGCCATCATTCAAGCTGGTGCATTTATCTCACAATCCGGAGACCTTGATGGGTATCTGGCACTCTATGAACATAATCGAGCCCGACTTCTAGGTCCAAGGCCTTCCCAGTCACATGATAAGTATGCCTGGACAGTATATACTACATGGCAGATCAGTTTTGATCAGCTCAGTCAACCAGCAGCAACATTTTTACAGCTCTGCTCATTGCTCCACCATCAAGGAATCTCAGAGCAAATATTCAAGAATGCTGCAAACCACAAATTTGGTCCATCTAGTCCATCCAAAGAGGAACTACAGATGGCACTTGACTTCCTATCACACTTCTGAGGACCTTCTGGTGACTGGGATACCTTTTGCTTCATAAATGTGATAAATGAAGTCAGATCATATTCACTAATCAACTTTGATTCCCAAAAAAAAGCTCTTTTCAATTCATCCACTACTGGATTTGGCAGGGTAGTGCAGAAGTGTAAGAAAATTCTGGGTGGGGCCCATCCGGACACTCCTAAAGCTATATACCAGCTGGCATGGATATACATTAAAATGGGAAATTTCAAAGAGGTGGAAGAACTTGAGGTTGCTGTGGTTGAGGAGCAATGGAATCAGCTAGGTATTGACAATACAGATACCCTAGCAGGCATGGCAAATCTGGCAGTAATATACCACTATTTGGGAAAATTGAAGGAGGCAGTAGAGCTTAAGCTAAAGGTGTTGCAGAAGCAAAGAAATGTTTTGGGTGAAAACCATCTAGAGACTGTGTGTACTATGGGGGATTTGGCAGCAACCTGCAGCAGTCTGAGAAAACTGAAGGATGCAGAGGACCTTGAGGTTGAGGTGCTTGAAAAGCAAAGGAAGCTGTTAGGTGAGAGCCATGTAGACACCCTGCAGGCTATGGCGAATCTAGCTGCAACATATCATAATCTCAGAAAATGGAAGGAGGCAGAGGATCTTGGGATTTCAGTCCTTCAGAAGTGGAGAAGTATGTTGGGTGACAATCATCCAGACACTCTGCATGTTATGGATAATTTGGCATCTACATATAAGAGTCTGGGACAATTGAAGGAGGCAGAGAAGATCGAGAATGGTGTACTTGACAAGTGGAGGAATTTTGTTGGGTGACAATCATCCAAAGACTCTGTTTGCCATGACAAATTTAGGAGCAACATATTATAGTCTGGGAAAATTGACAGAGGCAGAGGAGCTTGAGCTTAGGTGCTAGAGAAACATCAGAATGTGTTTAGTGATGCCCATGCAGACACTCTACATAGCAAGGGAGAAACAGAGAACCAGGTAACCCACAGTCATGGCACAAAGTGCAGTCTTGGATCATCCAGGAGTATTTGAAAGCATTGTGTCATAATGTGTCAAACGTGGTGTTTGTCTCGATCCAAGAATGCAATCACAGTGCATTCGGTACCAATGAGTAAATACATTTTGGCATCTATCTGAATACATCACTATGCCAACTATTACATCTTTGCTTCCCATTTCTGAATGAATATCTGCCATGCCATACAATATCCCTCCTTGACATGTGGTGTGCTGGGACCACATCTCATTTTTTTTTTGTGCTCGAAATTCGCTCCACAAACAATGGTGGGGGCTATGCATGGGAAGCTGAACAGCGAAGATGGAAGGATCAGGGCAGCTGAGAGTCTTCCAATGCGCACATACCTCCTGGGGGTATCCAGCGCCAACCCGGTGAAACCTATCCAGAAATTACAGAGGACGATCTAATGTGGAGGATGACCTGAGATGAACCTTGTTTACACCATATCTACCTCTCTACCTTTTGTGAGGATGTCATATCATAACTTTCATCAGGAAAACCCCGAATTGCTATGAGGTGCTATATAGACATACATAGACAGATATAGACAATATAGATGCCATAGCAACTGTCTATATCATCTATGTGTCTCTGTGTATAATAAGCCATAGAATTTTGGTTTTTCCTGATGTTGAACCCAACTGCTCCTTGTCCGAATCGTACAGTGCGAGCAACTCTGGCTCTGGGGAAGGATTGGTGGCACTCCATAACACACCCGCAGCATGCAGTGCTGCTAGTACCACGAGAGTGCAGACGAAGGTGATCTGTAGTGCCAGGTGGAATGGGAAGGGTACCATGGCGAGGCTAAGCAGCCCGAGTACGATTGGGGTGGAGGGGATAAATGTGAGGAGGACCTTGATGGCAACGTGGAGGGCAGGGAGCTGGGCCATGTTGAGCAATTCAAGAAGATGGGTTTGAAGGTCGTGACATTCTAGTGTGATATCCGCCCATCTTTTTCTTATCAATTATTCAAACTCTGTCGAATCAGTCTGAGATAAGATATGCAGTGTATGAGCTTGTATAGGATATCACACGTAGAATGTCTGAGTTACCGAGACAGTCCAACTCTGTACTGCTGGTATGTGGAAAGACAGATGGCGCATGTAAGCAGCTCGAGGATCTCTGAAGTGCCACTCGTGAGAAATCGAACATCATCTTCCTTACTCTGTAGTTTACTGCGTGGGGAGTGATTGGAGGTGAACCTATTACATAAAGCACGGAGTTTGAATTCCGCCCCAGAGCATTCCACGCCTCCCGACCCCCCAATGAGGAAAATTAAGAAGCCATATGACTTTCATTGATGTTCTTTAATAGAATTGTTTCTTCAAACCTTCTCTTTCTACCTTTGCAAGTGGAAAGAAATCCCGGCTTACTCACGTGCCGGCCCATCAAAATTCGACCTCCTGCGGTTGAGGGCCTTGGGAGAGACCTGGGTGGAAGACCTGTTTATTTTATTGTCCTACACAATAATCCACCGCTTAAATAATACAAGACGCGTTGCAAGTTCCCTAGTATCATCCGTGTAATTTGAGATTACATAATAAGGTTCACCTCTGATCACACGTCTCGGGTAATCGACAGACTACAAACATGCGAGGTACGATCATCAACCTTTGTAGCGTCTGTTTATAAGAGACTACATCTTCCTGGCGGTCTACGTTCCAGGCCTTGGCCAGCTCGGGATTTTTGCAACGTTCCTGACATGGAACTGGATCCGCTGGGTTCTTTCATTTTTTTTTGTGAATGACCGGCTGCAATGCTGTTAGTTCCTTTGACAGTGTAGCGCAATTGTTCCACATTAGAGTCCCCGCTCAAGCCGCCATGCCAACGGCCGCCTTATGCACGCGCACGTTCGAACTGCTGTTCCTGCCGAGATCATTGATGGGAGGCAGAAAAAATGATGAAAAAGATGCGCGGAAGGCCACACTCAAACATCTGGTGTATCTCGTAGTGTAGGCATACAATCGCGGCCTTCAAACCCATCTTCTTGAATTGCTTTGCCTGCACAAAATCAGAATCAACAACCGAAATGACTGATATAACAGACCTTATCTTCCTGCAGAATCTTGAGGGGAGATATCACAAGCACGAACTTTTGCGGATGCAGAAGCAAGGGCATCATAAATGGTATTGTTTTCCCTGCGCCTGTCCCAGCGATGACCACGGCATCCAGGCCGAGAACGATGGCCTCGGAAACGTTGATTTGCTATTCATACGGGGGTTTCTGGAACTTTTCCTCGAAGAGACGAGCCAATTCGCGTCGCGTGTGCGCGGAGTCGTGGTTGTCGCATCAACGCGCTTTTCACGCGCCGCCTGCAAGATGCGCTGAGATTCGAGGGTGCGCTGGACGTGATCATCTTCGGAAGACATTCGATGAGGCAGGAGGGCTCCAGGTGGGCGGCGCGTCGAAGGGTAGCGGAAGAGCACACTGGATCACACCGTGATGACTGATGTGACCCTGGGAGGTGTTGCTATACCAAATGCCCCAGACGTTCCAGTGTGATCTCGGGCCATCTTTTTCTTATCATTTATTTAAACTCCGCCGAATCAGGCCCGAGATAAGATAACACTGGAACGTCTGGGTTACCGAGACAGAGTTGGACAGGTTGTCACTTATTTCGGGGTCTTGGCGCAATACAGATGGAGTTGCCGAAACCGAATTAACTGACGTCGGCCCGTTTCCCCATATCAATGAATGACCGTGCCGGAAATAGATTCCCGGGGTAGATGCGGATGTCGACACGATAGAATTAGATGGCACAGTGAGGTTGCTTCCAGAGTTTTTCCCGATGCCTCATGTTTTCGGTCTCAGTAACAAACGAACCCGGGACTTGAAGGCGCTAGTTCAAACTTGAACCTTTGAACAATATCAATTAAAAATAGGAGCGAGAATCCATATTTAATAAAACCAGGAGACGAAGATGACAGTCTACACTCAAAACATCTTAGCCAACATCCACTGCGCTATTGTTCTATACCATCTGCGTGGGCGGGTATTTATCGGTCATAGCGCCGACAGCGAGCCACAGGAACGTGGCAGACACCCTGTCGAAGTTTTGGCTGTGTTTAGAGCAGATATATCTTTGCCGCCGCTGTGTCCCCGGGAGCCTCCCCTCGTTCAAAATTCTGGCGGATGAGCCGGCATGATTTAATCCTCCGTTCAAATCATTGATTCTTCTTCACGGTAGACAACGTGCCGCGACTGGAAGCGCACGGAAGTCAATGTGTTGTCATCTGTGAGTATTCCCACGTCCGCAGCCTTGTGCAGGTTGAGCATTAGGCGGGAGATCATCGTGACGGAGAGACTAGAGAGATTTCAGTTCACGGTTGCAATAAAGCAGAACAGCAGGATTTACGTCGACGTGAACCAGGATAGACTTGATGCAGTCCAGGGCTAGCGAAAGTCGGTAAGTCCGGAAATAAGTAAGAAAGAGATCGATTCACACTACCAAGCTGGATGGGGGTAAAAATCAGAAGGGGAGGGGGGAGAAGCTGTAAGGAGGAGCTCACATAATACATCAAGATATTAGCGAGATTCACAAGGGCTAAAACACTGTTTCAAATGATTCACTCCACCAGAAGGGTTCCATCATAATTCCCACTTACGCAAAATATAGAGCTCCTAGAGTTGAAGAAACATGAGCGTGAAAAGTGCATGTCGAAAACAACTCACCATCTCGTACCATGAAGTCGAGAATTGATCCAGGGATTTTGAAGGGTTGCCGGTAAGAACGGATGAGAGTGAATCCGAAGACAACCACGTCACATAAGAGTCTGACGGACAATGTTAGCTGGGCTGCTCATTTGTTGGTGAAAATGAGCGCACTGTGACTCCCACGGAACGGCCATCTCTGCGGAGACGAGTGAGCCTTATCGATTTATGCGAGGAAATGGTAGTAATTACGGATTGCGCTGAAGGAATTGATGATTAGCACGATGTCCGTGATGTAGCAGTCAGCGAAGATCCTCACTCGGATTTCGACATTGGGTATTCACACCCAGCCACGTCAGGGACCGGTGTTCCCGTCCTGCCCATGATAGACCACTGTTAAAAATCAGTTCATGCTATGAGAGACTAAAGCAGAACCAGTTACCGAAGCAAGGACCACTGTCATAAAGCCCGTGCCGATGAGACAGAACAAAACCAACTTGTTAAAGTTGTACATGGCATAGACACGCAGTCCGAGGATCGCTGCGGATAATAATGACATGAATGACCGCCAATTTGAACCATTCTTGTGAGGACGCACAGCCAACTAGAGTACATTGGACGACAACGAGGAACATCTCGGCCATTTTCGATGCATGGCACCTAGTGGGCGATGAGGATGACGAGGTAGGGTATATAAAATTGAGTATCAATCACCACTGGTTTAAAGTTAGCCATAATAGATGCGGTAAGTGATTCCATTACCTCTAGTTCCACGTCGCCGAAGCGGAAGAAGATCATCCCGATGTTGCTTAACAGGGAGACATAACGGAGAAGAATGAAGAGGAAGAAACTGAGTCGTTTCGGTCGTCTCCACACGTAATTGATTTCGGAATCAAGGGTGAGGAGGTGGTCATAACATAGGATCACTGCAGAATACGATGATCAGCGCAGCAGAATTTTGAATGCCATGTCTCACCTAAAGAGACCAAGAAACAGCCATTGCTAAAGCGGCTTTATGACTATTATTCAGTGGAATTGTTGTAATAAGAACGATACAAGTCGTCTCACCTTGCATCAAGTATAGTAGCGATCGTGCTTTCAGAAGACATTGAATAACTTTGAAGGCCCGCCTTCGGATAGAAAAAATTGAAAAGAGAGGGGATCAAGAAAGAGAATGGAGGTGGTGAATCTGTTTTTATACCCAGTGAAAATGCTTCTTGATATCTAGAGACAGCGGTGGGAGGATGCGGATGCAATTATTTGGACTTGTGATGTGTAAGCTTTTGTAGAAAACATATATTTCTGGCTGATATCATGCAAAACCTGGCAGATCCTGGTCCGCGGTCGTTCCCTGGAAAAGCTGATACTCACACAGTGCGGGAACCAACATCTCGAACCATGGATCGAGCCATTCGCATCTTGATCCGACTGAACGAAAAAAATTGGAAAGGGGGATGGATCAGAGATGGAGGGAAGAAATCCGCTCCGCACTCCACGAATCGAAAATAGAGGACAGCACCATCTGATATGGCAATCAACTTCGTCAGGGCTATCTGTCAGGTTCTCCATCTAACAATTCGGCCGGAAGATCATGACGTCCAACCTGCCCTCACTTGACGGAACCTTGGGCAACCTCGAAATCGGTCTTGTCCTTGCCACATTTCTGTATGGGATCCAGACACTACAGACTTTCAACTACTATCGTCAATACCCGGAGGATGGGGTGAGGCTCAAGATATTGGTGTGTTCTCCTGCGCAACGTGTTCACCTGCACTTCTGAGCGATTAGTAGGTGGCAGTAGTTTGGTGCGCCTGCCATTTCTTAACACACCAGTTGCTCATGACCCCAGGTTCCTGGAGCTCGGACATACCATTTGTGGCTGCCATGCGGTGAGTCTGGATGCAAAGGTTATTACGAGTACTTATGTAATAAGTGATCGTTCATTTAACAAACTCGTATGAGGAATTCGAGGACCTCTGTTTTTACTTGTCCCGGAATCGCATATATTACCCATTTAGTGGCTGTGTTGAAGCCTTTTTACATTTCTTCAATACAATTCTTGTGAGGTATTAGAGGCTGTGTCATCTTATGTCATCCTAAGGTCTCCTGTTCGAACCCCCACTTCAGCGTTCCATTTTTGTCCGGGATGTAATTCTGTCTTGTTCATCCATCTGACTCTCTTCTGCCATTGAATCCGTTGAATCCCCCTTTATCCCATTTGTTGATTCTGTCCCATCCGAAGCCCGACACCTCTCTATACTCTCTATATATACTCCAAGCCTTTCTCATCCTGCCTATCGGTGTTTTCCCTCAGTGCGCCCGGGCGGCCTTTAATATATACCACCCATATTTTTTCTCGGTCTTCTTAGCCGCTGATCAGCTGGCTGTGTACACCTCCACCGTCCGAGAGGTTTGTTTCGCTCAGTGGCTTGACACCCAATGACGTACGTTCTACCCCCCCTGGTTTTTTTTTATATGCGCGACTCATAGCGAGTCTATTGGGGTGGATTGATGGTCACAACCGGATCATCGCTCCTGTCTCCTCGATCCCTGATTTCGATACAGTCAGCCGTCCCCCGTTCTGTCAACCCTACCATAGATATCATCCCCAAACTGGGTGTTGGATCCACTGTGCTCATCGCAGCGCCCCTGGAGACGATAATCGGAGGATACCTTCAAGATAAATTGAACGTCGAAGCAGGGGCAGACAGTGCAAGATAGGATACGGCTAATCGAAGCGCCGGTGATTGATGTTTTATGTCAATCAAGAGATGTATGATTTATGATCCGGCCCGCACTGGGATCTCTATTCTCTGGTAATGCGCGGCTCGAGGCGGGGGCCCAGGCGCGCAATCTGGCGCTTACGCCCCACCCCGAAATCACCTGTGTGCGATAGACACGCGGCGCACCTCATCACCTTCTACCATCAATATCAGATACCGGACTGGCCAATACCCACTGTTACCATGGGCATGGCCGTGCAAGTTTGACGGCTGTTTTGAAATTGGTGTGAAACACGGGCTACCAAATTTCCTTCTCTCCTTCTACTCTCATGAAGGTCCAACGCCTCTGGCTCTTATGCTACACTGTTATCCTTGCGTTGTGGTTCAGTCAAGAGACGCCATTGCCCAGCAATGACGGCAGACTCTCGTGGAGGGCTGATGCCCAGGGGTGTACCCCTACAGGACGCTGTCCTGTGAATGCCCTTGGGCCGAAAATGCTGTTGGTGCCGTCGGTACCTTTGAATTATGGATTTTTATGCGACCGCCCTGAGAACTGGGTCAGAAGTTTCTTGTACACCCTCTGGTTGAACTTGCAATGGCTGTTAACCGGGGTATACGCCTCTGATTGTAACCATGTGTCTGATGTGGCATGCCGGAGACTAGCCTTTGAATTCAGGAGAAATACTTTCAAACGCCACGATTGGATATTCTGCTATTGGTCCATCAGCATTGACACAAGGTGGAATCCTGCACAGCGGCTGAGAATGTGCAATTTGTATGGAGAGGCGGTCATTCAATTTAAGACTGCAACGATAATGACCACGCTGATAGTCATGACGGCGTCGTACCCTCCGATGGTGGAATGGCACGAGACTAAGTATCCTGGTTCAGTTGAATACACCTGTAGAACAGGAGGGGCGGGCGTTCGAAAATGCTTGTTAGGTGCTGAGGTATCACCTTTCACCGTCGGTGCGTCCAAGTATGTGCATGATACACAGAAATTGATATTCAGTTCTCATATGTCCGAAGCCAGTGTTGGCATGGATGTATTAGCTAATCCACTGAAACTGATAGCCAACGTGCCGCTGAGATCTCTGGCTGGTGCACTTAGTTTTAGTAACCTGAAGAGTGTATGCAGGCTTCACCGAATACCGTTTACTGGCCAGCCAGCTAGCCATTGGTTGCAGCAGCAATTGGCGGATCATACATGTGACGAGGATACTTGTGGTCACCTGGTAACCGTATTCGACATTATTCAGGACAACACCGAGGTAAATATTAAACGCGAGCGGGAGCGGAAAAGTGCCTGGAGGCAAAGAGTGAAGGCAGATAAATTGGAAGCTGCAAAGCGTTCAAAGTTGAGCAATGCTCTCACTATGAAGAAGAAACTGGTTCGGGAAAAAAGGGCTGCCAAGAAAACCGCAGCGATTGAGCGGCCTGCCGTATTTCCCCCGTTGCCTCCAACTAGTATATTGCGCCATGAGATCATCACCGGTATGTGCGAAGATGTCAATCCGGAACAGATAGAGGAGTCTGGTTGTGCAGTATGTGGACAATTGACAATAAATAGTGAGTTGACACCAATGCGTGAGCTCAACTTGAACTGGGAGCTCCTTGATCGACCCGGGATCACGAGGAAGGAAAGATTTCATGAAGACGATCCCATAGAGGAAATAGGTGGCCCTATATTCGCAGATGATTGTCATAGCGTGTGTGTAGATTGCGAAGCCAGACTCCGTTCGAATCTTCTGCCGTTGTTCAGTCTAGCCAACGAACTATGGATAGGAAAAGTACCATGGCAGCTATCCGACTTGTCTTTCGCCGAGAAAATGCTGATTGCTAAGGTAAGACACAACAGGTGTGTTATCAGGGTGGCTTCAGGGCGGGGCAAGATGAGTGCGAATGCAATTATGTTTGCGGCACCTATAGTGAAGGTTTACAACGTCTTACCACCATCTGCCGACGAAATAAGCGAGGTACTAGCGTTCGTGTTCCTGGGACCTGCGCGGCCAAGTGACGATGAATACGTGCGGACACCTATGTTGGTCAGGAGACAGAAGGTTCAAGACGCGCTGGATTGGTTGAAATTGAACCATTCGGATTACGCGCAACTTACTATTTCGAAGGATAATTTGGAAAATTTGCCTGAGTCTGGCATCCCGTGCGGGGTGGACTGGAAAAAAACTGAAGAAGGAGAGACCAACAACGTGGCCACTGCTATGAGCGTCCACGACAATGGTGATGAAGAAGGTACATCTGCCGGGCCATGCTCGTTTTCGGTCGCGGGTTTGACTGGCGAAGAATATGGGCTCGCGGATATAAAGACTTTGAAAATGAAGGCAATGGATCACCTTAAGCGGAGGGGAGATGTACTGGGAGTAGGTCAGGCAGAAGAACCGGAGTCGCTGTACCATAATGTCCAATTGTATCCACAGATGTTTCCTTGGCTTTTTCCTTATGGGAAGGGGGGTATTGGCAATCCTGTGCACAAACGGCGAATGGCGGAGATGAGACATAAAAAACAGCTACTTATGTATCATGACAAGCGATTTCAAACGGATCTGTATTTCCCCATGATAGCTTTTAACGATGGCCAAGTGAAGGCAGGCTCAACCGGAAGTCATCTCCTTGCCAAAACCAAAAATTTCAAACAAGTGGCAGAGCGATTGCAGAGGGTGGATTCTGCCGTTCTATCCGATTTAGCTATGCGATTGGAGAAAGGTGAACATATCAAGGCCAAATCGGAAGAAGAACAGTTATGTTTCGATTTGTTGAATGATTTGGAACACGTTGGTGGACACGTTAAAGGGTCTCTGACGTCCAAGAAATATATGCGCAACGAAGTCTGGTCCTTAATCACATTCAAAGGTGCCCCTACGTGGTTTATCACATTCTCGCCTGTTGACAATAACCACCCGCTCTGCTTGTACTACGCCGACGAGAAGATCGAATTCAGCCCTGCATTGAGGAGTTCCGATGAACGACTTAAATTGATATCGCGGAACCCTGTCGCTGCCGCTCGATTTTTCCATCATATGTCCCAGTCTTTCATCAAGCATGTATTGGGTGTTGGGACGGAGCATCCTGGCTTATACGGAGAAACGGATGCATACTATGGAACAGTGGAACAACAAGGGCGACTCACTTTGCACATGCATATGCTGATATGGATAAAAAATGCGCTGTCGCCACAGGAAATTCGGGATAAGTTGATGATGCCAGACTCGGCTTTTCAAAAGGACATGATAGCTTACCTGGAAGCGTGTCATGTGGGCGAATTCTTGACGGGTACCATGGCGGACGTAAAGGCCAAAGTTCCCTATATGAACAAAGAACGAAGGGGTATGCACGATGTCATATTCGACGAGGTCAGGACCGCCTCACCTGCTAAGTATCAGGATCCCACTCAGAAGTTACCTGTTCCTCCTCCACCATTGTGTACAGAATGCATCGGTATGATGTGTGAAAATTGCAAAGATATCCGCAATTGGTGGGTGGAGTATGAACAGACGGTAGATGACTTGATCTTGAGGTCAAATGTACACTCTTGCCGTAAACCTGTCGCTGGAACGGATCTTTCGAAACCTATAGTACCTGGTGCTCGACTGAGAACGGAGGTAAGGGGCTGTTTGAGGCGTGATGGCACTTGTAGCGCTCGTTTTCCCAGAGACGTGTTCCCGAAAACAGAGGTTGACCCAGCGGATGGTGCGATAAATGTTAAGAAATTAGAACCTATGTTGAATTGTATTACCCCAGATGTGACTTATTGTTTGCGATGCAATACAGACGTTACAAGTCTGCTGTCCGGGACATCGATTAAAGCTGTCGTGGCTTACATCTCTGATTATGTGACCAAGGCCACGTTGAAATTATACCATATTTTTGATACCGTCAGAATCATCATTGACAAAAAAGACAAGGAGGTAATCGGGGGAACGGAGAAAACTACTGAAACAACAAGGGTTATGATCATGCAGATGGTAAATTCGCTGACTTCGAAATTGCAGATAGGCAGTCCAATGGCATCGTTGTACCTTCTCGGTAATCCTGACCATTACACTAACCTTAACTTCAAACCGTTTTGGTGGAGATCGTACCTGTTGGAAGTCAAAAAGAGTTGGCCTTCAGAATCCCCTCAGGATGGAATGCCGGTAGAATCGGACTTGACGGAGAACGAGACCTCGGGGGATACATCAGATGAGTCTGACTGCGTATTATTGATGAAGACGGGAGACAAATACCTCGGCGTCAACAATGTGGAGGATTATAAGCACAGACCGCAAGTATTTGAGGACACCTGTCTATATGATTATATCCAGATGACCACGCGCAAAAAAAGAACTAAAAAACAGCTGGCGGAGTTCATGGAGAGTCTGCGTGAGAAAACTGAGGGTGAGGACGTGGAAATGAGAGACAGGGAAAAGCCAAACACAGAAGATGATGATTGGCTCGAGAACGACCTGGACGGTGAACCAGGAGAGGAATTTGTCGGTGATCTCGACGATACGGTATCTTCGCATCCATTTTCTCCGAAGCACCTGCTCTATAAAACGCATTATATCAGATGCGATCGACGGGACTTAGATAATATGGTACCTAACTTCGTCGGCGGGTCATTGCCTAGGGTCGATCAAGGAGATCGAGAATTTTACTGCTGTACGATGATGACACTATTTAAACCATGGAGAAGTGGGAAAGATTTGAAGAACGAACTGGACAACTGGCATGAAGCCTTCACGGATAATAAATTCAATGAGAAGGCCCTGAAGTTAATGCGGAATTTTAATGTGAAATACGAATGTAACGACGCCCGCGACGACTTTGCCTCGCAAGATCGGCAAAAAAGGCGAGCGTTGCCGAGTTTCGGTATACGGCATCAGGACGAAGACGACGAATCCGATGCGGAGGACTTGACTACATATGGGGAAGACTATTTATTGGAAGATGATGCCAAACGAGATATGCCTGGCCGAAACTATATGGCGCGAGAGGAGCTGATGAGAAAGGCAGAAAGCATCGTCACCTCGAGTGGCTGGATAACGCGGGTGAACGCACCTCACCATATCCCTGCTCGCGTCATACCCAAAAATAGGCTGAACGGCAATCAGTGGAAGATAAAAATAGCGAAGGAAAGGGCAGATATCTTGGAGGCAAAATTCAAGCACGCACCAAATCACGTCAAGAAAAAAACCGTTGCGAAAGATCCTGGATATGTTGATAATGTGTCCATTTTGGAGTCTTATTATTTCACAAAGTATTTCAAAGCTAAGGAGAAAAAAGCTCAGAAGGTGGTCGAAAAAGTGAAGACAGAATTTAACCTGAATGAAGAACAAGATCGTGCTTTCAAATTGGTCGCAAATCACTCTATCGCTGAGCAGCCGTCGGCTCTGAAAATGTACCTCGGCGGAGTAGGTGGTACGGGTAAGTCCCAAGTTATTAAAGCATTAAAGCAGTTTTTTATCGATCGTGGAGAGGCACATCGTTTCCTCGTGCTCGCACCTACAGGAACTGCGGCGGCTTTATTGGGTGGAAGTACTTACCATTCAGTCCTTGGTATTAAGGATGGCGTAGACGGCGAACACCATGAGGGGATTGGCATTCGGAAGATACAAGAGAGACTGAGGGGCGTAGATTATATATTCCTCGATGAAGTATCCATGGTTTCTTGTGCAGCGATGTATGCCATCAGTTCAAAACTGGCTCTGGCATTGAATGAGCCCAACGAGGCCTTCGGTGGAATGAACATGATATTCGCAGGAGACTTCGCGCAATTACCCCCCGTTAAGGCAAGTACGTTGTTTGGGGCAGACAATGGGGAGAACGGTCAAAATACTGCGAGGGGTGCTATCAACCGACAGAAAAACATTATTGGGAAAATGATATGGCAGCAAGTAACGACCGTCGTCATATTGAAGACGAATATGAGACAGACCACGGATTCGGAGGGAGACACAAAGTTACGCACAGCGCTCGCTAACATGCGTTATGGGGCTTGCACACAGGAAGACCTGGCGTACTTGGAAACTCGCACCGTCAGCAGGCGGCCTGGCCACCCCAATTATACCGACGTCCGGCTGAGAAATGTTTCTATTATTACCGGGCTAAACGCGCAAAAGGACAAGATCAATGCGATGGGATGTGAAAAATATGCAGAGGAGACTAACCAGGAGCTGGTGCACTTTTACTCTGACGATGTATTATGCAACACAGCGGATGTTCGTAAACCAAAGGGAGTCAGAAAGAAAAAAACTTTGAAGAAAACTAAGGGCATAGATAAAGCGGACCAACAGCAGTTATGGGATGCGTGGCCCAGCTCAACGTCTCTCCACATACCGGGGAAGTTAAGCTTGTGCCTGGGAATGCCCGTCATGATACGTAATAATGATGCTACAGAATTATGTATCACAAAGGGCCAAGAGAGTATAGTGGTGGGTTGGCAAGAGGCCACCGGTAATTCCGGGCAAAAGATTTTAGACACTCTGTTTGTACAGCTGGTCAAACCACCAGAAGATGTGAATATAGTAGGCTTACCGACTAATGTGGTGGCTTTGACTAGAGGCAGCAAAAAAGTTTATTGCAGTATGAAGAACGACAGTATGCTTCACATAACGAGGGACCAGGTCGCGGTCCTGCCAAATTTTGCCATGACCGATTACGCATCTCAGGGTAAATCGAGGGATTTTAATGTAGTCGATCTGAACAATTGCAGGACACATTACTCGTATTATACCGCGTTATCTCGCAGTACATGCTCAGATGGAACGGTGCTGTTACAGGGTATTTCCCCTGCCAAAATAACGAGCGGGATATCGGGGCACTTACGCCAGGAGTTTAGGGAGCTCGAGCTTTTAAATGAGATAACAGCGTTGAGATTCCTGAACTCTTTGCCGGACAGTATCAGAGGCATAAATAGACGTGAGATATTGCGAAGTTACCAGTGTGTGAAAGGAGGCAGGTATCAGACGGAGGGATTGCACCAATCGATCCAGTGGAGACACGGTGATGCACCGTTAATGCCGGCTGAAGGTCCTCGCAGCAAACCCGAACTGTTGGTAGCAGACGACAAACCTAAGACCAAGCAAAGTAAGGAATCTAAAACGGATGGTAAGAGAAAGGCTACTGATCACCTCGACAAACAACCAAAGTCCAAAAAACCCAAGACGGTCACAAAACCTGTGATGGGGACGACTTGGGATGATTTAAATTACAGTTGCGCGTATGATGCCATCGTCAGTACCATGTACAGTGTGTGGCAGGATCACGGCGCAAGGTGGTCAGCTAGATTTTCGAGTATGGGAAAACACACTGGCGTACTGGCTAAGGGCTTTGAGTCAGTGTGGATTGGAACTTCAAAATTAAATGCTGCACGAGACACAGTGCGTTCTTTGCTCCGACACGACTTCCCCAAAAAATTTCCTATGGGCCAGTATTTCACGAACATTGATGATTTGGTTGAAAAAATGTATGGTGGGGAGGATTGGGGCACCTCTCAAATAAAATGCACTAAGTGCAACATATGTGAGGAGCCCGAATCAGATTTCGCGGGGACCCTTACTATAACGCATTCCAAATCATTGCGATCGCGCTTTGGGGGCGACTACAGCATTTCTCACTGGTTGAGAGATCATATGGTCCAACGCACGAAGCAAACATGTATATGTGGTAACAGGATGCTGAAGATGGTGCGGGTGGATAGGGCGCCACCTTTAATTTATCTGACATTGTCAGATACAAGCATTTTGATCGACGGTGCCTTGAATTTGTCCATAGGGGAAACTCGTCAGAGATATGCATTAAGGGGGGTAATATATGGTGGTGAAAACCACTTCACCTCCAGGATTGTAAAACCGAATGGAGACATGTGGTACCACGACGGAATCGAGACAGGCAAAAACACGGTATTCCAGGGGTCTATGCACTCCCAAGATCCAGGGTATTTGAATACGTGCGATAGGGGTGATGTTAGGAGGATTGCGATTGGAGTTGTTTATTCGATCGTCGACTGATAAAAAGAGCGGGATCATTGATTCGGAGTTGTTCGACAGACCAGCATTCAACGTAAGTTTTTAATAGTAAGTAAACATAAGTACGAAGTTTCTGCCGGGCACCGCCACGGCCCCACACCCCAAGTTGTGTATGAAACTTTTCACTCAGAGGAACAGAAGAAAGGGGTCTGTATGATGCTGCTTGGCTTTGGCGGTGCGTCGGGTGATTGCGGCCCGATTTTTTCCTCTTCCTTCCACCACTGCCACCAGCTGCTGGCACCAGCGCATTTTCCAAGCATTTTCTTGCTCTTCCATTGCTATGCTCTGCTCTGAACCGACAACCAGTCATGTTTGGCTGCGCCCTCGGACAGCTATGATCCTAGGCTCCGGGAGTCCCGTCGCGCAATGTTCGGCGTTCGTTGCGCCACTGCCTCTCAGTTAACTCTGCATCGAAATTTCCATCAATGGCATCGCGGACGCTACCGTAGTGGAGCCGTACATCGCATCCTCCCTGCGCCACCGCGTCACCGCGAGATCTTCTCCAGATCGCGAGGATAACTGTCCTGACTTCTGTATTCCTGCATTGGTTCGCGTGCTTTTTGCCATCCGTCCTGACCTGCCCTCTCTTGAAACTCTCGATTTCATCTCTCGCAGGTGACCTGTGGAAATAACACGGGATCTGGGGAGTAGGATATACACATATCTTAGTCAAGAACGGAAGCTTCACTCCGCGGCTCGCTATTTGTGCGCTAATAGCACACGTCAAATGGAAGCTGAAGCCCTAGCTGCCCTGCTGCGTCCCACCCCACACCCTACAGCTTTCTCTCCCACCATGGGCACTTCGAGCGAAGCGGTCAACAACAGGCGTGCTAGCGCAGAGAAGGACGTCAACGAGAAACACCAGCACGCAGCGGTGGAGGTTTCAGTAACTGAAGTAGACACTGGTGCGAGCTTGGTGTCTGGGATGCATGGCGTGCTCGACCCCGCAGAGGCCTTGCGTATTCGGTACGTCCAACGCCCGGGTGCGTGGGCATTTGAGAACATTTGGCAGACGCAAGATCGACTATCACATCCTGCCATTGATGTGTAGTGCGTGTGATCTCCCGCTACCTCGATTTCGCCGCTAACGGGCATTTCCTAGTCCTTTATTGGTACGAGATCCTCTATCTCAAGCCGTCGCGTGGCACTGATGCACGGCATGCCAGCATTCAATTTATGGGTATGTTGGATCAACTGGACATCCACCGCAGCTTGCGACAATGTTCGAGCAGATAAGACAACGCTGGGTAGCGCCGCAATCTTGGGTATCATGTCAGCCATCAGTTTTATGCACTCATCCATATCTAACTTTTGTTTAGAAAATCGACGCATCTTACCACGAAGCAGTAAGTTCATTGGGCACCTCCACACGAAAAGTAACCGATCCTCTCATAGATATAACTGGTGCGTTCATTTGGTGCGCGGAAGCCTCAGCTAACAAGATAGGCTCGGGTCGATATTCTACCTGAGCTACCTCGTGTTTGAATTCCCCCAAAACTTAGCTCTACAGCGGCTCCCCGTGGGGAAATGGATGAGGTGCGTCTTCCGCAGATAATGGTTCGTCACAGAATTCCAAATCTTGTCACAGCATAAACATATTCATCTGGGCAGTGGCTCTCTGCTCGCATGCGGCCTGCAAGAATTTCCGTGGACTTTTCGCTGCGCGCCTCGTGTTGGGGATGTGCGAGGGGTAAGTCTCATTCTTCTTCGGATCCTCTCGTCTTATTCGTTCGCAGATCTATAACGGCTGGGTACATCCGGCATCCGGAACACCGCCGCTTCTTCACTAATACCCTTCTAGCTTCATGCTCGTCTCCTCCATGTTCTACACCCGGACGGAACAAACACTCCGAGTCGGATATTGGTGTACGTGCCTACTTATTACATTAAACTTCCCGCTGACGCAGGAGGTGCCTACTTCTAGTTCTCATGAACGGCACAGGTATGCTAAATTTTAATATCTTCGCACGCATATCACTTATCAACGACATACCCAGCGCAAATCATCACTAGCTTCATTAGCTTTGGGACCCTCCACATTAAGACCGGGGGATTCGAGCCATGGCAGTGGCTCATGATCATCACCGGTATCCTCACTCTTATAACTTCTACATGCTTCTGGTAAGCCCTTGACGTCAATCATTTAATCACATTAACTTTCATTTAATTCAAGGTTCTTCTTCCCGGATTCACCGATCACCGCATGGTTCCTCACGCCACAGGAGCGCGTCGTTGCAGTTTTGCGGCTCAAGGTCTGTCTTTGGTGTTCACAAACACTCCTCCGCCATGTTCCCAACACCCAATATTTTCCCAGGAAAGCCAAACCGGTGTCGAGAACAAGCACTTCAAGAAGGAGCAGTGCGTTCTCAATACGTACATCTTGCACGATTCCTTTACGCTCGGTTCAGGATGATTGAAGCACTTCTGGATCCCAAGACCTGGTTATTCGGACTATTCAGTGTTTTCGTCACTGTCCCCAGCAGGTGCACCGTTACCTTCTCCTTTCGTCATAGTGTCTAACCTGCATTTTCTATACAGCTTGACGTGAGGTGCCCTCTGCCTACAATTCACTTCTGCTCACGGCGATCTAGTAATCAAGGGCGCCTCATCTTGTCCTCCTTCGGCTTCACCGTCTTCCAGACTACTCTCCTCGGCTGCATCTCCGGGATAATCGAGATTGTCACCATCTCGACGGGCGTTACCATCGCTGCCAGGACGGGCAGTCGTGCGTGGGTGGCGTTCTTCTACCTCATCCCCGCCCTGTTGGGCTCGATCCTCGTCAACGTTCTTCCCTGGAGCAACAAAGTCGGCTTGCTGGTCTCCTTAAACCTCACCGGTTCGTCCCGTGCTTGCTAGTGTTGAACTTAGTTCTGATCCCCCACAGGTGTCGGAACGACCGCCTTCGGTATGTTTGTGTCTGCTGCTCGGCATTCCGCCGCTAATTCACATTCTCAGTCCTTTCGCTGTCCTGGATCTCTGCCATCACCGCTGGACACACCAAGCGCATTACTACCAATGCCATCATGCTCAGCGCATACGTCTGTTTTCTCCATTTCTCCGTTCTCCGCTCATCTGATATCTCGAATCTCCAGTGCATCGGCAGCGCATTGGGGCCGTTTATGTGGCAGGTGCATCCGCCTCTGATTTTTGACCTCGCTTCCGTGCTCATCGAATCCAGGCGAAATACAAACCTCGCAACCGCGTCCCGTGGATCGTAATTAGCGTCTGCTATGTAGCGTGCATGCTCCTCGTTCTCGTCATTCGCTACTTCCTCAGTGCGGAGAACAAGCGCCGCGATGCGAAGCCTGTGCAGGAGGACAAGTATGACGACGTCTTCATTGAGAGATTGGCGAAGGATGGGTCGGGCGTCATGGAGAAGGTCAAGATCGACAAGGTGCAATTTCCTTTATCTTTGCCGGTGTTGTATGGATTAATTGACTGTTTTGTAGGAATTTTTGGATCTGACAGACGTCCAAAATCGAAATTTTAGGTATGTATACTAGCGTGATGTCGTCCTCACAAGATACGATGCGAAGTGGATATTTTGCTCATTGTGTAGTTCTGGCAATGAAAATGATGGGGCTGAAGATTCATGATCCAGCAAGTGCAGAATCAGAACCGTCCATATTTCCTGAGTTTACTGTTTATAAGAGACTAGGTTCGATGACAAGTTGTTAACGTGCTGGATCTGCTGTTGAATATGCAGATTGGAACAGACTTGTTAAGGATGCCAAGGACGATGGTGGTTTAACCTCTAACATTTATGGCTCATCGCGGAGACACATCCCCCCCTAACATTCGGAACTTATCATTTGCGGGGAAGAACTGTAGATCATCGCCAGTTCCACATCCAAGAAGAAGTTTGGGATCTCCCGTTCATCACGGCGCGGAAAACACAAAATTCTGCACTCCTACCCCTATCAAATTAATCCGGTGCCTGTCATGATTTGCGGGAGAAGAAAGACAGCAACAGGACCGCAGTTTCTCCGAGGTCAGGTGGGCCTCACTATATTTTTAGCTCTGCAACGCTCTGTTGCGGCTGGACGGCCATGAGAACCTACAATGGATGTAGTAAGTATATCGTTTAGGACAGCGAAAATAAGCGATATCCCTACCCTGGCATCATCATATTGTCCCACCAAGCCGGATTATTTATCGGCTGCATTGCGGCTAGCATCTTCTCCTCGTCTTCCACTCCCGCACCCATGTCCATCTCCTCGCTGTACGGAATCTGACCGACGAACCTCGCCTCGGGGCGGAATATTGGTGTGGCCACCTCGTCCCACTGTGCACAGCCATGCGCATGCTCGGGGCCAAGAGAGGCCCCTTCGCCGGGCATGGGCTGCATGCTAAATGTCGAGCCTGAGCCCGACTGGTGCTTGTAATCGCTCGACGAAGATCCCGGGGTGCGGAGGCGTCCGACCGTCATACAACGCTGGTGATAGCGTGGAAACAGCCTAGCGAGGAAACGGGCGTATAGTTTGGGGGTATGATGCTCATGTATGGCGATTTCCGGCGAGCTCAGTGTCTCGACAAGTTGCCCAAGGAGATTAAAAACTGCGTTCTCTTGCTCATTGTCCAGAAGGTGAGAGAATTCGGGGCGAAGCAGCTGAATAGCAGAGGTAAGTAGAGAATTTAAGAGATGCCTGTCCGCACCTTGAGAAGGAAAGCATAGGCGTATGCAGAGATGATGAAGAATCCTAAAAGTCATTCAGAATCCAATACTACGTAGGTGAGCAGGTTTTACCATCTGGTGCATAACGCAGGAGTCCAGTAGGTGCCAATCCCTCGACAATGCCCAGCAATACGCCTTTGGCAGAGTCCATGCACTGCATTATATATCAGTGGCGACGTCCATGTCTTCTATAGAAATACCTGCCTTGGTGAAGAAGATATGGTCAGGGGCCTGGAGGCCCCGCTCGTAGGCTTCTTGGAACGGGAACGAGAACATGACCAAGCGCAAGTACGAGATGAGGCTGGAGAGTTCAGTTATCAGCAATGGTTTAGATATCAAGGGCTGATTAGACGTACAAAGGCAGCATTTTGGCCCGCAGGACAGCCGTGGGATCTGGTCATGGAATCAGCAGCTAGACAGAATAGTATTAGCAGAACAGATAACTCACTGTTTGGATCCGAATACTCCCCAAAGCGCTTGTTCCACTCTTCGTGAAAACGTGCGAAATTTGCGTCATGCGTTAAGGTCACCGTCCGCAAGTCGACACGCTACGGAGCAGAGTGAGTCTCGGATGCATTAGAAGCGGAATCAAACACGCTTTGTTCAAACCCGGCAGCGAGATTGGGTCGGAGATGTCGTCGTGGAAGCGTGCGCCCAGTCGCACCAGCTCCATGTAGCAGCACATATGTACGTCGTACTGCCATGTGCACGATATCAGGAACTGCAAAGACCTCTCGAACAGCAAACAACTCGCCATGCTGTTGTACGGCGATTTCTTATACCAGTCATCGTTACCATGCCGCAGAATACTGCCCAATGTCCATCCTCAGCACCCGAGCACCCAAAGGCAGGTCATGACACGCACTAATCCTCCTTGATTGTCAACGGCTTGCCAAACTGCGTCGCGGTTCCGCGGTCGAGATTGAAGCAGGTTATCCATACGCGCGTGCAGTTGAGCCTCTCGCGCTCTTGCTCCTCGCTCCCATTGCGTGCTTGGATGCTTATGACTTGGTGCAGATTCAAGTCCATCGCGAGGCGGATGGCAAGGCCGGCGTACAGCCACGAGGGGTCCTCCTCCCACTTGCGCGTGGGAGCGGTGTACATGCTCATAAGGATGTACGCCTGGCAGAGCTCGACGGACTTCCAGCCATCGATGAGCGCGGTCGCCGCGGCGTGCTTGGCAAAGTGCATTGCGATGGGGTAGATCTCTGACTTTTCGGGGTAGTAGCGTGAGGAGATGGCGCAGACTGAACAAGCTCGTTAGTATTTTTCACGGACCTTTCGGTAACATTCAAATACGTACCGACCGTAAACAGGAACGGACATCGCGCGAACGTCGACGCAGGGGTGTGCAAAACCGGGTCGAGCAGGCCAACAAAAGGCTTTCTGGTCCATTAGCACAAACTCCAAAGGTCGAGAGAGAGAGAGGGAAACCGACGTTTACACGTGCAAAGTATCTGAGTCCATTTCAGTTTGTTTTAGTAGCGGCAGGACCGAACGACGCACATCTCGAAAAGCTTGTCCACATCCTCCGGGATGACCACTCCATGGATGAGGATCTCCGGCGGGCCCTGCGGTTCAATCAGCTGCGCGCGCATCACCAGGTCCGTCACCGGCCCCGGCTTGAAGTACGCTGGGTTGGCAATGTCCTAGCTGCTTGATCAGTATTGTCTGAGACTCATAACAAATGATCTCAGACGGAACACGATACCTACCTGCTTCAACAAAGACTCGATGATGCTGTCCTTCTGGCGGATCTGGGCGAGGAAGTACTCGCCCTTGTTGCTAAACGACGAGATGAATGCTGAACATGAGGATTCATGACTCGAAAGAGCCAACTCACTTGAGGGATCTCCGTGGCCTGCGTCCTTCGACGATACATTCATGCCCCACCGACCGGCAGCGGCGGCATGTGTTTTCTGTAGGCGTCAGCGTGGGTTGTAAAAAGAGAAAGGAGAAAGGAAACATAGGAAAAAGAGAAGAGGCATTGAAAAGTCGGAAGGATAAAAGCACCTACCCGTGCCTGCCTTGACTGGTTCAAAGTCGCACTTCATCTTGAGTTTCTTGCAGTGTGTGCATGCGCCGGGGCTACCCGTAAAAATTACAGAGGGAAAGGTGTACGAGTAATGAGACGAGAAGAAGAAGAAGAGAGGAGGGGGAAGGAGGGAGAGCAGAAAGGTGGTACGGGTGAGGATGCAAGGAACAGAGTCCGTCGGTCAGGGAAGCAGAGAGCGAACGTCGTGTAAATTTCGTTATATAACGCGAGCAGCGGCAGAGGCGAGAGTGGCGAAGGCACCGATATAGAAGAAAGAATTGGGGCTGCGTCAAAACCAAGAAAAGAATAGAAAAACAAGGAACTTACAGCCGCGCACCACTGACTCGGGGGTTCATGCCTACAGTGTCCGAGTAGGTTGCGAGTGCAGCAACACGCTTGCATTTCGGTGTGGATGCCGGGGGTTGGGCGTGAGTCGTATTCGGATTGGGCTCCGTGTCGCACAGCGCATAGTCGAGCTGCTGCTGCTGCTGCTGAGGGTAAAATTGAACTGGGAGCAAATCTTTCGAGGACGTTCCGGGTGCGGGGTAGGAAAAGTTGAATTGCTGCTGGGGATGATCCCAGGGGTCGTTGGGGTTGTAGAAGGACGGGGGCGGGTCAATCATGCTGCCCTGGATTTTTCTGGCCTGGCTTATAGAGAGACTGGAGATGGCCATCTCGACAGCCAATTGACAGCTGGCATTATCAACTAATTTATCATGGTCATGTCAACGTCTCAACATTCTCTCATTCATTCCACTTGTTCCGATAAGTCCGATCCCACTCGGATTCGTTGCATCTCCGTCCTCGTCGCTCGGACATAGCGGTGTTCCGTTTTTATTCCACCATATATATATAGTTCGATATATTATCTGTTCTCTTAGGTTCGTTCCAAGTCCCGTTCTGATGACACCGCGCGATGCCGGAGCAAGACAAAGAAGAACAAACATCGAACAAATAGACCACGCACACCGCCAATTGCCAAATTTAGGCACGCCGGAAGTGTTAATCGGCACGCAAAGTGCCGAATAGCACTTCCGGCGCACTGAAATATAAGTGCACAGCAATAGTTTAAGTTTTTGTTTAGGTTGAACTGGAAAGAGTTGAATAGTATTAACTTTCAGAGTACACTAAATACATTTGAAACACTATGTATCGGATTGTAAGGCAGACGAGCCGAAACCGGTATTCGACACTAAATATATAGGGACTGAAATAACGGTAGCTGATACTTGAACTGGGACTTAACATATCGGTCGGGTATAGGCACAGCTGAAATGGTAACTGAAACCCCAGATTTCCCTTTTCGTTTCAGCTGTACAGAAACTACTTGTATCGGCTCGAATTTCAGAGCAAGCTGAAATCTGAATCGAAAGTAATGCTTTCGGCCGAGCTGAAATCTGGTCGGCGGATGATCCGCAGACGGGCCGCAGCTCGTCCGCAGACAAGCGTCAGCTCATCCGCAGAAGGTCTGTTGCGCGTCCGAGGATGAGTAGGTTTCATTTATTTTGCCTCAGGAGAAGGGACAGGAGATGTACGCGCGGGGGTGTACGCTGCATAAAACATGAGGGTCACGCCGAGCTAAAGCACCAGCAGTCTCGGCATCACCGCGTGTAGACGGCGAAGAAATCCTGGCGTTGGTCGAGGAAATACTCGAAGAAGTAGATTATAATATAATTATTAGAATATCACTTTAGAAATATCACTATGTATTATATCTTTTTGGAACCTTGTCGCGTCTGGCTTCGCACACCTGAGGACCAGAGGAGAAACAACTAAAACGCTCATCCTCGGAGGCACTACAGACCTTCTGTGGATGAGCTGACACTTGTCTGTGGACGAGCTGCGGCCCGTCTGCGGATCATCCGCCGACCAGATTTCAGCTCGGCCGAAAGCATTACTTTCGGTTCAGATTTCAGCTTGCTCTGAAATTCGAGCCGATAGGGGTAGTTTCGGTGAAGCTGAAACGAAAAGGGAAATCCGGGAATTCAGTTACCATTTCAGCTGTGCCTATACCCGACCGATACGTTAAGTCCCAGTTCAAGTATCAGCTACCGTTATTTCAGTCCCTATATATTTAGTGTCGAATACCGGTTTCGGCTCGTCTGCCTTAAAATCCGATACATAGTGTTTCAAATGTATTTAGTGTACTCTGAAATTTAATACTATTCAACTCTTTCCAGTTCACTAAACAAAAACTTAAACTATTGCTGTGCACTTATATTTCAAGTGCGCCGGAAGTGCTATTCGGCACTTTGCGTGCCGATTAACACTTCCGGCGTGCCTAAATTTGGCAATTGGCGGTGTGACGCACAACCTTTCGTGAGAAGGGACTTGCTTCTAAGTCCGGAAATTGGAGGGTTTGAAAATTGTCTTCCAGCAATCCAACGCGGGCTCGGAGCCCTGGGGTTATCTGAAAAACCTTTTCGTTCATATTGTAGGGCTACAACGTCTCTCTACCTTCCGTTAAGATATACTTCGAGTTCATCGCGTTCTGGGGGTCGAAGAGGAGCCAAAACATGCTTTTTTTGTGAGGCCTCAAAAAAAAAAATCTCAGCGGATTTCCGAGAACTTTCATTTGAAGCCACTAACATACTACACCTCCAGAGGGCACGTCAACTTCGGCACCATTTGAACTGTGCCGTGTACTGGAGTACAAACGAATCCAAAGCACGCCGTGTGTGACACGATGTAACGCAAGGCTGTGACAAGCGCGTCGTGGTCACCACGACGCAAGGGGATCCAAAGATTAGAAAAAATGATATCAGGTCGAATTTTATTTTTTTCAGAGAGTCGGAGGACCCCCCCCCCCCCCCCCCCCCCCCCCCCTACGTAAGCAAACACGTGCCATCAGATTGCCTTTTCGGGAGACCGCCTTGCCTCAAAATTTCGCAGCTCGCTGCGCCGTGCATGCCAGCATGCACGGGGAGCTTTGAAATCATTCAGGGAGCATGTATATGGATTGTTAAGGCATCCAGGTTAGGATAGACATTCCCTCTGGAAGAAACCGGAGATAACCGGAGACATCAGCTATGAATAGTTTGATGGTGTACCTGTACGACCGTAGAGCACTCTGGGGACCATGATCTACAGAAATCAATAGTACCATGTCCCTGAGTTCTTTGAAGGGTTAACTACTCAATACTGCAGCGAAAAAAAATTGTGCCCATGTTTTGTCTCCGCTGATCTGCATGAATATGTCTGCATTGGACCCAGTGAGCTTCTTGTGGCCATATCGAGCATAGTTTTGGTCGCTATGAGTGGTTCTTGTTGCCAAAGACCACTGGGCACCCAGGCTGGCTCTCTAGAATGAAAAAAAAAAAAAGTTGCATACAAATTATTTTTTTTAGAGGGTTGGCAGACCCCCCACCCCCCACCCCGTGTCGGCTATCCTTATCGCTGGACCCCCCTTGCCACGACGCGCCTGCGAACACCCTGTGATGCGTGACCGCCGAATTGAACGAAAAAAATACAGTAAGTACTTGTGAGCCCCTTTACTGATTATGCTCCAGTGACAACACCGTCGGTGCTCAGAAAGGTGTCACAATCCTCGGAAGGCAGGAGGTATTCTCCTACTGAGCCAACGGCAGCAACGAGCCCCGGCCAAAATGTGCAGAAGTGCGTCCTCGCGGAGCTTCGTGGAATCGGGAAATTGTGCCTTGATCTAGGTCTTCGCGTCCCGTGTCACATACAGCACCACTTCTCCTTGACTCCCCGGATAGCGAGCTTTAAGAGTAGTTACAGCAAAGTGGGATACGATCGCAAAGCCGAGGACGCCGCGGGAGTTTTTGCCCATGTCAAGTTCTTCTACCTTCTTGTCTCGGTTAAAGAAACCTGTGCTCGAGAACAAACGAGACGACGAGCGATCATGGTCACCGCCGGAAGCGCGGGTATCGAAGGCAACGCAATAGACGAGGTCCGGGTGCGAATTCTGGTTAAAGTAACCGTTTCTGTATGAAAACTGACACCGGGACGTTTCGGATAGCATAAAGCGTGGCGTCGAGCTGAACGCATCTTTCGTCACGTAGGTCTGCACCCACAAATAAGTATGTAGACATGAATACATGAATATTTGAAGCCTAACCTCGTCGTGGCATTCAACCGAATGCCCAACTTTGGCGCACACGGTACCCTGGTAGAGAATATATCCCGACTTTTGAGGATGCGAATGGAAAGACAGCGGCGAGGGCACGAGCGCAGGTACGATGGGGACCTCGAACGCCCGCCAGGTCTTTTCCCCATCTTCGGTGCGGAAATGAATTGTCGAGCGTGTCAGGATGAATGCCTGAGGAGCATCAGTGAGGGAGGAGAGTCAAGGGATCATAATAGCACGTACGAGAGAGCTGTCGAATGGATGCTCTATAAACATCTCTGCTACTCCTCTGGAATGTCCTGGGAGAACATCCATGACCTGCCTTCATCCGACGACACGTAGATGTTCCCCTCGACGGCGTCATGGTAGATTATGGACTAGAGGACGGTAAGTAGCCACTCCAGGCAGAAGACGGTTCCAGGAACGTACCGTGGAATCACGGAAGAACAGCCGAGTTGGTAAGGGGGCAAAGGAGGTGATTGAATATACTCTGGGTCTTGGGCAACAGGAAGAAGCTGATAGTGAAGCAAAATGAAGAGGAGAAAAGCAACACATAGATGTCGAGGCATGTCGAACCCGCGTCGATGCGAACTTGGTCTGATGTCTCTTTCGAATCTGGTTTTCTTGACGTGCTGCTGGATGTCGTGGATAAGGAAAGGGCAAGATGTATCAGGGATGCTCAGCTTTAGATGCTTCATCCGCGAGCGCGTGTATAGGCATCATGGATCTGTCATAGCTACGTATGATGCCATCCCGCATATTCTCCCTGTCCATTCAGTTGCAGTCAGTTGCCTGATCTAAATAATAATACCCGCACAAAGCGAATCTGAGCGCTTCCAGGTTTTCGGAACCGCAGCAGATACGGCATGAGTTCAGATCGAGGAGTCCATGGACTGTCCTCGTACGATACCGCTTCCTATCTTAAACGTCTAAGAATGACACGAACGTGTTCTCATGCCGGATGATGCGTCTGATGTGCTGCCGGTTGTCGTGGGGGAAATGAACGCTCGCTCTCCCAAATCACAAATTGTGAAAATGCGGTAGCGAATCAAGCAAGTCTATTCATCGTGGATTTAACTGTGTGCATTTTGCGCGCAGAGGAATACCACGCACTTGATTTACAGCCAATGAACTGGGTTTCTGGGTCTCCCGCTTGGATCGGCCAGGCGAGCGCGGGGGAGGTTCGAGCGGGTGCAGAAGCCTCAGGATGGCATACAATAGGTGTAGGGGCTCTTATTCGAGAACCAGTTCATCAGGGATTCCCCGGAAAGCCAAAGATCATCGAGGGACTTCCCAGGAAAACCAAATTTCATCTCGAACTTCCCGGCCAAGGAAACCCGTAGTTTCACCAAAAAGAAAAACATGGAAGAGGCTAATGGTGTGCAGGGACGCGTATTTCGCATATCCGTCGCGTGCAATGTATGCCACTGCCGCTGTGATGTGTGAAAGGGCTACTGGCGGTTGCTGAACGAAATCGATGAGCCCATATGACAATTTCAATCCCGAGAAAAGCCGGAAACCCATGAAAGACAAGGAAAACACGACCGTTGAATAGTGTTGCCGATGTCCGGTCAGGTTCGGTTTTTCACCAAAAAATCCGAACCCCGAACCCGACCTGGGGTTCGGTCCGGGCAATGTCTGCGAACCCCGAACCTGACCGAGGTCCGGTTCATTTGGGGTTCGGAACATGTTCGAACCTAAAAAAGATTCCCACGCACTGGAGGTGGATTTTTTGGTCAATAAACCTTTCATACACTATATAAGGCATGTTTCCTTTCAATAAAAGACATCATTATAGATGTCTGGATGTGTTCGTACCGCTTAGCAGCGGACAACAGGAATCTTTGAATTGTTTGATGCGAGTCAATCACCCAGTTCGCAGATCAGTTGAATTTGTACAGGTATTCAGAACTGTTTTTGCATGAGATGAGATAGATGAATGGGATTTAAGGCCAGGGCATCACATTGTTATGGATTTTTAGTGCAAAAACTCACTCATTTTACCCATCAGTCCGGTCAGGTTCTCTCAGGTTCGGCCAAATTCTGAAAAATCCGAACCCCGAACTGGACCTGGGGTTCGGTTCGGTCCACCCTGTCTCGCCGAACCCAAATTGAGGTCCGGTTCGGGTTCGGTTCGGGTTCAGAATCGGTCCTGAACCCGACACCGGCAACACTACCGTTGAAACACTGCAAGCTCAGGGGCCATTTTCCGTCCCTGGGGGGGATGAATCGAGTTTTCGTTTCATAGAAGCGTTGTGGGCAGTTGTTTAACACGCTAAACTGCTTAGATTCGTCCGAGATGAGTGAAGGAAGAGAATATAGAAACACCGCCACTGACGGTTCCCACGCTCGTTGTTTAGAGATGCCCGGGCCGAATTCCGCCAGTGCTGTGGCGATGTGGCAATTATAATTATGCGCGATCACTTGTTTTAAATTGTCACCGCCGACAAGCGATCCCTTGGAACGCAAAACGTGGCGCAGGCATCTGATCCTATAACCTCGCAACTCGGACGAGGAACTCCTGCAATGCTGTGGACCGAGCCGCCCGACCACCGCAATGGGTCCCCAGCGTTTAATCTAATTACTCCAGCTCCGCACTCTGATAAGGTACGGGCCGACCTTCCTGACCCATTTTCATGACTTGAAATAGAGATGACTGCGGTGGTCACACTTTTTAGGCGCCGGCGTGCCGAAATCTGGCCCCCCACCTATCTCAATCTCCTGCTTTGTTTCCTTAGACTTATAGTGGTCAAAATTAGAGTGAGAATTATAGACTTTGAATATTTGTTTGACTCTTCTCAGGCTTTGGAGGTGTCGGTATTCACATAGCAACATTATGAGAACAGTTATGTAACTTCCGACGGGGTTAGAATTTCGTTGGTCCTATATTCGGAATTCTTGCCGCTCCAGCTAAACCATTATGCGTGGGTGGCTCGGGTTCACAAATTCCGCCGCTGAATTACAACTCGGATGTGGCTGTGCAGCCGGCAATCACCGTGAGCCAAGCATGGACAAAGCGTTCTCTTTCCTCCACGTCACCCGACTCCCAGCACACAAGCCAAACACACCTTGCAACAAACTCTGTCGGTATTCACAGATTTCCCAATTCACCCATTTCAGTGATTTTTGCGATAGCTGGTGTGACCTTTTGCGATGAAGTAATATTATCTCCGTTAACAAGGATGCTCCGCCGGCGATTTGCAAATTAGTCCTCCGGGGCTATCGAGAGCATCAAATTCACATTAAAAAGCCGTCGAGCGTATATTGATTCCCATTGATTCTGATGCTATGTTGACGGATCAATACCTCGAACAAACGAATTGTATGCAACAGCCTCGACGATGCGGTGGGTAAACTATTTTCTTTCCAACACAGGTCGATGACAAAAAGTCAGGACTACACCAAAATAGCATTTCGCACACCGGTCATACCGACAGCCAGTTCTTCTTAGTCACAGCTGAAGATAAATCCTCGTATGTGCGTTCATTTTCTATCTTATTTTTGCAATAACCTGCGCTCTCCCGTTATAAAATCTTTTATAAAGTCACTGTGCAACTCGTGGCCGCCAGGGGTTGATGTCCGCCCTCCTCTTGCCCGATTAACCTTCAAGTGGACGGTGTATTCGGTCTTAAGCTCCTTTCCCTCGTCCGAAAGACTTTCGGAGCTAGTGTTGGCACGAATATAGTCTCGGCGATCCCGTCGCGTGGCTCTCGCGTGGCCCTCGTCGCGTGGCTCGATTGGTGGTGGACCTTTCCCCGATCACATTTCCTCCGCTAATATCTATTCCTTTCGGACCCCAGACGGGGCGGGAGTCAGTGCCAGGGGTTCACCGTTGAGCTCATTCGCATAGTATTCTCTCCGGGGTGCATTTTTCCGCGGTATAAAAACTGGCCGTCTAGGGTATAATGTAAACTATCTACCACCGCAGATGTACTCCCACATTAATCCATACGCGACGTGGTCCAACTCGAACGTCCGCAGCGCGGTGCCCGGCGTGCCATCTGTCCATGGCGCGCTCCCCTTCGCCGCCGGCCCCTCTGGGACGAATCTCGTCACATTCTTCTTCACGGCGCTCAAGCCAACCATCTTGAACTGCACCGTGGTCGGCCAGAACACCTACCCTTACTTCAAAATCACGACCGACGCTTCCATGCCGGGCTATACCGCGGTCAAAAATGCGGACGGGAAGACGATCGCCCTCGTCGAATGGAAGGAACGTCCGCTGGTCGAGATACGTGACGTCTTCTCGAAACGGCGCGTCTCGGAATGGCTTGTTCTGTCTCCCGATGCAAGGTCAGCTGCCAGCGGGGGCCTTTGATCATGGCTGATTTACCTATACTTCCAATATAGCCATCGATTGATGAGATTTAATGGCCAGCAATACATCTGGGCTCCGAAAAAGAGCACGATTTGCGTACGTCGTCGTCACCTTGAGAACGTGAATTGTCTTAATCTGACTGTGTTGTTGTCCGCAGTTGTACCCAGCAGGGATCCCTACGCCGGAGCTCCTTGCGCGAATCTTCCGAGGCGACGACGGCACGGTGTCGCTTGAGCTTACGCCGACCGCGGTTACTACAGGCCTCCTAGAGACGTGTGTGGTAGCAACAGTCCTCCTCCAATGTGGACACACCATCGACTAGCGTGTTCGCTCGCCATACCTATCATAGACATACTTAGAATACTATACTTTCCCTTTCCGTAATTCCCCCCATTCCAAAGCCGATCAATTGATTTCCACTGTGTTCAATATAATTTCTTCAATTTATGACGCGACTTTGTTGGGAGTGATAAACGCCTCGGATCTAAGTGACTCCGTCCTTTCAGTTACCCATAAAAAATTACTAAGCAATTGGTTACATGTATTAGTGTCGTCCTAGGTTGTCGCGCAGATAACCCAGATTGCCGTGATGCCGTCAAATTACACATAATCTGAAATGCCGTCAAACTGCACATAATCTTGAATTGATGCTGTACCAGCGCTTCCTGAATGGGTATCGCACAGGCTATGCTTTCAGCTCGCCCCGATTGGACGTTTTACGATGCCACCTCGTATGAGTGCATAATTGTAATTCTGGCGTGCGGTGATTCATTAATATCTAACCCCGGCGTTTACATAAAATCAATAGCATATTCCGGAGCACGCAGACCATGGTTCTGTGCCCAGATGAATCAGCAGTAGACAACGAGTGAAATGGCTCACGGGTGGAATGCGACCTGGAGGAGTCTAGAAGCAAGATTGAGACCATCTTTACCGTCGGACTCAAGAAACGAGAATCGGTTCCAACGGCTCACCAGTTTCATAGGAGGTTGGACTCGCACCATGATGGGCCATGTCTCACAAGAAACAATCGACGCAAACAAGGAGAAAAACTTGAGGAAGATTATAACTTGCAAGGCGCAAACTGTCGTGGAAAGACGTATGTCCGGGCTTTTTCCTGCACCCCATTGAAGAGCCCACCCACGCCGTCGCCCAATTGGGAAGCTCACATGAATGTTCGCGATCACACGGCGCCTGCTCCCAATAGGGTAACTCTCTGAGACAGCCATCCCATTCACCCCATTGTGTGCCACCATGGTGCGTTTCGACGCGTCAGACCTCTCATTTCATAACTACCATCGCATCCTATTGCTCTACGCCTTTGTACCTCATCCATGGACTATACCCCCTCCGAGCCACAAGGCCCCTATCAGCCTCCCCGACGCTAGCACCTCCACAAACAATTTAAAGTGGTCGGTATACACGCCGGAGCCAGCCTCCAGAAGCCGCACAGCACCTCTGAAGCAAGGTACCATTGCTTCGGATGTTCCGCTCGACAAATTAAAAGTCACCCGAGCAGCTGCAGCAATTACAAGAATTATATCAGGCTTCTCCCACTGCGGTGGATGACAGAATAGCGCTAGTCAATTATCTCTATAAGCTTACCGACGACGACCAGCTCGCAGTTAGTGCCATGATAGCTCAGCAGGGGCTGGACATTGATGCCCGCGAGCGGTTGGATAACCGTTGGTCACAGCAGTGGAGCCGCAGCTCTGCGAAATCTGCGAAGGCTGTCAGTAACACAAGGAGAATAGTTGATCTTGATCTTCTTCATAACATCCGACCCATCCTTTGCCAATCTCTCAATGAAGACGTCGTCATACTCGTCCTCTTGCACAGGCTTCGCATCGCGGCGCTTGTTCTCCGCAATGAGTAGGTAGCGGATGACGAGAACGAGGAGCATGCACGCTACATAGCAGACGCTAATTACGATCCACGGCACGCGGTTACGAGGTTTGTATTTCTCCTGGATTCGATGAGCACGGAAGCGAGGTCAAAAATCAGAAGCGGATGCACCTGCCACATAAACGATCCATTGTGTTGCCGATACACTGGAGATTCGAGCAGTAGACATAAACTTATCTAAGGCAGTCGTTCCGACACCTGTGGGGGATCAGAACTACTGTAAGTTCGACACTAGCAGGCATGGAACGAACCGGTGAGGTTTAAGGAAACCAGCAAGCCGACTTTGTTACTCCAATGAAAAACGTTGACGAGAATCGAGCCGAACAGGTTGGGGATGAGTTAGAAGAACGCAGCCCACGCACGACTTCCCATCCTGGCAGCTATGGTAACGCCTGTCCAGATCGTGATGGTCTCAGTTATCCCGGGGACGCAGCCGAGGAGAGTAGTCCGAAAGACAGTGAAGCCGAAGGAGGACACGATGAGAGGTGCTTGATTACTAAATGGCAGTCAACAGAGGTGAATTCCAGGCAGAAAGCAGCTCACGTCAAGTTGTAAACAAGGTGCATGTTAGCCCACTACGACGAAAGGAGAAGGTAAAAGTGCGCCTGGCGGGGACATTGGCGAGAGCGCTGAACAGCGCAAACAACCAGGTCTTGTGATCCAGAAGGCTTCAATCATCCTGAACCGAGCGTAAAGGAATCGTGCAAGATGTGTAGGTATTGAGAACGCACTGCTCCTTCTTGAAATGCTTATTCTCGACACCAGTTTGGCTTTCCTGGGAAACTATTGGGTGTTAGGAACATGGCGGAGGAGTGCTTGTGAACACAAAAGACAGACCTTGAGCCGCATAACTGCAACGACGCTCCTGTGGCGTGAGGAACCATGCGCTGGTCGGCGAATCCGGGAAGAAGAATATTGAATTAAATGAAAGTCAATGTGGTTAAATGATTGACGTCAAGGGCCTACCAGAAGCATGTAGAAGTTATGAGAGTGAGGATACCGGTGATGATCATGAGCCACTGCCATGGCTCGAATCCCCCGGTCTTAATGTGGAGGGTCCCAAA
This sequence comes from Mycena epipterygia, assembly GCA_029281465.1. Classification (NCBI taxonomy): domain Eukaryota; kingdom Fungi; phylum Basidiomycota; class Agaricomycetes; order Agaricales; family Mycenaceae; genus Mycena; species Mycena epipterygia. The sequence continues at coordinate 142,750 of JARJCQ010000020.1, forward strand.
GCTAATGAAGCTAGTGATGATTTGCGCTGGGTATGTCGTTGATAAGCGGTATGCGTGCGAAGATGTTGAAATTTAGCATACCTGTGCCGTCCACTAGAACTAGAAACAGCGCGGGACTAGGCTGGGGAAAGAATCCAGTCGTCCGCAAATGCGGAGCCTAGCGTCACAGTCGGAACTGACGACCGATCCCACAAAGCAAAGCACGGCAATGGACGAGCAAAGAAGAATGCGCCAACAATGCGCTGAGAGGAAGAGAAAAGTCGGCCCGCAATCACTGCCACAGCCAAGCACAGACCCCTTTCTTCACACTACAATTCGCATCTGTCGTAAATGCCGGACTCTCTCTCCGAGTTAAAGCTGCAGAATATTGTCATGAAATGAGGGACTTTCCTTCTATGACATATAAGTAGTTTACACTCGGCTCTTTCAGCTCTAACCTTCTTTGTCTGATCTCAACGCAGGGAGTGATTAAGGATATTCTGGTCGCAAGCGCTGGCGCAAGTAGTAAATAAAGTAGCATGCTGCAACAGAAGTTTGTTCAATTAGCAGGTTCGGTGCTGAAAAAGCACTCACTTGAGAGGGAGGCGGAAGTCAAGATTATCATAACATGCCGATACGATGCTAAAGCAGTTCAATTAACATACAAGAGCGGCGCTGGAAAAGTACTCACTTCAAACCAATCCCCGTCGTAATGGGTGCGGCGGAGCTACAAATCGTGTTGTGTAAGGTCACGATGAAGAGGTGTAGATGTGACCGCACCAGATCTTTCGAGCGCAATAATGGAAGGTCTTCAGTGATCTCTCTGTGGGGAGTGAACCGCTCAAACTCGACAATGGGCGAACCAGGGACGCCGAACAGTGTTGAATCGATCTGGTGAGCAGGAATGTTGTCGTAGTAGTTACCGAGCAGTATGATCTTCGGAATGCGAGCGGACGCCATGAAAGTGGAGAGGGTGGCGGACACCCACGGGAACGATTTGGGGAGGACAAATATGCGCAGCAGTATGAAGCTAGGAAACGAAGACATGTCGAGTGGGGGTTTGGTGAGCTACCCTCGAGGGTTAGGTGCGGTATGTATGATCATAGGGGGACAGACGTACATCGAGAATTTGGATAGTTTGAAGGGTGGGCGCAAAGGTTTTAGAGCCGAGGAATTCCGTGGCGGTATGCACGGACAACGCTCTCATGTTCGAGGTCGAAAGGGCACCGAGGGTGCATCAGCCATTCACGGAGAGGTACAGAGGGCTCCACTCGTAACTTCAACGATTCCAGTCGAATAGACGAAGAGGAATGTTTCGCAGGACGGAAATCTGGGGAGGAGGTCGGGTGATAGCCAAGATCTAGATGCCGCAGACTATGGGAGCATCGGTCCCAGATCTGCCATAAATCCGGGAGATCCCTTCCACATATTATCTGCATGCGGCGAAGAGTGGACAAGCTGAGGAGCTGTTGCACAGCAAGGGTGGATGACGGGTTTGGAAAGTCTAACTGGACGGAGGCTCCTTCCAAATGTGTGAATGGAAAATTACAGATAGCGAGGAATGTTTTTGTCGAGACTTCGTGGTTGCTGATGTCGAGTAGCCGTACATGTCGAATGAGGTGCGGGGATGCATAGAAGGTCTGCTGGACGCGGTCCCAGCGGCGCTCGTCTGCTGAGTGACCGGATATGAAACGAATGTGTTTGAAAATATGGGACTGCGCGCAGTGCACCCAAGGGCGGCAAACCAAGGCACACGCCGGCCAGTCGGCGGGCGAATCGTGGAGGAAGCTGATGATATGGTCTACTAGCTCTTGTGCTATGATTCCGTCCATGTCACGATGGCGAGAGGTGGATGAAAAGTGGAGGCAAGTGGTGCGCAGCCGTTTAACGGGGTAATCTGCGTGGATTCGTCCAAGATGAGGAGGGAAGAAAGGACAGAAACACCGCCACTGATGGTTCCCGCGCCCGGATGCCAAAGCCCGGGCCGAATTCCGCCCACACCACCTCCCACTCCGGTGGACATGTCAACAAGCTCTAGCATCCTCTTATCCATTCGGGTAGGGCCTCCCGTCAAGACACGGACGCTTTCGCTGATCTTCACCCTCGTTCTGAGTCACCTCCTCTCATCAGGTCTCTAATTCAACTTGAGGTGTCTTCACGTTTCCCCTCACCAAATTCCCTTACTCTTCTATGCAATCCTATCCATTCCTTCCCCACTGCATACTTTCGTGCAAACATTGACCTAGCATCTTCAGCACGGCATGCATGGATTAATTCATCAGACAACTTTCTTATGCTTATTCGAGAAGTCGGCTTGGTAGCACTCTAACACTCGAAAGAACGGCGGGGTCGGTAAACCGGTACGTTAACTGATTCCAGTCAGTCTTTCTGTCCCAGGGTTTGAATTATCTGCTCTATTTACCGGGCGCCAAAGACTCGGTGCTATCACTGCTATGGCGATGTGGCAATTATAATTATGCGCGATCACTTGTTCTAAATTGCCGCCGCCGACAAGCGATCCCTTGGAGCGCAAAACGTGGCGCAAGCATCTGATCCTAGATCATCGCAACTCGGACGAGGAACTCCTGCAATGCTGAGGACCGAACTCCCCGACCACCGCGATAGGTCACTACCCAGTGGTTAACCTAATCACCAGCTCCGGACTCCGATACGTTTGAGGAGGTACGGGCCGACCTCCCTGACCCATTTTATGATCATGACTGAACCGAGTATAGATGATTGCAGGCGTTGAATGTTGAAAAACATGTTGTTTTTAGGCGCCGGCGTGCCGAAGTCCGGCAGCACACCCATCTGAATCTCCTGTTTCGCCTTCTCAGACTCACACTGCTTGAATCAGAGTGGGAAATCATAGATTTTAATTTTTCGTTTGACTTCTCCCAGGTTTTGGCGGCGCAGGTGTCGGTATTCACACAACAACATTATGAGAACAGTTATGTAAGTTCCGAGGGGGTTGGAGTTTCGTTGGAACCCCACCTATATACGGGATTCCTGACGCGCCAGAAACTATATGCATGGGTGCCTCGGGTTCACAAATTGCGCCGCTCAAGTATAATTCGGATGTGGCTGTGCAGCCGGCCATCACCGTGTGTCAAGCACTCTCTTTCCTCCACGTCACTCGACTCCCAGTGCAATAAAACTCTGTCGGTATTCACAGACGGTCGCCATTCACCGACCTCAGTCGTGTTTACTTTGCGATAACTGGTCTGAGGGTAGATGGCGCCGGTGCCTGGTGGAGAAGTAACATTATCTCCATTCACAAGGCGGGATGGGGATCTTTCGCCGGCGACTTGCAATTTCGTCCTCCGCGGCCAAACCTTCCAGCGTCTATTGATTTCTGATGCTATGTTGACGGATCAAACGACACAACATTGTATGCAACTGCCCCAACGATGCGCTGGGTACTATTTTCTTTCCAACACAGGATCGATGACAAAAATCCAGGGTTCTACTAAAATGGGATTTGGCAGACCGGTCATACCGACCGAGCGGCAGCTAATTGTTTTTTCTCACAGCCGAAGGTAAACCCTCGTGTGCGCGTCCATTTTCTGCCTTATTTTTGTAATGACCTGCACTCTCCCGTTATAGTCTTTTGTAGAGTCCGCCAGGGGTTGATGTCCGCCCTTCTCTTGCCCGAGTAACCTTCAAATGAACGGTGTATTCGGTCTCAAGCTCCTTTTCCTCGTCCGAAAGCCTTTCGGAGTTATTGTTGGCACGAATGCAGTCTCGGCGATCTCGTCGCGTGGCTCTCGCGTGGCCCTTGTCGCGTGGCTCGATTGGTGGTGGACCTTGCCCCGATCACATTTCCTCCGCTAATATCTATTCCTTTTGGAGGCGGGAATCAACGCCAGGGGTTCACCGTTGAGCTCATTCGCATAGTATTCTCTCTGTAGTCCGTTTTTTCCGCGGTATAAATACTGGCCGTCTAGGGCATACTGTAAAAACTATCTACCACCGCAGATGTACTCCCACATTAATCCATACGCGACGTGGTCCAACTCGAACGTCCGCAGCGCGGTGCCCGGCGTGCCATCTGTCCATGGCGCGCTCCCCTTCGCCGCCGGCCCCTCTGGGACGAATCTCGTCACATTCTTCTTCACGGCGCTCAAGCCAACCATCTTGAACTGCACCGTGGTCGGCCAGAACACCTACCCTTACTTCAAAACCACGACCGATGCTTCCATGCCGGGCTATACCGCGGTCAAAAATGCGGACGGGAAGACGATCGCCCTCGTCGAATGGAAGGAACGTCCGCTGGTCGAGATACGTGACGTCTTCTCGAAACGGCGCGTCTCGGAATGGCTTGTTCTGTCTCCCGATGCAAGGTCAGCTGCCAGCGGGGGCCTTGATCATGGCTGATTTACCTATAATTCCAATATAGCCATCGATTGATGAGATTTAATGGCCAGCAATACATCTGGGCTCCGAAAAAGAGCACGATTTGCGTACGTCGTCGTCACCTTGAGAACGTGAATTGTCTTAATCTGACTGTGTTGTTGTCCGCAGTTGTACCCAGCAGGGACCCCTACGCCGGAGCTCCTTGCGCGAATCTTCCGAGGCGACGACGGCACGGTGTCGCTTGAGCTTACGCCGACCGCTGTTACTACAGGCCTCCTGGAGACGTGTGTGGTAGCAACAGTCCTCCTCCAATGTGGACATACCATCGACTAACGTGTTCGCTCGCCATACCTATCATAGACATACTTAGAATACTATACTTTCCCTTTCCGTAATTCTCCCCATTCCAAAGCCGATCAATTGATTGCTCACTGTGTTCAATATAATTTCTTCAATTTATGCCTGTGTTGTGAGCAATAAACACCTCGGATCTAGTTGACTCCGTCCTTTCAGTTACCCATAGAAAATAACCAAGCAACTGGTTACATGTATTAGTGTCGTCCTAGGCTGTCGCGCAGATACCCCAGATTACCGTGATGCCGTCAAATTACACACAATCTGGAATGCCGTCAAACTACACATAATCTGGAATTAATGCTGTACCAGCGCCTCCTGAATGGGTATCGCACACAGAGACTATGCTTCCCGCTCGCCCCGATTAGACGTTTCGCGGCGCCACCTCGTATGAGTGCGTATAATTGTAGTTCTGGCGTTCGGTGATTCAACCCTTGCTTTCACATAAAATAAATAGCATACCCCCTAGCAAGCAGGCCATGGTTCTATGTCCAGATGAATCAGCAGTACACGATGAGTGAAATGACTTCCGGGTGCAACGGAGGCGTTTGGAAGGAAGATGGAGAGCATTTTTTGCGTCGGACTCGGAAGACGGTGTGTTGGACCGTGGTAGCTCACCAGTTTCATACGAGGTTCAAAAGAGGATTTGACGCGCATCATGATGGGCGATGTGCAATATCATAAGCAGCAATCTAATCCCCGTGGACGCAGGAAAGGAGGAAGACGCACAGTGATGATGCGTGGGTGCATTGCCACTGGAGCAGAAAAGGACACTGCAACTTGCAAGGCGCAAACTGTGGTGGGATCTGAGCTTTCCTGCACCACATTGAAAGGACGGGGCTATCCAATGTTCTTAACGCAAAGGATATTCACTAGGAACTCAAAGTTTTCGACCGGAAAGTTAGAGTCATCGAGCGGGTTCCATTAGATGTCACGATCCAATCCAGATCCAGACTCGCTGAATTATGTTTGGCGAGCTGGGTGGCGCAGATTTATCCGAGCTTCAAAGGCCCAAGCCGTAATTTTAAAACAACAGCACAAAAAAAAAATAGTACTAAGAAATTAAAATGTAGCAGCGGGAAACCTTCATTGCGCCAAATTTCGGTGCATCTATTAATGCGATTTGTTCTTTGGATGTGCTCCATGAGCATACGCCTGGACTGCTGATTGGTCCAACACATACCTTCACGGAAATCGTCTGGGATCATAGTTGCGTTATCTCCGTTGAGTTGCATTACGACGTTAAGAGCTCATGCATAATACTATTCGGCTCACTCACCTCATGAATCAACCAGAGATCCCACATCTCCGGCGAAGGACGGTAGGCCCCACGCAGCCGGATCTGGTTGCGCTTCTCTACAACCCTAACTGCCCAAGACATCTCACCTGCGCATGGAGTCCCGGACTTGTCGTCCACATCAGGAAAATCCAAAATGCTCTAAGAGACACATAGGTGGCTCTCATGGGCTATCTGGGGCTATGGCGAGCTATGGTGAGCTATATAACTGACCTGATTGGCTATATGATGCTATGGTGAGCTATGGTGAGCTATATAGCTGACCTGATTGGCTATATGATGCTATAGTGAGCTATGATGGTCTATAGAGCTGAACCAATTGACTATATGGTGCTATGGTCATCTATAAGATTTCACTAGTATAAATAGTGGAAAGTTAGGTAACACAATGGCAAGTAAATTTATGGCTGTCATGAATGGTTATCTGGACCAGATCTTCCTTGCTACCAGATGGAACCTTCTGGGAATTCATTTTATGGTTTGCAGCAGGACAAAGCCCTTAGTAAGTTACCACAAAGTGAAGGCAAAGACAGAGGGAGGTGGTAGGTCAGTGCCGACCCTAGCAATATGACATTGATTCTACCTACCTTAATGTCTCCTTAGTCTAGTGGTTATTTTGTCGCTTCTCAAATTTTAGTCGTACGCGCGAGGTCCTGAGTTCAACTCCCCAAGGTGGTCGCATTTAAATATACTTACTCCTGCTTAATGTTAATTAGCTTATCTGTAGCCTTACTTCACACCCCATTATCCTAGTAATGCAACAAGAGAACAATACATTATGACCTTACAATTGCAACATCCCAATTTTTTTTTTGTGCTCTGACCGCGACCACTATCATAGAAAACACTGTGACTATGGTGAGCTATGGTGGGCTATGGTGGGCTATGAAGTTCAAGTCCAGGGTCCCACGTTTCTCTGAGGTTGGTCAGTTTGCTATATCAGCTATGGCCACTATATAGTGCTCTGGTGCGCTATATGGTGCTATGGGGCAACTTTGGATTTTCCTGATGCCAAGTCGTCGATTGACTTCCCATTCGAATTTAGTTCGGCCCGCTTGCCTCATGAATCCACCCATTTCCGGCCAAGCACGGTGCTGGCGCAGGAGAATCAAGTCGCGCTTCTGGGTAACCTCAATTAACATACCCACGGCTTCTCGCCTGCGTGCGAGTCCCGGACTGACCATCGATTGACTTCCCAGACCCCTCACTACTCTTGTTCAAATTGGGTTTTTCGTTCGCATCCTCGTCCTCCCCGCCTCCCCCACCCCGCGCATACCTTCAATACCTCGGAATTTGTGATCCTTACACTGTTTCTTTGGCGTCCATCGCTGGCGCAATCGCGGCCGGGGTCACGGTGTATTCAATGCATTGGTTGATGTTCTTTTTCTTTCTCAGTCACCATTACGTGTACTTATTGACTTGACTCACCGCTAGCGCGCGTGCTTCCTCTGCACAAATGTCCCCGGATATACATTAATCTTCCCAACCGTGTCGGCCTGTATCCACAGGGTACCAGATCGTCCTCTCCAATTTCCTGTGTCCGAGAATTGTTCAGACCATTCGGCGTAAACTATAAAATTGTTACCTGCGGCTGGCGTACGGTGCATAGACGAAGAGCCCAGTCTGCCGGCTCGAGTCTCCGTGCTAGGTGTTTTCAAGAGAGCGTGCGTAACTGATCCCGAGACAGGAGGACAAAAAGAAATGAAACGCAGACAAATCGAAGGAAGAGAGCATGTTAGAAAATGAAATATGCGACTTGCTGGAGGGATAGCAAGAAGTCACGATGTTGGTAAGGCGGAAAGACATAGACATTGACCGCGCGACATGGTGCGTCGCACCCCAACGGGCTGCGCGCTAGCAAATTGAGTGCAGCCGGGATAGTCGTGATGATGTTGTCGGAAAAATCGAGATTACCTGAGCAGCAGTGACCTGTGCTGATCAGGTTAAATCAGACCGCCAGGCCGCCGGGGGGCTGATAATGGTCAAAAACCGGTTATAAGGGCTGATCGGCCTGATCAGCAGATTTCGGGGCATTTTGCAAAAGTCTTGGTCCCCCTTACTGAGGTGTTATGAAACTTTACTACATATGATTGACTTAGGATTAGATTTCCTAATAACTACGCTGTAAGGCTACGAAACTAAAGTGTAAGAAATATTCTGAGTAGTGCGGTTAAAATTAGAAGGACACCACCAGAATAATGTACTTTGTGCGGCACACCGGGTGCTCGCTCGTATTTCTCTTGTTCAAGCCCGTTTGACCTGGTCTTTCCGTTTTTTGGACTTACTTTTAACACCGTGAAGGTATTTGGAGCTGTTGCAACTATGAATATGCATATTGTGTTTCCTCCGAGGGGGCTTATCTGGCGAAGCCTGACCAGCACCTGACAATACCTGATATGCCGCCCCGCGCAACCTGATCAGCCCTGACCAGACCGTCAGGCTGCGTCAGGTTGGGTCAGCCCCTGATCAGGTAAATCGTGTTTTTCCGACCACAGTGTGAAGTGAATGAAAGAAACTGTGAGGTTGTCTAGGATTCGCGCAGTAGCTGCGCCGCCTCAAGAGAATGCTGGAGTGATCATCTTGTGTACGAGCCAGGCCGCCAATACACGCTTTATTATACAAAACACATTCCCGTCGTCGAATCCAGGAGGGTTATGTGAAAGAGTTGTCCTTTACAGGAAGGCAGTATCCCAGAATAACAGCACAAGGACATATAGCGTGAGTAGTGTCCAAACCAGTCCAGACTCTGCCCAAGATATCGACCTTCGAGCTAACCCTGCTGAAATTCGAGGGCGGTTTCGTGGCGAGCGGCGGAATGAGATGGAGCTCATAAAACAGTGTCAGAATGTGCTCCGTGAGTAGGAGGTCTGGGTTTAATCTGTCAGCGCTGTGTATATGAACACGATAAATGCTGGGTGAAGGCCGAAGCAAGGCCGAAGTCGGAAGGAGAGAGGCAGTGCAAAGCGGTGCTGTAGCGCCGCTGGACATCAAGGCCAAACACCGCACATGTGTTCCTCCTTTTGTTTTCGTCATCCTCCCTCGAGCCGCGACTCGGGGTCCCGATGCAGCAAACCTGGACACGCGAATCCATTCGTCTGGGTTCCTCAGCGCCGCTAAGTCTTCATAAACGCACCCGTAATGCATTCCACAGCTTGGGTCATATGCTCACCATCTTCCTCGTCACCGTACTCGTATCTATATCTGAACCCCTACGTCGAAGCGCCCCTCGCGCTTGCTCACTTGGACAAAAATACCCGGTGTTTGAATCTGACATACACAGTGCAACCAGAATGACCGAAGCTCCGAACTGTCGCTGCCGGCAAGCCGGGCACCCCAACAGTACGTTCTCCCATGAATACTGATACATTTCGTAGGCCCTTCACCCCATTGTTATGCATCATTATGATGACCATCTCCGAGCAGGTCATTCATCTACCCGCTCTTGCAAGGCAGCATCGCGCCCATCTCGCTTTCACCGCCGATTACCTCTGCTGCGGGGTTGGAATTAAATTAAAGATTCCTGATGGCCTAGGCCGACGTTCTGGAGAAAGCCTGCACAGCAAGGCGTGTCTACTATTTGTAGGTTTCGGGCTGCGGGTCTGTCGATTAGAATAGATTAGAATAGATTAGAATGCACTGATAGTCGTCAGACACTGGAGAGCACCCGGAAAATTCGGCGATCGTCTCAGGTTATATATTTGAACTGTTTTTCCCTCCTACGCGCGTCCTATCATCACTCGCATCCTGTATCCTCGCAGTGGATTCCAACTCTGGTTATAATAACCTGTGTCAAGTTATATTTAATCGTGAGACGCCGATGGAATTGCGCCTTTGTCGATCAATCATACATTCTTTTTGCCTGTTCAGCTTCCACTCGACCTGTAATTGAGTCCGTGCGTGCCGCGACATCCGTCTTGGACGACCTGTCGTCCCCTCGGGCTGATTTCCGAAGTGTGTAAGCGCTACTTACCTCGGGTCTAATATGGCCCCGGCCCAGACACCCTAATATCCTCTCACCTACGGATGGTCGTTCCCATAACGGCAGGCTATGCCGTCTGGCCGAGGTGATTCGATGGCTCAGACTGCGGGGGGAGGGGGGAGGGAAGTCCAATGTAAGTTAAGCACCCACACCTCCTGGGATTTCCCTCCCTATCACCTTTGTTCTGTTTTGCAGGCAGTTGGATTTGGAAACTCTTTTCGAATGGAAGAAGCGCATGATTCAGAGCTGCAGCTGATGGATCAACACAGCCACCGGCGCTTCTTAGCCTTGACTGTCAATGACAGCGGCTGCTCTCGGCTTCTGCGATTAAGTTGGGTCACCGGCACGTCGCCGGACATATCATAGACCGGAATGCTGAAACAGACAAACCCAAAAGCCAGAATGAATATGAGGCTCGGAATAATCGCTGAATTCACTAAGATGTCCGAGTAGGCGCCGGCTGACCACTTCTCAGCTTCAAGACAACCGCGACCGCGGCGTAGTTCGGGCACTGGCCACTGGGAGCAAGACATGTCACCGTCGGTGAGTCCGATAGAACGTACGATCTCAAATGAATATTCAAAGACTGGAACGGTCGGTATAACTCCCTCGGAGCAATGGCGCACAACCTCAAAAAGCCAGAAGTTGTTGGTTGGGCGGAGGCTGGAGGATTGACACAATGCACCCCTTAGATTCCACGCCCTAAAAATGATCTTCGTTTGCGGCCTGGGTCGGCCGGGATAGACTCTGGCTGTGTCTGCCAGCTAATGATAGGACTAATCAATGCTATTTTAAGGCCGGGCGCGCTGTGCGTCGGGCATCACTGTCCGGCAGGAGTCAGAAAATATCCATCGGAAGATCAGGGAAGATCCTCCGTGATAGGATTAGGAATGCTTATATCTGAATAGACTTAAATTATCACCTTACTTGTATTGCAACGTATCATTCAGGATTCTCTCAGCACATGTGGATGTACAAGGACGTTCCCGGAAAAAGAAAATGCACCTGGGCCGTGAAGTCGTAATTTCGTGGAAGAAGTGGATTCTTGACGAGCCGGGAGCCGAATTCGTACCCTCACACACCCGGACCACCCGCACTGATCATATTTTGGCCTCCGATTTTTCCGCCGTCGCCCACCCTAGAATATCGAGGGTTACAGTGTCAAAATAACTTCACAAGAAAGATCCCGAGAATCCCAAGGCGAGTCATCGCTTTGAATGCTAATGAATAATTGGAGCATGAACTACGTTCACTTTATTCATGGTTGCGTTTGCTGTGCTTCTCCTCGATAGCCAGATCACCAACTAGTGGATAGCGGATATCCTACACGACATCGCCCCTGGGAACGGAGATATGTACCCCTGGTAACAAACGTCCGAGACGATTGTTTTCAGGCACAACAATTTATTTATTCTTGATTCCGACCGGACCAAGGCGGAACTGATAACTATCCTTGGTCTATTAATGTCTCTGACGCCCTTCAACGCGGGTGGGGACGGTGTCCATCAGCCATTTGACAAATAACTTGTGACCTTTTTACCTTTTTGGCCTTGCGAGCTTGTCCAAAAAAAATTGACCCCTGCTAAACATGCAAAACATCGCCAGGACAATCCTCCAAAAGGTTTTTTTTTTTTTGAGAAAAGTTCTGAGCTTGTGAAAATTCGGACTTAGCTTGTGACCTTGTGAGTTTGCCGCTCGTTTAGCCTGTATTGTGGCCTTGTTTCGCCTTGTACAAGCTCACAAGCTATTTGTCAAAAGTCTGATGTCAAGTGTTTATTCCGCGTGCGAATGTCGGTACCTATCCGTGGCTGGAACCTCTACAGTTCAGCTGTTCGGCCTCCGCAGCCCACTTATCCCCCTGCGCGTGCATTTGGTGTTTGTTTGGCCTCTGGGACTATAAAACCTCCACCATCTTTCACCACATTCCATATCCTAATGCCCTCCCTCTCCTTCCCTCGCCTCCTGGCGGGCGTCTCGCTCGCCGTCTCTCTCGCCGGTGCCTCTTCATTGCCGGCGTGTGCCCCGAACTCCAATCCGGACTACGACTATGTCGTGGTCGGATCCGGCGTGGGCGGCGGGCCCCTGGCTGCGCGGCTGGCGGAGAACGGGTTCTCTGGTACGTCATATATATAATTTGCGGTACTACGCTGCTCAATACAACGCAAAATTGATATATGCATGTAGTTCTCGTGGTGGACGCGGGGAATAACGTCATCAGCGTCAACACGACGATACCTCTGTACTTTGGGCGCGCGGTTGAAGGTCCGTGCGATTATTTCTGTTATATGCCCGTACGTTCTTGATGAAATTTGGACTGGTTGTAGACCCTGCAATCGAGTTGAACTACACTTATAATGAATACTCGCCGGGGGCTCAATTCCCGCGTAACGATGCCTGGTATCCCCGCGCCCGTGCCTTGGGAGGATCAACGGTGCTATCCTTTTATTTTGATTATTTCCCGCACGCGCTTATACGTCCCAGATCCACAACGCGATGCTCAACAACATCGCCGACACGCAGGAGGACTTCAACAACCTTGCGACGATGTTCAACGATCCCACCTGGAACTACACCAACATGCGGAACTACTTTAAGCTCATCGAGGATAACTTGTCTCTCAACAAGTCCGACCCCGACCATGGTTTCAACGGATGGTTGCCGACCACTACAAACCCCACCTCCCTCATCGAAAACCCGGAGTTTACAGGTGCAGTCCAATCACTCCAATTCCATGTCCAGGATGTTCATGCTCTCTGCTGTAGACGACCAATTCCTCGCTGTAATCAACACCATCTCCGCGTCGGGTCCCATCATCAACGACGTGAATAGCGTGGCCAACGTGGATGCCGTTGGGGTGGGCAACCCCAGCTACACGATTGACAACAGCCGCAATCGCACATCCGTGCGCAGCCGTCTCACCGACGTCCAGGTGGCCACCAAGGGAAAGTTGACGATCTCGTATTCCACCCTTGCGACGAAGATCGCGCTGTGCGATCCCGGCCTTGGCGGATCGCCGACTGCCTACGGAGTCGAGATCGCTGTGGGAGGGGCGCTGGCGGTGGCTAGTAACTTTAACGGGAAGCAGAAATTGAACACGACACTGGTGACGGTCCGACACGAGGTCATCGTCAGCGCGGGAGTCTTCCAGTCCCCTCAACTGGTGCGTGTTTCCTTTGTTGAATTTTTGAATCACAATTTTGACGCTCCATTTAGCTCATGGTATGATTTTATCTCTGATCCGTAGCCCAAATGTCTAACCAACTTTTCAGCTTTCGGGAATCGGTAACCAGACGGAGCTCCAGAAGAACGGCATCACTACCGTCGTCGATCTTCCTGGAGTTGGCACCAATTTGCAGGATCACGACGAGGTTGCCAGTGTTTGGACCATGAAGAAGAACTATACCCTCTTCGACGGCTGCACCTTCCTCTACACGCCCGAGACCGACCCCTGCATCGCCACCTGGGAGAGCACCGGCCACCAGAACGTCTACGGCTTCGGCCCCGCGCTGTTCACCATCATGGCGAAGAGCAGCCCCAACATGACGCAGCCCGATCTGTTCACGTACTGGCTCACCGCCGACTTCCGCGGCTTCTTCCGCGGGTTCGCCCAGGAGTTGGCGGAGACACACAACGCGCTGACGGGGGTGGTGCTCAAGGCGCACCCATCCTCGCGGGGGCTGGTTACGCTCACCGGGAGCGACCCGCAGGACCCGCTGCACATCGAGAAGCGCCATTTCGAGGCTGCTGAGGGTCAGGATGACATCAACGCTGTCCTCACGGGCATCAAGACTGCGTGGGCGCTCGCTGATAGCGGGAGCATCGATATGAATATCGCAGAGCGGGTGTTCCCGACCCCGGACGTGCAAACCGATGAGCAGATTAAGGACCACATTTTGGAGAATGTATTTGGTACGTTGCGTTACGGTTCCCAGGTACTCGATGCGCGAATCTGATTACAATTAGGTCATCACGCGTGCTGCACAAATCCAATGGGGGCCGACAACGGTACGTGAACTGACTTCGGCACTGTGAGTGCTGTTAATAATGTTGCTCAGATCCGATGGCCGTACTGGATGGCAATTTCAAGGTTCGGGGCGTGGAAAATCTGCGCGTTGTCGACATCAGCTCCTGGCCCACCATTCCCGGATACTTTGTCGCAACTCCCACGTACATGGTTCGTACATCAATCTGTCATTCAGAATCACTTAATTTACGGATCCTCAGCTGTCGGAGAAGGCCGCAGATGTAATCATGGCTGCTGCAACAACATGATACCTGTCTTGACCTTGCGAAGCTCTGCTCAACCACACTCATTATTCCAACACGGATATAACCTCTCTGTTAATATCTGGCAGTCCCTCTTTTCTGATTTACTGACTCTGTTATTTATTTCGTCCCAGACTCGCTTAGCTCTGCCCCTACTATATCACCATCGCTCTGGTTTGTCAGGCGCTGTGCACTCGCTCTCTCCCTCCTGCATATCGTACTCTACTTCCTAAATAGCTCGTATAATGAATAACCAACCGTATAGTCCTGAATTTAGGCTCGAATTCAACCTGTCGTGACCGGTCTATCTTGAATTATCTTCGTGTCAGTTTTCGTTTCGACATATTTTTGCCAAAGTGGAAGGACCCACGAAACTCTGACGCTGGTCATAGTTCCCCACTGTATGGTGCAAGAAGTGGGTGATCTCAATACTTCCCCCGACCCCCCCCGTCGACTTCATGCGCCAGCACCCATTTGCACCCGGTGAGCACCTGTATATCCGTGTAGCTGCCTGAGATCTCTACAAGGCCTGGGCCATTACTCGACTTTTATCCATTGCTCAAACCCGCTCCTCTCTTTACACCTTCATTCACCCCAAACATCTGCTCTCTTTAAAGATGTTTTTCTTTAAATCCGTCGCCGCCCCCGGAGCTCCTCACGAATGCCACCATGGCATCTGCTGCAGCAATCTTGCCATCGGTACGTTTTCCTCTAGTCCCATACGAGCCCAATGCCAACATAATTCTCATAGCGACCTACTATAACCCTAATATGGCGGTCCCGATGCACTTTTATTCCTGCCCCCAAAAGATTTACCCCCGCCCTATATATATAACAGTGTTTTGATGGCCTCCGCCCTATAAACGACGACCCCCATGGGGCATTTTATTTTTGGCGCGACCGGAACCTCCGCCCCGAACAAAGCCGACCCCGCCCTAAACAACCTCATGCCCGCCCTAAACAAACTCAGCCCCGCCCTATATAAAATTGACCCCCCGCCCCAAAAAAAGTTTGAACATCATGAGAAATTCGTCCAATATTCTGTGTCACTCAGAAGGAGCCTTTTAATATTAGCTTCATTTGGTATAGAATTGCCTCTGTGATCTTTTACTAACTTGTATAGAATGTCAATTTTTAACAATCTCGATTGTATTACGTACCTCGTTAAACAATATTGCTCCTGAGCGAGATCTGTTCTCTGTAGTGGACAGCTTCCAGCTAGGGAAACTGGACGACATCGAAAAATCAACGGACGGTGGAATTCACTCTAAATACACCCGTTGGCTCGAAAATCTTGGTGATACAAGTGAGTTGCAGCTTCAATAGGCCGTGTCACTGGTATATTACCATCCTGATTAATTAAACATCAGCTACATCATCGAGCCTGGGTTGATTTACAGACAGATAGGCTTTAGAACACAATCAAGACAGCCTCTGCACAACTTTGTACAATTGAGCTACCCAGAGAATATCCTATCAAGGATATCAATACCATAGAGCTCAATCCAGATGCACACCCGGTGTGGTAGGGTCGTATGGCCGGCGTGTGGAAATTCAACAACACGTTGGTTTCGGCTCTAGACACTTCTATTTTTAATTTGCTTACATGATTTGTTTAGCTAGTAAATACGCGCCCACGGCACCAGGAATATTATTCTACGTCTTACGCTCATCCGTGCGAGCCAGTGTGGGCTATCACCCAACCTCAGTGCCTTATGTGTCTTCATCAGTGAACTACCAAACCACGACACTGTTGGAGATTAGCAATCCAGCACAAGCCCGAGGCAAAGCCGAGGTCGCTGACTGATATAGAACTTGATGGAACTTGCCGGAACATGCAGGAATAATTGGGATTTAGTATAAATACAGTACCTACAGTAGAGCTCCTCATGAGCCTGTAACCTAAGGCCTCACGGCCAAGAGTGATATCTTACCAGGTTCACGAGATAAAACCAACAGACACTGCGCATCTCGGCGTAGTAACATCACGACATCGACAATTCATCGCTGCGCTCTTTCCACAATCTATCGCCATTCTCCCAAACCTTGCTTTCATCACCATACCCACAGCCTCTTATTTCCCCAAAAATCTACTCTAAATTCGACGGATCACCGACCCCTCAAAAGTATGGCGTTCAAAGTGCACTTTTAATATTCCGCTACATATTTCACTATTTTTGTCATTTCCGCTACCTCTTTCATAAAATTCATGTTTTTCCGCTACTTATTGGACTTGAAAATGGACCAAAAGAGGGAGCGGAAAAACCTAGAATTTCTGCCGAAATCCCGCTACCTCTATTGGGGTAGTTTTTAATTCAGCTACTTTTACATAATTTTGTGATTCCGCTACTTTTGACAGTCGCGACCAAAATCCCGCTACTTTTCACTTTTATAATTTAGGCCCTAGGACTTCTTGAATTTTTATTTTTATTTTTGCAAAAATTTCACAAGTCCGAAAAGTGAGAAGTAGTGGGATTTTGGTCGCGACTGTCAAAAGTAGCGGAATCACAAAATTATGTAAAAGTAGCGGAATTACAAACTACCCCAATAGAGGTAGCGGGATTTCGGCGGAAATTCTAGGTTTTTCCACTCCCTCTTTTGGTCCATTTTCAAGTCCAATAAGTAGCGGAAAAAACATGAATTTTATGAAAGAGGTAGCGGAAATGACAAAAATAGTGAAATATGTAGCGGAATATTAAAAGTGCACTTTGAACGCCATACAAAAGAACCTACGGGCGGGACAATTCCCTCTTCTTCACCGGTTAATCCTCTCCCTTCAACACTCAGAGCACACCCTCGGGAACTCTTATTAGTCTCAGATGCCACTGAATACATTTTATTGATCAGCGGGAGAGCTCGTTAAATAGTACTACACTAGTCCTCAGAAGATCCCTCATACCGTTCCTTTCATGGCCACGTTGGCTTCAAAATCACGATACGACCCTCTCAGGAATGTGTTAAGCACATTTCACACTCTGGTTTCGAGTTACCATGCGGTCGCTTTTGAACGGCCACCCTGTCAGATATTCATTGTTAGCTAACTCTGGGAGCTCCCTGTAGGATCATTGTCGTTGGCTCAGAGGTCTTGTTGAAATAAGCGACTGTTGAATTTCGAGCAGGCAGTGAAGTTAGGTTTAGATGGCCTTTACAGCCGTTAAACGACCTCGCACTTCAACTACCTCATCAAGTACATGTAGGTGTACATAATCTGAGTCAAGCAAGTTCAACGACTTCATATTTCCGGCAGCCGAGCTGGCCGATTCCTTATGGTTCAAGCGTTCAAAATTGACCGTGCTTGAAGTTGAAGGTCGACCACATTTTATATTAGCATATCAGCATCTGTAGCTTATCAACAGCAATATTTATTTGGGGCGGAACTCGACTTTACATGGGGCGGGGTCCAAGTTTATATAGGGCGGGGCTTAGGTTTGTTTAGGGCGGAGATACATCCGCACCCAGAGCTTCAATCCTTGATCGAATATGGTGCCCATTCGCGCCACGCACTTTTACTACGGCGCAGATAGACATCGGCTTCAGTCCTGAGTGGCTCACGCTGGCCATATCCACATCGGGCGACCCATCCATGCTACGGGTCTGGGATTTGGCAAGGGTTTTGCAATTGGGC
Organism: Mycena epipterygia; assembly: GCA_029281465.1. Taxonomy (NCBI): domain Eukaryota; kingdom Fungi; phylum Basidiomycota; class Agaricomycetes; order Agaricales; family Mycenaceae; genus Mycena; species Mycena epipterygia. The sequence goes on from JARJCQ010000020.1 coordinate 160,606, forward strand.
ATACTCAAGCTTGGTGCGTTTTCCAACTTTTTCTTCCCTCATTTCCTTTCTCACTGCTGTCCTTTATCCCAAACCACCCAAATTTGGTGCCCGAGACATTTGAATTTTCTTTGGGAGCTAGAGACATCTCGAAATGAGGGTGGAGGTCCTGGTATGTCGGAATGCTTCATATAAAACAACATGTTTCTGATTTTGGGCCACCACAGCTGCTGGTCCCGACGAGGCGTCTGGGTAGTCCGGAATCTGCTATTCCGCCGGCTCCGCTGCCGTCTCAGGCATTTTTTTTTTTCGCCGTCTCATTGCTTCTATGGATACCGTAACTACACAGAATCCTCCCTAGTACTTCCCTGTGTCATTCCTGAACAACGAGGCCGCCAGTTTGGGCTTGCGGAACTCAATTTGACAGGGCGACCCGCTAGCTAGTATTTGAATCTGTTGGGGTACCCGCGGAAAGAAATTCACCAGTCAATCAATACCTCATGTAAATTCGCGGATATGGTCTCGAACCATTCGCAGGACACCCGCCCCAATTCCACCAAACAGTCGATTGTATATGGACACTATGGCTCTCGAGAACCAGCGATAAATCCTAAGGTGGCCCAGTACCCGGTCATTGATAGTATAATTTTAAGCGCGACGCGTCGTTACTGTTCATTACCCATTTCCGCTCTCTTTAGACAACGGCAAGAGCGTCTCGCTCGTTGTCGCCGACTTGTGCCCGGGCTTCCAGGGCGCGAACGGCATCGATTTGACTGAGGGTGCCATGGCGTCGCTCGAGCCGAACTATATCGCGTTCGGCAAAATCACCGTCGACTGGGCGTTCGCGTAAACTCAACGCCATTAATATTACATTTAGTCTCTTTCGGGTAGGATGTATATCGCTTATTGTCATGGGCTTTTACGGCTACATAGCTCCTTAATCGCATATTTTTCGTCATTTGATTCTCACAGATTTCCTGTTTATCCTGAGTCTTACCCTGTAAATCTACTCTGGGGGGATATTTCGGCGAGATGCCGAGGTACCTAGGTGCCAGGACCCATCAGTTCAGTCACATACACTGCCAAAGCATATACATTTTATTCCGAATCAGAAGATTCTGCAGGTTCTGGAGGGGGGTAGGATTTAGTTGACTGAATAATGATTGATCGCCCCGTCTCTCAAGTCCATCACAAACTGTCCACGTCCTTCGATTCATATACTGGAACTTTGGAAAGATCACACGTCCGCAGTCCGAGTGCACAGTAACATTTCCTGCTCAATTTGTAACGCTTTTGGCGGGATTAAAGACACTGAATTCATTCTTTTTCAACAGCGGCATCTTTCGAATTGGAACGAAATACCTTAGAAAGAGCCAGGCTTGACCTTTCAGTATTCCCTTCGCGTTCTCCGAGACTACAAAGGTTATGGCAGCTTCAAGGGGTTTGGATTATACTCGTAACACCCTAAATTATATTCTGTAGTTGCGGGAAACCTGAGTCGCCCGAATACCATATCCTTGTATTGCTCCGATCCCATAACTGGCACCTTGAAACCGTTCGGAGATTGCGCCAGAGTACATTTACCTTACGAAACAGGAGGAGGAGGAACGGGAAGTCACCCAGTATTAGGCTATTTGAAGCAGACCCAAATATAAGTTTTAAACGTGCAAAATCAGGCGCGCGCGATAAATTTAAAATGACGTGAAACAGTGAGTGGGACCGACGGAGAATTCAGACCAGCGTGAGGGAACAGCTGGTCATGAGCGCACTTCGGGCGTTCCTAGGCGGAAACGGCAGTGTAGTACTACCTACCTACCAGGAGCGTTCGTCTGGTTCCGGCGCACAGTGGCAGCGTGCCGCAGGGATAAGTATCTCAAGTCCAAGTCAACAGTGAGACAGTTGAGAGACTAAGATGGGAAAAAACGGAGGCAGAGGGAGACTCATCAGCAAACATCTGGATTCATTTGGCATTGGAATCAACCACGGAGCTGAAACTTGAAGGATGAATTGATCTATCTCGGTAACCCAGACGTTCTACGTGTGATATCCTGGCATTTGGTAGTGTGTTACCCCCCATGAGGTCACACTTCTCGTGTCACGCATCATACAGTATCGCGTCCTGGGGACCGCGAGAGCATCTAAATAGGCGTAAAATTGTATGGGCAGACCATATGTGCGTATAGGACATAGTAATTTTTTTTCCTGGGAAGTGTGAGGGCGCGTTGGCATGAAGTAGCGCACTCATGGCCCCAAAATAGGTGCAGTTTTGCGCGGTGCATATCAGCACAAAAAGTGGCCGGAAAAATCTGAGAAAATTGGAGAAGCCTTTGATAGGCATAGGCCCTAGGGAGCCTGGAATGAACAGCCGTTGGGGAAAGGAGGGTAAGGAGGGAGGAGGCGGAAGGGATGTGACCCTATGGGGGGTATCACTATGTACACCAATTGCCCCAGACGTTCCAGTGTGATCTCGGCCCATCATTTTCTTATCATTTGTCAAACACCAGATCAATCCGAGATAGATAAGATCACACTGGAACGTCTGGGTTACCGAGACAGGAAGACTTGTTGAGTTTCCGCCTCAAACGTAAGCACCCGATTTGGGAATTATTTTCGGCACGAATTTCGGCAGCCTTGCCAGGCGAAACCCTCCAAGTCGCGCAACGAGTATATTCTTGAATTGAAGACCAGAGAATGAATGTAAGAAAAAAAATTTACTACATAATTACATGGACAACCTAGTTTCTTCGTGTGCGCGAAGGGGACCGACCATTCGATGCCCCTTCCCTCCTTCGCTGCGCTCGGGGGGTCCCCCAAGCCGGGGCATCTCAGGTCGGCACACTAAAGCCTCGTTCGCGCTTTTGACTCCATCCTCAACCTTAACTCTAACCAGCACGGCGGGACGACACGGCAGATACCCGGAGTTAGGGCGCTCTGCGCTTGCCCTAACTCCTCGTCAGCGGGGCGTAGGCGTCGCCAAAGGGGGCGGGTGTTGTTAGGCGATTCGTGGGGTGGGCGCGGGCGATGAACGGCGGGAGGGGAGCGACGAGGATGGGAGAAGAGAGAGAGGGGATGCGGCTGACAGTGACAGCTTGTTTGTTTGGCATGAGCGAAATTTGATGGCTCAAAAGCTTGCCGAGTTGCCGAAAATAGTTACTATATCGAGTGCTTACGTTTGAGGCGGAAACTCCAAAGTGGACAGGAATTGATGAGGTCGAGAGCCCATCAGTTCATCACAGCTAAACAAAACACCGTGGGATGATGATCAGTCTCGGGCGCATCTCCACGCCACCTCAGATGCGTCCTTGTGCCACTCGTATCTTCGCCTCTGCTCACCTCTGTCCACAGACCTTTACACTCTTTGGTACTTTGGTGCACTTCTAGCACCCAACTCTGCACTAGTATAGAGAGATGTGGCTATGATGCCGATGATCCGAGCCCCCATCAGTGATCTCGCGTCGCCAGATCATATTGTGAGATCCAGAGATCGCTCACCTCTTGGAAAAAATACAGTATCGGCTGATCGCAGAGTTTCAACCAACAGAGAGCATTTGAGAATTGGGAGAACCGGCGTGATCGGTGCACGGCGGTGATCGGTGGCGCACGGCGGCAAACGGCGGCATGTGCGGAGCCCGAAATCCAGCAGTGCCACCATCACAGCTTGGCAGCCACGGTGCAGCCAAATAAAGTCGCTTTTCTTTTCCGCCTTGCTAGCTAAAGTCCTCATTTGTAGTGTCTGGTCTCTAGATAATACTCCCAGTCTGGGCCTCCAAGACGTATAACGGTGAAATCGAAAGGCGGTTACTAGATTTGTCACGCTTTTTGTGACACACTCGTTAAATGATGTCGCAAGTTCGGTACGTCAAGATCGCTCCTCCTGCCGACAAAAAATCTTGAAAATATTTACCCGAGTACAATGGATGTTAGGGAGCTTACCCGGTAATATTCTCTCGGCGAGATAGATTTTATTGGCTGCCATTATTGTGCCATCACTGCATCTGTTAATGTAATCCTGTGCTGCCGCCTTCGATGGCTGAATTCCGCAACTCCTGCGGACGATTGGACAGCCCCAGGAGGAAGGATGAAAGAAGGAAGGGACACAAGTGCTCCATTGTTGTGGCAGGTATAAATTCAGACTCCGACACATGTGCCGGTAACGTGCCGCCGTGCACCAAAAAGGGGTTCCGCCGGTTCTCCCAAATCCCAAACTTCCACAACCAACATGAAAGAACGAGAACCGGCCCGAGGTTCAGACAGCTACGTCTACTGAAACATGTCGACACATAATGTGGAAGCTAAATAAAATAAACTCACTAAATTTAAATGAGTGCGCGAGCGCCTGTGGGCGCCTATTCTCAGCCAGATTGGGTTATCAGTGATGGCCGATCATTTTACAACTCCAAACAGACACGTAACGGCGGGCAACGCCCTACGCTACAATCAGCTCCCGCTCATCGGCTTATCGACCCGCTAATGCCTCGGCCGCACTATCGCCCTTCTTCCACTCTTCTTCCGCTTCCAGACATCCATGCCCCGGGCCTTCCAACTCTTCAAGTCCTCCACGTGCCAGTTTTCAACAGGCTGTACGTTTCTTACCTGGTTCCACACTCTTTTAGGCCGTATTGACGTATTGAATGCGCTGCCAACGGACAGATGGACAGTCGGGGCTGCTGTAACATACCGGGACTTGCAGTGCCCGCCGCGACAGACTACTCATCTTCGTTGAGGAAGCAGACACGACACGTCGCTACCGCATGCTCGCATTGATCGTGAGTACTGTTGTGTTCACGTCGGCGATTTCTCCCCTCTCGTTATTTGTAACTTTCCCGCGGCTGGTCGCGAAATTGCCTAAGGCGGAAAGAGTTGACAGTCAATCTGTTATTTTCATTGATCCCTGGGCAATGGGCCGACCGGGACCGCGTTTTGTGCGTCAGCGTGTCCGACCAGAAAGCGTCCCGACTGCAAGTCCCCGGACGCCAGAACAAATTCGCCCTCGGGACCGCGCGTTGTAGGTCAGCATACCCGACGAATCATGCACGCCGGTATGTTCTCAATTTCGGTAGGTCAGCTATCCTAGATGTTGTATTGGCCGCACTATTGCCCTTCTCCCATTCTTCTTCCGCTTCCAAACCATCCATGTCTTGGGCTTTCCAACTCTTCAAGTCTCCTACCTGCCAGTTTTTAACAGGCTGCACCTTTCTTACCTGGTTCCGCATCTTTTGGGACGTATTGAATGCGCTGCCAACGGACAGATGGACAGTCGGGGCTACTGTAACATACCTCATTTTTGTTGAGCAAGCAGACACCGTCGCTACCGCATGGTCGGACTGATCGTGAGTACTGTTGTGTTCACGTCGGGAATTTTTCCCATCTCTTGGTTTGTAAATTTCCTGCGAAATTACCTAAGGCGGAGAGGGCTGATAATCAATCTATTGTTTTTAATAGAGATGATATTGATCCCTGGGCAAGGGCCCGACCGTGGGCGAGGGCCCGACCGCGACCATTTTTTGTGCGTCAGCGTGCCCGACCAGAAAGCGTCCCGACTGCAAGTCCTCGGACACCTGAACAAATTCGCCCTCGGGTAGGTCAACATACCCGACGAATCATGTATGCCGGTATGTTCTCATTCTCGATAGGTCAGCTATCCTAGACCTCATGGTTGCCAAATGATCCAGACGCGGTCGATGTCGTCCTGATCGGTGATGCTTATTTGTGGGATCGCTCCCCGCGGATTCTGAATTCTTTTTTTGTCTATTTTTCACTTCAACGCGCCAGCGATGCAAATCTAAAATGCTGGCGCAACTGCAGGAGGACCGTCCAGAGGAAATTAGGGAGAATCTGAATATCCGGCACTGCATGTGTATAATGGGAAGTTCATTCTTGACGTCCAGAATACCGCCCTCTTCGCCACGCTGATCTTCTTTATACCCCAGGCCTGGCCGATCATCTGGCCGTTCATTTCACAGCTTGCACTTGTCATGTAATTGCAGGATGCTTACTGGGTGGGGCTGCTCACACGAGCTGACACTCCTCTGTTTAATTCAATGGTTTGAAACGATTCAAATATCCCCCTTTCATTATCCGTTCTCACAAGTTTTCCCAAGGCCGAAACCACAATAACTCCGACGCCTGATATGTTGCTGTCCGTAAAAATAACCACTGCAATATTTTTGGGATACCAGCGAGGGCTGGCTGCGGACTTCCGTCGAACACGATCATCCAGAGCGTCGGTTTTGATCTATACGATGCACATTATCCCCTTTGCGCGTAAGCGCGTACCCGCAGAGCCATAAATTGGGGTGAGCTCTGAACGGATTCCTCAGACACTCAGTCCTTCTCCGGTTCCCCTCCCCAGTAATGCATTTCACTCCTCTCGCGATCGCTGCGCTTGCAACCTATGTTCGGGCTGCCCCTTCTCCGCATGCTCCCCGTGCTACCTGCCCCGACGGTACGCAGGTCGGCAACGCCGCCTGCTGCGCCTTCATCGCCGTAAGCACCAGAACTCGCCGGCGTATTTCAAGGGCTGACTGTCTCCAAATATTTAGGTCGCACAAGATCTTCAGGAGAATCTTTTCCAGAACGAGTGTGGTGAGGACAGCCACGAATCTCTGCGTCTAACGTTCCGTACGTCTTCCACTTAATGTTTCACCAGATAAATTTGAATCTGATTTTACCAGACGACGCGATCGCGATCAGTCAAAAACTCGGACCATCGGCGTACGCAGTGGCTATTCAGTTTCCGTTGTACTTGCTCATGGATATCTGATGTTAACAGCGGAGGTGGAGCCGATGGAAGCATGCTTCTGTTCCCAACGGTGAGGTTTGATGAATATTAGCGCCCCATTGAAACTCACGTCGTGGAAGGTTGAACCCAACTTCCTGGCCAACGCCGGAATTGACGACTCAGTAAACAATCTGTTACCGTTCCTGGCGCGCCATCCTGTGAGCGCGGGGGATTTGGTTCAGTTCGCCGGTGAGTACCTAGTGCCTTCGGGATCCAATCAGTCTAACGCCGTCTTCAGGGGCTGTGGCGTTGAGCAATTGCCCAGTAAGCTACTAAATCTAATCATTTTCTATGCAACTTGCTTCAACCCAATTATTCCAGGGTGCACCCCAGCTCGAATTCTTGGCCGGCCGCCCCAATGCTACCGCTGCTGCGATTGATGGATTGATCCCCGTAGAAGGAGTTTATTGTGGTCCCAACAGGTAATAACACTGTATTCACAGGAACCGCAAGACACTGTGGATTCCATCCTCGAGCGCTTCGCCGATGCTGGTAATTCTTTATGCTCTCTTCTTCAGATATAAAATTCTCATTTCGCACGCAGGCAACTTTTCGGCTTTCGAGGTCGTCAGTCTGTTGGCGAGCCACAGCATCGCGCGTGCTGATGACGTGAGTGAACGGTGAAATCAACAGTGTCGAGGTTCCGATTGCAGCCATTAGGTGGACCCTACCCTAAACGCTGCGCCTTTTGACTCCACGCCCTTCACTTTTGACACCCAGATCTTCCTTGAGGTCCTCCTCGCCGGTACAGGCTTCCCTGGAGGGGACAACAATGTCGGTGAGGTCATGTCTCCGTTGCCCCTGGGAAGCGGGAACGATACTGGAGAGCTTCGCCTCCAATCCGACTTTGCGCTCGCTCGGGATTCGCGAACTGCATGCTTCTGGCAGGGATTCGTCAGTCAGTGTTGGGAAATTTATGAAAATACACCCAGTCACCGATATGCATTGCAATCACAGACGAGCAGGATTCCATGACCTCAAGCTTCAAGGCGGCCATGTCCAAACTCGCGATCCTCGGCCACAACCGTGCGGATCTCATCGACTGCTCCGATGTCGTCCCCGCCACTGTAAACACACCGGTGAAGCCCGCGAGGTGAGAAATTCATTTGAATTATAATGAGGTCGTCTAACGTCTTGGCCAGCTTCCCGGCGACTAAGAGCGCGGCAGATCTTCAGCTCAGTTGTGACACTCTTGCCTTCCCTTCTCTTACCACAGATAGTAAGTCACTCCACTACTACTCACCGACTGGGAAATGAACCTTGAATTTTTAGCTGGGGCCCAGGAGACACTTATTCCCCACTGCCCAGATGGCGGAGAAGACTGCCCCTCCATTGAGTTCGATGGTCCCGCTTGATTCTAATTTAATTTTTCTTCACGGTGGTATTTTCAGTTACTGTTTAGAATATCGTCCTCGGGTCTGTGATGGGAATCAAGTGTCGTACGATGTGTCGCAATATATAAATTATCAATGCCGTTTCTCACTCACTTTCATCAAAATCTCACCCAACTTGTGCCGACGACGAGCCCCTATTTAACTCGAACGTGATGCAGATCGGAATCAATATTTGTGACTGGTTTGTGACAGGCTCTCTTCTACCGATTCCACCAGCCACGATTCTGAGGACAAAAACCAAAAGGCGGTGCACCTGTCACAGAAAACTGCATTGGAACTGGAGATTCGGGATACTGTATTATTTCATTCAATTCGACTGTCACGCGTCACACCCCCCTGGTCGGTGTCGAATTTTGGTGCACTGTCCCGCGTCACGCACCCGTTGGTCGAATTTCAAATCTGTCACACAGCCCCCCGAAATTTGCGTCCACGACGCGAAAAATCCAAAATTGTCGTTCCGGTGGTTGAAAACTTCGGTGGTGTCATGCTGAATTTTGGCTCTGGTTGAATGGTCGAATTGGTATTTTGGGTCATGCGTCACGCACCAGGTCGAATTGAATGAAATAATACAGTATCAGATATGTGAAGAACGGGGAAATAGGAAATAGAGACGTATGTGCAGAGGACAGTGTTGCCGCGACTCGGAAAGTCGAGTCGCGACTTGGTAAAATGACTCCATTACAAGTTTGACTCGACTCGACTCGACTTGGCCCACTTCAAGTCACTCGAAGTTGCTCAAGTCGACTCGAGTCGGCCAAGTCGGACAAATTTTTTGAATTTGGCTAAAACTACGACCTCGTCAAATAGTGTAGGTAGGCATCTATATAAGAATCGACCACCGTTGACTATGCTCAAACCTGATTGGCCAGTTGACTCGAGTCAACCGTTTTCGGTAGTGCGCCGGCGTTCAATGAGATCATTTGCTCCATAGTTCCACCCAATTGTTGAATTCTCCACCAAACTGTTGAGATTCCATTTATAAAATGTCGAGATGTTGAATCGGCGCGGAGTCCGCCGGCTGGACACAGCCTCCTTTGCTTCGCTTCTCCGCACTCCACAGGCTACAGCTCCACACTGCCGATGCAGCTCCGTCTCTGTATGTCGCTCCAATACATACATCTTTTAGCACTACTTTCACCAAACTGTAACCTGCTTACCCTTTGAACAATGTAAGTGTTCACATTGTACAGCCTTGACACGGCATAAATTTGAGTACATCAGGGATTTGACACCACCAACTACACCTCAAAGACATCAGTGTCGTGGTCGTCAGATCCAACACGACATTCGTGCAGCCGAAGATGCCGTGTCCTGCACAATACCGATGAAAATGTTCCCATCCCCACTGCTACACGTGCTCCGGCGGGCCTGAGTGTGCGGTCACTTGTTCAACTGAGACGGCATCAGAAGGAGCAAGAGAATCGACCTTTTGAGCCAGCTAGACTCGAGACAAACAGAGCTGTCCAATATTTTCCCCACTTAAACACAATGTCCTCTGCCACTTTTACTGGTCTCACCATCCTCGAGAACCCCCGCGTCATCCTGAAATCCAAAACAGTTGTCTTCGATCTCCAGGCCTCACTTCCATCCTCTGAGCCAGCGATCATCGGGTCGATTAGCTATTTCAATGCCGATAACCTCGAGTTCCCGGAAGTTGGGTGCTACTCCGTATGGATTTCAGTGCATCGTCATCCCATATTCTCAACGATCATAACTAATGCTTGATCCGCATTCAAGTGGCTCGCACCTCACCCAATGTCGAGGTCTTTTCAAGTGCCTTGAAGCCCAACGACTACCATATCATCGGGGATGCTGCCTGGGTACGTCATAATCATCGCCTGCCCGAATATCGCTGATGATGTTCTGTTCAAGTTGATTCCTCTGGGCTCTCTCACCACACCTGCTTTTGTCCAGGTCTGTGGTGTAGCCATCAACGCAGACAAGCAGGATGCGACCTTCGACATTGTTGTGGAGCAGTACGTTACTGCGACTGGGCGTCGCGAGGCCTTCCCGGTCCGCTGCCTCATTCCGAACACGAAGCGCTTCGAAAAATACAAGCCAATCCCGGGCAACGGAAAATATGTTTCCGTGACCGGTTTCCTCGACGGTATCGAGCGCAATGAAGATGACGACGAAACAATCAAGTATTTCATTATCACCATCGACCAAGTTGTCTTCCTAGGCCAGTCAGCATCCACACCGAAAGCCGACCAGAGTCCAACTAAATTGGGCAAGTACTACTTTTTTTTGTTACAGTGTTTCCGAGTTAAGCTATCTTACTAGCGACTGGAACTCCCACGGGACTCAAGTTCACCGGATTCTTGGGAAGCCAGGATACAGATATGAAATCCGGGGAACCAAAGTTGAAGAAGCGTAAGACCGCAGACGATCACGCTGCAGAGGAGGCCGACAACAAAGGAGAGGGAACATCGGCCCAGAGTGTCCATAGCAGTAAAACACGTTGCTCCAACTGAATGAAGTCAAACAATGTATTCAAGTATTATAAATCCTATACTGCCCTTTATAATCATAGCGCTAAGCTCAGTTCAAGTCATTCAAAATCCCCGAGACATTGTCTGGATCTAATCCCCGTAGCGAAGCACAGGTTACTGCTAGTATATGTTGAACTTGACTGGTGTTTACATGGGATCAATAAAAGATCATTTATTTCATTGTCATTCCAGGTTCCCATCGCTATTATGGGGGTTGATGCATGTGTATCCATTTATATAGCAAAAAACAATTTTTTGTGATTTTTTCGGGGTCCAATGATGTGCAGAAACTGGATAGAAACACAAAATACCGCATCCGTGACATGAACGTCACACCCATCACAATCACCCAGAAAAAAATTGGAAATTGTCTCCAATCGTGGTTATCCATGAAAAGGAACAGTTCCTAAAATACCCTGACTCAAGTCACTCAAGTTGACTTGAGTTGACTTCCACTGACTTCGAAGTCGTGGCGGAGTCATCAGAACGACTCGGCTTGACTCGACTCAAGTCGACTTCCCTGAGTCGACTTCGCAGGGCCGAGTCGGAAGTCACAGCAACACTAGCAGAGGACAATGGCATTCGTGGTGATACGCTTGGTGTGTCCAGCGGTGACGGCAGAAAGCCAGGGCAGCGAAAGCGCTGAGAACGTGAATTAGCGGCAGAATGCCGAGCAGCAGACAGAAATTTACCTGTGGCGGATCAAAATTAAGCGGTAGCAAGCAGGGAACGAACCGGTGAGGTTTAAGGAAACCAGAAAGCTGACTTTGTTGTTCCAAGGCAGAATGTTGACGAACGGGTTGGGGATGAGGTAGAAGAACGCAACCCACGCACGACTGCCCGTCCTGGCAGCGATGGTAATGCCCGTCCAGATGATGATGAGAAGGAGGACACGATAAGGGGCCCTTGGTTACTAGATCGGCGTGAGCAGAAGTGAATTCCAAGCAGAGGGCACCTCGGCACCACATGTCAAGCTGTAAAAGATGCATGTGGACACTATGATGGTAGAAGTGCACCTGCTGGAGACAGTGGCAATAATGCTGGACAGTGTGAATAACCAGGTCTTGGGATCCAGAAGTGCTTCATCCTGAACCGAGTGTAAATGAATCGCTCAAGATGTGTACATATTGAATGCACTGCTGTAGAAGAGGTAAATGCCTGTGTCATAGGTTCGTAAAGAGGGTCGGCGATCTGTCGGATTTACAGTAGAGGAAAGATTGATGGGAAAGAGTCAATGGACATTCTGGAAAAATAGGGGTGCGAGAGAGGAGTTGTAGGTGGTGAGAGTGACCACGAGGAAGAGTAGTTATTGAATGCGGTAATCAAGGGGTGAGTACGCTGAGATGCGCACTTTTGCTAGTTTATAAATCACTGATGAGCACTGTTGAAGACACAATATTGGGTGCTAGCCTGCACTGGCTCGCACAAGATGAGCATAGGAGGTGAAATCATGATTTACTGGCACTTTGGGCACATATTTATTGAGAAAATAAATGAAGTAAGCTAAATTACAAGAAAAGAGGCTCGGGCTGCACTCAGCGTGTGGTTGGCTATCCACGCACCAGCCATACAACTCTTTCACACTGCTCCTTCTTGGAGCGCTTATTCTCGACACCGGTTTGGCTTTCCGGGGCAAATGTTGAGTGTGGGATCACAGCCAAGGAGTGTTTGTGAACGCCAAAGACCGACCTTGAGCCGCATAACTACAACGACACGCTCCTGTGGCGCGAGGAACCATGCGTTGGTGTGACACTTACTTATTTTACTACGGACTTACCACGGCAGGCGCCCATTTAACGCCCGCTTAATTACTATTTTACACGATTATCCAGTACATAGTAACGTGATGTGATTACATAATACATCTTACTTCTTACTCTCGCTCCCATGCTCTGAACTCGAGGCGCATCCTCTGGACCCACAAGTTGCCTGAGCAAGCATCACAACTGCTCCCCCCGCTACAGGGATACCGTAACCCCGATCCTGGGTCACGGCATCCCTTAGAGCGAGGGTTACAGCTACTCGAAGGAGCCTCCTCACGGCTCTCTTCTTCATTCCACCTCCTCCAGTGCGCCTCAAAGGGCTTGCACGGAGGAACCTCTTCTTCAAGCCTTAACGAAGACTTACCGAAACGAGCCGCATCACAGTTGGTCGGCGAATCCGAGAAGAAGAACCTTGATTTAAATGAAAGTTAATGTGGTTAAACGATTGACGTCAGGACTTACCAGAAGCACACAGAAGTTATCGGAGTGAGGATACCGGCGGTGATCACGAGCCACTACCAAGGCTCGAAGCCGCTGGTCTTAATGTGGAGGGTCCCAAAGCTAATGAAGCTGGTGATGATTTGCGCTGCGCACAAATAGTGGGCAGCAGAGTGATGCTTCCTTTCTTGCTACATCCGGAATCTATTTCATGGTGAGATCGCAAATACAGTTACAACCAGCACATCGGATCTTGGTGGTGACGGTGGCGCAGGGAGGAGCATGAAAGATGCGTCTTGCAGTGCCACAGAGGCGTCGGCGATGCCACTAAAGAGCTCCAATGGAAATTTCGATGCAGGGCCAGCATCGCTGGGGCAAGGCCGCATCCAGACGCAGGAGGTTGCACGGGACTGTGAGAAAAGAATCCAATTGTCCGCAAACGCGGAGCCTAGCGCCACAGTCGCCTGGGGATCAAAGTCAAACGGAACTGATGACCTATTCCACAAAGCAAAGCATGACAATGGACGAGCAAAGAAAAATGCGCCAACAAGCGAGGAAAAGAAAAGTCGGCCCACAATCACCCGACGCACCACAGTCAAGCAACACCACATAGACCCTTTCTTCACACACAATTCGCATCCGTCGTAAATGCCAGTCTCTCTCTCCGAGTTAAAGCTGCAGAATATTGTTGTGAAACAAGAAACTTTCCTTCTCTGGCACATAAGTAGTTTGCACTCCGCTCTTCCAACTCTAACCTTCTTTATCCGACTTCAACGCGGGGAGTGATTAAGGATATTCCAGTCCCAAGTGCTGGCGCAAGAAGTAGTACATGAAATCAAAAAAAAAAAAAAAAAAAAAAAAAAACCCAGTCCACACGGACCCCGAGTCGAGTCGCTGATAATTGCGGCGGAGGGAAATAATATCTGTGGCTCGGACCCATGAGTACCACTCAGCGAGTGAGTAGTACCATTGCTGATATGGACGGGAGACAAAAAATTAAGACTATCATAAGTAGCACGCTGCAACAGAAAGCTTGTTCAATTAACAGGTTCAATGCTGGAAAAGCACTCACCTGAGAGGGAGGCGGAAGTCAAGACTATCATAGCATGCTGATATGACGCTAAAGCAGTTTAATTAACATACAAGGGCGACGCTGGAAAAGTACTCACTTGAAACGAATCCCCGTCGTAATGGGTGCGGCGGAGCTACAAATCGTGCTGTGTAAGTTCACGATGAACAGGTGTAGATGTGTACCACACCAGATTTTTCGAGCGCAATAATGGACGGTCTTCCGTGATCTCTCTGTGGGGAGTGAACTGCTCAAACTCGACAATAGGCGAACCAGGGACGCTGGACAGTGTTGAATCGATCTGGTGGGCAGGAATGTTGTCGTAGTAGTTACTGAGCAGTATGATCTTCTGGATGCGAACGGACACCATGAAAGTGGAGAGGGTGGCGGACACCCACGGGAACGATTTGGGGAGGACGAATATGCGCAGCAGTATAAGGCTGGGGAACGAAGACATGTCGAGTGGGAATTTGGTGAGCCACCCTCGAGAACTTTTTCTATGCCTATTTGTGGTGAATTGAGTCGAGATCGAGGCTTAGAATATGCTCAGAATACGCTCAAATGGTGCGCAAAACTGCCCCAATTTTGCAAAATCTAGAAATGCACAATCAGATTTGCACAATTTGCACAATTTAGCATTAGTGCGGATTTAGCAAAATTTGGGCAAACTTTGAACAAATTTCCCGAATCTAACCCAATTGTAACAGATCCAAGAAAGAAGATTTTCCTGATGAATGTTCCGCAGGACAGAAATCTGGGGAGGAGGTAGTGTGATAGCCAAGATCTAGATACCGCAGACTATGGGAGCATCGGGAGATCCCTTCCGCATATTATCTGCATGTGGCGAAGACACTCGTCTGCTGAGTGACCGGATATGAAACGAATGTGTTTGAAAATATGGGACTACGCGCAGTGCACTCAAGAGCGGGAAACCAAGGCACACGCCGGCCAGTCGGCGGGCGAGTCGTGGAGGAAGCTGATGATATGGTCTATTGTACCATTTCGACCAAAGGTTCAGGTGACGGGTGACGGGGCATCGTGAATTGAACAATTTTCACCTAGGTGACGGTGACAGATGGTTTTTGGGGCCCAAATGGGTCCAAAAACACGAAAATTTTCGCTCCGGCATTTGCCGGCTTACCAGTTCGGGTAATTTTCCCATGATTGCCGAGGAATGAACATTCAATCCAGTGAACAATTGAGGTGACGGGTGGCATACCGTGAACCTTTGGTCAAAATGGTACAGTACTAGCTCTTGTGCTAGTTTGCTGATGATTCCGTCCATGTCACGATGGTGAGAGGTATATGAAAAGTGGAGGCAAGTGGTGCGCAGCCGTTTAACGGGGTAAACTGAGTGGATTCGTCCAAGATGAGGGAAGGAAGAAATGAGAGGAACACCGCCACTGATGGTTCCCACGCTCGGTGTTTGGATATGCCAAAGCCCGGGCCGAATTCCGCCCACACCACCTCCCACTCCGGTGGACATGTCAACAAGCTCTAGCATCCTCTTATCCATTCGGGTAGGGCCTCCCGTCCAGACGCGGACGCTCTCGCTGATCTTCACCCTCGTTCTGAGTCACCTCTCATTGATCAGGTCTCTAATTCAACTTGGGGTGTCTTCATGTTTCCCCTCACCAAATTCCCTTACTCTTCTATACAATCCTATCCATTCCTTCCCCACTGCATACTTTCGTGCAAACATTAACCTAGCATCTTCAGCACGGCATGCATGGATTAATTCATCAGACAACTTTCTTATGCTTATTCGAGAAGTCGGCTTGGTAACACTCTAACACTCGAAAGAACAGCGGGGTCGGTAAACCGTTACGTTAACTGATTCCAGTCGGTCTTCTTGTCCCAGGGTTTGAATTATCTGCTCTACCTCCCAGGCGTCAAAGACTCGGTGCTATCACTGCTGTGGCGATGTGGCAATTATAATTACGCGCGATCACTTGTTTTAAATTGCCACCGCCGACAAGCGATCCCTTGGAACGCAAAACGTGGCGCAGGCATCTGATCCTAGATCATCGCAACTCGGACGAGGAACTCCTGCAATGCTGAGGACCGAGCCGCCCGACCACCGCGATGGGTCCCCAGCGATTAATCTAATTTCCCCAGCTCCGTATTCCGATACGTTTGAGAAGGTACGGGCCGACCTCCCTGACCCATTTTCACTACTTGAAATAGACCGAACGAGTATAGATGACTGTGGGGGTTACGCAGTCCGGTCAACGTTGAAAAAAAAAAAAAAAAATTAGGCGCCCGCGTGCCGAAGTCCTGTCCAACACCCATCGCAGTCTCCTGCTTTGTTTTCTTAGAGTTATAGTGCTCAGAATTAGAGTGGGAATCATGGACTTTGAATGTTTGACTCTTCTCACGCCTTGCCGGCTTTAGAGGTGTCGGTACTCACATAGCAACATTATGAGAACAGTTATGTAACTTCCGACGAGGTTGGAATTTCGTTGGAACCCCACCTATATACGGTAGTCCTGGCGCGCCAGAAACTATTATGCATGGGTGCCTCGGGTTCACAAATTGCGCTGCTCAATTATAATTCGGATGTGACTGGGCAGCCGGCCATCACCGTGTGCCAAGCACGGACAAATCGGTCTCTCTTTCCTCCACGTCACCCGACTCCCAGCGCACAAGAATGCCAAACACACCCTCTGTCGTTATTCACAGATGTCGCAATTCACCGACTTCAGTGGCTTTTGCGATAACTGGCCTGACTGTCGATGACGGTGCTTGGAAGTAACATTATCTCCGTCAACACGGCGGGATGGGGATCCTCCGCCGGCGATTTCGAAATTCGTTCTCCGCTGTAGCGTCTATTGATTTCTGATGCTATGTTGACGGATCAAACGAAATTGTATGCAACAGCCCCGACGATGCGGTGGGTCTAACTATTTTCTTTCCAACACAGGATCGATGACAAAAATCCAGGGTTCTCACACCGCCGATTGCCAAATTTAGGCACGCCGGAAGTGCTATTCAACACAGGAAGTTTCGAATAGCACTTCCGGTGCACTGAAACTTGAGACGACACCCATAATTTCAGTTTACGTCCAGGTTGAGCTGAAAGGAGTGTACTCAGATTAAATTGCAGCTTGCCTGAAATACATTTGAAACATTAGGTGTTGGAGTGTAAGACAGACGAGCCTAAACTAGTTCTTGAAACTAAATATTTCAGGACTGAAATGAGGGTAGCTGATATCACCAGTATCAGCTTGAATGTCAGAGAAAGCTGAAATCTGAGCCGAAAGTATTGCTTTCAGCCACACTGAAATCTGTTCTGCGGGGATTTCAGTGCAGTTGAATTCAATAGTTTCGGTTCATATTTCAGCTTGCTCTGAAATTTGAGCCGATGCTGGTAATATCAGCTACCCTTCTTTCATTTCTGATATATTGGGTTTTGAGCTCTAGTTTCAGCTTGTCTGTCTTACCCTCCGACACACATGTCTCAGATGTATTTCTGGCAAGCTGAAATGTAATCTGATCCCACTCTTTTCAGCTCAACCTGGATGTAAACTGAAATTATGGGTGTCCTATTGATTTTCAGTGCACCGGAAGTGCTATTCGGAACTTTATGTGTCGAATAGCACTTCCGGCGTGCCTAAATTTGGCAATTGCCGGTGTGTCTACTAAAATGGCATTTGTAGACCGGTCATACCGACCGAGCGGCAGCTAATTCTTTTTTTCTCACAGCCGAAGGTAAACCCTCGCGTGCGCGTCTATTTCTGCCTTATTTTTGTAATGACTTGTACTCTTCCGTTATAGAGTCTTTTGTAAAGTCCGCCAGGGGTTGATGTCCGCCCTCCTCTTGCCCGAGGAACCTTCAAATGAACGGTGTATTCGGTCTCAAGCTCCTTTCCTCGTCCGAAAGCCTTTCGGAGCTAGTGTTGGCACGAATGCAGTCTCGGCGATCTCGTCGCGTGGCTCTCGCGTGGCCCTTGTCGCGTGGCTCGATTGGTGGAGGACCTTGCCCCGATCACATTTCCTCCGCTAATATCTATTACTTTTGGACCCTAGACGGGGCGGGAGTCAGCGCCAGGGCTTCACCGTTAAGCTCATTCGCATAGTATTCTCTCTGTGGTGCGTTTTTTCCGCCGTATAAATACTGGCCGTCTAGGGCATAATGTAAAAACTATCTACCACCACAGATGTACTCCCACATTAATCCATACGCGACGTGGTCCAACTCGAACGTCCGCAGCGCGGTGCCCGGCGTGCCATCTGTCCATGGCGCACTCCCCTTCGCCGCCGGCCCCTCTGGGACGAATCTCGTCACATTCTTCTGCACGACGCTCAACCAACCATCTTGAACTGCACCGTGGTCGGTCAGAACACCTACCCTTACTTCAAAACCATGACAGATGCTTCTATGCCGGGCTATACCGTGGTCAAAAATGCGGACGGGAAGACGATCGCCCTCGTCGAATGGAAGGAACGTCCGCTGGTCGAGATCCGTGACGTCTTCTCGAAACGGCGTGTCTCGGAATGGCTTGTTCTGTCTCCCGATGCAAGTTCAGCCGCCAGCGGGGGCCTTTGATCATGGCTGATTACCTATACTTCCAATATAGCCATCGATTGATGAGATTTAATGGTCAGCAATACATCTGGGCCTCGAAAAAGAGCACGATTTGCGTACGTCGTCGTCACCTTGAGAACGTGAATTATCTTAATCTGACTGTGTTGTTGTCCGCAGTTGTACCCAGCAGGGACCCCTACGCCGGAGCTCCTTGCGCGAATCTTCCGAGGCGACGACGGCACGGTATCGCTTGAGCTTACGCCGACCGCTGTTACTACAGGCCTCCTAGAGACGTGTGTGGTAGCAACAGTCCTCCTCCAATGTGGACATACCATCGACTAGCGTGTTCGCTCGCCATATCTATCATAGACATACTTAGAATACTATACTTTCCCTTTCCGTAATTCCCCCCATTCCAAAGCCGATCAATTGATTGCTCACTGTGTTCAATATGATTTCTTCAATTTATGCCTGTGTTGTGAGGAATAAACACCTCGGATCTAGGTGACTCCGTCCTTTCAGTTACCCATAGAAAATAACCAAGCAACTGGTTACATGTATTAGTGTCGTCCTAGGCTGTCGCGCAGATACCCCAGATTACCGTGATGCCGTCAAATTACACATAATCTGGAATTAATGCTGTACCAGCGCCTCCTGAATATTTGAATGGGTATCGCACGGAGAGGCTATGCTTTCAGCTCGCCCCGATCAGACGTTTCGCGGCGCCACCTCGTATGAGTGTGTATAATTGTAGTTTTGGCGTTCGGCGATTCGACCCTTGCTTTCACATAAAATAAATAGCATACCCCCCAGCAAGCAGGCCATGGTTCTGTGTCCAGATGAATCAGCAGTAGACGATTAATGGCTTCCGGGTGCAATACGGCCGGAGGCGTTTGGAAGGAAGATGGAGAGCATTTTTTTCGTCGGACTCAGGAGATGAGAATCGGTGGCGTGTTGGACCGTGGTAGCTCACTATGGCGGTTCAGATGCACTTTTATTCCGCGCCCTAAAAAGTCGACCCCGCCCTGTATATAGGGATGTTTTGATGGCTTCCGCCCCATAAAGTCCGACTTCCATGGGTGGATGCACCTCCGCCCTAAACAAACTCGAGCCCCGCCCTATATAAACTCGGACCCCGCCCCATATAAAGTCGAGTCCCGCCCCAAATGAATATTGTTATTGATAAGCTAAAGATGCTGATATGCTAATATAAAGTGTGGTCGATCTTCAACTTCAAACACGGTCAATTTTGAACGTTTTAACTATAAGGAATCGGCCAGCTCGGCTGCCGGAAATATGAAGCCGTTGAATTTGCTTGACTTAGCTTGTGTACACCTACATTTACTTGATGAGGTAGCTGAAGTGCGAGGCCGTTTAACGGTCGTAAAGAGCATCTAAAACTAACTTCACTGCCTGCTCGAACTTCAACAGTCGCTTATTTCACCAAGACCTCTGAGCCAACGACAATGATCCTGCAAGGAACTCCCAGAGTTAGCTAACAATGAATATTTGGCCGTTCGGAAGCGGCCACAGCCTGAGCCGGGTAGTCTTAGTTCTTCATGTACCCGAGTTTCCCCGAGCTGGTGAAACTGTGAAGAACAGCATGGTAACTAGAAACCAGAGTGCGAGATGTGCTTGACGCATTCCTGAGAGAGTCATATCGTGATTTTGAAGCCAACGTGCCATGAAAGGAACGGTATGAGGACTACTGTATTGTAGTATCATTTAACGAGCTCTCCCGCTGATCAGTAAAATGTATTCAGTGGCTTCTGAATGTTGACGGGAGAGGATTAACCGGGTGTTCATCTGGAGTGAGCTCTATGGTATTGATATCCTCGACAGTGTTCAAACCATAGCAGGATATTCTCCGGGTAGCTCAATTATACAAAGTTGCTCAGAGGCTGTCTTGATTGTGTTCTAAAGCCTATCTGTCTGTACATCAACCCCGACTCGATGATGTAGCTGATGTCCAATTAATCAGGGTGGTAATCTACCAGTGACACGGTCTATTGAAGCTGCAATCACTTGTATCACCAAGATCTTCGAGCCAACGGGTGCATTTGGAGTGAATTCCACCGTCCGTTGATATCAATTTTTCGATGTCGTCGAGTTTCCCTAACTGGAAGCTGTCCACTACAGAGAACAGATCTCGCTCAGGAGCAATATTGTTTAACGAGGTACGTAATACAATCGAGATTATTAAAAATTGACATTCTATACGAGTAAAGATCAGAGGCAATTCTGTACCAAATGAAGCTAATTAAGCTTAGACATGTCTAGGGCTCCTTCTGAGTGACACAGAATATTGGACAATTTTCTTATGATGTTTGATGTTCAAACTTTTTTGGGGCGGGGGCTCAAGTTTATATAGGGCGGGGTTGAGTTTGTTTAGGGTAGGCATGAGTTTGTTTCGGGCGGGCTCGGCTTTGTTCGGGGCGGAAATTCCGGTCGCGCTCAAAATAAAATGCCCATGGGGGTCGTCGTTTATAGGGCAATCTTTTGGGGGCGAGAATAAAAGTGCATCGGGACCGCCATAGTTGCGATCCAATCCAGATTCAGACCCGCCACATTATGTTCGGCGAGCTGGGTGTGGCGCAGATTTATTCGAGCTTCAAAGGGCCAAGCCGTAATTTTAAAGCAACAGCGCAAAAAAAAAATAGTACTAGGAAATTAAAATGTAGCAGGGTGTGATGCTATTAAGGCTCCAACCATTTAGTTTACGTTTACGGTCGAGTGCAAATTAAACGGAAACGGTTGGAAAACCGTTTAAAACTGTTTTAAACCGTTTATAAACGGTATTTTAATGGTATTTTTGCGCCCCATCTCGGATATCCCTTTCTATCAGGTTCCTACCCAGCCGCAGTCTCGAGGCTCATAAGACTGAGTAGTGGTATTTTAATTGAATAAGAAATTGACGGACCGGAAATATCGGACCGAGTGACGCGTGATGTTACAGAGTGACTGAAGTTGGGATAGCCTCTCTGCAGCGGCTGGAAGAATACACACGTCAACAACACAGCCACAATTTCGCGAAACCATCCGTAAAATCTGTTCTGACTTTCCTCATGCTGAAATAAAATACTTATGATGCTAAGATGCACCTTGAGGGTAGTTTGGAATAGCACGGAGGACTTGGTGCAGTTATTACTGCACTTACACAGGAGTATTCCCCGAAAATGGCACATTTGGGTGTGCCTGCTGCTGCAAGTCTCACAGGGGGTCTGGCATGAGGCTAAAATTTCCTCAGAGGTCCAATGAGACCTATATACACTCGGCCAGCGTCCAAGAAGAATTTATTTCAGTATGAGGAAGGTCAGAACAGATTTTACGGATGGTTTCGCGAAATTGTGGCTGTGTTGTTGACATGTCTATTCTTCCAGCCGCTGTAGAGAGGCTCATCCCAACTTCAGTCACTGTGTAACATCACGCATCACTCGGTCCGATATTTCCGGTCCGTCAATTTCTTTAAGTCTTATTCAATTAAAATACCACTACTCTGTCTTATGAGCCTCGAAACTGCGGCTGGGTAGGAGCCTGCCTTTCTATAGGATGTTTGAGTGGAATAGTGGTCAGGGGTGGACTTCTGAGGATCGTTCCCATTCTTGCAGGACTGCAGGTGTAAGGTTAGATGGTGGGATGAGGACGACTGCCTGCCATCAGTCATGTGCGGTAACTGCCGGATTGGAAAGTAGTTGCTGCCCTTACCCAACCTCCACGCCGAGACCTGGCCGTGGTACATTGGGAGTTGGGACCTACTTTTAATCCCATATCCTCGTATTGTAGGTCATATTTATGGGCGGAAACCCACCATACAACCCATCCCAGGTCACTGAAAATTTGAACCGTTTAAACCGTTTATTTACGATCTGTTTACCGTTTACAGGGGTGCGTAAACTAAACGTAAATATAAACGGTTTTTTACCGTTTAAAAACGGTTATAAATGGAAACGGTTGGAGCCTTAGATGCCATGGTACATCGGTGTTCGAGGAGACTTCGGCGAGGGGTGAAGTCAGTAGATTGAGGGTGCCACCAACTCAGGCGCACCTGATAATACCACCAATCCCCTCTAACTAGAGGATGTGAATAGGCCATTCACACGCTCTAGTTAGAGGCCTTCAGCGACCCACCGAACAGGTGATTTTCCCTATCCACCATATCCACTGCCCCCAGGATTTGGGCGAAAAATGTGATATTCTTACCACTTTTGAAGCCTTTTTAAGCTGTCTGTCAATGAATGTTAAAAAGGTCAGTAACATTGTGATCCAGGTGCCACAGCTGCCATGGGGAAACTGGACCCTATTTGGGTGCTGAACATTTGGCCACCTAAGCCACCCTGTTTATCAGTGAATATTAGCTGGGTCAGTAAAATTTGTGATCGGCATAATGCAGCCACCTCTGCCACCACTTGGTTCGACCCAGGTCAGTAAAATTTGTGACCCCCGTATTCACCCACCGTTGCCACCACTCAGTTCGACCCAGGTCAGTAAAAATGTGACCTGGGTATTTATCCACCATTGCCACCACGACGCAGGTCAGTAAAATTTGTGACCGGACATGTATCCACTGTTGCCACCACTCATTTCGACGCAGGTCAGTAAAATTTGTGACCGGACATGTATCCACTGTTGCCACCACTCAGTTCAACCCAGATCAGTAAAATTTGTGACCCGGATATGTATCCACCGTTGCCACCACTCAGTTTGACCCAGGTCAATAAAAACTGTGACCCGGGTATATATCCACCCCTGCCACTGCTCAGTTCAACCCAGATCAGTAGATTTGTGACCTAGGTAATATAGCCACTGTTGCCACTGCTCAGTTCAATCCAAATCAATAGATTTGTGACCTTGGTAATGTAGCCACTGTTGCCACTGCTCAGATCAGTAGATTTGTGACCAGGGTAATGTAGCCACCCCTGCCACCACTGAAACTGCTTGGCAAAAAATTGAGCCCCTGCAATGTCGCCACATCTAGCCACCCCTGCCACCCCTCAGTTTGACCCTGATTTCTGGGCAATCTAGCCACTGCTGCCACCACTCACCCAGTAAATTTCTGACCCCCTTAACATAGCCACCCATGCCACAACAACATCAGTCTAACTGACTTGTCCACTTTCAAAGTCCTACTGCCACCGAAGCCACCACACCTCATTTATGTACAAAACATCAAGAAATTCAAAGGTGTAAAGAACCCAGGTGGGGTAGCAATACTGTGTATGTATCAGAAAAAAAAATGGCCCTGGCGTTGATTGAGAGCAAGGACAGGATGCATTTCAAGAGTTGGTAGAGGTGGAGCTAGTCATCAGCAAAGGAGGAGTCAAAGTCAGAGGATTCATCAATGTCCTTGAGGGATTTCCAGCTGGGACCAGTGACAGCATTGTGCTGAGTGCGAGCAGTGCAGCTCATGTGGTCAGATTAACCAGTTAAAATGGTGGGTTGATACCAAGGGTCTAATGCATTATTTCTTGGGAGCTGGCCCACAGCCACAAGGTTGTGCCGCCACCTTTCTACAGCACTGATGTCATCGATGGCAGGCTGCTATATCCACAAAAAAACTAATAATTGGATAGCAATTAACCCATATTTCAAATAAAATACTTGAATTTGATGGCTGGCTTGGAATTGATGAGCCCAGCCATTGCTGTGAATTTGATGGCTGTCCGGCCATTGCCTTAAAATTGATGGCTGTCCATATTAGGGTGAAATAGCTGCCCTACAATGGGTGGCTGCCTGTATTGTTGCAATTGATGCCTGGTTGCTTTAAATGCTGATTTTTGTTCAAAAAGTGCCGGCTCTCAGAAAGTATTTTGCATTTTGCGGGCCAACGGGGCCACCAATTGCAAAATTCTATAGATGACTCTTGTAGCTCTTGATGAGCTCTACAATTTGAGTATAGGGATCAAAGGTTTGGCCGATGAATTTCCATTTTGGGACACTAACGCTTTCTGCCCAAAAAGGAAATATTCGACATCAGCCCTTCCCTGGCTCATAATTCAACCGTTTTGGAAGGTCTAACCTTATAGGCATGTTTTTATAGGTTCTTTGAAGCCAAATAGGACACAGTAGAGCCTATTACAGTGCAATAATAGGGTAAGAATAGCGAAAATTAATGAATTGTGTCCTGGCCAGGATATCATGGGGATATACCAGTGGAAATAGCTCCTGGATGTATTACTTTGTTCCCCTAAGCTGCAAAGACACCCCACAGATGATTTCTTATCTTCTGATGATGAGAAACATCGCAATTTGGCCCTACAAGGAAATTGCACAAACACACCTTTTGGCCTTGGCTCATGTATTTACAGTATTAAAGTAGACAATGGACACCAAGGGCACCCTATACCTCATGATTTAAGGTGATCTTGTTTCATGTTCTTATTCACCATATTCAGCATGCCACAGGGTCATAGATGATATTCTGAAGGCTCTTACTGATTCTCCCAATGTATATGAACAATTCTGAGCCAAAATCCAGGCCATTATATGATGGTAAAACTCCAAAATGCCAAATGTTATTTTGTGCTTATTTCATGAATAGGGACCAAGGAGACCATTTACATTGTCTCTTGCCTTTGCCATTGTTTATTTCGCACTAAATGGTCTCCTTGGTCCCTATTCATGAAATAAGCACAAAATAACATTTGGCATTTTGGAGTTTTACCATCATATAATGGCCTGGATTTTGGCTCAGAATTGTTCATATACATTGGGAGAATCAGTAAGAGCCTTCAGAATATCATCTATGACCCTGTGGCATGCTGAATATGGTGAATAAGAACATGAAACAAGATCACCTTAAATCATGAGGTATAGGGTGCCCTTGGTGTCCATTGTCTACTTTAATACTGTAAATACATGAGCCAAGGCCAAAAGGTGTGTTTGTGCAATTTCCTTGTAGGGCCAAATTGCGATGTTTCTCATCATCAGAAGATAAGAAATCATCTGTGGGGTGTCTTTGCAGCTTAGGGGAACAAAGTAATACATCCAGGAGCTATTTCCACTGGTATATCCCCATGATATCCTGGCCAGGACACAATTCATTAATTTTCGCTATTCTTACCCTATTATTGCACTGTAATAGGCTCTACTGTGTCCTATTTGGCTTCAAAGAACCTATAAAAACATGCCTATAAGGTTAGACCTTCCAAAACGGTTGAATTATGAGCCAGGGAAGGGCTGATGTCGAATATTTCCTTTTTGGGCAGAAAGCGTTAGTGTCCCAAAATGGAAATTCATCGGCCAAACCTTTGATCCCTATACTCAAATTGTAGAGCTCATCAAGAGCTACAAGAGTCATCTATAGAATTTTGCAATTGGTGGCCCCGTTGGCCCGCAAAATGCAAAATACTTTCTGAGAGCCGGCACTTTTTGAACAAAAATCAGCATTTAAAGCAACCAGGCATCAATTGCAACAATACAGGCAGCCACCCATTGTAGGGCAGCTATTTCACCCTAATATGGACAGCCATCAATTTTAAGGCAATGGCCGGACAGCCATCAAATTCACAGCAATGGCTGGGCTCATCAATTCCAAGCCAGCCATCAAATTCAAGTATTTTATTTGAAATATGGGTTAATTGCTATCCAATTATTAGTTTTTTTGTGGATATAGCAGCCTGCCATCGATGACATCAGTGCTGTAGAAAGGTGGCGGCACAACCTTGTGGCTGTGGGCCAGCTCCCAAGAAATAATGCATTAGACCCTTGGTATCAACCCACCATTTTAACTGGTTAATCTGACCACATGAGCTGCACTGCTCGCACTCAGCACAATGCTGTCACTGGTCCCAGCTGGAAATCCCTCAAGGACATTGATGAATCCTCTGACTTTGACTCCTCCTTTGCTGATGACTAGCTCCACCTCTACCAACTCTTGAAATGCATCCTGTCCTTGCTCTCAATCAACGCCAGGGCCATTTTTTTTTCTGATACATACACAGTATTGCTACCCCACCTGGGTTCTTTACACCTTTGAATTTCTTGATGTTTTGTACATAAATGAGGTGTGGTGGCTTCGGTGGCAGTAGGACTTTGAAAGTGGACAAGTCAGTTAGACTGATGTTGTTGTGGCATGGGTGGCTATGTTAAGGGGGTCAGAAATTTACTGGGTGAGTGGTGGCAGCAGTGGCTAGATTGCCCAGAAATCAGGGTCAAACTGAGGGGTGGCAGGGGTGGCTAGATGTGGCGACATTGCAGGGGCTCAATTTTTTGCCAAGCAGTTTCAGTGGTGGCAGGGGTGGCTACATTACCCTGGTCACAAATCTACTGATCTGAGCAGTGGCAACAGTGGCTACATTACCAAGGTCACAAATCTATTGATTTGGATTGAACTGAGCAGTGGCAACAGTGGCTATATTACCTAGGTCACAAATCTACTGATCTGGGTTGAACTGAGCAGTGGCAGGGGTGGATATATACCCGGGTCACAGTTTTTATTGACCTGGGTCAAACTGAGTGGTGGCAACGGTGGATACATATCCGGGTCACAAATTTTACTGATCTGGGTTGAACTGAGTGGTGGCAACAGTGGATACATGTCCGGTCACAAATTTTACTGACCTGCGTCGAAATGAGTGGTGGCAACAGTGGATACATGTCCGGTCACAAATTTTACTGACCTGCGTCGTGGTGGCAATGGTGGATAAATACCCAGGTCACATTTTTACTGACCTGGGTCGAACTGAGTGGTGGCAACGGTGGGTGAATACGGGGGTCACAAATTTTACTGACCTGGGTCGAACCAAGTGGTGGCAGAGGTGGCTGCATTATGCCGATCACAAATTTTACTGACCCAGCTAATATTCACTGATAAACAGGGTGGCTTAGGTGGCCAAATGTTCAGCACCCAAATAGGGTCCAGTTTCCCCATGGCAGCTGTGGCACCTGGATCACAATGTTACTGACCTTTTTAACATTCATTGACAGACAGCTTAAAAAGGCTTCAAAAGTGGTAAGAATATCACATTTTTCGCCCAAATCCTGGGGGCAGTGGATATGGTGGATAGGGAAAATCACCTGTTCGGTGGGTCGCTGAAGGCCTCTAACTAGAGCGTGTGAATGGCCTATTCACATCCTCTAGTTAGAGGGGATTGGTGGTATTATCAGGTGCTCAGGCGCACTCCTCAGACCCGTAGAGAAAGATAGCGAGAGTAAGAGGGAGTGGTCTCCCAATACGATGTGACCCGTCGCCGGGATCCTGTCACCCGGGACCGGGGATCTCGATGGCACCGAGTTGGGTGGAGCAGTATACGGATGCTCAGCCATCGGGTGCGTCCTGGGCGTTGGCCTTCGGCAGTAGCGCTGCCGCTCGTGTTTGTCTAGCCGTACAACGAAGTCGAGAGTAAAGATAGATGAGAGTAGAAGTAGATAGTATTAGGTAATCAATCTACATGCGGTAAGTACGAGAGACAGGCACTAGGCCGTGTAATGGTAAGTGAAATATACACGCGTCACACAGGGGGAAACCTTCATTGCGCCAAATTTCGGGATTTCCATCTATTAATGGAGTCCTGTAAAAGTAACTTATTTCCTAACTTGGTAAGTTTACTTTAGTAGCCCTTCGGCTTAGGTGGCCGAAATTTACTTTACTTTTCCCATGCTTAGCAAACTTAACTTATTGAAACTCCGCCCGCACGGCTACTCCCCGCATACAAAATAAGCTTCCCTAGACCTCGAGGGGTGTTCAGGCCTCAATTATGTGCCTTCTGCTCTTTCATATTGCTGCATACAAGCATTGTAATCTATATTATCCACGGGAATCACCGGGCTTTGTCCCCAACATCTCGGTTCATCCATACAATTCTTGTTTGACCTGTAATAGATGGATGTCTGATCTCGACTTACTGCGACAGTTGTGAATTTCAGTAAATGACAACACGGACAAAAACATCGGAAATTCCTGCACTTCTGACCGACTTTTCCATTCAGATTCAATGTTTTCTTCACACAATCAAACAAGAATGACATAAACGTGAGTGGATTCATCCAGATTGAGTCACCTTGTGACCTTTATTTTGTTGGTTCTCACTATGATTAGGCCTCTGTTTGGAAAATACAAGCCACAAACTCGGTACAATGACGCGAATTGACTTCGGGTCCCGAGTCTTGAAATCCACCTACGTCATGCTGGGTCTCGAGCATCGGAACATGGACGCTGTTACGGAACATCCTTTGGATGGTATTCACATGACTACTCAAGGCTGTTTTTGTGTAGAAGATGGCTCAACTTGGTTGGACTAGCCATATATTAACTTTACTTGCAGTAACTTACAGAAACTTACCGTAACTTAAAGTAACTTAAGTTTACTTAAGTTAACTTGGCCCGCCAAGTTCCATCAGGGAAATCAACTTATGCCATCAGATGGCATCATTTCCCGCCTCACAGCTAAGTTAACTCAAGTTAGCATTTTTGAGAATGAGGGATAGATTTCAGGCATAATATAGTTGCTATTATGGCTTGAACAGGTGCTATTAATGTGGGAATTGTCCCCCCAGGTCTCTTGGCGGGGAAGAACTAGTGGCACATCGTTCTCCGGGGATACTTGCGAGGACGTTGGAGGGGTGGAGGTTGAGGAGCTGCTTCTGGTGGGAAAAAGAACTGCCAAATGCTGTTCAGCATCGTAGAGGAACGGGGGGAGGGGGGTTTGTGTCGCAGTTGCGTCGTAGTTAAAAAAAGAGATCTGCGCGATCACGTGAATATCGGCTAGTAATCCCCAAGCGGCCACAAGCCCTCCGACTTAGCTCACAATTGGTTTCTGGTGTTGATCCAGTGTTTTCCCGAAACACTATTGTCTGTCCATGGATCCGTACCTGGCATTGTGTCCAAAAATCATCTAAAGCACCCCCACGTGGCTTGGAATAGAACTACGAGGCCAAAAGCGCCCCTATGGTGGCTAACTTGCGCAAACTTTGTTCTACTTGTGCTAACTTTAAGTTACTTAAAGTTACTTAAATGTTCTTTTACTTTACTTTACTTGAGAAATTAACTTACCCTGCCATAAGTTAATCTAAGTAAACTTTAGCAGGCTAAGTTAATTTTCATAAGTAACTTAGTGAGGCATCCTATTAATGCGATTTGTTCTGTGGATGTGCTCCATGAGCATACGCCCGGACTGCTGATTGGTCCCCCACATACCTTTACGGAAATCGTCTGGGATCATAGCTGCGTTATCTCCGTTGAGTTACATTACGACGTTAAGAGCTCATGCATAATACTGTTCGGCTCCCTCACCTCATGAATCAACGAGAGCTCCCACATCTCCGGTGAGGTACGGTAGGCCCCACGCAACCGGATCTGGTTGCGCTTCTCTACAACCCTGACTGCCCAAGGCATCTCACCTGCGCGTGAGTCCCGGACTTGTCGTCCAAGTCGCCGATTGATTTCCCGTTCAAATTTAGTTCGGCCTGCTCGCCTCATGAATCAACCCATTTCCGGCCAAGCACAGTGCTGGCGCAGCAGGATGAGGTCGCGCTTCTCTGTAGCCCCAATTAACATACCCACGGCTTCTCGCCTGCGTGCGAGTCCCAGACTGATCGTCGATTGATTCCGAGACCCTTCATCACTCTTGTTCAAATTGGGTTTTTCGTTCGCATCCTCGTCCTCCCCGCCTCACGCGCATACCTTCAATACCTCGGAACTTGTGATCCTTGCACTGTTTCGGTTGACTTTGGTGTCCATCGCTGGCGCAATCGCGGCTGGGGTCACGGTGTATTCAGTGCATTGGTTGACGTTCTTTTTCTTTCTCAGTCACCATTACTATATCTGACTAGGAAGCTGGCCACACTGGGAAGCTGGCCACTTGCCAAATATATGTATGAACATTACCAAATACTGACAGCTTTCGACGTGGGGGAGGGAGTACGACCCTTGACGCCCCTCCATGCCAAAATTTGAGTCGGAATGTTGCGTTGTTCGAAGGCTGTGCTTCGTTTAATCACGGGCCGGAGGGTGATCACATCATTTTCTTAAGACCGAGAGGCCATTTCACCTGTTTCTCCACCAATCCTTGGTGGGTCCACAAGTTTTGGGGCTCGTTCTGACCCCAATTATATCGTGCTCATAACCTACATCATGGGCTTGTGGAAATTCACTTCCCCCCTCATAAAACGTGAAGGATAAACATGATATGCCCTCAAATACCTCACCGCCGCGACCTCCATATGAAACAATCTTTTGACCCTACCAATCTAGAACTTGATATGGTCCATTATGATGTATAAAGCTTGAGTTGCGAAGGTATAACACTATTATATCTGTTTGATAGTTCCCTCAGCATTGACCATGCACCAAAACAGCCAGTTTTCTCTAGTACCAATGTCTAAATGCCGGGTTCTCGACAGTTCAAGACTCAGGGGTGGAACCCGGGATAACTATGTTCATCTAGTTATTATGAAGCTCTGTGAAGCTTATTTTGGGCAAGTATGTACTCTCACTGCTGCGCTGCAGTCATTTGATCAGCAGTATGGATCGCGTCGCACGCACCTGGCATCGGAAGCACTCAGTTCTACCATTTTTCTAGGTCCAACATGCCATTTTACCATCTAAAATACTGTATTTAGATCCCCTGAACATCATAAAGCAGCATAATGGCATTAAATGAGCTGGCAACAATGGATTTCCATGGGTGGCCAGCTTCCCCATAATTGCCCGTTCGGGAGTTTCGCCCAAACTAAATTCACTGCAACTTCAAAATGTCCTCAAATGTGCCAAAGATAGGCTCAACTTGTTCTCAGGATGCGCGCCTACCATCCAGTACCTTCAGATGTCCACAAACCTTCTCGAGGGAGTTGTGAACGGGTCAAAACCCCTAAGGTGGCCAGGTTCCCAGCGCCTGATAGTACGTGTACTTATCGACTTTACTCGCCACCAGCGCGCGTACTTCCTCTGCACAAATGTCCCCGGATATGCATCAATCTTCCAAACCGTGTCGGCTTGTCTCCACGGGGTACCAGATCGTCCTGTCCAATTTCCTGTGTCCGAGAATTGTTCAGACCATTCGGCGCAAACTATAAAATCGTTACCTGCGGCTGGCGTACGGTGCATAGACGAAGAGCCCAGTCCGCCGGCTCGAGTCTACGTGCTAGGTGTTTTCAAGGGAGCGTGCGTAACTGATCCCGAGACAGGAGGTCAAAAAGAAATGAAACGCAGACAAATCGAAGGAAGAGAGCATGTCAGAAAATGAAATATGCGACTTGCTGGAGGGATAGCAAGAAGTCACGATGTTGGTAAGGCGGAAAGACATAGACATTGACCGCGCGACATGGTGCGTCGCACCCCAACGGGCTGCGCGCTAGCAAATTGAATGCGGCCAGGATAGTCGTGATGATGTGTGAAGTGAATAAAAGAAACTGTGAGGTTGTCCAAGATCCGCGCAGTAGCTGCGCCGCCTCAAGAGAATGTTGGAGTGATCATCCTGTGTACGAGCCGGGCCGCCGATGCACGCTTTATTATACGGAACACATTCCCGTCGTCGGATCCAGGAGGATTATGTGAAAGAGTTGTCCTTTGCGGGGGGGCAGTATCCCGAAATGACAGCACGAATACATATAGCGTGAGTAGTGTCCAAACCAGTCCAGACTCTGCCCAAGATGTCGATCTTCCTGCTGAAATTCGAGGGCGGTTTCGTGGCGAGCGGCGGAATGAGATGGAGCTCATAAGACAGTGTCAGAATGTGCTCCGTGAGTAGGAGGTCTGGGTTTCATCTGTCAGCGCTGCGTATATGAACACGATGAAGCTGGGTGAAGGTAGTCTCTCTTGACAGACGCTTTATCGATTCTAGCTCGTTCCTCGCTCGATAAAGGGTGAAGGCCGAAGCAAGGCCGAAGTCGGAAGGAGAGAGGCAGTGCAAAGCGGTGCTGTAGCGCCGCTGGACATCAAGGCCAAACACCGCACACGTGTTCCTCCTTTTGTTTTCGTCCTCCCTCGAACCGTGACTCGGGTTCCCGATGCAGTAAAGTTGGAGGCTACTGCGAGCTTGTTCCGCGGCGTGCCCGTGAATCCAACAACTTTCGAACCTGCCTCGTCCCCTCGTGGCATGCAAGCGAAATGGTTGCGAAATGGACCCAATTGAATGCGCTGGGCCCTGATTGGAGATGGACAGTGGGCGACGGGCGCTGAAATGAGTTAGAAAGGCATCGTGGTACCGATCAGGTGCGCTGTCGGCTGTATCCCTCCTCCCCGCCATCGGCGTCTGTACTGAAATGACGCTTATTTGGTCCAAGATGATGTGCCTCTTCTTGCAGTTTGCCTTCGCCTTCTAATACGATGATTCCAGGAAACACGCCTCCGGAGAAATACGCGAATCCATTCGTCTGGGTTCCTCAGCGCCGCTAAGTCTTCATAAACGCACCCGTAATGCATTCCACAGCTTGGGTCATATGCTCACCATCTTCCTCGTCACCGTACTCGTACCTGTATCTAAACCCCTACGTCGAAATGCCCCTCGCGCTTGCTCACTTGGACAAAAATACCCGGTGTTTGAATCTGACATCCACAATGCAACGAGAACGACCGAAGCTCCGACCTGTCGCCGCCGGCAGGCCGGGCACCCCAACAGTACGTTCTCCCATGAATACTGATACATTTCGTAGGCCCTTCACCCCATTGTTACGCATCATTATGATGACCATCTCCGAGCAGGTCATTCATCTACCCCGCTCTTGCAAGGCAGCATCGCACCCATCTCGCTTTCACCGCCGATTACCTCTGCTGCGGGGTTGGAATTAAATTAAAAATTCCTGATGGCCTAGGCCGACATTCTGGAGAAAGCCTGCACAGTAAGGCGTACCTACTATTTATAGGTCTCGGGCTGCGGGTCTGTCAATTAGAATAGATTAGAATGCACTGACAGTCGTCGGACACTGGAGAGCACCGGGAAAATTCGGCGATCGTCTCAGCTTATATATTTTGAACGGTTTTTCCCTCCTACGCGCGTCCTATCATCATTCGCATTCTGTATCCTCGCAGTGGATTCCAACTCTGGTTATAATGACCTGTGTCAAGTTAAATTTAATCGTGAGACGCCGATGGAACTGCGCCTTTGTCGATCAATCATACATTCTTTTTGCCTGTTCAGCTTACACTCGACCTGTAATTGAGCCCGTGCGCGCCGCGACATCCGTCTTGGACGACCTGTCGCCTCCTCGGGCTGATTTCCGAAGTGTGTAAGCACTACTTATCTCGGGTCTAATATGGCCCAGACCCAGACACCCGAACTATCCTCCCACCTACGGATGATCGTTCCCATAACGGCAGGCTATGCCGTCTGGCCGAGGTGAGTCGATGGCTCAGACTGCGGGGAGGGGGGGGGAGCCCAATGTAATGTAAATACCCACACCTCCTGGGATTTCCCTCCATCTGTCACCTCTGTTCAGTTTTGCAGGCAGTTGGATTTGGAAGCTCTTTTCGAATGGAAGCTCTTTTCGAATGGAAGAAGCGCATGATTCAGAGCTGATGGATCAACACAGCCACCAGCGCTTCTCAATCTTGACAGCGGCTTCTCTCGACTGCTGCGTAGGTTATCGGCAAGTCGCCGGACATATCATAGACTGGAATGCTGACAGACAGACAGAGTCAAACCTGAAAGCCAGAATGAATATGAAACTCGGAATAAACGTTGGATCCACTAAGATGTCCGAGTAGGCGCCGGCCGACCACTTTCCAACTTCACTTTGTTTAAGACAACCGCGACCGCGGCGCAGTTCTGGCACTGGCCACTGGGAGCAAGGCGTGTCACCGTTGGTGAGTCCGATACAACGTACGACCTCAAACGAACACCCGAGGTCTGTTAACGGTTGGCGCAACTCCCTCGGAGAAATGGCGCACAACCTGACAATGTCGAAGGTTGTTGTTGCGCGCAGCCTGGGATATTCACAATGCACCCCTCAGATTCCTCGTCCTGAAAATGGTCTTCATTTAGGGCCTGGGTCGGCCGCGATAGACTCGGGCTGTGTCTGCCAGAAATGAACACTTTTGAAACGTCCTCTGAGGATTAAATGCAACAACTCATCGTAATCAATGTCAAATCAAAGCCGGGCTGCGCTCTATGTCGGTTATCATTTTTCGGAAGCAGTCGGAAAATATCCATCGGAAGATGAGGGGAGATCCTCCGTGGTAGGAATGATCTTAAATTGTTACCTTAGTTTTTGTGTTGCAACGTATGCTCTCAGCACAGGTGGATGTACAAGGATGTTCCTGGAGGAAAAAAAATTTGCACATGGACCATAAAATCGCAGCTGCAACATCGGTGTAACCGTAGACAAGGTGGGTTCTGCACGAACCCGGAGCAGCGATATTGTGGGAAATCCGTTCCATCACACACTCGGACCACCCGCACTGATCATCTTTTGGCCTCCGATTTTTCCGCAGTCGTCCACCCTAGAATATCGAGGGTTGCGGTGTCGAAATAACTTTCACAAGAAAGATCCCGAGGATCCCAAGGCGAGTCATCACATTGAATGTTGATGAATAATTGGGGCACGAACTACGTTCACTTTATTTGTTGCGTTTGCTGTGCTTCTTCTCGATAACCACCCCCACTTGTAGATAGCGAATATTCCACACCATATCGCCCTTGGGGACGGAGATATGTACCCCTGGTAACAAACGTCCGAGACGATGGGTTTCAGGTACAGTGATTTAGTTATTCTTGATTCCGACCGGACCAAAGCGGAACTGATAACTATCCTTGGTCTATTAATATCCCCGATGCCCTCCAACGCGCCGGGCGGGGACAGTGTCAAGTGTTTATTCCGCGTGCGGATGTCGGTATATTGCTATCTGTGGTTGGAAACTCTACAGTAGAGTCCAGGTGTTCGGCCTCCGCAGCCCACCTATCCCCCTGCGCGTGGGTTGGTGTTTGATCTCCAGGATCTGCAACTATAAAACCTCCACCGCCGTTCACTATATCCCATATTCCAATGCCCTCCCTTTCCTTTCCTCGCCTCCTTGCGGGTTTCTCGCTCGCCGTCTCCCTCGCCGGTGCCTCCTCACTGCCGGCGTGTGCCCCGAACTCCAACCCGGACTATGATTATGTCGTAGTCGGCTCTGGCGTGGGCGGTGGGCCCCTGGCTGCGCGGCTGGCGGAGAACGGGTTCTCTGGTAAATATATATAATTTGAGTGAAGACAACGCAAATTAATATATTTACACTCAGTTCTCGTGGTGGACGCCGGGAACAACGTCATCAGCGTCAACACGACGATACCGCTGTACTTTGGGCGTGCCGTTGAAGGTGCGTCGATTAATTCTATCATATTCCCGGACGTTCTTGATGTTTGGTTCTATTTTAGACCCTGCAATCGAGTTGAACTACACTTATAATGAATACTCGCCGGGGGCTCAATTCCCGCGTAACGATGCCTGGTATCCCCGCGCCCGTGCCTTGGGAGGATCAACGGTGCTATCCTTTTATTTTGATTATTTCCCGCACGCGCTTATACGTCCCAGATCCACAACGCGATGCTCAACAACATCGCCGACACGCAGGAGGACTTCAACAACCTTGCGACGATGTTCAACGATCCCACCTGGAACTACACCAACATGCGGAACTACTTTAAGCTCATCGAGGATAACTTGTCTCTCAACAAGTCCGACCCCGACCATGGTTTCAACGGATGGTTGCCGACCACTACAAACCCCACCTCCCTCATCGAAAACCCGGAGTTTACAGGTGCAGTCCAATCACTCCAATTCCACGTCCAGGATGTTCATGCTCTCTGCTGTAGACGACCAATTCCTCGCTGTAATCAACACCATCTCCGCGTCGGGTCCCATCATCAACGACGTGAATAGCGTGGCCAACGTGGATGCCGTTGGGGTGGGCAACCCCAGCTACACGATTGACAACAGCCGCAATCGCACATCCGTGCGCAGCCGTCTCACCGACGTCCAGGTGGCCACCAAGGGAAAGTTGACGATCTCGTATTCCACCCTTGCAACGAAGATCGCCCTGTGCGATCCCGGCCTTGGCGGATCGCCGACTGCCTACGGAGTGGAGATCGCTGTGGGAGGGGCGCTGGCGGTGGCTAGTAACTTTAACGGGAAGCAGAAATTGAACACGACACTGGTGACGGTCCGACACGAGGTCATCGTCAGCGCGGGAGTCTTCCAGTCCCCTCAACTGGTGCGTGTTTCCTTTGTTGAATTTTTGAATCACAATTTTGACGCCCCATTTAGCTCATGGTATGGTTTTATCTCTGATCCGTAGCCCAAATGTCTAACCAGCTTTTCAGCTTTCGGGAATCGGTAACCAGACGGAGCTCCAGAAGAACGGCATCACCACCGTCGTCGATCTTCCTGGGGTTGGCACTAATTTGCAGGATCACGACGAGGTTGCCAGTGTTTGGGCCATGAAGAAGAACTACACCCTCTTCGACGGCTGCACCTTCCTCTACACGGCCGAGACCGACCCCTGCATCGCCACTTGGGAGAGCACCGGCCACCAGAACGTCTACGGCTTCGGCCCCGCACTCTTCACCATCATGGCTAAGAGCAGCCCCAACCTGACGCAGCCCGATTTGTTCACGTACTGGCTCACGGCCGACTTCCGCGGATTCTTCCGCGGATTCGCACAGGAGTTGGCGGAGACGCATAACGCGCTGACGGGCGTAGTGCTCAAGGCGCACCCGTCCTCGCGGGGGCTGGTTACGCTCACCGGGAGCGACCCGCAGGACCCGCTTCACATCGAGAAGCGCCATTTCGAGGCTGCTGGGGGTCAGGATGATATCAACGCTGTCCTCACGGGCATCAAGACTGCGTGGGCGCTCGCTGATAGCGGAAGCATCGATATGAATATCGCGGAGCGGGTGTTCCCGGCCCCGGACGTGCAAACCGACGAGCAGATTAAGGACCACATTTTGGAGAATGTATTTGGTACGTTGCGTTACGGTTCCCAGGCACTCGATGCGCGAATCTGATCACAATTAGGTCATCACGCGTGCTGCACTAATCCAATGGGGGCCGACAACGGTGCGTGAAACTGACTCCGGCACTGTGATTGCTGTTAATAATGTTGCCCAGATCCGATGGCCGTATTGGATGGCAATTTCAAGGTTCGCGGCGTGGAAAATCTGCGCGTTGTCGACATCAGCTCCTGGCCCACCATTCCCGGATACTTTGTCGCAACTCCCACGTACATGGTTCGTACATCAATCTGTCATTCAGAATCACTTAATTTACGGATCCTCAGCTGTCGGAGAAGGCCGCAGATGTAATCATGGCTGCTGCAAGAACGTGATACCTGTCTTGACCTTGCGAAGCTCTCCTAAACCACACTCATTACTCCAACACGGATCCAACCTCTCCGTTAATATTTGGCAGTCCCTCTTTTCTAATTTACTAACTCTGTTATTTATTTCGTCCCAGACTGACCCAACTCTCTCGCTACTATATCACTATCGTTCTGGTTATCAGGCGTCGTGCGCCTCACTCGCATGCTCTTTCCCTCCTACATGTCGTACACTACTTCTTAAATAGCCTCGTATAATGAATAATTAATTGTATAGTCCTGAATTATCTTCGTGCCAATTTTCGTTCGGCATTTCTCTTCCCCGCTGTATGGTGTTGGAAACGCACAACCACATGTCATACATGGGGAAAAAAGTGTCGCCTCTTGTTTAGCATCCTATATTACGACGGTCGTCCCCGCCAAGCGGACGGAAATGGTGTGGATTTCACGAAGTTTTGCCTGGGTATCTGCCAGCATATATTCGCCGATGGCGACATCACTCAGCCAATCTTGAGCACTGTACCATCTTTTCAAGAAGTCCTTGTGCATTGATTGTAACATGCTTTCGATTGCAGAAATCGATGCGCAGGGCAGAAAGCTCTAGCTCATCACTGGGCGAACATGCATGAATAATCGTGATTGATCGTCCATACATGGAGCATCATACCTGGGATGTTTGCTTACGAAACCAACCAGACACTGCCCCGGAAGTTTGAAAGGGTAAGACACTAGACTTCATGTTTGCGTAGTCCACGCGCCAGGCATTCACCACAATCGGTATCGGTATCCACGCACGCCAGTCTCTCGTCAGACGTGATGAGGATCAAACCGGTCCCAGGAATGGGGAAAATCCCATCGACACCAGCGATTTCGCGGATAGAAACAGGGGTTATCGACGGTGCGGACCATCTTTTGTGCAGCTTGTGTACACGCTGGGTCATCGTCTACAGAGCCGCGAACGGCACACTCGAAATGACTATGCCACTGCCACACGGCAATGGTTGCTCGCGGCATAATTTGTACAGGGCATTGATCCATAAGTTGAGGGCGGCCATCAGCGGTCGAAAAGCCGAGCCAGTCTATCACAAGTCAGTCAGCCATGCAACTTTACAGAGAGGTGGAGTTCCACACCGAGAAGAGATTCAGGGAATCAGAAAGACTGAGAAGATGTGCGATTTCGAAGAGTACATCCAGTGGAAGGTCAATGGTTTGAAGGCACATTGTGGGGGGAAAGCAAAAGGGGTTCTACTTGTTCGGTGGGGCAGTGAAACACCGCGCGTGATGACCGCGACGTGAAGAGATCACCTAACAGACAGACAATGTAGTCATCTATCGTATACGACAGTCCGAGGTTTCTTGAGTTTTACGCGCTACGGTAATATTTCGTGAATCAATCGATCTCACAGAACAGACAGACAAAGTTTTGTTATGCAGAGCGTGTGACTGTGACATTCGACTTCATGAAGTCATAAGTTCCCTTGAAGCTCCCATTAAGCCAAGGAAATGAAGAAAACGAGTTGCCTTGGGCAAAAGGGAGTGTAATAAATTATGAGGCGGCGGGACACCACCGACGCACAACATTCCAAAAAAATGACAAGAATGCTAGACACAGACAGTCGATGTTTGCCGAGATATCCTGGCTGACTGGGACCAACGTCGGCCGAGGGGCGCTCACAGGGTTGGCAGAGATCTGTCGATTGTATGTTTATCGACCTCGGCAGACTCGGTCATCTCGGATGATCGGTTTGCCGAGATGAGATCAATCAATGTCAGTTTAGCCGCTGTAAACGCCACTTACACAGAGCTTTCGACAATCCCTGCCGCCTTATTGGTCGCTGCAGCCGGAGAAGCCTCAGCAAATGGGCTAAGTTTCCAGCTGGAATCACTTCGGCAACACACAGTATGGTCCCGTCCACACTCAGAAACTGAATCGAACGATCCGACTACAGAGTTGATCCTAAAAATGCTTTCTTCTCTCTAAAAAGTAAGGATGAACCCTCATTATTCGGCGGAGAATTGCATCCCGACTGGCAAAGTTTCAACCAACATGAAAGAGCGGGGATCGGCCCGAGGCAAGTCAGTGCATCTACTGAAACCTATCGGCAGATAATGCGGAAGTTAAGTAAAATAAACTCACTGAATTTAAACAGCAATGGGTGCGCGAGCGTCTGCCGTGGGCCTATTTGGGATTTCTGTAATGGCCGATCATTTGGCAACTTCGAACACAGCCACGTACGTACGTCTTGGGAACTTGACGGCGACGGCGTGCAACGGAGTCGCTCCGCGTCGCGACTGTCAGCACTCCCGCTCATCGGCTCATCGACGCTACCGCTAATGTCTTGGCAGGACTATTACCCTTCTTCCCTTCCAGACCATCCGTGCCTTGGGCTTTCCAACTCATCAAGTTCTTCACCTGCCAGTTTGGTTTTCAACAGGCTGCACGTTTCTTACCTAGTCCCGCATTTTTTGGGATGCATTCAATGCGCTGCCAACGGACAGATGGACAGTCGGGGCTGTCAGGGCTGCTGTAACATACCGTCACTTGCAGTGCCCGCCGCGAGAGACTACTCAGTTTCGTTGAGCAAGCAGACACGAAACGTCGCTACCGCATGGTCGAAATGATCGTGAGTACTGTTGTGTTCACGTCGGGGATTTTCCCGTCTTGGTTTGTAAATTTCCCGCGAGATTACCTAAGGTGGAGTAAGCTGATAATCAATCTGTTATTTTCATGGAGACCGATATTGATCCCGGGCAATGGATCGGGACCGCGTTTTGTGCGTCAGCATCCTGACTAGAAAGCGTACCCCAATGCAAGTCCTCGGACGCCTGAACAAATTCGCCGCTCGGGACCGCGCTTCGTGGGTCAGCATGCCCGGCTGGTCATGCACCTCGGTATGTTTTCTAGGTCAGCCATCTAGTAGACCTCATGATTTGCCTAATACTCCAGACTCGGTCTATTTCGTCTTGATCGGTGGACTTTATTTGTGGGATCGCTGCCCGTGGATCCTGAATACTTTTTTAAAATCTTTTCACTTCAACACGTTAGCCATGCAGATCTGAAATCCTGGCTCACCTGCAGAGGGAACATCTCACGGAACAAAGGGAGACTGTGAATATTTAGACCTGCATGTGTATAACGGGAAGTTCATTCTAGACGTCCAGATTACCGTCCTCTCGCCATGTGGATCTCCCTTATACCCCAGGCCAGATGGTCGGCCGACCATTTCACAGCCTGCACTCGTCATGTAATTGCAGGATGCTTATTGGCAGAGGCTTCCAACACGAGCTGACACTCCTCCGTTCAATTCAATGATTTGAAACGATTCAAATATCCCCCTTTCATTCTCCGTTCTCACAAGTTTTCCCAGGTCAAACCACAATAATCCAACGATCCTGATTTGTTGCCATCCTTCAAAATAACCAGTGCAATATTCCCGATACGATACAAGCGAAGTTTGGCTGCGGATTTCGCTCGCACAATGGATCATCCGGGGCATCGGTTTTGATCTGTATGGTTCACAGCATCCCCTTTACGCGTAAGCGCGTACCCGCAGAGCTATAAATTGGGATGAACGCTGAACGGATTCCTCAGACACTCAGTCTTTCCCCGGTTCCCCTCCTCGGTAATGCATTTCACTCCTCTCGCGATCGCTGCGCTTGCAACCTATGTTCGGGCTGCTCCCTCTCCGCATGCTCCTCGTGCTACCTGCCCAGACGGTACGCAGGTCGGCAACGCCGCCTGCTGCGCCTTCATCGCTGTAAGCACTAGAGCTCGCCAGCGTATTTCAAGAGCTGACTGTCTCCGAATATTTAGGTCGCACAAGATCTTCAGGAGAATCTTTTCCAGAACGAGTGCGGTGAGGACAGCCACGAATCTCTGCGTCTAACGTTCCGTACGTCTTTCACCTATCGTTTCACCAAATGAATTGGATCTGATTTTACCACAGACGACGCGATCGCGATCAGTCAAAAACTCGGACCATCGGCGTACGCAGTGGCTATTCAGTTTCTGTTATACTTGCTCATCGATATCTGATGTTAACAGCGGAGGTGGAGCCGATGGAAGCATGCTTCTGTTCCCAACGGTGAGGTTTGATGGATATTAGCGCCCCATTGAAACTCACGTCGTGGAAGGTTGAACCCAACTTTCTGGCCAACGCCGGAATTGACGACTCAG
Source organism: Mycena epipterygia (assembly GCA_029281465.1). NCBI lineage: Eukaryota > Fungi > Basidiomycota > Agaricomycetes > Agaricales > Mycenaceae > Mycena > Mycena epipterygia. The sequence continues at coordinate 202,455 of JARJCQ010000020.1, forward strand.
TGAATAATCTGTTACCGTTCCTGGCGCGCCACCCTGTGAGCGCGGGGGATCTGGTTCAGTTCGCCGGTGAGTACCTCGTGCCTTCGGGATCCAATCAGTCTAACGACGGCTTCAGGGGCTGTGGCGTTGAGCAATTGCCCAGTACGCTACTAAATCTAATCATTTTCTATGCAACTTGCTTCAACCCAATTATTCCAGGGTGCTCCCCAGCTCGAGTTCTTGGCCGGCCGCCCCAATGCTACCGCTGCTGCGATTGATGGATTGATCCCCGTAGGAGGAGTTTATTGTGGTCGCACCAGGTAATAACACTGTATTCACAGGAACCGCAAGACACTGTGGATTCCATCCTCGAGCGCTTCGCCGATGCTGGTAATTCTTTATGCTCTCTTCTTCAGATATAAAATTCTCATTTCGCACGCAGGCAACTTTTCGGCTTTCGAGGTCGTCAGTCTGTTGGCTAGCCACAGCATTGCGCGTGCTGATGACGTGAGTGAACGGTGAAATCAACAGTGTCGAGGTTCCGATTGCAGCCCTTAGGTGGACCCTACTCTAGCCGCTGCGCCTTTCGACTCCACACCCTTCACTTTTGACACCCAGATCTTCCTTGAGGTCCTCCTCGCCGGTACAGGCTTCCCTGGAGGGGACAACAATGTCGGTGAGGTCATGTCTCCGTTGCCCCTGGGAAGCGGGAACGATACTGGAGAGCTTCGCCTCCAATCCGACTTTGCGCTCGCTCGGGATTCGCGCACTGCGTGCTTCTGGCAGGGATTCGTCAGTGAGTGTTGGGAAATTTATGAAAATGCATTCAGTCACCGATATGCATTGCAATCACAGACGAGCAGGATTCCATGACCTCAAGCTTCAAGGCGGCCATGTCCAAACTCGCGATCCTCGGCCACAACCGTGCGGATCTCATCGACTGCTCCGATGTCGTCCCCGCCACTGTAAACACACCGGTGAAGCCCGCGAGGTGAGAAATTCATTTGAATTATAATGAGGTCGTCTAACGTCTTGGTTAGCTTCCCGGCGACTAAGAGCGCGGCAGATCTTCAGCTCAGCTGTGACACTCTTGCCTTCCCCTCTCTTACCACAGATAGTAAGTCACTCCACTACTAATCACCGACCCAGGAATGAATTTTGCATTTTTAGCTGGAGCGCAGGAGACCCTTATTCCCCACTGCCCGGATGGGGGAGAGGACTGCCCCTCCATTGAGTTCGATGGTCCCGCTTGATTTTAATTTAATTCTTCTTCACGGTGGTATTTTCAGTTCCTGTAGATTAGAATATCGTCCTCGGGTCTGTAATGGGAATCAATTGTCCTACGATGTGTCGCAATATTTAATTCGCGTTCCAAATCACCAGAATTTGCCTCGCTTTCTTCAAAATCTCACTCAACTTGCGTCGACGACGAGCCCCTATTTGACTGAACCTGATGCAGATCTAGTAATTGATCTGTGACACACTCTCTTATCGATTCCATCGGGTGACGACATGGTCATGTTGTATCAACAAACTGTAAGGTACCATTTTACTATTTAGTTACTCTTTAGCTACGAGTCACATGTATGGTAGATTATCTAAAACAACTCAGTTTGTTGAAAATCTTATTGGCAATTCCGTGGCCTACATTTTCTACCACACCACCAAAAAAATGCTAACATCAACTTCTCATTTCGGACGTGGGGAATCGAACCCCAGATTGCCTCAGTACCTTGTCTCGTTCTAGAACCGGTAGAGGCGGTGTTCCCTACACAACATCCGATTCCCTGAAAACTTACTCTCCGGCTCATACCCCATCGCATCGACCCCGAACAAACCGAAATGCGCGGGCGGTTCAATGATGGTACCAATGCAATCCAAAGCTTCGTCGCTTTGCTCCTTCTGCTCATGTACTTGCGGGCTGGAGCAGGGAACGTCGAGAAAGAGAGAGGAGAATTGGATATCCAGCGAGAGAGAGAATGGACAGGAAATGAAATCAAAAACCTCGAAACGCAGTCTCACAAAACAAACTGAAATCAAACCAAAATCAAACTCGAACAAAGCGCAAAAATGTAAAGACACCTGAAGTGGACAATTCATTAGACTGATAACGAAGTGGGGCTTTACCCGTGTCCAGATCCGGGACGACGGGGAGGTCGTATAGTACACTGCTGCTAGGAGCTCAGTTAAGCTTGATGAGCAGGTAGTTGCCGCGGCTCGGCTCTCGGCTAGCCGTGGGAGCCGAGCCAAAATAAGCCAACCGCAGCCAGCTGATCTCTGACGGGCTTTTTGACGGCTAAGCCGTGGCTTTGATCGGCATGTAACAGCATTTGACAGGCTTAAGAACGGGTCTTTCTGCTCTCTTCTGCGCTCTTTCTGGACAACCTCCTCTCTTCCGTGTTGCATATGCATTCCAGATCATCAATGAAACTAATGCCAGCCTTTTTCCTCCCCACAATGCCACTATTATTGCACATCAACAGTGCCGGACTGACGGTCTTCGACGACTCTTATCGGATTGATGCCTTGAGGATAGCTTCGGACCAACGGGACGCCCTTTCTCATGTCCCGCAATCTGAGGTGAACAGCTGAATAGGTGGTCAATGGATTCCCGTACTATATCGCGCTGGGATCCTGGCCACCTAAGGGGTTTGGGCCCGTTTTCGACTTTCTACGGGGGATTTTCCCAGGTTCGTGGACCCTAGGCAATAGGCGCGCATCCTACGAAGAGATTGAGCATATTCATGGTAATTTTGGTGCTGTTTTGAGTGCCCAACGAATTGAATTTTCAAGGATTTCCCCATTGTTGGCGGCGAATGAGGGCCCACGCCGTTTCCCATAGTGTACATTGGATCCATATGATGTATTTTGGGCACTTATATCATACATTGGACCTTGCAAAAGTAGTGTAGCGGAGATATTTTACAAAGGCCCTCGGCGGCGGGATCCATAATGTCATCTAAATCGGGTTGGTGCGCCAGTGGTAACACGCTGTAGGTCAAAATAAGTGATATAGAGGTTCATTGGAACCCAATGAACTATCCTGAACACATACCTCTACTTTTGAGGTGTACGGTTGAGAACCCGACGTTTAATCTTTTTTCGGGGTCAAATGGGTGATTTTCTATCTGCATTTGGATCAGGAGGCAGGGGGAAGTGTTCGAGTGGTGTACTATGGAGTATATTGAGGCCTCACCTATCATGATGGATACTGCAAGGTGTTAGAACCATAGTCTTCAAGAGTCCATCGGTATCTCAAATTTCAGAGTGCAAACATTGAGTTTGTGTTACAGTTGTGTTGGTGAATTTGATGATGCAGGGCAAGTTTTCCGCCAGGTGCTGCTGACAAGAAGGAAGCCCAAGGCCTAGCAAACAAATGAGCACTCAATGTCCTGGATCCACCACGCATTGGTTGAGAAACAAGCGAGACGTTCGGGGTTAAGAAATTGATGTTCTCACCCTTCGGACCGCGATCAACCCGGGCACAGTGTTGGATGAACTCATCACTTTGGGTTGAAATTTGGTCTCAAGGTGCACAATGGGTCATATTCCATCATGCAAGTACAAAGGGGAGATATTATATGCTCCAGTGTCTTATATTTGACCTGTGGCCAGCTTCCTAGTGTGGCCAGGATCCTAGTCACTGATAATAAAGGTATTGGGCTTACCATCGCGGGGACATTTCGCTTATTGATGGAATGTTTATTAAACTTTCCGCACCGTTAGGTTGCCCAGTTTCTATGCGCTACGCGCCACTGTTAAACTTTCTTATAGTCCTATACCATTGTCAAGGTATATCATGGCTTCCCCAGAATGAATCTGTCTCAAGTCGTCTTTCATCGCCGACCTTTTTGTTGGAGATTGATGGTGCATCTATAATTAGTGATGCGATCGGCCGACATCAGTCAGCCCGAGGTTGCTCACTCAGCTGTTGGAGGACTCGGAATTAAGTAGAATATTCTAGATAAAATACTAATAGGTATATAAACTGTAGTAGTTAGCTGTAGGCTCCTTACGAGTTTTTACCCAGTCGCCTAACAGCGCAAGTGTCAAGCTTAACTGCTTCGGCTAAATCACCAACACTTTTGATGCCTCTGAGTCTGGGTCAGTGCCTGCAGCAGGAGGCAGATGGATACCTGATGGAGGGCCCCTACCACTTTGGATCTGTGCGTTACTGGGAAGTATGTCGACTTTTTCTATGTTGCACTTGTTTCTCAAAATTGATTTGTACCCGGCATGAAAACCAACTCAGATACCCCACTATCTTTAGATTTGCACTCGACATCCTCCCGATCCAGGGTTCTGCTGCTCCAGGGTTCTGCTGCTCCAGGGTTCTGTTGTTCCCTGTGAACATGTCTTTTCCTTGAGCACCGAAACTGAGACCGACAGACGCAGTAATATTGCGCTAGAATTGATGGAGGTTCTTCAAATGCTCAAGTTCGCTGTCAAGAAAGATCGAGGACTCAATTTCCCGGCGGGGATGCCAAGAGAGGAGGAACTCTGGGTTCTGGAATTGGCCATGGACACGAACAACTTGGTACCGGAGGATGTGACGGGTTTTAGTTCTTTCATTAACGCCGGCTATAATTCCGACTAATTTTAATGTAGTTTACTTGCGAATTGTACCAGAATCTTTCCCTCCGTTCTACTTCCCGCTCGCGTATATGCCTTCTCATTGCTTGCAAGACGAGTACATGGATTGATTGTGATTTTTGTTCCTGTCGCGCATCTAGTCCTCGCACCTCGCCCGCGCAGAGAGAGCTGGGATGTGAAGTCCTTCCTGGGCGATGTTGCCTCACAATGGCACCGGGAGTCCGCAGCTGCTTGGGCGTGCACGGCGTTTTTTCAGTTCTGCCTGACTCGATGACATCCTCAGCCGTTCGGTCTGGCTCGCTTTCTCCTTCGGGTGCCAGCAGTACAGAATCCAGTGCTTCGTCTAGGACGATTACGATGGTCTCCACAAGAGCTGTTACGTCCTCGCACTTATCCTCCCGCTCTTGGATGCCCTCGAGCGCGAGCAGGGTTCAATCCGCAGCTTTGTCTGAATCGATGACTTCTGCTTTTTCCATCGGTTCCACTCACCCCGTCTCATCTCCCCACGTGGGCCATCCGATCCTCCATCGTCCGCGTTTTCCTCTGGCTCTTCGGCAGCACCCTGGTATCTGGTCACCGGGAGCGGTACAGCGAGTGGGGGTGCTCCCTCATCACTGCTGGCGAGCGGGGCAGTTTGAACACCAACTGCGGCCACATCTTCTACGACTGTCGTCGGCGTTGGAGGTGTGTGTGCGCCGAATCCCACAGGGCTACAAACACTGGCGGGGGCGAGGGAGGCAACAGTCCAACAACACCTATGTTGAATCCCACAGTGCCAACGAACACTGGCGGAGGCGGGGGAGGAGATCAATCTACTGCGACGCCGCAGACCACAACGGGAACTGGGACCGAGACCAATTCACTCACTGACAAAGGGAGAAAACCTCATCTGTTTTTTTGCTAGATATTTCGGTAAACCTGAAATTGCGAGGATGTCAAAGCCACTAGTCCGAGGTTTGTGACTCCGCGCGGGAGAGTACCTTACAGTACTGTCGCTAACATCCGGTACCAACGTGATCCTCAGTACAAATCTGCGTTCCTCAAAGCCACCCGGTTCCGTTCGCGAGTTGTTCATGAGCTGTATCTTCTCCCCGATAAGGAACTTCTACTAGAGGAGCACTGATCCTGCGTCATTGGCGTGGGGTTTATCTGCGTCGGGAAACAGGATGCGATCCCAGTAGGCCACCAGGTCCACGGCCCAAGCCTTCTTGCTCGCTAATACCTCGACGAGCCGCTGCATATAGTAGTAGTAGCGTTCACGATAGTTGATTCCTGTCTCGTCGCCGATTTCGGTGAGTTGCGTATCGGCCGAGTGCAGCCAGATAGCCTAAGCGTAGTGAGCGGAGAACAAAGGTTGAAGGAACAAATACAAATACGACTTACAAGGCAGCAGGAATTGATTATCGCGCCAAGAGTTGTGAATTGGATCTTGTACATCTTTTCGACGGTCTTGGCAGCCGGCCGCTTGATCTTGCCACTGAAGAGACATTCGGCACCATTGGGTCCGCGAATGAGGGAAGCGTATATCTTGCCATTCATGATCAATGAGCACAGAAAGGACGGATTTAAATGCTTGTTACGTGACCGATCGCAGAGTTTCAACCAACATGAACAAACGGGGACCGGTCCGAGGTTCAGTATCTACTGAAACTTGTAGGAATTAAGTAAAATAAACTCACTGAATTTAAACAGCGCGAGCGCCAGTGGTTGGCGCCTATTCTCAGCCGAATTGGGATTTCTGTGATGGCCGATCATTCTGCAACTCCGAACACAGCCACGTACGTACGTCTTGGAGACTGGACGGCAACGGAGTCTCCGCGTCACGACTGTCAGCACTCCCGCTCGTTGGCTTATCGACGCTACCAGACGCTACCGCTAATCCACTCTTCTTCCGCTTCCGGACCATCCGGGCCTTGGACTTTCCAACTCATCAAGGTCTTCACCTGCCAGTTTGGTTTTCAACAGGCTGCACGTTTCTTACCTGGTTCCGCATCTTTTGGGACGCGTTTAATGCTCTGCCAACGGACAGACGGACAGTCGGGGCTGCTGTAACATACCGTCACTTGCAGTGCTCGCCGCGACAGACTCCTCATTTTCGTTGAGCAAGCAGACACGAAACGTCGCTACCGCATGGTCGGACTGATCGTGAGTACGGGTGTGTTCACGTCGGGGATTTTTCCCGCGAAATTACCTAAGGCCGAGAGAGCTGATAATCAATCTGTTATTTTCATAGAGACCGATATTGATCCCTGGGCAATGGGCCGATCGGGATTGCGGTTTGTGCGTCAGCGTTCCGAACAGAAGCGTACCCCAGTGCAAGTCCTCGGACGCCTGAGCAAATTCGCCGCTCGGGACCGCGCTCCGTGGGTCAGCATGGCCGATTGCTCATATACCCCGGTATATTTTCTAGGCCAGCTATCCTAGACCTCATGATTTGTCTAATGCTCCAGACTCGATCTATTTCATCGTGATCGGTGGTCTTTATTTGTGGTATCGCTTCCCGTGAATCCTGAATACTTTTTTTGTCTTTTCACTTCAACACGTTAGTGACGCAACTCTGAAATCCTGGCGCATGTGTATAACGGGAAGTTCATTCTAGACGTCCAGATTACCGTCGCCATGTTGATCTTCCTTATACCCCAGGCCAGATGGTCGGCCGACCATCTCGCCGTTCAGTTCGCAGCCTGCACTCGTCATGTAATTGTAGGATGCTTATTGGCAGAGGCTTCCCACACGAGCTGACACTCCTCCGTTTAATTCAATGGTTTGAAACGATTCAAATATCCCCCTTTCATTATCCGTTCTCACAAGTTTTCCCAAGGCCGAAACCACAATAACTCCGGCGACCCTGATTTGTTGTTAACATCCTTAAAAATAACTACTGGAATATTTCCGATACGATACCAGCGAGGCTTGGCTGCGGATTTCGCTCGAACAATGGATCATCCGGAGTATTGGTTTTGATCTGTATGGTTCACAGCATCCCCTTACGCGTAAGCGCGTACCCGCAGAGCTATAAATTGGGATGAACGCTGAACGGATTCCTCAGACACTCAGTCTTTCCCCGGTTCCCCTCCTCGGTAATGCATTTCACTCCTCTCGCGATCGCTGCGCTTGCAACCTATGTTCGGGCTGCTCCTTCTCCGCATGCTCCTCGTGCTACCTGCCCAGACGGTACACAGGTCGGCAACGCCGCCTGCTGCGCCTTCATCGCTGTAAGCACTCGAGCTCGCCAGCGTATTTCAAGAGCTGACTGTCTCCGAATATTTAGGTCGCACAAGATCTTCAGGAGAATCTTTTCCAGAACGAGTGCGGTGAGGACAGCCACGAATCTCTGCGTCTAACGTTCCGTACGTTTTTCACCCATCGTTTCACCACATAAATTTGGATCTGATTTTGCAACAGACGACGCGATCGCGATCAGTCAAAAACTCGGACCATCGGCGTACGCAGTGGCTATTCAGTTTCTGTTGTACTTGCTCATCGATATCTGATGTTAACAGCGGAGGTGGAGCCGATGGAAGCATGCTTCTGTTCCCAACGGTGAGGTTTGATGAATATTAGCGCCCCATTGAAACTCACGTCGTGGAAGGTTGAACCCAACTTTCTGGCCAACGCCGGAATTGACGACTCAGTGAACAATCTGTTACCGTTCTTGGCGCGCCATCCTGTGAGCGCGGGGGATCTGGTTCAGTTCGCTGGTGAGTACCTAGTGCCTTCGGGATCCAATCGGTCTAACGACGGCTTCAGGGGCTGTGGCGTTGAGCAATTGCCCAGTACGCTACTAAATCTAATCATTTTCTATGCAACTTGCTTCAACCCAATTATTCCAGGGTGCTCCCCAGCTCGAATTCTTGGCCGGCCGCCCCAATGCTACCGCTGCTGCGATTGATGGATTGATCCCCGTAGGAGGAGTTTATTGTGGTCGCACCAGGTAATAACACTGTATTCACAGGAACCGCAAGACACTGTGGATTCCATCCTCGAGCGCTTCGCCGATGCTGGTAATTCTTTATGCTCTCTTCTTCAGATATAAAATTCTCATTTCGCACGCAGGCAACTTTTCGGCTTTCGAGGTCGTCAGTCTGTTGGCTAGCCACAGCATTGCGCGTGCTGATGACGTGAGTGAACGGTGAAATCAACAGTGTCGAGGTTCCGATTGCAGCCCTTAGGTGGACCCTACTCTAGCCGCTGCGCCTTTCGACTCCACACCCTTCACTTTTGACACCCAGATCTTCCTTGAGGTCCTCCTCGCCGGTACAGGCTTCCCTGGAGGGGACAACAATGTCGGTGAGGTCATGTCTCCGTTGCCCCTGGGAAGCGGGAACGATACTGGAGAGCTTCGCCTCCAATCCGACTTTGCGCTCGCTCGGGATTCGCGCACTGCGTGCTTCTGGCAGGGATTCGTCAGTGAGTGTTGGAAATTTTATGAAAATGCACCCAGTCACCGATATGCATTGCAATCACAGACGAGCAGGATTCCATGACCTCAAGCTTCAAGGCGGCCATGTCCAAACTCGCGATCCTCGGCCACAACCGTGCGGATCTCATCGACTGCTCCGATGTCGTCCCCGCCACTGTAAACACACCGGTGAAGCCCGCGAGGTGAGAAATTCATTTGAATTATAATGAGGTCGTCTAACGTCTTGGCCAGCTTCCCGGCGACTAAGAGCGCGGCAGATCTTCAGCTCAGTTGTGACACTCTTGCCTTCCCCTCTCTTACCACAGATAGTAAGTCACTCCACTACTAATCACCGACCCAGGAATGAATTTTGCATTTTCAGCTGGAGCGCAGGAGACCCTTATTCCCCACTGCCCGGATGGCGGAGAAGACTGCCCATCCATCGAGTTCGATGGTCCCGCTTGATTCTAATTTAATTCTTCTTCACGGTGGTATTTTCAGTTCCTGTAGATTAGAATATCGTCCTCGGGTCTGTAATGGGAATCAAGTGTCATACGATGTGTCGCAATATATAATTAAATTATCAAAATTTGCCGTTGCTCACTCACTTTCATCAAAATCTCACCCAACTTGTGTCGCCGAGCCCCTATTTAACTCGAACGTGATGCGGATCGGAATCAATCTTTGTGACCGGTTTGTGACACCCTTTCTTCTACCGATTCCACGACCAGCCACGATTCTACTCCAGCCCTCAGATGGACCCGGATCTGAGTCTGGATGGATTAGCAAGGTTTCCCCTTCCCCTGAGAGTAAGACTTTGTCACCAGGGCGAAACAGTACCGGCTCACGTTTGGCTCACGTTTTGTAACTGCGCAGAGATTGGCTACGTCTGCCGCCGCTAATGGCTCCATCCAGGCTCTATGTACTCTAGTCCCCAGCACCGCCATGTCACAAAGGGGGCCGCTCCTCGCCGTATTCTACCCCCATCTTGATCCCGCGGGTATCCCCACCGCGGCAGCGCTCGATGCAAGCCTGGTGGCCGGCCCAAGCCAAACAGCAATCAGGCGAGCTTTTTTAAGCCTCGCGGCTCTTCCTGATCTTCCAGCACCCCCGAGTGACACTCTGGACCAAACGAGCATGGCCATGGATGAAATTCCTGCATACGTTCAGCAACAATCTTCCCGACTTCCCATCGCGGCGCGATTTGTATTACAACTTAACGATCGTACTTGGCTATTTCCAGGAGCACTGTGATAAACTCGTCGCATGCACTCCTGGGGTGCGCGTCTTCGTCGCCACAGCATGGGTGGTCTTCCTCGATCTTGGGTACACAGCTGGTTTAACGAGCATTTGCCATTTCGTCTACAACGATAACAAGGTGGATGGAATGCTATGGAATGAAGAGTATATGGAGGGGTCCGGGGACACCTTCTCAAATCTCGCATCCATGGTGGTGCGGCATATCAGGTATGGCCTCGACACACAGCCTATGACAGCAACCGAAATATTCCTCATCGCGGTGGCCATCAAATTCATCGCCGACACGGCCGACTTCGATTCGGATAGTACAGCTCAGTTGTACGAGGACGAGTTCCTGGCGCATGGATTGGCTGGCGCCGTCACGGAAGCGATTTGTGGGCTCAATCCCGTGATTTCGGATCATGCCATTGGGCCGGAACTTTTGGATAACTTGCTTCGTCTCCTCAGCAGGGCGTTGATGCACGCTTCGGTTTACTTGTGGGTAACCGAGGCTCTAAAAGCTGGCCTGTTGCGTGCGGTTGCCACCTCTATGGTCGTCGGTGGTGAAAATATCCATCAGCACCTGGAGCACTATTTGACCACCGACGACGATCCCGGCGTCTCTGGTTTATCGCAGCGTCGTGGCACGGCTAGACCACGCATATCGCAATACAGAGGACCTCGAAAACAGTGAAGCATTCCAGCATTCAAGGTTTAATCAGTGGAGGGCATTGAGTACGCTCGCACGGGAGCGTATCGTCGTATGCTCGCAGTGCATTGGGCCCGACACTCTGAAGAGTAGTCTGTGTCTCGACAGACAGGCAAGGTTTCATTAAACTCGAGGGATGGAATGCTAACGGCGCATTCTGCTTTGTATCACATTCAACACCTATCCTCGAATGCCACCTGCATCAGGTGCTTCCACAACAAATCGTATCCACGAGTTCGACCGGAATAGTGAAGGCACGTTCATTCCTGACTAGCATACATTCATCATCATCAGCTGTCGGCGCTGAATGAGGGAGAATGTGTATGTATGTAATGATACGCCTACCGAGGCCCTTGGACATCTTGATCAAACCTCTCCAATCCCATTGAAGTTCCTTCCGTTCGGACCCTCGATTCCGAGGCCTCAGTTCCGAGCCCCCGTATATCAGTATGTAGATGCGCCACTAGCATCGGGGACTTCCGCTGACCTTTACGCTCACAGGGTGCGCATTGCGACAATCTCTGACGTGTATCTCTTTGCGCCTGGTGATTAATCTAACTTGGAATGCTGCACAAAATGCGCCCAGTTAGTCCGAAGCGCCCGCTATTTCTGAAGGTAGAAATCATCCATAGATTGTTATTCCAGACATTCTGATTATAACAGCCAAACACGCAGCGAGTGCATCCATTCTCCCTTTCAAGCCGTTACATTACGGCCTAATTCCACAAAATTTACCCGAAGACATCGGCGAAGAAGGTTACTTGAACCTCGGTTTCTGCCTATATACATTCGATTAACCTTCCTAACGAGCCAACGCTAGTCGCGACGAGTAATCGGGAACCATTGCGATAATTTTTGACTCCTAGCTCTTTGCGCCTGGTGATCAATCCAACTTCGGATGCTCCACAAAATACGCCCAATTACTCCGAAGCGCTCGATATTCCTTGAGGTAGATTGTTATTCCAGGCATTCTGATAACAGCCAAACACGCGACGAGTGCATCCATTCTTCCTTTCAAGCCGTTATATTACGACCTAATTCCACAGTTTCCCGAAGACATCGGCGAAGAAGGTTACTTAAACCTCGGTCTGCCTATATACATTCGATGGACCTTCCTAACGAGCCGCGCCAGTGGTGACGAGTAGTCGGGAACTATGGCAAGGTTGAGTCAGGATTGGTTAAAGTTATTCCTCGTTTTTTCACTCCGAGATGCAGATTTTAGATGGATTATATTCTAGTCGGATAGGCAGGGGTGTGTCGGTGCGTAGATTTCCCTCAGCATCCCGCATGAAGAAATTTGATGTGGGACTTACCTCGTCTCTTTTGCGTGGCAACGTTTCGAGGAGACATATTTCACAAATCAAACTGCGTTCCGAAGTTGCTTTGAAGATATCAAGTCCTAGGAGTTGAGCACGCGACCATGGAGCCAGCGACATTAAGAAGAAGAGGATGTCTGATATCGATTGATCCGCAAATTAAGGTAACCAAAAAAGAACTGGTCCCATTCTTTACCTTGAGCTGACGCCGTTACATACAGACATCGGCGGATAGAGCTCCCCTGAACCTCGGTCTGCCAACGAATTTTGAATCGTTGTCGACGGAGATGTCCGTCATTCCTGGTGCGTTCCTGACGTACACAACTAAATCGGCTGAAGGGTTTGACACGTACCTTGATATTACCTCGTTCCCGGGACTCCGTCGAACCCGGTCCGCTCAACGGACGTTGGAAGAAGTGAAATTCGGAAGGGTGAGGGTTCAACACGAGGTAATGTGTCGCGATGTCTACGACCCTCTTGGCTGATCTTTATCATCCATCGGCTTGAAATGCCTACCAGCACGCGTATAAAAGCAAGTTCAAGTAAATCATTCCCTCAGAGTAAACCCTCACACATTCCACAGCTCATGCACTTCAATCTAACTGCCCTTGTCAGCGCCGTCGTCGTGACACTCGCGTTGCACGGCGTCTCCGCTGAAAAACCCTCGTATTTCTGTTCATCCTCCGTCTCCGCTCAGTCTGACGACGCCTCCAGTAGCGAAAACCCGGGCGTCGCTTCTCACAACGGACGCTCGATTACGCAACTCCCTCTCTCGTTTGACTCTTTTGAGGAGGAATTGCGCCAACTCCTCAACCTCCCAGAACAGATCGCCCCCTACGCCGCATCATCTATGGCACTTATCTGTGTCAAGGAAACGCTGCAACCCCAGCCGCAGAAGGCTGGCGACGCGGTCCCCAACCATTTCTTTGTGCGCCTCAAGCCCGGCGTTGACTACGACGCACACCTGCGCGAAGTCAAGGCTCTTTTCCCCGAGGCCGAGAAGTGCGATAAGATAAAACCCGAAATACTCATGGACGGCCCTCTGTTCAAGGAGATGGGTTACTACGGCGGTCTCTTCGGCCCGTCTCTCGTCGCTGCGATCAAGAAAATGCCCGGCGTGGAGAGCGTCGAGCCCGACACCATCGTCGAGGCAGAATCCTGTATTCCGGACCCGAATTCCGTAGCAGGGAACGTCACGGTGCAGGAACACTTCCCAGACACTACTTGGTGCGAATTCATGGCCCTCATCGCATGTTCAATCTGTGATTGCTCGGAGTAGGAATCTCAATCGACTCAATACCAGGGAGGCGGCGGTCCATCTGGACCAGGAGCATACCCTCGCATCACGCAATTGGCCGTTCACGACCATCGACGTCCACGGGATCGGCCAAGAAGTTAATGTGCGTCTGTCCGTCTCTTCTCGTATCCCCCTTCGCACTTCAACTGGCTCTCAGGTCTACGTCATTGACTCGGGCGTCAATGACCATCCCGATTTGGAGGGCCGTATATTTAGAATTCCCAAAGCAAACGTCATCGAGGGTGATAACCCAGAAGATACGATGGACACCTACGGCCACGGAGTAAGGGGCGTCTTGTTTTCGTTGCAGCCGCGGGCTTATGATTCGAATTTAGACAGCGGTGGCCGGATTAATTGCAGGTAAAGTGACTGGGGTTGGGAAATACGCTACTATCATCCCGGTCAAGGTGATGCACGCAACACCGGGCACCACGGGGAACATCGTTCTTGAGATCATACGGGCACTGGAATGGAAGCAGCTCAAAGGGGGCTTGACCGTGATTAACCTTTCCGTGGGCTTGGGCAACGGCCCGCTAGTTACAAGTACGATTGCGTTGGTACGTTCGTTATGGTCGTCGAACTTGGGTCTGGACTGAACACTCTGGACCAGGCCTTCAAGCGCGGGGCGCATATTGTGAAATCCGCTGGGAACACTGGACTCAACGAATGTGCAACCACTCTGGGAGATACAAGTGAACCCCCTATTTTTCCTTAATGTCTAAACCTAATGTCCGTCATAGTGCCTGATGGGAACGCCAGGGTGAACGGGCCCATCACCGTCGGAGGAACCACATACCAGGACAGGAAGGTCGCGCTCTCCAATTTCGGTCCCTGCCTCACGGTATATGCGCCTGGTCAGGCCCTCGTTGTTCCCTCGATTGACTTGCAGAAGAACCCCGATGTAGGTGCTCCCCACACCCATTCAGCTCCTTTAAATATTTTATACAGGGTTTCGAATCGTTCACGGGCACGTCGGGATCAGCGGCGCTGACGTCTGGTCTCGTTGCGACGATCCTGGCAGTGAAGCCGGGTCTCACGCCCGAGGCAATGAAGGCCGAAGTTAAACGTTTGGCTGCCACACCGCCGAATCCAATTTATCCCGGCGATATGTCTGGATCCCCCAAGTTCATTATCCAAGTACCTGTACCTCCACCTAAGGCGGTCACTTTCGGGGGGCTGCTTCAGCGCGCCATAGTCGTACTGTCGGGGATTTTCTACTGGGCGTGATTCCGTCCCACTCGTTCTGTGATCATATGCTTACTTTTTTCGGATATCTTGTCGTTTACAAAGCTGTTTGAATCGTATTACCTTCGAAGTCAGGTCCCTTGAATTCAATATCAATTTCATGGGTCATGCAACACCACCCCCAGTGAACCGAAACACGAGTGGAAAACCTGGGGTTCGGTATGAAATCCTCGCAATGTATTTTTCATTCTGCCTTTGGACCCCAACGAAAACGTACTTTAAATAGTTCAGGGGAACACAGGGGTGGCGGGGATAAATTTACCGATAGGGATGCAAATAGACACACCCAACAAAGAAAAATATCGACATATGTCGAAATCACTGCCTAGTTTATGTAAATCAGTAGCTCATTCAAAATCGATAAAAATTCAATCTTTCATTCAAGCTGAAAAGCAAGATGGAAAGAGCTGCAATCAGTGGCTCTTTCGAAAACAGAGAGTTACTCACTCTCGGTGAGTTGTGAAGGGACTCCTGAAAGCTCATCTTTCAGCTTCCATTTCCAGAAAGAAGAAAGACCTTCTTTTCACACAGTTAAAACATGCATTGGATTTCTTTCTTTCCTATTTCTCTGAAATTTTTGCCCTTATATGGAAATCTTTCCTAAAAAAATGAAACAAAGAACTCCGATGCACCTTTTGACTATGGGAGAAAGAAAATCTTTGTTCTATCTGTAAATGGCCGCTGAAATGCAACCTTTCAGCAATCCTTTCACAACTCACTAAGAGTGAATAAGTCACTGTTTTTTGAAAGGGCCGATGATTGCGGCTCTTTCCATCTTGCTTTTCAGATTGAATGAAAGATTGAATTTATATCAATTTAAATGGGCTATTGATTTACATAAACTAGGCAGTGATTTCGACATATGTTGATATTTTTCTTTGTTGGGTGTGAGATGGGCGGAAAGCCACATGGGACAGCGAAATGGAAGCAAATGGTTTATATTTTACAACGGTATAAGAACGGATGTATATTGATCTAAATATCCCCGGGGAACATCCCGAGATGACTGTCGATTGTTAGTGATTAGATTTTTCAAACGCAGCCGGCATACATACCGCTTTATGGAGTCGCGGGCGGTCCGAGGAAGTGGTCCGCCATGGACGCGCGTAATGTTTTGAGGAGGCTCGAAAAGGCTTTCTCGACGCCGCCCATGAGACAGCCAGACCGACTACAGGCTGTAGATAGAGCACGCCGGAGCTCGTTTAACCTTTCCACGGGGTCCGCGCCGTTTGGCAGCGTTTTCGCTTCCCGAACCCACACATCGTCCCAAACAATGCAACAACGGTGACATGCGTTGAGCATAGGGGGATCCGCAGCGATGCGGCGCCAGCAAAGCGACAGCGAACGATAACCCGTGAGGAGGCGGAGCTTGTGGACATCACTCAGTTCTGCGGGGAGGGGTGGGGCCGCCTGGGTGGTTGGGATATCTGCAACCGGGTCATCAAGTCGCTGGAGCTGGAGATAGTAAAGATCGCCCAGGAGGTCGCGGAATCCGAGTTTGTCGGCCTTATCCAACGCATAGGCCAGGCGAAGTGATGGGTCGTTGTCGCGAAGCCGCTTCACCCAGGACTTGCGAATCGACGCCTTGACCGCGGCCAGCGGACAAAGCCGATCGAGCTCCAGAAGCCGTACATACAGGCCAGGAGTGCAGGTCTGGAAAATTGCGTAGTCTCTTCTCCCACAGACGTGCGCGATAGCCTGCGTGGCCCATCGTTCGAACGCCTCAAGGCGGTATTTGTGCGTGAAACGGGCCGCGTGGATGAGTCTGTTGATTTCAGCCGAGCGGATTTGGCTGTATTGAAGAACCAGAGGACTAGATGCGAAGTGAGGTGCCACTCGGACACGATTTCAGACGATGAATAACGCACGATGAATAAGCGTAGCCAAAGAATGCCCGCATTTGTTCCACGGTATCTCCCCACAGCCTTATAGGGTCGCTATCCGTCTCGCCTTCAAACGTACTCTCGGGACCGCTGGGCAGCGAAAACAAGCCGGTAAAGGCGGACCCCTCATGATTCAGGAGATGCCGGTGCACCTAGGCCACTCAGAATTGATAATTTCACGATCGAATAGAGGGAAATACCTTAAAAAGCGTGTTCTCGACTCGGAGAATACAGTCGCCATCGCGCCTGTAGAACGCAGAATCTCGGACAACCTCCTCGTTCTCAGGGTCGACGAGGGTCTGATCCTCGAGTCGCGGTCGATTGCGCGGAGGAGCATCGAAACTTTCGACGCTGTCTTCCCTGGCGCGTCGATGGCCTTTCGACGTCAAACTCATGGTGGTAGAAAGGAAGCGTGACATAGGTATGTCACAGTCACAACCTCACACACACACACACACGTACACGTGCTTCGCACGTGCGCGCGTTCGCGCGACGCGTCATTGAGGGTTTTATTGTTCAATATTCGTGGCAGAAGACCGAAATGTAGAATTCTAGGGCATTCCGGGTGTCAGTCGGACATTCGGGATGAAAAAAGAACTCGACACGTTCCGAATCCGTCCGTTGTGGGACCTCGCTGCCCCCACGACTACGAGAAGAGAGAAATCTTGGTCCAGTGGCTCAATCAGTGACCATGAGAAGTTGCAAAAATATGCCAGAAAGACCTACGGCAACTTCGGGCAGTTTCAACGATGGTCTCGCAGCTGAGATTGTGGATGTGTCCTCGTTAAAACATGTGCGGTGAATATCGACAAGCAGGATGGCCCTGGAAACCAGATACAACTGGACGTGGAGTCTATCTCATTGGAAGAACGAATCCATGAGTGCGGCATGAATAAAATCTCAGTCAATCATACTTGCAATTTGAAATACTGAATACAAGTCGCATCAGAAGCTCTATAATTTGCATCGGTCATATCGATGACTCACAGGCTTTTAGCATCACCACGGATATTTCCACGCCAGGCTTTCTCTCCAGGGCAGTACACCGCCATTTCAGTCTGGCGTTTTTCAAATAAAATTGCAACATGTTTAGTGAACATATGAACAAACATATAAAATAGGCTGGTTCAACATTGTATGAATGTTTATTATGAAATGTTGTGAATGTATACTACTGACGCTGTCCGAACATTGGGCTAGGATCAGATATACATTGTAGCCAACATTCACTCAATATCACCGGAGGCGTGCGCTCCTGGGGCACCAACAATTTTGTTGGCCTTGTCTTGTTTGTTCCTCGCCTTCGTGGCTTGACCTTTCGCAATGGCCTGTGCCCGCTTCTCCGGTCTGACTTCTCGTAAAGCTGCTGCAAATTCGAAATGTTTTATCCGACGGTCTGAGTTTCAAAGAGTTCTTTCCATTTCTGTCAGTTCGTCCAAATTTTAGCACCTCCGCGGTACTGGTACTGACCTGCTTCCTTGCGTACAGCGGGCATTGCAAACGAAAGGAGGGAACGAGGTGCGTGCGAGATTTGCTCAATGGCTTCTGCCGTGATGGCCCGTGCACAAAGCTTAATGTTGATGTCACAGTGGACCCACACGACCTTTGTCTTTCTTTTCCTCTTGCCACCACACTTCCGCTCTCTCAACTGCCTGTCTTTTACACCCAGACGTTCTTGTCTCTTCTCTTTCACTCCAAATGGCACCTGCCAACCTTTCATTCGATGACATGATGAATATCCCCCTTGATTCCTCGCCTTTGAAAGCTCCGTCTCCCAGGTCTTCCACCGCCACCGGGAGCCCAGTTCCCTCGCGTCCTGAATCCCCTTCCCCGCTGGCCACTCTCCCCACCCAGCGCAAGCGTACAGCCGAAGACATGTCCCAGTTTGCGAGTGAGGTCTCACGTAAACACAAGTTGGCCAAGGTGGACAATGACGACCTCACGAAGTTCGCCAAAGTAAGCTGTCTTCCTATGCAGACTCCAATACTGATCTATTATATTATCTATTACAGTTGGGGCGGGACGAGAAAATGATATTCATCGCTGGGCAGCTCTTGTCACTCGGGCACCATCAGCGCCTCCTCCAGCCTGTGGAGGCTGATTGGACCTTACCCAAGCGGCTCCAGGTGTGTCTCAATCCGATAACATGACTCCATGATCCTCATTGTATAATAGGGAAAGATTGAGAGCAAAGCGGCCGATCTACTCATTGATTCATCCATTCCAGCATACCGCGACGATAAGATCGGACCTAGCAAATTACTGATGGTTCGTATTTACATCTTATTTACTGTTTATTGATCACCGTTGTCGACAGGACTTGGTTGTACTCAACCCAGGCTGGGGGTTCACCTTGGAAGTTCAAGGAGAAAAGTCCGCCATCGATGCGGTCAGTTCTTATATCTCTAAAGTGTTGATCTCCAAGCGTAACATCATCAAGACTGCCGTGCGTTGTCGCTCTCAGTTCTAGTTCCATCATTGATTATCTGTCAGATTGCTGGTTCGCTCGGTTCTGATCCCATCGTTGAAGGCATTAAATTGCGTCCTGGTGCACTCAATATCGTCGTACTTGCAACGAGCATTCTCAACAAGCTCAAGATCAAAACAACGAAAGTTGATCTTCGCTTGTGCGGGCGGATCGCTGTTTTGGTACGTCGTCCTTTCTATTTGAGGGCGGAAATTCACAAAGCCATTCAGCGCAAGCTTATCTCTGAAAATAATGACAACAAGTACTGGGGAGACGTCGATACCAAACTCGCAAACGTGCGGGAGATATATCCAGACCCGAAGAAGCAATCCCGGTGAGTTTATATTCAGCCAACAAACCGTACATTCTTTAATTATGGTGTGCACAGATTTCTCAAGAAAGCGATGTTGGATCCGGACCTCGAGGTGTACGGTATCGTAGACCTCAATTCTCTCAACCCCGGTCCTACCGTTCCCGACATTCCTACTGCTGGACCCTCGACGGTCTCTCAGGCGGCTGATGGGGATTCCGACGACGACGCCAATCATTGATCAAACCAGTGCCATGCTCTCATCGTTCGCGTCAGGATGCGAAGTACATATTTTATTGGACTCCTAGTATACCGTATACCGCCCGATGTCGTACCTCATTTCTGGTTTATAATATTAATTTGTTCGCCATTTCAACCAACTTGTAAACAATTCTTCTAAATATTGAGTCATGGTATTAATGCCCTTGTTTCTTGAATGTCCGACCAAACCTCTGAAAAAGGTCATTCTAAATGTTTGCCCAATATACACCTCAGCAAAGCATTGAGGGATTTGACACTTTTTATTTAAGCGATGTTTCGGCAACATTGTGTGATGGCCGGCCAATCATTTTCAAACATCAAGCCGAAAACATCAGTCATATAAATATACCAAACGGTGGTGTAGGGGGGAGCGATGTTATACTAATATAGGCGGGGTCGAACTACAGATAAAATGTTTCTTCCGGAACTATAACGAATCGAGTCGCAAGAAGACAAGCAAACTCCCCATCCTATTTATGTCTAGAAGCACTGGGAATAACGAGTAAAGACAATGGCGAGGGAAGAAAAACAGGCTGCGCGCTCAGCCTGTAGGAATTGATCAGATCACATAGCCACCGGGAATTTCCGGACACGTCGCGACGACTCGCGAGGTCCATCATCTCTCTGCTTGAGCATTCATGTATGCATCCCGCTCGCAATTCTGAAGCAGGGAACAATCTCAAAAGATTCATCTCTGGATTCAAGTTACTGGACTGCCAGAGTCTCCACATTTTTCTACTCGGTGTCAATACGATTCTGCTCGGTTATCTGCTCGGTTTTGTGGGCTATCTCTCCCTGTTTTTTTTTTTTTTCGCTTTGGATTACCCTTCGTATTTCCGCTTCCACTCATCACTCGAAAAATCGCACCAGCGGAGGAGACGACATCCTCCGGGTGCGGTGAGATATGATTCGAAATTTATTCGGCGCACACTTTGTCGTACGAGGAATGGATGCCGCGATGAATATATCAGCGGGTAAGCACGTCAGATTTTACCCCACTGGGCATGTTGTATCTAATTATCTGCAACGTCCAAGTTTGGAATCTAATTTAATCACATATTAAACGCAGCGGTTGCGGTGGTAACGCGACTCATTCGCCGCGACTAATACCATCATGCAGGGCATCCTATTTTTGCTGTGGATTTGAGACACTGAGAATCAATTTGCCCCCGTGTCTCGCCACGTAGCAGAGGTTTCACTCGAGTGGCTCATTCGCGCATCCAAGCGACAAAGGCCGCCCGGAATATCGCATTAAACAATTATTATCCTTAAATGTGAGACATAGTACGTGGTCCTGTTTCTGTTGTATCCAAGAGATTGACCATTGAAGGCACTTTCGTTCCTGAGATGTTTGTGATTATCTGTATTTTTGTCAGCTGTCGGCGCTGGATTCCGATGCAGGACAACGCGTATGTATGTGATGATACCCAGCTCCCTGCCTACAGACTCCCGTAGCCACGACCACTGATCAAACCTCTTCAACCCTACAGAAGTTCCGTCCGGTTGGACGCTCGATTCTGAGCCCTCCGTTTCGATCCCCCGTACAACACCACTAGACTTCCGGTAACCATTTACGTTCACAGGGCGCGTATTGCGATAATCTCTTGTATTTCCTTGCGCCTGACGATTAATGCACAAGACAACTCACTGTTACTGCGAAATGTGGGCTATTTCTGAAGATGGCGGCAATCCATACTAGATTGTCATTCTACGTGCTGATTATAACCTCCCATTGCCTTCTCAAACGCAATAAGTTGTGGGCGTTATTCTTTAGAGGCCAGGTGTATTTCATTATTCAGGAACGCACAGGCACGGCGAGGATGACTACCCAACCACTACCTCAAATTAGTTCAAGACTGTATCGATGGGCCGTTGTGCTGCTACCTATGCGACTAGGTGCGACACTGTATCTATTCTGTTATTATTTCGCCACCATTCTAACCTCATATGGTGGATGCAGTATACGCCGCTATGACATGTTCGTATGCTGCGGGTCGTCAACAAACTCCGAGCCGACATCTGAAAGGTATATAAGACGATGCGTCGCAGTTCTCTCGGCACCCGTCGTTCAACTTACATCTGGTTCGTCCCTCATATCCGACTGTGGTTTTGCAACTGAACATATTATTCCATTAGCGACATCCGTTCATTTACAATGTTTTTTACATCATTTGTCCGCGCTGCAGCTCTGATGTCCGTCCTCTCGGTTCGAGGAGCGCCCACCGACAACATCCGCTCGAAACCCACTGTCACTTCCCCAGGACGAGTCCCCCTCGTTACCAATGCGGCTGCCATCGCCGCAGGAATCAAGGGAGAGCCCAGCGTCGTAGACGGTTTTAACAAGCTCCTGAAGGATGGGAGTGGGAATCTTCTGACCGGAGACAAGCTTCGCCAACTCACGGTTTTCGACTACAACAACCAGGCAGCTGCCGCTGGGGCTAAAGGCGGCTCCATCCTGCTCGCCACCGTCGACAACTTCCCCATCCTCGAGGACTTCGGGCTCTCCAACGCCGTTTCCTTCATCGAACCTTGCGGGCTCAACATTCCGCACTCCCATCCGCGGGCGAGTGAGTTCCTCACCGTCGTGGAGGGTATCCTCGACACCGGATTTGTGCAGGAGAACGGGTTCAACACCGAGATCGAGACGCAGCTCGGGAAGTACCAGGGGACGGTGTTTCCGCAAGGCAGCATCCACTATCAGCAGAATCCCACCTGCTCTCCTGCCGTCTTCGTTGCTGGGTTAAACAGCGAGGATCCCGGCCGGAGCGACATCGCTACAAATTTCTTCATGCTGTCCTCCGATGTCGTCAATGCTGCTTTGGGTTTCCCGGAGACGATTGGTGGGGAGAACATTGACGCTTGGAGGGCCCACCTCCCTGTCAATTTGGCTGCTGGAGTGGATAGCTGCTTGCGGGCGTGTGGCCTGACCAAGGAAGAATGATCGCGCTTCCGAGTCGGCAGTCTTCGATCTAACTAGATCTCACAATCACAATCTTTATCTTTTAATATTTACAGTATATAATTCCGTTTTGTAACTTACCCGCCTATCTACACACTGGCCTAAGTATAATTACCTACAGTCCTATCAATCTTCATAATCTATCAATCTTCATAATAATATATGGTATGACTCCGTCTACTGCGCGTGGTGACACAAGACCACGATACCTCCTCGGCAGATGACCGGACAATTCAATCGCCTGAGAATCGCTTGATTCTCTATTTCCCGAGGATATTTTAATTTCTGCGCGCCGAGCTGCATTGCGTAAATAACGCGACGAGCGCCGCGGTACATGCAGCAGCATTTTTTATACCTTTTGTGCCCGAGCCGCAAGTCAGACACAGTGGGTCTGGAGGTGGGACCAGGTACTTATGTACTATCTGTGCAGAATAGATTGTTCGAGCATGATTCCGAGCCATGTGCGCATCTGCGTTGTATGCGATGAGATCATTCCCACTGTCGCAGTAACAGTCGAACAGCTGTCGAGCAGCTAAAAGGGTGGTCCACACCACTTGGACAGCCAGGTGAGTAGGTACTAGGATCCAGGAACGCGACTGAGTATAGCCTGCAATATTTTTGCAGATCTGGGCAAGGGAAACTAGGCCGATATCGTACAGTATCCCAGAGTGATTGAAAAGAGAAACGATAGAGAACATGTCGTTTTTCCTGTTGACCTTTCCAACCTATCTAATATCTGGGGGGCGGAGGCTACTGAAATGGCTCCAGCGTGGGACGTATCGCACTACGAGTCAAGACGGCTGTGCACAGTCGGCGAGGGAATTGGAGTACATGGCGGTGAAAAGCAAAGCGGGGGAGTTGCGGCGCAGCGGAGCTTGAAAAATGCCGTCGGATTTTTGGCTGCTCCGCTTGCTTCCAATGGCCTGTGTTTGGTTGATATGCATCTCGATGCAGGGAAATGTGACAGAAATAGACCGAAATGAGACCTAAATGGGAATAACCGAGACGCGACACAGACGGACCTGCGGCCCACATAAATTAACCTTAGGCGACTACGCATCTTGGCTTTGTATTTCTCGGCGACGGCGCCCACCCACCACTGAGGATTGGCAGCAGCGGCGGCACGGTTAATGTCAGTGATGTTGACCTCGGAGCGAGTTTGGAGTCGGGCGGCCGAGGCATGTCGCCTTGGCGTGAGTGTGTGAAGTGTGGAGTCAATGCTAAACTTAGGGTGTTGTTCTTGGAGCTTGTAGCAAACTGAAGCATAGCAAAATAAAGTGACACAGTTCACAGGTCCTAGTTGAACACTGGGCTGATGAACTTAGATGCCAGTGAACCTACGGTCGAAATGGTGCAACCACGAGGATCCGTGTAAAAATAACACTAAAATAAGTCCACCTCACCCACGCGGTCAGTCATGCTGTCAAAGAATCCAGGGGCCCAGGGCAATCTTTCGAACGCTCCCCTTAATCTTTGATTGTAGGGTTAACTACGACTCAGCTGACAGGGTAACTGAAAAAGTAGTAGCCACCCATGCTTTCATCAGCGGCCAACAGAAACAGATTCAGATTCGTGAGCCTGTTTTCTTACAAACGTGTGTGTTGTTATGTCCACGTCGCGGAGGCTATGAGCTATGAAAGGTTCTGCTTCCGGGAAATGATCAAGGAAGGTGTCCCGGGGAATCATACCCGGAGTACAGCAGTCAGGGAATTTCCGGGTGAGCTTGTTCGATTGACGCCCGAGAATAGTTCTTATCCCTTGGCATCTTGTAGCTATATGTAAGGATAGACACCGTACATTGAACTATTTAATCTTTGGGAGGGCCGAAATTCAGACACATGTACCACGCAGGTATACCCACCCCAGCGACTAGCGCGGAAGAACCACTCCGTATTATCTTATATTAAGCAGGATTGTTGATCATCGGATTGCTTGTGACTTCCATGTATGATGAATGGCCGAGCCGAACTTCGGAGATGACACTTCCACTCAAAATAGCGCTTGAAAAGGATAAGGTGTCACTTGATCGTCCCGCGCTACCCCTTATCCCGCCCAAGCATGGTATGAATCGCCCTCCGCTATCCTCACTTGCCATGTGCTGACACAAATTCCAGTCATCTAGCCATTTCATCACATATTTCCCGTTGGTGGTATGAGTTCCGTATTGCTGCCTTTCAATGGATACCTTACGAGGATTTTCAGATAGATTCTTTGACATACGGTCGGTCCCCATTCTCAATCGGGTTTCAACGACGTTGAATTACCGCAGGGATCTATTCGGTCCTCTTCTTCCAGTCCGTTCAAGTGCTATGCTCATTTCGGAGACCCAATTACAAATTTCATCTGGGCGTCATGATCCTCCTCTTCCTCCTCTCCACAATCCACATCTCGCTGGCCTACACATGGGCATTCATCACAGATCGCGCGCAGGCCGGTATATACGAAGTGTTCTCCCTGAAAAACCCCCCGCCGGTTTTGTATGGCCCTGACGATCCGGCTATCGTTCGTCGACTCGGCATTCTCATCAAAATTAGGTACAGCCTGTCAAAGTGAGTCTACCCAGATCTCTTCACGGATGGAGACATTGACCATCGAAGTTGGATCGCAGACGGAATCTTCGTAAGTTGTATATATATCCTCACTTCGGCGATTAACGAGTTATCTCGACAGGTTCATCGATGCTACGTGATATGGGGCCGCAAGTGGCGACCAGTCGCTATACCTGCTTTCTCCTTTTGCTGCACACTCAGTGAGTGTTTCCCAGTGGTATTCGCCAGCGCCGTTAACTCACGACCACGTCAGTCGGGGGCATAGTTGGCTTACTTCCACTCTCCGGGACCTCTGAACGTGTGGCCACGGCAGTGTGCATGGGCACAATATTCTTCACCAATGTTCTCTCTTCATCATTAGCGGGTGAGAAAATATATTGAGCATGAGCCACACGGAATAATACAACTCGCGGATCCAGCTGGACGAATTTGGTACATTTCTCGCCGACTTGCAAGGCTTATGGGCGGGAGAAACCCGCGGAAGAAATATATGGATTTGACGGCCATTCTGTCAGTGCTTTTCAAGGACTGGCTTTCAGTGATTTACTTCTTCTTCCCCCAGGCTCGAAAGCGGGCTGATATATCCGATCACCCTGGTCGTCATTATCGCACTTTTTGTAGCGCCCACGACGTCGACGGTTTCGGTTTTGATAGGCGTTGCCGTGTGCTATCACATAGTCGTACGCATTGAATCCTCTACGGATCGTCACAAAATATGCTCATCGCTGCGCAAAACAGGCAATCGCACCGACGCTCATCATAGTACGCATCGGAATGGGAGTAAGCACAGGTGACGTGGAGACGAGCGTCACCCTCAGCAGCGGGCCCGCAGCCCGGAGAGAAATTCTCACGACAATGGAATTTCAAGTTCGGGGAACAAGAGAGGACTTCCAAGAGAGTCTGACTGACCCCAAGGTGGTCGACCCTAAGGTTGTTTGAGTTGGGTAGTAACATTGTTTTTTCTTTCTTTGTAATGAACACCGATCATAGCGATGGCGTGAATGGCGACCAGGGCCGTAGTAAATTTATAGCATGTGGACCACGAGAGTATGATATATCCCCCCCCTTGCTACTACTAGCTAGTACACGCTAGTACTGCGTTTAGTTGTTCACGACTCGGTCAGGCGTGCCGAGGCTGCATGGTCTCATCAGTGGCAGTGTAAACTTACGTTGCTTTCTCTTGATAGGTCTTCCTGCTTCTCCGTTCGCTCGCGAACTCGGGGCTTCCTGTGTTGTTCCAATCAACCGCACCGCTCATCTCTGTGGATCTTACGTTGCCGTAAGTATTACGGAAATGAACGACGACAATATCCGTGTCAATGATCTCTGGTTCTCCAACGATGTAGTGGGGGGGAATGGCCGGATGGCGTCTCGAAGACCGTGGATCCTGCGGTGGCGCTGCGCAAAGGGATCGTATAGCAGTGGTCTAAGACAAGCTGGGTGATCTGACTAAGCTAGACGCTGCCACACATGCGCACACAGTGATTCTGCCGCACAACCAGATCCTCCCACTCCAACGATACCTTGGTGATTAGAGCAGAGAAGAACATTCTTAGCGTCACAGAATCCATCCTCTCTGCACGGAAGTTCTACAAAACCTCTGGCACGGGCTCCCGGTCATATTTGGTCTTGCCTGGTGGTCGGAGTTGGAGGCGATGCGCGATGCTGCGATGCAGGACGCTGCCTAGGTAAGTGTTGACTTGCTATTTTATCGATTGAGCTGATTCCTCATTTTGTCGGATTTCTATTGCGGTGGAAGCAGGAATCGTTGGACTATTAACGAATACATTGTGTATTATTTTCCAAGTCTCGGAATCCTACAGAACGCGCGTGACGCGCAGTGGAGCGCCCTTCTCCCCGCTGCGTACTGCTGGCATGAGCGTAATTACGAGACGCGTGCGCACAGGATCTTTCTCCGATAGGGCAAACGAAAATTTCCCGACCAGTTCGCAGATAATCACCTGCATCTCCAATAACCTGCGCAACCTTAAACAAGGGAACAACATTAATAATTGGGTGACTCACGCGAACCGCCATCTGCGTACGGATTGGTGAGCAGTATTAGGATTCCCGTTTACAAAAAGTGCTTACCCGAGACATGTTCGTGGACCACCAAGGAAACTGAGACTGCGAAGTAATGATTTACAGTAAGCACCATGCCTCGAGGACAATTAATAATCGACCAACAGGTTTGCATAAGGACCAACAGCCTCTCCCTGGTACACTGTACCTTCAATCCAACGGGAGGGCTTGAACTCATGAGCATCTTTGCCCCATCGTGACTCGTCTCTGTGAAAAATCAAAACGGGAGCGAAAGACAGGATTACTCGTGGAACCTTTGGTACGCAGCGAGCGCCATTGTCACGAGCTGCCCCTTCCGAAGAGGTATCTCACTGATGCGCTCTCCTGTGGAGGTGGTAATACTTTCAGCGAGCGGAATGATCGTGTCGTGGACAGCGATGCGGTCATGGATCGCCACCGCCGGGTAGACCCGGAGAGCTTCCTGTGGAACACAGGAAATATTCAAACAAGATCGCCGAGAATGCTGCACCCTGACCTTGATGAAGGCATTCAGAAGCGGCATGTTATCGTACGCGATGCTGCCGGGCCCGACGCCGACGATGGAGTGAATCTCGCTGCGTAGCTGATCCTGGAACTCTGGATGCCTAGCGAGTTCTAGCAGCGCGAAGGCTAACGTATTGCTCTGCGCATGCGCGGGAGTGACTGGTCGCATGACATCTCACTGATGAACAACTCACGGTGGTATCTTGTCCAGCAATAAGAATAATTGCGGTCTGTGCCGCGACCTCCTCGCCACTCAATATCTTACCCGTCTTCTCCGATTTATCTGGATTCACTGGAGAAGGAGCATCATCAAGTAAACATACATCCATCGATGGTGAGAAAAACAGGTGGAAACGCACGGAGAAGGCTGTACGCATCGCTAGTCATTTCCAGTCCCTGCTCTACTGCCTGCAACTTCTCGCGCACGGTCTTATCCCCGAGCTGTTTTGCAACAGACTTCGCCCGTCGGAGGGCATCGAATACAGCTGTGGGAAGATGGATTGCCAAGCGCAACAACCAGACCGGCAGCCGTACGGCGATGGCGTCAGCGAGAATCTGAGCCGCGGATTGGGTGGATGAAATTGCACTACGACTCCCAATTCAGGATGCACTGGTTCCCTTTGTGCTACGAGATGACTTACAGAATCCGCTTATTATTCATGATGAACTCCTCGCTCAGATGGTCAATAGAACATCCGAGCACGGCTATAAATGTATCAGACAATGGTAACCGGGAAATTGGACACCATACCTTCGCTCGCTGCGCTCAGAGTCGCGGTCCCGAGGAGTGGACACATATCAATTGTCGTTTCGGAGGAGCTTTCCAACCTTGCAGTGATCTGCGGGGGAATGAAATCGGGTTAAGAAGCGGGGGTGAATTCAGAGCAACACTCACTGCCTGCGCGACCTTTTCAAAAACTGGTTGATAACTACGTACCGCGGATGCGCTGAATCCGCGGTTTAACGCAGCACGGAGTCGGCGGTGGGCTTCCCCTAACGCAAAATTAACAGCGGCAAATGCACATCCCACAACGATGACCTACCTTTGAGACCGGAAACACTGTCCATCCCGTACAGCAAGTCGATCAAATGGTCCAACAGCGGTGAATGTTCAAAATGCGGACTGTTTAGGATGTATTGGAGGGCCAGTGGATCTGCAATCATCAGACGGTCCTGCTGCGAGCGCGAGTGAGCAATAAGAATGAGTAATAGTAGGAGCGAACAGACGCCGAAACACCCCTTCAAGCGGTATATGGGGCCATACAACTTCTGCCACTTGAATTCGTGTTCGCCGTACACGGGGGTGAGCAACAACTGAAGCATGTTGCCTTGAAATCATGTTTAATGCGTGTCGCCCGGAAATAGATCAGACAAACCGAAGATCCATGACGGAGATGGCGGTCCCACTATATTTCGGACAGCGCTGCGCTGTCGAAGAACGGAATACAATACTAGGGTAACAACAATAGTTGCACAAGTAGCGTTGTAGTTGATCATAGCTTTGTACTATTTTCCGGGGAGATAGACGGGGGGAACCAGTGTAAAGTGCGGTGACTTTAAGTGTGTGTGGCAGAGTCATCAGGTGGACACCCGCGTGACCCCCTTCCAGCGCAGAGCCTGCGGGAAATGGGTATTGCCACGCCGGAAGTATGCGGCCAATGGAAAGCGTGTAGCACCAGAGCCATGACAGTAGAAGCTCGCCATAATTAGTTCAAGGTGAATTACGGCACATCGTCTGGAGGCCGCAGCGATATGAGATCCGGTCAAAGGAAGTGTTATCTGAGGGAGAGATGGCACGGACTGCAGAAGAGATGTAATCAACGCCCCGTGCAACGATTTTGAACAAAAAATACCAAGTTAGGTGTTGGTGAGGTTAGGAATTTTCCCGCACAGGGTGCCTGAAGTAGTTGCTGATAGTGTTATATATGTCAGATAGACTAATATGCTCGAACATAGTCGGAGGGTTCTGGGAACGAATCCTTTGGTTGTGATGACACGATCACGAGTCGCCACATTGGATGCTCCTCGTCGTTCGGCAGGTAAGTTTCATGTCTGGATAACACGTGCGTTATTTTTCCGTACCAGATCTTTTCTGGAGTTCACGAATACACGGGATCCGATAATGTGAACAAGAAAAGAGGGTGCTCATCTTTGGAGGCCCGTTCTGCCAGTGCTTTAGCATTAGACGGTATCTGGCGCATATTCCAAGCAGATTCGGATGATTCGGACGGAGATTTTAGGTGGTTGAGTGCCTGGAACGAGTGTGTTGTTCGTCAAATGCAAGAATCCGTACGGTTCCTCTTTTGGGAAAAGAGAGTCGCAAGCAAGCCGCAAGACGGATGAAAAAAAGAGCGCGTGTGACATTGTGACTCGCGCCAAGCGGCGTTGATGCGAGGCCCTATCTTGGCCCTATCCCTCAGTCATCCGTTTGTCGAATTCAACGACGTTACATGACAGATGGGTTAGCGGTGTCTCGTGATACTGAGTATATACTAGAAGAATGGGACTCAGGACGATGGGACTCGGCTAATTCGGCGTGCCGGTTCTGCCATCAATTGGTCATCAATCTCGGCAACTGGGCGGCATACTGGGGGAAGGCTCCCCCAGGCCCCACCCTTTCGCTGGCGCTGCCCTTTCCGTTGGCACGGGGCCTTTTTCGCTGGCGCGGGGCCTTTTTATTTTTTTCTTGCCTATTTTGTCAGCTAATTATGTTTTTTTTTGTTTACATCTTACGCGGGGGAGACCCCCGCGGACGCCCCTTGTCGCTCGCCGCTAATACATGCCCTTGAAGATCGCATACGCAGGGTGAAGTATACACAAGAAAGTGACTGTTTCAGCAACCCGCAGCATTTATGATACACTCAGTTTGGATATAATTTACACGCTTCCTCCGTTATATTTTCCACGGCATTCACAGTAGAGTAGAACCAGGAGTCCGAAGATCTGGACCGTCCGGCGTGGGTGATGGAGATATTCGGATCAGCCGCATCAGTGGCAGTGCCAGCTTTTGTCTTTTCTCTCAACGCAGCGCGCTGTCTTTCCCTTCCTATCGGCCCTTCTACTTGTCAACGATGGCGGCTTCTTGATGAGCCGCAACTTTGCAATCTCCTCGTAGAACTCGTAAACTTCCACGTCCGACCACTGGATGATGGTATCATCTATCTGCATCTCCTGTCTTCTCCCGCATTTTACCTGTCGCCCAGCCCATCTGCGGAGATAATTGATTTCATTATGTGCGACAGCGTCGTCAACGCCGCAGCTGGCACTCCTCCAAATTTTCTGATTGTGTCACACCCGCGTTGCCGCGAGGCCAAATTGATTCAATTCAAGGCAACTCTCATGCCTCGGTATCAGATTCTTTGTGATCATCTGAAGCTTGTGTTCTTGAGAACTGTGATTGGCCATGCAGATGATTATCCGACATGCCGAATCCCAAGTGTCCCAAGCCGTCGCTGGGAGTCACCGAGCCCCACTGGTCCTGTCTCACCGCTCTAGGACTGCTCCTGCTCTCCCGCCTTGGCTTGGTTTTCGTCTCATCTACATGATTCCTATGCGGCGCATCTTCGTCGAGGAGACGGATGTATATTGTACCGGTGCCTTTTTTCGTTTGGGTCCTTCAAGTTTGCTCAGCCGTCTGTGTGAACGGTTATGTCCCCCGCTCAGATTCCCCTCGTGCGTCTGCCTTCTTCGTTTAACGCAAGCATCTCACATTGCTCCCCAGCAGCAATCATGGCCGTACAACCAATGTTTACTTTCCGTAAAATGCCCCCCCGTGACGACATGCACACCGGGGGTAATAACCTGGACCTATAATCCTGTCTCGACTGGTACAGCGGTGACGACGTTGTCCACATCGAACGAGGATGTCCGCAGGCTCCTACGCCATCCGCAACTATCACACCTGCCTTCCCGACTGGAACTGGGAAGATATCCCGCCGCGACCTCTACCTCACAATGATTATTGGACAGCCGGATCCGTTGGACGAGGAGTTCACGTCGCTCAGCGTTAATATGCCAGTGGGGTGGTATGTTGTCCTTGCATCGTTCTCTCCTGCAGTAAGCCTATCCGACACCTCGACGAATGCTTTCTACGTCCTCAAAGGGACCGATACCTCGTCTCGACGTAACACTCCCCAATCTCGCCACCTCATCCGGTGTCCATCTCACCACCTCGTCGGGTCCCAGCACTGGGGCATCATCTCCACCCAGAGCAACGCCGTCCATGAATTCAAGATCCAAGTTAAACCGCGGGGCAATAGTGGGAGGCGTCCTCGGCGCAATTGCCGTGCTTGTCGCAGGCGTCTCATTGTACCTCAGGCTCAAACGCCGGTTGCAGAAGGATCAGGATCTTCACCCGTCTCCGAACATGGCGCGTGAGTAGCTTTCACGTCGAGAAAGGCCCCCAATCTGACAGTTATTCCCCTTTCAGTCGCATCGAATGAGCCATTGCGTCGGAAACACGCTTCTGAGACACCAGCGGCATTCCCGTGGTTCCGGCAGCTCCAACCACCAAACCCGCCCTGCCGTCGCCAGCTGTGTATGGCATTAGGTCGGATCCGTACACGGGTAATGCCGAGTCAACTGGGACTGCACCCGGCGAAGTCTCTGTCCTGCCGCCGCCGGAAGGGCCCTTGGCCGATACTCCTCATGACGCATACGCATCGATGGGCGCGGGCATCCACGACGACGAGGAAAAAGAGCCACTTTATCTGCCTTCCCATCCCATCCCCTCTCTATCGCAGTCCCACAACCCAATCACCTCTGTAGTTCACGAAGGCTCGGGTTTACTAGCGAGCCTCCGGCGCCGCCAGCAGCAGGTCATGGACACACACGAGCGAGGCATACACGGCGCACGAGCACCGGAACCAGCACCAGAACCAGCACCAGCACCAGCACCGGAGGCCCAGATGCCGATACAGCATGTCGACAGTGGGTTGCGAATGCTGGAACCCGCCAGCCCCGCGTTGTCTGAGCTTCCCCCGTTTACACTGCGGATTGATATTTTGCCAAATGTATATCGAGCTCCGTCGTATACACTGAGAGACCTGCGAACTTCGCAACTCTTCTGCGCTGCATCCCCATTCAATAAAGATAAATGATGCTAACACCGGTAGAATTAAAGTTTGGTCATTTGCTGAACGGAGCGATGCAAGGATATCCGAGGCTGGTCTCGGAGACTTCGGAGAACACTAATTTTAGACCACGACCATCTGTCTATCAAGATGTCAGACCCGCTCCGCCTGCTCACGCGATCAGTATCAACACTCGGCACGATTTCTGTGCCCACCATCGGAGTGAGGAGGCCAGACATAGTTGATTAGTTTTCCACTGGCTCACCGGCAACATCTTTTCATGTGTTGGTCCGCACCCCAACCGCAACCACAAAAATCTGGTTTCCGAGGTCGACAACTCTTATGATTCCGAAGGATCAGATATTGCCCGTCATCGCTTGAGAAAACACATAAATAGCCACCATCGAGTGCTTGCATTTGATCCCACCTCTGGCGCGCGCGAAGATGTCTAAAATGTGGGTCTTGCTCCTAGTACAGCTGCACCCTTGCTGTCACTGATTAATTTATTCCAATAGCATTCATGTTCATGGTAGTTTTATTTTCGAAGATCATGTGCACTATCTGATTCCTCCCTGTACGATTCTTCACAGACATCCGGTTGGAATCCGAAACCGACCACCATGATGATGTTCCACCCGACATGAAAATATTTGCGCAGCTCATAGTTGACGGTACTATCTTGTGGCAAACAGCACCAGTGCTCGAAGAGTCTCGAAATTCATGGAAACTGGAGTTTGATTGCGAAGTGTGAGTGCCTTGACGTTTTTAAATGGCTAATTGACAATCGGTTCTCCCTAGCCCAATACACACTATTAGCTTTTTGATAGCTATCATGCGTATCAGCGAAACTCGGGGCAACCGCATTCTTGGTTCCATAGCCATTGTCAAGGAAGATGTGTTGGTGTCTCTGGAACAAAAGACAGGTGAGTAGGATATACACCGACCACAATGAAATATCCATCCATGCCAATGCAGATTTGAGTTGGCCACTCACAAAAGTGAACCCCGACGGCCCCTGCATGCGGCTCAGTGCTTGTTTCTCGGTCACCACCGACGTTTCGACCCCAGGGTTTGCCGAAGTCACTGGGACCGGTGACATCCAGATCAAACGTAGGATCCAGCTCACTCCTGTAATATTTTTGCCCATGCTTATTTTCTGACAGTTGATGCACTGGATGACGAAGCCATCCTGATCCGTTTGCAAGACCTGGATAATGCCAATGCAAGCAACCCAGAAGATGTTTTGGAACTGGCGCTGATGCATGAGAGGATTCTTATCTTTTCCAACCATGGCGAGCAGAGGGCATCCTGCCTGGACACTCTTGGCGACATCTACTTACGGTTGTACAAGACAACACAAGCGATGCACTACCTGATCCAAGCGGTGTGTGCATACACCGACGCCGTGCGGGATGCCCCGGGCGACTCCGAGTGCCATGGGGATCTTGGGGTGGCATTACGACATCGTTTTGAACAGCTTGGGAATGTCGAAGATCTCAAGGAGTCCGTGCGGATGGCCCGACAGGCAGTAGAACTGACACTAGATGATGATCCGGACAAACACGGATGGATGAATAATCTCGGGACTTCTCTGCGGCTCCGCTTTGAACATCTTGCCGACCTGCGCGACATTGATGAATCCGTCATGATGTTACAGCAGTCCGCGGAACTCATTCCAGACAGCCACTATAACAAACCAGTGGTGTTCAACAACCTCAGTGTTTCCCTCTATCTTCGCTTTGAGCGGACCGGAAACGTGGACGACATCGACAGATCGGTTTCGGTGTGCCAACGAGCCATCGAACTGACGATGGACGACCACCCAGCCAAAATTGGGCGGTGGAATAACCTTGGAAATTCCCTGTACATTCGCTTTGAACGGTTTGGGGACCTCGGCGACATTGACCACTCCATTCTCATCCTTCAAAAGGCTGTGAAATCTACTCCAGATGGCCACCCTGACAAACCTTTACTGTTGACAAACCTCGGGAATTCCACTCGGGCTCGCTTTAGCCGGGTTGGGGACCTTGCCAACATTAATGAGTCAGTGTTGGCATCACAACGAGCGGTGGAGCTCACTCCGGAGCATCATCCATCTCAAGCTGCATGGCTATGCAACCTCGGATATTCCCTGATGTTGCGTTTTGACCGACTGGGGGACCTCGGAGATCTCAACGAGTCTGTAGCACACTTTAGAAAGTCTGTGGAACTCACTCCAGATGAGCACAGTAAGAAGTCTGTTGTGTTGAATAACTTGGGGATTTCTCTAGTCCGTCGCTTTGAGCGGCTGCAGGACCTTGATGACATGAACAACTCAGTGGTGATTTTCCGACGAGCCGTCGCACTCACTCCAGATGTCCACCCAGCGAAACCGGGTTGGTTGAACAGTCTCGGGTTGTCTCTCGTCCGTTGCTGGGAGAGACTAGGTGACCTGGCCAATATCAATGAGTCTGTGTTGATCTTTCAGCAGGCCATGGAGCTCACCCCGTTTGGACACCCCAACACATCTTTATACTGCAACAGCCTGGCATATTCGCTACTATGTCGATACACGTGCCTCGGGGATCTCGACGACATTGAGAAATCCGTGGCGATGGCTCAACAGGCGGTGAAACTCACTCCAGACGGCCATCCTGGCAAGGCTGGCTGGTTAAACAACTTTGGGAACTCCCTACGGGCTCGCTTTGAGCGACTCCAGCATCCTAGCGATTTCCAGCAAATGATTGCTCAATACGAATCTGCAGCATGTTCCCCCACTAGTCCTGCCTATGTACGCTTCAAGGGGGCGTCCACGTGGGCACAAGAAGCACAAAAAACCCAACATCCATCCCTTCTGCATGCCTATTCAGTAGCTCTAGATCTCCTGCCTGAGCTGGTTTGGCTTGCACTATCTATCAATGATCGTCATCACCAGATACGGGAGGCAGGCACGCTTGTCAGAGCTGCGGCTGCGGCTGCTGTCGCCGCTGCGCAGTATGATAAAGCAGTGGAGTGGCTCGAGCAGGGCCGTTCTATCATCTGGGGCCAGTTGCTCGCACTTCGTACGCCTGTAGATCTCCTCAGGGAAACCCATCCCGCCCTCGCCGACGAGCTCATATCTTTGTCTATGGTTTTGGAACGGGCTGCAATTGATGATCGCTTTTCCGCCTCCAATTCCGAAACACTTCACTCTACTGCACATAACTATCATGAGAGTGCTCATTCACGAGATAGGCTTTTGAAGAAGATTCGAGGACTAGAGGGGTTTGAGAGGTTCTTATTGCCCAAGACCGTGTCTGAGCTTTTCCGTGCAACTGAATGTGGCCCTGTTGTCATACTGAACATCAGTGAATCCAGATGTGATGCTTTAGCACTCATGCAGGCGCCAGCTGGCAAGGTCTTGCACGTCTCACTACCTGACTTCACAATGGAGGATGCACGAAATCTCGCGGAATCTCTGGGTGTTCTTGTTCACACGAATGGGCGCGGTGAAAGGTTGGGCATGCAGCGCGAGGGATATGTAGCTCGAGAAGTTCAGCTTGCAAACGTACTCTCGGACCTATGGCTCCGAGTGGTGAAGCCTGTCCTAGATGGACTTGGGATTACCGTATGGCATTGTTATCAAATTCGGATTTCAACTAACCATTTAATTGTATAGACTTCATCAAGGGATAATCCGCAACGAATTTGGTGGTGTCCCACAGGTCCCCTTGCATTCCTTCCCATCCATGCTGCAGGTCTATATGGAGACAGTGAAGCTTTCGGGTCGAAGTTATCGGACTTTGCCGTCTCGTCCTATACACCATCCTTGACATCCTTGATCCAAGGATTTCGTGCTGGTTCTGGGCTGCAGAATACTCTCCAGCTACTTGCTGTTGCCCAACCATCCGCAGACGGACAAGCATACATTCCTGGAACCGAAATAGAACTTGATAATATTGAAACACTGGCAATTAGCAAGCTATCTGTTGTACGACTGGAACAAAATGCGGCAACTGTGGCCCGAGTTCTGCAAGTGATGAAAGACTCTCGCTGGGTCCATTTTGCATGCCATGGCGTCCAGAATATTTATAATCCTACCCAAAGTGCACTTCTTCTTGCTGGGAGCTCGCAGTTAACACTCTCGAGTATTATCGAGCTATCCATGCCCAACGTTGATTTTGCATTTCTCTCTGCATGTCAAACTGCCACTGGGACCACACTTCTGGAAGAGGAAGCAGTTCACCTTGCTGCCGGGATGTTATTGGCAGGATACCGGGGCGTGATCGCGACGATGTGGTCCATTATGGATAATGATGCACCTCAACTCGCTGCAGATGTTTATGCACATCTATTCAAGACATCTCCTCCAGATCCAACTCGCGCGGCAGAAGCGTTGCACCTGGCCGTTCGTAGACTTCGGGAGGAATCTCTTGGGAAGAAATCTCTTTTCAACTGGGTGCCTTTCATACATGTTGGGGTTTGATATTGGGTGTCAGGTAAATACTTACCGTGCATTTCATTCAATATTCAACTCGACCGTCAAGCCCTTTTTTACTGCGGCAATGATTTTTCTCGATTTATCATTTTTTTTTTTTGTTCCTAAGAGTCGGGGTCGTGGTCGAAGTGATCGAAATACTACAGTACTGCGGATGTCATTTGAGTGCACATTTCATCGGGGGTTTTTTTTTGGGCCGAGAATACTTTTGGGTTGTCTATTTGAGGACTCCTGCTTTCGCGATAACATGCAACTGATATCAGTGGGGCTTAAGAATTCAATTCAAGAATGCTGTGAAAGGGAGAAAGACGACAGGGGGTGGCGGTGCTGATGGGAACAGTGGTTCTATTTGACCCGAGGAGCACCATTCTTTGTTTCCTGTCACCACTGTGCCACCGGTTTCACCGTGCTCGATCCTCAATGTCGGATCCAAATATCACGTCGGATCGTCCGAGCAAGCGTCTCAGAATGAAGTCGCCACCCCACTCGTCTGCGCCCCCCTTCGGGATGGATGTTTTTCTCATGAGACTGCGTTATTAAACCCGGCCAGGGCGACTGCACAATTCGTTCTTGTATCTCTCGACGCCCGCTCGCCCCTGAGGAGTGGCAGCAGCGGCGGCACGGGCAATGCCGGTGATGTTGACATCGGAGCGAGTTTGGAGTGTGTTCGGCGCGGACTTGGGCGGCCGAAACATGTCGCCTTGGTTTGAATGTGCGAAGTGTGGAGTCGATGATAAACTTAGGGTATTGTTCTTGGAGCTTGTAGCAAATTGAAGCATAGCAAAATAAAGTGTCACAGTTCACAGGTCCTAGTTAAACACCCGGCTGATGAACTTAGATGCCACCCGCTACCAGCGAGCCTACGGTCGAAATTGTACAGCTATGAGGATCCATGTAAAAGTACAAGTAAAATAAATTCACCTCACCCACGCGGTCTACCATGCTGTCAAAGAATCCAGGGGCCCAGGGCCCAGGGAAATCTTCCGAAGGCACCCCGTATTCTTGGAAGTAGGATTCGCTACGACTAAGCTGACCGGGCGACTGAACAAGTAGCCACCCATAGTTTCTTCGACGGCCAACGGAAACAGAATCAGATTCGTGAGGGTGTTTTCCTACAAACATGTGTGTTGTTATGTCCACCTCACCCACGCAGTCTACCTCGGAGGCTATAAGAGGCTCCGGTTCAGGGAAATGATCAAGGAAGGGGCCAATCTTTGTTTGATTCCCCCTGGAATGGTGCCTGTCCCTTTGGCATCTTGGAGCTATGTAAGGATAAACACCTGTACCTCGTCACTGTGGGAGGCTAGAAGTTCAGACACATCTACCACGCGAGTACACCCACCCAGCAACCACCCCAGCGACTAGCGCGGAAGAACCACTCCGCATTATTATTATTAGTGAGGATTGTTGATCATCGGGTTGCTGGTGACGTCCATATATGGATGGCTGGGCAGAACTTAGATGCCACTCAAAATAGCGCTTGAAAAGGATAACGCGTCGCTTGATCGTCCCGCGCTACACCCGTATCCCTCACAAGCATGGTATGAATCGCCCTCAGCTATCCTCACTTGCCATGCATTGAAACAAATTCCAGTCGCCTAGCCATTTCATCGCATATTTCCCGTTGGTGGTATGGGTTCCGTGTTGCTGCTTTTCAACGGCTGTCTTACAAGGATTTTCAGACAGATTCTTTGACATACGGTCGGTCCCCATTCTCAATCGGGTTTAACGACGTTGTTGAATCACCGCAGGGATCTATTCGGTCCTCTTCTTCCAGTCCGTTCAAATGCTGTGCTCATATCGGAGGCCCAATTACAAATTTCATCTAGGCTGCATGATCCTCCTCTTCCTCCTCTCCACCATCCACATCTCGCTGGCCTACACATGGGCATTCATCACAGATCGCGCGCAGACCGGGATATATCAAGTGTTCTCCCTATCCAACCCTCTGCCGGTGTTGTATGATCCTGACGATCCCGCTATCGTTCGTCGACTTGGCCTCTCATCAAAATTAGGTACAGCCTGTCAAAGTAAGTCTACCCAGATTTCTTCACGGATGGAGACATTGACCATCGAAGTTGGATCGCAGACGGAATCTTCGTAAGTTGTATATATATCCTCGCTTCAGCGATTCACGAGCTATCTCAACAGGTTCATCGATGCTACGTGATATGGGGCCGCAAGTGGCGACCAGTCGCTGTACCTGCTTTTTCCTATCTTTGCACAATCAGTGAGTGTCTTCCAGTG
The DNA here is from genome assembly GCA_029281465.1 of Mycena epipterygia. Classification (NCBI taxonomy): domain Eukaryota; kingdom Fungi; phylum Basidiomycota; class Agaricomycetes; order Agaricales; family Mycenaceae; genus Mycena; species Mycena epipterygia. Next base: position 242,004 of record JARJCQ010000020.1, read on the forward strand.
GTATTCGCCTGCGCCGTTAACTCGTGACCATGTCAGTCGGGGGCATAGTTGGTTTACTTCCACTCTCTGAGACCTCTCAACTCGCGGCCACGGCAGTGTGCATGGGCACAATATTCTGCACCAATGTTCTCGCGACGTCATTAGCGGGTGGGAAATATATTTGAGAAGGGACAACACGGGCTAATACAACTCGCGGATCCAGCTGGACGAATTTGGTGGATCTCACGCCGAATTGCAAGGCTTGTGGGGGCGAAAAAGCCGCGAAAGAAATACATGGAGTTGATGGCTATTCTGTCAGTGCTTTTCAAGGACTGACTTTCAGTGATTTACTTCTTCTTCCCCCAGGCTTGAAAGCGGGCTGATATATCCGATCACCCTGGTCATCATTATCGGGCTTTTCTTATTGCACGCGACGTCGAAGGCTTCTGTTTTGACAAGTGTTCGTGCGTGCTACCACATAGTCGTACGCATTAAATACTATACGGATCATCATGAAATATGCTCATCGCTGCCAAAAACAGGCAATCGCACCGACGCTCATCATAGTACGCACCGGAATGGGAGTGAGCACGGGCGACGTGGATACGAGCGTCAATCTCAACGAGGGGGCCGCAAACCAGAGAGGAGTTCTCACGACGATGGAATTTCAAGTTCAGGCAACAAGAGAGGAATTCCAACAGGGTTTCACTGACCCCAAGGTTGTCGAAGTTGGGCGGTAAAACTGTTTTCTTTTTGGGGTTCAATTAACACCCATCATAGCGATGGCACGAATGGCGAGTAGGGCCGTAATAAATCTCTATGCGTGCTACTAGTATCTATATTTAGTTGTTCACGACTCGTTGTGGCAGAGCTGGACGGCCGAGGTGTGGAAAGCGCCCATGCCATCGGCTGGATGGCAATGATAACAGTGAATCCATTTTCAACATTTTTTCCATTTCCTGTTCTCATGCCTACGGCATCGAGGACGGGGATTCTACCTGGATATTCGCACATTTTTTTTTCTGTGACTCACTATCTTCTTTTCCCCTCACCTTTCCGCAGGTTTCTATTTGGGGCCGGCAGGCGCTAAACCGGCGCCTAATGGACTTAGGTTCAATTTGTAGGACTTCGCGAGTCTGTCGGTGCAGCGCAAGTTCAGCCGCACATCTTTATATTCAAGACAAGTCCCGATTCAATAATCCCAGCCGGGCTATGAGTTGGTAAGCACAGGAGAGAGCGATCCAGCAACAAAGAGGTAAGAATATGTTTGTCCTGCTAGTACATGGTGGTCGTACAGTGGCAAAAAGATGGCATACTAATCAGGAAAAACCTCTATTGCGAATTGGTGACAAAGTTTTACCATTTGTTGACAATCTTGTCAAAATGCCAACAAAATGTTGAGTTTTTTCAACACTTTACAGACAACCCTGGGGAGTATTCCCCCAAACAGGTCCAGTAAGGTCAAGAGCCATGAAAGCAAGTAACGGGTGGCCGATTATATTGCTCCTGTTCAGTTGCGAATGGAACGGGGCAGTTTGCCAAACTCAGTCTGTGATGGAATTTCTCCAAGTCGTTGAAACTCCACTTCGGGTGATGGCACCGCATGCCCGATCAATCATGATCAATCATTAAATCAAACATAAACCGGGACACGCAAGCATCTTTCCTTTCCTCCACCTTCCGCCCGAATTCCCTCGTCATTTCTTTCCGTGTCCCATACTGCCATGACCTCCCTGCACCGACAGAGCCCCGCAGACTCTCACTGCAGGTCCCCAGGTTGTATCCGTTTACTCCGTGCGATGTTCTGGCTCATTGTTAGTTTTCGCCAGAACCATCCGTCGACACACTCGTTTGTGTCTGATTATTTTTTGTAGCCCTGATACACACACCGTCTCAACATGGGCCTCCAATACTTCAAGGTGTACGTTTCCTCGCTTCCGAGACCCACGTCTGCTGCCATCGGTGCGACCTTTCTTCACGCCTACCTCGCCGCTAGTCGCCGCTCGCCACGGTACGTCTCGCTACTGTCTGATATTTCCGAGTTCTAATGGTTACCAATTGTCCAGACGTGGGCGCTGATCACCTATCCTGTCTCCGCACGCCTCTGATCAAATATTCGCCGTTCACCACACTCATAGCTGGAGAACTAACCCTGTGCAATATAATCCTCTCATCCCTTGCATTATAATGTCGCCTTATATCTTTTCTGTCGCTCGAATCAGATACAACTGAAACACATTTTGTGGGAATTGAGCGGAAATACTTGAAAATTGTTCGGAAAATGGTGCCATTTATTGCAGGGGGAGATCGCACTCCGTCCTGCCGTCGAGTGTATTTCTCTTTCCCCGCTCTATCTATCAATCCTTTTGATATTCCTGGTACCGTTTTAGGTTCCAGGTCTCCCTCCGTTAATTCGACGTCCTCAAGATCACTCACCGATCATGCGGCAACCTTTAAGAATACCGGATTCGTGATCTCACTGGTCCCAAAATCTCGTCTCGATCGTGCAGGGTTCTATCTGGACACCGGGTCACGCGACTCCGCAGGGGCCTAAAGTCGTGAACTCCAAACTCGAAAACCCCTCTCGATCGGTGAGCTGCTTACTCGTGTGCTCGTATCAATATGGTATTTTTATTTTTTATTTAAACGACTGTGCGCCGCAACCAAGCGACAACAAACAGGGACTGCCACCTCGGCAATCAGTGCCGTCTGCGTGACTCCAAGTCCTATCAAGCACCACGTCACTTGCAAGCTAAACTCCCATTCACACTCTACAATGCACGCCTCCTCACCACTCGCCATCCAAGAGATCGCCGATAGTTGCATTTCCCTGCTTCAGTCGCCATCGGATTTGCGGGCTTGCGCACTCGTTTCTCGCTCTTGGGTGTATGCCGCTCAAGCCGAGCTCTTTCGCGTCGTCAGGATCGGCACGGATCGCATGTGGTCCAAACTCTACACCGCACTCATCGACTCCCAATATCTCATCCGCCACATCCTCAAATTGGAAGTCTTTTCCACTTATTTCTCGAGCGATACATTCTCCGCGCTCGCCAATTTCCCATTCACGCATGTTTCACATCTGTTCGCTGTCCACCGCGGCGCTAAACCTGCACTTGTGCTGCAGCAGCTCATCAGTCTGCCCACCTTGCGTCGCGTCCAGCTCGAGCTCCAGGACGTCGCCCCATCGGACTTCGCGTCGATCTGGAACCGGTGTCCTTCCAGCCTTCGGCATCTCGACATTTATTATGATTGCGCTCCGGACCGTGGTGAAAATCCCTTCCGCCCAATCCAGCGCGAGTTCGCTCCCGTACAGCTAGATTCCCTACACCTTATTTCCAGCTACCTCGTCGGCTGGTTCATCCATGATCTATGCCCCTTTGATCTCTCGCGACTCAAGGCTCTATCTCTGCAGACCGACCATTTTCTTCGATCCCCCAGACTTAGACCCGTCCTCTGTATGATTGAAACGCTCGATCTTTCAATCAGTTCCCATGTGGGTATTTTGCTCCAAAGTTTCTTCAATTTCCGCTGACAACATGCGTAGTCCATCGACGCCAGGCACCAGTCGTTCGACCTCTCCATGTTCCCCAATCTGGCGCGCGTCCGCATCCGGTCTTATTCCAGGCTTCCCCTCCCGGACATCCTCCAGATCCTCTCGACAATTAAAAACACAAATCACATTCACACGATCGTAGTTGGGCACGTCACAGATGTTGAAGATGTCTTGGGGGCACTCGCCGACAAATGCATGGCCCTCCCCATGCGTCATACACCTACTCTCGAGCTGGACCTGCTCCCCTCCCAGGTTAATCTCATCCCGCAGTTGAGTGCGCTGAATATTACGGTGTGTCCCATGCATACTACGCATTCTGTCCCTCCCACCTGACTTCGCGTTCTCACTTAGCCTCGTGTCTTGGGTCCGCATTCGAACTGGTTTCATGTAAGCGCCTCAGTCGAAATTTCACTGCCGAGTCCTAACACAAATGCAGGATATTACAAGGATGATGTGATACAATGCTAGTGCTCATTGACACCTTCGGGTTCGGGCGCGATTTCAGCCAAATATGTAATTAATACCATTTCGATGGGTTTTCTTATGCATGAGCGTGTTTCATATCCGCAGTGTCGAATTTCAATCCGAAGGTAGAAGGAAAACAGACATGGTGTTCGGTTTAAGCTCTGCTCCGTATCGTCATGAGGAGCAGGCGTCGTGTGTGACTTGTTTTGCTAGCTGCGGCAGCTGAATCCGAAACCCTCTGCAGACTGCGATCCAAGTCACAGCAGCCCCCTATACAGGACATTGGGAAATTACAATCGATGCGAGACTTTGCTTTGGACTTGGCGGGAGCAGAGACTTTGGGATCGCAGTCGGAGGTCTGTTTCCGTTTCCCTTTTGGTTATCACGCCCGTTCAAATGTCAGGAACCGCTCATCATTGAGCCGAATCTTGACCTTATACCGCAACCCCAAGCACAATAACTCTCACGGGAGACTTAAGATTATTTTACACAGGTACGTACTCGGCCTTTGGCTTTCACTGCATGCAACCTTTACCCCGCCCGCGGAACACGCTACAAGACTACGCTGCTGACTATCCAGCACCATGTGGTCGCGATTGGCAAACGGGCATGGGTGGATTTTTTGGAGACGTTTGGTCGTCGTTTTCCCATTCTTCCAGAGTGAGGAGATGCTTTCCTCACGCACGGTGGGATTTAGTTGAAATATTGACGGGATAATCCAAATAGATGATTCTACTTGAGTTCTAATGGCGCTTTAGATGTATTCTATCATTTGCCCCTGTCCTCACATTCCTGCCCGGTGTCCGGGGCATGGGACAAAACTCTGTCGATCACCTTCCAACACCTTGACAGCAATTTGTCCTCCCTGCACCCGCATGTAGCTGTTGGGTGGTAGTGTCTACGACTCATCTTGAGAGCTATCGCCAACGACGCAGCGGATGTAGGCGGGGACTTTTTTCTTTTTTTTTTGGAGGGGTTTGGAGGGGTGCCCGTAACCGCTCGCCCTGAGCGTGAACTTTCACTCTGTACTCGCCCTATCATGTCCTGCCAGTACGCATGTTCGCTCTCATGTGCACATTCTCTACCCAGCTGAGCTGTCTTGAGGTACACCACGATATGCTTCTGCAGCCGCGGCTGGGCTGTTGAACGAATCTGCTATTGTTTACGTTTACGTTTTTGTTCTCTTCGAACTGTGTTTAGAGAGAGGTAGAAGATAACAATCCTCTCATTCCGCCGTTCAACAGGTTGCCTGGGGGGTTGGATTTCTCAACGGTCAGATCATATTCTCGAGCTTTGTCAATGTAACTGTAACGAATAACAAACTGTATTCATCATTTCTCTACGGATCTCTAGAATATCGTCCTCCCTCCCGATAATAATCTGTAGCGAAGAATCGTCGGAATATTTCTCCACCAACGCTTTCAGAAGGGGTCTTTCGGACGCTGTCAGTGCTAGCCGCGAATCAAGATGACCCGCAACCTTGAAGGAATCCTCAGTTTCTGCCCACATACATGGGATGTGATTTACCGCAGAGAAAACGAGCAAGGGTGAGAGCGCGGACGTCGAGGAGTACTCGATGAACTCGGAGAAGTACAACGTGATCTCCATGAGAAAGCTGGCGACATGTCGGACTTTGACGTCTTCTAGACAGGGACCGAGACACATGACGCTGAGCCATGCCGCTGATGTCACATAACCTAGAAGAGGCGGGATTTTCCCCAGGACGTGAGTCTCCATTTGGGTGAATACTGGCTCTAGGTATCTAGGTAAGTTTCATTGCAAAGACAGTTGAGATACTGGATATCGCATCCGTGTCTCGACATCCTCCAATTAGACTGCGATTCGGAGGGCGACACATCCAACAAGCTGATAGTTCTTGATATAAACGACGATGCGAGCGAGGTACAGGGATGCAGGGCGGAGGCTCAAGGCGGAATGAGCCTCGTCCAACGGCGGCTTAGTACTCGGGGGCAGCCGACGACTTGTAAAGGGTTACAAAGCGACTTGAAGAAGCTGAACAAATTATATCATAGACTCGTAGTATATTGCACACAGGTTCAGGATTACTTCTGTTTGTAAGACATACATTTCATTCTAATATCACTAGCGGTTCATGTGGCTTGTTTTCCTATATTTAAACGCACGAGTGAACTTCCAATCGGTGAGTGCAGTGTTCATTGTTCATTCTTCTAGTAAGTCGCTAATCGTCCTATCAATTAAACTCCACAACATTGCTAAAATACGTTCCCCAATCATCCACCCTGAAATGCAACGATGAAGCTCAACCGGGAACCACAAAATATATAGATAAACAGACGCACTCGAATCCAGTCGGCGCGTTCACCCAGGTGGAAATCAGATCGGGAGCAACCGTCGCTGTTGCATCGGGCACCTGGTCCCCAAAGAAAGGCGCGTCAGACGCAGGCCAAGTGTTGGCCGCGAATGCGTCCGCGTCTATGGGCGGGATCTCGGCCCCGCCAGCAATCCTTCCCGTGAAATATTCCTGCCCCGGCGCATATGGCGCGGGGTATTGAGGCTCCTGAGCGGCGGAGGCGAACGTGTGCGGGAGGCTGGGGGACTTGAACATCATGCGCAGCATCTCTTCGGCCGAAATGGGCTGTGCCGTCTCGCTAGCCATGCCAGGGTGCTCCTCGTCGTATTCATGTCCAAATGACACGCCTGCAGATTGGACAGGCAGTTGCCCGACGGAAGCGAGTTCAGCGAGGGCGTCCCTGTACAATGCAGTGATCAACCTGAAATGCCGTCGAGAGCGACAGGTACACACCACAACATCCCTGCGTTTGGCCATCTACAAAGTAGCAAATCAGGCGCTGAGGGGGGTTATATTTTCCTCCTACTCACCGGTCTTCACACAGCCGCAGCACCTCCATGCATTTGTGGACATTCTCGAGGTCGCGGCTGGGGTCAGGCAGCCCACCCCGCTTGCCACTCCACACGTTCAGCATCAGCACAAGTGCCGCGTTGAACACATCAGACTGTCAAAAATATTCTTTGAATGCCGCGAAGTAATATCATTCACCAACGCACCATATGGAAATTCACTGGCTCATTCCCCTTCCGACGGCGTTGGATATCTACCATGTTGGCGCACGCCCGCGCTGCGCTCGTGCACACCGCCATCGATGGAAGGCCCTATGGGGGAGATTCGTATAAGCGTCGGTATGTAGAAGCAGGAAGGTAACACGGTAATGACGATTGGCAGCACAAGACGACGTACCGTTGGCGCAGCCATCCGAACCGTCGGAATAAAGGAGCGGTGGACGAGGATCTGCAGATGACAGTATGCACAATGCAGCGCGACGGACTGGTCGAATGATACCGGATCCGCGCGCGCGGGGTCCCATGCCACTGCGAGGAAGCGTAAACAAGTGTCAATGGGAATACGAGAGAGAGGACGCACGATGCTCTGGCATCTGGTCGCGCCAGCGGTTGAGCGCGGAGTCGAGGTCCGCGACGAAGTGCTCGTCCCACCCCTCGTCCACCGTGAAAGTCACACGGAACTTGCTGAGCGAATACTACGTATAGATGTTCTTTAGCTTCCGTGCAATTGGACCGCTGCTCCAAATGTGCGGCGGCTAATTTTTTAAAAAAGAGGAGGGGAACGCACCAATATTTTTAGCGTAAACGCCAGAATGTGGCTCAGCCGCAAGAGCGCGTTGAAGAACGCAATCCGGGATGGCACCCCGCTCGGCTGCTGGAATGGATGGGTTGGGTCTTCCCAATATTCGTCGTCGACCTCAAATGGCGGCTCGACGTCGAAACTGCGGGCACAGAGTATCAAGGAAGATAATTACAAATAATGGGGAGGACGCACTCATCATACTGAATCGCGCAGGTACGCCCCATCAATGAGCTCACGTAGCGGTCTAGGTAGACCAGCACCCAGAACGCGCGTTTCCAGAGCTCACGTTCGACCGACGGCTCCTCCGCGTGCGGGGTGCGGCGGTGTGCGCCGGCGTCCTAAAACGAAAAAGCACCTCAGTCATTGGCGTATCCCGACTCGCGAATACGAGGATGGGATCGACGCACCTGCGCGAGCCTGAGCCCAATTCCAACAAGCATCCAGCAGGCCTGCGGCGCGGCGGAGCCCAAGAGGAAATGTGTCATGAGCTGATGATAAAAAACGGGGGTAAAAATGATAATGGGTTCGTAAAAGAGTCGGTCAATGATGAGCAAGGGGAAGCTCGTGAGAAGAGCGATTTGGAATTCAAAGGCGACAAAACGCACACAATAATGCTGCAAATCGCACAATGTCCCCTGCCCCAAGAAATGTTTGCCCGACGGCTTGACCTTTTCAAAAAGAGAGCGCGTGAGCGAACCGCAGCAAAGTCCAATGGAGGACGCTTTGCGGGTATTCAAGAACATTTGTAATAAGCGCAGACACACCTGATTGAACCACTCCCACCCACATTCGAGATGCGGTTTGCCATTGCCTTCACCGGCGGAGGAGAGCACGCGCGGGTCGTCGCTCCACCGAGAGCCGATGGCGCACACAAGCAGAACGATTCCTGCAAAGTCATCGTCCCTGGATATTGCGGGTGAGGGGAGGATGCAAAGTTGCAAATAACAGCCGCCACCCACCAACAATACATCCCCATCTCGACACTCCTCTCAAACGTCGGCCTGTGGAGGACAGGCAGATATATATGCGCGTGGCTGAAGTACAACTCCGCGAGGTGCGCGACGAGGTCCGGCGGCGGGAGGCAATACGTGTGCCTCTGGTCGTGTGCGGGCGGGCCAGGTGTGGACCACTAGGAAAAGAGGAAATCAGCGTTGAAAGCAAAGGGGGGTGATGAAGGAAAATATATGGGAACGAAGACCACGCCCACGTACTGGTTTGAACATCCAATACTCCGGCCGCCGTGCCGTCCAAGTCCAAGTCTTGTCCTCCCCGTGTTGCATTCCTTCAAACGGCAGATCAAGGGGGGAATTGTCAGGACTCGGCCGCTCCCCGCGGCTTAAATCTGCCTTAAGGTCGATCGCGGCCTTGACGAGCACGCGGTCGCTGCTCTTCCCCGTGAACCCGCGCGGAATGTTCATCGACAGCGCGTCCATCTGCAGAAGGGAATTGAGTTAATTTAGGACATATACGCAAGGCATATAAATATCGCGATGTGACACGGACCTTTCGCTCGAGCTCAGCGTACAGCAGGTCATCAGGATGCGGCGCAGGCGGGGGCTCGGAAACGCTGTGGAGCGCCGTGCGCAGGATTTGCAGCGTCGCGCTGCGCGCGTCGTGGTATTTTTCTGGCCTTTCCACCAAAGTAGTTTCGGAGTTGGACCCGAGGGCGGGGGTGTCATGGATGCCGTTGCTGCTACTGTTACTGTTGCTCGCGCCGGAAGCGGGGGACGCGGAGGTGTTCAGTTGCGCCAGGGCGATGGCAAGCTCGTCGCGCAGCATGGCGACCTCGGTACGCAGGTGGTTGATAAGCACTTCGGATTGCTCCAGGCGCAATTCGAGGTGCGCAACGTAGCGGCTTCTCAAAGCGTTACACTTGCATGGAATCATGGCTAAAATCGGCACGGACCTTTTTGTTTCGCGTTTCTGTATGACCGAGAGATGCAGAGTGAACAAGCAGTTACAGTATGGACTCGGAAGACGAACCTTAGCAGGATTCAGATATGTGCACTCGAGGTTCCCGTCGAGGCAGGCGGAGCACTTGGCTCCGGGCATCTGCGATCCTTCGCCTACATCACCGTGAGCCACATTGAGCGATTCATAATAAAGGGATTAAATGGATTTTGATCTCACATCGACCTTGAGATGAGTGGATGAATATACTGGAAAAACAAGACAAAAGAAAATCGAGACAGGGGACGTACTCTTTCTCCGCCGACACACGTCGCATGGTCTACGAGGCGCGTTCTGAATACGGGTATTTTTTCCCCTCTGGGAAAGTTCTTCGCGGTTCGTGGACATAGTATGGACTTGAAGTTTCTGCGCTACGCTTCTAATATTGTGCTCCTATGGTGGATAGGTCTAATCGTGTGCAGGCATTCGAGCTCAGAAGACGTTAACACGGGGTGGAGGATTGCGCAGGAAGATCTAGAAGTTAGATCGGGTTCAAAGCCAGAGGTCGCGCAGTACGAGGAGGGAAAAGGCAAGAGGGATTGATGGCAATCAAAGCCGAACACACGCCACCCTTGCCGAGTCCGGGAGATGCCGGCTGCACAGCATTTCTAATGATGCCAGACTGCCCCTATGTTCAAATTCCGACCGTAGCTGGACGATGAGGTGCCTCGAGAGGTAGCAATAATTATAAGAGCTACTCCGACATTTCAGCCTTCCTCGGAACTATAAAGCACTGTTCTAGAAGTGATGGGTTGAAGAAAGTTTGTATTAGGAACTCGGTGTTTATCAAACTGAGTTATAATAACGGCATGCAGCTGGTGCAAAGATACCCAGACTGCGGATGATTCAGCACCCCCAGGAGAACTCAGGGATCGATGCTTACCCAGGGTCTATATTGGGTTGATCGTGATACATTGCGGATTCGAGCTGATCATACATGCAATGGCTTTGGTTGGTAGACTGTGGTGAAATCTCGCAGAAGGATCGTGGTATACGTCCTTTCATTCGCCGGCAGGAAAGTCGAAGTGGGATTCGGACGAGCGCTAGAAGGTGGGAATCACTGCGTCCCGAATTAACCGCAGGAGCAAGAAGGACACCCAGGATGCGAAGAGTAATAAGGTTCATGGGAGCTAGTACATTTCAAGCTCTCGATGTGGCTCCCGTGATGATGGAGCGATCAATGCGGAGCCCACTGTCCGGGTCCGGATCGGCTCTGGGTTGGGCCACATTCCCGCCTGCCCGGAGCGCACGAGAAGTGCACCTGCCCAGGTCTAGATAGGGAATAGAGCAAGCAAACCATATATTTGACCGATCGGTTCCTGTCCGGGTTTGGATCGGTCAGGATTTCCTCAAGAAATGTAAAGTTATACATACCTGTCCGGACTCGGGACTGACTGCTTTCCCTGACATCTGGGAATGATCAGGATTGTACCGAAAATGCCAGAACACGACCTTTCCAGGTCCGGATATTTTGGGAGTTCCGCAGTGGATGTGGCTCCCTCCATCATCACGGGGTTGCGGGAGCATCGAGATCTACGGGACACGGGAGTGGGCACCGGACGGGAGGAGGCTTTGTCAACATCGCCACAGGCAGTGCATGGGCGTCGAATTCCATTAGTTTCAGCTGAAACCTGTGATATTGTGGGCATATGCTATATTTGATGGGCACCAGTTCTAAGGTTACGGCTGGCAAATACTTACGCCCAGCTAACTTGAAATCAAACGTACGATTTTGGGTACCTCGGAAAAATCAGTTTTATGTCACAGTACACTCTGCATTCGACAATTTCCGGCTGCGATGACTCAAAGATAACACCACACGACTTTGGTTGAGCGGCATTTATGGGCAGTAAAAGAATACGATACAGGACGGTTTAAGCTTGAGGAGTCAGACCAGCCCAAACATGTGTCTGAAAGAAAAATAAAATCGCGGAGAGGTTTGGATAAAAGTTGAACGAGCTGCCTGTAAGTGGAAACAGACGCGCACCGAGCACTACCGAGCCTTGGAATTGGTCTTTGGCACTTGGCAATGGTGTGACAAGCTATGGAGCACCAGATATGATTCGGACCGGAGTCCAACGAGCATCGTCTGCTGTAAATGTTCAAAGAGCAATGAACTGCAGAGGCGCTCCGAGGGCTATACCAGGCCTTCTCCGAGTCGGTGGTATTTCTTAGTGGCCGGTTATGGTGCATCAAAAAGGTGGACCTAGCCACTTCTCTCTTTTCGTTCTCCCACTTGCAGTGGCCCTCTCCTGCATCGTATCAGATGCAACTCCAATACTAACGCCGGCCTGCTGTACAATGTTATCTATCCTGCATTTCCAGCATCGCCTGAATTGTAAGTAGGTAAATCTACTATCTTTTCTCGTTCCATGTCAAATAAAGTCTCACAAAATTGCGCGGCGAACCATTGCTGAGGCAATTAATTTAAATCAATGTCTGCTCGACTCTTTGTGCTTCCGCAAAAGAACCATATCACTCCATTATATCCCTGTATCAATTTGGGGCCATGTCGATTTTTTTTGGGGATGTCACGCGTCACCCCCTGAATGCAAGTACCCGATTTATGCTGTAGGGATGTCCCGCTCTCCGTGACGTCGTGTTTAGGTAATAGGTTATCGAAAATTCACATTGATATTGAATCCGGTCATCAGCTGTATCCCGAGTCCTGACAAGGTCGGGTGATCCGTGCGTTTATACATTGATCACCAAAATCATGCGGCTAGATCTCACATCCGCAGCTACTTTTACCAATATCGTAGGCTCTCCGGCGGGTATATGGATGGACGATGCGCTAAACTAGCGCCTACGAGGGCTCATATCTCGGGAAATGGATTCCGGAGGTCAATTTTGCATAAATACTTTCGCGGCCTTCCACAGAAAACCGTCTTCCTTTCCTCCCCGTTCCTTGTCTTCTACATTCCTCTGCTACGCCGATTACGAAGACTATGGGTTCTTCCTTCAGAATCCAATATGTGTCTAGTTGGCATGACTCATGTGCCGCCACCTTCAATTGCACCTCCGAGGGCCTCGTCAATAAGTTTGCCGAGTCAATTAACGCGTCCGCTGCGTGCCTTCCCAATAGCACCATGTCACCCGAGGTTTGGGGAATAACGAGTAAAGCTTGGCAAGAAAACTGCGGGGTCCTCAGACAGGTGCGTTCCCCGACTCTCTTCTCATGATGATGGCTCACACAACTGGAGCAAGGACGTAGCATTTTCTCCGTCTGCAATCAGTATTGCAACCTGGTTGCTGCCGTGGGTGGCCCTGATCGCCCAGCTTCCCTTCGAAGCCACTGGTTGGATGGACCTCCTGAGCGGCTTCTTGTGCATCGGCAGTCCGGCCCTAGCCGCATACTCCCTGGTGCTCACGGCATTCAATCGACGATAAATCTCCCACACATTCCGACAGCTCAGAAACCGAGCGGAGCGAGAAACACACAAGCAGTACCAATACATGGTTGAACGGGGAGACGCCGCCGCGTTCATCCTCCAGGGGACGCAGCAATGTCCTATGCGTGCCAATCAGAGGAATGGCGAACTTGCCAGTCTCATCGTCCTGGATGACGGGCGCATAGACAACTTTTTGAAGACTGCTGCCAAGGATTTCAACAACACACACCGCGGCTTCACATATTCTTTCCTTGCTCAGGGTAAGATCCACACGAGTGTCAATTCTGATACTGAGGCACCGCCTACAGTTCTGTTGACGTTTTTGACCTACTTGATCTCGTTTATCGCGGCTGTCCTTGAGTCTCTTGGCAGTCCGACGGATGTTACCCTTCAATTTGCTGGAAGCACTGTCTGGAGTTGGATGTAAGCCTTTCTACCACATTTTATTCACGAATAATCTACAAGGTTATAACGTACCTGCAGGTTCCCAATTGTCTTTGGGTGAGCTTCCTATACCTCTCTCTGTCGGCGGGCTAATATCTTCCAGGTATATTTGTGTAGCTCACAAGATAAGGCCGGATCCATTAAGGCTGCTCTGACAGACAGCAGGATCATGCCCGACCGCGACCCCGGCGGGGAAGTTCAATACATGTTACAGTACCTATGTCCGAATGCCGATTTATACGCGCCTTTGACGCCTCTGGATCCTCCACCCCCGACAGCCCCTGTGGCGGCGGCGAGCCACAATGGTTCCGGGGCGGGAAATCCGAACCACTCGTTTTTCATGGAAGGCGCTATTCCTCTGGTACCGCGTGCAGACGGATTGGTCCCGTCCATGATTAGCGATCACGACGACAACAGCACCCAGCCGCTTTTGGAACATTCAACATCAGCCCCTCTGACGCCGTTGCCCCCTCCGACGTGGTGGGGCTTTGATGTGTGCGGCGACGAAAGAAGGGAGGGACCGATCTTCACTTACGAACGCATCTTTACCTCGTTCGCTTGCACTGAACATGTGCGGCGTGCGTTTGCGGCGTCGATCGAAAACTTCCGGGCTCACACAGCAATTCCAAAGGGAATGGAGGAGGTTGCAAAGGCCTGTGGCTTGCAGACGCGACAAGATCTTATAGCGTTCACAGCCTGGTCTCGAATTCCTGCCCCCGTGATTCAACATATGCTCGGTGCCGCTATTGTTGCCCTGTTTCTCCAATGGGGCACCACCGGGGCTGCTATCTTCGTGGCGTACAACACGCCCACTGTCGGACTTGGCTGTCGTTCCGGCAGCTATCTCATCTACGGCATCGGTGCGACCATGTCCTGGGCTATTCTCGTCTTCTCCCATCTGGTCTCGTATGCATTCATGCAGCGACTCGAGCACGATCCCGAGCGACCATGGACGGGCGTTATGAGCACACTCGCCGCTTTGGCACTGTTCATCACCCGCTTCATCGGTAAGGCTATCGCTATCAGTAACGCCTTGTGGCTCTTTGTGTCCAGCATCCTGGAGGACCTTGGGACGTTTAACACCTGCTGGTGCGAGACCGCTGCCTTTCAATACGGCGAGAAACGCTGGACACCTGTATTCAAGGGGCCAATGGATCTCCGGGAGACCGCCGGGGGCATTTGGATAGGCGGGTTCATACTTTCGATCGTGGTAAGCATCCTGGTTGGAGGATTCTTCGCGCACTATCGTGGAGACTAGGGGACGCGACTTTACCACAGATTATTTATTATATTAGCACGGCCGAGCGATTATTTGTCCATTTTCCTGCGGAATGTGTCCTCGAACAGTAGTGTGAAATTGACGAAATAAAAATGGTGGAAGACGAGTTAGCGAGCCAGAAACGAAAGCAAGAAGTGGAAGCTCAATGTCGAGGCTCCAGTGTTGTATTCGACGGAAGGAGAAGACTCACTGGCGAGCAAGACGCGCAGAGAACGGCGAAGAATAAGAAGCACGGCGAAGGTGCTGAACGGCGTAAGAACAAGGAGAATGCACGAGACCGCAATAGGCAAACTCGCGATCCCGACCCGCCTTTCACCGGCTTGCCTACCGCAAAAAACGAGGACCTGGATATTGCTTGCGCAGTAAAGCTCCCAGAAGACGGTACGAAGGTGGCGTTACTCGAATGTCTCGAGAAATAATTCCATCAGCACCCCGCCGAACGCGACAGTGCAAAATTTGCTGGATTATTTACAAGCGGGGTCCCCGTGCCACCACTCCTGCGATGAACGAAAATGCACCGCAGGCGTATAAATCCCAGATCACTCCCCCTGCACCCTACCGACGACCAGCCGCATCAGCAAAACTTCCCCGCCCCGGCAAAAAAAATCCAAAAGGCAGCAAGTGTTTAATTGAGCAATGACTTGATGCGCGGGCAAACTTCTCAATACCTCCCCCTTCTGGGATTCCTTAGCTATTTTACAGAAAAAAATGAAATTCAGGCTCATTGTGTAAATTCAGACCCGTTGGGTCAGATAATAATGCTTAGGTACAGGTACTTTCCAACTGCAGGTGACCACTGGGCATGCTTTTTTATCGTCTTCCGCTTCTCTAATATGTATTAGTATAATTTTCTGGGACACACTCTAAAGTCTCAAGCTATGGGTTTGACAGTGCAAAATAAGTGTATATCAATATTTGTACTTAACTCGGCGTTTACTTATCCAACTGGGTTATAATAACGGCATGCAGCTGGTACAAAGATACCCAGACTGCGAATGATTCAGCACCCCAGGAGAATTCAGGGATGGATGCTTACCCAGAATCTATATTGGGCTGAACAATTGCGAATTCGAACTGATCATACATGGCATAGCTTTGGTTGGGAGACTGCGGTCCAAGAAATCCCGCAGAAGGATCGTGTGTTGTCGGTTCAAGGTACATGTCATTTGGTTCGCCGGCGGGAAAACCGAAGTGGGATTCGGACGAGCGCGAGCCAGTTGGTGCCACAAGGTGCGAATAACCGCGTTCCGAATTGGCCGTATTAAAATCCGGCCGTCTATGCCATGGTCTGTAGGGTTTGTGTTCTGAAGGGGCCAAGGGCGCCAACCTGAACTGCTCGTAGTTTTGGTCCGATGGTCGTGGTGTGGGCGGCGCCACTGTCGACACGGGAGGTGGTTGCGGTCTTCGTCCTGTTAAGGCGACCGGGAGATACTCGCATAAGAGGCCCTTGTGCGTGCACCGCTCACAGGGCTTAGGCGAACAGTCCTTGACTGCACTACACTGAGGGGGGGGGACAAGAGAAGAGGGTTAGAAATTGCGACTTCAGAGAAGCAACGACTTGCCCTGATTTTCCGTTTCCGACAATGCGTGCATGCTATAGGGACCCGGGCGCCTATGAAGAATCAGGGAGATGTAGTGAGGGCCTCTACTGTCCAGTGGGTGGACCTACGTATTCCTTTTTGATTTGTACAGGACTCATAGAGCCACTGTAGTCTGTCATCAGCCGAGTTCTGAGGGTTCGACTCGACTTGATATGCGATTCCGTTGATGGATCCAACGTTGTTTGATGGATGAGTTCCCTCGGGATTTGCCGTTCCTCTTAATGTCTGGGCTATGAACAGATATCAGTGAGGCTGTCCAAAATTTGGGGAATTGGGACACCTACATATGTATGCCATCGCTGGGCAGATACTAGTCGCACCTGGAGCGTCGCTGCACTCCTTTCATTTTATTGAGGAAAGTTGACTAAGAAAGCTGACATCGATCACGGACTGGCTCCGTGATCGCCCCAAAAGGGCTGTGATTTCCTTTCACCACGCATGAATCCGATGATATATTGGACTTCAAGTGCACAGAGAAACTGCGGACGGAGTAAGGCAGCCGGTCGTATGTTACCGCCTGAGGGGTTTCCGCAACAAATACTCACCGAATGGACCACTTCAGAAATGAAGCAGGGAACAAAAGTAAGGACAACGTTGGTTGCACTCCGCTGATGAGACGGACGTTGCCTAAGATCTCTGCTCCGTTCTATGGGCGACGTCGAGCTGTCAGCCCTATACACTATTACTGTCTTCGAATACGATGTCTTAAGTTTCACCTGCAGCACTTATGCGATGAAACATGGATACTTATGTAGGCGTACTTGTCAGCCGGTACCACGGAAAAATACATCGAAAATAGAAATATGTCCGTAGTTTTGAATACTTGTGGACAGTGGAATACACCGTCGGAGTCCGACATGTCCATCAGGTGCACTGCCATATGTCGCTGGATCGCGCCGAAACGTAGCAAGTGGTTCCTATCTGCTCATCTCACGCTTCTCCAATCCACTCCGTTGGGCTCGGGGCGATCTTTGGACCGAGCATTTCGTTAAGACTCAAAGAGAACGCACGGTCAGGAGCGACATTAATGTCCGCCGTGGAGCTTGAAGATCGATGCGGAGTGCATTAACGGGGCGGTGCGGACAGCGTCCAGTGTACCTCGAGAGGAGGAGGTGCAACGGTGGCCCGATATGGTAGCATGAAGCAAGTGTGAACGCTGAACACGGTCATGTGATCGGGTCGCGACGCGAGGCGCGTCAATAGACATCACGATGTTATCTGATTTTGGGTGACCCAGTGGAATATAATTTCGGAATTAAAACATATGCGTGTACACCTACGGACTACTTCAGGGTGGAGGAATCTAGGCCACGAATAATGGCGCAGGGGTTACCGGTTAACATTGGTCAGCTGTGCAATGAGGTTCAAATTTCATGCATTCACATCAGCATGTTCCTGAAGTTTTTTCGGAACGCAAACATTTGGGAGGACAGGTGTCCGAGTCGGAGGAAATTTTCCAGAAAAAATAATGAAAGGACGAGAGCAAGGGGGCGGAGAAACAGCAAGGTAGACCACAATGTTATGTTTATGGTACTAGCTTGTGCACGCAAATGAATTATCGGGCGAATGAAATGCAGCAGCTCCCAGTATCCATCTCCCATCCCGGTCCAAATAAATCAATATGCGAGTCTTCAAGACCCCCAGCACGAAACGTAGATTTTCACCCCAGTCTCCGGCAAATGAAAAAAAAATGCCATGCACAAGTTCCCAGCACCCATCTGCTAGCTCAATCGAAATGAAGTTTTGAACGTCCAATTGTATGCAGCAAGGAATTGAACCCGCTTACCTACTATCCTCAAATTACTGCAGCGTTCACGAAGTTTTAGTCCGGTTTCCCGCTACATACCTTCCATCCCAGACTCCTCACATCCCAGATGCATCAATGCTACATATCGCTGGTCTCTGGCCACAGTGCAGTGGTCTAAAACATAACTGGCATTTGATTCAGCTTAGAGTTGCTCAAAAATAAGAAAACTTCAACGCAGCAGTTGCACGCTAGCCACCCCTACACATTCCAGCTGTACCGAGAAGTATCTGTAGTTCCCCCTCTCCCACTTTTCTGATATTAAGCTCACTGCAAACTATTCACAAACAACGCCCAATCCACCTGAGGAACAACCTCCGCATAACTCGAGTTGGTATTCGCGACCTGCATCTCGACGCTACTCAGGTACGCTTCGAGGCTCATGCTCTGTGCAAATGAAAGCGGCGTTGTTGGGGGTGGTCCCTGTGAGCCGCCAGTCATTAGCGCTTCGAACGCGAACCCCGTGAATGCCGAGTCCGATATGTCGGGCTGCCACGCGTCAGGCGCGGACGCCGCCGGTATCAATCCCGAGATGAGGGTGGGTATCGACAAGGTGTTCGGCAGGGGTGTTGAGTTGTTGAGATTATGCGGGTGATTTTGATTATGATGGTGATTCTGGTTTTGCACCGGGGCCCGCAGGAACGCGCGCGAGCCGCCGAGGCTCTCAAAGTCTTCCTCGTCCGCCAGCTCCGCTGGATCTGGATTTGGATTTGGGCAGATGACGAGCGGGTGGACCTCGGCGTACGCCGCCGTGGCTTTGTTCCGCAGGCGCTGTAAAACCAACTGCAAGTAGATAGTAATAAGTAGGTTGAAGACACAGAGAGGAAGAAAGACGCGTACTAGACTACCCTCCGCGAGAAACGAGTGCCTCGCACCCTGCTCCACAAGCGCCACGGCCGCCTGGAGCTCCCCAAACGCCTTCGGCGCGATCTTGGACGTCGGGCACTTAGCGACGATGGAGCCCACAATGAACTGATGTACGAAAAAAAAAGTAAGTAATAATCGACAGGGTGCATCCATGGAACAACGAACCGCCGCAGTGACAACTTCCCAACCACATGTCAGAGTACGAACCAGAATGAGTAAATTAAATAAATGCAGACGCACCAGCTTTCCAAATAGGCCACCAGCGATGATATTCTTGTGGGAACAGCGCGAAGCTGTGCGTGTCCCCTTTGATGATATTCGAAGCAGCGCGGTACGCGGCCAAGAACGACGCCGCATACGGGCTCTCGAGGGGATTGTGCGGCCGGTCTTTTAGCGCCTGGACGAATGAGCTCCGGTGCATGTACACCATCGCTCCATTACAAATGCGCGGGATGAACGAACTGCGGAAGTGCGCGAGGAGCGTGGGGTCCTTCCCATAATGCGCGAACGGCGCAGACTCGATGAATTGACGCAGTCGCCGGTCGAGGTCGAGTACCTCCTCGTACGTCGGCGATGTCGCGCGCGAGTAGACTTGGGCCATCGGCCCGATGATCTGGTGGCGTCTTTAATTGTTTGTGACAGTCAGAGAGGATTAACGGGGTGAGCGCACGTCTTTCATGAACTTCCATTTACTATGGTAGACTGAATGAGGGAAGTGAGACTTCGGCACGGTGTATTGGGGTAAAGACAACGACAACGTACATCCGGGGATGGTGCGCCCTTCGCCGTCCATCGTCTGCTCCGGGTCTGCGGGGAACTCGCAGGTGATGTCGGTGAGCGCGATGGTGGGGGGGCGGGCGAACGACACAGCCTGTTCGCGGATCAGTCATGTTCATGAGTCAATTATGATTATGGCGGGTGGTGCTATGAGGGAGGGAGGAAAAGAGAATATATATATATACCTGAAGCGTGTCGAAAGAGTAGACTTCCCAGAACGTGGCCTACGCATGGGTATAAGTATACATCGTTAGGGAAGAAATATGGAACCCTACACGTCGTCTCTGTGCGGTCTTGTTGTCAAAACACGTGTGCGCGCCCTCGCGATCTGGGGAGACAAAGCTCAGTGTGTATTCAACGCATCTATTTCAGCAGGACTTACGGAGACGAAGCTATAGCCAATATAATCAGAACGAGCAACCGGACGCCAGATTCATACGTACCGTTTGGCACAAACTACACGCCATGGACCCGAGCGACCACGCGCTCTCGGTGCTGTATCTTGGCCCGCCCGTGACGTGATACATCGCCGCCAGCACGAGCGCCTGCACCGTGCGCAGGTCGCGCGACCCAAACACGGGCTCCAGCGTGAGCGCCGTGCGCCCCAAGTCGAAATACGCATCCCCCTGCACATTATACGCGGGCAGCGACAGGTCCGCCAGCGCCGCGAGCCCGAAGGCAAGGAAGACGACCGCGAGCGCGTGCGAGGAGAGCTCGTGGGCGTTTGGATTTAGGTGTTGGTTGGGTTCGTACACCTCGGCGAGGAGGTCGTGCAGCTCGTCGGCCATGAGGGGGGTGCCGTACCACGCCGTCTTGTTCACGTAGATGTCAAAGAGCGTCCATGCGCGCAGCTCGTCGGGGAGGTGTGCGAGGAGGGTCGCGCGGCAGACGATGGGGTCCCATGACATGGAGTAGAGTGGGTCGAAGGGGAAGGACTCTGTTATGTCTGCGAAGGACGACGCGAATTCTGCTCGATCGCCGCCGGCGCTACCCTGGGCCTGAATCCGGATTACTTAAATCCCGCAAGAGGGGATGGATTGTGGCGACTCACTGAAAGCAGGGCCTGCGGAGATATTATAAAAATCAGAAAGATGTACCTTGTTTTCACAAGGAGGATTCTTACCGCCGGTCCAGCGGTGGGTCCGAAGTACCGCGACGCCCCGGAGGCGCTCACCGCCAAGGAGCCGAACATATCCGCCAGCTGGGCGGGGGTGGGATCAGGCGAGGAGCGCGGCAGCTTCGTAGGGCGCTTTATCGCAAGGAGGTCCTCACGCAAGAGCGGGTGCGGCGACTCAGATTCCTCGCCGTGCGCCTCGGCGACGGCGCTCTCGAGCTGTCGGATGCGATCGCCCATAGTCAGTATGACCGTGTTTAATTCTAAGTGTTCGGCGCGTATTGCCCTGGGTCTCTTAAGGAATTTTCAGAATGTGTACCGTGCGAGACGTACCGTTTTCCGCGTCCAATGGGACCCAAGTCACCTAGAAAGTCATGACATTCGGAAGAAATCTGCAAAATATGGCTTTTAACCGACCTGTGGGGCAGATATCCGCTTGGCCCCGTCGTACTGCGTAATAGCATAAGAAATAAGCCTGAAGTTCCGGAAATTCGAACTACCACAGGAAGTACAAGGAAATTTCTTGTCGCATTTGAGCTTTCGTCTGGTACGAGAATCAGTGGTAGTAGCTTCGAATCTGGGGACACAGACAAACTTTTGGCACTCGGCGCAAGCCATCTACACACAATCTCAGTAAATCCGCCGGCTCTGGAAAGCAGTGACTCACGACTCCGCGACTCCGCTTCAGGTCGATGATCTCCTCGTCGGAGAGGAGCTGGAAGGTGTGGGTAGCCATGATTCGCCAGGATTCGCCTGTAAGCATAGCCATTCTTGCTCTATATACCGCGCGCTTCGCTGAGAAAGCCAAGAGAAAGCATAGCAAAGGATCCGTCGAGACCGCAGTTTTCCTGATGGGAGTGACACAGGTGCAAATAGATGTGTCATCGCTAAATCAGGAAGTAACGCCGTTTTCTTGCCGTTTTCTGTTCTGCTTCCGCTCCTTTGTCCGGGGAAATATTGTCAGATAACCATTGTGTAAAATTCCGCCGTTTTTTCAATCTAAGGAAGAATCTCATAACACTATCAGTTGACCATCAGGTACAGCAACAGGCGCGAGGCTCCGAGCGGCTAACACAAAAATTGAGCGAAGTTGGGGCATGGAATCGGGTATCAACAAGTTCGTCGAGTCGTGGGTTAGGCCCGATTTCTGTCCCAAACTATTTTGTGCCCCAACTTCACTTCGAGTTGGGGCTCAGTTGGGGTCGAGAAAGAGAACATGGTTCTAGTGTGTTATCCGCCCATCTTTTCTTATCAATTATTCAAACGATCAATCCGAGATAAGATATGCAGTGCTTGTACACGTAGAACGTCTGGGTTACCTAGACAGCTGCGCGGGAGTTTCAGGCTAACAAAGACGCCTGAAATAGCGCAAGGGGATAAAGCCACGCGACCGATGACTTATTGATCCGCTCTCGTCGTGCCACTCACATTTTAAATGTATGCCTACATTGCATAGCGCAGATCGACTTCTGGTCTCCAGGAACGCTGGGTGATTCCACCATCGCGCGGAAATTCCGGATACCCCGGCCTGATCCTCGGTGTTTCCCCTCACTACCACGGGCGACAGAAACCAAGATGAAAACGCAATTCTGGTGCATTCATTTAGGATCTAGCGGATTAGACATTCATATGGCCCTCCGGGCGCCCCTGGTACCTCAACAGCCGACCCAGATTCCTCGTGCGGTTATATCATGCCAATTTGAAATCACCGTCGCACGCCAGCCTGATGCTCCGAGTTGTCTTTTAATGCAATACACCAAAGTCGAAGCACTGGATTAAACGAAATACCAACAACAGCTGCTTGGGGTTGTCGCCTATACCACGCTCACGGATTATATCATCCAAGTGCTGTTCTGGCATAACTGTGTCGATGTCATTTTCCCTTTGATGTATTTCTTCCATCAGGAACTCCAATTGGTCCACCACGCCCTCTCGAAACCGACGAGACCTGCAAAACAGGAGCACTTTATGGACGCCAACACATCGGTCGTGAGAGGCATGCATCATTGAACTGACAAGTAATTCAGGCTTCGTCTTCGAGACGTGGACCCTGTGTGAAGCCGCGATATCTGTGAGCTGCTTCATGTTCAGATGTTGGTAGAAGGATACCAGGCTTGACATAGAAGTCGGAGCGACAGCGATGAACTTTACACCCATGTCAGCATGATATAGAGTCGGAAGAGTTAAAGAGTTCACGACCTCTACGAAGTCGTATGAAGAGTTGAGTAAATAGGTACTGACATGCGTAATACCATCTCCGACATTGACTTGAATATCATTTTTAAACAGAACGGGCAGCGCATTGAGGTCGTTCATGCTCTCCAGTGTCAGGGATTGGGCGGGCACAATGATTACTAAGATTTCGTGGGGGATGAAGGGTGCAGAGTGAGGATATGCCCTCTTCAGGAAAACTAGCAAGTTGGTGGTACATGCTGGGCCACAATGGTGGTTCATTATTTGCTGTAGGATCACAGGTTTTGGCATACCAAGCGGCACAACTATATAATGCGATATCGCTATTCTGTTGAGTTGGTCGGCAGATAAGGTCAAGAACATCTGGGTGAACACGGAAATCGAGTTGCAATGGAAAACCAAATGTCCAGGTGAACCTGAATAGGTCTCAGCAACAGTGTGCTCATCTCTGATGTCGGTGAAGTCATAGGAGCGGTTGAGACTGAAGGTGGTAATGGCACCCATTCCATCACCCGGTAAGTTGTCGAAGATTATAGACTGAAAACCCTGATCAGGAACCACAACGGAAACTATGGTGCATGGACATAGCAAAAGACCGAACCAGAGAACGATCAAGTTGCCCCGGCAAAGACTGGTACATGTATGATCTCAAAACTGCGCTACTAGGGCAGAACGACGAGCAGACAATGCGAGGCCGTCACTGGTTGAACATTTCAAGTTTTTCACTGGAAATATTGGTGAAAAACCTCCTTCATTTTTCACCCATCTTTCACCGAAAAAAGAGGTGAAAAATTCAAGCTTTTTTCACTACTTTTTTGACTGGAAACCAAGGTGTAAAATCTGAAATAAAGTTGGTGATTTTATTTGCAAGAGGAACAGCCATAATTCATGCATATTCACACTTGAAAATGATGATGAAAAATTCAAAACTTTTTTCACAACAATTTTCGGCACAAAAAGCACAATAAAATGTGTGAGTAATGTTTGGTGAAAATTTGTGTAAAAATTGAAACCCAGGATCTAGGTTTTCAATCCTTTTTCACCCTCTTTTTTTCCACCTTTTCACTGGAAAATGGGGTGAAAAAGATAGCTTGTTTTTTTCACATTTTTCGGTGTAAATACAAGTGAAAATGTCAAAGTATTTTCCAGGCATTTCCCACCAGCAATCAAGGTGAAAAATGTGAAATAGGGTTCAAGACTTTTCTTCAGATCTTTTCAGAGAAAAAGCACAGAAAACAGCTTTTGAATTGGTCACTGGAAGATACAAAGAGTTTTCAATGAACAATTTGGGTGTAAAAGGGCTACTGTAGTGCTGGAGACTTTGAGGCAAAGATGGTGTAAAACTCCAAACAGCTACACAAGGTATTCAAGACCTTTAATCCATGAAGCCCTGAGCCAAGTCAAAACACCTGTCAGCCACTTCAAAGTCCCACAGATATAATATCTGTGGCCAAACTGAGCCAGAATCACAACTTTTCCTCCCCAGCGAGGCAACAGTGGCATGGATTTCTGGTCTGTGACTTGTTTCACACTCACACAGATCCACCAAGCCTGGAGCCAAACCACAACATCTGTCAGCCTCTTCAAAGTCCCACGGATATAATATCCATGGCCAAACTGAGCCAAAATCATGACTTTTGCGGGCATTTCCTCTCCAGCGAGGCAACGGTGGCATGGATTTCAAGTCTGTGACTTGTTTCACACTCACACAGATCCACCAAGCCTGGAGCCAAACCACAACATCTGTCGGCCTCTTCAAAGTCCCACGGATATAATATCCATGGCCAAACTGAGCCAAAATCACGACTTTTGTGGGCATTTCCTCTCCAGCGAGGCAACGGTGGCATGGATTTCAAGTCTGTGACTTGTTTCACACCCACACAGATCCACCAAGCCTTGAGCCAAGCCAAAAGAACCATCAGCCTCTTCAAAGTCCCACGGATATAATATCCATGCTCAAACTGAGCCAAAATCATGACTTTTGGGGGCATTTCCTCTCCGCCAAGGCAATGGAGGCATGGATTCCTGGTCTGTGACTTGTTGCACACTCACACAAATCTGAGAAGCCTTGAGCCAAGCCAAAACACCCATCAGCCACTTCAAAGTCCCACGGATATAATATCCATGGTCAAACTGAGCCAAAATCATGACTTTTGGGGGCATTTCCTCTCCGGCGAGGCAACAGTGGCATGGATTTCTGGTCTGTGACTTGTTTCACACTCACATGGATCCACCAAGCCTTGAACCAAACCAAAACACCCATCAGCCACTTCAAAGTCCCACGGATATAATATCTGTGGCCAAACTGAGCCAAAATCATGACTTTTGTGGGCATTTCCTCTCTGGCGAGGCAAAAGTGGCATGGATTTCAAGTCTGTGACCTGTTTCACACTCACATGGATCCACCAAGCCTTGAGCCAAGCCACAACATCTGTCAGCCTCTTCAAAGTCCCATGGATATAATATCTGTGGTCAAACTGAGCCAAAATCATGACTTTTGTGGGCATTTCCTCTCTGCCGAGGCAACGGGGGCACGGATTTCTGGCCTGTGACTTGTTTCACACTCACACGGATCCACCAAGCCTTGAGCTGACCCACAACATTTGTCGGCCTCTTCAAAGTCTGACTTTTGGGGGCATTTCCTCTCCGGCGAGGCAACAGTGGAATGGATTTCGGGTCCGTGACCTGTTTCACACTCACACAGATTCACCAAGCCTGGAGCCAAACCACAACATCTGTCAGCCTCTTCAAAGTCCCACAGATATAATATCCGTGGCCAAGCTGAGGCAAAATCATGACTTTTGTGGGCATTTCCTCTCCGGCGAGGCAACAGTGGCATGGATTTCTGGTCTGTGACTTGTTTCACACTCACAAAGATCCATCAAGCCTTGAACGGATATAATATCCGTGGTCCAACTGAGCCAAAATCATGACTTTTGGGGGCATTTCCTCTCTGGCGACGCAATGGGGGCATGTATTTCAGGTCTTTGACTTGTTTCACCCTCACAAAAATCCACCAAGCCTTGAGCAAAGCAAAAATACCCGATAGCCACTTCGAAGTCACACGGTGATGAGCAGCACTGCTCGCTGATCATGGAATTGGTCCGGTCAAGGCCAATAACTTTCGATACAAACACCACCGCATGTGTCTCCTTGGATTCTCTCGACACGCTCGTTCCACACATCCTTCACATTGTATCAATTTATATCATACCTCGCAGCATTCTCATAGTTTCCATGGATTTCCAAACCAGTGCAAGGTCCCTGTTGTCCGAATATGTTGTTTTTGTGATATTTCCTCATTTATTACCAATTTCTATGACAACGTAGCACTGACACATACAGCCTCGTACTCATTATTATTCATTTCCCCCTTTATTATTTCACCTTTTTACTATATATACAGCACTTGTATTCTCCTTACGGACTGAATTGATCATACCTGTTTTGATCCCACCTTTCATATGCCGCCGCATTGAGTCTTCATCATTGTTCATGCCTACCTCTGTCTCCAGTCTTGTCCTCTCCCTTGTGGTATACCTCATATTAGTCTCGCTTTGTAGTTGTGAGCCCGGTATTTGTTTTATCAGCTCGCGCTCTCAGACGCGCTGTATGCGTATCAACAGATACAATATCCGTGGTCAAACACAATTGCCCTGGCCACTTGCTAAATCACTATTCAGTTGGGGATTTTCTCTCTGTCGGGTTGACAGATTGAAGTGAGCAGTGGGGCATTTATCTGCCATGGGGTTGTACACTTATCTGGCATCCATCCATTGGTCTGAAGAGCACATTGCTGAGGAAGTGGTGATTTTGGCTCGGTTTGGCTGCATTTGGCCACAGATATTATATCCATGGGATGTTGAAGTGGCTGATGGGTGTTTTGGCTGGGCTCAAGGCTTGATGGATCTTTGTGAGTGTGAAACAAGTCACAGACCAGAAATCCATGCCACTGTTGCCTCGCCGGAGAGGAAATGCCCACAAAAGTCATGATTTTGCCTCAGCTTGGCCACGGATATTATATCTGTGGGACTTTGAAGAGGCTGACAGATGTTGTGGTTTGGCTCCAGGCTTGGTGAATCTGTGTGAGTGTGAAACAGGTCACGGACCCGAAATCCATTCCACTGTTGCCTCGCCGGAGAGGAAATGCCCCCAAAAGTCAGACTTTGAAGAGGCCGACAAATGTTGTGGGTCAGCTCAAGGCTTGGTGGATCCGTGTGAGTGTGAAACAAGTCACAGGCCAGAAATCCGTGCCCCCGTTGCCTCGGCAGAGAGGAAATGCCCACAAAAGTCATGATTTTGGCTCAGTTTGACCACAGATATTATATCCATGGGACTTTGAAGAGGCTGACAGATGTTGTGGCTTGGCTCAAGGCTTGGTGGATCCATGTGAGTGTGAAACAGGTCACAGACTTGAAATCCATGCCACTTTTGCCTCGCCAGAGAGGAAATGCCCACAAAAGTCATGATTTTGGCTCAGTTTGGCCACAGATATTATATCCGTGGGACTTTGAAGTGGCTGATGGGTGTTTTGGTTTGGTTCAAGGCTTGGTGGATCCATGTGAGTGTGAAACAAGTCACAGACCAGAAATCCATGCCACTGTTGCCTCGCCGGAGAGGAAATGCCCCCAAAAGTCATGATTTTGGCTCAGTTTGACCATGGATATTATATCCGTGGGACTTTGAAGTGGCTGATGGGTGTTTTGGCTTGGCTCAAGGCTTCTCAGATTTGTGTGAGTGTGCAACAAGTCACAGACCAGGAATCCATGCCTCCATTGCCTTGGCGGAGAGGAAATGCCCCCAAAAGTCATGATTTTGGCTCAGTTTGAGCATGGATATTATATCCGTGGGACTTTGAAGAGGCTGATGGTTCTTTTGGCTTGGCTCAAGGCTTGGTGGATCTGTGTGGGTGTGAAACAAGTCACAGACTTGAAATCCATGCCACCGTTGCCTCGCTGGAGAGGAAATGCCCACAAAAGTCGTGATTTTGGCTCAGTTTGGCCATGGATATTATATCCGTGGGACTTTGAAGAGGCCGACAGATGTTGTGGTTTGGCTCCAGGCTTGGTGGATCTGTGTGAGTGTGAAACAAGTCACAGACTTGAAATCCATGCCACCGTTGCCTCGCTGGAGAGGAAATGCCCGCAAAAGTCATGATTTTGGCTCAGTTTGGCCATGGATATTATATCCGTGGGACTTTGAAGAGGCTGACAGATGTTGTGGTTTGGCTCCAGGCTTGGTGGATCTGTGTGAGTGTGAAACAAGTCACAGACCAGAAATCCATGCCACTGTTGCCTCGCTGGGGAGGAAAAGTTGTGATTCTGGCTCAGTTTGGCCACAGATATTATATCTGTGGGACTTTGAAGTGGCTGACAGGTGTTTTGACTTGGCTCAGGGCTTCATGGATTAAAGGTCTTGAATACCTTGTGTAGCTGTTTGGAGTTTTACACCATCTTTGCCTCAAAGTCTCCAGCACTACAGTAGCCCTTTTACACCCAAATTGTTCATTGAAAACTCTTTGTATCTTCCAGTGACCAATTCAAAAGCTGTTTTCTGTGCTTTTTCTCTGAAAAGATCTGAAGAAAAGTCTTGAACCCTATTTCACATTTTTCACCTTGATTGCTGGTGGGAAATGCCTGGAAAATACTTTGACATTTTCACTTGTATTTACACCGAAAAATGTGAAAAAAACAAGCTATCTTTTTCACCCCATTTTCCAGTGAAAAGGTGGAAAAAAAGAGGGTGAAAAAGGATTGAAAACCTAGATCCTGGGTTTCAATTTTTACACAAATTTTCACCAAACATTACTCACACATTTTATTGTGCTTTTTGTGCCGAAAATTGTTGTGAAAAAAGTTTTGAATTTTTCATCATCATTTTCAAGTGTGAATATGCATGAATTATGGCTGTTCCTCTTGCAAATAAAATCACCAACTTTATTTCAGATTTTACACCTTGGTTTCCAGTCAAAAAAGTAGTGAAAAAAGCTTGAATTTTTCACCTCTTTTTTCGGTGAAAGATGGGTGAAAAATGAAGGAGGTTTTTCACCAATATTTCCAGTGAAAAACTTGAAATGTTCAACCAGTGCGTGGACAGTCGCTAACTGTGCAAGTGACCAGACTTTCATAAATTCGTAACTCAAAAGAAAGGCGGGATAATTTTCACAGGAGCAAGCCACAATGTCATCAAGGATGTGTTTGTGGGCGGCGTGGAAACCCACGTATTTGTAGGACCTATTCAACTCATGAACGGCAATGTGACTCGGACATGGAGTAGGTGAACTGATGAATTGCACGATGGGCAAAGTGACATTGGACGTTGAACAAGAGGCAAAGAATGGTGAACTATTGAACGGTGGGGCAGCCTGCGAATGCGGGTCGCTATTTGGCAAAGTGCCCAGCGAGTGGAGAAGCGCTACGGACGATCGTCAGACAGGTAAGGGTTGGACTCAAAGTGAACCATACGTGGTGATCCGAGATGTTGAAAAAATGCTTGAGGTGAAAAGAGGTCTCGGGTGTTGTTGCTACCGTATGGCTGTAATAGTGTGACATTATTATTTGGTGCACCACAAGCGTGTTTTGGTTGAAAATTACACCGCTCCGAGGACATTTCAGTTTATATTCACAGCTCACTAACCACATAAGAGAATAAGTCACACCCCATGTTTTACAGTGGTTCCGGAAAAGCTTGACACTGTGTGATACTTTTTGGCGATGCAGCAACTTTGATGCAAGGCTAAGGATTGCTGGTTTTGGATGATCCGGTTGGGAAATCTCCCCAACGAGCCGAAAATTGGCGCTTGCGACTCCGTTGGGGTGATTTGCCGACCGGATCATCCAAAATCAGTAATCCTTAGCCTTGCATCAAAATTGCTGTGTCACCAAAAAATATCACACAATGTCAAGCTTTTCCGGAACCGCTGTAAATGAAAACACAGGTTGGTGTAAGGGATAAAAAATACACTGCCTGGATTCGAGGTACAAAAAATGCACAGTGGCAATCGAAAATATTCACACGCTCCAGATTCCAAAAATATATATTCACCTGCTTATCTATCACATACACCGGTTGTTGTAGTCCCCGCCCAAAATACAGAGCCCCGAGGTGTCCTCTAAAATTCACCACCTGCAGATTCGACTAGTTGAGGTCGTTGATTCTCTGTTTGGTAACATCACATGTGATTTGATCTGCCCACACTCATTGCTCAGTGTTTCCAGGCACGTTCAAGTTCTACCGCAAGCAACAAGCAACATTTAGGCTTAAAGTTCTGGCAATTCTTCTCCAGATTTAATGTTTGCATTGTTTACATTCAAACTACCACCTCTGTCTAAATACAAGACTGAGGTATGGCCGAGGCCAACCATGGCGGAGCGTGCTACAGATGTAGGGGAAGTGAAACTGAAGCGTCCGACTTATACCGACTGGGCTGATCCCGTCCACCAAACTCTAATCCCATTATGTAATCTGTCCACAGAAATCTCGAAAATCGACGAAAAAGCGCAAGGGTGATGGCGCTGGCTTCAAATGGTCTTGAAGCGGTGTCGAAAATGAAGATGGGTGGTCAAAAATGTGATTGGATTGATTTGGGGCTCCAGGGTGCAGCGTGAGCTGGATGCGCGATGTAAGAAGTGGATGTCGCTGGCGGCATGTGTGAGAATGGTGTCGGCTGGGCGTATCATCTCAGGGACGATGTCAAGAAGGTGGATAAGGTGTGTACGGAGGTCTCCAAGCCGTCTGTGCATGTGCTTGATAGCTGTATAAGTGTTGGGAGGTGCTGCCAGTCTCCTACTGAGTTGATAGCAGGCGCGAGAGGTGAGTGGCAGCAGTCGGGAGGAGATTGCGTGAAATTTAGCAGTGCGGGGGTTAAATCGGGGTAGGGGAGGCCCAGGGGCACGCTGTCTGGGTCGAAATGGTGGTATGCGTGGGTGGGGGTGGGATGGTGTAGCAGGGTCGTCTGTCATGGTGTGGTGCCGAAACCTCATCCACGGCTAGTGGGCGGTACTGGGCGATGGACTGACGACGGCAAGCGAGTGCCCGAGGCTCGATACGGCCGGAACGACGACCACCCACTGGGGATGGTGGTGGTAGTGGTTGTTGTTGTTGTTGTTGTTCAATGCTCTTGGCACCGTGGCTGCAAACATACAACTACTGCTATACAGCTTACCATATTATGAACTAATTGACTCTACATGACTGGTGAACTGAAGGTTGAAATCCAACATGTGAGATAATAGCCTTCGAACCCTACCACAACTGCTGGAGTGGGACTTGATATGTCTTGTTATTCACACTGACTCAGATACCAGAGAACTCCGGTCTCAGCGGCAAATTCCCTCAGACGTCTGAGTTTCCAAGTTATAGTATTCCAACTCAGGTAACTCAAGTATCTGAGTGGGTTTGAACTCTGCACATGGTTTGTCCCGGCTTATATAGCTATACATGTTTTGAGCACATCGTCCACTTGGAATCAAGGCAATTCACCCAATATCAATTACCTTGATATTGCCTGAGAAATGAAAAACTTGGCTTTGCCATAGCAAGCTTGGGATTTTAATGCAAACCCTCACACAAATGTCTATGGAACCTAGGACTATAACAGTCCAGAGGCCGGTCTATTGCTAAGTTCAATCCCCTGTGAAAATAAGGGATTCCTGGGACCAGTTTTTTTTTCCACTTCTGAACCAGGTGTGAATTCTTTTGGAACAGAGGTGTGAAAAATGAACACATCATTTCTGGTAGTGTATTTCTCAGGAGTGGTGTAATTTTGGCAACAGGCAACCTGTGAATGTATCAGGAAGGATTTTGAGTGGTGAAAATTACAATAGGGGTGTGTATTTTTGGGGGACGACACCGGTGTAAATTTAGAAAGCACCTGTGCAACTTCTGTGAATTTGGAAATAATAATGTCACAGTATTACCCCCATACTACCGCCTGCACCCGCGTCGTTCATCGCTGGAAATTTGTTAAAGGATGCTCGGTGGACATTACTCAATGACTCACGCATATTGTGGATGGGGGATGGTGTGGGACGAAAGGGCTCCGGGGATGCAGAGGTATGGCTGCCGTCATCGCCATCTGACGTATCGTCGTCGTGACGGATAGTCTTGCGTTTTCCCAAGACAACATTTACGGAGGCAGCCGGTGGATTTGTGGCAGGGCGTTGGAAGTGGCATGTTCTCGCGTGGCAGGGAGGGAGTCCGAGGCAGCCACGTGAGAAGGCACTGGGTCAAGAATATACAGTGTATCAATAAGGGGTGGAGTAAGTCGTTGTTCAGGCTCTTCATCCACAGTCTCGATAGATACTCCCCGACGAGGCATAGAGTGAGCTCTGGTAGTCAGAATGGAATGTCGAGTGGTAAGATAGGCAGAAAGCAAAGTTGCGCAGGGGAATTTCAAAACAAAAGTGCGGGTGTTAGGTATGTCCCAATATGAATTACGGTTTTGAACGGTCTCCAAGGCCACATGAGGGGTTGCATGTTATTCGCAGAATTCACTGCATTTTTGGCAAAATATCCCAAGTCGGGATTTTTACGGGATTTCCGGTGTCGCCCGGAAATCTTGACTTGCCTACTTCAAAAGAATAAATAGCTTGAAAGATATTCCACAATCTTGAATATCCCGAGCAATATAAGTCAAAAATGTCTTTATCAAGATTAAGTCCAGCTTTGCTGAAGGGTTGTGTAAACTTTTGATGAGCTATTGGGAAGGCTCCTTTATGGGGGTAATACTATCTCATAATTGTGCCAGTTTTGAGCGAAAAAATGCACCACTGCTTAAAAAAACACACAGGTACCCTCACCCCAAAAAACACCCCACCTTCGTGGAAATCCAAATATTTGCAGGTTCATGTTTGTCACAAAAAAAAACACATCCTGTGGTGCATAGTTAAATACACCGGTCCACCTCACTCCTTTTTTCGACACACCTTCTTTGAAGACTCAAAATAATTCACCTCCTTCCCATCGAGACAAAAAACACTACAGACCTGTCAGTCAAAATGCAAGACTGGTCATCTGTGTACCCATTCAGCATACAACATCCTAGAGGGTATACCAATGCTAAAGTCACCATCTTTCTTGGCCACAGGCTCCGTGGGACATTCACCGTGTTATTGACTAATATATGCGTCCATTGAGGTCCCTGTTGGAGCTCTTGCAGGGGTTAGTTAGCCTTTGAAAGTATCTCATCTCTGAGACTGGATCTGATGTCCCCACGTTAATCACATCTTGTTTATTCATTGTCATGGCATGGTGACCAGGGCAGAATTATCATGTGCTGCGCCGAAAGTATACTGATTTGAACGGTTTGAATTGCCTTAGTCCTAGCGTTCAGAGTTGGAATTGAAATCAGATTATATAGAGCAATAGCTCCAGTGTTTAAGGACACTGAGGAGTCTGGGAAGGCCAGTACATGTGATGGAAGAGCAGTCTCAAACAGCTATATGCTACATTCTCAGATATACATACCACATTGATGATCGGGTGAACTCTCCATTATGATCCCTGGAAAACTCCACCGATGGTTATTGAAGTCCTTGTGGTCTTCCTAGTGTCTGTCCTCCAACCTAAGGACCCAGGTAACTTGGTGGCATTTTTTTTTGTGGTCGGTGCTTAGCACCTCGGAATCATTTTACGATATGTTAGCAGTGAAGAAAAAAGGGTTTTAAGGGGGTGTGGATTTAATTTTGTTCCTATTTCGGGTGGTGAAACTTATTAACATTTGCCGTGTGCACTTCTTCCGGTTGTTACAGGGGGTGAGTTCTTCCATTTGGGAGGACTGGGGCATTTAGATAGTGCAGCAGCGTGGCTGAGTAAAAAAAGGATAGACTTTGACAGAGTGGTGTGAATTCTTATAAAGACATGGGAAGTTGGGGAAGAATAGGTGAAAATGTGTCCAGTGGTGCACCAAACAATTATGAGACTATTACAGCCATACTCCTTCTACTATTGCTATATCCACCGGCTGGGATTTCAATCAATCCCTACTCCGGATATTCGGTTGAACTGAAAGCTTAAAGTCTGGATATTCATTCTACTTAAAGACGCAACTGAGGCGAAGTCAAAATCTCACAAAGATTCTCAGGCGACACAGGAACCGGGGTGAAGACATGGTCAAGATATGGAAATAGTCCAAACATCAAATCAAGACCTGGCATGTTTGCTCCCTATATAAGTCTCGCTATGGTCCAGGGTTCTCTTCGCCTCAGACTCCTTTCGAACGCCTCCAAGTCCATCCTCGATCAAAATCAATGGCTAATTCTTGATCCCTGGCTTCAGACTCTGACTCTCTCTCCCGCACATAGCGGCCGCCAGCTGCGAGTGAGTTGCAAAATAAACCCTTATCACCTCCCGCTGACATGGTATCGCAGTTGGAACGGGACGGCCCGGGCGGGCGGCAGGGGATGAGGGGTGGGGCAGGCTTGCCAAAATCCTGTTGGCGGATTTTTTCCGGATATGTTACCGTAGATCTCGAGCTCAGCTGCTTCGAAAGCCAAATGATATTTCTTTGAGCAATTGCAAATATCTCGTTCCAAGATTTTGAAACATGAGCATAAGCCGGAATTCCAGATAAACTTGCTATGTTTTCGACTTGGCCATTCAGATTGTCGATGAATATCTTGCAGAACTTTTAGAATATCTCAAGTCTGGATATTCAACACTTCACCATATTCACAATATCCAGTGGCGACCTACAGGGATATCCCAGGCCGAGATTACAGCCCTTTGCAGAACTTAGGGCGCGAACGAAAAAATTTCCATTTTGGTACATTTTTGATTGTTTTTACCAGGACAGCCGCCCTGCGCTCGATTCCGGGCCGTTTGCCTCGGGACCTAGCCCGATCGATTCGCCTTTGGAATGCGCAGTGAACAGTCTCCTCGGATTTTCCAACCGACCTCCATGGCACATTTCCGGTATGAGAACTCAGTTTTCAACAGCTAAATTTGGTTTTTTCCCAGCAGGACACTTGTTTCGGCTGCAGTTTTGGGCCTTTGATCGCATGTATAAGTTCAATCGATTCGCCCGTGAGATGCGCAGAGCACTGTGTCCTCATATTCTCAACCTGACTTCCAGAACAATTTCCTGGGGATGGAAGTGAGCTGTAAGCAACCACTTTTGATTGTCAGTCAGCAGGACAGTTGCTGCGGCCTCAGATCTTGGCCGTTTGCCTCTGTAATAAGATGAATCTCTGAGGACTGCAGATGCGCAGTGAACCGTGGTCCCAGATTTTCAGGCTGACACCCAAAACACCTTCCTGATACACGAGTTCAAATTTCAACGGATTATTGCCCAGAACAGCTGTAAAGTGTTTTACGGTGCCTCGAGTGACTTGGTGTCTTGGAATGTTTGCCTTTTATCGGTTCGGTAGCATACTGGACATTTATATTGGCATAATATACAATTTTACAGGTTCACAGTACATTTCTGTCTGTAGAAGATGTAAAAATAACAAATTTCTTATGTTGTAATGAAGGAATTCTGAGGACACCGTTCACTGCGCGAGTGGAATCCCAATCGAATGATGCTATTTTCGAGCCAAATGATCAAAATATGAGGCCGTAGCAGCTGTTCTGCTGACCGTCAATCAAAAGTGATGACCTATTGAGGACTTCTTCCGCCAGGAAGCAGTATTGGGTGGTAAATTGTAAATCTGAGGTGGTCATGCACTCCGGATTGTTGAGGCGGAGAGATTGAGACTATCCCCGAAGAAAAAGGCCCAGAATTGAGGGCAGGGCAGCTGTCCTGCTGGAAAATAATGAAAAATGTTGGGATAAAGCTCATTTCCGTGCTCAGAAAGTGGTCCTCGGGATTGTATAAAGATTCTGAGGAGACTGTTCACTGCGTATTTCGAAGGCGGATCGATCGGGCTAGGTCCCGAGGCAAACTGCCCGTAATTGAGCACAGGGCAGCTGTCCTGGCAAAAACGGTCAAAAATGTACCAAAATGGAAATTTTTTCGTTCGCGCCCTAAGTTCTGCAAAGAGCTGTAAGTCGAGATTTTTCAAGATCCGCACTCCGGATTATCATGGGCAATATGACGCATCTCAAATATATCTCACGTTTAGATTTGATCAACGATCAAGTCGAGATTTCAAACCTTTTGTGATAGCTACAGAATGTCCCGTCAAGATATTGTTCCAAAAACGCAGTGATTGGATATGGAACTGAGATAGATGGACCGGATATGCCGGATCAATGCCAAACTGGTGTCGACACAACTCATTTGTGTTGAGGATGCCAGATGCAGCGGTGGGCCTGCTCTGGTGTCTAACCACTCAAATTATGGAACTATGTCGACACGAGATTGGTCTGAAGGGATACAAAAAAATTGCGACAGTGAAGGAGCCCAAATGGCCAATACGAAGCGACAAAAATAGGGTAAATGAGCCTGTAATATCGGGGACGATAGTTGAAGGTTTTGGAGGAATCCTCGGTGATGCTACCAAGGAAAACACGTCGTGATTGATACGAATTTCAGCCTATGAAGGTTTGCTAGAACAATATGCAGTACGTCGCCGGTAACTTAGAGAAGACAATTTAAGGTTTTCTGGGTGGCAGAGACAGCGCGTGAACCGGCAAACAATTAATGTCCGTCATGATCGAGACGGGTTTCAGAGGAGACAATTTAAAGTTTTTGGGCAGAACATAGAACACGTGACCCGGTATCTAAATAATGTCCGTCATGATCGAGACGTGTTTCAGAGGAGACGATTTAAAGGTTTTTGGGCAGGAGATACGTGACCCGGTATCTAAATAATGTCCGTCATGATCGAGATGTGTTTCAGAGGAGACGATTTAAAGGTTTTGGGCAGGAGATAGAACACGTGACCCGGTAGCTAAACAAAGCCCGTCATGATCGAGTCGTGTTTCATCGGAGCCTATTTACGGAAAGTAGACCTGGTCCCTAGGTCGGTACCAGGAATCTTGCAGAGGATAAACCCGAGTTGGTGATTTGTTCGCATCACACAACAAACTACCACAGCCAAACCGCAGCTGAACTCGAACGCGTCTCACATTCATCGCTGCTCATACTGGCCTTGCAGGCAGTGCCAGCGCCGTGGGCCTACAATAAAATGATGCAGTGGATCGGGCGTCATCAGAGAGCCTTTGCGCAGATGAATGAATGGCTTATGGCACGTGCGCAAATGGATGGCTCCACAGCCAAAATATGACGCCAATGACTTTGTGGAGCCATTCGCCTGCCAAATCTGCGCACGCGTCACAAGTCATTGGATGGCTCCAATGGTTTTTGCGCAACCAGGATATTTGACATCAATTCAGCCATCGTAGGCTCGCACCAGCCGCTGCGCTCGATTCCCCGGTACGCGCACCAGTTTATGTAGAAGTTTTCGTCTCGCGACATTTATAAGCCAACAATACTAATCGCCTTTCAGGCTTCTGAATAATGACTTGTGTGAGTCTTCACCCCAGTGCATTTATATGCGGCTTCTGTGAGCTTTCGCATCCCAAATAACGAGTGACGACTTGATTACCACGGACTGGACGCCTAATATGTTGGGCTGCCGAGGCGTGGTCTGATAGATGATACTGTTGAGGAGCCCTCCACCTTCCTCGACCAAATCATAGAGCTTTGATCGTGCCGTTTTCCTCGTCTCACGGGGTAAAGCACATCCTGGTTCCGCTGGCCGTAATAATGCTACGAATTCCCCGGGCCCATGGGATCATTGGGTTCCTGCTCCTGCTCATCCAGCGACATGCATTGGCTCACTCGGTCTGAGGTGGACGCAATTGCATCTGGTATGTCTTACAGGGATTAGTATCCATGCGCGGCACGCCTTCCTTCGTGCACATTACACCGCAAGCATGAATTCGCTGCTCCGATCACACTGTATTGACGTGATCGTACACGATAGCACGCAATCCAGGCCGCGAAGTCTGCATGCATTTCATTTCCACTCCTGATTTCTACACTGAGTTTAATTGTGCCTATTTATATTGAAAAGATATCCTCAGCAGCGGCTACCTACCGGATTATAGTTGAGAATTTGCGCGTCGTCATTGAACTATTGTGGAAGTAATACCAGCTGTTGTATGGACCTTGGAAACCTCCCCAGAACCTCAATTTGTGGAGGCTGCTGTAGCCATTAATACTGTCCCCGACCTGCAATGGTCTGTAACCGTCGATCTTCACCTATCGCTGCAGCGATCGTCTGGAATCTCGAAATACAATACAGTGGTTCTTATAAATCTCTATCAAGTTTGCTTAAGCAATTCACGTTTCAATGCCAATCAGCGTTCAAGTATTGTTCTGTTCAACAAGAATGGGAGGGACTGGTCAGCTGCGGGGATAAACAATGTTGAAACTGTTTTAACAAGGTTCAGTGACCCATTTAAACAAATTATAAACAGTGATTGAACAGAGATGAACACTGTTCGAGCAGTTTGCCAAAAAGTGCAGACGAGTGTGGGGTTCGAACTCGGTACCTGCCGTGGATGGAAATAAGCATGAGCGGCGAGAATTAAGCACTACATCATGAAGCCGATATACTCGTCATTCACAAAAATAACCGG
Source organism: Mycena epipterygia (assembly GCA_029281465.1). NCBI lineage: Eukaryota > Fungi > Basidiomycota > Agaricomycetes > Agaricales > Mycenaceae > Mycena > Mycena epipterygia. The sequence continues at coordinate 280,596 of JARJCQ010000020.1, forward strand.
AAATTCGCTTATTATAGCTAAAATTTGTGGAATATTCTTGGTCTGATTGCCTAGAGAAGTTTATCTGGATATATTCTTGCCCTCCTGAGCGAATTCGGTATCAAAAATCATGTGCACACTTTGTGTAGATCAATTGTTTAGGGCCCTGTTCATTTTCGCTACTTGTGTGAAAAATTGAGATACATATACCACTTGGTCTGTAAGTAGGTAAACAGTTTTCAGTGGTCAGCACCGTGCCTTAGGATATGCTTCATGTGATTCATGACTTGGAAGTCAAGTAAAGTGAATGGTTGCTCACTATCAATGCACTTTCTGTGGCAGGTCATGTCTGTGTGGATCTTGTGCAAGCTGCTGTCCAGTTAACCCCAAAAAAATAGAACTGTGAACAACTCAACTTTGTGCAAGACCTACCCGGAGCATTCCTTAGTAATTGTTGCATACATCCATGATGTTCTATATGACCTATTACCCTCTGAATCACTCGTACACTGAGTAATTCCGAAATATGATAGATAATGCTGCGGCACAATTTGCAGCATGAATCTGGGGCATAATCACAAACCTAACTGTCCCAGAATCTAACAGAGATGTTGATTCATCTATTACAAAGGACCCCACTTTGTGTTCAAGCTCGTGGTATTGTCTTTGTGAGGTTTCTTGCAACTGCTGGATAAAATGGCATAATTTAAACAGGAGTTGGGAATGTTTTCTGGTCTTCACGGAGCAATACTTGGGTAATTCCCCCCAAACAAGTTATGTGGTCTGGAGCTAATATTAGTAGGTATCTTGTGGTAAGGCATGGTTGAACCCAGTTCACATGATCTGTCACAATCGATCAATCTCCGGTTATTTTTGTGAATGACGAGTAGGTCGAGGTCACCGTAACCCTGGTACACTGATCGTAGCCCTTATCATCCAATGTTTTTTTGTGCCTTCATTGTTCAATCTCTAGTCTATGTTCTTCTTCTTTGCAGGAGAAGCACCAAGCGCTGTCCTAGAAAGCGCCAAGAGGTGACCTGGATACATTTTCAGGCATCCATTACAAACCTAATGATGCAACAGTACAAAAGACCTGTTTAATTGATTGTAGGTCAGTTTCCTGTGATTTGTCCTAGTGGCTTGTCCTACTAATAATCTTCAGCCAAATGAGAGTTAAATTAATAGACCATGCTCTAAAACAGGCAATGTTCTAACATACCAGATTAAATAATGAATAGTACTACCGTCATTCCAAATATCGACTCAATCAACTTGAATGAAAGTGGAACCATTTCTTGTGCTTGGTTCAATCTTGTGGGGTTTGACCTATTTCTGCATTGAGAGGGAAATGTTGAATGGGTGGCAGTGATGATAGAAGGCCTCAGACACTTGCTGCTCAGCATGTGTTGGACTGGCGCTGTCACGATTCGATACCAATCTTATCGTTCCAACGGTTCTTAGAAGCACGTGCCACGGCTGTCAGGGATATATAGACGCCAAGGGAGACGCTGAAGGGATCACGGGACATGACATATAGGATGACGATGAAGTGACGTAGAGATATTTATAAGAACATGCGTCTTCACGACGGTTCACATGCTTTCTTAATTTAACTTGACAGTTCATGACAGATGCGTAGTTTACATGCACAAGTCGCTTATTGTAGTTAGTATTATTAGCTTACTTCACACGGTTCGATAAACACTATAAGTACAGTAGTATATTCACTGTTGTAGTTTAACCTTTTATTCCATTACCTTCGGGACACTTCACTCGCACTACCCAATCCGCTCTCATCCTACCGAGAGTTGGACGCGAAGTCTTGACTGTAACATAATAAAAGGTTCACGATCATACCCTCGTACCGCCCCTATTCCCTACCTCTACCCTCTACCTCTTTCTGCCGTCGCGGCAGTCTTACCTCTATTCGAATCCCTTCCCACCCCAACAACCTCACGTCGTCCACACCGACGTTAAACAATTGCAGCGCCCATCGTGCGCGGTTCACTCGAACAGACAGTCACTAGGCCACGGGAAACGTTGAGACCGTCCCCAGCCACATAGTAGACGCAGGAGCACTAGCTTAACCTTTGGGGAGGGCTATCTCGTTATCACGGGGGGTGTCGTAGAAGACCCCGGATAATTCTGTCAGCAACAAACCGCCTCGACCTCACCAACGCCTTTGTGGCACCATCGACCCCGCCCGACCCTTGTGGTCGCGAATCCTACCACCCTGTATAGGGACAACACTCCCAGCTCCGACTCTCCCAGGTCGGACCATTACCTTTCCGCCCCCGAAGTCCATCACCCCGCACCCCTCCAACCCATCCTCTATCCTTCGGCCTTTGCGTCGATAACCCGACACCGACAACCCCAAACCCAGACACCTGCGCCACATATGTCGCGCCCCACATCCCCAAACGTTTACCGATCCCCTCCCCGTCCACTCCCCCAAACACCCCCACGACACTCGCAAATGGCGAGCCCGGCTCCTATGGAGCAAGAATATCAGGGACCGCCTTATCGGATCCCTTCCCCGTATCACCCCCCTGCACAATATATGCAGGCACCACCCCCGGCCTCGGGATCCTCACGGATCACCCTGGCAAAGACCCCGTCGCTGTTCAGCGGCGAAGACAAATCCAAGTGGGACTCTTGGTACGAAGCCCTGGACAACTATGTCTGGGCATATTCCTCGGAGTTCAATACCGAGAAGAAGAAAATCGCCTTCACGGTGTCCCTCCTAGGGAAAGAAGGCGGAGGACAATGTCCCGCATCAGATTGGGTGCGGAACTGGAGGAAAAGATCCCGGAACCAGCCGGGCTATGATAGGTACTGCGTCTTCAGTACCTTCATGGGAGAACTTGCCGAGACCTTCGAGGACGGCAATCAGAAGCAGATGGCGCACATGCGCCTCACCACCACCCGACAGGGGCAGACGCCCCTGAAGGAATTTATTCAGCAATGGGAGCTGAATGCGGAGGAGGCCGGGTACGACCTGGCAAACCAAACAGGTGTCCACGACACCTTCCTCATCGAGACCATGGAAACAGTGGTCACGAGTGAGGTGAGGAAGCAGCTCACCCAAGGGCTGATGGACCCCCCGGCAACATACGGGGAGCTCCGGAGGAGGCTGATCATGGTCAGCCGGAACATGGAGAAGGCAGCTCTCCAGAAGGCCAGGGAGGCCTCGATGTGGTGGATGAAGGCGCCATCCAAGGTCACCCCCGCCGCGGCAATGACGCCGCAGAAGACATTCCCGCCCCCGGGTTATAAGGGGACTGCGCCAAACCTGGCGAAGAAGATCGGGCCGGGGGAATCCGCCCCGATGGACGTGGACGCACAGAAGGCGAAAGGCACACCTTTCCTGTGCTACAACTGTGGCAAGGACGGCCACATGAAGCGGGATTGCCCGGAGCCCCGAAAGGGGAAGTTTAATATCCGATCTGTCAAGATCGAGGATTACTCCCAGGAGGAGATGAAGGAATTCGCGGATAAGCTCCGCGAGAAGGGTTTTTAGAGGGGGTCCCCTTGCGGCCAAAAGCGGCACCCCCAGTTTCGATTTCTGCTCCCACCCCGGTGGCGAACAATAAATATGTACAATTACCAGACATTAGTAGTGTAGAGATCGCATCCGATGCAGCAAGCTCGGATGATTCAGATGACATGTATACGGACGAAAATGATAGCTTACGTAGGGACATACATGAATTCCTTGTAGCTGATGTAGAAAAGAAACAAAAAATGTATGTTACAGAACGACAGAATCGGTTACGTAATTTAAAGAACAAGAAAATGGACACCGAGAATAAACGCTGGAGCGCGTTTAAGACTCAACTCAAAAAGGCCCCTGGAACCCAAACCAGCGAGAAAAATAGTGAGACGAAAAAGGGTGACGATGTCACGAGGGCTCAATCCTCATCTGAGGAGGTAGCGCCCAAGAAGAACATTCCCTTCGTGGGAGAGATGCCGTCAGGATTGACGGGTCTCAAAGCGGCCAAGTGGTTATCCCACAAGGCAATCGAGTTGAAGAAGAAGGGTCTACTCAAAGAAGAAATGAGGACGATCCAGAAGGAGAGGAAGCATCATGAGATGTTGGTACCTGTGGTTCTCACCACGTTGGACACCGGGAAGACGCGCGCTACCAAGGCACTTCTTGATAACGGTTGCACAGCCACGTGCATCGATCGAGATTATGCCAAGGCAGAAGGTTTCGAGTTCCATGAGCTCGACGTGCACATCGTCGCCCGAAATGCCGACGGAACCGAAAACGCCAAAGGAAAGATCACTCATTACGTTGAGTTGATCATGGCGATAGGACCACATCAGGAGAAGCAACGCTTCCTGGTGACGGGGCTGGGGAAGGCCCGGATCTTCATTGGGTACGATTGGCTGTTCAAGCACAATCCCCTGATCGACTGGCGAGCACAGAAGATAGTGTTCAGCCGGTGCCCGGCCGAGTGCAACATGAAAGGCACGGAGTTCGGCAGAGGAGATAAGTTCAGCAATGAGCTTGAAGAGGGCGAGTCACTGTTACTAGTCGACTTCGCGGAAGCAATCGACCTACGGTTGAAAGGGACCCAGGCGCAACAGTTCGCAGAAGAAGCGAACAAGCAGAAGGAGCAGATGACGGAGGACAAGATCCCGGAGCAATATAGGGAATATGTCAAAGTCTTCGCGAAGGAGTCCTTTGACTCGCTACCAGAGAAGAGACCGTGGGATCACGCGATCGAACTCAAACCGGACGCAAAAGCGGTGGATTGCAAAATCTATCCTTCATCGGTTATGGAGCGAGAGAAGTTGGACGACTTCCTCGAGGAAAACTTGAAGAGCGGAAGGATCCGCCCTAGCAAATCGCCGATGGCGTCGGCGTTCTTCTTCATCAAGAAGAAAGATGGCAGCCTGCGACCGGTTCAAGATTACCGGAAGCTAAACGAGATGACGATAAAGAATCGTTATCCTCTGCCGTTGATATCGGAGTTGGTAGCCAAACTCCGGGGAGCGCGCTTCTTTACGAAGCTAGACATTCGATGGGGCTACAACAACGTCCGCATCAAGGAAGGAGACGAATGGAAGGGAGCGTTCCGGACCAACCGAGGGCTGTTCGAGCCTTTGGTGATGTTCTTCGGGCTTACAAATTCGCCCGCAACTTTCCAGACGATGATGAACGACATCCTCAGAGATCTAATCAATGAGGGAAAAGTAATTGTCTATCTGGACGACATTCTGATCTTCACGGAGGATCTAGAAGAACATCGCAAGATCACGAAGCGGGTCTTGGCGACGCTGGAGGAGCACCGGCTATTCTTGAAGCCGGAGAAGTGCGAGTTCGAACGCACAGAGATCGAGTATTTGGGCGTGATCATATCGCACAACTCGATGAGGATGGATCCCGCTAAGATAAAGGGGATCATGGAGTGGCCCGAACCGAAGAACCTGAAGCAAACACAGGTGTTCCTTGGGTTCGTGAATTTCTACCGGAGATTCGTTCGGGGATATTCGGAGGTGGCTAAGCCGTTAACTCGGCTTACGGGAAAAGAAGGATGGTCGTGGGGCTCGGAACAGAAAGTCGCGTTCCAGAAGCTCAAGGATCGGATCGCAGAAGACGCGGTCCTCGCCTTGCCCACGGACCATGGGAAATACCGGCTGGAAGCCGATGCGTCAGAAGGAGCGACAGGAGCAGTGCTCGAGCAGGAGCAGGAGGGCGTTTGGCGCCCGGTTGCGTTCCAGTCACATGGACTGGACGAGACGGAGCGGAATTACGAGATCTACGACAAAGAGATGCTCGCGATAATGCTCGCGTTAGCCGAATGGCGGCAATTCCTAATCGGAACGAAGGAACCAGTTGATATCATCACTGATCATCAGAACCTGGAGTACTTCAAGAAGCCCCAGAAAGTGAACCGGAGACAGGCCCGATGGCTTACAGAATTAGCGCAGTACAACTTTACGCTAAGACATCGGGCAGGAGCGTTGAACAAGAAGGCGGATCTCTTATCTCGGAGATCAGATCATGACCAAGGAAAAGGCGACAACAAAGACGTTGTCTTATTGAAACCGGAATACTTCCGATCACAAGACATAGTGATGGAAGGACCGGAAGTAGAGATAATGGCCGAGATCCAGAAGGAGAAGAAGGTGGACACAAGCGTCAAGTTGGCACTTGAGAAAAAACTACCCGGATGGGAGAAAAAGGATTCCGTTATTTATTACAACGGACTTATTTACGTACCGCGAAATGAAGATTTACGCGATAAAATTATTGGGCTACATCATAATAACCCCCTACTCGGCCATCCCGGAGAGAACCGAACCCAGGAAATGATAGAGCGGAACTATTGGTGGCCGAGGCTCGGCAACCAAGTTTCTATTTATATAAAGAAGCGCGAAGGCTGTCAGCGGACAACAGTCCACCGATATCAGCAGGGAAAGCTGAATCCGCACAAGATAGCGGAGGGACCGTGGCAGATCATTTCCATGGACCTTATCGGGCCGCTACCGGCGAGCAACGGATTCGACGCCATACAGGTATGGGTCGACACATTCTCAAAGATGATGCACTGCGAGGCGACCAGCATGCAGCAGACGTCGGAGGGAACCGCTAAGTTAACGCGGGACCGGGTGATTAGATATCACGGAGTGCCTAGGAAGATTATCTCGGATAGAGATCCGAGGTACGTATCGGGGTTCATGAAGGAACTGAACCGGCTCATGGGGGTAGAAATGAACCCCAGCACGGCGTTCCACCCGATCACGGACGGGCAGACGGAGAGGATGAACCAGGAGATTGAAAAATATCTCCGGATCTTTATTAATTACCGGCAATCGGACTGGTCCGATTGGTTGGCAACGGCCGAGTTCGCTCACAACGACAAGGTTAGCTCGTCGACGAGCATGTCACCGTTCTTCGTGAACACGGGAATGCACCCCTGGAAGGGAATAGAAAACGCAGTCGAGTCGCGCAATGAAGCCGCGAACGACTTAGCAGAAAAGATGAAAAAGATCCGCGATGAAGCGGCAGCTGCGCTGGAAAAAACCCAGAAAAGAATGAAAAAATACTACGATGCGAAGCGCAGAGAGGCGCCGGAGTTCAAGGTCGGCGATAAGGTTTATCTCGAAGGAAAGAACATCGAGACCGATCGGCCGACGGGGAAGTTTGAGGACAGAAGGATAGGTCCTTACGAGATTTTAGAGAAGGTCGGCGCGTCGGCATACAAGCTTCGACTACCAGAGACGGACAAGTCACATCCGGTCTTTAACGAAAGTCTGCTTACGCCGTACGACGAGCCGCCGGCACACCGGAGAGAGGAGAGGCCGCTGCCTAAGATTATCAATGGAGCGGAGGAGTACGAAGTAGAGGAGATCCTCAAGCACCGCAAGCGGGGCAGAGGATATCAGTATCTTATTAAGTGGAAAAACTATCCACTTGGAGAGAGGACGTGGGAGCCGACGAGGCACCTGACGAACGCAAAAGAGCTCTTGGACAGATATAATGTCGAGCACAAGATTGCGGTTCGATCGGTTTTAGCCGAACTGGATGGGATGAACGATGCCGAGAAGAAGGCGCTGGCGGCGCATTTACGAGAAAAGGGCATTATGCCACCAAAAACGGAGGAGTCCGCAGACTCGACGAAGAAAACAGACTGTCCCAGTCTTTAAAATGGGATCGTGGGATTATTTAATCAAGCGCTATCAGGCGAAAGAAGTAGATCGCGCTTATCACGAACGTAAAATATTCGACCCAGTCACGGGTCGCTTTAACATATTGGAGAAATTTCCCACTCTCCCAGGGGTCAAGGAGTACACAAGGTCTACTTCTGTCGACGAGGACATCGACCCTAGGGGGGGGGTAATGTCACGATTCGATACCAATCTTATCGTTCCAACGGTTCTTAGAAGCACGTGCCACGGCTGTCAGGGATATATAGACGCCAAGGGAGACGCTGAAGGGATCACGGGACATGACATATAGGATGACGATGAAGTGACGTAGAGATATTTATAAGAACATGCGTCTTCACGACGGTTCACATGCTTTCTTAATTTAACTTGACAGTTCATGACAGATGCGTAGTTTACATGCACAAGTCGCTTATTGTAGTTAGTATTATTAGCTTACTTCACACGGTTCGATAAACACTATAAGTACAGTAGTATATTCACTGTTGTAGTTTAACCTTTTATTCCATTACCTTCGGGACACTTCACTCGCACTACCCAATCCGCTCTCATCCTACCGAGAGTTGGACGCGAAGTCTTGACTGTAACAGGCGCGAGCCATACGTCGATTTTGATGGCAGGCAGTGCAGGCAAGTTGTAGTCATGCACTGCTAATTCCTCTTTGGCTCACCTGTTAGGGCTCCTTCTTAGCAGCTGCTACCGTTATCTGGATGTCGTGAGTTCAAGCCCCCATGTGCGATCCTTTTTTCCCCAGGCGTTTAATCCGTTCAACCGCTGTTTAATCTGAGCAATATTTGAACCCTGATTGGCATTGAGATGCCCATTGTTTAAACAAACTTAATAGGGTTACTGCGTTCTTGCTGTACACTCTCCACAGTTGCTGCATCCTTCTCTAATCACAAGATCAAAATTCTGCCGCTGGCAAGCTTCTCAATGCGATCGAGTTCCTCTTGGGTTCCCAGAATGTAAACCTGGCCCTTCGCAGATGGTTGGGCCACAGCAAGTAATTGAAATGAATTCTGCGACCCAGACCTGACACGAAACCTGTGGATCAAGGCTGTTAATGATGGTACATAGGAAGAAATGACAAAGTCAGACAACTTCGATCCAAAGGTTTCACACTCTCTATAGAAACCTGCAGCATGGATCGGAAGGAATGAAAGGGGACCTGTTGGGCACCACCAAATTCGTTTTGGATTATCTTTTGATGGAGTCTATACAGCACTCAGTTGAAATTGTGGGTTTTGACAACAGTCACTTACTGTGATTGAAAGGCCATCTAGGACAGGCTTTATAACTCTCAGTCATATCTCCGAGAGGATGATTTCCAGCTGGACCTCTGGAGCCACATGACCTTCGCGGTTCATAGTCAACCTTTTCTTGCGCCCCCCGGGGCGCACAAGTGCTACCAGAGCTCCGGCCCAATTCTCCGCATCCTGTATTGTGAAGTCCTGGAGAGGGATATGCAGAATGTCATCCCGAGCGACTATATATGTTAGAAAAAATGCCCTAAGATGTGGCAGATGAGCGAAATTGAATTATTATGAGATTCAACAGTGGCGACGAACACAATAGGGAAAGACGGAAACGACGGGGGCTCACTGCCAATAGTCTGTAATGGACGAAATCCCTATAGTAGTGTATCCGAGGACAAGCTAAGTCAAATCACAAGCCACGCCGTCCATGCCTGCCCCACCCAATTCAAACTCCGCTACGGGGCACAAGCCATTCGGCCAAGCCATAAGTCTGTTCCTGACCGGCCGCCTGCGTGGATCATTTATTGATTCAGAGCTGTCAAGGAATCTTCAATCTTTGATCCCAATATTGCAAGTCCATAAGGTGTGAGGAACCTGCTAGAACCTGCTACAACAGGTTCCTCCCCAGCCGTGGTTTCGAGGATGTAGTGGTCTTAGAGAAAATGTGATTATTTGTAGTGTGACTGAAAACACGTGTTGTTACTAGTGACCGAAAGTTTGGGTCATCCTCTCCACGGCGGCTGGCAGATAACTTATACAAACAACATAGCCACAATTTCGAGAAATCAGTCATTGGGCCCCTTTCAACATGTCGGAAAAATCCAAAATGTCTGACCAGCAGTGACATGCACTGGTCAGGTCAAATCAGACCATCAGGGCTCCGACGGGCTGACAAGCAACAGAAACCGATTATAAGGCCTGACCAGCCTGACGAAGGCTGATCAGCACATTTTCAAGGATTTTGCTAAAATCTTGGTTCCTTTTACTGAGGGACTATGAAACTTTACTAGTGTTATTCACGGCTTGTAATATAACCAACTACTGTATCCAATGACTTTATACACGACTAACTGAAACTAATGTGCAAGAAATGTTCTACCTATTAGAGTTGACATTGGAAGGACACCGACAGAATAATGTACCTTGTGCGGCACACCGGGTTCCCGCTGGCATTTCCCTTGTTCAAGCCCGTTTGACTTGGTTTTTTCATTCTTTCAACATATTTCAACACCGTAATGGTATTTAGAGCTTATTGCAGGTAGGAATATGTATATTTTGTTTCTTCCGAAAGGGGGCTATCTGACGAAGCCTGACCAGCATCTGATGATACCTGATATGCCCCGCTGCATAACCTGATCAGCCCTGAACATAGTGTCAGGTTGCATCAGCCCCTGATAAGGCAAATCGTGTTTTTCCAACTGACATGATATATAAAATAACATGTGCGGCCCAGAAGGCTCCAATGTACTATAGAATAGATTGGAGGAAATAGTAGAGTGATCTGCAGCCCGTTTCAGACTTGCTACTGTGAATACTGCTAAAAATCGGTGATTTCTTCTACTTCTTCTAATACATCAAGCTGAAATAAAACCAAGGGCCCACTCTCAGGGCTTTATAAATATCGAAGCCCCTCATTTGAGGGAAAATACCAATATATTTAAGTGTGACTGAAGACATAGCTAATTTTCTCCATCATTTCTTGAAATTGTGGCTATGTTGTTTGTATAAGTTATCCGCCAGCCGCCGTGGAGAGCCTCATCCCCAGGAAATTCGGGATTCCGCGAGACCTGCAAGTGACCGGCGGCATCAATCTCGGCATCTGTCGGGGTTTGTATAAAAGTCACCGTTGCCGTTCCTTCCCTTTAACTTCTCTCGCCCTTCCTCGGGACATCGCGTCTTATTGCAGTTATTCCTAGTACGAATCATTCACCCTTCCCGAACCATAGTAACAATTTCCTGCCGTATACCTTGTAAGCAGTAGACGAAGTCCCGGCTGTCCGGCAGCGGACCCAGTGGACAATTCGAACCACGAACCCCTGCATACTCCAGATAGAGGAGAGGCTGCAGACATAACATTTCTTGGTTCGAATCGCCGATGAATTAGTGGCTCAGTAAGTGTTCCAAATCAGCCACCTGGATCAACTTCAGACACTCAGGAAACGAAGTCAAATGATGAGGAGGCGAGAGGCAATTCATTTATATATCAACGTGAACCAAACCAGAGTATATTGCGGTAATTTTAAAGCTACAATACCACCCCGCCGACGACCTTTTCCAAGACAACTCCCATTTTTCAACTTCCGTTCGCTGATGTAAGCGATCGCCGGTCAACCGCCGGTCGCTCGATCTGCCGGTTTCTCCAATTCCCGAATGGACTCCTCATCCCAACTTTCGGTCACTAGTAACATCACGCATAACACGGTCCGAAATTCCCGGTCAAACAAATTTTCTGTATTCAATTAAAATACGGCTACAAATTGTGAACCTCGGAACCGCGGCTGTGTAGGAACCTGGCTACACAAACGAACAAGCGAGACTGAGCTATAATTGAAAACAAATAAAGGCAAACATGCCGGATCGATCAGGGGCGGTGCCGGCGCCGGTCTCTCACCTGCCACACACCAAACCGCAGCCTGAGCTCGAACGCATCTTATATTCATCCGTGCTCATGCTCGATGTTCCTTGGCCTTGCAAGCGCTTCTGGCTGTGCCCCCAGCACCGGAATCGTACAAGAAAACGATGTGGCAATGGATTGGGCGTCATTTGACATCAAGTAATGCCGCCAGTGCGACACCGATTCCTTGTATCCTTCCGTAAGTGCTACCGTACTACCAACGGGCGACGCAGAGGTGAGATCAAAATTATGGTAAATGCCGATCAGACAGCATGAGACCAACAGAAAATCCGCGTCCCAGGCAGGATGGGCACCCATCGGGGCACTCTGGCATCGAATTCGCGGATAAACCATTGTGAAAACAGAACTTCTGAGATTCCTGAGCGTAGACGATTTGTTGCTTCATAGTTTCTAGTAAGTAGAGAGTGTGGCGCGAAGATACCACAGCGGAAAAAAACATAGCGGTCGGCCCAAATCGGCCGATGATCATCGATCGCCCTGAGAACACAACCTGCGAAACGCAAAATGGGATAGAACTTTGTGCTTGCTAAGTTTTGCTATCAACGGTGCTGCGCATTTTTACTCAGGTCTAGTTCGGGTCGCCTATTTCGGATTCGTGGTACGCCAGATGTTCTGATCGTTGTTGGATCGTTGCCTAATGCACAGCTTCGGACACTTCGATATCTGCCGGGACGGGGATGACTGCCCGGGAACAACGACTGCCCTTCGTTTCCTCTGTTTCCTTCATCCCCTCACATCCTCCTTCTTTAAGCCCAACTCGTACTAGGCAGGTCCTTCAATGTCGGACAACGACTGCTGCAGCTTGTTTCTGTCCTGCTGCCTGTGCTGCTGTTTGTTATTCTAGACTCGATTATGTTACCCTCGTGTTAACCTGTGACTCATTCTATTAGCCTTGTGCAACCACGGCAGCGATAGCTCTGCGGTCCGCTGGTTCATAAACCTATGTACGTCCCGTCCAATACACCGTATTTGCATATCCCCTGACAATGGCATTTGCGCAGTCCCGGATAGCTGGTGCCCGCAGGACGGATACGCCGAGGAGGCCGCTGAGCGCGACCGGGAGGCGGCCCTCTTTCACGGCGGAAATAACACCCAACCTGCGAGTACCCCCGGAATGGATGCAAGCGCTGGCGGTCCTAATATCCGGGACAAGTCCAATATATTGGGTGCGTGGCTATCTTTCTCAGAAGATGGAGCACTGGTTAAATGGCTCGTTTGCAGCCGAGCCACCCGCTAGCTCCCGCGCGATGGAATCAAAAGCTGACGGTCCGAATATCCGGGACAAGTCCAATATATTGGGTGCGTGGCCATCTTTCTCGGACGATAAATGCGCTGATTAGATGACAAATTTGTAGCTGCTGACTCGGATTGATCATTTCTCTTTCTATACCCATCGCCACATCCACGTCCAATTATCAGCATAAAATATCTCCGTTTGCGGTGTATACCCCATCCAACAATTTTAATATTACCCAACTTGAGGTCCGGTACTTGGAATGCAGCGCCGCCTATGAGAGCTCCGCACTGTTTTTCCTTGCCCATCAAAGTTGCCCTCTCGTTTGATTGTGGTGAATGATGATCGAGGGGGGAAGAACTTGTCTCTCTCATCCAGGACATGGTTCGTCCCCAAAATACACGAATAAAGTCCACATAACGAGACTGTACATACTCTCTTAGATTGTCTGTTGTCCTGCTTACAGGCTGCGGTCGGTTGACTTTAAGTTTTAGGCTTGCCGTGGACTGAGCTTTGGATCGGTGCGTTCAACTTTCAGTTGATGTAAGTAATTCCGATTCGCCGCCGATACCAAATATAGATGTCATGCATGCAGATCACGCAGATCCTAATGCGTGTCAACAAGGCTTCTCCGTACCACGACAATGTCTTCCCAACCTGCCCAACCAGCTTTCAGCTCCCTGTTCGCACTCCCCACCGAGCTCCTCGTCAAAATCGTCTCCTATTATGGTGATCCATTCCCCTTCGTCTCTCCTCTGGTGTGTCAGGAGCATGGCGGACAGGAGCGAGAAGACCGAGTTCAGGTTCTTCGTTGTCTGTCGCAAAGCTGCTCGTCCCTTCGACCAATCTACCGATACTGTGGGAGCGATTGTCCGCCTCGGCGCCGAATTTAAGGAAATATACACGGCAAGCGAGCTCAAAACGCTCATTTTTGCATACATAAAGTCCGTCTTTTTATTCCTCGGATACAGCTTTTCTCATCGTTGACGGTCGGGTGGGTGAATTAGATCCGTGCACGTATCGATTCAAAACTTGGGGCCGGAGCCAATCGGAGCCAATGGAATCTGTCTTCTGCCTCTGCAACTTCTCCGCGCGCTGCCCAATTTCAGTGGCCTCCAGATTTACCTGGCGCCCTGGAGCATTGTCCTCATTCTCTCATACGCGTTCAAGAAAGCCGTCTTCCCCAGCGTCATGGTGCTGTACGTTCCGGAGCACCTCGACCAGGTGTTCCCCTCGTTCTCCAACATCACGACGCTCGCCTGCCCGTCGATCCACGAAGGAGCCCGGGTGCTCGCTGCGTGAAGCAGCATTTTCCGCGCCTTGAGGCACTTGGTGGACTTCGGCTCTCCAGGGAACTGATTGAATGTGAGGCCGGACGTATTCCTGGGCTATACGTCGAATTCTCACATCCGCAATGAAGAGCTGCACGAAATCTTCCCGACCCTGCGCTCCATCTCCGTGTCGCGCACCTGCCCCGCTGATTGTGAGGTACGCACCTGCGTCGCTCTGCATTCAATTCGCGCTAACGACTCGGCTATCTTTCAGGACCTGCTTCCGCTCTTCAAACAATTTAAGCATCTCTCCCTCATACACGAGGAGGATGAGGATATACAGATCTATTGTCGTTCGAGACCTTCACTGCTGTGGGCACGGATGTTCTCCTTACGTCCAGGAGTCAGGAGACGAAGGTGCTCAGGGTGTGGAGCTATGATCTGATCGAGAGATTCTACGGCTATACGCATGTTGTTTGCGTCGCGTAACCTTTTAAGTTTTCGCTGGTAAGTGTGGATTCTATGAAAGGTTGTTTACGACCTCCAGCCAAAGACTTGTGGGATTTGTCTACCAGTGTCTGGAGCTCCCTGCTATCTCACAGGATGTGGTTTGCGAGGTCTTTTACTTGGTAGGCTTAGATACGGATGATAATGAGGTTGGAGTTATGGTAATTACCTGTCTCTTTCGTAGTTTTCTCTGAAAATTCGGTGCGAAGTAGTCTCCCGTAATCAGACTCCACAAGTTTTATGACAGTCGATAAAACTTTTATATGGCGACCATGTACTTGGGCGAAGCATTTTTCGGAATTCTGCCTTTCTGAGTCCATACGTATAAGATCTCTCCACGTTTCTGTGACTGGCGAAGTCACGACGTTGAGGCCAGTTTGAGATTGGTTTGAGAAGGCGCCCGTGATTTGTCATCCGGCTCCGGCCCGAGAGCCGACCTCTTTCCTCCTCTTTCTTTCCTCCACAACGTCTTCCTAACTACTACCAACTGTGCTATCCTCGAAGAGCACCAACTGCATCGGCGAGCCTTGCGTTTTCCGCTTATCAGCGTCTAGCATTTGCCCCGTAGGCCACCGGATCACGGCTGGGCAAAGGGCACGATGTTTTCTTGCATATTCGGCACGAGGGCGCCCCAGATCCATCTTACGGGGCCCCCACGCCTTCCAGAGGACCTAGAGCGTGAAATCTTCGAGATCACCGCCTTTCAGGATCCTGCTTCGCTTCCGCAACTCCTGCGCGTCGCTCGACGCACATTGCTATGGTACCGGCCGGATCTACCCTCATATTAGGCATACTTACCACATTATATCTCGACAGGCTCGAACCCCATCTCTATGGCGTTATTGTCATCTTAGACGATACTTCGATGCTCACGCGTATGCGCGACCGCATCAAGCGAAAGCCCGCTGCGGTCTGGCGTGACGGCCCGCGTCATCTTTTCCTATGCATCCACTCCGATGCAGCCTTCGCCGCGGAAATCCTGACAAAATGCACGAGCCTCGAGAATCTCATGCTATACTGCGACCCCGAGCAGCCGCGCCAGTTCCTGCCGCAGCTCGAAGCGATGCCGCGCCTCCGCCGCCTGGGGATTGACATGCACGATTTTTTTGGCCCTACGATCGGGAGTCCGGGGGGAATCGACCTGAGTGGACCGGCGTTCGCAGGGCTGACGCATCTCCTCCTCATGGATAGCGAGCTGGATGCGGTCGTGGAGGTGTGGTGCACGCAGCTCGCACTGCTCCCGCGCCTCACGCACCTTGCCCTCGTTGATGACGCCCCGGGGGCCACTATCACCGCGATCCTGGCTCGTTTCCCCGCGCTGCACGTCCTGGTGAGCCTGCGGCAGGATTTTCGCCGATACACCTTGGAGTCGCTGGTCCGGAGGATGGGAATCGTGGATGTGCGGTTCGTGTGTCTGTTTTTCATGTCGTTCACGGACGACTGGGAGACGGGCGCGAGGGGCGGCGAAGATTTCTGGGTGCGCGCGGATTCGTTCGTCGCCGCGAAGCGCAGGGGGGAGATCGAGGGTGAGTGCGGATCATCATAGTTTGTGTCAATGCTCATGTTCCGGTAGCGACGACGTATTGGCTGGGCGACGACCCACTTATATAGCGTCTCTGTTATAGTAACTTCTGACGCTGCGTGGCATTAATGGCTCTACCCTGGAGCACCTAGCTCCTAAGAGGGAGGATAAACGAAGATTTTTCAGCGGAACTAATAATATACAACCTCTTTAAGCGCCCGAGTCACACCGCTGTGATTCGGGCCCGAGTGACTCGGTCTTTCCATATATATAGTGTTAACAGCAACAACCGCCCATTCTTTCGATCCATCATGCCCGTCTCTTTCCCGGTAGCCAACCATCCCGCCAAGTCGATGCCTTTCGCCAACGGGCGTGAGGGTTACACTGCACAGAAAATCCTGGGGATGGCGTGTCATGATCAAGCCAGGCACGTCGAAGAAATCCTGCAGTTCTCGTTATCTGGAAATGAGGAAGCATCGTAAGTATCCAGATCATGTCCCAGCAACAAGCATTTATCCACTCATATCAGCGGTCGCGATCTCGGAGCGAAAATTCCCAACCTCATACCGGAGCGCAATGGATTCGTCCAGACGGTCATCACCGCTTACAACGAACATTACGCATTGGTGATCCGCCCGGACGACGTCTGGCTCGCCATACTATCACAGTTTAATTTCTTTGTTAACGCGAATGCGGAGCTGCTCCGCGCCAATTTCGTCGCACACGAAGGAAAGAGGGAACTTGTGATATACGCCGAGGGCAATCGCTATAATGTCGACTTCGGGTCCATGTCGCGGCAGATGACCGAGCTCATCGAGAAGAACGTGGTCGATCCCACACTGCGCCAGTGGGTGACACCCGACTTCACCACCACCACCGTGAACGACGTTACCGTGAGTGCCGTCCTTTTGATGGCCACCCTCAAGGCGTACTTCTCGTACGGTTTCGGCTGTCTCGGCTGCGGGCTCCCGCGGGTCACGCTCGAAGGCGAGAGGTCGGACTGGATGAATATTTTGGGCCGCCTCGAGAAGCTCAAAGAGTACGGTATCGAAACCATTGCGTGGTATCATCTTCTGCGCCCGGTGATATCACGGTTTGTCGCTGCCTTCGACGCACCGGAAAGCCCAGATAATGTCGATTTCTGGCAGCGGATCGCCCACCATATAAGCATGGGCAGCGGCCCGAGCTACTACTCTGGATGGATTAATGCGTTCAATGCATTCAGCAAGGAGGGTGCTTGGCTTGGGATGAAATTGAACAAGGTACATTGTGCTCCTCGCTTTCAGGATGAAACTAAATACATATCCAGACGGCTGTCTCGTCTGTCAGTCCCGAGGAACTAAGCGCCGAGGAGTTCTGGACGACATACACGAGCTACAAGGCTAGCGAGTCCGGTGCTGGCCTTGTATTTGACGGGACACCCTACCATCGTGTGGATACCACCGAAGTGCCACCGGGGTACGCCGAGGTGGACGTTTCCTTGGACGATAACGGAGAAATGTTCGACTGCTTCATGGTAGCGGGAATGGTCGGCATGCACGTATCCTCTAGTGAGGACGCAGCCCTCTCCCCTACGGGACAGGATGACACACTTCAACCTGCTGCGGGATGGTGGATTTGCACCAAGAAACAGAACGTGATGTCTGAGCAGGAAGAGCAGCAAGCCCTCCTTCGTGAAAGATATCCGGCCCTTTTCCCTGCCTCGTCGTGAACTTCATTTGTTTGATTTGTACTGAATCGCAGTACTATGTAGTGCTCTTTGTCCCCAGTTCACCCAAATTCAATTTTTTATTCGCAGCCGCAGAGACTAGAACACATATCTACCCGCCAGAAAGGCAACAGGTATAAATAGACAGCTTGCGCAGAAGCCATTGGAGCCATTGAATGGCTTGTGGCGCGTGCGCAAATGGATGGCTCCATAGCCAAAATATGATGTCAATGGCGTTGTGGAGCCATTCACCTGCCAAATCTGTGTACGCGCCACAAGCCATTCAATGGCTCCAATGGCTGTTGAGCAGCTGGTTGTTTGATTCATAAGGCCCTCCGGGCGCCCCTGGTACCAATACAGCTGACCACTATCCATACGTCAGTTCATTTAACTGATAAACAAATAAATCCGAAATAGTACATTCCCATCTTCTACCAAGTGGTCAAACACAGCAGCACCATAGCCGCGGGAATCAAACTCCTGTTTTTTTATTTTGAGCGTAGCACTCACCTCCCTTCTCTGCGGACAATCGTCTTGTGGACAGGATACTAGTACATCTGGATATCTTCACTTCCGCTGCGTTCACATGATGCTAACCACCAAAACCCCCACCTGCAGCTGGCCATAGCCTCAATTTTCCTGGGGATTGGGTCTGGCTTATTTCACTCTCTTGAGACGAACACCCTGAGCTCAAGATGGTCGGGTTCCAGATCCTCGCAGGGATCGAGACGGAGTTTGGAATGCAGAATTCACTGCTGGTGCTTCAGTGTTTGCCGAATTGTATTGCACATCAACCAATACTTAATTATCTGCACAGAGTAGAATTTGTGGGCACTCTGATGCTTATCGGACAGGCAGCGAGCATCTGCTCATTCACGCAGGAAAGTCTTCTTCCTTCTGTAATACTCACATATATTGGTTAGCTAATGCGGGTATCCGCGACCCAGTTTATCCGCGACCCAGTTCCTAGGCAGAACGCTAGCCCTCGGTATCGCCGAGCCTGACTTCTCCTCCCAGCTCTCAAAGCACCGCCAATACGCGCCCGACGCCCCGCTCTCCATTGTGCAGCAGTCCCCGAGCTCAATCTACGCCCAGGTGATGGTACCCAGTATGTTGACTTCTTTATCGTGATTTCCTGGCTTAAAGACCATGAAATTGAAACTTCTCAGTTGAGACCCCAATGAAGAATAGGCACCTCTATATGCAAATTCCCTGTCTGGAGTTGGACACACTGCCGATCCATATCCCGGCCGATCCCGAGTTTTTGACTTGACTTAGCTGGAAGACTCTGCATTGCTCGCTGGCTCGCTAGAGTTACAGTGGACCTGGATCACGACAGGAACCAAGAGTAATATTATCACCGATGCAGTCTATACATATCCTCATCGGCTGAATGTCTGTTGCATCCTTGCAGATTTGTGGGATGGCGCCCTTCATTGGTTCATACATAAGCTAGTGATTCCTATAGCTGCTTTTCCTGGAACTAATTTTGAGCGTAGCTGGTCAGAAATCGCTCGCCCTATTTCACCTGCAGATTGGGAGAGTCTGCTCTTTTACCTTCCGCGAATGAGGTTCCTGGCCTACTTGTTGAAGGTGGTGCCTCCTCCCCAGTTGTCCGAAACCATAACACTACTCATTGATAAAAAGGGGGAAAATTGCACCAGTGCATACATCCTTGGCTCACCAATGATGGTTGTGGTTGGCCTGTATTAAGGTTCAATCAAACATGGAATAGGCTTTATGACTCGTGTCTCATGTCTCGAATCATACTGCACATGTTCACATTGACCTCTCTAATTTATGGCCCCAGATCCTTGATCTAAGCTTTTTTATTTCAGTCTTGTATCTCTGAGAAATGAGGCATTACCTACTCACCCATGCGTTGCCATAGCAGTGTAATGGAGTGCACTACCTTTCTTTTGGGGGGAATGACCACATCACCCATAACGTTGACCCATCTATAAGTATTAAGATCTCCATTTAAAACAGCAGAGCTTGGCACATTGAGGGCTGAAGAACGAACTAGACAGGATGAGTTTACAGAGATCAATACTTCATCCACAATGACTGCATTGGACAAGTGAAGATTTAGTGAGACATGAGGAGACTGTAAGTCAAGAGCCCATAATATGTAGCAAAACCCAGGAGGCATACTACCCCATTACAGTTATTTCACTTGGCTTTTCTCCTTTCAAGAATCCTTTCCAATGCTTTTCATATCTTCCCACATCCAAACTCACTTCTCCATCTGCGTCAAGATTATATTGGACTCTGTGATGAATTTGGACAAAGCTGGCAACAAGCAGCATGAGGCACATTGTTATTGAGCAAACTAGATGCTAGTTTTATCGCAAATTGCTTTACTACCGTCAAATAATAACCGTGTAAGGCAGCAAACGTACAGGAATTAGGTCAGAGGTACTGGGGGTGCTTGGAGGACTATTTGAACTTAGCGAAGTGAAACTGCGAAAGGCTGACAAGTAACAGGGGAAATGGTAACGAGCTAAAATTGCAAAAGAATGAAACGAAACAGGGGTCCGGTGTTCAGAAACATGCCGTCATGATCGAGACGCCGTCCGAGTTACGGAGGAAGGAGCACGTGATCCGGTAATTAGACAATGACCCGTCATGATCGAGACGGGAAAAATTGCCGATCAGGGTTACGGGTTTGAGACCTGGTCCCTAGGTCGGTACCAGGAATAAGCCGTCCTTCAACGATCTCCTCTACAGCCGTTTTCAAAAAAGAATACGGGTTTGATCGAGTGGTGCTCGTTCATTTTTGTTTACCTACATTTGACGCCGCATCTCGTTCTGCTCCACACTTCCCTCGTCATGGCCCTGCAACACGGTGGTGTGACTCCACTCGCTGCCCCATTGCTCGCTCGTGTATATATATAGCTACAGCAATTCATTTTTCAATTCCAAACTCCCCAAACCGCAAAACAACTATGCTACAGAATAACCACCTAATTGTATCAAATTACCGTGACCACACCCGGGAACAGGACGGTTGGATTGTAGTATAAGTGAATGACTCGCTTCTTGGTCTCTTCGGAATGTCTTTCTGGTTGCCTCGAGCCATTATGAGTTGAGTTGTGCTGGTAGTGGATAGTGGGTCGCACAAGCCGTGCAGAGTGGAGCAGCCCCACAGCCATATGTGGAGTAGAACGAGACACGGCGCATAGGTAAACAAAAATGAAGGAGCACCACTCAATCAAACCTGTATTCTTTTTTGAAAACGGCTGTATCAACTTCAAAATTAGCGTCTAGCACGTTGGATGATATCAACCCCAACAATGTATGCATTGAAAAGTCGTCCGCTGGAACCCTATGGCTGTGCATCAGCATGGCAAACGTGTAGGAGATTCCCTTTCTCATTCCATCTCATTCTCTCTGTTCATTTTTTCTCATACATGCCTTACTTACTCTTGATCATACCACCTAGCAACCCATCCCGACATCTGAATCCACACATCGCAGACCTCCTATGTACATAAGACTTGGCATATCGCGCATTTTATTTTAGCCGCTCGTTATGTTTCTCATGTCATTAGTTAAAAAAACCACCACCCAATGACAATCAGCATCATGACTCCGAACAGTTGGAGGACGTTTGGGAAGGGCTGTCCGCCATAATATTCAATGTCAGTGTAAATCTTTGGAGGAAAGGGCGGCTCACCAGATCTAGAAGGCTGTGCTGCCGCTGCGTGACAGTGCTAGTAAAGGATCCGCCGGAAATGCGGAAATCCTTGCAACCTGGGAAGAAAACTTCCGCAGATCTGTATGTATAGATGAAGAGCACAGGCACCTTGGCAGTGATATCAATCCACGACGAACGCCGGTAGGGAACCAGGGTCATTTGCTCCAGGCTCTGCGGTGAAATCACTACGGGTAAAATCACTGCGGCGAGGGGGTTCACCGTCCATAGATGATAGGGATCAGGAGAAGTTCGACCGTCAAATCTTTATAGCTGTGGCCCTGCACTGCCCCTGTCATCGGGTGCGCTTGTAATCAACTTCTAATGTCACTGACATGGCTGTTCCAGGGCTGTTCTACAGCTTTTGCCGAACCCCCACCAGCGCAGTCGGGTAATTAGAACCACAAAATCTTGCGGTTCGTTGCGAGACTGGAAGTCATAAGCAAAAAAAAACAAAAAAAAACAAAAAAAACCCCAAGAGGGAAGCGGCCCGGTCCACCCGGTCCACATATTTGATGCGTTGATGCGCCATCACAAACAAAGCCCGCAACTTGCATCCAACAGAACGCCGGCTATTGTTGCAACATCTCAGTATCCCAAATAACTCCTCTCACAACCGGCCCTTCAAACGCGTCGACAGGCAAAGGGAGATTCCTCATTGGTTTATTCCAGCCCGATATTTTCCCGCATGTCCCGATGCCGCCTGAAATACCACCACGTCTGGCGGAGTCCAGGACTTCGTGAGGGTCATCTTCGACCCCTAGAGGAAATGTGAGGATTAACTACAGGAAGAGATATAAACGAATATATTGAGGAGAGCTAATAACACAACCATCAAGCGCGTGTATGTCCACATCAAACCCATCATCTTCTGACTGCCAGAATCAAGTACATGTCCCATCCATTTCTCACCGTCATCCGGACCCGGGTGACTCCGTCTTTCCATACCATATATATATATAGTGTTAACAGCTCGCACACTGCCCCTTCGTTCGATCCACCATGCCTGTGGCTTTCTCCGTCGCCAGCCATCCCGCCAAGTCGATGCCTTTCGCCACCGGGCGCGAAGGCTACACCGCACAGCAAATCCTGGAGAAGGCGTGTCATGACCAAGCGAGACACGTCGAAGAAATGCTGCAGTTCTCGTTATCTGGAAATGAGGAAGCATCGTATGTATCCAGATCACGTCCCCAGTAGCAAACATTTATCCACTCGGATGTATCAGCGGTCGCGATCTCGGAGCGAAAATTCCCAACCTCATACCGGAGCGCAGTGGATTCGTCCAGACGGTCATCACCGCCTACAATCAACACTATGCGTTGGTGATCCGCCCGGACGACGTCTGGCTCGCCATCCTATCGCAATTCAACCTCTTTGTTAACGCCAATGCGGAGCTGCTCCGCGCGAACTTCGTCGCTCACGAAGGCAAGAGAGAGTTGGTGATATATGCCGGTGGTACTCGCTATACGGTCGATTTTGGTTCCCTCTCGCGGCAGATGACCGAGCTCATCGAGAAGAACGTGGTCGATCCTGCACTGCGCCACTGGGTCACGCCCGACTTCACCACGACCACCGTGAACGATGTCACAGTCAGTGCCGTCCTGATGGCTACCCTCAAGGCCTATTTCTCGTACGGTATGAGTCTCTCATGCGGGCTTCCGCGGGTCACTCTTGAAGGAGAGAGGTCGGACTGGGTCAATATTTTGGGCCGCCTCGAGAAGCTCAAAGAATATGGCATCGAAACCATTGCGTGGTATCATCTCCTGCGTCCCGTTATCTCTCGATTCGTGGCCGCCTTCGACGAACCTGAAAGCCCAGAAAATGTCGATTTCTGGCAGAGAGTCGCCCACTACGAGAGCATGGGTAGCGGCCCGGACTACTACTCTGGGTGGATCAACGCGTTTAACGCATTCAGTAAAAAGGGTTCCTGGCTCGGGAAAAGGTTGAACGAGGTGAATGGTGCTCATCGCCCCCCTCAGGGTAACACTGAATACATATCCAGACGGCTGTCTCGTCTGTCAGTCCCGAGGATATGACCGCCGAGGAGTTTTGGGCGACATACACGAGCTACAAGGCTGGCGAGTCCGGTACTAGCCTTGTATTTGACGGGACACCCTACCATCGTGTGGACACCACCGAAGTGCCACCGGGGTACGCCGAGGTGGAGGTTTCCTTGGATGATAACGGAGACATCTTCGACTGCTTCATGGTAGCAGGAATGGTCGGCATGCACGTGTCTTCCAGTCAGGACCTGGCCCTCTCCCTCACGGGACAGGATGACACGCTTCAACCTGCTGCGGGATGGTGGATTTGCACCAAGAAACAGAACGTGATTTCTGAGTGGGAAGAGGAGCAAGCCCTCCTTCGGAAGGAATTTCCGGACATTTTCCCTTCGTCGTGAACTCCATTTGTCTCGGGATTTTGTACTCGATCGCAATACTATGTAGTGCTCCTTGTCCCAGTCCACCCGAATTCAACGTTTTTATTCACAGCCAAAGAGACTGCAGAACACATACCTACCCGGTGCTCACCAAGGGCCAGTTATTTCACCGCCTGGGGATCCAACAACGATGGGATGGAAATGATACAGTTCTCCGCCACTCGAGAGGCAACAGGTATAAAATAACCCGTCATTCAACGATCTCCTCTATCCGAAAAATTAACGTCGAGCTTATTGGATCGTATCAAGCCCAAAATAATTATGCATTGAAAGGTCGTCCACTTCAACTCCAATCGAGTGAACCACAAACATTCGTGGAATCCATTTCACCGATCGTATGACTGTGCATCAACATCGAAGGCAGTAGTTTCGTCCTTGTTCAGGCTCAGCATGCCATGCAAAGGTTCAAACGGGTGTGGGATTCCCTTTGTCATTCCATCTCATTTCTCTCTATTCCCCTTTTCTCATGCATACTTTACTTACTCTTTGTCACACCATCACGAAGATCCACAGTCGACTCCGTATGGTGAAGATACAAATGATATCGAGGGACAGGGATCGTGATTGGAACCCCGTAGATTGGATGTCCCTGTACACAGGGGTCAACGCCTAATAGACAAGGAAAACAACAGGGGAAATCTCAGAATCCCCGGCAAAAATTCAGGCCCCAAAGTCTGCCCTCGACTAAATGAAATATTTGTCGAGAGACACCGATCTCGGGACAGATCAAATCTTCAACACCAATAACGTAGTTAAAACCGAGGCACTGTACATATGCAGTCAGAAAAACAGAGCGGTGGTTTTCACAACTTCATGAAATGTCCAGGCAATGCAATGAACGCCCCTGCCTCACCGTGACGGATTGACTGTTATGCCATGTCCGGGGAACATTCCATCTCTCGGAATCGTTGGCTTGGAAACGTCCTTCTCTGACTACGTAGAATCACTTGCATGGCCCCATGAATGAATATGAAGATCCAACACAGGATGGATGCACACACCATAAATTAAAACAGCGTCATTAAAGATGGGGAAGCCTCGGAACTCAACAACAGGACAAATTGGGACAAATCCAAAATATACCTACCCTCGGCCGACCTGATCGATGTCGGCTGAGGTTGGCCGAGGGTTGGCCGAGGGTTGGCCGAGGGTTGGCCGAGAGGGCTCGGGTAGGTCGAGGTACCGACATCGATTAACGGCCGAGGGGCCATCAAAATGTAGTGACAGCCAGATTTCTATATGAATTATAAGGGCCTGTACGGCAACAGAATCTGGCCAGATTTTATTGCCTTATAAGGAAATAATTCAAAATCTTGGGACTTTGAATGACCCGTAGCTCTCTTTCTCAAGGGTAAATTGTATTCCCAAGCCACTTTATACTATTAGTGTTACCGTTGCTTGAATTAGCATGCTGAAAATTTGGGCCTACCACAGGATTGAGGACCGAGATTCTGCGTGAATCTTTTGCCGTACAGGCCCTAAAGCATTAGCGCAGTGTCGATGTCAGGAACTAGAGCGTGCCAGTAAACCTCGGTGGAATCGAATACTAGTAGGGAGCGTGCGGCTTGTGCAGATCACGGAGTGAATTTTTGACCTCTGCCCACCGTGCGAAGTAGACGCTCCAGTTGAGGGGGTCGACACCTCGTTTGGAGTGCCTCTGGTCACTCCTATGGAGGTTTTTTCGGACATTTCTTACCTCCCCGGGCGTGCTCGAGGCACTCTATGGGAGTGACTTCAGGTACTCCATGGGAGTGTTTCGGTCACTCCAACGAAGTGACCAGAGCAGTGTACTGGAGGTCGTCGTGGCTTCCTTCCATTCCCTTGCATTTGTTGAATAAAATTGCAAATGAAATTTATTTACAAGTACTACAACAAAATAATACGAAGTACAGTAGAGAACTAACCATCAGTACAAGCACAGCACCGTCTGACGCGACTAACAAAGTAATAGGCGAGTGGTGAGAACGAGGCAATGCAAGATAGTGCACAACATACCTTAAATACCTTGCAAAGAGCAACCAGGACGAACGTCCTGCAGTGTATCGTGTCAGCGGGGAGAAAAAACATGTAGTATAGACAATTGGCTTACAAAATTGGATACATTAAATCCGCCGGTTGTCCATGGCTCGAGCGGCTCGGAGTAGGGATAATATAGCGAGGTGAGTCAAGTGAAGGGCGGCGGGTAGGAAGAACACATGCACACCTGAGTTTATCAGGAAGGAGGGAGGGTGTGGGCAGTTAATACGAGGATCGAGGGAGCTGGAAGGTTTAAGTCGGGTTTAGCTAATTCGCGTTTGGAAGGATAAAGATCAAATTTGTCGTAAAACACGATGGACATGTTTGAGCAAGGCGTCAGCGAAGCAACGAGCATCATATGAGCTCAAAGCGTACCCGCGTTAACGATAGCAGCCAGAGCCGGTCGGGGCACGCGGTGGCAGTGAACAGCGAGCAACAGGAGGCGGTGGCGGTTGCAGGTCGGTCGGCACACTGGGGGGTGGGAATATGCATCAGTGGCGGAAGCTAAGAAGGTACAACGAGAGAAACACATACATATTCACCAAGTTCGTCCCAGTGCAGATCATAGCGCGGCTGCGAGTGTGTGAGCGGCGATTTAAAAAGGAAATAAGGAGGGGGATATGAGATGGCGAAGTAGCGGAAGCGAGTCAGGACCTAGTGGTAGATGTGTGAGGGACGGAACGGAAGGGGATGAAGCGAGGGAGGAATGGACGGATGCTGTGTCAAACGGGCGTGTACCAGCCAGTCAGCCACGGCGAGCTCTGAGGAGCGTTGACGAAGGCTGACCGGGCGGCGCGTGCGAGGTTTGCGTGACTATGGCGGGGAGACAAGGGGGGAGGAGGGAGGAGGAAGCACAGAGTACTGGATGTATGCGCGGGAGAGGTAGGAGGGAGGGAGGGAAGGACACGAAAAACAAAAGAACTCACCTGCAACAAATGCCCGTCGTCTGCTCCACATGCAAACCAGTCATGTCGTCTTCACATTGTTCCCTTGCGTGTGTACTAGTCCGGCCTGCGTACACATGTCAACTATGTTCGAGGACGAGGTGGAGAAAAAGAGAAAACAGACCGCCCGCGGCAGGCAGAGCGGTCTACAGCTCTCCTCGCGGAAACGAGGCGTGTGAGGGCCACACTCACCGCCTCTCGGAGCCCCTCCAGCAGGCGCCTCGTTGGATGCGCCCACCACAGATCGTCAGACCCGAGCCTCGACCTTGTTCAGTGTCGACCCGCGGGTATGTAATCGCGAGGACTGGGGAGGGCTCTGGAGGCGTGGGATGGAACGGGAGGAGAGAGAGAGGAAAAGAAGGAGAAGTCTCGGGGGTGCGTACCTTGGCCTTGAGCCACGGCTTCCCTATGCACTCTTGGACCTTCTTGCTCTAATAACATGGCCTACTAGAGTCCTGTTTTAGCACGACATATGCAGAGAACGATAGGAAAAAGACTTACGGCTCCATCTTGTGTCTTGACTGCGATCGAAGTTCAGTCGACAATGGTGCTTCATGAGGGTGCCAAATTGACGGAAATGCATGCAGGGGGGTGGGGCATACCTTCTTGAGTACGAATCTTGTGCCAGACAAGCGGGAGGCGCGAGGGAGGGCACGAAGATGGAGGGAGGAAGCAAGGAGCGGCGATGGTAAACATCAACAAACAAGTACACGTGACCGATGTCTGCCTCAACAATCCTTCGTCAAATATTCTACACAGCAGTTCTGTAGGTAGGAGCTCGTAATTAAATATCTTTATACCACAATTGACTCCATGAATATTTTCGCAATTATCAATGGGACCCCCCATATACTGGGTGACTTTCCATAAGCATAGATAAATCATACAGAGTATTTACAAGCCTTGCCGAGGCAGGTGTCAGGACCCCATCAGCTCGGAGACACGAAAACGTACAAGATTTATTCCAAGTCTATTCGAATCTGTTCGAGGGGTAAGGACCCCCCTACAGATTTTATTAGATGAATAAATTGTTTTTGGTGGATGATGGGCACTTCGTGCCTTCCCTTGGAATGGTAAAGCAGCCAAATTAATTCCCAACACCTGAACAACCTCCTTTTTGCTGCTGGACTCGGCCCCAGCCCTTCCGCGACCATGAATGGAACTTTGATTTTTAAATTCTTTCTTATGGGAATGAACACCGTCTACAGAATATTTGAATTTTTCCTGCAGTGATCCCATCGCTGGCACTCTCAAACAAGCTCGGGGAGTATTCTATGCTTATGGAAAGTCACCCACTGTAAGTATTTGTACTTCCACCGAACCCATTGAAAGATTATTTTGAATGATATACAGGACAAAAAAAAATACGATTCATTCTTTGAGCTACATTTAG
Organism: Mycena epipterygia; assembly: GCA_029281465.1. Taxonomy (NCBI): domain Eukaryota; kingdom Fungi; phylum Basidiomycota; class Agaricomycetes; order Agaricales; family Mycenaceae; genus Mycena; species Mycena epipterygia. The sequence continues at coordinate 308,878 of JARJCQ010000020.1, forward strand.
CGCTATTCTATACATTCTAAGTTGTTTAATGCCGAGATGGAGGGGTAGGTTAATTAGCAGGAAATATTATAGGTGAGAATTTCGACCACAGTGGATTGTTACAGCAGTTCCTGAAAATAATGGCAAACACATTTTTTTTCGGGTACTTCCCAAAAAGGAAACTTGTACTGTCCGGGAGCCGCCACGAGCGCTGTTCAGCACCTGTACACTATAAAATCCATCTGATATCTTGGATGGATGTCTAGACCCCATAGATATGTAGAAGAACTAAAAAAGCGCGACTTCAATTTTCGGTCAACCGGATTCATGGAGTTGATGTATCCTATTGGCGTGCACATATGGTTCCGCTGCAAGCATGCTCCATATGGCTCGAAACATCATCCCTAGTGAAACACAATTCATTCCAACCCTCGGGGCGCACCAGTGGGAAAGATATCGCTCTGTAAAGCGGAGAGTTTCCTTTTTGGGAATCACGCAAAAAAAAGTTGTGTTTGCCATTATTTTCAGGAAGTGCTGTAATGTAAACTGAACAGGAATGCACAAGATAAAGCGAAACACAGCAAGGAGGTAATCCGGGATACAAGCAATACACAGCAGAGGGAGAAGTGAGAACAAGGAGTCAAGAACAGAACACAATCTCGCAACCACTATCAGCATATATACGCAACAATGAAATTAACAACGTACTATTGCCCTGTTTTTGCGCCTCTTGTGCCGTAGTTATGAGCGGGCTTGGGCTCTTGTGTAGTCTTTTTCTTCGTTGTAGTCGTCGTCCTTTCCGTCACACTTTTCTTCTTTGACTTCGGCGGTGGCGGGCTGGAAGCTTTCTTCTTGACTGCTTTCGCGGCGGGTTTCTAAATATAAATCAGTGAACTAGTAGGAAAGCATCGTGAGTTAAAGAGTACCTTGACCGCTTTCTTGGGCTGAGAATGTAATTAATACCCACGAAACAGAGAACAATTGAAAAGTACATACCGATTGAAAGTCTTCCAACGTAATAACTTTCTGTGCTGGTAACTAATAGCGGGTGTTAAGGAAGATTCAAATGGGATATTGACGGGCTTACCACGAGCTTCACAGTGGGCTTGACAACGGTTTTCCGATGACGCGGAGGTTGAGTAGGATCATTCGTCGCCGTAACAATAATATCCACCTTCTCGGGGCTGTCAGCTTGAAAAATGCATCCAAAGTTGCGGCTATCGATCAGGACCTCCACAGCATCGTGCAAGCTAATCTCCAGGTCCTCAGAGATGAGTGAGGCAGCGATGTGGGGAACTGAGATGAATTGCAAGAATTTCTTCGGCGAGATCAGATTGGAAGTATCGTCGAAAGTGTCCCATGGTTTGGGCTTGTCCACGACTTGAGACAATGTTGTATAAAGTATATTCTCGTCGTCGTCTTCGTCCAGTTCGTCCTTGCTTTCTTTATGAAGTGCTCTAAGTGCAGCCTTGATGACGGCGTGTCCCTTGGGACCGAAACTACAGGACGTTGTGAGACGGTGTTCCTCAACCAGAATATAAATAGACACGTACTATCCACAACCGAGGTCACCAGACTCAAACTTGGCGGAGCATTTGGAAAACGAAAAGACCTTGTATCGAATGTGCTCCAGGAACTTGAGCCATATAGGAGATTTCGCCAAGATAGAGCTATCAGAGTGTAGGACAAGGATCTCGGAGAAGAGGGTGGAAATTCGAGCGGGGAGATCATCAAAATTGATATTCATAGGCCAACCAGCGTCCTTGGCTTTCGCTAGCCAGCGAGCGCGCTCTGATTCTCGTCCGAGAGCCTGACAAATCTTGACAGTTAGTTCCCAGCAACCTGGTGCCGTCCGACTCTCTTTTTGAATCAGTTCATGTTTCTGTGTAAACAAAGCCATTATGGCCGGCGGCAACTCATCAGGAACGACATCTTTGCAGTAAATTGATGGGCATTTATTGGGAATATCGGCCCTCGTTAGTGGGCGAATGGGGGTTTCATTGGTCGCGAGCGCAGCAAGTTTTTGCTACACCAAATTCGTATCAATTGCAACGATGCCGCATGTATTGACATACCTTTTTAACAATACCAGATTTTTGGTCGTTCTCAGTATCAGGAGTCTTTCGTTTCTACGGGGATAGGTATCAAGTCTCAGCTGGGAATTTTAAAAGGGTAATGACTCACCTGAGGCGAAGGAGATACTACAGGTTTAGATTTGAGTGGCCTCGGTTTGGGTCGTTGTTTCGGCGGCTTCGAAAATAAATCAGCACATATATCCACATAAATCGCCACAGTCGCCAACCGTTTTTTTGGCCGACTCTGGTGTCCCCTGAGGGCTTCTTTCAGGAGTAATATTTTCCTGTACACCAATCAATCAATCTTCTTGTGGGGAGCAGGGAAAAATGTACCTTGACCGATTTTTTCTCCGATTTTTTCTGTTTTTTGGGCGTGGAAACGAGGCTCTCAAGCTCGAGCTCGGGTACATCACCATCGTCATCAAAAGGAATAATGGGTGAGTCTTCATTGTCGGACTCAGCCTCGTTCCCAGACTCCAGGTCATCATCTACTGCCTCCCCCTCCTCATCAACACCCTCCTCGTCCCAGTCATCATTGTCCAGAGCTTCAGCTTCACGCTCTTGCTTGAGAGCGCGTTTGAACTTGTCGTTGTTATTCGCGAGATATTGTTTAATGAAGTCGCGGACGGGCCAAGCACCCTGAAAGCGCTGGAAGTATTTTAATTCATTCTTGATCTAAAAAAAAAGTCAGTCGACATTACCAAAGAAAGACACGGTAACGCACATGGACAATAACCTTTTGCAAGGTCGCTGGGTTTTGCTGGCTTATAGTTTTGTTGGTTTGTAGGAATCGATTGGCATAATGGCGTACGAGCCGCTGCATTTTGAAGATCAGCTTTCGGAATACTGACATTTCACGATGACACACCATTAAGCGGTTGTATCGCACTTTATTCTTGCTGAGATGCATAGCCTTGAGCAGATTGTATCCACTCCGCTTTCCTGATTGTCCTTTTGGGCGTGGAATCAGCCGCTTTGGTCGCGCCGATGCCTTGTTCGCTGCAAGTGCGGCTTCTAGATGACAATTTGCGTGCATTGAGATTCCAAGGACCTGCAGCAAAGAATACATACTAAGCTTTTTGCCCATTAAAGCGAGTTTTTTCTCCAGTGCGATATTCTTCTCTTCCACAGAGGGATGGTGTTTGGAAGGCATGACAGCGAATAGGAAGAAGCGAGATCGTGACAAGTGATGCCACGTGCCTGTGACATGCGCGTTTACATCGCGATTGTGCAAAAAAAAACTTTCTGTCCTCAATAATTACATGTCGTATATAACTATTGATCTACACCCTCTAAAGCTTCATCCACAAATTCTTGAGACGCCACAAACTCAGGTTTGATCATTCCACCACTTCGGTCAATGATGGTCCATTTTCCGCGAGTCCTGATACGACCAACAACCGCGGTGACCGTCTGGATGTCTGTGACAATCGGCTGGGTTGTTCGGCTGTATGAGAGAATTTCCAGTGTCGCGTCCTTGCCGTCTGTTGCACACGGAGTGATGACTGCCAACAATCGAAGCTGGTCAGCAAAATCACCCCATATTTTACCGTTGGGTAGCTGGCAGACAAGAATCTGCTCCAACCGGCCATAGCACAGCTGGGTTATCCACCGGGACTCATTGCGCTGGCCCACGCGTTGGGAGGCCTTGACTTGAACTTCATACTTGACATCCATCATGCGGGTTAGCAATTAATAATGATGAAGCAAACTTGATACTCACCCGAACAAATGAGCAATTTCGCTCGGGGTTTGTTCCTTTTCCCGACGCAGAAGCACTTCTGATAGAATCGCCATCCATGATGCGGAATTTCCCCCAGCTCGGCATGATTTTCGGCAGGAGGGGAAGAAACATGTCGGTCGGCTTCCCGAGTGCGGACGAGAAATAACCAGCAATCCTTCGCCTCAAGACATCATCAGGTGTGTATGCCTTGCGATGTGGGACTCGAAGGATGATGTCGGTGTCTTTGAAACATGTAAGTTGATATCCGACCAATGAATCTTAGCACACACAATTCTTAAATACCAGCTCAGAGCTTGAAGGTCCTCGAGTCCGCCGTCCATAAAGCTCTAGCTCGTCGGTCAAGTCATATCGGACTCCAATCTGCTCCAGATACGCGAAATGCAGAATGCGATTGTTGAGATTGGCCCAAGGGAAACGTCTGGAGCGCAGTCCGGCCTTTAGAAACCCGCAGTAGCGTTCCATATAGAACATCCATGTGGTCCAAGAAGGGCCACAAAAACGTATATCGGCAGCAACGTGCAGCAAACCATGGACCACAAGCGGGCATGCGCTCAGTCGATCTGCTGTATACTGGTAATAATATCTTCAATGCATGTCAGTCAACATTCATTAAAGATCAATTGATAAATATACGGCTCGTAAGTCTGAACCCACTGAATAATTTTCTCCTCAAGATCATCAACCTCTTTGTATGCAATGATGAACTGTAAGCACGTCTTGATAATTTCGGATAATTGGCAGGCATGTTCGTGATATTTAGGATTCGCGAAACGATCTTTGAGGAGGGTGGGAGCCATATAGACAAACCAAAAGCACCAGGCCTCAGCAGTGAATTTTCCCGGACCCGCCGCAAGGGAACGAGAGAAGTCGGAGGGAATATCCTTCATCGCATCAGCTGTTTCCTTCCAAATCTGCTCCCAGACTTCATCGGGAATCTCGTAGTCCTCGCGTCCCGGATCGAGACCTTTGAATTTCCCACTCCAATGTTTGATGAGATTCGGAATGATGTTTTCAAAAAAAAGATGCATGCAGTCCCATGGGTAACAGCGAGCATGATCGAGAGATCCGACGCGGCGCAACGCTGGTAAGCCTTTGATTCCATGGAATTTGGCGATGTTCTCGGCATGTCCCGCGGTTGTGGACTGGATCTTCTCTACGACTTCGAGGAAATGTTCGTGTGTGCGCAAAGGAAGATTGTGAGGGTCCCATGTGGATGGTTGTTCGTGTTCGTCGCAAGGGGATGATAAAGGAATATAGTAGATTTTATCCCGCCCAATGTTGCGGACACCTTTCATTTGGCAGGAGCGGCAGGGGCTGAGGCTGTTATGCCCTTTGATATTGAGCATTTTTTCAACAGCAATGATATCTCCGTGGCCGAATAGAGTGTAAGCGTGCAAATTGAAAACCTGCTGAGTGAGGGAATCAAACATTTGAACACCTATCGCCAATTGCGCAAGCTCATCGTCCAAGGGAACGAGGAAACTGTGCAGGTTTTTCGGACCTTTAGGGCCCGGAATGACTCCGCAAGAAATCAAGTCGCCGAGATGGGTACGGGTGGCGGGGAAAACATTATAGTTTTTTACGAGGATAGGTGTCGCCGAGGGTCCCTTGCGCCGTCGTTCAAATAACAGGTAAGAGTCGGTGCACACAGATAGTGCAATATCATATTTTCCCGAAAAGTAGCGGTGGGGGAGCTCATGGCCATCGACGACGACTTTCTTGTGGCAAAGATCCCTATAATGTTGGCCGTCAAAGATGTCTGCAATCGTTTCGGGTGTGGATTTATAGTTATGGCGATACAAGAGCTGCTCGACCTTTTTTGGACTCATGAAATAGCCCTGAAGGCGAGGAATGAGTGGGAGGTAACAAAAAAGGCGGCGAGGTCGTCCATCGCTCGCATAACGGGGCTCTTTGCATTCTTTGAAGCAGCACTCTTTTAAATCTGTGTGCTCGCCTGTGTAAGCCATGCAAGAGTTGACACAGCAGTGATACCAATGAGGTTCAATGCCAGAGAGAATGGCGACACGGTGGATCATAACCCAGTGGGAACTGATCTCGAGCTTATTGCGGAAGGCATAACGCATCTGTGCAAAGGCGAGATGAGGTATAGTTGAAATCATTTTGAGCTGGAATGCCCTGATGTTGTCTCGGTCCTGCTCCGATAGAATCCCGTTTCCTGTAGGCAAATGTCAGTGCCAGTTGGTGAATTAATAACTTAGATACGCACTGTCAGCCCACAATTCCGCTTCCTCTGCCGGACTCAGCATCTCCTCTAGCTCCCGCAGCATCTGTTCACGACCGGTGCATTCAGTTCTCTCCTGTCCCTCGTCAAAATCGATCCACGCATCCTCCGGGTCGAGCTCAAAATCAGATTCTGGATCAGAGGACGGTAAATCGGGGTCTTCCTCGTCATCCATGGCATCGTCGTTGTCGAAAGAAGCAGGGGTCCAATCAGAGGGAAGCGTGGGCGCGTAGTCCATGGAAACATCGGAGTGAGAATCGGAGGAAGATGCAGATGGCGGTGGCGACTCGGATGGACATCTTGTCAAGGGGCCAGCATCGCGATAGTGGCGTCTCCGTTGTCGCTCGGAGAGGAGCTTGCCGCAGGTCTCAGATGGCGGTGGCGACTCGGATGGACATCTTGTCAAGGGGCCAGCATCGCGATAGTGGCGACTCCGTTGTCGCTCGGAGAGGAGCTTGCCGCAGGTCTCGGAGCAATTGCAGATCTTTTTCTGGCTCCTTTTCTTGCCCTTGCTCGTTTTCTTGCCTTTTCTCGAAGACGACATGGTCGAAGCTCGAGAAGATCACATGATTATACCCGGCTCGAGCAGAATACCGTCCCCGAACTATAAGTAATAGCCGGTAGCTGCACAGAAGACACAACACGGAATGGCCGTGATGTTATGTTCGTGTGCAGCTCTCGAGCCTGAGGACGGTATCTGTTGAACAGGAGGGAGAATAATGGTATTGATTGTGTGGAAGGCAGTGAATTCACAATTGTCTTGGAGCTTATAGATTTCCAGCACGGCGATCCAGATCCATCGACGAGAAAAGGCAAGTGGTAGGTGAAAAGTCCCTAGCAAGTTTGTAACCAAAGAAGGAGAAAAAGCTCTAGTAAATTGGGCACGAGGAAGCAGGGGCAAGAAACGACGGCGGAGACGATGACAGCGAGTTGAGTACGACCTAGACGAGGAAGGAGAAGCAGTGATGGCGATCACAGCCACGCCGCGGACGAATTGAATGCCGAGAAATGATGGCGGGAGCAGTGCAGGAAGCCGCCGGCACTGAAATGCAGTGATTTCAATAGGAGTGTCTAGCAGGCACTCCAATGGAGGGATTGAGCAGGTAGTGCCTCGAAAGCACTCCAATGGAGTGCCCCTGGAATCACTCCCAACGAAGGTCCTCCGTAGGAGTGCCTAAAATTCGAAATCAGTGATCGGTCACTTATTTGGAGTGACTTTACTTTACACGGTGTGCCATAATTGAGTTGGATACAAAGTGAAATTCCACTTCTGCTGCGCATCGGCACAGGGAGGGAGACGAGGCGGCTTAAGCTAGGGGTAACCGTCCCGGCCCGATCCGATACTGATCCGACAATAGCCTGCCAATGGGATGCGCCGTCTAAATTAAATCTCGGCTCCGCAGTATGCCACAGCCACAAGGAACTCCCCAACTCCACCTCACTTGACTTTTCGACTGCGTTGTTTCTGCTACTCTACCGATGGAATCGAAACTGCGCCGACCACTGTGTTTGCAGCCTGCGGAGGCTGTTACAAGTTGGTGGAGACGGTGTAAATCGCGGCGTATAAATGCCTAGAGGTCCTTCAGCGTTGGGATATGGCTCATGCTATGTTGCACCCAGCTATCGGAAAGAGGCCTTCCTCGTACCTTCATAAAGCATGTATGAACTGCAGGTGAGATCTCAGTCTTCCAACGCAGTATTAAGCTGATGTCGTACAATAGACGTCGCAAGATCGTATGTCAGGTTTTCACGCCATAACTCTCTTACCGACGCCCAGTGTAGCGGTGTGATAGCCAAAGACCTACTTGTTTTCAATGTCGGACGCGTCCACCGAGGACTCTTCTTCCCTGCACATATTCGCACCAACCGGCCGGTGACACTGTCTCTCTGCAAGGCGCAGAATTGGTGCAAGTCAGGGATAAAATTGAATCCATCGGCCAGGCCCCGTCTCCGGTGTTCCTCTCTGAGCCATATCTAAATCAAGCCCTCGCACGGCAGTACATGTCCGGATCGTCGAGGTTGGGTAGGTCATAAGCTCATTATGTTGCATTTTGAGCGTTAACACATTTGTTTGTAAAGATTCCGGTCCCTGGGATCATGCCTTTGCAATACTGAATTCTTCGGATGTGATTCATTTTCGTCACACCATTTATCGAAGACTGATTCGATTTCAGGAGACTCCACCTCCCGAGTCGTCGACGCTGTGCGCTATCCCATATCCTCTAATATCAGATCGCTCACGGTAGCTATGTATTGCACAGCGTGGAATTACTCCTACATCTCTTCGCCAACCATCCATTCTTATTCTTGGATGCTGCAGGATTGCATCACGCGGCACTGCTCCCGGCCGGCCACCCCGATCTCTTATCCGCCGCACTCTTGCATGCTGTGCATCTTTGGGCGAGCTACATCTCCCAGCAGGGAGCCAGCGATGCGCGCCACTCGGAAGAAGCAATTCTTGCCCGTACAACACATCACCTTTCGAGAGAAATTGGTACGATCCAGGCGATGCAGCCTATGCACCGCATTCTGGAACTCATCCAAGCAGAGCTCCTCCTCTCGCTTTACTATCTTGACTCTGGCCTATTTACGCAAGGAAAATATCACTGTGCTGGTGCGACATCTATGGCTCTCAGCGCGGGTCTTCACCAAATGGGCGGTCCACCCCAGACTCACCCCCCTCTACTGTTCTACTCGCCACCCCGGCTTCCACCAGACTCTATTCGAGCGAAGGAGATGATTGATGCATTTTGGAGCGTCGTGATGTTGAACAATTACTGGGTGGCAGCATCAGGTGAGCCATCCTGCATTCCCGATGACGCATCAATCACCACTCCTTGGCCAACGGTGAGCCCGAAACTTCATTTATAATTGTATTTCCGTTGAATACAACTTTCAGCACGAACCTATTGCCTCCCTCGCACCTACGCAATTTCGAAGAGAGACTCCCATAGACGGGCACTCTCCTCGTATTCTGCTAGTGCAAGCTTCCATTCTCCTCGAGCGCACCATCGCATTTATGGCGAGCCACCCAGGTATTTATTCAACTCATTGTCCCTCCTCTTTAGCTCTGACCTCCTCAGGCCTTCCCCACCCGCCAGATTTCTGGGCACTAGACCACCGGCTGGAAACCTTTCAAAACCAGCTTCTACGTCCACCTATTTCCACCGCTGGAGATACCAACGCCAACGCGTTCTCACTAGTCACCCACGCCTTCGTGAGTGTCGCCATCATCCGCCTGCACGCCCCGGACAGTTATACACAAGCGGCCGCGCGAGCAAAATGTTTCGCTGCTGCCACTTGCGTCACTTCGCTCCTCAACAACACGAATTTCTTCGAATGGGATCAAGCTCGCGCTGATGCTGAGCCGATACTCGGGGTACGTGTATTATCGCCTGCCTTGGCACGTCTGCGCTAATCTCTGAGACCGCATCTTCAGCCACTCTTGTATGCGATCTCGGAATTCTACATCTCCCATGCCCAAATTCCGACCCCGTTTCACGGCGCTGCGCAGAACCTGGGAAACAGTATGAACGGCATGAAAAACACCGTGTCGGCGATGGACGGCCTAGAAATCATCTTGTCGGCCATGACCGCCCTCGCAAGATACAGTCCCCTGATCCGTACGTGCTCGGATTATTCCACCTTTAGGTTAAGTTATAAATTAATTTTGACGCAGATCATTGTCTCGCTGCTGCTCAGCAGCGGTGTGTTTCGGCGAAGTTGCTTACACAAATATAGATGTCCGCGTCCATGAAATATTTCGCATTCACGTCCATACATGAAATGTTTCGCATTCCGCGTTCATAATGGTATTTCCAAGTTTCTAGGAGTACCATGCCTACTGTGGCGCGTCTCGAATGCCCACGAGATTTAATACTGCCTATAAAAGAACAACCGAAACGACACCTCCCCAGCCCTTTGCCAACGAGATAATAGCACGAAGACGAAACTATCAAATGCGATCCAAAGCAAGGTGCTTCCAGCAGAACAAGGTGCTCCCAGTAGACGCTATGTCGAATCTTCCATGCACCAGCGAAGCGTGCTTGTTCATGATCGTTCACTGTAAGTGTCGGGTTTCATTATGCATGCCGTGCTGGGAACATTTATACATTTGTAGTACAAAGCATATCATCTTCCTGATCGTGGTGTAAATCGGGACGCGGAACGGAGGAGCTCCGGTAAATGTCACGGCGCAATATATCTGTACATCGGGTGGTTAGCGGAGGGCGAAAGGAAAGACCGCAAGACGCACGGTTTTTCCAGCTGTTTTCCCGGGACGGCTTGGCTGGTACTGCGCCCGCACTCCGCGTCCTTCGCATTGCATGGGATGCCCGCACGGCGCGCGAGGAGGAGGCAGAGCTCCACGGCCGCGAATGCGACGAGCGAACAGCCGGTGGTGACCTTGAGCACGTCGACGCGCGAAATGTTGTCGAGGCTGCGCTGATAGGCACGGTAGCTCTCCTGTGTCCCGTCCACGTGGGCCGCACAGCTCGGGGCCAGGACGAAGAACGCGAGGTGCAGTTCGATGCAGCGAAGGAGGCCGAGGGTGATCACATAGCAGAGCGCAACCGTCGTGAACAAATCACGCAGCATGGAGAGCGGACTGCGTTCGATCTTGGCGGGCATTGAGGCGGGAATGCAAACACGCTGGGGGTCGCTGCCACGTAGACCTGGGAGGTAGATTTCTGCGACGGTAGAAGATTATATACACGCCAGCAGGGAATCGGGATAATCGCGCTGTAAGTACCCGGGGTTGATCTGTTTTGGGGACATGCGCTCGGAGGCTGAGTATTGTGCGAATCGGAAGGCTCAGAAGGGCCGCTTTGATCAAGCCGGGGGGCGCTCACGCCAAGTGATGCGCTAAATATACGTTCACGGACTGGAACTCCGGGAATACTTCGGTTTGAGGAGGAACAGAAAGCGAGCGCAGACGAGACCATAACAGCGTAGCCGGACCCAATAGATACCGGCGCTCATGGTTATTGATACACGTAGCTGCAGAATAACTGGTTGCCGGGAATTCGACGATGAAAATCGGGGATTTTGGAAGACAGAGCACTTTGGAGTTGGTGGATCATAAGGACTACCCATAGATCTCTAGCTCCGCCAACATCTTGCCCAAGTCGCAAGGTCCTTTCGATCCGACCTGCAGATTCTGCGTCGCAGAATAGGCGGGAGCGCGCGTTAAAGTCCATGTCAATTAACATGGTGTTTTATTTCGCCGCAGTCAAGAATGTGGCGAGGTATCCTAGGCAAAAGCAAGGCACGTTGCGGCAGAAGGACGGCCGGGAGACAAGCGGGGGGACGTGGCGCATGCCGGCATGCCACTATCGGGATTCACCGAAACTCGCGTGATCCATCAGTGGCTGTGACCCTCTCTTCCTCTACGGTAACCACGTCGCATCCCGCATCTTGACTACATCTGTCGAGCAATAATCTACGCACGGAATTCTGTCGCACTCCACTGGATCGGGGTACAGAACACGGCCCTTGCGCTCAACAATCGAAGGGTCGCAGCGTTTCTGGCATTGTGGAGTGAGCCTGCCTTCCTAGTGTCGTACTTACTTCTGCGTCTTGCTTGAGATCGGGGGAAGATGATCTAGGATCCACACATCAATGAAATCGCGTTGTGCCAAGGGATTGGTCACCGCTATCAACGTTAACCGTGCATCGGTCTGCCATTCTTTGGTATCGAGTATTATGCTTGCATCTTCTTCCCCTGGCCACAACTGTACATCGGTCTTGGTGCGGTGCTATCGATTTCTTGGTGCCAAGACTCATATTGTGGCACGTCCGACTCCCCTCAAACTTCCATTCTTTAATCCAACCCTCCTGTGAAATTCCCTGCGGCCACTTTCAGGAATCAGCCAAACTATGAGTGACGCTGATGCTTTCCAGAACGTGGTTGGACCTTCCGAGAGTGCGACTGTGCCCATTGAAGTATTTTTCCTTAGCCTGAAGCCATCGTATTTCACTGGGATGGACTACATATACGACATAAGGCACGGTGCACGGTACACCGAAAACGGCTGCCATGCGTGCCTTGGTGGCAACACTCCCGTCCGCATGTTTTCTCCGGGTACAGAAGATCCTTCTCACGCGAATCGTCAGGAGAACGGTGGTGGGGAACTGTATCTGGCCGTTCTCGGAAATCGGTAAAGGCTACCGTCCAGAAGTGGTATATATCTAGGGCTGTTGGCCGTGTCCATGACGGGAACGGCCGTTTCAACCCTCCCGTTCCCTGCCGCTGTCTTGAAAAAAATGTATACGGCACGGAACGGCGATGCGACGGCCATCACGGGCGACGGGAAGTTTCTGGTACGTACATTGCGGACGCTACCTTTGTACGTTCACCGACGATTGAGGTTTTAGCTGGCCTGGATGGGTATTGTCTTAGGCTTCAGAAATTGCATTAATAGGAATCCCTTACTTTGCTGGTTGACTCCGGAACGAAGGCAAAACAATGATCTAAATTCCTCGACTATTCATCTAACAGATGTTGGGTCCCCGAGGATCTTGTCGACCATATCTCCCGATCGATCTAAAGACGGGCAGGGAAATCCGCAGGATCGCTGCGGCAACCAGTGCAAGATGTCAATCTGGTTCAAAAACAGCATTGCTTTGGCACTGTCACTGAGGACAATCTTTGTTCTTACTTCCACTTTTGCACATCTGGCTATGCGAACACTGCCACGTAGTTGACTTAATAGACAGTTTAGTTTCAAGTTCCCTGACCATTGCTGTTATTCATCAAAGAAGTACCTCAGATGTGGATCGTCCGCAGTATGGACGAGGTTTTCGGTTGGCAGGCAAATAGCCTGATAACCTGATCAGCCGCGCGATAATATATTAACTTGATTCGGGTTATTCCACTCACCGATGGAGTGCGTAATCGGAACTAGTTTCGACCGGAGCAACCAACATGGTCAAATGTCGGATACTCATCTTCATTCATTTCGGGAGAATATAAAAGTCTCCCGATCATGGACATACTCCATCCACCCTTCTGTGACGGTAGCCTGTCCTCTCTCTCTCTCTATTCTAACCATGTCAACACTCGAGATTCCAAATGATACCTATTACCCTCCTATTGGCCTCTACAACACAGCATCATCGGTCTCCACCTTCGATGTCTCGAAATCAACGGATGACATCCGAAGCAGTTCACCTTTACGTACACCGAGCCCTACACCAACCGAGTATAATTTTCTCCACGGAATCAAAGAAGAAAAGACTAAAACACAGAAGATTAGTGAGTTTCCTCATTTCTGCTTATACATCATACAGTGGATAGATTATTCAACCTCTGCTCAGAATATTATGCTATAATTGGTGTGGTTGTCGGCCTGTCCATATTGATTTCGGTATACAGCAATAATATTGTTCATGCGTTAACTCCCGACACCAATTGGTTATACGAGTACGTTTGTATTTTGAGGCGCATTCACCGCCCTCACCTTTATTAGCCACAAATTTGGTTTCCTCATTCCGATCGCAATTCTGATTATACTTTCATTTCCGCCGGTCGGTTTTGTACTTCCTCGCCTTACAACAAAGCTTACTTTCCCTAGTTGTTCGGAGCAGAAATCATCGCCACGCTCGTAGGCGTCACTTGGAAGTTGCCAGGTGCCTTCGCTATAGTAGCCGGTACGCCCTTTACCTTTATATCCTAGCCTTCGGTAAATAGCTAAACCTTCACAGCCGGTACACTCCTGGGCGAGATTGCCAACTTTTTGTAAGATTCCGCTAGTTCCCCTTTCCTGCTTCGGAGTTCAACATGCATATAGCACATTCAAATACGGATGCTCTGCCCGAGGTAAAAAGTTCGAAGAAAAGAATCTATCGTATGGGCTTTTATCGTATGTTGTATCCCGTGGGGGCTTCCTTGTGGTCCTCGTCGTGCGGTACAGCGCTATCCCACCACACTGTCCGTTCCCTTTCTTCTTTATAATATTAACTACGCTGAATGGATTATAATCAATGCAGTTGCAACAACTGTGTTTTCGACAGTCGGGATATCCTTTTGGGTCTTCCTGGCCGCCGCCATCTTATCCCTTCCTAAACAATTGGCCACCGTATATCTGGGCTATGCACTGAAGCCTTCCGTTTCTCGTCTGTATTCCTTTACCCGACCTCGGGGTCCCATGCAGAACCACTGACCGGTTATGTAGACGACAAAACGAGCGCCATAGTTGAAGTGATCGTCGTAGTGGCGTCAATAATTGTCACCGTCGTGGCGTATGTGTGGATCAAACGACAGCTGAAGGCGGCAACACCCGATTTTATTTACGCAAGGCGCAAGGCCCGTCAGGGACATATTGTGGCCCCTGTACCGCAGCGGACCAATGGGCCTTATGTGCCCGTGCCAGTGGTGTAGACCTGTTCTGTAGAATTATCGTCTTGATCCTAGTTTGATGTATATTTACTGGGCCAACCAAATTCACTCCTCTGTTTCCGCTGTGCTACGTCTGCCAAGATACGTCTGTCATGAAGATCGCGCCGCCCTGTGCAATACCCGAGGACTGGTTAGTCGTCGAGAATCTGCACCGCACGGCCGACAGCGTGGTCGTACACACCCCGACTCGCTTCTGCTACGTGATCGTCGAGAACCTGCCCGCGAACAGACGCCCTCCTAGACCGGTGACCGTCTGTCTATGAAGGTGAACTGTTGTGTCTATTGACAGGTTTACCTCAATAGACAGGCTGGATTCGAGCCTAACGTCCTCCCCTTGGGTCTTCTCCAGCGTCGTCGGCACCACCTTCAAATTAGGGCTGGTCTGCGGCAATAATGAGGCCTCCGCCCATCGGGCACCACTCGGAGTCGCCTATCGGTTTCTGCTGTGGGTCGCCCATCGATCCTTACTCGGAGCCAAGATTCAGAAGTTGGCAGTCGCGACTCCCACCCAAGGGCGCACCGAAAGCCCTCGCGAGATTTAGAGACGTCGTGGTCTATGCCAAGAAGCTCTTTGGATCCAAGGTTACCCTGGGGATCCAGGATGGCTTGAAGGAGAACGTAACTGCGACGACTTGGAGGAGAACTGGAATAAGAAAGCTAGAATATTGCTGCGGTCTGAGCACTTCTTGTGATTTCGATTGATCGAGTTTTGTTCCTGTGTCTTATTCTGCTTTCCGTTTTGCATTTCCATTCATACTGTGTATCGTTAGGGCAATGAACGGAAGGACTCTTTTCCAGGTTCATGACTGATTAAATGGTATGTAACTTGGTTCATGTGCGCAGGAAGTTCCAGAGAATGATCTCGGCTTGCAGGTACTAAGCAGCCATGTGTGTCTTTAGCGCTTAGATCCACAACCCGAACACTACGTTTAAATTAACCACGCTACCTCCAGAGAGTACACCACTCGAACCCTGGGGAGGTAATGCGGATCTACCCAATCTCTTGGACTAATCCATACTAATGCATATGGAGCCGCTGGAGAATCATTTTGGAGAAGAATGGCACGTAATGGATGTAGCTCACATGAACCGGGGGACTGGGATTCTTATCCTCATCCTTCACACGGCGGCTAAGTATGTCTGAAACAAGTATGCTTGATTATTATCGCGCCCTGGTCCAAGGCACGCATTTACATACCCCCATTTAGGTGTCTTACATGGGTTGACTTGAATAGTTCCTCTGACAGCTCACGCACGCATGCAATATCTGGGTTTCATAGAGATAGGGACCTATTAATATATTATACTGTCCGGGAGTGGGTTAAACTTGCTCTGTATGCGTACAGCAGAGGTGGTCATGTTGAGAGCCCCGTGTCTTCTTCCACACGATTCAGTCCCGTAGTGAACACGGGTCGCATATAATTAATTTTGGGTGGGGCCAGCTTCCGAGGAAGGTGGATTCAGTCAGTCGTTCCTCATATATAAACGTATTGTATTATTTCATTCAATTCGACCTGGTTTGTGACACATGACCTAAAATACCAATTCGACCAGAGCCAAAATTCAGCGTGACACCACCGAAGTTTTCAACCACCGGAACGAAAATTTTGGATTTTTCGCGTCGTGGACCCAAATTTCGGCGTTTTGGGGGTCTGTGTGACAGATTTGAGATTCGACCAACGGGTGCATGACGCAGGACAGTGCACCAAAATTCGACACCGACCAGGGGGGGCGTGACGCGTGACGGTCGAATTGAATGAAATAATACAGTATAGCTGATATCTGCGATGTTCGTTAACCGTGGATGTGGAATGATAGAGGTGCCAGATATTTCATGCATGGAGACAGCCCCAGCAGTATGGTTGCATACCTTGCGCCAAGCATATCTTGCACCCAGTATCATACACTGCGTTCCGACCGGCCCTTACCTCAGATACCTGAGGCTGCGCAGCTACGCTTAGCCGTGCTTAGCCGACGGCTAGGTCGCTAAACAGACCATCAACAGCCGGCTAAGCAGACCTAGCCGTCGGCTAAGCTCCAGGCTACGACAGGCTACGACTTACGAAGCCCAGGAACTATTCTGGCATTCAACACATGTCCCATCTCTCGGCGAACCATACGCCAACGGGAAAGTTCCCAGATCAGCATGCGTTTTGCCATTCTCTGTACTCTTTCGGGTATTTCCTCCGGATAACTCGGTCTACCCGGCTCTACCCAGTTCTACCCATGATCATCCAGCATGCACTGCGCGCGCGTACCGCCGACCAATTTAATCAACACCAAGTAGTGAGCGGCCCGTAAACAGCTAAATTTGGAAGTGAGGTGTGGCGGACTGGCTCAGACCGGCCTATGCCCTCCGACAAATATTTTCCAAGTCAGCACTTAGAGGTCCAGAGCAAGCCCATCTGTATTGGTTACCGGGAACGATGGAATGTACGGCTTATACTCGTATTTTCAAATCGGCACACAGTTACGGTGACCACCCGTGCTACGCGCTTGGAGGAGGAGGTATATTATACTGACACGGTTCCACAATTGGAACAGCCAGTTCACTGCATACGACATCGTAACTTATGCAGGCCAAAAGTTACCTATCCTACATAGAACACACGTACTACCGAGAGGGGGGCGGAAAGTCTAATCAACGGTGACTCCGGCCTGGCTCGGACAAAAGCAGGCAGTTTGTTCGGTTAAAACCTCATGGGTAGTCTATTCAAATTCCTCAGGAAGGACACTAAATCCCCGACAACCAGGACACCATCGACCACTGCCGACTCAACAGTCCCTCGGGGCACGCAGGTCTTCATTGACATACCCCGAAGAATGGAAGGTCAACCAACTTTGATGCGGAATGCGGACAGTACGAGATTTCACGCATGTTGAAACAAATTTCGGGCGTGGCAGTTATGTAAATGGTTCTCTAAACTTGGGAATTAACATAATGATCTGGCCGACTAAAATCTTTCTCTTTCCGGTGCGATTAGTCTCTGGTAGTCAGACTCCAATAGGACTGCACACCGTCCCCGTCATTACGAGTGCGACGTGTGCTGGGGCGGTGCTATCGCTGTTTATCATCTAGTTAAAATGCTCAAAATCATCCTTTCTCACCCGACAATCTGCTTCAGGTACGGGTGACAGGTGAATTAGTTGCACCTTATCCATCGTTCACCCGATGTGGCTCAGCAGCAAAATGATTAGTGTGATTCAGATGTATTGAAGCTGGTTAGCAGGCGAGTCCATATCAGGTGGAACTTGCAGCTTCTCCCGGTATCTTTTGAGCTTGAAATGTAATGTTTTAAAATTATCATGGTGGCATGCAGCACACGATGACCTCGGAACATGACGGTTTCTTTCACCTTCCAGCATTTAGGTGTACGGGAATTCAATCAACTTCGCGGCCAGGGGCAATCACGGAAGAGCTCCGTCGATTTCCCCGCCTCTGAATTGGGAGGACTCAGAGTGCGGTAGGCGTTCACACACATTAAATTCAAATACATACATAGATTTCGAACAGATGCCTCAGGACTTGTCGTGCCGGAACCCTGAACACGGCATCTATCGCTCAGGAACAAATCCACTTGCAATGGTGATATTGCAATCCACTTTCCGCGAAGGGCTCTTATTATTACCCGACGCGGCCGCCAAGACATATTCTCACGTCAACTCGTTTGTTAGCTCCATCTTGCAGCGGGGAAATAGCTATAAATATGCGCCCTCGTAACTCCCTGGGTGCACCCTTCCCTTCCCTTTGGGCCCCTCAAGTCGTCGCTTCGTCCACTTGATTGATTGGCTATGGAGAAAAACACCCACCTCGCAGAGAAGGGCTTGACCCACTCGTCCCTCGACGAGAAAGGTGTGGTCGACAGTCTGGCGGACATTGTGAGTGTTTGTGGATCCATATGAAATCGCTGCTCAACGTTCTGCTCCAGGATGTCTTGGGCACAGAAATGGAGGCAGTCCCGGAACATCTCTTGGAGGCAGCGGAATATGCTCAAAAGATGTCCGCCGAAGAAATTGACGAAACCATCCACAGAATTGTGGATGAGGTACGAGACACCACATTCTTTCGATGCATGCAGTAACCGTTTTAAATCTTTTGTAGCATGGAGACGACCCTGTGAGTCTTGTCTTTTCGTGCTGTATCTCGCATCCGAGCTCATCCGATGGACTAGAATTTTCCACCTGGAGTCCTGGCTGCTGCAAAGTGGGTCCCTTATACCATCGCACGGATCCGGTTTTTAACAGGTTGTTTCGCCTAGTCGCTATCTTTTTGATGAGGAGCTCAAGCAAAGCCCCGTCGAGTTCCAGCACGTTTACGAGGAGTTGAAGGTCGAGGCAGCGTTAATTGTTGTCGTAAGTGAACCCTCCGGTGCCGGAACACAAGAGATCTTGAATATTCTCTCAGAACTCCCCGTATGCCGAGGTTCGCGCTGTAGTAGACAATCACGATGACCCGAACGTCTCGGGGGCTACTTTCCGGACATTCGTTATTGGAACCGTGTTCGTCGGCGCGGGGTACATCGCTTTACTTCATGGCCTCCTACCAAAGCTAACCTTATCGCAGTGGTTTCATTAACCAATTCTTCAGCATCCGGTATGGGTTTATTTAATTCTCTCTGCATCCGCCAATTTTATTTACGGAACCAAGGAACCCTAATATCATGGTCTA
Source organism: Mycena epipterygia (assembly GCA_029281465.1). NCBI lineage: Eukaryota > Fungi > Basidiomycota > Agaricomycetes > Agaricales > Mycenaceae > Mycena > Mycena epipterygia. Next base: position 327,985 of record JARJCQ010000020.1, read on the forward strand.
CGCCAACGTCGCACAGGTTCTTGCATTCCCGGCCGCCAAACTGCTGGAGCTACTCCCGACGAGTCAGTATACGACATTCGGTCTCACATGGAGTCTCAACCCGTGCGTAATTCTATTTGCGGCTTTTTATATCTCACTGATGACCAACTAGCGGAAAATTCAATTCCAAGGAGCACATGCTCATCACGGTAATTACTTGGCGCTCGATGTCGCCATACGAACGTTCACTAACGCAACATGGCAAGATCATGGCTAATGTAGGGTTCAACGCCCCATATACGTACGTGCATCGGTTACAGGCGGCTTCCTTCATTTGCTAATCTAGTTGGTGCAGGAACAATGTACTGCGGATCGTATACCTTCTCACCTTTGACAGTTGTTGAACCAGCGTTCCCAGATTATTTGGGTGCAGTATCTGCCTCTGTACTTCAACCAAACATGGGCCACAGGTTTCGGATACCAGAGTACGTCTGGTTCAATTTAAGTTACTCTGCCAACACTCTATTTTCAGTCATGGTTGCTTTATCCACCAATTTCATTGGATACGGCTTAGCAGGTCTCACTCGTCGGTTCCTTGTTTACCCTGCCCATGCTATCTGGTGTGTAAAATGAATATCTGCGCCTCTACCTCTTCCTAATGAATGACAAGGCCGACCAATCTCGCTGTACGCAAACTTTGATATTTTATAGTCACTTTCTGACCCGCACATGTCGATACAGATGATCGCTCTGAACGTTAGTGTTCCTTCCTGCCTCCGGCAGAATCCTGATAATTTTCTCAGAAAGCTTTCCATGCGGAGAAGCAAACTGTAGCCAACGGATGGAAGATTTCCAAGGTGAGCTGTCCATTCTTCCCTTCGTATTTCCTGTGACAGACTAGGACCATGTAGATGCGCTGGTTCCTGTACTGCTTCGGCGGTTAGTCTCCTGTAAAGAGACGCTACAACATCTCTCACCCCATCCCCATAGCTATGTTCTGTTGGTTCTGGTTCACGGAGTACATGTTCGACAGCCCTCGGAGATAAACCCGCTCGTTGACGTCCTCCATTTTCAGCTTCATTTTCCAGGCTCTTGCGTTCTTCAACTGGGTAAGTAATACCTTAACCGCCCCAACTGAACTTCCTCATAACCATAACAAGATGACGTGGATTGCACCGAACAACGTTCCCCTCGCCGCGATCACAGGTAATTATATCCCCTCGACTTTAGAAATGGACCAACAAAAAAAAAAGGTTCGATCAGTGGACTAGGATTCAACCCGATTCCGACTTTCGATTGGAACGTAAGACACTACCACTTTAATATCTTTCCTTCCCTCCGCTAACCCGTACCCAGCAACTCACCGTATTTGTGGACCCGTTGATTTACCCGTTCTTTGTAGACCCCACGACCTTGTTCAAAAAAATACAAATAACTGACGACTGCATTTTTTTAATAGAGTACATTCAACGTGAGTCGCAATACTTGATACAATCGTCATCTAACTGTATGGGACAGACTTTCCTGGGGGCACTCGTAACTTTCCCAGTCATTGTCGCACTGTGGTATACGAATACCTGGCAAACCGGTTATCTGCCTATAAATTCCAATGTGCGAGTTTCTGTTAGCAGGTGTACCGAAGTGGTTTAATGTTTCTCTCCATTCAGCGGGTGTTCGACAACACTGGGAGCTTCTACAACGTGTCGAACGCTGTTGGTAGCAACACGTTGTTCAACCAGACGTTGTACGAGAATTATTCTCCGGCATATCTGGCTGCTGGCAATATTCTGATTTACGGCCTCTTCTGTAAACATTTCTCCCTTCGAATGACACATGCTCATTTAATCCCTCCTGCCAGTCGCGGTGTACACGGCCACCATCACGCACGCCATCCTGTATCACCGTCGGGAGATCAGTCACGGACTCAGGAGCATCATCAGCCGCAGGAAGACCTCGGAAATCCACAAGGATGTTCACGTTCGTTTGATGGAATCGTACAAAGAGGTGGTGTCTTGTTCATAACTGACGCTGGATTCCACTGAAATATCGATCATCATCAAGGTGCCAGAATGGCAGTATTTGGTGTGAGGCCTTTTTTTTCCAACCTTATTCACCAGGGCTCCAGCTCATTTCTGCCACAGTGTTCTGGTCAGCGCAATAGCTCTCGGTGCAGCAGGCGTCGGTGTCTATCCTACAGAGACATCTCCGGCTGTTGTGCTTTACGGAGGTAAGTTTATTGACTCCGAATGAGCCGCACGTGATTTTACGCGTGATCGGTTGCTGCCAAACACACGCATACGCGTCCGAGTTGGTCGTGTTTGTGATCGATGTGGGAGTGGCACTAGCTCGCGACCCTGGCACACCACTGGGATCAAATAACCATTCACATAACTGACGTTCCTCGTAGTCCTTCTCGCCTTGATTTTTGTTATCCCGATCGGAATCATCCTGGTAAAGCCACGCACTTTGTATATTTGTCTCAATGATCTAATAAGTTAAGCAGGCGATCACGAATGTCCAGATTACTCTGAATGTTCTGGCAGAGTTGTTCGGTAGGCTTTTATATTATGCCAGGTCACCACGAGATTCTCATTTACTACAGGCGGACTCTGGTTCCCTGGAAATGCTGTTGCCATGAATTACTTCAAGGTAATATATGTTTGGAATGTGACATGGCCACCGCTGATTTCACTTCAGTCGTACGGATACGTGACTACAGGTGATTATTTGGTAATTTCGTTTTTCTGCTTGTTCTGACGCCTTCTTCACAGCGCACACCCTCAATTTCGCGCAAGACTTGAAATTGGTAAGTTGGAAATAAATATAAACTCACCACGGCCCCTGAATTTGTGCCTTGGAATTTTACAGGCTCACTATATGCACATTTCTCCTGTGCAGACTTTCTGGGCGCAAATTTACGCCACAGTCGTGTCCTCCTTCGTCTGCATTGCGATCCTCAACTTCCAGATGACAAAGATCGCCGATGTTTGCACACCACACCAGATCGATCACTTCACCTGCCCTGGTATCAACACATTCTTCACTGCAAGGTAAGGTCCATTATGTCCTTGCCCCATTCAAATCGCTGACAATGGAACCCGCAGTGTCCTCTGGGTACATATTTCCGTCGTCCGAAATGGCGCGTCTTGACTGACATATTTCAGGGAACACTTGGTCCTAAACGCATGTTTGGCGCAGGAGGGATTTACAACGGACTCCTGTATTGCTTCTTGATCGGCGCCCTCATCCCGATTCCGTTCTACTTCATGCGCAAGCGCTTCAAAGTGCTGGAATACTTCCATTTGCCGGTCCTCCTGACCGGTGGCCTCACTTGGGCTCCATACAATATGTCGAACGTTTGGCCGGCGGTTCCCATTGCATATGTGTTCAACGTCCTCATCAAGAGGCGCTACATTGCATGGTGGAGCAAATACAACTAGTCAGTGGTTGCCCTTTTTCATTTCGGACGCGTGCTGACGAATCGCCCAGCATCACGACTACTGCATTCTCATCCGCGATTGCCATCTCCGCTGTTGTGATCTTCTTCGCAGTGGAATGGCCCAACGTCTCGATAGACTGGATCGGAAACACCAGGCCGTTTGGCGGGTGCGACGAAGCAGGATGTCCGCGCTTGCCTATCCCGGACAAGGGCTTCTTTGGCCCTGTGAGTGACCGTCCTATTGTTGGGTTCAATCTCCTTACGAAAACGTTTTAGGGTCCCGGAGAGTTCCATTAGGGATTGTGTTGTCCTCATCGTTATATTTGCATGGCTGTATTCCACTACGCTTCTAACTCGTTTGGCTGTGAAATACATTTTATGCGACACCATTCCATCAACCAGTGTTGAAATGTTATATCATCATTTATCCAGATAGGATTTTCTGGATGCGGATCTGGCTCCAGGCGTGGAGTCTGAGCAACATTAGTTCTATATGTGCTTTCGGTCATGTTGAAGCCTGGAAAGTAAAATGATCCCTAGACTTTGATTATTACTTTGCATAGGAAAGTTGAAACCTTGCCTCACATTGAAAATTGTCGAGCGAGTGAAAGTCGAGTTTCAGCGGGAGCGGGGGAGGAGACTTACCACAGTGTGTTGTTACAATACTCTCGCACGGTTTTCGCGGATGGATTCGCTCCCTCCAGCACTCTGGGTAAGGACTGGCTAGATCCTAGTCAAGAGAAGAAAGAAGAGGATGCGAACCTTATTCCAGGAGCGTGAGACCGGATCAGCAGCAAATTCGTTTAACAAATCAATCGAGACGAACCATCGAAAATAATTATCCTGGATCTGCAGGTAGTGCGCCGTCTTCGATACCACCCATCAGTACGGTCATCGCTACCTCCGTGGCGATCGGATGCGAACCCGTCATGCTGAAGAATAGGTGCCATATACCAGCCCGTGGTCAGGGTTAATTTGTTGAGCAAACGGAAGGCACGCGCTACGTCATACCAGCTCCAAATCCAGCCGCATCGTGCCTGCACGTCAAAGGACTCCCAGTGCCGGGCATACTCTATATTCCTCCTCCCGTCACGGCGACGCTAATGACGGAGAAACGCCCATTAGTTCCAGTTTAGTCCGAGAATGAGACAGGGGCGTACGTACGTACCGCGGGTTTCCAAAGCTGAAGCCCCCGGAACATTCAGGCGCGACTCGGAGGATGGTCACCTTCAGTTCCGTCGCGTGCTGGCTCTTGTCTGCGAGATCGCAGGAGCAGTGGAGCAGTATCTGGGATCCGGGATGCATTCATCAGGTTTTAGACTGATAAGGGAGGAAAGAAAGGGAGAGAAAACCCGGCCTGTTGGGGGGGGGGGATTGATTATACTCGCGTGGTCCACAACATGAACAACGAGTCTACCGAAGACGCGGATCAGAAAACGTAAACTGGGTTGCCTGGAATTTTACAAGTGCAGGTTGCGTGATGTAATAAAGGCAGGGGTCCTTGGAAGCCAAAAAAAGATGTGGGAGGAGAGATTGCAACTGCCATAATTCCACGCCTAGCCTGAGGAGAGATCACTCGGAGATTTGGTGACCCACGCATATTCCGGGTGACTGGAAGGAACAAGGATGGGGGGAAACAGCGGCAACTGCCGGTGTGATCCCATCACTGCACCCACGTTTCTTCGTGTCAATTCTTCGTTTGCGCCCAACTTCCATGCATGGGTTCTTGCACTTTCCTTCAACTCCCTTTGCCTTCTCGGCCCCCCAGACATGTAACTTACTGAAGCTACTGAAGATGAGCTGGCCAAGCAGATCCGCGTCCGTCAGACACGGCGCAAGATTGCGTCATGCGGGGAGCCAGCGAGCGACGTTTGCTTTGCATTCGTGAGAGGGTTACCCAATTGACTTGCCAAATTGACTTGCGCACCAGGCGGAGTTTGAATTTGGCAGGGTTGACTTGCGTGACTTGCGCATGGATTAACTTGTGCTTGTGGCCCATTTACACCCAGTCTGCCCACCATACATAAACATCCCAGTGTTCATCCCTACCCCTCCCAAATGTTCTCCACACTCCCCCGAGGGTCTCCGGAGGACATCCAACTGCCCTCGGCACCGTTTGATGGCATCATCACTGTTGATGGCACCGTTGTCATCGTTGGCGATGTTGGCAGCAGAGCCCGCCCAATCTGGCTGTCGATCTCACTTCAACGACCCAGAGGAATTCTACTAGGGGTCACAAGGCTTGTAGTTCAGTAGTCATGCATGCATGGGAGCACCATACGTAGGGCGTACGACACAACTTGTACATCTGAACGAGGTTATAATCCCCGCAATTCATTATCATAATGTAAGTTAATGTTTTAACCATAGGTCCATAAGTCAATTGAGGTGAGATTGACTTTATTTTCCTTGATGAACAAGGGCGGTGGCAAACTCTGTGCTATAAATATGAAAGTGGATCGCCGACTGAGTCAATATCGACCACAAGCCCGAGCATGACTAGGGACAAAAGTTAACTTGCTCAACTTAGGATATAAGTTACCCAAGTTAATCAGTTGAACTTGACAAGTTAACATGTCCAAGTCAATTATGATTGATAACCTCGAATTGACTTGCATGTTCACGACGATGTGCTACCATATATTAGCCTAGTCACCTTGTTTAAAACTCAAGATACAAGTTATACATGTCAATTATGATTCATAAGTTCGGATTGACTTGCATGGATGTCCACGACGAATGATATATTTATTAGCCTTGCAATACGAGTCAACTTGTTCAAAACTCAAGATAAAATCTACACAAGTCAATTATGTTCGGTTTAACTTGCACGGATGTTAATACTATATATTCCTTGGAACACGAGCGAACACAAATCAATTTTCAACCTAAGATACAAGTTACCCAAGTCAACTACCCAAGTCAACTTGTTGAACTTGGCACGTTGACTTGTCCATGTCATTTGTTAATTTCGCACTTGCACAGTTGACTTGGACGGTCGCGTACCACAGATACTGCTACATCTGAGCCAGACGACTACTTCTACGTGACCCCTGCGCTGCTTTCCCATTGGACGTTGCCCGAGCCTTCGGACGATGTTTCACCTCACCCTTATCCTCTGGAGTACCTGTGAGTTTCTTTGTTGATTAGAAGGTGCGTGATACCCGAAATAATTTACTGTCCCTGTATCAGACACAACTCTGCACCCAGTAGAGCTATCTACGTACCTGGATCATTATGATTGTTCGCGCCATTTTGTATGTAACCGTTATTTCCTTGTCCCAGTGAATCTAAAGTTGGATATAAGTTTAATGTAATGGTAATGATTTATCTCTCACAGTGGGGTTCAGTGTAATATTTTTGTGTACCCTGTAAAACTGTCGGTTTATTGCCTGGGAGGGGCGGAGGCGGCCCGGGTCCAGGCCGTGGAGGCAGTGGCGGCGGCGGCCCAAGAGAGTGTGGATATATGCTTGGTTGAGGGTCTTCAGAGGTAGGTTCTGTAAACCCAAAAAGTCTCTTGAACTGGTGCAGCATAGAACGCCGCGGAGTTGAGGCGGCCGGTAGGGGAGTGTAGCGTAGACGGCAAATGCTAAATAAGCAAAAATTGCAAAAGACAAATTGCAAAGACAAATATTGATAGTCGAGCATCAACCCCGTTAGGAAAGCTGGCCGCAACTGATACTGTCAGTGGCCAATACAATGTTTCCACTCACTGTATGGATAATGGTGTCAGTAATTCGTGGAACCCAGCATGAAGGACCAATTTTTTGGCTTGCTGCATGTCAGTTTGTTCATACAAGTCAATTCGCGGGAGTGACTTGTAACACGTCCTAAATAACTTGGAACTTGCCACCTGTCAATATCTATATGAGACACACAAGTAGATAGATTCTGTTCATCCATAGGCACTACCATGCTATCCATCCACCTGCGGGAACGTGCTTGCATCAAAACCAAAATCCTCACTCTGATTTCAATGTTCAACCTCAAATTATGCGACCGATGCACATCCTATTGTGCTGATATTTGGGTGAGTGCAACATCATGAGTGTAAATATGTTTGAGGTGCGCAAGTCAGTGATCGGTGCACATGATGATACCTTCATCACCGGTTGAACATGCCAAAGTTGGCCCTAGTCCCCGGAATATGCTCGGCAACAAGTCTCACTTGGTCAGTGTATTCTTAGGATAGTATTTCTCACTTAAAACGAAATGTTGAGCCTACCCGACATCGGCATTGTGCCCAAGTTAACGACGACAAGTTAACTTGTCCCATGTCACATTTGTGACATGCACGTCAACATTTTGACTTGCGCACTCAAATCCACGTGCAAGTCAAAACAAGTCAATCTGCGCGGGCACAAGTCAATTCGGCAAGTCAAAAAGTGAACCCTCCATTCGTGACCGGTACCCAGCATCCGAGACAACCATGCGTCACCGAAAACCGCGTACCATGCTCACCCTGCACCGTCGACCGCTCCTCGCCTCGCTCCAGAAGCACCTGCTCGCCACCGGGTGGACAAGCATCAAAACGTACCCGTACATGTCCGCAACCCGGAACCCCAAGCCACCGGCATACGTCTTCGATACCGTCTCGCAGCCACATTCGCCTCGGCGTGACGGTCCCGCAGCTGTGCACCGCCCTCATAACGACGCTCTTCCCGCACTTCCACCTCTGATGCTGGCGCCCGCAGTGCTGGGGAGCGGCGGCGCCCCGGGAAGACCAGCGGCAAGAATGCTCTCTATGACGAGGAAACTGTCTGGCGCACCATGATTGCACTCGCGATGCTCGAGTGTACGGCGCCGTCAATTCTCTAGATCCACAAAATATACCATACAGCGTCGCCCGACCCGGGGTGTTGGGCCTCTGGCGGATGTAGAAGAATGAGTAGGTGGGAACCATTCTCGTTATGTTGCCGCTGATCTGAGCCTCATATTGAACCTCTCACCCGGCGCAGCACGACAGGTTGGTTCAACTGCGGCCACGCAGCACTTTCGTCAAGTGTAAAGAATGGCCAGCACCCATTCTCCCTCACGAATTCAAATCAGTTTCTGTCCGCTTGCATCCCTTGCTTTCTTCTTCACCACCCGATTCCTGCTCTGGTCATTCCAATCTCTAGGGATCTACTCTGAACGACTGCTGCTGTTGGCATCTGGGACCTTCACGAGACAGCAAATCCCGGCCTACCCACCGATCATTGCAATTCTCATCGGAGTTTTCGACCGCCATTCTCGTGATCTCATTCCATGATGGGCCGCATGGCTCGTATCTTCAAAGGGAACACCCTAGATCCGCCAGCAAAATCGCCAGCCCACCCGAACTGTTTGATTGCCACCTGAGAATCTCCGAGTCGATCGGCGAGGGCTGTTCGCCGTGCCCGAGACGGGAGGAAACGGGTATAACGTTCCGTTCCCGTGCAGTTGTGAGTTCAAAATTTGTCTACGGGATGGGACGGGCGACAAATATAAGTACCCAACGCTTCTCACATCACATCATCACGTCCCTGCGACCTGCCCGACGCCTTCTTCATCCTGTGGACTTGCTCCTATATTCATCCTGTCGGAATCCCTAGGATCCACGGGCCTGACTGAACCCGGACGCCCGGAGTGCTCTTCCCAACGAAGTGATCATTTGAAATATTGGAGTACCTCACGGATACGGAGCTACTCTACGAATTTACATCGTTTGACTTAACAACGGAGGAACCCCGAATTACATGGCTTCCCGCTGTTTCAGATTGCGATAACTAATATCTTACAAAAAAATCATAAACAGCTAATGGCCGACAAATATGACTGATTTTTCGCATTTGAGGGCTCCAGCATCAATTTAGCTTGATATTAATGGTTCGATATTTTCTTTGGGTCAATCTTTAGGAGCCAAATCAAGCGGTTATACTTTCACATTGAACGCGTGGGAACAAAACTCAGCAACGATGTTCCGACAGGCACTAAGGGAGTCAATTTTGGAATAAAGGTCCACGCTGTGCCCCTTACGACCGTGTCGTTGACAGTACCATCCCGGGAGGAATTTTTGAACCACTCTACCGGCCTTCTATCGCGTTTTACCCGGGATAATGTATCTACTTGGATATGTGGATCGCAGAATTCTGGCGCCGACCGGTATACTGTTAATCATCCTCGGTGACATAGGGCTCGGCTGCAGATGCCTTTCCGCGGGGCTCACATTCAGCGGCTTTACATTGGCGTGGGGATGCGCCCCGGGTCTTTGTGTAGTAGATCTGCTGCACAACATTTCGAAGTATTCAATGCTTCGCAAATAGCCGGAGCTCTGTGGGAATTCCCGCCTGCCGTCTGTGGCCAACATACCGACTCCACCTCCCTCGCCACTTCCAAAGAATGGGCCATGACCGCCTACCACATTTGGGATGGCATCGCAACGGTTCCCGAACTCAGCCAAGCAGCGGGCGTTCGGATGATGCCGGCCGACTTCTTCCCGACAGCTGTGGAGAATGACCCGGCGCAGTACTCGAAGATGATTGGAGTCATGGCGAGTGGAGTTCGAGGTTTCCACCGGGGGACGCACCTAATCCAGGAGCGCCGATGAAACCCGTCGTACGGTGCGGTAGACCCATATGAGTTGTTGGCACCGATTATAGTTACCGACAGGGCCATGGAATGGCTCACCGAACTAGTCGCCAGCAACGGCGCAGAATTCGTCACCGAGACTATCGAAGTTGATCTGCTGGAAGTTGAAGACACCATTCGCACTCGATTCGACGCCGACGCATCGTTCATTGCACTGGGCTTCAGGGAGAGCTGTTCGCCGGGGACAAGAACGTCTATCCGACCCGCGGGGGCCTCATTCGCGTGATCAATGACGGCGTCAATTTCCCTAAGGTGGAGGCTGCTCTCGCCATCTCGGCTGATGCTGTCCACACCGCTAACGAGATAATCTTCCTCGTTCCACGAAACGACAACATCCTGTTGATTGGGGGTATAGCAGAGTCGGGCCTGCGCGACCTGAATTTAACACTGGACAGCCCTATGTGAAGCGCATGCGGGCGAGATGCGAGGCGTTCTTGCCAGGGCTAGAGAAAGCCCGGCTCAATGCAGATTATCCATTGGCCCAAGGGCTTCGACCGGGCAGAGGGCAGAACGTACGGGTTGAGAGCAAGCTGCGCAAAGCGGGGAGCCGCATCGTGCATTCGTACGGCCACGGCGGATCCGGCTGGAGTCTATCCTTTGGCTGCGCCGATGATGTGGCCATGCTTGTCGAGGAGATATTGGCGGGCATTCCGGCGAAATCGATGAGAGGATGGAGTCGTGATTGGCAAATTGGACCCCATGGTATTGTTTTCTTTGTAAATTCCGTCTCTCAAACGCGATGGCCTTCGCGCGAGAGTGGGTGTAGCTAGCGACAGGGAGCGAATGAGAGGCGGCGTGGAGAGAACTTTGAATATCTATCGCTCTAATCATCGAAGAGAACAAAGTGCATAGTGACAGCGTCGTACAACGCCTTGAATAGCCGACGGAGGATCCGAGTCGCAAAGTAATGGCAGGATCCTTGCTGTCCACGAAATGACAACAATCACGCACGCGACTTTGCAAGCTCCGAGCGCACTGAGAATCGCTGGGATTCACAGCTTGACTGCTTCTCCAACAGCCGTAGGGGATCCGTGAGTTCCAAGACACGGTGACACGTCCCCTGCTACATGACGCACATAGTAAGCTCAAGGGCCGCCCCGAGCCCACATTGGTGTGTCGCAGAGGGTTGGCATCCACGCGAGATTGTGACGAGATTCTCTTCGAAAGCTCAGGAGTGATGTTCCGCGCACGGAGCCTACAGCGATTCACCGTGTCTACGCGTCCAGGTCAAGGATCTAACGGTACCCACGGGCGGCCAGACATGTTGCGCGATTTAAGCGCACGAAAGACTCGCTCGATGTTTTGCGCCGGAAAGAAAGTTGCTCAGACAGGCGCAGACGCGCCGCAGCGGGGCACGGTTGTGGTTCAGGCGAGAAGAAGTATTGTCTTTGTTTGGCATCGATCAGCGGCGCACACCGGCATCATGAACTCCTGTCATTCTTCCTCTGCATTCTTTGTTTATTCACATCGCCCGCAAGCTCCTGAAGCCAGGAAATTTGGCATTTGGAAAATCTGGGAAAAAGGTCCGCCATAAAGACCGGCGGCACGACGGCCAGATGCGGCGGAGTTTGAAGGTGAGATCACGTGTCGCGCGCCAGTTCCCGGCGCTTCCCGCCTCCTGCCTTCTTACCATCCAGTCTGCACCGCCGCATGCGCTCCTTCATGGTCCATTTAATTTCCTCCACGCGCCCCTCCCTCCGCAGTACGCACCGCTACCGGAAAGGCAAGAAAAAGGGGTACTGATTGGTACTAATCAAGCGAAGCAAACCATATCGACTTACCATGAACTTAATGAGTATTTCTTTATAATATAAACATTTATTGTGATGTCCTGGAGCTCTGAATCCGGCTTAGGCGCGTCCCAGGCTGGCAACGGTCTGCATAGTAGAGACGCGTTTGGATTATTTTTACATTTCTCCCATCAAAAGTATTCAAGCCGACACGGCCGAGCTGATGTCATGGGTCTGCCGATCACATCCGCTGGACCTCCAAAGCACCTGTCTGTGGACGTTATTCTCGTTCGGCACAGCCATCTTGCCGTAGGCCTTTGAATCTGCGGCCGACCTCGACGTTGGTTCAACTCTGCGCATCGCGATCCTGGTCTAGCTCAGGCTGGAGCATTGGGCAACACTGCGCTGGGGGGTGGGATGACGGGAATATCGTATCCAGTCGACTCAGTCGACGAATCAATCAATACCATCGCATATCCTCGCACGCTCCAATCCCATTGAAAAGGAATAACTACTCCCATCCGTTGATATTATTTGGTAATTAGTACTATTTGAATGCACATCCTAATATCCTGACTCTGCCATCATAGCGTACGCCGTCCGCAAGTTCACAAAGCAGTGTTCTATCATGGACCCCGTGAGTTCGTTCAAACTACGGAGAGGAGGAGAGATTGCCCACCGATGACGGGACTGTACGCCGCGAGCGACGCCACCGCGCTCATCAAGCTCCCCAGCCGCCCCTCAAGCTCTCGCGCCTGTGCGTCCACACTGGGGCCACCACGTGCCGGGTGGCGCCCGAGCGCGGTTATTTCATCGAGGTACACGCTAGCCACGGTGGCATACACAATCTTCCAGCAAAATCAGCATCCTAGGTAAGCAGCCAAGTACAGACTCACACCGAGCATGGGATCCGGCTGGTGCGAACCGGCGACGGTGCTGAGGTCTGCAAGTTCAACGATGCGATCAGCAGCGCCAAAGCATTTTGTTCGGGCGAGGTTGGTGGTAGGTGCGTAGGGCGCGTAGAGGCGCACGATGGCGAGGTTCACCGCAGCGTAGGTCAGAACCAGCGTCTGTGTTCCAGGAAGTGGCGGGAGCGATGTATGGAAGGTATGCAGTCTGCGGGCCAGGGCCTCGAGAGCGGCGGGGTCGGGTGGCCCTATGGGAGAATCAACATCTCCATCTCTCAATAATTACGATACTTACCAAAAGCGCGTGAGGAGAACGCGATGATACGTTCGAGGAGGATGGAAGCCTTCGCAAAGAGCGCCATGGCGGAGGTCCCGTGCGCGTCGTCGCCCTTGAGGAATTTTGTGATCGTCGCACCCCCCTGTAGATCATTGAACCCCACTTCTCATAACAATGAGATGGAAGATGCTACCTGTGAGCTGGACGGCCAGGGGGTTTCGATTATTCCGTACAAAACGACAGATGGAGATCCTCCTGCACAAACCCAGTGATTGTTCATGATTAGCACTGCCCAAAACGCATTGATTCGGGTCTCCTCCTCTGCAGCGCTCTCCGGTAGAGTAAGAACGGTTTCTTGGAAAAAAAATGGCGGATACGGAGTGTGCTGTGGCGAACGAATCAAATGAAGGTCTGCACCGAAAGCGAGGGACGCCGCGACCGAAGCGTGATAGCGCCCCTGGACTTGGCAAGCCATATGCAGATAGTAGAACGACAAGAGCACCTCGGCCTGAATGGTTTCGAGTAACCGGTGGGCATTTCCCTCAATCCTGGGAATATCCTGGGATATATTTTGCAGGACACAATCGAGAAAGGCATGGGTCGTGTATGTGGCGTCGGGAGGCGGATGAGAAAGGACAGTGCCCCACAGATAGGTGGCGCTTAGCAATGCAGGAGAAGGACGTTCCAGGTTGCCGAATGGCAAGGGCAGCAATGCGGCTCGGCGAAATTGATGTGGGTCCATAAAAAAATAACCAGTACCCTCAAATCGTTCGAGGAATATGTTCACACTTGAAAAGGATTGGCAACAGATTTCTAAGTCGGAACGAAAAGGTCTCACAGGTTGGCGATAATATGGACGGGAGGTTCCTTGAACCTGTTTGAGCGTTTTTCAGTTAATAACAACAACAAAAAAGCCCTCACCAGCATATTGATCGGTGTTGGTCCATCGAGAAAACCTCCCAAATCTACTGCTAAATTCAGGAATCCCATACCTGGACACTGGAATTGTCGCACCTGAAGTGGCCAACGTATGAGCCCCTGGCCCTCTTGCTTCATACGGGTGGCCGAGATAGATGCTTGAATGGTCCGAACCAGCGGCATCTTCCAGTTCTCTTATGCGAGCCCGCAAAGTGTGGATGGTCTGGGTCGCCGAGGTCTCGTGAGCATCCAGCCCATCCGGCTGCGGCCGATATTTGCACTCTTCCCTGGATCTAGGAGGTCGTAGACGACATTGGTTACACGGCTGAGCCCCGTCGCACTTCTAAAGCAGGAGCATTAGTGGTAGTGTGTTGACCCCAGACTCGGATCGATAAGAACGCACAATTTTACGTCGTCTGTCAAATCGGTGAGAGGATGAAGCTGAGGATAGAACGTGCTTTCTTTTACCTGCAGTTTGTGCACGCCTTGGGTCGTCTTTGAAATGGACTTGAGGACGAGAGCGATCCGCCATAGTCTGCAAGATCGGACATCGCGGCTTGAAACCAATACCACGGCGGGATATGTCATGGGTGCCTTTCTCGGAGATGCATATATACACGTGCTCAGTCAAGACTGACCGCCTGGGGCGGATAGCAAGAATGTAAGCTGGCCAAAAAGCCGGGCCGGGCTGTTTCAGATTGATTCGTACTGATCGCCGATGTGCCGTCGGATGGCTGGACCGCAGATCATTGTAAGTTCTGACCAGAGCAATGCAACCAGTAATATTGTGCATGCGAACTTCTGGCTCGTATCAAACCTTGTTCATGTTAGTTTTGTGAAAGTTTCGCCAGTGATGGCCGCGTTGACCATGAAACCTCTACGTCTGTCGATGTGTTGTTATTTTTATGACTGCGTTGCATTGGCTACCCGGCCCCTCCCCCTTGATGCTTCTGTACGCTGAAACCTGATCAATCCGCAGCAATTACGCCCACACTTTTGTCAAATGAGCTCTAGTTATTGGTCCGAAGACGGGGTCATAGAAGATAATAACCAGAATGTAACGCGCAGGTATCCTTTGAACTAAGTTGCCGCATGAACACCAGTTCCACACATGCTCCGGCTGCAGTTGCTTGAGGGAATGTGAGTCCATGGATCCAGATAGGTGTTATTCCAAAGATTTCAGAAGCACAAGTACTATTTCGACCAAGTGGAATTTTGCACTGACCGAACTGGCTGAAGAAAACTCCGATTTGGTGTGATTTTTGATACTTCGCCCCAAATTTGAAGAAAAATCGGTGTCATATTCTCCCCGGTGCCTGGGACAATGGAATCAGTGTGAAATCACCTTTCCTGGCCCTGGTTATATTCAGAATCGCGGGACGGAGCACTTGCCGCTTTATGTTTAGTGACAAAGTGCTCTCCCGCCCTCTAAAACACGGTAGCTCAACATGAACATATTATCTCCGGGTTCAAAAATGGAAGAGTACTACCTATCGTCAAGGATAAGCTTAGCAATTAGTCCGGACTTGCCGCATGAGAAGACTCGGTAAAGTTGTTGGACCGATTCTTCCGTAGCACATTTTCTACCGTCGTTTGGGGCGACTGCGATCACATTGCGATGTCGCCGGGAGGGGCCTCGGTTGTCGGTTTTCTTTAATTTCGAGTCATATAGGACTCCATCCCATTTTAACCTGCTAAGATCGGTACCGGAGACCAGATTGGACTCCACGGTCCGGTCGCAGTTTGTGATGAATTTATCCTATCGAGCCGATGAATGTGCGGGGGTGCATTTACTGTTTTTGAGTGCCTGGGTATCACTGGAAGAAATGGAGCAATCTGTGCGCTACCCACAATTAAACGACTCCAAGTGCCAGTTATTCAGGTATTTGTACGTGCGTAAGTGAGTAAGTAGATGATCAAGCAGGATATAAATCAACGGAGTCGACTCCGTGATAGTCCAGAAAATTTGATTCATTTGCCGCATATTGGCGGTGTCGCACATTTCTTGTTCGCCGGATACCTATGTCTGACCAACATTTTCGTCAGTGGTACCCGTGGAGTGATTGCTGAACAATTTGAAGATGGGTCTTGAAGGAGTGCAGCACATTCATGAGGGGGAGAGCAGAGGGATGGAAATACGTTCTCGAGCATCTCAGCGAATTATAGAGTGTTCCTCTGTCACGATGACAATAAAGTAAATATGCAGTCGCTGGAAAAATCGAGAGTGTGTGAACATAGCAAGTGGTTTCCTTGCTTCGTCCGCATTTCTGAAAAGTTCAGTAAGTCTGCGCTTTTAATAAAACCACCCGCTGCCTCAGATGCAACTGCCGTTGATGGTACCTTGAGAGTTGGCAGCTTCTCTCTGAACGCTTATTCTGCACATGTAAGCACTGTTTCCGAGGATCGCTTCCCCATGGGGAAAACGAGTATAGGAACGCCCTTTTACACCTCCTCCCACTACCCCCCCGGATGGCATACACATGTCAGTTACATTTTCCGGCGAATCCTGGAGAGCACTAATACCTCCTTTTCCTCCTTAGCCCGCATGGTGAGCCTAGTAGAGTCCAACTATCAGCACCGAAGGCAAACGCAGAGTAGGTCCCAGCAGAACCCTCATAGACATCTGTCTCATCCCTCGACAGGGAGACCCCGTGTTTCTATTGCATGCGTACGTTGTCGCAAACGGAAAATCAGGGTCAGTATCAGATTTCATAGGTTGCATTTTTTAACCTAGTTATTAGTGCAGCGCAGCCCCGGACTCCTCCGAGAAGCCTTGTGAACGGTGTGCGCGTAAAAATCTCTTATGCGAGTACATTCCTGTGGTCGCAGATTTGAGAGAACACCCAAAACCACCACCTGGTGTATCCACAGCGACTGGGAACACACCACGACCATCCGGCCCACCTTCTGCAGCATATGTGGGAGACCCAAACACTTCGGAAAATACTCCCTACAGACCATGGAGTAGGCGGCCGCATTTCGATGAGGTTAATCCAGTCCACGGGGATTCAAGTTTCCATCCTGTGACCCCGATTGAATGGCGAACCTGGGATTCTTCTCAATCATCCTTACCCGCCGGTGCACCAAGCGATATCTACGGAGGTTGGGCCACGGCGTCTCCGCCATCTCGAATTCAACCGGCGTCATATTATTTTGCCAATACAATGATTCCACAGCAGCTTCTGGCCCTACCCTACCCCGTCGAATATGACCAGGGTCTGCACCGTGGCTTCGAATACCCACTGCCTCAATCCAACATCTATAAAGGGCAAGCAGCATTCTCTCGAAAGATTCCGTGGAGCGCTAAATCACCCCTGCAGGCTGTGTATCTGCCCTCCAGGCTCATGCCGTTGTAGCTGAATTCAATCATGGTGAAAATTTCAATCTATTTCGAGTTTTTCAGAACAAACATTCGGGAGTAATAACCGCAGTACCTTAACCACGATTAAACCCCAATACATATCCATTGAAATAATTTACACAATAGAACAGTTAAACGTCCGGTAACCATTTGAAAAATGTACCAGGTATCGATCTCAAATCGATCTACCGAGGAACTTCACGTGCAACACCACAATCAAAATGTCAAAAGGCTGATGAACAAGGGTAAGCAAAAATTGAGAAGCTCCACTCTATCAAAACCTGTACATGTTTTTGAAAACGGCTGTATCACACGTTTCAGCTGAAGTTAAAGGTCGGCGTCTAGTGCCCTTGAATTCGAACCCCATACACTGCCTGTGGCAATTTTGACGAAGCCTCCTTCCCGGCCCCGTCCATAGCCCCTTCCTGTGTCTGGAGCGGCAGCCGAAGCCGAGAACAAGATCGTAAAAATACTCATCGTCCCATGCGAATCCCAGGAGGTGCCAGTCTGCGCGGCGGACAGGGATGTGACGGAATGCGGATTCCAGGTCAAGTTTGACTATTAGCAAGCCGGGCCCAGAGGCGATGAGGTCGGAGACGGCACAGTCCACCATTTCGTAGTTGATGGTTGCCTCGGAGTCTGGTATGGCGTCGTTGACGGAACCACCCTTCGGCCACGAGAGGTGGTGGATGCAGCAGACTTTTCCGGGTCACCGCGCCGAGGGGTAAGCAGCGGAAGTTTTCGAACGGGGTCAGAGGGAATGGGCCAGCCGTTCGAAACCTGCGCGGAAATATCTGTAGCCAGAACGGTTGCGGACGAATCACAGGCAGACTTGAGATTTGTGCAAGATTGGGACGTGGTTTTACTGCCCGTGAACCCGAGGTTAATGCCGTGACGGACGATGTGGATTAATGCGGACACGAAGTCGTGGTCCCGATAATCGTGGAGGTAGTAGGCCCAGGTGTCTTCGTTTAGAGATGTAGAGATGGTTGGTGTATCAGGAGCATCTTCCGGGGCTGCGTTGACTCGGGGGCCAGTGTTCAGGCGCAACGGTGGCGGAGCGCGTGGCGGGAATAATTCTGCGTGCAGCAGGCGGGAATATGACGGCGATGACTGTCCTGAGGAAGCGAAGTCGAGCCACGGGTGTGGAGACGCCGGCGGGGGGTACGCGGCTACTGCTTCGAGAGCAGAGCATGGATGTGGTCCAGGGCACGGAGGCCGCTGGGAGTGATGGTGACAAGGGAAATGTCGGTCTCGATGTGCGGAGACATGGGGTGTGCAGAAATGGTACGAGCGATACTGGAAAGGGGTTCTGCGAGTGCGCGAGGTGAAGGAAACGATGAAGAGTCTGTGCAGGGATTTTCTGTCAAGTCGAGAGCCCGGAGGCTGGGTGGTGGCGTGCGAGAAGATGTGACGGCGGCGGGGCTGTAGCCGCTAAATCTCCAAGATGAGATAGAATGTTCTCGTGTCAGTGCTGGCGCAGCAGAGTGAGGGCCGATACGAGTGATGTGTTGCTGTTCGAGTCGTCTAAGGTTGGACTCGGACGAGATAGTAGAATTGACGTTGACGAGGTACTACTCGTCTTGCCGAGATCCTAGGTGGGATCGACGCGTCGGAACGCAGATTCGGACGTAGGCGCAGCGGGGACGCGTCGTGAGTGACGTCGGGTGCGCGTGCGGCTCCGTGTTTTCGTTTCAGAAGGATACGCATCAAGGAGACGTGCGGTTTCAGACGCGTGGAAGCGGCGGAAATCTCCGCACAGTGAGTGCGATATGGGTACACGGAAGTGCATAAAAGGTCGATGTCGGGGCCAGACCATCCGGAGCAGTTGCCGGATGCTTCCATCTCGCGGCTACGGCGATTGAAGAACAGAGTGTGGTACTGGAGGACGGCGTCCGACGTGTAGTCGTCTACGAGTGTGTGTGCAGGTGGGTGAGGTGTGCGAGGCCATGCGCCCCAGGGTTGTAAGCCAGCAGAATGGCAAAGTAGGTGTGCAGCGGGAGTAGTGATGTGCTGGCTTGGCTTGGCCCAGAAACCATGGCTTAGGCCTGGCTTCATCTGGCTTGGGCTTCAAAAATCTCAAGCCAGAGCCCAAGCCAGAAAGTCTGGCCTGGCTTGGCCTGGCTCTGGCTCAAGCCATGGCTTGTAGGGGTAAAGTTACCGGCGCACACCGGATGTTCAATATCAATTTATATTTGGTCATATATCGTAGTCTGAATCATCTCCGTCCTCCGCGCTATCGTCTAAGAAACAATCCCAGCCCTCCGAGTCGTCTTCAGGATTGTCATTGGCAGTGTCGTCCTCCTCTGTGTCCATGTCTGCTAAGGCCTCTTTGCGGAAAAGCAAGTCGCGGCGAATCAAGCACTTCAGTACTTGAAGTGCCTTGACTACATCACCTTTTAGACGATTCCGGCGCTTGCTGATAGTAATACCGGCGGATGAGAATGCCCGCTCGCTCGACACGGAGGAAGACATGATCGCCAGATAATCGCGTGCCAGAGACGCCCAAACAGGATATCGATGTGCATTCATCTATTCACACGGATTAGCGGTATCAATTAATGTGATGATATGGTTCGCGTACCCCCCACCACGCGATCGTCGAAATGCCATCGGGAACGATTTCGCGTACGTTGAAATACAACTCGAATTCGTCGCGCCAAGGTTTTAATGGATCCGCATGCTTGGTCGAAAGATTCTTAGCGGAATCAGTGTTCGAGGTTAAGGACAGGCCCCGTCGAAGTTTGTTGGATGTTTGGGGTTTGGTAGGTGCAGTAGGCTGGCTAACAGCGGTACCCTCGAGTTCAAGATACCTCGTTTTGAACTGGAAATGCGTCAGAGTCTGAGTGTAGTATATAACAGATCAGTGCGCTCACCATTTCCTCCAAGTTTTCTAGGGCCTCTTTCCGCAGTTCTTCGTCCCAGTTCGTTCTGATATGCGAGAATTTTTGTACGGGATCAAGTACTGATGATATGTGAGCTCGTTGAATCAATAAATGAGCAAGTTGAATTAATTACCCATCGCCAACAAATAGGCGTCCGAGTTCGATGTTTTTTGATAGTATTCATCGACCTTAGCCATCGCAGCCTCCAACGCTGGCCAATAAGCCTCATATTTCCACTGAGCATGCAACTTTTCTAGCGCCGGTATCGCAAGATGTAAGGTGGACCTCAGATCCGAGGAGAAGGAATGCTGCGCTTCCTCGGCGCACTAGTTTCTTGTCAGTGGATGACGAAGCCGGGTGTAAAAAAAAAACGTACAGCGAGAAGGTCCAGGAACAAGTCGACGCGGGCCCACTCATCAGGTCGGAGCCGTAGAGCCTCTAGTTTGTCACGCTTCACTGCTCCACCTTCCTCCTGCACCATTTCGAACACAAAAGTATCAACATCCTAGTGTTGACATAAGCTCTTGCCTTGAATTCACAAAGAAAAGGGGCGTACACGTCTCAATTCCCAACCACGATGAAGCATCTGATAAGTAGAAGACCAGCGGACCTTCATGTCGAGTACCATCTGCCTGGCGATCTCGGCAGGATCAGATTTCTTGCGCAGCTGGATGTTCCTGAACAGCTCTTTGCGCTTCGCAGAAGAACGTTCCTGGTATAAACTCAGTATGAGTTCCCCATTGTTTCCCAGAATTTGGTTGACTTACCTTCACTGCGATCGCGCGAACGAGTCCGATTTCATCGCGAACAATTGCCGATGTGTCTGGGATGTGAGCAGTCGGCTCATGTGAATTGAAGTGTAGGGATTGACTATAGGTCGAAATGAGTTTTTGAGTCGCTAAATTTATAACATGTGCCAGGCAACTGGTGCGCAAATATCAGCCTGAGGAGTCCATCGGTAAAATGAACACCATACTTGATACGACGTTCGATGGGATCCCATTGTTGCTTGGTGGCTAGTTTGACTTGACGGGCAAATTTGATGAGCATGGTACCGTTGTTTGTGGCGTTGTCGCAGGTAACATAGCCCACCTGCGTAACCTGTCAGAAAGATCGCATGAAATTACGAAAATAACGTACACGGCGCTCGATCCCAACTCGCTGGACAATCTTGAACAACGCCTGTCCCAGCCGCACACCATGATGAGCATTATTAAGACGCGTAAAGCCCAAAATCGCTTCTTGAAGCTTCCAGACCCCAGGCGACACCTCCTCGATCCAATGACCGGTAACGACGAAATACCCATCCGCATTATTAGCTTGCCATGCATCACACGTTACATGAATTTTGCCGGTCACTTTATCACTCTGCATGGGACATTTCAATCAGCCTGATAGAAAGAAATAAATTGGCACACTCACGCGGAACCACGTTCGAAGGCTATCAAGCTGTTGGTTGAAGAGCGCCATAATTTCTTCCCTCGTGGATTTTCGGCCGGGTATCTTAACGCCGTTGGTGGCCCGAGCCGCGATGTTGATCATCTCGATAAACTTGGGATGCTCGAGTGCTCCGAGAGGCTGATTGAATATGAGTGAATGGGAGCAATTGAGAACATTAAACCAAAACCACATACCTGATCTGTGGCAATAAGCCACTCGATCGCTGCGTCACGGAATACGGTGTCACTATAAGGTATGACACGTTCGGGCTTCTCTCGAAGGTGTGGGTCGAGTGTCTGCTGCTCAAGTTTATTCGGTCCAGTGGCTTCCGCCTTACGTGCCTTGACATCCGCCTCCAGTCTAGACTCGAAACCATTCTTCGTTGCCCATTTACGATATTGAGGCTACCTTGGCATGAACAACGTGGTCCTTGGATTATGAAAGATCACGTACTGCATGGAATGTGGCCAAATGCCAACGGTTGGAGGATAAGTCTTTCACTATTCTTTCACTAGAAATTCCGCTGTGAGTGATGATCTAGAATAGACGAGACGAGGCGTACCCGCAAAGTTTACAGTTGTGATGGAGTTTGTCCAATCCCTTGACACCTGTCGCGACGAACGGCAATGAAAAAAAATGATCCACATCGGCAGAAGTGACCAGTTTTGGTCTCGATGTTTCGGAGATGGGTTGCACATCGATATCTGCAAGCATCCCGTCCGCACCAACGACAGTGGGGTCAGAGCGCTGGGACAGCTTAGGCTTCTTGGCACGGCGTCGCGAGGCTGAGCATGTAAATCAGCTGAAAATGGACAACAAGAGGATGCATACCATCTTTGACCACCCGCTTCGATGAACCTGTAGCATGAAATATGTGTGAGAACATGCAGCTACAGAAACAAGGAGGACCTTACCCGACTTCTTGCTAGGCTGTTTGGATGCTGGTGCATCGTCTTCGGAGCTGGATTCCTTGTCGCTCGAGCGAGCTGTGTGCGATAAATTATATCGACAGTGAAAGCAGAGAGGAACCAACGAACGCGTATTTGAGGCCAGTATCTCTGGGAATTCATCGTCTTCATCGTCGGCGTCTTCGACGGTAGCTTTTCGGGCTAATGGAAATGTTAAACACTGAATAATAATTATGAACTTTACATACAAGCAGTGCCTTTCTTTCGCTTGTTGGGGACCTCTTCCGCATCCGAAGCTGCGTCGCTGGCAGCACGCTTTGAGTTCGATGGTGCTGATGAAGATGGTGTTTGGGATGAGTCCGTGCCGGGGGTCTCAGAGCTAAAATCAGGATTAGAGAGCAAAGTTCACGCGGTGAGAGGTTTAAACGCACCACAGTATTTCCAATTCCTTCACGATGGTCGTCAATTTGACAGCCGCGATGGTAAACGGAATGCCCGCCGACTTCCAAAGGATAGACCGAAGGTATTTGACAATGAGATCCATCCCATGAGTACCACGGAAGACATAACGGAAACGTCCCTGCTCATCGCGGCAATCACTACCGAACAGAATATCCATACGACGAGTGAATGTCGAGTGGGCGCCGTCCTCGAAGCCCATGACGTTGGTGATAACGTGGTAGATCTTGTCGTCTTTGGTCCCCTTATGAACGGATGTCGGTAGCAGACCGGACAGGTTCTCGATTTGGTCGATGAGGTCCGATATAAGGGAGACTATGCCATGGTTCGATGTCAGGCCTGGGACGTGTCGACGCGTGTGAATGACAGTAAACTTGCCTGAGTTCGTGATGGTGGATTGATGAGGAGCAGCCGGGGGTTCAGCATTCTTGGGGTCCATAAGCCTTGATGAGGGGACTCGGGGGCAATGGCCAGAGAGGATGTTAGCCGGATCTGGTCTGTCGCGGGTGCGACTCATGGTGGAGAGAGCAGGAGCTGTGCGACGCGTCCAGTCACATACGATGTCACATTTTATAGGCCGCTGGGGATCAACACAGTAAGCAGCAAGTAAGCAGCCAGGAGTAGGCCAATAGAATGAGTAAGACGGTAGTCGGGACTGAAGAGTAGCCAGTAAAAACATGTTCAAGTTTTGCAAAATCACAGACGAGTCCAAGGTCTTGGACACACTCATGCATACGTGTACAAACATCTCCATACTGGAAACACGGCCCGAAATCTGATCGCGGGCATTATCAAAATAGGAAACACCCTTGAGACGAACTTGGAACATGTGTTGAACTGGACGGTGGACGCGAATTCCGACCAAATTTTGCGGACATAAGCCATGGCTTTCTGGCCTGGCTTGGCCTGGGAAATCTGAAGCCAGAAGCCCAAGCCAGCTCAAGCCAGCGGCGTGGCCTGGCTTGGCTTGACGAAGCCCTGGCTTGGTTGGCCTGGCTTCTGGCTTGAAGCCAGGGCCAGCACATCACTAAGCGGGAGGAGGATACTGTCAGGAGTGGAATACGCCTTAAACTCCGTAATAGATCGTTCAAAGGAAGATATGAAACAGTTGAGCGTGTATGTGGGCTCTATGTCCCGAATATGCGAGTAGGTAAAGATCACGCGCCCGCAGCGTGTGATTGAGTACGACGGCGATCGTCGCGGGCTCGAGATCAGGGAACAGGTGTGAGAGGAACGGAGCCGGAGCTGCGAATCTGGAGAGGATATCTGGAAATCCAGCCATTGTAGAGCAAGTACAAAGACTCGGAGAAAGTCAGCCGGTCCCGACCAGAGTCGAAGACTTTGGAGGGCAGTGCCGCAGCGGCAGGGTAGATTAAATCTTGCGACGAGAATCTATCAAGGAGTACAAAAGACTGCGAGCGCAGTGTGAGACGCGGGCTCTTGCCACAATGGCTGGAATCGAGACGCAAGAGACAAACGAAAACGAGGTCGAGAGACAAAGAGGGCGAGGTTAGCCTTAGTGACATACGCTCACATCAGCACAGTGCACGTGACTTAGAGCCGGAGGCAGTGCGAACCGGCACCGAAATGATATGTATCTTCCCCATCTTCATTTCCGCACTACGACAAGCATGGGCGACCCACCAGCCCACTACCCATACTTCCTCCCCACAGAGATTTGGCTGGCGTGTTGGACTCTATGCTCTACCCGGCAACTCCGCCGAGTGTCACTGGTGTGCCAGTTGTTTCGATCTATCTGCCTACCGCTGTTGCTCCGGCAGCAACGTGCCAACCTCCGAACATTATCCGCTGGCTTTCACCGCCGTAGCCCGCAGCACTTCGTCGAATTGGCTCGCCGCATGCACCGGATTGCGGTCCGGTTGGACAGATTGGCGGAAGGACCTCGTGTTCTATCGGTTCGGTCCTGGACGTTCATCGCGGGTCCCCCGGTTTGGAACTCCAGCGACGTGAAGTTTCGGCTGTGGGACGACATCTACCTGCGAGCCATCACCACCTTTTCCAACACACTCGGTCTCTATCAGCATTTGTGCACCTTACAAATCGTGGGACTCACCATCGACAAGTCGCTCCGACAGGCATTGGTATCCTTACCGATGCTGGAAGATTTGACTTTAGTCGATTCCGACATCATCGCCCGTGATGGTGGTCTCCTCCGACTAAAGTCTTACACAGGATCTAGTAGAGTGGCGGAGGAAATACTGTCGTCGGACCGCATGCATACCCTGAAGATCCTCGGCAATGACGAGACCTCCCCGCTGCTCACCGGCTTGTCATACGGTGGAAAATCGATCCAACTGGTTAACTTGTCGCTGCACTTCGTCCAAGACCTCGACCTCTTTTTCCGCTTCTTGAAACAGTGTCCTCGACTCGAATCAATGGAGATACAATCCATCATCCGTCCCCTTCCAACCCACATCCATCCTGACACGATACCCCTTCTGCGAAATCTCACCGCGCCACTGGATGTGGTCCGTTTATTGACGCCAAATCGCCCTGTTTGCGCTCTGAAAATGTTGGAGTGGCCGACGTTCACGCATGCAACTGAGGTCATACTGGCGTCGCTCTTGGACATCTCACGTGCGTCGATCCCCCTCCGCTCCCTCGTGGCAATGCCCACACCGTCTCCGACTCCCAATCTTTTCCGTTCCATCACATCTCTATTCCCGGAGTTGCGGGATCTTTCGTTTACCATCCTTGAAGACGTTCCACGTCGGAGAATGCACTGTCACTTGAAGCGGCGCCCCCGATCTACAGGCGACCCCCCCTCCCTTGAGCTTTGCGATGAGGAAGCGTTCGACAACCTCCCTCCCGAGGATATGTCGGATGATGAAGACGAAGATGCGCCTCCAGCGATTCTGGTTCTCGTACAGGATTCGATCCAACCAGAGTTACCCACATCCACGAAACTCTATGTGAGTCGCGTACCCCCTCTGCTGCGACCCCCCACATTCATGAACTCACCTGTTGACCAGAGTGTCCTAAACGGGATCTGCGACGGCGTCGTGCCACTGCCGCCCAATCTCGCTGTCCTTTGCCTGCAGGTGCAAATCAATATCCCCCGGTTGTCGGCGGAACAGGAGCAGCAGGTCGTCGCGTCGCTCAGTCGGATGTGTCCCCGGCTGCGCGAGATTCAAATTGGACTGCACGGGGATAGCCCTTGGGTCCGCGAGGACGGGGGCGCGGTGGTGGATGAAAAGGGGTGAGAAGCAGTGCATCCGGGTCCAGCAATGATCCAGGGCCGCAGGATTGGACTGAAATAAGTAAGTGGTTCAACGTTTTTCGTTCCGCAGCACGGTTTCCGTATCCATCCCTGCCACGAAACAGATTATTTGCGCAAGGATTTTTACTTTGGCTGGAGCATATGATGGTTCGCATGGGGATACAATCCTTCCTTTTTACTTAGTATAGTCTGTAGCTATGGGATTTCTGCACTCGGGCACATGGCCAAGTAGTGATCAAAAGAACACATCCGGATACGCAGCAAGAGATTTGTAAGTTGCTGGGTACAGCGAATGCCATATACTTCAAAGATACATGAATGCAGCTGTGAGCAGGAGGGAAATTAATCACGCTGCATAGAGCGTAAGCTGCCCCGGGTTGATCCGCTTGTTCCTGTGGCAGACATATATTCCCAGTCCCAAAAGGCGGTGGAGATATTTAGCGCTAAGTATTACTGTAATTGTGATGCATTGAATTCGGCACGGGATATGCTCATCTCAGTTCCTATTGGGTGGGCCGACAGATGTGTGTTTTCAGAGTGATAGATGAAGAAACACGGACGAGACTTCAATTTATGATGATCGAACTTCACAGAGCCGCTCTAAATCCTGCTTCCATCGGTTCCAGCCTTTCCTTCATCGATTTGGCCGGAATGCCCGCCAATACCTCGTCGACAAGCATGACCACATCCTCCGCGCAGCCAAAGGATAGACTCCAGCCGGATCCGCCGTGGCCGTACGAATGCACGATGCGGCTCCCCGCTTTGCGCAGCTCGCGCTCAACCCGTACGTTCTGCCCTCTGCCCGGTCGAAGCCCTTGGGCCAATGGATAATCTGCATCAAGCCGGGCTTTCTCTAGCCCCGGCAAGAACGCCTCGCATCTCGCGCGCATGCGCTTCACGATAGGGCTCTCCAGTGTTAAATCCAGGTCGCACACGTAGGACTCTGCTATACCCCCAATCAACAGGATGTTGTCGTTTCGTGGAACGAGGAAGATTATCTCGTTGGCCGTGTGGACAGCATCAGCCGAGATGGCGAGAGCAGCCTCCACCTTGGGGAAATCGATGCCGTCATTGATCACGCGAATGAGGCCCCCGCGGGTCGAATAGACACTCTTGTCCCCGGCGAGCAGCTCTCCCTGAAGCCCAGTGCAATGAACGATGGCTTCGGCGTCGAAGCGAGTGCGAAGGGTGTCTTCAACTTCCAGCAGATCAACTTCGATAGTCTCGGTGACAAATTCTGCGCCTTTGCTGGCGACTAGTTCGGTGAGCCATTCCATGGCCCTGTCCGTATCTATAATCGGTGCCAGCATCTCGTATGCGTCCATCGCACCGTACGACGGGTTGCATCGGCGCTCCTCGATGAGGTGCGTCCCCCGGCGGAAACCGCGAACTCCACTCGCCATGATTTCAATCATCTTGGAGTACTGCGCGGGATCATTCTCCACAGCCGTCGGGAAGAAGAAGTCGGCCGGCATCATCCGAACACCCGCTGCCTGGCTGAGCTCGGGAACCGCTGCAATGCCATCCCAAATATGGTAGGCGGTCATGGCCCATTCCTTGGAATTGGCGAGGGAGGTGGAGTCAGTATGTTGGCCACAGACGGCGGGCGGGAATTCCCACAAAGTTCCGGCTATTTGCGAGGTCAAGCGACGCTCGCTGTTCACCCATTGTCTGATATATTCAGATTATTAGTATGTAGTGGTGACCTGAAAGAATCTTACGAGCTGAGCACTGTCACGCGATATCCACGGTCCAAGAGGACCCACGCGGAGACAAGTCCGGTAACGCCCAGCACCAACTACAAGAACGTGAGGTGCTCCAGGCAATGGTGTTCTCAGCGGCCGGTTCATCGGGGAGATGTCTTTCCATAGTGTCAGAGTCATTGCCAAAGGTGATAGAACAATTGAGATGAGAGGTAAATGAATGTCTGGCGACTGGGAATAGATGGGCTGTTCGAATTATTTGCGAGTTCTATAGGATTGCTTCTAACCATAAATATGTGGGCGGTTGCATAACGACCTATGGCCGGTGTGGGGCGCCTGGCCCGTCCGTTAAGCATTGAATACTTTGAACTGTTGACCAGCGGGAGTGGGAGCGCAAAGCAATAGTAATCAGAGTGTCGGGTGCGGTCGTCAACTGTCACTTTCCCTAACAGGATCGCGATGCCTTGGCTGCTTCCTCGTCGTCTTCTAGTACGTCATCCTCCTTGTAACATTCGCTTCGTAACATCTCGCAGCTCAGCAGTATGGGCGCTCCTTCCGATGCGTAGGAAGTGTCGCCTTCCTGACCTTCGCTTTGAATGGAGGTATCGGCTGGTATTGGCCTTGAGGGCCCGAAGATCACTGCTGTCCAAAGCACATGAGGATGGGCGCAAGATGCTGATGGTCTGCGAGCGCTATTTAGTGTTGCCGCGGTGCGAGGCGAGTCGAGTCGAGTTCTGATCGAGTCGAGTCGAGTTGGGCCTCTTTGGGCCTCCCATCACTCCCACGATCCCGTCGAGAGAGGTCGAAAGACGTCTTGCACCCTGACTTCATATGCGAGAGACCTCGGTCTCAACGTTCTATCGGTTTCTAGATATTTTACAACAAGGTTAACATCATTTACAAGTGAAAGTGGTCATATAATGTTAATACTACCTCAAAGCCTCCGAAATAATTCACTCTTCAGGTATAAATGCTTGGTAAAATGGGGCAACTTAGCAGGAATATATGTAGAACCAGTGTTGTTGACTTCTGTATTTTCCTGGGCATGCTAGGACAGCGCTATTGGGAAAATCCATTGTAGGAACGGTAACTGTGACTTCGGATTTGGGAGATGGGAAAAGTGATGGCTGCCATCAACAACTCATCACCAACTCGAGTTGTAACCAAGTTGTAACTCGACTCGCATCGACTGATCGATTCGGGCACGGGCGCAAGGACGGGTGGCGAAACGTAGGAGAAGGAGGGGATAGTAAGGAGAGTGGGCTGGGCCGCCACGGTCGGATCAGTCGATGTCGACGCCATGTCAAATGTCAGAAAAGAAGTCGTCGGAAGCAGAAATAGTAATCCGCTTCCGGAGTGCGTTTGGGAGTTGGAAAATACCGGGGATTTGGGAGGCCGGCGGTGTGATCGGCGGTGTGATTGGTAAGCGGCCGGTACAACGGCAGCCCATAGTTCACTGATATAAACAAGGATCAATATCCTCCTAAACCGTTCGAAGGTGGGTTTAGTCCGCCTCGCTGCCCGTCAGTATATACAGATGTTGATTATAGTACATAGAATACATTTACCATGTTCAATAATATTTTTAACTCATACACAGAGGGAGAACAAATATGTGGACGGCAGGACTGCATATTTCAAAGTGTCGTGCTTCGTCGTAGGACCCGATGGAATCTGAGTCAACCAAAATGGTTGCCAGCTATCCTCTGTGACATCTCTGACCAAGAAAGAACCTTTATAGCCATCTGCAAGTTTGAACATAAAAGTGCGGCCCATTGCCAATTAAATTGATCTCTGTGGCTGGCCCAGAAAAAATGCTCCTATAGCAATGAGGTGAAGAATTAGCCGATATCTTCTTACATTAGGGGAATCCACGAGTGAACAACCAGCGAGCGAGCACGGAGGGGTGGAAGATATTTCAATCTCCGACGATATGCGCCGGCAGTGCCGCCGGAATTGATGGCGGTGTGTTCGCCGGCAATTTCCAACTCCCAAACTTCCTGCGCTTCCGCGGGGTTTTCAGCTTTAAATAGCAGCTGCTCAATTGGGACACACGTGGTCGTATGCAGTGTACCGCCTCTGTGGACAGAGCAAATTTTTAACAGAGCGCAGAAATTAGACACGTGGTAGTATGCAGTGTACCGCCTCTGTGGACTGAAAACCTCGATCGAAACTTAGGGTTAGGGTAAAAAACGGGGGAGGTCTGGTTTTATCTCGTATCGCTTTTACGTCGCAGGCAAGGCTATTTTGCGGTCAGATGTATCAGCAGCAGTCTGGGGTATAGTGTGTCCAAGCCTGTCACAATGGCTGAGAGGTGCGGCGCGTGCAGCGCAACTCTAGCCCAAGATTGAGATATCAAAGATTCGATTCGGTGCGTATGATCTTAATATTCCAATGTCTAGTAGCTAGCTGTTACTCGAGGCAACTTCCGTATATCCTCTGGCACTCGGGGTGCACTGTGAGGGGGAAGGGCAATCGTAGCACAGTTTCGCTTATTTAGATGATGGTGGTAGGTGCGCCCGTGCCCGACGCGGCGAATGCAAAACTCACGGCCATCCTCGCTTCCGCATCCAGCGTAGCGGAGGAAAACACCGTCAATCGCGTGCTGACCACCGTGGTGGACGAGGAAGACGCTAGCTCCATGTCCGACCTCGATCCCGACCTCGCGCACTTCTTTGGGCCCGCCTCGGATGCTCCCGCCCTCGCTCCTACTGCCGCTACGGCCCCTGCTTCCGCTAAGAAGAGCAAGCCCAAGTCCAAGGCTTCTGCCATCGCGATCCATTCCGTCTACACCAGGCTGTTGGAATATATCAAGCGGCTGTGAAGCCCAATTGATGGCCAAGCCGGAAATAGTTATTTCGAGGAAGTTACTCGAATAAAGTTATCTCGAGGAACTTCCTCGAATAAAGTTATCTCGAGGAACTTCCTCGAATAACTAAAAATAGATATTCTCATTGATCGAAGAAAATCTTCGAATAAAAGTCTGAGAGAATTAGTACGAAACAGTTCTCATTACTCACACATTATTACTAGTACATAGGTATAAAAGGACGGTAGATTTACCATGTACTTCAGTTCGGTTCAATCCAATTTCCCCGTTCTCACCCATTCACCAAAAGCCCCTTCCATTCTTTCCACTGCATATCCCATTAACCTCAACACAGGCTCGGAATCACTCCGGGATCAACAGCTCCCACTCGCTTCGGCGTGGCGGAGCACAAGGAAATCCGTCGCGACGTGGACGCGACCGCGACCGAACTGGCCAACATGTCCGACAGGCTGGATCACGTCTCAGCAGATCTCTCCGAGCTGGGAGAAAGTGTGTCTTCATCTTATTCTGTGCATGATCTCGTTCTAAACCTGTCCGTAGTTGCGAACGACTGCCACAGCAAGATCCGGAGCCTCGGCGACTTGGTCAACTCCCGCGAGGAAAAGTTCGAGGAGGTGCTGCATGCCGCCCGCAATGGCAACAATGGCTATGTCACGGACGACCTCGTCCGTGCCAGCAATAAGCACACCACCAACTTCACCGCCACCATGGCTGCCATCGACGACATCAACACCCGCCTCCGGGATGTCGAGAACAACGCCCCGGCCGCGGCGCATATCGCGCGCATCACCCAACTCGAGGCGACTATGAACTCCACCCAGAACACCATCAAGACGCTCATATCTCGTGTGAGTGCCCTCAGCGGTACCTCCCCCCCGACCAAGTTCGGAGATGCCGAGTCCTGCATGCAAGGTAAGCTCAACCAAGCGTCTGCGCTCGCATGACTGGAATTGATGACGTGCGCAGACGCAGCCAATTTTAGAGACACCGAATGACAACAGCGTGAGCAAGTTCCTGCGCTCGTGCGGCTGAGATTAACTGTGCTCGTTCCTCAAGGATCAGGCTTCCATGAGCTAGTTCTCTCTGAATCTTTACCTCGACCTCGGGGGTGCGGGGTGGAGCGGGCTGCTTTTATAAATTAGGGACAGTGGTTGATGTGAAGCGTCCGCAGAATTGGGTCTGGTCCAGGTCAGGGAGATGTCAAGGAACCAGGGTCTCAACACATCTTTGTTGTAGCGATTGTTAGGCGATGTTAATTCTACTTGACTCATGTAATGGGTGTTCTTACATAAATACCGCGTGCAATAATCTGCTGCTCGTAAGTTAGCCTGGGACCATTCAACGTTCGGTATATCACTCCTGGGGACGGTTTGTGAGCTTGTGCCAAGTAGAACGTCGCACGATGAGTGACGTCCATAATATAACAGAATTGGCAAACATGGTAAGCTCAAGACTACTGTGACTGGGATATCAGTCTCACAAACTCCGATTTTACACCCTGCGCTGAATTTTCAAGAAATAATTATGCTCATCATGCGCCACATACCCCTGGACTGGGTCTTCACCCCCAGATATTATAATTAGGCGGCGGCTCCCGCTGCAAAGCTTCGAGCAGGCCTAAAGCTTGGTCGTGGGTTGGTCGTGGGTAAACATTACCACGGTTGAAAGCAGTGCTTAACTGTGGCCATGTTTGTTTTTCTTCCGCATTTGGCGTAACCGTCTTTCCGCAGGACTTTGACTTCGCTGCTGACCTTCACGCTGGTTTCACATCTGCACATCGCGATCCTGGCCCGAATCGGCCCTGGATTTGAATGGCCGCCGTTCAAGCACATTGGGCGGCACTGGCGAACACTTGTGCCCACTGTCTGCACTGACGTGTTCTGCGGATAACGGGAACATATCGAGTCGAGGAATCGCATGCATCCGCTCTATGGCGATCCGATGTGATCCTGGTTGAGGGTACACGATCGTGACGTAGGTACGCATATTTAAGCCTGCCCCGTTTCACCTCCTTTTCTCACTTTCGAGCCACCATGCCTCCTATCGCAACTGTCCGCGCCGCCAACGCCGCCTGGAAGCCCGCCTACACGCCCGTCGGTATCTTCGTCGGGGGCACGTCCGGCATCGGCGAGGGAATCGCAGAGGCATTCGCTCGCCATACGAACGGCAACGCGCACATCGTCCTCGTAGGCCGCAACCGCGCCGCTGCCACCGCCATCCTCGCCCGCCTCACACCGCCCCCGTCCAACACGACTCTCACGCGCGAGTTCCTCGAATGTGATCTCTCCCTGCTGCGCAACGTCGCTCGCACCACCGCCGCGCTGCGTCAGCGCTTCCCGCGCATCAACCTCCTCTTCCTCACCGCGGGCGCGATTTCGCTCAAGGGGCTCGACGTGACGGACGAGGGAGTGGACCGGCAGATGGCGCAGCTCTACTATAGCAAGTGGGCCTTCACCGACGGGCTGCTCCCCGCACTATGTGCCGCGCAGGCCGCAGGCGAGGACGCGCGCGTCGCGACGGTGCACACCGCGGGTATCGGGGGGCCCATCGACCTCGAGGACCTCGGGCTCATGAAGGGCATCGGCGGGGGCCTCGCCAGCGTTCGCAAGTTGATGCCGCAGCTCTCGTCCTACCAGGATCTCTTGGCCGAGGTGCGTGAATTCCGTGCTACTCATAATCCATCGCCCGCTGACGGAATAATCCGCGCGCGCAGGGCTTCGCAGAGCGCAACCCCAGCCTCACCTTTCTCCACGCGCACCCGGGCGCAGTCGACACGCCCCTGCTCCGCGCGTCGCCCTCCGCCGTGCTGCGCTACGTGCACTACGTCCGCTACCTCATCTTCCCCACGCTCTTCCTCCGCGCCAAGTCTATCTCGGCGTGTGGCGAGCACCAGCTTTATGGGCTCCTGCAGGTGTGTTTTCTTTCCTTTTTAGTCCTTACCTCCTTTGGTTCTGACTTCAACGACGACAGGCACCACCCGGCGCCTCGCGCGTGGGCGCAGATGGAGACGACCTCGGGCTCGGCACCGCAGGGGAAGCGAGCCGGGAGGCGCTGTGGGACCACACCGAGGCGGTGGTGCGCGCCGCTGGTGCTGGCGGTGAGGCCTAGCAGCGGGGATTGCTTTCTTTCGTATCACTGTACAGTAATACCAACTAATTGGAATCATCGACGGAATTCATCAGCTTTACCCAGTGCGGACGCCTTTAGGATGTTGCCTCCCATTTCAAACCCGCGCGTCCTCTCCCATTTTAAATCCCCGGCCGCCCCCTAC
Organism: Mycena epipterygia; assembly: GCA_029281465.1. Taxonomy (NCBI): domain Eukaryota; kingdom Fungi; phylum Basidiomycota; class Agaricomycetes; order Agaricales; family Mycenaceae; genus Mycena; species Mycena epipterygia. The sequence goes on from JARJCQ010000020.1 coordinate 361,943, forward strand.
ACCAGGCGATTCTCCCAAGTCTTTATGCTGTTGGACTCACAGATCGTGCCATCGCAAAATCCTCGAATTAAACCTGATCTTCCACAACGATTGGCATCGCTGTCAGAAGTGCCGATCGCGCAAACGTCTCTCGTTATACGTGCCCCATCCAGCTGATAAAATACCCGGCATTCCTTCAACACTTAAAATCCCGAGCAACGCCCAGGATATCACATTATTATAGATAAATAAATACATCTAAAACCCAATTGAGGAAAGAGCCAGCCATCATGTATCACCGCAGACATCCGTAGTATACATTAAACTGGCTTTCAAATTATGGATGATGAATCGGAATCGGGGGCTGTAGGTCGCTACAAATTAAAGGAGTGTCTATGGAGAAACGGGCGTTGTTGAGTGATCCAAGATTAATACAAAACAGGATGGAGCTCACGGCGATGCGCCTTGCGATTACTCGTGGGCGTCACTGAACATCTGTCGGAAAGCGATTCGTGAGTCGTGTAAATTCAAATTTATGTGGCTTGCATGAAAGCTCACATGGTCGGTGAAGGGGAGCTTCGCGCGGTCGTCGAGCAGCTGTAGGAGCAGCTGTGTTGAGTTTTTGAACCATAAAGAGTGCAGGACCTTACCCGATGTCCTTCGCCGAAGCTTTCGCGCTTATCACCCATCATCTGTCGACGTGGAGAATTAGCTATTAAGTTATTGAAACCTATACAGCGTGCAGGAGCTCACATGAAGATTCTCTCCGAAGGCTTCACGTTTCTCGTTGTTGATCATCTGTTGAATTGAAGAGGATCAGTGAAGGATACATATATAGCGCTCATAGAGTCAGCCTACCTGGTCCGGGTTGTCTTCCCGACGGTCATGCCTCATCTTGGGTGAATGAGTGTCAAGTCGTGAAAAAATTAAATTAGCATTCGTGTAGCTCACATGTTCAACGTCACGGTGGGGAAGCATCTGTCGAGGGAATACTTTTTTAAGCCGCAAAACTCGCCATAGTGTGTCCATGGAGCTCACATGATGGCCTTTGCCGGAGTATTCACGTTTACTATTGACGATCATCTATTCAAGTGACGACAGTTAGCGTTGGAAACCCATATAGTGCTCATAACGCGAGCTTACATGGTCCTTGCCGGAGTTCCGACTGTTAACGATCATCTGTTGAAGTGACGGCAGTTAGCATTGGAAACTTATAGCGCTCATAAAGCGAGTTCACATGGCCCTTGCCCAATTCCCGGCGGTCGAATTTCATCTATTCGAGGGCTGAGTGATGGAAACTTATATAATGTTCGCGGAGCTTACATGGAGATCCTCCCGAGTGTCATGGAACATCTGTTAAAAAAATGAGTGGTGGGTTATAGGAATTTGTATGATTTTAATGAGCCCACATGGTCAGTGGAGGGTAATTTCACACGGGGAAGAATCATCTGTTGGACGACGTGTTGAGTAGAAATTTCGATGTGGCTTTCATGAAGCTCACATGGGGGTCGGGAGGGGTAGGTCTGCCACGGCCATTGAGTATCTGTCGGTGAATTGAGTTTTGTAAATTTGTGCAGTTTGCATGGCTCACATGAAAGTTCTCGGGGAGCGCCAAAAGCCGGCGGGCATCTAGCTCAGAAGGATTGCCCTACATTCAGACAGGATCAGCCCAGGGATCAGCAGCCAAAGCAAGAGAGGTACCTCCGCTAGCGGTGCAGCAAACGCCGCGCCCACTAGTGCCAACGACACGGAAACGAAGGAGATGAATCGCATTGTATCGATCTGTTGTTGAAAGAGTGGCTTGGGGGGGTGCTCAAAGACTGACTTCGAAGTAGGGATGAGAAGATTGAGCTCGCTAAGGCAGGCCCTTTATTTAAATTTCGCACAATAGGCTGCGGTTGGTTTTGTGCTATGGCCTAAACACCGGGTATGTTCACTCATAGCTGGTCGATATGGATGTCTAATCTATCCATTCTTGGACGTTGGACCGAACTCGCTCGTACCTGATGGTGTTTTGTCTCCTACAAGATTAATTTCAAACCCCGGGATGCGCAGCGAATATTGTTGCCACACGATTGATATTTAGTCCCCGGTAGAGTGTCCTAGGACCATCTCGAGGATCCATGAAACCTTCCACCCACTGAAAAATTGAGATATTCTTGTGATGGAGACTAAGAGGTTGGAAGAGACACTCGAGCTGCTGTTACCAGCCCGGCGTACCACTCGCCATCAGGGGCAAAAATGAAACCCGGGATCCATACCTATTAAAAAACAATATGGGACCGCGCAAGCAATTCTGTTCCTCCTGCTCCCTGCATCATTTTGGTGGCTCTCCGGCTTTCCTTATTCCGCGAACTCATCTTGTGTTCACATCGGCCTTGTGAATTGAACTTTATTTTTTTCGTTCTGGCCCGGCCGACCTTTGATTTTTTGAATTTTATGAATGGCATTTTGAGCCGCAGTACTGAAATCAAGGCACACATCGGCATATCAGCTATACGAACTCATCTTCTTGGCGAGACGTTTGTATCGCACCTGATCAATTAATTTAAATGTGCCCTTGTCAACGGCCTGTTTTACAGCAAACCATTGTGATCCGGGTCCCAGGTTTGACACCGCCAGCCCCACTTGGGAACCCCGGGACCCGGAGTAATAGACAGATGTGGCAAGTTGTTCCTCCTTGGATCTACATATGACTCTTTTGTAGGAATCGTCGGGCCCAGCACATTTGCTAGAATAGTTTCTTGCTGAGCGAGTCGGTTTCGTAGTTCATGGGCTGTATGCCCATGCGAATCGCCTATGCAGGACCGAGGTGCGCTAGTTAACTATCCCAAACTCCACGCCATACACTATCTTCTCACCTCAGCTCACCTGCTCGTAATGATCATTCTCATAGAGCTAAATTAGTAGAGAAATCGGCGCACTTCGGGTTCATGCGCAGCCAATGTGGTCAATTCTTTCTCGGGTCCAGTTTCCATACCACTCTCGAGTTTCTGACAAAGTAGGATCATATGTGCACACGGCTGGAATAAGACTCCCGTCAATTGCCAACTTTCACTGCAGAGCAAACGTCTCTGAGGAACTATACTTCCCTCCGACCTTTTGGAGATCTCCTGAATTTAATTAGACACCCAGTTGCACGAACACCCGAGGCTTGAGGCACAAACATATAATTTCGCAGTTAGCTAATTCCAGACCATCATTCGGTGTCCTACCATCATTCAGTTGATCGGCACTTACGCTAATTTTAGATTACGTGCATATATACCTGAAGACTTTCCCCGGAATGCCTGTCTTCTACCCTAATTGCGCCGCGCCTTTTCTTTGCATTTCTTTTCCGCCGAGGTTGAACTCCCTCCGCTTGCGATAATCTGGGATCATGTCGTCTGATTCAAGTGATTCGGCTCCACTCTCGGATGCAGACACGCAGCTTCTCTATCGCTTTGGGCGAGACATAGCTCAAGATGGCGTGGGCATTATTTGGGAGACGATGTTTCTGAGTATGGACCCCTACGGACGTTTGCTTTGCACCGTTCCTCACATCATTCCAGGTGCATACGGAATATTCTTTGCTCTTGCCGTCTATTCTATCTTGTAATTTATTCAACCGTTCTTTTCCGCTTTAAGATCTGACGTTTGCCGTTTACCCACAGTCAGAAAGGACTGAAGTCGCGGACATCCATCGCCATGCTTTGCATTGTGATCAGTTTATATGCATCCTCCCTCACTCTCTGGGCGCTGAATGTTACCTATTGGTTCAAAACCACACATTCACTGTTGATGAAATACCCGGGACTGTCTCTGCTAGATACACTAGCGCAAGCAGACGCCGATGTCGCAGCGCTCGGCACCCCCATGGAGGCACTCTTCCTGTTCAACGTGCGTGTTAATATATTGGTCACGTTTCGTCTGATCATGAATACCTTCTTGACATGTAGATGGTAGTGGGAGACACCGTTGTGATTTGGCGGGCATGGGTTTTGTATCAGAAGAAGATCTGGGCAGTTGCCGTCCCTTGTATAATGCTTCTCATGTCGTTGAGTCAGTTGTTCCATCGCTTCATATCTCAGAAACAACGTCACTTACTTTCTTTTCCATTGCAGTCTTCATGATCATCGACATAGTTTGCCTCACCGGTGCAGGATTCAGCAGCGAATCGGCCATTGCGGGCGATAGCCCAGTTTGCACGCACGCTGAGCTCATAGCATGGGCATTCTCTCTCGGGATCAACCTATCCTGCACAACATTGATCGGGTATATGGCCTGGTGAATACAATTGCCAGTGTTATAATTCTCTCCGCTGATGGTTCGAATGCCATAGGAACCACCGCAAAGCAATGAGAGCGATGAACATTTTGGGAAATTCTCGCAGGCCGTTGACCGACAAGCTACTTTCCATCCTTGTGGAATCCGGCTTCATTTACTGTTTATTCTGGGTAGGTGAAATCGATTGCTGTTATGTTCAACTAATAAATTTGCCGTTCGAATATTAGCTTACACAGCTTATCCTCTTCTTCCAAATATCCAGAGATTCCCCGGTCGTCTACCTCTACGAGCTGTTCTCCGGCATGTCAGACCAGATCTCTGGCATGTATCCCACTCTCATTATCGTCATCGTAAATTTCCACCAGAGCATCTGGGAGGAGCCGGGGACTTCCAGGAACACGACGAACATCGGCTCTGGCGGTACTTCCCAATGGACTTCGTCCACCAAAGTTTCCAGGCGTGCGGAACCTGTGATCCGCATTCACGTCGACTCCGCCATCGAGCTTGACAGCAGAAAACTTGACGTGTGAAACGTCGGCTGCGAGCGGCCTGTATCTGAACATCGTTAGTCTGCTCGTGGAGAATGGGGATCTAATGCGTGTACAAACTGATATTGTTGTGATCCATCCAAGGATAAATTTCCGGTTTTATTCCCTCTGTTCCGATATTTACTTATCGCATTTTGCGCGATGTCATTCCCTCCTATTTAACTTATACCTTACTATCCTTATATCATTGTTGTCGCTCCTATCACGTGAGCACTATTGAAATCTTTGAAGTCAATGCTCGACATGACACGCTCATCCAGTTCGAACTGCAACTCTATGAGTCTGGTCTTATAAACAGACGCTATGTACTTATAGGTCTGCACACCGTCGCCGTCTTGACGGGTATGCGGATAGACGTATACGGCTACCAGTCCCGTACCCGTCGAGCTAATTGTAAATAATATACGGGACGGGAACGGGACGGCAATTTTGCCGTCCGTCCCGTGAAAGTGCGGCTACTGACCGCCGTCGGGTTAGCTGGGGTTTTCATCTCTCTACTCTCAGAATCTGGGTGAGTGAGTCAGAAAACTACTCTGGCGAGTCGAAGGCGCAGTTGAAATGATGTCCGTACCAAAAATGGCCACTGAGACGTTATACATATTTATCTTTTGGTTCGCCGACGCACGTGATGGAGTAGACTAGTTCGCCGATCGGGTGAAAATTGACGATAGGATTGGCCGTAGGATGCTGTGTAATATTTCTGGTGAGCTCTTATCTCTAAGACATTGAGATACAGTGTCTAATCTTACTTCCCGCCACAATTTCTGCACCTTGGCACCGTCACCGTGAATTCACGGTTGACGGCCGTTATTTCGCTGTCCCGTACCCGTCTACAGATTCCAGGCTTGAAACAGACAGCCGTTTTCTGACGGGCCGTACCCGTCCCAACGTCGGGGATTAACGACCGTTACCCGTCGTACTTACCTCGCAACTCCCGCTGCAGACGGAGACCATTAAGGGGGATCGGTAGCACCAAACTCAGCGAATTAACACTAGGAGCGTGTTGCGGAATCGTGATCCCCATCGAAGAGGGGCGATTCAATGAACCGGCGCCATTGTCCAAGAAGAAAAGCAAGTTGGCACTCCGCAACAACTCCGACATCCGCCGTGATCTACGTCCGGTAATCACCGTCTTTTGATTGCCGCTCCTTTTCCTTTCGCTCCTCCATTCCTCCTTTGCTTGACGTTGGCTTGACACTCTAATCTCCTGGCTGTGCTGCTCCGACCCTCGAAGGCCACTCTACGCAAACCACGTAACATCTCTATTCCATACTGTCGTGATCCAGCATCCATCCTACGTCACGATCCTGTAACAGTGTAGTGGTACAGTAGCGCGGTGACGACTCGCGTGTCTCTTCACTGTCAACTTCCGCTGCCACCAACCCGCTCTCGCTTCACTTCGCCTCTTCCCGCATAAGTTCCCAAGCAGCCCTTGATTGCGATCTTGTCGAGCCTGACTCGAATCTGTACATGCATAGTTGGGCGGCAGGATCATCCGCGTAGTTCAAGTTCCTTCGTTCTGTTCGAGCTACACAGCCCGACGGCCTCGACCGATTGATTTTTCGCCTTGGAGCAATGCGCCTCTCGCGTGGGAGAACGCGGAAGGAGGATGAATCAAAGACGGGGCCCGCTGATAACCCCTTTTAGGGAGAAACACGTAGGACCGCGCCGCCTTCTCCTCTGCCTGCCCTGGCCATATCCAGCGACTACTATATTCAGATGTGATACTCATTACTGACCGGACATCCAGAGGACAACGAACACGCCGATATGGATAACGGGGTCATACTGGGTCTTATCCTGGGTTTCGATTGCCTTGATCATCTGCCGCGTTCGTTTTACTGTGTTGATGACTGCCATGTGCGTTTCCGCGTATATCAGTTGACGCTGCCTGATCCTGGCTGATACGGAGAATAGCAGGAAAGGAACCAGCACTAATAATCGCATTCCAAAGGTTCCCGCGATCATTGTCGGAGCACAGCGCTATTCACTTGCGGGAGTCGCGCGGCCTGGGACTTTTCATGCAAGTGTCGGAGGCGGGGAGCCAGGTAGGATCTTCGAACTACGGATCATCTCATTCCCGAGTTGCAGAATCGTTGAGGTATTGAAGAAATACCGTGCAGGTCAGCGCTTATCCTCCATTCCACCTCCCGTTCGTATTATGATTTACCAGTGGGATTATGATTAGACTACGGTCAGACAGCTCCGTCGCCGTCCTCGGAGACCGTGGCCGTGCTAGGCGACACTGCAGACGACTTTATAAGGACGCAATGGGAGCGAGAAAAGGCAACAACAATTTCTCTTTCCACTTTCCACATAAACATCCCGAGCCATCCTCTCCCAACCATGTTTAAGCCCGCATTCTACGTCTTCTGCTTTGCGGCCCTTGCCCAGTATGTTGCTGGTTCCCCAGTACCGTCCCCCACTGGTGAGCACGACCGTCTAAGTTGGTCCCGATATTAATCCTGGTCAATTGCAGCCGACTTGGTCGCTTCCGACGCCATTCTGGTATGCGGCTCTGTGTTTTTGCGGACCACGACCATACTGATTCAGTCTCTGCAGACCCGTACCCCCAATTTGAGTCCTCCCTACCGCGCTGTGTCGGTTGAATCCGCTGCCTCCGTATGTGAGACAATATACCACGTCGACATGTTCACTTACATCCATGCAGACAGCATCGTCCGACGCTGTGTGCCCTGGTGGTGCATGCGGCACCTTCGTATGTGACGCTGCGTGCCCCGGTGGTGCATGCGGCACCTTCGGATGTGATAAAATACACCGCGGCGACACATCCATGCAGACAGCCTCCGACGCCATTTTGGTATGCGGCTCTGTTTTTGCGGACCACGACCATACTGATTAAATCTCTGCAGACCCGCACCCCCAATTTGAGTCCTACCCACCTCGCTGTGCCGGTTGAATCCGTAGCCCCTGTATGTGAGACAATACACCACGTCGACATGTTCACTTACCTCCATGCAGAGAGCGCGTGCGTGTCCCGGTGGTGCATGTGGCACCTTCGTATGTGATAAAATACACCGCGGCGACATGTTCACTGACATTCATGCAGACAGCGTCGTCCGACGCTGCGTGTCCCGGTGGTGCATGCAGCACCTTCGTATGTGATAAAATACACCGCGGCGACATGTTCACTGACATTCATGCAGACAGCCTCCGACGCCATTCTGGTATGCGGCTCTGTGTTTTTGCGGACCACGACTATACTGATTAAATCTCTCCAGACCCGCACCCCCAATTTGAATCCTACCCACCTCGCTGTGCCGGTTGAATCCGTAGCCCCTGTATGTGAGACAATAGACCACGTCGACATGTTCACTTACATCCATGCAGTCAGCGTCGTCAGGCGCTGTGTGCCCCGGAGGCGCATGTGGTACCTTCGTATGTGATAAAATACACCGCGGCGACATGTTCACTTACATTCATGCAGACAACCTCCGACGCCATTCTGGTATGCGGCTCTGTGTTTTTGTGGACCACGACCATACTGATTAAATCTCTGCAGACCCGCACCCCCAATTTGAATCCTACCCACCTCGCTGTGCCGGTTGAATCCGTAGCCCCTGTATGTGAGACAATAGACCACGTCGACATGTTCACTTACATCCATGCAGTCAGCGTCGTCAGGCGCTGTGTGCCCCGGTGGCGCATGTGGTACCTTCGTATGTGATAAAATACACCGCGGCGACATGTTCACTTACATTCATGCAGACAGCCTCTGACGCCATTTTGGTATGCGGCTCTGTGTTTTTGCGGACCACGACAATACTGATTAAATCTCTGCAGACCCGCACCCCCAATTTGCGTCCTACCCACCTCGCTGTGCCGGTTGAATCCGCTGCCCCCGTATGTGAGACAATACACCACGTCAACATGTTCACTTACATCCATGCAGGTAGCCTCATCCAACGCGTGCCCCGGTGGTGCATGCGGCACCCGGCACCTTCAGTCGTTGATCTTTGAATACGTATAGATGCTCAGCTTACATATATTCTAATGCAAATATAATACACCGTAATGTTAAGGCTCCATCTTGTGTATTCAGGTGCTTGAGCCAGGCTACGAGATACAGAGTTACAGTGCAACGGTACTCCTTCACAGACTACATCTAAAAAACCTTGGGCCAACTACCTTTTGTGTCCTGAAAACGGACTACATTTACGTCCTCCACATTTTTTAGGGGGGATGAGAAACGGCTAGGAAATGAGCAAATTGGACAAACTTGGTGAAATCTGACTTTTAATCCTTTACGCAGCCCACGGCGTACGTACCCACCAGTGTGCTGACCTTTAAATTCCTGAGAATATTCTCTAACATTCTGGATACTAAGATCTGCCAATCCATGGTCTCCACTGTTCAAGCTTCAATCACTCATACACACTATGTGTGTAAAACGACTGCCATTAGATTGTAAAGGACTGCCGTTAGACTGTCCTTGACGAGATCGTCTCCTGAATCCTAGCCACAGGTCAATAATGATGAAACATTCAATGAAACCGAATAATCCCGCCGGTCAGCGCTCATCACCGACATTCGGACAAGTGACAGTGTCCTTCAATTTGAGGCGAGATGCAACAGTCCCAATCAACTTCAAGTTAAAAACCCCCCGATTGATGCGTGCGTCAGGATGCGCCCTGGATGGTCGTACCGTCAATCCGAGTAAGTTTCTTAGATGACTCAGAGAGCTGCCGCCTCGTCAGGCAGGCTATCCCTGGATATATGTGTAGTGTCAGAGCCGGTACCGGCGGACATTCACACAGCTCACGAGATGCCACATGGCTCTGCTTAGAATCACTGCATAATTAAATGCCGCGTAATGTCCAACGCCTCGCGCAATAGGAAGTTGATAGAAGAGATCAAACTATGATCATATATTCGCCCGTACTAGAAACCTATTTCCCGACTTCCTGGATTCACTCTTAAATAATTTCCAAGTCCTCATTTCCCCTCCGCCCCTTCGGGAAAAACGAAGTCGTCTGGGACACACGCCACACATTCGGAACCATTTCTGGCGATATGTTCCTAGTGAACGTCAGTCCTGGATTTACTACTGAATATACTCAAAGTGCACGATCCACTAGAGTCCTCACTGCTGAACGTCCCTCATGGATATCGCGCCCCTGGAATGGAAAGAAGTTGAGCGACATTCTATGAGAGTCCGGTGGGCCCCACCTGAATCTGGGGTGGGACGAGTGCGTTCACGCAGACGAACAAGAACAGCGACAAGATAAAAATAAAGGGTGAAGAAAGCATGATAATGCGGTGCGTTGAGATGAGAGGGATGGGAGACACCAGTTGGTTCGGCAGCTTTCTTATACAGATCCAGGCTTCGCGTTGATGTCGGGATTGGAGCGGCCAACACCGCAGAGAATTGAGACGGGGAGATTGGAATGGACTCTGTATTAGTTTCATTGACGCGTACCCCACATAAGCTCGCATGAGATCAAAGCAATCGCTACGATGCACCGTGAAACACAACGGGCCACTCAACCGAGCATCCGCTTCATCGCAATCCAAGTGCGGGGAACCTCAATTAATGTTAAGGAGTGATTGTTGACAGCGGGATTTGGAGGCGTGGAAAATGGAGAGGATTGGAATGGACTCTGGTACCTCCCCCGAAATTTATCCCATGTATGGCTGACCGCAATCAACGGCAATGACTGCAATGCATTGTGAAACATAGTGGGTCCACTCGACTGTGGCATTTAATTGGGGGGAAAATAAGTGAATGCCGAGCGTGATTTTACGGGTATCAATCTAATGCGGGAACGGCGATACAAAATCATGTCGCTCACACACACAACAAAGTTGATGTATTATTGATGTACGCGCCCTCCAAGGACCGCAAATCCAGGGCGATCAATTTCAAATAGGTCCTTAGTCCGACACGTTGCCTAAAAACCTAGAATATACGGGACACGCCGACGGTGAGTTGCAACGCTGGGATAAGCTAGGATAAGCTACATAATCTGTTTTTTTTTTTTTTTTTTTAAAAAAAAAAAAAGCTACATAATCTGGACTGTGGGAGTATCTACTATCGACGGAACTTGCCGAAGTCAATGAGTTGACAGGTGGCAGTGTCCTTATCTCTTCTTGACGCTTACCTGGGGCACTGTAGCATCTGTAACAGCAACATCGTCAAAAGTCCAGAAAATCATCTAATACCTCCATCTATTTAGGAATCAGCATGCATTACTTCTCTAGTGCTTATTCCCAACTCTCCGGAGTCCCCAGCCAAACCTCCGCTATACCCACCGGCCTTGCACCGTCTGCGGTCAACGAAAGCGGCTGTCTATTCCGTACTGGGAACACCGGTTTCGTCCCCTCGCGTGTTGCGAGGAATGTTTACCGTTTTCAAAATTTGCGGTGCCTTCTTCTGAAACCACGGTCAGAATTTACTCACAAAAATTTGGTGGAGTGGGGCATACGCAGAGACCCGGATCCAAGCCTGGGTCGCGGCCCGTCAATATCCTGAGCCTGACTCTGACAAAAGCCCGGGCTTGGGTCGGGCTTGGGCTTGAGCCCGAGCCCAGCACATCACTATTGATAACGCGACGATGTTACTTCTCAAACCCACGCAACTTCGCAATGCCGCCTCGGAGAATGACTACCCTTCTCATCACATCCCCATGCATCAAAGAATTTACCCACTCGGCGGCATCTTTGTCGTTCACATTGGCGCTCCCTCGATGATCTCGCCCTCATCCATGCTGAATTTTTTGACAGAAAATAGCTTTGGGTTAGCGGACAGCGATATCTCGTCTGGCTGCTCATTTGGGTTCATCCCCCGTGTATCTTCCTGCTGGCAACAGATTATTTTTCTCTAAGTATTTTGCTTGCTATGGGATACCCAGTGTCGGTACCCAGTCCCCTAGCGATCCCACAGTTAGGTGACCCAGTTCGCATATCCTTGCCACTTACCTCCATTTTGTTAGAACGCGTGGTACAAGCAGCGGGACGCCGAGGTGCCGGCAAGCACCTCCGTTTGATTCTCCACGGCCTACGTGACGTAAGTATACGTACAAGCGCACCACTTAAAGCGCCGGCCTGACTGCGAAAAGCAAGAGACTTCGCTCATGTTAGCTTTGATCACCTTCGCATTCACAACTTGCGTGGCTCAGTTCTGGTTGGTGGGTGCTTCCAATTCGCCTAGCATCCAGCTCCGCCAGACAACTCTTGTTGGCCGTGATGTTTCCATCTTGAAGCAAGACTTTTTTGGCGGTGATTCATTCGTCCTCGTGCCAATCAACGGACATCGAGCTTACACAATGATGCCTACAGGGATTCCTTATGCTGAGCCGCCTCTCGGACGTCTGCGTCTGAAACCTCCTGTTCTCAAGACAAATCTGAAAGATGGGACTTTTAATGCTAGCAATTTCGGAGCCTCCTGCCTACAAACCGTATGTCGCGCGAGCTTGGCTCAAGTTATCGCTGTCCTTGACGTCGCGCCAGGACCTTCCGCTCAATGAGATGTCCGAGGACTGTTTGACGATAAATATCTTTCGACCGTCTAAAATCTCCACCAAGGCGAAGCTTCCCGTGGTGAGTTTTGAGAAAGCCTTTGTCTCCTGCATTCCAACGGGAATTCTGTTTAGTTATTTTGGACGTAGGTTTATGTTCGTACAAGATCTCGCCGGTAAACTAATCATTTTGTAAGATACGGTGGCGGGTGGGTGAATGGAACTTCTTCGGCTTTCAATGGGAGTGCAATCGTCGCACAGAGTGTTGCTCGGGTATGTCATTCATACTTATTTTCTGAACGGTGAAGTTCCTCATTTTCTTTTCAGGGGACGCCTGTCATATATGTGAACTTTAATTATCGTCTGGGTCCATTGGGCTTTCCTCAAGGCTGGGAAGCTGCGGACAAGAAGGCTTTGAACTTGGGTCTCAAGGATATCATCACTGCTCTTGAATGGGTCCAGCTCAATATCGGAGCATTCGGTGGCGACAAGGACAAGGTGAGTTGTGGTTGTTGAGTTGTGTACTGCCGACGCATATATGCCCAGGTCACCATGTTCGGGAAGAGCGCAGGAGCAGTGATGACGTCTCTCCTCTACTTCAACTCTCCTGAGCGCTGGGCCAGAGCAGCGGTATGCCGAATCTGTTTCGTTCTGCTCTTCCACGAATTTGATGTTTCGCAGATCTTCGAGTCCGGATCGCAGGCGTCGGGTCCCCTGATGAAGACCGCGGTCCGGGACGACGACTGGCATAACTTTGTGGATGGAATCCCGTCTTGTCACTCCAAGGCGAAACCTGGATCCACCTTCGAATGCGTACAGTCCGCCGACACTTCTCAAATTTTCCAAGGTCTTTTTGCGGCCGCGACGGAGAGCAAAAACTTTTTCATTTGGGATCCGACCGTCGACGGGCCTGGTGGTCTTATTCCTGATCTTCCCTCCGTCTTGTTGGAGCAAGGGAAATTTGCGAGACTGCCCTTTATCGGAGGAACGAATCAGGATGAAGGTGTAATCAGTTCTTCATCTCCATTCGGCTTCGCTGATCATCATTTCCAGGAACGCTATTTGCCGCTCTCTGGATGGGTGAAGGCGTGAACTCTACGCAGCAGATCAAAAACTGGGTTACCGCCTACGCTTCGCCGCCCGTGCCCTCCCAGGACAGTTCCATAAACACACTGCTCCAGCTATACCCTGATGTTCCGGCCCTGGGTTCGTTCACGGTATTTGCTTCACACCATCGAGCTGATACTCTCCAGGTTCGCCGTTTAACACTGGGAACGAATTGTTTGGCCTCAGTAGTCAATGGAAGCGCGCGTCTGCCGTAGGTGAGGCACATTGACTTACTGATATGATAATCCAGCCTGCTCATCCCCGGAAAGTTGGAGACATTATGTTTCACTCACAGCGCCGATATTGGATGGAAACCGCGGCGAAATCGGGAGTGAAGACGTTCGGTTACCTGTTCACTCAGCCTCAATCCAGCTGGCCTCCCGAATTAGGTGGTTCGTCCTTCTTTGGGCCGGGTTCCGGGATGGTTCTGACTTTTTTCGCTCTCAGTTCCCCACTCGTCGGAGATCCCCTTTGTCTACGGCTCTCCCACTAATCCCTCGGCCTCCGACTCGTTGTTGAGCCGTATGATGATTGATTACTGGCTATCGTTTGCCACCAGTCTCGATCCGAACGATGGTCTGGGTGTCGCACGTAAGCCAATTCAATTCCGCCCCACCCGTTGCATCCTCCGAGATTCCATTTATTACGCAGGTCCCAAATGGGATCAGTACACCCCGAAACACAAGGTCCTTCTCGTCGTATATTCAGCGAGAGGATGAGCTGAACTTTCCGCTTAGGTCCTGATGCAACTAAACGGGGACAATACGAGTATGATCCCAGATGACTTCCGCAAAGGTACGCTTTCGCGCCGCACCAGTCCGAATGCATGTTCATAAAGTGCCCGATAAAAGACCAAATGGCGTTCATAGATTCGCATCCCGAGGTTTGGAACCAATAACTTGAATCACCGTAGTATAACCTTTGTTGTAAACACTTTCCAAATCACCGCCGCTGTCCGCATGTATCTATTGAACAAACCCGGTGAGGAATTATCATGGGATTCAGATCCATAGATTAGTCGGTAGGAGGCTAGCACCCCCCAAAAGATTTATGTAATTTCGCTGACAAAATCCACATTTTCCGCTCATGCGTAAATTCTTGCATTCCGAGTCATAAATCTCACGCGCCGAAGCTAGTTTGCGACGTTGATCGTTTTACCCCAAACTCAGCGTGCTGGTTAACCATAGCGAACGTGAATCATGGAATCACCGATAGCAGGTCATGCGAATTTTCCACGAATATACGTTGAATATACGTAAGCTTGCTTCGCGCTGGATCACGAGGGCCGCACTGTAGTCGTTTTCTTCCACTGCGCATCCTGAACCGGACGACGTCCCCTCGGATGGTCAGCCACGCTCTCCTCAATGCCTTGAAGGCCAACAAGCCCGCATTCGGCGTGTGGCTGTCGAACACCGGCTTCGTCCACGCGCGTACGGTGGCGCAGGCGAGCCCTAAGCTGTCGTGGGTCGCCGTCGACTGCGAGCACGGCCTCACCGCACAGGGTACAGGACTGACGGAGACGATTGCGGGAATCCACGCCGCCGGCCCTGGTGCGCCCAGCGCGTTCGTGCGCGTTCCTGCGACGGGCACAAGCGCCAGCACCAGCTGGCAGATCAAGCTTGCACTCGACGCGGGCGCCCAGGGGGTGCTTATACCGATGGTTCGACTACTTTCTCGTCGTCGTCAGTTAATATCTCTCATGGATCTCATCAGGTCTCGACGGCGACAAAGGCGGCCGAAGTTGTCGCGGACAGCCGCTTCCCCCCACAAGGGCGGCGCGGCTTCGGAAACCCCTTTACACACGCGGGTTGGGGCCTCTCCGCGGCGGAGTATCTCGCGGCCGCAAACAGTGCAGTCGTCGTAATGGTCCAGATTGAAACGCCCGAGGGCCTCGCGAACGTCAAAGAAATCGCGCAGGTGGACGGAGTCGGCGAGTCCATCACGCACGCGGTGTCTGCGGTACTGATTCGCAACGCAGACGTGCTGTTCATCGGCCCATACGATCTGTCCATCTCCCTTGGGTACCCCGCGCCATCACCGGACCCGCATCCCGAGGTCGAGAAGGCCATCCACCACATCCGACGCGTGGTCCATGATGCCGGAAAGAAGTGGTACGCGTTGGCAGTGCCTACACCGTCTGTGCGTGCGCTGACTCTCCCGAACAGCGCGATATTCTGTATCTCCGGCAGCCAGGCGGCGCGCCGCGCGGAAGAGGGATTTGACATGGTCAGTCAACACTATTCAGTCTGGAGTCCCGAGGTTTGGTTCACTGAAGCGCTCGCCGTGCTGCACAGATCAATGTGATGACCGACGTTGGGGCTATGTCTGGCGCGATTTTCGAGCACCTGGCAGTGGCGACGCGGGGCGCGAAGCTCTGAAACTGAGAAATGGTCGGCCAGGATGAATAAATTCGAACTCTATTATACGCAGAATCACTCTAGCTGTACTCACTGCTTCTGACCCAGAATTACATAAAGTCTTCGTAGGACGGCGTGCGCGACGCCACTGCCCCCGGATTAAATGCGAACAGAGCGCAGTCCGACCCCCATCATCCTTGGTGCACAATATAAACATTCAACTCACCCCTTCCAACCATGCTACCTTTGCGATCCTCGACACACTTTCCTCATCATCTTATCATGATCTCCCGTCGCGAACCAAGGCCATACATCGGCTTTCGGTGTACCTGATAGGACCAGTACCATTGTGAGCGCACATCCGCAAATCCCGAGGCGGACCGCGACCACGAGATCCGAAAGGCCACTATTGAGCAAATGTGAGACGGCGAGGGGTAATTCTTCCATGATGCACACGTCCCAAGGAAGTTCTTGGAATTCGGGAGCCGTTGAAACAAGGAGGCATGGCTACTCAACTAGCTTAGCTAAGGAAGCCACTACCAGCCGCACTTATCCTGTTGGCCTAGATGGAGATGCATCATCTAGTCTGAGACTTCTCCAGGCCCCGTGGAGTCATCAGGAAAATCTGAAATACTCTGAGAGACACATAGGCGGCTATCATGGGCTATCTGGGGCTATGGCGAGCTATGGTGAGCTATATAACTGACCTGATTGGCTATATGACGCTATGGTGAGCTATGGTGAGCTATATAACTGACCTGATTGGCTATATGATGCTATAGTGAGCTATGATGGTCTATAGAGCTGAACCAATTGACTATATGGTGCTATGGTCATCTATAAGATTTCACTAGTATAAATAGCGGAAAGTCAGGTAACACAATGGCAAGTAAACTTATGGCTGTCACGAATGGTTATATAGACCAGATCTTCCTTGCTACCAGATGGAACCTTCTGGGAATTCATTTTATGGTTTGCAGCAGGACAAACCCCTTAGGCAAAATCTGTTCCTTGACAACTTTTGTTGAGCATTTCGAGCTCTACAATTTTGGTTTGGGGTTTATTTTTAGCTACTCGCAAAATTATGGCCTCGCCAGCCACTACCACTTCACATTATATGTAGTAAGTTACCACAAAGTGAAGGCAAAGACAGAGGGAGGTGGTAGGTCAGTGCCGACCCTACTAATATGACTTTGATTCTACACATCTTAATGTCTCCTTAGTCTGGTGGTTATTTTGTTGCTTCTCAAATTTTAGTTGTACGCGCGAGGGCCTGAGTTCAACTCCCCAAGGTGGTCGCATTTAAATATACTTGCTTAATGTTAATTAGCTTCTATGTAACCTTGACTTTGCACCCCATTATCCTAGTAATGCAACAAGAGAACAATACATTATGACCTTACAATTGCAACATCCCAATTTTTTTTTGTACTCTGACCGCGACCACTATCATAGAAAACACTGTGACTATGGTGAGCTATGGTGGGCTATGGTGGGCTATGAAGTTCAAGTCCAGGGTCCCACATTTCTCTGAGGTTAGTCAGTTTGCTATATCAGCTATGGCCACTATATAGGGCTCTGGTGCGCTATATGGTGCTCTGGGGCAACTTTGGATTTTCCTGATGCCGACAGATAGGTTTGATACAATCCTTCAAGACCTGTGGGGAGTGAGACCGCGAGCAGATGGTATCACCAGGAAGATGAAGATGGTACTTGGACTAAGCCGACGCATGTGCAATCGAATCAAAAAGGCAGTGAATTTGACGAGGAATTGTATCACCTCGATCCAGGAGAAGACACGGTAGAGGTATCAGCGAGGAAGCTCAACAGCTTTTTCCATGCTGCGAGCCTACAAGCCGCCGGAAGAACCTCGAGCTCGAGAGCACTGTGGTGGTTAGGAGAGAGTGAGATTCGGATCAAGGCCGGCAAGTGTTGATTCGCACATTTGATCCCATCACAGACCTTGCTCAGGACTGGGTGTCGCCATTAGATTGATGGCTTTATTAGGGGTCCAGAGGTTTATTCGGTCTTTCACGGTCTCTGTTATCTTGAGAAAATTAGGGTCTATATAAAATCATCATGAATTGGATGCACTGGCACCAGAGAGCACTGTTGTTAGCTGGCACATACATACACAATGGATCCCATTCATAATTTGGTGCTATATATATGATGTAGCCACCTGGCATACTTAATTTTGATGGCAGAATGATTGCAGGAAGGCCTTCACCGGTCATGTTGAAACCTACAGCTACTACTACCTGAGCTGTCCCACTACCGGGATATGTGCCATCGCTTGATACAGGCTTCCATTTGATAACCCAAGAGTCTTGAATTGATCCAAGCTTCCCAACCATGATAGCAATTCTGCATTATCTTGGATGTATAAAATGGTACCACTGAACACCATTCACCCTCTTTATAAAATTACATCTGTCTGTCTGTCCGTCTGTCCACAGCCTTTTCAAACTCCACTAATCTAATCAATCATCTCTTTAGGGCAGGTCCCGGGAACTGGCGAAGCGAAGTCTAAAAAGTCTGCTCAGCAAGGTCGGCTGCCTCAAACGAAGTGCTGGGGCGCAAAGCGCCCCAGCACACTCTTGTATTATATAAGAAAAGAGGTACATGACAACATCAATACTCACTTGTTAGGTGCCCTGCTGCTCCACTGTGGAATGCTTTATCAAAGTTGAATTGTCTGCCTGCAACCCTTGCATAAACAGTGATAAGCCCTGATCTTGGCTCTTCAATAAGGTTCTGTTGGACAGTTGGATTGCAGTCAACCTGACTGTACGGAGGTTGGTTTCCGTTGGCTGTTTCACATCCCGCAGAAAGTCCGGATGTTCTGGATGATTGCACCACAACCAAATGGTTTGAAGGAGGCCAATGTCTCTAACGAAGCCTTGAGAGTCCACAGGGACATCAATTAATGAAATGCACAGAATCATCAGAATGACTGCGGTCAGAAGTCCAAGCGAAATCTGTGCAAGAGTGAGATCAGCACGGCTTTGAGCCTTTGACTATAATGTCGCTCACAGCAGCTAACACCGTGGGCAGACCCCGTGGCATCTAACTTTTAGGTGCCTAAGTGGAAGGTGCATGGAAGGTGCATGGAAGGTGCGCCGGAAGTATCATGGGCAGTCACCGTGGCACCTGGCAAACAAATAGAAGACATCCAAGTCAGATGTCGGCACCATTGCCGTACTCGGCGCCTATGTAGGCACCCCTCAAATTGTTGCTCCCGGGATGGGCCGGAGCACATCCCGATCAAACATGCAGCTTTCGCGTGGCTGTGGCACTTCTGCCTGAGTACCTGCCTGCAGAGTGCTGGTGCACCTTCCACTTAGGCACCTAATTTTTAGGTGCCACGGGGTCTGCCCGTGGTGTAAATTTGCCTAAAGTTCAAGCCGAATAAGCAATAGATATTGTGATATTGTGTGAAAACCTTTCTTCTGTTCTATCTCACAAGTTTTATTCCTTGGCTGATAATTGTATTACCGACTAGCAGGCAGGTGGTGTTCCTGCTTCATATAAACCCCCTTGTTCGAAATCAAACTCCACTGTGAGTCCATTTAACTTCATATGGCCATCTAAATAAACGTAAAGAGATGCAGCGCCCGGAAAATAGTAAGATCACCTCTAGTAAGATCACCTCTGGCAAGATGGTCAACTAGCTGCCCAAGACATTGTAACTCTCACCTGTCCGCATTACTGAATAAACCAGAAACTAAATCTTCTGCTTAGAATGTCGGAATAGTGTCATTATATGAGTATCCTATATCTGGGACACAGTGAAAGGGATTAAATGCACCATGTCGCTGCCGAAGAGAGTTGAATACTGTATTATTTCATTCAATTCGACAGGGGGGGTGATGCGTGACACGTTGAACATATTCGACACTTCGACATGGACCGAGTTGGACCGTGACAACCGCAGAAAATTTGACAACGTCCCAAAATGATGCAGGGACATTGTAGAGCTGTTTGGGATTTCTGCGGAAGCAGGGAAATCCGGGCAGACTTTGGTTTAAATTAATCATCTCACAAATGGTTCTCACAGGGATTTTGTCAGATTTTATTGTGTTTAGGCTGATATCAAGCTAAAACTTGACAAAAGACGGAAGATGTGGCCAATGTAAACACAGGAAATGCACAAGGGATTTATCTGTGGCTTCTTACTGCTGAAGACGCTTTTTTTAGAATTTCGTGACGTCGAACCTATTCGACAACCCCCCTGTGACGTGTGACAACGAATCAAGTTCGTAATCGACAACCCCCCGCGTGATGCGTGACTGTCGAATTGAATTTAATAATACAGTATTGAGGACTGTTACCCAAGAGTGCAGATGATATCCAACTGGACGAGGTCTTGAACATGCTTGGGTGAAGAGATGAACCGCTGAGTGTTGACCTGGCTATAGTTCCAAACTGAGGCACCAATGACTTGGAGCACCGAATAAATCCGAGTCGTGAAATATTGTTACGGAACCGAGGCAGTTGGTCCCAGATAGATTGTTTGCTTAAGATGATGGGAAAATCCTGGTTGCCTTCGGAATTGATAACCACATTTGTGGTGTAGAGGATAATTGAATACCGTTCCTTGTAGGCCCAAAAGTGAGTCGGTTTAAGGATTGAGAGCATGTTTGAGTCTGATAAACTAAAATAAGAAAAAAAACAGGCTTTACTTAGGAAGTGTGACATACACAGTAATAGAGAGAGCGTTCCGATGGTATCCAAAGATACATTCCAGACTCCGTGAGTGGAGATGTCATTGAGCACCGCAGACAGATATCCACAAGTAATGTTGAATCCTGTAGCTAATATCTGTGCCTCTCCACTACTCGGTGTTGCATGCTGCAGGATCTCATATAAACTGCCATTGAACAGGCCAGGCATCCCGGTATCACCTAAAATTCCAGTCTATTGCAGAAATTGTGGAGGAAAGCTTGTTATGAAATCATGGGTTGAAATAAGATGATCTGTTAAAGGGATCCAGGGTTCACGTCATTCTTACCCACTTTGTGGTGGTTGCATTTACAAATTCGGGAGTCCCAAAGGTACTGGCCAGGACAGGGACTGTAGTATTAAATGTTTGAACTGAGAGTATTTCTGGTACGGTCATATGAAGAATTGAGATGCACCAGAGGTGTTGTAGTGGAGGCCGGGAGCCGGCACATAGGTTCGTCAAAAGGGTCGGTGATCCGGTATGGGTAGAATGATTTAGCGAATATAAAATGAGGGAAAAACCTCGGTGGCTGGAGTCGCATAGACGGTCGAGAAGAGAGCGTCGATAGACTAGGAAAACAGTGTAAAAATAGTGCAGCGTCGTAGGTTGGAATCGAGAGGTTTGGGTGGCTGAACTGCCCACTGGTGACTTTCAGAAGACTGAGGGGCGAGGGCTCTGTTGAGGCCTCTGGGTGAAAACCCTACACTGTTCATGAAAGAAGAGGTGTGAAGCAAGGTATGTATTACATGGTATTCATGGGTCCGTATTTACGAACCAACAAACCATGTAAGCTAAATAGGGGTAAAAGGTATAAAATGCGAAGAAAATCTGAATAAATCTGTCCGCGTAAGTTGGATAGGTACTTTGCTGCATAGACAACGTCCGGGAGTATTGCATTGGGGCGATGAGAGGAGCGAGGGTAAAGAATGATCTTTGCCCTTCTTGTATGAGCTGAGTACAACACTGCACACCAGTGTCCATGGCAATCATGGGATGGCGCTATCAGCGGGAAGGCGAACACTACAGTTACTTGATAATCATTGTAAATCACTGCAGGGGGGGAGGGGGGGTATATTATACTCGTGTGTTCCACAATGCAGTGCGGATTCTTTGATGTTTCATCTCAATATCAATCATGCAATGCTGCTGTTCGGGAGATGAACGATCCAGCCACTCGTCGATAATCATGGTAATGCAGTGGACATTCTCTTTCGAATTCATTGTTCCAAGGCAATATCAATCATGCAATGTTGCTGTTCGGGACGTGAACACTTCCGTTCCTTGATAACGCAGTGGGAATTCATCGCCTATGTCCTAGATTAGCTGCATTATTGATGTTCTACCACTGATCTAGACAAAGAGATATATAAGAGGCAGTGAGTTTGTCATGGGAGTTAACTTTTTGGCTTGCAAAAGTGGCTTGCGCCTGCGCGGAATGGCTTGTTTCGGGCGGGGGCGTGCATTTGGGTGGAATCAATTACCCCACACCAATATTCCCCTCCAGCATTATGATTTTGTGGACCCCACGCTTGTTAGCTACTGGGTGATGTCTGGCGGACCGAATCTCAGACCACATCGCTGTTATCCAGCTCGTTTTATTTTTAGATGATGGACAGTTTTGCCGAAACAAAAGCCAGTTTCGCCTTGCCGTTCTGAATCCTAGTCAACCCCGTCGATCTCCCTCGGTCAGCAGACATTCCGTTCTGTGCGAGATCTGATATTTTACAGTACGGTGGGAATAGACTCGCACATACAACGTAACTCAGTATCGTGTAAATATGGCACTGAAAAACTAACAGCATCCAGCTGATAGAAGATATATCCGGGGCGATGAGCTGGCGGATCCAGGCTTCTGTCTGCGAAGGATGCAGTTGATCAATTCCGGCCCCGCAGCACAATCAAAACTCGCAATTCTTGAAACGATCATCATGCTTCGCATGAGAAATATCTCGCGCCTGCCGTACATATATATCCTCAGACGGTCGCCAGATGATCCCCCGCATCTTCTCTCTTTCCTCTCGCCTCCTCCTCTGTTCTGGAGATCCATAGGCAGCTATGTCGGATGCGGTCACCATTGTGATTGATGACACAGCACTTCTAAATCAGCCGGACAACTTTGTCGGTGACACGGGTGGCTGGTTCACAACAGATTCAAGTGCACTGGACCAAGGCTTCCCAAGCAACTACAATGACACAAACTTTTCTGAGGATTCTACGCCGTTTGGCCAAGGAGCTTTGCTGTTGTCATTTGAAGGTCAACATTCAATTGTCCCATCCATTCGCTGGCATTGATCCCCATGGTCAATAGGGATATCAGTGTCGCTCTTTGGAATTACACCGCCTGCCCAATTCAACCAAACGTTCGGGATTGGAAACTCTGCCCTGGGTCATGTTAATCTCAGCGATCCTAAGAATTACACATCCTTCAAATATCCAGTTCCGTCACATGGAGGCCAGTTCTACACATCTGGCATGCTGGCGGGTCCAGAGAAATTGACAATCGGGATTACTGGGGCTCGTGGCCTTGCTGTCGATTATGCATTGGTCACGATTGGGGAGTCTACTGTTTTACGAGGACAGACAATCCTTGTTGACGACTCGAGCCCCGAAATAATCTGGAATGGCAATTGGACTGTTAAAAAAAATTACACCTTGCCAGTCCCATGTGAACTGGCCCTCAATCCACGTTCCGACACATTTACTGACTTCACTGCCAATATGACACCTCACGGCAACAGTAGCCGTTTCAGCAGTGTCGTCGGGGATTCTTTCACATTTCACTTCGCAGGCGAGTAACCTTTGCTTCTACTGAAACAAAGGCGAGTAATTACACTGCGATGCACAGGGACATCCATTTTGGTTTCCGGGATAACTCCGGGTGATGACCAGGGGCTAGATTGGGTTCTGGGGATGAACTTCACCCTCGACGAAAATACCACCACCACCACTTTCCTTCGCGATTCCGCATATATCAGCAAGCCTCACTTCACGTACTTTACCTCCCATAGGTTGAAGTCGGGAAATCATACTCTGGTGGCAAAAATCATCAATGTGGCTGGGAGTCAGTCACCCAGGGCTAACATTGATTATATCACCTACACCCCCTCTTTCCTCACCCTCCACGACAAGCCTGACTTTGGTGCGTCTCTTGCGAATACAACCACCCAGATCCCTGGCCAGCCAAGTAACACGCCGAGTCCTACGGTTGCTCCAAGGAGCGGGCGAACACAATCACACGCGGGTGCTATTGCTGGTGGTGTACTTGGAGGCTGCTGCGTCATGCTTCTCGTCGTGTGGTTGGTTTGGAGGACAGCTGGGCAGCGCAAAAGGAGGAGCGAGCAGAGACTGATGCTCGGTACGTGTACTATCAACTTGGATATTCAACCCGATCTTATTGTGAATCTCAATAGCCGCTGATCCATTCAATGAGCAGCAGCCCTCAATGATCAGCGGCGAGGCAACCTCTAGGTCAGAAAAATATCGGGCTCCTGGCCTTCAGATATCAGCTCGATCTCCTCCTACGGTTGATGTCATGCAAAATGAGGGCCGGCCGCAATCGGCGTCCCCTTCAGCCGGAGAGAATAATGAGCATACGGGAGATCAAACTTTGGCCGATCAGGTTCGAGAGTTGCAGTCACTGACCAGAGAACTCCGAAGCCACATCGTACCGCCATTATATGAAGGAATTGACTGACTGAGCTAAGTTAGGGTCCTGTTTTTTTTTTGACTCTG
This sequence comes from Mycena epipterygia, assembly GCA_029281465.1. Taxonomy (NCBI): domain Eukaryota; kingdom Fungi; phylum Basidiomycota; class Agaricomycetes; order Agaricales; family Mycenaceae; genus Mycena; species Mycena epipterygia. The sequence continues at coordinate 386,136 of JARJCQ010000020.1, forward strand.
GGCTGTCAACATGTTTATGAACAGCGGTTTATATACCCGGTTTTTAATGTTTCTGGCGAGATTTCCTGTGTTTAATTAGGTCACATGTATGGTTCAGTGATTTTTGAACCGCGGGGTTGGGGGAGTATTACCCAAAGCAGTTAAGTCTGATTGTACACAATTCAGCCCGAGTTACCGTTGGTGAAAATTTGATTGTCTATATTACCCACCGACCCAGCCTGTTTCGGCTGTGTCAGAACAATTCAACCAAAATGGGCCGACCCAGTCGATCCACGGCATCTGGAATTAGCAACGAAGCTGCCGGGGGCGTAGGGCACCTCAGTGATGAGGCTGAACCGCGACATCGACGTTTTTTGCACCTTTTAGGGCCTGGATTATGAACATGTTTAAATACACGTCTTGGTGGGTCCAGTTGTGTAGGAACTGAAAGGTTCGACCTACTCCTTTAATACCTCAAAGGGTCGTCATGCTGATTCCTTCACAACATTCGGTCTCTTCTACTTGAACGATGTGTCACCATAACCAGACATGTGTGTGACCACACTTCTGGTATTGAGTCGGAGAAGTACGAGGAAGCCACGGCTCTGGGCTTCTCAGAGATGCGGAGTCATTTCTCAACCAACATGGCAAATCAGCGCCTCATTGCTCTCCAATGATACTGACAACGCGCCACCCTCGGGTGATCTCACAGAACTCAATTGCTTCTGTGACGGTGTTTAATCAGGCCCATGAGCGGAGGGCTTCGCCTGTTGGGAAGCATCGTCGCGCAGTAGGTCTGGGACGCCCAGCGTGATGGATGTCGAGCCAAATATGTGAAGCGCTGGATGGGACAACAGGCGATGCGCAGAGTTTTGTCCTGATGACATTAGGAAATCAAGGAGCACTGGGCTCTGTATTTTCAACACTTCGTGAACTGGAGCGGAACGTATTCAATTTTCATTGATTCAAGAAATTTCCGGCGGAGTTGCAATGGTTGTTGGACCTCAGAAAGTTCCGGCCCTGTGGCGAAAGAAGATTCCTCACTCGCCTGAACGAGCGTGAGTAGTGGCATAGCCCCATCGGCCGGGCCGCGCGTCTACAACGCCACGGTGCTGTTGAGTTCGGAAGCAGAAAAGGGGCCCTGGATCGGGACATTTGCCGAATACAACAAGCCACAAAAGCCCTGGCGGTGGATTGATTTCAAGTCAGCACATCGCGGGACAAAAAAGGTGTTAAGCCTCCTGCTGCGCTCGCTTACCGAGCGATTTTTTGTGTAATAAAGCGATGACTTAATTACGACCTTCTTCGGGAACGGACACGGCCTTGTCGTGGACGTTCAGTCGAGTCACTGCGGATACAAACCCGCGTTGCAGTGTGGACGTCTAGTGGAGCCACAAAGTCTCACACTTGACAGAACATCACGCTCAGTGAGTGGCCGTTTCCGCCGTTCACAGCGGAATCATAGGCCGCCAGGTCGCTCAATTCATAAATTGAATGCTATGGTTAAACAACCGCGAACTCCTGTGATACAGTTGTTAACGGTCGAGGGCTTACCTCGAATCAGTCGAGAACTTCAATACGTCGACGTGAAGACGCAAGCTTAAGCCAACCCGTCCCGTAGTCATGCCCGTAGTTCGAAAAGACCCTCAGATGGGACACATCGGAGGGACAATGATTGTCAGTTCGCCAGTTCTCGAAATATTTGGTCGCGCAGCGATTACAGCGCAATGCGGCGCGGGGAAGGGCTGCAGGCAAGGGCTGACAAAGGCTGGCATGAGCCTAGGGAACAGTCTAGGTCCAGTTTCCTGAGTCTAGGGAAGGCGCGATCCCAAATGCGAAGAAAGCTTGACGAATCGGTGAAATTGATGGCAATCGCGCGACTGAGAGTAGGCAGGCTGAGCACTTGTTGGATGGCGGTTTGGACACAGAACGGTACCTCAGCGTCGTGACAAAGACACGCATGTTCCGGCTGGGTAAATGGGAACTCGCAGATCGCGGTGATTCTTTCGAGCGGGAGTGCTTGCGACTCGAGATGAAGGCTGCTGATGTGGCGGATGAGGTGCGGGGAACTGTACAAGATGTCCTGAAGGCCACAGGTCGTTCCAACTCGGCCAATGTGACTCCATACGAACTTGTCTGAAAATCTGAACCCGAGATGCGGACGCCCAGGCATGAGAAACCAAGGCACATGCCCTCAGGTCGGAGCGGGGCGAATCATGGAGGAACTATACAGTGGTCCACCAGTTCCTGGATTCGTAAGGGGCTCGTTAAATCAGCCTCGTTTCTTGCATTGTGGTGCGAGGGTTTGAACTAGCAATGTGGGTGGGAGAGACAAAATGCCACGTAACGCCGATCACGATTTGCGAGGTGCCGAGGGGTGCCATCGTCCCACACCTCCTCCTTTACAGCTTTAAGACATTCGAATGGTCCCAGGAATAGATTTGAGAAATCAAGGAGGGTATAGAGTTATTGATTTGCAGCTCCTCTGTTTTCTTTTTTCTTCCGGCTGTCAGGATGCAAGCTTTCCACATTCCCTCTCCTCCGGTCTTGGCTAAGACTGCCGGTGATGCTCAAGGCTAGTCCAGATCTCGGATAATTCATCAATTCATAGCTATAGGAATCCAGCGGCACGTCTCGTCTTTCTTTGATTAATTTCTTACGCGCCAAGAAACTAATCTTATCTTGTCACAGTGACGGAGCGTCACATTGCGACAATCAGTCACACCTCTCCTTGCAAATGCTCCCATCCTTGGTCGTGTCCTTCGAAGTGACCATTCTGGAAAAACAGGCGCTCTGTGTGACTCCAGTCAAGCCGCTGGATGGCTTGTGCGTGCCACGTGCAAGTGAGAAAACACCAGGCCGCAGCCCGCCAACAGCGCATCCGTCGACGCGCGGATTCGCATGTGCGTCATTGTCTTATCACTTGCCCCTTTTCTAGCTCTTTCTTTTTCATCTCCCATTCGGTGATTGTTTCCGCCGCACAGCGCATAGAACGCACCTGTGGCTCGCCGTCCTGAATAAACCCACGGCTAGAGGCACGTTTCAAGCCCCGCTGTCCGCGCAGGCGCAGGTTAAGGTGGGCCTACGCGAGATGCTCGCACGTTATCGGGGCGCTGTACGAAAGGCGGAACGCGAGCGTGATGAGCGTCAGGGCCGAACCGTGCGTGCGCGCTACCCCCAGTGTGCTCTGCACGCCCGCCGCGGCCTAGGTCAGTGGTGGCCACCAGGAGATGCGGGCGGAGGGGTATATCTCACCGCTGAATTTGCGCTGGGATACAAAAAGGGCAAGAGGATATGTCCGACTCTGTGCACATATCCATCCTTGTGTTTTCGCTGACCTCCTTGAAATTCTCAATTCTCGACTGCAACCCTTCCGTCAGATTGAGCGCATCTGTGTCCATTCTTCATCCCACCTCCACGTCACCTCCCTCTGCGCCATTCTCCAGGGCTGAGGTCTGTGCAGCGGGGCGGGCTTATCTTTTGGAAACTTGCCAGCATACAGGAATCACTGGCCTTATGCAGTTCTCAATTGTCTGCTTTGCGTTACCGCGCCGTACCCTGTCTTAACCCCTAGGCACGTCGTATACGCTGTTCCTGTCCTCCTCTTCTGGTGCTGCATGCGGGGTGCTTCATTTGAGGCATGAAAAGTGTTACAGCACGTTAATTATGCACTGCTTGGGTATACTGCAGCGAAACTCAAACCAAAACTCGGCGGCAACCTCCCGGATCTTTGTTATTGTCACCAGCACAGACACAACTCCGCTAGGAGGACCAACTTTAGCGAAGTTAACTAACAGATGGTGATTATTCACAGTGAGTCGTACGGGAGGAGAATCATGCTACACAGTTCCAACGTAACCAGACAAAAGATAGCTCGAAGGTTCAACTTTACACAGACAGTTTAATTAATAGCACCATTCGTGACACACTGCGGGCAAGGTACATTAGAACCACTGATTTGAATTGGAGTTTTTGATGGTTTTATATTTAATGACTTCAATATATTATCAGCTGATATTATTGTGATTGTATCGCTATTTAACAATACTATCACTGATATCATCGTGATAGCTGATAAAATCAAGGCAAAATCAGACTGAAATCATTGATAGTTTAATGAAAGCATTAAATATAAAATCACCAAAAACTCCAATTCAAATCAGTGGTTCCAATGTACCTTGCCCGCAGTGACACAGTCTAGCTGATGCGATGAGAACAAATAATTGAATGAACTGGCGGGTGGAGCACAATCTGGCGAAATACCATGTTAACTTATTTACCTACCATACTGTCACTCACCAGATCAAGTTCAAGTCAACTCAGGGCAACTCCTGATCTGGTCTACCTAAATGTTACATAGAGCCCAAGATATTATATAGAGCCTAAGATACTCACCTGACCTTGCTTTGTAGTTCGGAAAGCAGTTGTACAGAATTAGATGGTGTTAGCGACATACCCGAGTGGCTTACAGCCGTTTGCAAAATGGATGACAGTCGGCATAAAAAATAAATAGAACAAGTTTTGATCTGGCTCTTTGCCGAAGGCACAGCCCGTGCAATTCTCCACCGATCTGCTCGTCTTTGGTGCTGTTCGAGAGGTATTAACCAGGGCTTTCGATTAGTACCCTGAACAGTGTGTAATTCGCGAAATTGTAGGTCGTCAAACTTCGCTTCCAGTGACTACAACCATAACTTGTTTCTCTTATTACTCTGTCAAATCTAAACCAATTCTCTCGAGATCGGTTGCGTCTAAGAGGCAATGTGGTGGCATATGCTTCCACGAGGAGAGAAAATGGCTTGACCCTGAAATGGCCATTGTACATATGATTGGTCAAATAAATCAGAGGTTCGCACGGCACAAAGACTAAAGACCACTGCGACACAATTTGACCCCCCCGAGGATGGATGCCAAGGCTGCAGCTTTCGAACGCACACAGAATCTAACAGATCCATTGGAAGCTGACGGAGCATTGAGCAGGACAAGATTCGGTTGGAAACCAATTTTGAGTACCCCAAATTTTACAAATTACATGCTCCACCGGGCACGAATAGAAAGCCCTGTTTACGCCCTTTAGAACGGTACCCGAACCGAACAAATTTGTTGAGAATTGAATGAGGTACGTGGTCAGAAAAAGGTCACATCAAAAGTTCTTTTATTTATTTTGCGCCGACTGTCATCAATTTTGCAAACGGCTGTAAGCCAAAGTCACCAAATTTTGAAGTAGGCCGCCCCGCAGTGCCGCGGTAACAGCACAGCCACCGCCGCGTCACTGCCGCCTCAGCGAGTGCGGGGCAACCGCGGCACTTTCACCCAGCCCAACTCGACATTCACGGGCCGACGACGAATGGGGAATTTTTGTCTTCAACGCGCTTCCGTGAACATTGATGTCGATCTGGGTCTGACTCAGTGGCTGGCTGAAACACCTCCGCAGCAAATTACTCTGGATTGATCAACAGTTGCCGGAAATGTACGAACCAGGCCGCGAGAATGAATGGAAATGAATGGAAAGTGTCGTGGCAGGCGTTTCAGTTACCTAAAGAAATCGCCAAGTGCGCTATGCCGCGATGCCGCGCAACAGCTGCTTCCCTCGGATTCCTCTTGCCAAACTTCTCGGCAGTTCTGAGTACGTTACTTAGTAACTTACGGATCAGGTGCGGGCATGACTCATTGACATTTAAAGGCCAAGTGCAGACGTCCACAGTCCTGATCCCCACATGTTGCTGCTCAGTCTTTTAGCGCCCTTGGTCCAGTTCGTTTGCATTACTGCATCTCCCACGATCCGGCTTGGGAAAACGACCCTGGTCGGAGTCGATATTCCTACGTTTCAGCAGGATCTTTTTGCTGGTCCGTGGTGTGCAGTAATTTTAGCTCGAATCCAGTTAATGATCTGCTCCAGGTATTCCTTTCGCGGAACCTCCTCTTGGCAATTTACGCCTCAGGCCTCCGGTGCTGAAGACATCTCTCGCAGCAGGTACATTCAATGCGATCGCCTTTGGACCTGCCTGCCTGCAAACGGCGGTGCCAGGGGTGCGCTATGTGACATTTCCTCCTAGCCACTCCGCTCATAGAATCACCCGTCGTAGGGTTTTACGCCTGCCTCAATGTCGGAAGATTGTTTGACTATCAATGTTTTGCGTCCTACCGGGACCCCGGCCAATGCAAAACTCCCAGTAGTGAGTGTCGGTTTGGATGTGGAATAACTGCGTATTCAAAGACGTGTACAAGATGTTTTGGACGTGATTATTCTTCGTGCACCTCGTCATACAATGGACTGACCACATGTCCAGATATGGCGGTGGGTTTGACTCAGGATTTTCAGAGATCTACAATGCAAGTTCACTTGTCGCTCAAAGTGTGGCTCGTGTACGTTCACTAAATCTTCCAAAAATTCGAGCTCATAATTTCCAAGGGAACGCCTGTGATTCACGCCAGTTTTAACTACCGCCTGGGACCCTTGGGATTCCCGCAAGGACAGGAAGCTGACAACAGAGGCGCCCTGAACTTGGCCCTCAAGGATCAGCTTGCCGCCCTTGAATGGGTCCAACTCCACATCGGAGCTTTCGGCGGCGACAAGGACAAGGTGCATCTTCTCCTCTAGTTTCATGGCATTTGATTTCACATCAACAGGTCACCGTCTTTGGAGAGAGCGCGGGCTCAATAATGACCACCATTTTGTTTTTGAATTCTCCAATCACTTCATTGGCCAGAGCAGCGGTGCGCTGAAAATGTTCCATTACATTCTCCAGCCCACATGATTTTTCAGATCTTTGAGTCTGGGTCTCAAGCCACCCTTCCTTTATACACCCCCGAGCGTCGTGAGGCCACATGGGAGACATTTGTCCGCGGTGTCCCGTCTTGCGCCTCACTAGCTACATCTGGTTCAACATTTGGATGCTTGCGTTCCGCAAACACAACGGAAATATTCGACGGCCTGTCAGCTGCTATGACAGCGGGGATTGAACAATTCCCATGGCAGCCTGTCATTGACGGGCCTGAGGGACTCATTCCTGACCTGCCGTCCGTGTTGTTCGAACGCGGGCAATTTGCTCGACTGCCGTTTATCGCGGGAACAAATCTAGATGAAGGTGAGATGTCAAGTCTTATTTCCCTGCTTTTTTCTAACCATGTATTAGGCACTTCCTTCACTGATCCCACCGTCAATTCCAGCGTCGGAATCTTCGAATCACTGGTGGCGCAGTATTCTCCCTCCGTGTCCCCGCCGACTCTCGACAAATCTATTCTAGCTTTGTTGAAGCTCTATCCCGATATCCCGAGTCTAGGTTGGTGCCTATACATAATGCGTCTGACGGCTACTCCTTCATTCCCTGCATCTCAGGCTCGCCTTTCAACACCGGGAACCAGACGTTCGGATTAAATAGCCAATACAAACGCGCCGCAGCAATACGTCAGCACTCTTCGCCGCGTACACATAAAATAACACTGACCTGATTCCGGATAGTCGGAGATCTATGGTTTCACTCGCAACGCCGGCTCTGGATGGAAACGGCCGCCCATGCAGGAGTACCCACTTTTGCGTACTTGTTCACCCAGCCAACTGTCGCAGGGTCGCCTGCACTTGGTGGTCAGTCTCTCCTTGTATTACCCCGCTGGCGATCCACCTCAGCGGACCTTCGCCCAGTTTCCCATGGCTCCGAGGTTTTCTATGTTTACGGCGCCCCAGTCGATCCCTCTCCTTCCTCCATGCTCATGGGCCAGCTGATGCCTAATTACTGGATTTCCTTTGCCACGAGCCTTTCCCCGAACGACGGCCTCGGACTGTCACGTAAGTTCCTATTTGAACGTTGAACACTTGGTGACAAGTGGGTCCATGTAGGTCCTGAGTGGCCGCAATTCACGCCAAACAATAAAGTGAGTTCTGACTTTTGCGTGAAGCGGAGCTGTTGAAAGTTCCTCTTCTAGGTTGTGATCCAGCTCAACGGCGCTAACACGACTGTCATCCCGGATGACTACCGCAAAGGTAACCGAGTCCAACGAAATCCAGAAGTTGAATGTACTGAATCCGGGGGAACAGAGCAAATGGCGTTCATCAACTCGGACCCCGCTATCTGGCACCATTGATAATAAATCATGTTGAGCTGCCCAGCCTCAAGCGAATACCTCGTACATATTATTACCAGAATGAAAAACTGTCTATCGTGATCACTTTTTAAGAGTGCAAAGTTCTAGAGAACGACCAAATCAGGGCCCCCGATGAGATTGTTGAAGCTCAACACAAAGTAAAATATTTGGTGTCTTAAAGCATGCTCTCGCGAATGAAAGAATCCCGCATAGTAGGATACCGAATGTGGCTTGTGCACAGATTTTCCCACGGTTCGATTCCGACCCCCAATCATCCCTTGCGCATTTATTGAATAATGAACGGAGGCGTTAATTTCGTACGGACAATGCACATTGCCGAAGATCACGCGAACTGGGTTCGAAGTACTAACTTGCGGGATTCCCGGGTCAGAATTAATATATATCAAGGTGCACGTGCGTCTCGATCATTATCAAATCCCTGAAACCGAAGCTCGCATGCGGTCAGAAGGATGGAGTACGTTTGGGATTTGGAAATAACGGGAGTTTGGGAGGCCGGCGGTGTGATCGGCGGTGTGATTGGTAAGCGGCCGGTGTAACGGCAGGTCATAGTCCACTGCTATATACAAGGATCAATATCCTCCTATACTGTTCGCAAGTAGGTTTATCGGCCTCTCTGCCCTTCAGGTGCACAAAATGATCAAATATAGTACATAAAATGCATCTGCGATGTCCAATAGTATTTTAATCCATATACAGAGGGAGAACAATATCTGGACGGCAAAACTATATATTTAGAAGTGTCGTGCTTCGTTGTAGGACCCGAGGGATTTAACTAAAACACCCGCCACATACATCTGTGTCTCTGCGCGGTGACTAATGACCTTTACAGACATCTGCAAGCTTGAACATAAAATGCGGCCCATTATTTAATAAAATTGATCTCTGTAGCTGGGCCAGAGAATCCTTCCAAAGCGACGAGTGCAGATAAGGTTTAGGTCGCCGATATTTTTGTGTGCTCATGAAGAGCCATGAGCAAGCGACCAGCGAGCGAGCCAAGGATGGAAGATGTTTCAAACTCCGACGGTAATGCCGGCAGCGCCGCTGGAATTGATGGTGGTGTGTTTGCCGGCATTTCCAACTCCCAAACTTCCTAGAAGGATGCGAAGGGAAGGAGATGAAAAGGGGCGGTGGCTGGGCCCCCGTTCTCAGCTGCAAGACAGCTCGACCGATCAACATGGTGTTGTAGCATCCGTGATAATATTGTTCTCGTATTTCCTTGGAGTCACCAGACCCTATTTTTTTGGCCTATATCGGTTTCGGAAGTGCGCCATAATCACGAAAATCAAACGTATCATTCGAGGCGAATTGAAGAACCTTGAAGACTAATTAAACCACTTCGCATGCATCCCCTCGATCAGTTCGGTGGCAACTAGCGAAAGTGACTTGGATATATCACCACGGAAAGTGCGCTGAAGCTGGACAGAATATCGAGACATAGAAGGCAGTACCCTGGCCCTGTGCCCATTACATGAATTTCACTGCCGCCATCATGTTGGGACCAAACGTAGGATGTAAGGGGGCGTTAAGATTTACCGTGATGGCCGGACCATATTTTTATGCTGTAGTTGAAAGCAGCAACAAATGCTCGTAGAAGAAACTCTCTTGATGTCTAACCACCACCCCCGTCCTCCTTGGATTCTCTCCCGCCCAGCGGCGGCACAAAACAGAATAAATATTAGGCTGGAACCCGGCTGATATGCCGGATAGCCTATCAGGCGTTCGCCGCTGCTTGCCGCGATGTCTACGAACTCCCCGCGGCCTGCGGAACGTTTGGATTTCAGAACCACGGAACAACGACCGAGACGCCGTCCACAGCCTCGATCACTGATCCGTGAGTGACACACGTGGCTGCCCCCGCTCTCGACGGATTACTCTCAGAAACAGTCCGGAAAACTAAGAAAGAACGACAGGGCCATAAATGGCCTGAGAATCATAGATATAATATTGATTTTATCTAGCACTTATAGACCTTCGCACCGGCCACTATCTTAGGTTTATGTTGAGCATGTTCTCCGAGTCCACTGACCTGATGAACGTACCTGCCGTGGCGACCGGAGCGAGGCAATGCTGCTCCACAAATTCGTACATCTGGTGAGTCATGGACCAGAGTGTCCCGCCGTGGCGGCCGGAGCAAGGCAATGCTGCTCTACAAATTCGTACATCCCAATCAGGATCCTCGGAACCGCGGTCGATTTCCAACACGGTTCCCTCAAGTATCGACAGATAAATAGAGGGAGGCCAACGGCTCAGACCCCAGAACCATTCCCGGTCGTCCTTCGTTGAACTCACAGTTCCAATTTCGCTTCTTGCAATTTCCCACAACCCTCGCAAGTCCATAGCTCTTTGTCCTGCGATATTAGGCTGACATTCGGGGAGCAGACGACTCAACGACTCGGAACAATCATGCTCGCTTTCAAGGTCCTTTGCATCGCTGCCACAGCTCCCCTGCTCGCCTCAGCCGCCTATGTCGTCGACACCGGGATGACCGCGAGGGACCTGGTCCCAGTGCTGTACGTGAAAACTGAGCTCGAGCGCTTCGAGCACAATACCAGCGCGACAATCGAGAAACGCACCGACATCACCGATTGCATCAAATACGTGCAGTCGGGGCAGGCCTGCTTTGAAATCACGAGTAACATCCGCACCATCGGCTCCACCATCGCCACCGTGGCCTTCGGGAGCTCCAGCGCCAAAGATTGCAGCGTGCACACCGGATCCATCGATGGCGTCCAGTGGCGCTACTTCGGGACCGGCCCAGGCAGCGAATGTGATACCTCGGCGGAGCTCAAGACGATCCGCGGCGCTCTCGACGCGTTTCTGCAGGATTCGGTGCAAGGGGAATGCCAGGAAGTGTGTCTCCAGATGACCCATGGCGGGACATGGACGGGCTTCCTGTCCGTCTCCCCCGTGGGTTCCCCCGCCCCATCCGACTGCGGACCCAGTGGCTATGGTTCGTGCGCCGCGCACGGCGATTCGACCGATCTTGGGGCCCGTGCTGAAATCAACAACGCCTAGGCGAGCATGGTGAGTTTCCAGCATCGACGGTTCAGGGATTGAACTCACCGGTGCTGTAGCCCAGATTTATGGAAGCAGAAACAGGATGCATCGCCAATAATCGCATCCTTTCCTCAGTCCAGTCGAGTATAGATCTACCGCCCGTGCTTTTGACTCCCGTTTGGTATTAACCACCCCTTCATTTAATTGTTCTGTGTGCCGACGATGAGAGTGAGAACAACGAAATGAGTGGATCAACTCGCTATCGAAGCTGCGGGCACGCACTACAGCAGAAACTGCCTAGAGATGGAAGGGTACAGGGTGTGCATCGAAGCAAATATACTAACGTAAATCATCAATGCAGGTAATTGCGATCGACGAGACGATATTACGAGCACTAGGCGTAGCACAAGGAAATTAGTGATGCTGGAGGCATTAATATTTGTTGCCTCCGACCTTGATACACGAGCCAGGGTCGGCGTATAGAGGCGCCGTGAGCCAAAGACTGGGGGAAAAATAAGATTCAAGAGCAATGCTCCCACACCGCACATAGAGTTACCGCCTACCTTTCTAAACACTTCATCGACCACCCATTTTAAATACAAATCATTTGTCTGCACCGAGGATAAGCGTGAGACTACACCGGGGTGAAGTGAATTATTCTATTATGGAAGTTGTGGGTCGACCACTAACGTCGGTATCGTACCCAAAATGAAGATTGAACTAAAGTAGACATTAAACGTTTCATAACGTCTGTAAGGGCTCCCACGGGATTCGTCCCATCAAAGGAGTTCCATACAATCAAAAGTTCTTTTTGATTTTTTATTTCCATAGGTTCAAGAATGGAAAATTCATCAATAAACTTGCAAAAATGGATGAATATTTTTCTTGGATTTTATTTTCAAGCGGGTGACTTCCCATAAGAATGAGTGCTTGCTGAGGCAGCTGTCGGGACCCATCAACTTTAGGACTTGAAAACATACAGGATTTAACATGAATCTATTCAAATCTGTAGGGGGGGTACCTACCCCCCAATAGATTTTATTAAACGGAATAGACTGTTCTGGCAGCTGGTGGGTGATATTGCCCTCCATTTGACGTGCAAACTTCCAAATTGGTAGCCTATCCCTGAGCATTAGTATGGCCGACGTCGGGGCTGCATTCCGACCCTCGCACGGGGAGAAACACAAGTCTAGATTATTTATTATTTTATTATGGGAACGCAAGAAGTTAATCCACGACACGAATTTTCCGGAGATTGATCCCATCGTTGGCAATCTCAAACAAGCTCTGATAGTCTTTTATGCTTATGGGAAGTCACCCAGTTTGAGCACAAAATAAATTTATAGGGCGCCGGAGACGGATTAAACGCGTGTGTTATGAGCAGGTGATGGAATGTCACACCTCTTCTGTCTTCCTCTTCCTGTCTTCCTCCATGCTGCAACGCGCACACATCAGCAAGAACTCCTGTTCTGCAGAAACAGCTTGGATCCACGAAACGAGAGCTCAGCAAATCAATCCCCTGTGGTCTTCAAATCATTGATCTGATCGTGAATCGTGCTACTCCTTGCAGAAACCACAAATACCGAGCTTGCTCAAACACAAGCCAAACGTCCGAGGAAGCTTATGTGGCTATAATTTGATTTATGAGATGTGCTTATCTGGCAATAAACCCCGTTACAATTGTTTGCAGGTATGTGATCGCTTATCATGTCGACAGCTCATTTCTGAAAATACGGACCATCTCCCGGCATGGTGCGGACCGATTTCTCGACATCAGCAAAATGATATCGGGCCAAGATAAAGCACGCTTACAAAAAACAATTGAATGGGTGAGTGTGATTATGACTGCACTCGGAAGTCCATGACTGCAACAGATAGCAAAAGAAGCAAAATACTTCCAGCGTTTCGAAAGGCGCTGGCTAATCCACGCATTGTTGAAACAATATCTCGGCAACTTGCAAGATAAATACAAGAAAACAATCGGCACGTAACGCGAAGCCGAGGCCAACAACACTGATGACTGGAGTGCTGTTGCTCATGGTGGTGACGGCGGTGATGAAGAAGAAGCTGCTGCTGGATCCGAGGATGAGGATCTTGCAATGGAGGACGATGCTGGCAATCATGAGAATGTCAATCTCAACGAATTTTATGGCAGCAATGGAGGCAGAGAAGACGAGGCTGAATTCGACTTCGAACAAGGCAATGAATATCATTCTGAGCCTGAAGATCCACCACCTCTGGAGAAAAATAAGGTCGGTTGTATTTATTCTGTGATATACCACGTTGAATTCATATTCAGGAAAATATATCTCCTAAGAAGGATGCAGACCCCTCCAAAGGTTAGCAATCAGATATCAATAGAGTATATGCGCTGACCGCCTCCCACAGAAAACGAGACTGAAACCGAAGCCAATGTACAAGAACGGGAACTCTGCTATCGGATTTGTCATAGAACCCGTCAATTCTGTAAGTCGTTCACACTCTTTAACTCAGATGGACCTACATTGTTCGTTTCACAGAACAAGACGGTTGAGGAGGGGTCTTTGCGCAAGGCCGCTGCGGATATAGCTCTGGTGAGCTGTTAACCTTAGCCTGCATCTTCTGTACTCAGGTAACCTCTTCAGAAAAGGAAGAGCCCCAAACTGGAAAAGACAAGGAAGAATGCTCATTGAAGAAGGTATATCACCTTCTTTTTTTATACTAATATTCATGCTGATAATCACACAGGCAAGAGTTCAGATGGATACTAGGCCCGAATCTGCTGAGGATGAGTCGGAGAGTTCACGGCCCCATAAAAAGGTGTCTGTGTCATGTATCAACCTGATACACTATCTTGCATTGTTCATAGTTCCAATAGACAGGATCTGATTCACCGCTACCAATCCTTTAAAAACTCCGAAGAGCTGACACTCCGACCAGCTGCAGGGACATACTGCAAAGACACCGTTCCCGACACCTCAAATTTTCGCTCTTTTTGCTTGCAAGCATGAATTAGTTTCTATAAAGGGCCCGACTGCTCCGGGTTGCCGTTGTGGCAGAGACAGATGGCCGCGATGTGGAAACCGTTCTACGTCCGGCTTCTGGTTCTATTCTCGTTGCGCCCTAACTTAGCTTACACCACTTGTTTGTACCGTAAATATGGACCTCTCTACTTCGATGTACGGCTAGATAAACACGAGCGACAGCGCTACTGCCGAAGGCCAATGCCCAGGAAGCACCCGATGGCTGAAAATCCGTATACTGCTCCACCTATCTCGGTGCTATTGAGATCCCCATCTCCTGGGTGACAGGATCCCGGCGACGGGTCACATCGTATTGGGAGGCAACTCCCTCTTACTCTCTCGATCTCCTCTTTACGGGTTTAAAGAGTGCGCCTGGGTTGGTGGCACTTACTATCCTACGACTTCACCCTCGTATCGAAGTTCCAACGAACACCGGTGCACCTCTGCATCACAGTCTCAAATGTTAGCCGGATGAGCGCGTTCAGGAGCCCGACACTCTGGGGGTAAGACATTCTTCTTCGACTTCATGAGGTAATACACAGTGGAACTTATAAGTAGGATGTCTCCCGCTGCCAGGACGAGAAAAATGAATTCATAATGAACGAATGTGTAACATATGCACATACCCATCACTGCCGGTAGGTTTATAAAGACTGGCAAGCCGTAAATATCTGGTCAACCTCCCTGCAAAACATATGGCGGTCCAAAAGCACATTTAATTAGCCACGCAATTTTCCATCATAATTTGGATCGCAGGCTGGTAGTGGCAGTTATGTGGTCGTGGGTGGTGGGTGGAACAGAAAGACCGAAAGCTTACTGAAGGACTGATCGATGACCGGTCCCAACATCTGACATGCATCCGCGGTGGCAGAAGAAAACTGCACCTCACTTTTCTTGGAGTGCCCACATCTGAAAGATTCAGCACAACACTATTGATCGGTTAGCGGTGACAGGCTGCTCGTATTGCACAAGTTTGATTTGTGGTTATCGTTATGCTAAATGAAAGGCAAGCTCAGGAGATGTGATCGGTGGAATGGACCGCACCGTGGGGTGGAATAAAACACTGAGTCGGTACAACTATTGTATACATATGTGATGCAGTTCATTTCGGGCTTCATGTGACTGTAGCAGGGAGCTACCCTCGGTGCAGGCCCTTTGAGGCACATGCGAGGGGAAGGTAGAAGGAGCGAGAGCCGTTGGCACAGCTCTCGCTGCATCCAACCTCTGAGGGGACTGGTGACCCAGGATAGGGGCCCTGATGTCCCACTAGCTTGGGGAGCAGTTAAACACTTGCTCAGGCCTCCAGGGGGACAGGAGGGGGGATCCCTCAGAGGGAGATGTTCACGACATAGCACTTCAGGCCACCTATATTGATGACCCATAGGGGTTAATTTTTCATGAAGAAGAAATACCCCAACGGGGGTCTGCATAGGTGGTTGATACCACTTGTATGGGATGTCCCTCCCATTACATCAATCACTGTTGGGACCTCCCACAGGGCAGCATTTTTGACCTCCCACCCGCTCCAGGTGGGCCAATTTTTTCCCTCTAACCCTAGCATGGGACCTCCCATCAGGGTGTCTGGGGTCCTACCTGGGGCCAAATTAATTATTTTTCCCCGCTTGTTTGCATGCCTGCCCTGCATGCAGCAGGCACACTGTAGCATGGTGGTGCTTCTCTCTATATCCCACCATGCCCTCCTCATCGCAGGGGCCCCTAGTGTTGTAGCCCAGCAGCTGACCACCCTTTTGGTTGGTACTAGGGGCCTAATTAATTAATTATCACTCATTCAATTGTGCACCCATCCTGCTCCCCTGCACACCATAGCCTCACCAGTTGACACCCTGTGCTTCTCTCCATATCCTGTCATGCCCTGTTTATCACAGGGGCCCCTAGCCTCGGTAATTGGGGGTTCAATAGCCTGGCAGCTGGCCACCTTTTTGGTTAGTACCAGGAGCCAAATTCTTTTTTATTGCTTGTTTGATTGTGCACCTGCCCTGCTCCCCACACCATAGCCTGGCCAGTTGGCATCCTGTACTTCTCTGTATCTCCTGTCATGCCTTCTTCATCACAGGGGTCTCTAACGTTGTTAAATGAGGGTCCAATAGCCCTGGCAGTGGCAAAATTGATTATCTTTTCACGCACCTGGGGCCCTTGTGCACGCCTCAGGTGTCCAATAGCCTGGCAGCTGTAACAACCATTCTGGAGTGCCTGCTCACAAACAGTGACACATACATCCTTATCTGCATGCCCTGGGCACCATCAATGGGAGGTCAGCACTGTCTCGTCTTTATGCAATTTTTATTCTTGGATTCTGATCAGGGTTGTATCCATGAAGGGATCATATGTTGGTTTCGTTTCACTAGTCAAATGTCACTCTAGTACTGTCGCTCTTTATGTATGTCAAAAACATGATACAATATGTCCCAGTATATTTGTTATATGTCCAGCCACACATCATACAGTTCATGTAATATTTTCTACAAGTCCCAAATCTGAAATATCAGTGGGACCTCCCAGATCCTCAGAAATCTGCATGGTATGTCCCAAATCATCAGAAATCTGCATGGAATGTCCCAAATCCTCAGAAACGTTGACCAGACTTCCCAAATCCTTCCAAATCTGGACGGGACATCCCAGATTCCCTGAAATGTCGGTGGGACTTCCCAAATCCTCAGAAATCTGGGCGGGATGTCCCAAGTCCCTTGAAACATTGGTGGGACATCCCAAACCCTCAGAAATGTTGGCGGGACTTCCCAAATCCAGATGGGACATCCCAGATTTCCAGAACTGTTGGTGGGAGTTCCCAAATCCTTTGAAATGTCAGTGGGACTACCCAGATCCTCCCAAATCTGCACGGGACATCCCAAATTCCCTGAAATGTCGGTAGGACTTCCCAAATCCTCAGCAATCTGTGTGGGATGTCCCAAATCCTCAGAAATATTGATGGGACTTCCCAAATCCCTTGAAATGTCAGTGGGACATCCCAAATCTTCAGAAATGTTGGCAGGACTTCCCAAATCCCTTGAAATGTTGGTGGGACATCCCAAATCTTCAGAAATGTTGGTAAGACTTTCCAGATCCTCCCAAATGTCCTGAAATGTTGGTGGGACTTCGCAATCTCTCAGGAATGTTAGTAGGACCTCCCACATTTAGTGAATAACCCTGGAATATATGTGGGATGCCCCAAATCTGGTTGATAATACTGCAAAATCTATGGGACATCCTATATTTGGTGCATCAGACTGAAATACTTGGGGGACATCCCATATTTACTGAATAACACTGAAATACTTGTGGGAAGTCCCATATTTGTTAAATAACACGAAGACATCTGTGGGGCGTCCCATATTTAGTGAGTAACACTGAAACATCTGTGGGACATCCCATTCTATGGTGTGAGGAAGGACACTCACCAATTTGTGTACTTAGCTTAGGTGAGATACAAGAACACAAAACAAAAGCCAATTGAAGGTGTCACCCTTTACACCAAGCAAGCTATGCACCCACGACTTCAACATTGCGTTTTTAAAAAGTATTAGTGATCCCTTTACACCAAGCAGGCTATGCACCCGTGACTTCAACATTATGTTTTAAAGAGTATTACACTTTATGCCAAGCAAGCTATGCGCCCGCAAGTTCAACATCATGTTTTTAAAGATATCTTGGAAGCCCTCACAAGATTCTAACAAGAAACCCTCCCTGCAAAGCTAACCATGGTACATATTGGCACTTCCAGCCTGGTACTAAACCTGCTGTGAGTTTCAAACCAGTGATCATTACTACAGAACTACAGTATGAGTTTCAGCAAGCGAGGAACGAGCTTCAAGGTGAAGTGTCTGTCTAGGGAGAGACTCAATGGTAGAGGAATTGGTATGCTTCAAGGTTCAAGCCAAAAACATGGTATACATAGTCAGTCAATGAGAAATAATTTCTACCAAGCAAAATTCAACGATCAAAGTGCCCTGCAGATTGTATGCAGGAAATACAGCTTGAACTTCGCTTGGCAGACCTTTCGCATGTCCGGCACTCTTGCCGGCATTAGTAGGGTTTCCTCAGAAGCCTGGTTTCTTAATAAGACCTTTGAACACCGGGTTTCTCATTAGACTCATCCTTGGTGAAGCTAACTATGACACTCGTAAATATGCTAAATATATCCAATTGAATATATACATGACAACCATACAAGGTTCTGCAGAAGCTCACTACAAAGGTGGCATAAATATGCAAAATGAACTACAATACTCATGAATACACAAACAATGCAAACCATATTTCTTTTACAATGAGTTCCACTTCTATCTTACAGCCGCTTGAAACTCACCACCACATGTAGCGCAATCACTGATTTGCTATGGGTGAGGTGTCTATCATTTTGCTTTGCAACCTTGTCATTGGTAGGTGGCCGAACCTCTAGTTAATCATCTAGAATTTGAAGTCCACACGGTGCCACCCATGTGGATTGATCAGATGTCATGTCAAATGCTAGCTAGCTTTAAACATTTAAATACTTAATTCTTTCACGAGTTGGTGCAGAGAAGCAAGAGGGCTTCTGGAAAAGACAGTGTTGGCAAGAACCAGCCCAGGTGTAACAGCTAGCACCTCACCTGTGTGTGATTTGTCTTTGGGTGAAGCACTTGGTTCAGCTCTGCCAGTGGGCATGAGCATATCAGTGGTTTTTTCTTTCTTTTTTGTGGTTGGCCTGCCACTCTGGAAAGTTCTTTGTATGTAAAAAACTGCTAAATACAACATAATTCTTTAAAACTGTCGAAGAGGGCAAAGAAAAGAACAGAAAAGAAAAGAAAAGAAAACTCAAATCCGTGGTCACGTGACCAGTCGCGTCGCGTCCTTGTGCCAAATAAAGAACGCGCGCGCGTTTTTTTTTTCTGTCAAAGCTTGAAAAATCAAATCAAGTCAACGACCATTGTTATAATGCACATTTAACTCAAAATTTACTACCCAACATAATTCTTGAAAACTGTCGAAGAGGGCAAAAGTCCATGGTCATGTGACCCGTCGCGTCGCGTCCTTGTGCCAAATCAAGACCGCGCGCGGATTTTTATTTTTTCCAAAGCCTTGAAAATCAAAGTAAGTCAACAACCATTGTTGTTATAATACACAGTACATTTATTCGAAGTGTACAACGTTCATGCAACATAATTGTTTAAAACTGTCGAAGAGGGCACAAGTCCGTGGTCATGTGACCCGTCGCGTCGCGCCCTTGTGCCAAACAAAGACTGCACGCACATTTTTTTTTTTTTCAAAGCCTGGAAAATCAAAATAAGTCAACAACCATTGTTGTCAATACATTGAATTCAAAGTATCTATCCAACATTCTTTAAAACTGTCAAAAAGGGCAAAAGAAGAAACCCAAGTCCGGGTCACGTGACCAATCGCGTCGCGTCCTTGTGCTAAATAAAGAATGCGCGCGCGATTTTTTTTCAAAGCCTTGAAAATCAAATTAAGTCAACAATCATTGTTGTTATAATACAGAGTACATTTAGTTCAAAGTTTACTACGTCCATTCAACACAATTCTTTAAAACTGTCGAAGAGGGCAAAAAATAAAAATAATCCCAAGTCTATGGTCACGTGAGCAGTCGCGTCACGTCCTTGTGTCAAATAAAGAACCCGTGCGTGATTTCTTTTTCGAAAGCCTGGCAATTCTAAGTAAACGGACACTATTGTTATAATACAGTACATTTATTTCAAAGATTGCTCGTGCGCTGGCGGTAAATGCGCACAGTCTCGTACAGCACAATGTCAATCCTACATGCAGAAGCATCAGCGGTTGCATTCAAACTATGCTCATTGCTTCACTCACCAGCTTTGGGTAAGACAGGAGACGGGCATGAGGGCCAAGGCCATCCGCCGGTCTGCGCTGGTGCGCAGAATGTCGGCGACAAGAGCAGGTATTCATGAAAATTGAGTCTGCGCAGTGGCACCTTGAACTACGCGAGATGACAGGAGGTGTCAGAGGAATCAATCGCCACTCGAAAGGTCTTACCCGCCCTTTGTCAGCTTTTGTCGCTGCGAAAAAGTTATTCCTGTTGCTGATATCCGCGGAGATGGATATAGCGAATTTGAAATAGCCATCATGTGGTGAGTGCTCTATGATAAGGCGAAATGCATTGAGAGGATGTACGCCCGCTATAACAACGACAACGGTAGGGAGTCTGAAAAAAAAATCCACTTTTGTAGAAGGTAAAATCATTTGTGAACGCGATTACATCTGCACGCTCCTAGACGATGAAGAGCTGTGAAATAGCCCTTCACCCACCAGGCACGGAGGGGAGGGTGGATCTATAACATATGCGGTGCATTAGAAACGCTTAGAGGGCTTCGTCGGAAAAACTCTGTTTGGGTTGTAATGGCTTGAGCTGGATTATTGGCTTGGAAGAGATTGTAATGCATTATAAGCCATCTCAAGCCGTTATCGGGCTCGTGATGGCGTGTGAGAAATTGCCGAGGGTTGAAGCTCAAGACCGCATCAACAACTCGTTCTTTTCCGACATATTTTCTGGATCTTTCGACTCTTTGTCTTTTCAAGCCACTTTTTCTCAAATATTTGGAGATCTTAGTCTCTTTTCTGGAGCTCAACTAAAACGCGTATTTAATTCGGAGTCTAGGTTTAGACTCCTGCACGGGACTACAGCAAAAACCGCACAGTCGTCTTTGTGTCTAAGTATCTTTTATCCCTCATCTTCAGATGTTAAATTTTTCAATGATAATATTATAGGTGGCCGTACTGTACGAAGTGGCCGGTACAAAGTGGCAAATCTTGACAAGTCATTGAAACTCCGCGATCATCCGGCTCCGCGCGCCAAAGAACAATGGCAAGCGATTGATGGGAACAATTGCCTCTCTTCCTCTCCCTTCATCTTCTCTGCCTCACTTGGTCTTCCCGGGCCTCGAAGCCCGTACTCTGTCTTTTACCGTGTCCGTCCGGACACTGGATCTTTCGTTGCTTTATTCTGTGGAATTTCCCCAAGAAGTTAGAACTGTTTTGTAATCTTGAATGCCACTTCAAGTCACGCATCAATGCCACCTCAATTCCACTTCAAGTCGCTCTTTCGTGCCACCCCTAAAGTCTCTTCAAGGTCCCTGCAACATTTATTCTAAGCTGTCCTCCTCAACTCCTCAAATGTGTCCCACTTATGGTTCTGTTCTCGGCATAGCCAACGGTGTGCGTATGGCTTGTTTGTTCTTTCTACCAGCCATCCTCTGGCCTCTTCGGCCCCCGAAAACCGGCTGATCATCTTTCAAGTGCTCCGAAGACCACACAATTCTGGTGTAGCGTTCACAATGTAGAGTTGATCTCCCGCCTGGTGCGTGGTCGGCCTTCTTTTTTATTTCCTTCCTCTCACTCTTTTCGCCCTTCACTGATGGTATTACAACAACCCTAAGCGCAACTCGTCCCCATTATTTCTCGTATCGTGACCCGCCGCAGTTGGATGGTGATACCTAGGACTCTCTGGAGTTTTCCCTGTGCCAATCGCAGCAGCATGGATGTTTTCCCGTGTAGCTTTTGGGATGTGTCAATATTATTTCCTTTTCTTCACTTCGTGCCACCCAGAATTTCCCGCAAATGCAAAGTATAATTATTATTATCATTTGAGTGTTCCGTCGCCCCCGCCGCCGTGGTTGCAGGGGCCCGAAGCCATCACAACTTCATAATGGCATGGGAGTGCTTATAAGCCATGGTGTGGCTTACGAGCGCATATATTAACTTGACCTACATGTTACAAGCCAGGTCCGGGATTACTGGCTTATCACGTCTTGTGAGAAGTCTCAATCCGTTGTATTCATTTTGGGATTTTTCCGACATTTGCCGACGCCCAACCACTCCCGCGGCACCCATGGGATCCGCCGAGGGCAGAGGATTTTTGGAACGGTTGTGGTGTTGGTATTTTGAGCCTGAGACGGTGGAGGAATTGCGGTGAGGGTTAACAAAAGAGATAATAGAGAAAAAGGACACGTACATGTTTGCTGTAGTAATGAGCGATGTTGGGATTAGGATGAGTCATGTATGTACCCAGCGAGCAATATAAGGAAAAAAAGGTGGACAATCACGGGCGTATATCCTCCGTGACTCGTGGTGGATTCCTAAATCCAGCGCCGACAGCATCCCAAGTCGTTACGAGATGATCATGACGCTCGGCATGGGAACCAAAGTTAAACTGAGTATTGACTCGGCCTAACTAGACGGTGCTGCTGGCTCTCCCGCGATACCTAGTTGTTTTGCGGCTGAGTGCGGTTTTTGGCGGATCAAGATAAACACCATGTCGGGATCCCTGGAGCAAAATTCAAATAATGTCAACGAAGGAGGGATATCGTACGCACGATATCCGCGGCATGTTATTAGAATTTCAAATAGTGTAGGGAGATTGTATGCACAGCCTCTATTAGAATTGCTTGCCAACAATCGTAGGTATATATAAGACCCGACCGAAACCGCTAACAGTGGTCATGCCTGAAATTGTGTAGAAAAATTGGATGAGCGATAGTAGGATTTAGGACGAACTCGATAAGCATGTGCCTGCAAAGCAAAACAAATATTCAGAAAATCTTCCTCCGGGCTTTTCTCGCACCAAGATGAGCTGTGTGTTCAGATTCACAATCAATCAATGACGGACTGCCGGTATAATTCCATACCTTCTGGAGTAGAAAATGGCTGAAGCATTAAAAGTGCGCATTCCTTAACTTCTGGAGTAAGTGCTTATCTTACTTTCTCAGGCGCGGAGAAAGGTAGATCTATAGCGCATGCCATAGATCAGACCCAAAATCAGACAGCTTATGTGAGTGGTTGCTTGGCTGGTTGTGAAAATTTTGAGTTGTCTTTTTGAGTTGTCTTCCTTGAGTAGTACATAAATAAACATGAAATAATTGCAGTGTAGTTAGACAAGGCATTAAAATCCTTTAAACTTATAATACAATTAGAAATAAACATAATAATTGCGGTGTAGTTAGACAGTTAGACAAGGCATTAAAATACTTTATAAATTATAATAAAATTATAAGGAATAAAGCTATATACTTATTTTATTCACACGCTTGAAAAGGAAAGGAAACTCGACTTGCTTGTGAAGAATGGTAAGACATCAAATAATTGTGGTAGCTTAATTATACCATAAAATGACAATGTAGCAGAAAACCCTGGCCAATGTGCCTGGGCTCTGGTGCTATGTTGTCTATTCAAAAACTCGGGTGGTGCTGGATATAAGGGATGGGTGGGAAGACTCAGCAATGCTTCGGTCGGGGACCGGTTATGCAGTGATTATCATGCTTTTTGCCTTCTTTTGTACTGACCGCGTGTTCGATGCCGCCCTGAGGATATTTTTTTTCCCTCTGCAACAAACAACTTTTTTTCACTTGACATACTACAGTACCTCCACCTCCTCGCGCAAGCGACAAACATTGTACTTTCCAATTCAATCTGTGGACTGACAATTACATTCTGCTCGCATTTGACTCTCACATGTATAAACAGCATATATTTATTGCACGCACGACAATACCTAAGAACGCAGAAATCCTCATCGCATGTATAATTTCTTGACCTGTTCGTGGGAAACATTTTGATGCACTGATGAGTGCGCTCGACTCAGAAAACCTGCAGAAAAAGTTGGGAGGTAAAAGGCAAGCTCATGCACAGAAAACTTACAGTATTTCTCACCGGGGTTACCAGTAGCATTGTGCGCTTCACGCCAGTTAACCAACATATTATATTAGGCATCCACAGAGAGGACCAAACCAATTTCCTCCGCCCTCCCCTTCTGCTATGTGAGGTCACTGCCCCCATCAGACCCAATTCATGTGGGCTGCGGTGTGCATACGCACTCAGGATTGAGGACACTGCATCGTTGTGTACCCAATGCACTGTACCGACTTGTACGCACACCTGAGCCCACATTTATGATGTTTTGGTCCTTACTGTTCGCAAGTGTGCCCCGCTTCATTCTCGATGCTGGGGGCTCAAATCTGAATGGGCACTGTGTACCCCACCTGGCTCATGATCTACCGCCAGATTTGTGGCACCTCCTTCCGACCAAATTTTAAACGGCGGGAATGGCACATGTTACTGCTCAATGCGCGAGTGCTGGATTTTGTGCTCCCCGTGCATTGTGACACCTCACACACAGCACCGATGGCTGCACAAGTCGATGGTAGCAAGCAGCAGGTATTGGGTGCAGGCTTTAGCTGCTGTACAGACGTGGAGGTTTCCATTTGAATTGAGAGGTAAGACATAGAAGAAATAATTGGTAAGAGGAGACAGTTGTAAACGTACAAGTGCGTTTAACGCACTTAGTTTTCATGTGCTCTGGTGTTCGTCCCCAGTAAAATTGTGGGACATCCCTGTTGGATAAAATAATTGTGGGATGTCCCTGTTGGATAAGAATATTGTGGGATGTCCCTGTTGGATAAAAATACTGTGGGATGTCCCTGTTGGATAAAATAATGGTGGGATGTCCCAGTTGGACAAAATAATGGTGGGATGTCCCTGTTGGATAAAATAATGGTGGGATGTCCCTGTTGGATAAAATAATCATGGGACATCCCAGTTGTGCCAAATAAATGAAGGGAGGTCCCAGTTTGGATGGGATGTCCCAGTTGTCATAAAAAAGCGAAGGGATGTCCCAGATGAGGTGGGATGTCCCAGCCGCAGCAAAAAAAAAAAAAGGGAAGTCCCAAATGAGGTGGGATGTCCCAATCACAGCAAAAAAACAAAGGGATGTCCCAGATGAGGTGGGATGTCCCAGTCGCAGCAAAAAA
Source organism: Mycena epipterygia (assembly GCA_029281465.1). Classification (NCBI taxonomy): domain Eukaryota; kingdom Fungi; phylum Basidiomycota; class Agaricomycetes; order Agaricales; family Mycenaceae; genus Mycena; species Mycena epipterygia. The sequence continues at coordinate 410,986 of JARJCQ010000020.1, forward strand.
ACAAAGGGAAGTCCCAAATGAGGTGGGACGTCCCAGTCGCAGCAAGAAAACAAAGGGAAGTCCCAAATGAGGTGGGACGACCCAGTCGCAGCAAAAAAACAAAGGGAAGTCCCAGATGGGGTCGGATGACCCAGATGTGGTGGGATAACCCAGTCACAGAAAAGGACATGGAACAAGGTGGAAGGACCAGGCAGACAAGTGCCAAAGAATGGCTGACTCTTTGCTGAGAGTGATAGAGTTACTTGCAGAGGTGCGAACCACCCCACTGCCATTCATTTAGCACAGGGAATACTTGAGCAGAATCCAGTTGATCTACAAGAATGTTATGGCATATGCGTAACCATTCACTGGGAAGGCACATATTTGAATGGCAAAAGAACAATAATTAGTCTGACTAGTGATGGAGCCAGCTGGGAGGGCATGTAATGGAGTGACTGAAGATAATTAAAATTGGGAGGGGCAGTAAGCAACTGGAGGGTGTGGAATAGAGCAGCTAAAAATATTTATTTGGCTAGTGGTATAGTATCTATTTGATGGGCCACGAGGGCACATAATTAGTCACCCTAGATAATTAAATGTGTAGTGGTGGTAGGCAGCTGGATAGCACAGAATGCCAAAAATAAAATGATTGATTTCGCCAGTGGTGGCAGGTGGCCGAGGCTGTTGGACCCTCATTTACAGCAGCTAGGGGACTCCAGCAGGGTGTCAGGTGCTCAGCTACAGTGCACGGGAGGTGTAGAATGGAGCAACAAAAACAATTAATTTGACCAGTGGTGGTAAGCGTCCAAGGCTATTGGACCCCCCATTTATGGCAGCTAGGTCTGAGATGAAGAGTGCATGGCTGGATGTAAAGAGAGGTGCTTGGGGTCAGCTGGCCAGGCTACAGTGTGCGAGGGGCTGCTGGGTGGGCGCAGAATTGAGGGGTGAAAAATATAAATTTGGCCCCCAGGTAGGACCCCAGACACCCCTGATGGGAGGTCCCATGCTAGGGTTAGAGGGAAAAAAATTGGCCCACCTACGGCAGGTGGGAGGTCAAAAGTACTGCCCTGTGGGAGGTCCCGACAGTGATTGATGTAATGGGAGGGACGTCCCATACAAGTGGTATCAACCACCTACACAGACCCCCTTTGGGGTATTTCTTCTTCATGAAAAATTAACCCCTATGGATCATCAATATAGGTGGCCTGATACTAGGTCGATATGGATCCTCATTTCGTTTCCAGAGGGCCTTCCACAATGACAAAGTCACTGTCGCCAATGGATGGCGGATTTCACGGGTAAATTACACGAACGTTGAGTGAATGCTTCATCATAGCTCCGCTGGTTCATTTATTGCTTCTGCAGTATGCTAGTCTACTTTTTTCTCTCGGAGTACGTCTATTTATATTCCACACATCAATCACCATTAACGTTCCTGCTAGTTTTTTTTTTCAGGCTCTATCATTTTTCAACTGGATGACTTGGGTCAGTCCCAATAATGGTACGCCGGAAGCATCGGATCAGACCACTGACTGAACTCGGTTGACGAAGTAAACTTGGCCGCCATCACGGGCAATTTTGGGCTCGGCGTGAATCCTCTCCCTACGTTCGATTGGAATCAATTTCTCGTGGACCCCTTGATTACTCCTTTCTTTGTGAGTCCGCCGCCCACAGGGATGCCGGAATATTGATCTTCGTTTGCAGACCACATTCAATGTAAGTCGGTTGCTGGAAAATATGTTGAATCTTGGCTGACAGAACCTCTGCGCCTAGTTCTTCCTAGGAGTATGCAAGCTAGGTTCAGATAACTTTATGGTCCACTCACCTCTGTTCTAGACGTTATTTACTGTCCCGATCATCGCCGCGCTCTGGTACAGCAATACCTGGCAAACTGGATACTTGCCAATCAATACAAATGTATGGTTTATGTTCCCACTATATACGCAATGCGCATGTCCCTATTCATTTCCTGCAGAGTGTATTTGACAATACAGGGAGCCCTTACAACGTGACCAGGGCAATCGGTAGCGACACACTTTTTAACCAGACTCTGTACGAGGAGTACTCCCCGGCGTATATGTCTGCATCGAATGCTCTGCTATACGGGGTATTTTGTGCGTGATTTTAGACACCTAGTACGTCTAATGATCATTTGCGTTAGTTGCGCTCTACACTGCGACCCTCAGCCACGCATTGCTTTACCACCGCGCGTGAAATTTTACATGGACTCCGGAGCATCTTTAGCAGGCGTAAAACCTCCGAATTACACAAATGTATTCATGTTCGCCTAATGGAATCTTACCAAGAAATCCGGGAGTGGCAGTATGGATGTGGTCCACTCATTTGCATTGAGATCGTGTCCATTTATGATCCGCCGCCGCAGGGTTTTGGTGTTTGCGATCGCACTTGGTGCTGCGGGAGTTGGTGCTTATCCCCACAAACTTCCCCAGCTGTGGTCTTGTATGGAGGTAGCTCATCTATATCTCTATTAAACCCTGCTCATGGTGAACGTTAGTGTTCCTGGCGATCATCTTCGTCCGTCCCAGTCGGGATCATTGCAGTGGGTATCATGGCTCGGCTATACCCGAATACTCACACCCCTCGGGCCTCAGGCGACAACTAACGTGGAGATCACCCTGGCAGAGATGTTAGGTCAGTATCATATCCCCGGCACTTGGTGCGGAACTTACACCTTTCAGGTGGACTCTGGTTTCCAGGAAATTCCACAACGATGAACTATTTTAAAGTGATTATGATGTCCGCGTATAAAAAGTTATATCTGAACTGTCCTCTAGTCGTACGGCTTCGTCACCACCTCCCAGACCATCAGTTTCGCATCCGACCTCAAGCTGGCTCACTATTGTCACATCAACCCCAGGTAAATTCACCACTGTACTCACTGTTATCCCTGACGAGGTTGGGCATCTCAGGTTGACTTTTTGGGCCCAAATCTATGCAACCATCATTTCTACATTCATTTGCACAGGCACTCTGTTCCAAATGACTACAATCCCCGATGTTTGTACGCCCGAGCAAGTGCAACCGTTTCACTTGTCCAAATATCAATACCTTTTCACGGCCAGGTTTGTGATGCGGCACAGGTCCTTTGGTTTCGCAACTGAACATATATCTTTCAGCGTACTATGGGTAACACTGTTTCTCCGTTTATGCTAGATACCTTCAAATCTGAGGCGGAAAAATTCTCATACAGGGAACACTTGGACCCAAGCGGATTTTCGGGGCCGCCGGGTACAATGGCCTCCTGTGGTGCTTCTTGATCGGTGCCATTCTACCATTCCGTTTTATTTTTTGCGCAGGAAGGTCAAAGTGCTGGAAGATTTTCACCTCCCAGTGTTCCTCATGGGTGGGCTCATCTGGGCACCGTACAGTATGGCCAACGTCTGGCCGGCCGTCCCCATTGGCTACCTCTTCAAGTGTTTATCAAGAAACGATTATCCCGTGGGGAATAAATACAACTAGTTGCGTTCCTCAAGCGACATAATTAAATAAAGTGCACCATTCACCTGCTTCGCAGCATTACCATTCATATGGCCCCTGGACCGCCCCGGTACCTCAACAGCCGACCCCTGATGCTCCGAGTTATCTTTTTAATGCAATAACGCCAAAGTCGAAGCGCTGGATTAAAACGAAAACACCAACAAGGCATATAAACACTCAATGTAGAACTACATACACTCAATGTGTATTATCTGTCTGCAATTTAGGAGGTAACAGCAGAGGGCGGGTGCTACTGGGCCCCGTAACCGGCATATCATCAACTCTATATTACAAGATGCAGTTCAAATTCCTGGAAGTCGAGACGTGCAGGACTGTGACGCAGGTCGCACTGTGGGCGGTATCTAACAGCAGACAGACATCGCACCAAGTAACAATAATGGAGCAGTTACAGCTGTGGGTCATAATTATGCTATTACTACAATTCTACCGCTCCCAGCCAAGCTCTGTCTCCACTCGCCGTGCGCACTTCAGTCAAACCCTTTTCCCAGACCCATAGGGCCTAACTGTTTCCAATAGTTAATGGGTCCTATGGGGGGCAGATTTGGCAGGAGTTCCCACATTTAGAGGGAAGGACCACAGCTTCCCATATTGCCAATTTGGGCTTCCCTCTTTGATGTGGGATGTCCCACAGGTCACATCACAGGGGCCAAACAAATTGGGATGCTGCATGCATTTCTGCATGTAATGGGCTGCAAATAGATGAATATGAAAGCCCTTGCATGCCTTAGCCTGTAGGAGGTGCCATGTCCAATAATATCAACATTTATGCTGGCCCTATTAAATGCCCTCCCTGCTCTCATACGCTGGCATTAGTAGCATTGACGCCCTGTGCAGGCTGTACATGGTCTGTAATAGCCTGCAGGGCATGGATGGGCTTGCAGCTTGGGGCACAAGGGTAAGCATGGGATTTTTGCTTGTAGCTTGGGAAATGGGTAGGACATGGGCTATGTGATCCAGGCTCATACTTTGGGTACCGGGTTGCAGTAGAGATTAATATACAGCCCCCATACATGGGTTCAGCGTAGGCTAGGCCATCTATCCAGGCTTGTTTGTACCTTAGGGTACAGGGAGTGTACCAAACATCCAGGATCATACCTCTGGGACCCATGTGCAATATACACTGGGGATTCAGCATGGCTACACCATCTATCCATGCCTGTACCTTGGGGTATGTGTACCATACCTCATCCAGGCCATTCCCACTTCTGGTACTCCATCTGGTCCGTCCCACTGCAAAAAAATTGCTCATGGGGATGTCCCATTCCCCTCTGGGAATTCCCAGATTAAGGCTCACTTGGGGTGTCTCACATGCGCTATGGGAATGACCACAACTACCATAAATGGCAGGTATGGTCATTCCCAGTGCTTACCATAAATGGCAGGTGTGGTCCTTCCCAGTTGCTACCATCAAGAGCAGGTATGGTCTTTCCCACTTGGTACCATAAATGGCAGGTATGGTCCTTCCCAGTTAGTTCCTTTTTGGGACACTAACACTTTCTGCCTAAAAAGGAAATACTCTACATCAACTCTTCCCTTGTGCACAATGTACCATCTATAATAGCCTAATTACTGGGTGCACTACATATGGTTAGTCCCTGAAGTCTCAGGCCCCCAAAGTCTGCTGACCATAGGGAAGAATAATATTTTTATTGTGGGCCAGGGATAGTATTGCCCTAGTGCTTAGAATACAGCCTATCATGTCTTTGGCTAAGCATATGAACCACAAATTTTATTTGGCCAGAATAGTTGGGTGGGGCTTATGAGCCCACTGATACTCAAAACCCAAAAAAAGAAAAAAACCAGCACCGGGGTTCAAGCTCAAGCGCACAACACCAGAGATTGGTCATCATCCAAAGAAATAAACAGTAAGTACGACTACCAGGGAACCAGTACTTTTGGTGCCATTTATGACGCAGACATGCCGACCCAACATCACCGTTCAATTTAGTCTATTTTATTTTGCACGCCTGTCTTGCACCTGTCACTGTCAAATCAACCATCAGAACCAGTACCTTTGATGCCGTTTATGACACAGACATGCCGGTCCAACATCACCCGTCAATTTAGTCTATTTTGCACGCCTGTCTTGCAATGTCACTGTCAAATCAACCATCATTTATTGCCGGCTGTGGGAATTTATTTTGCGTTTCATGCACCAACCGGGGGCTCTTTCAGGACCCCGGAATATACTCTGGGAGGCCAGGTCTGGTGCTGGACAAAAATTCCACGATTTGGCCTCTAAACCTAGGCCCAGGACGGACAAAACTCGGGGTCGAACGCAAAAATGCTAGGTCCCGTCCGGACAAAATTTGAGATCTGGCCGAGGTTTGGTACAACAATTTTTGGCGAAACCCACCTACTTTGACTTGTTTCGGTGCGAAAACTCGTTTGATCGCTCCAATTTGACGAAAACGAGGTCAAAAACAGAGCAGGAAGAAAAAAACAGCATTTTCTTGTCGTGGGAGCTAAAATTACCATTTTTGGGTGATCCCATCAGCCCTCGGCTAGGTCCAGGACGGACAAAAAATGCCCAGATCTCGCCGAAACCTGTCCGGACAAAATTAAACCGGATCGTGGATTTTTGGAACCTAGCCTTCGACAGTACATTCCGGGGTCCTGCTCTTTCCCAGAACCGTCAACACCGTCAGAGAGCCCTCGGCAAGCTCTATAACATTGATTTTGACCATATTTTTAGACATGAACCACCAACTTCCTTTTTTGGCCACTACGCCTTTGTCCCAAAAAGGGAATTACAGTGTTTTCCACTTCCTTTGGTCAGATTTCAACCATTTTAGATGATCCAACTCATTGGGCAGGATGGTATTCACCATAGAACATGATGTGAAGCACCCCAGGAGCACTACACCTCGTGAGAGGCAGATAATGGGCAGAGTGATTGATTGACCTCTCAACAAGAATATGGGAATATGGTCATTGAATACAATCCAACCACTACTAAAATTATCCCCATCTCATGGACATGTCCTTCACACAGTAAAAAACTCATGAGTAACCAGGAGAGTACATTCTAACCATATTCCGAAACATCATGATGGCTTCATTGTGATGGTATATAGCCAGCTAAGTTATTGCATTTATTATCCTACGCTTTAAATTATCTATATAAACACATGAGCAAGGCCATCGGCTCAACTGTTCATTGCTAGGTCCTTATTAAAGGTGAACATGCTCAAAAATGACTATTCAGCCGATGTTGCATGTGCTATGATTGAAAAGTGTGTGATTAGGATTCAAACCAAATATATGAGGCATCCAAACATAGAAAACTAAGGAATCATCCCAATATCTGTCTTTGAAGATCCACAATTTCAAGTGACATTTTTCGCTTTTTTGGTGAATTAGGGATCATGCAGAGCTAATAGTGCAATATAAACAACAGAAACGAGAACAGACCTGATGAAAGATGGATATTACACTTTATTTGAAGGATTTGGTGAAGATTTGGCCAGATGGTGTTTTATCATAAGCAATAAGTGGACTTCATATTGCTATTTAAACTCATCCACTTGGAAATACCATTTGTCTGAACACTTGGCCAGATTTGTTGAGATACAGTTAAATATTGATCTTGCATTATGTCTCTTTTCATTTTGAGTGTTTATTTTGCAGTAGCTGCTCTGGATGGTGCCCTATTCACCAAATAAGCGAAAAATGTGATGTGACATTCTGAATCTTTAAGCCCATATATTGGCACAATTCTGGGATCCAGACGTTTGTAAGAGCATTAGAATGTTTGTTGAACCATTCCCTCCATTCTGAACCTTGGAGGTAGAGCAAATGAGGTGAAAATGCATAGAAACACATTAACACACTTAATCTTTGCTTATGGCTCAGCTCTGTGTGCCAACACCCATCAGACATCCTTTTACACATGGTGATTGCCTCCATGATAGGGCTTTTGACATGCCAGATAGATGCATGACTTGGCAATGGAGCAATGAGGGCATGATGAACTAGGATTAAGAAATGCTCTTTTTCTTCCTGTGAATCTATTCTAGTGTGACAAGCATGTATCTATATTACTCATTGATAGTCTGGAATGTTGTTCTGACACCTGTATCGCTATATCACGAAGATATGATGCTGCAGAGGTGAATGTATTACCTTGCCCATAATAGGGCTCTCACAGAGGTTGTAGTACTCCTGGGTGTGCTTCACATCATGTTCTATGGTGAATTCCATCCTGCCCAATGAGTTAGATCATCTAAAATGGTTGAAATCTGACCAAAGGAAGTGGAAAACACTGTAATTCCCTTTTTGGGACAAAGGTGTAGTGGCCAAAAAAGGAAGTTGGTGGTTCATGTCTAAAAATATGGTCAAAATCAATGTTATAGAGCTTGCCGAGGGCTCTCTGACGGTGTTGACGGTTCTGGGAAAGAGCCGCTGGTTGGTGCATGAAACGCAAAATAAATTCCCACAGCCGGCAATAAATGATGGTTGATTTGACAGCGACAGGTGCAAGACAGGCATGCGAAATAGACTAAATTGACGGGTGATGTTGGACCGGCATGTCTGTGTCATAAACGGCACCAAAGGTACTGGTTCTGATGGTTGATTTGACAGTGACAGGTGCAAGACAGGCATGCAAAATAAAATAGACTAAATTGAACAGTCATGTTGGGTCGGCATGTCTGCGTCATAAATGGCACCAAAAGTACTGGTTCCCTGGCGTAGTCGTACTTACTGTTTATTTCTTTGGATGATGACCAATCTCTGGTGTTGTGCTTGTGAGCTTGAACTCCGGTGCTGGTCTTTTTCAAATAAAATTGTGGTTCATATGCTTAGCCAAAGACATGATAGGCTGTATTCTAAGCACTAGGGCAAATACTATCCCTGGCCCACAATAAAAATATTATTTCTTCCCTATGGTCAGCAGACTTTGGGGGCCTGAGACTTCAGGGACTAACCATATGTAGTGCACCCAGTAATTAGGCTATTATAGATGGTACATTGTGCACAAGGGAAGAGTTGATGTAGAGTATTTCCTTTTTAGGCAGAAAGTGTTAGTGTCCCAAAAAGGAACTAACTGGGAAGGACCATACCTGCCATTTATGGTACCAAGTGGGAAAGACCATACCTGCTCTTGATGGTAGCAACTGGGAAGGACCACACCTGCCATTTATGGTAAGCACTGGGAATGACCATACCTGCCATTTATGGTAGTTGTGGTCATTCCCATAGCGCATGTGAGACACCCCAAGTGAGCCTTAATCTGGGAATTCCCAGAGGGGAATGGGACATCCCCATGAGCAATTTTTTTGCAGTGGGACGGACCAGATGGAGTACCAGAAGTGGGAATGGCCTGGATGAGGTATGGTACACATACCCCAAGGTACAGGCATGGATAGATGGTGTAGCCATGCTGAATCCCCAGTGTATATTGCACATGGGTCCCAGAGGTATGATCCTGGATGAGGTTTGGTACACTCCCTGTACCCTAAGGTACAAACAAGCCTGGATAGATGGCCTAGCCTACGCTGAACCCATGTATGGGGGCTGTATATTAATCTCTACTGCAACCCGGTACCCAAAGTATGAGCCTGGATCACATAGCCCATGTCCTACCCATTTCCCAAGCTACAAGCAAAAATCCCATGCTTACCCTTGTGCCCCAAGCTGCAAGCCCATCCATGCCCTGCAGGCTATTACAGACCATGTACAGCCTGCACAGGGCGTCAATGCTACTAATGCCAGCGTATGAGAGCAGGGGAGGGCATTTAATAGGGCCAGCATAAATGTTGATATTATTGGACATGGCACCTCCTACAGGCTAAGGCATGCAAGGGCTTTCATATTCATCTATTTGCAGCCCATTACATGCAGAAATGCATGCAGCATCCCAATTTGTTTGGCCCCTGTGATGTGACCTGTGGGACATCCCACATCAAAAGAGGGAAGCCCAAATTGGCAATATGGGAAGCTGTGGTCCTTCCCTCTAAATGTGGGAACTCCTGCCAAATCTGCCCCCCATAGGACCCATTAACTATTGGAAACAGTTAGGCCCTATGGGTCTGGGAAAAGGGTTGACTGAAGTGCCATGCGTGCCACGCTCAGGGCAATGTGTCAGAAAACACATGAGCGGGTAGAGACCTGGACATACCACATCATGCAGTCGTTAGCCGAATTCGCGTCGCAATACTCTAAGTTTTTTTGCGAGTCAGAGCAACTGACAGACCAATGAACAAGGTGCACATCACCTCGTGTATTTCCTGCTTCGGCGGCAGCAGTATGGTCCTCAATGAAACGACGTTGTGTCCGAAAATTGCAACGTTGCCTTTGGAGTATCTCTGTGACACAGCAGTGAACTCGTCGGGCTGCTCCTTCTTGGTCTTCTCACTGAACAGGTGAGTGATTCGGGTGGTACGTGCTCTGGCAACCATCATAATATCGTACATTGAAGCAGTTTCAAAGGCTATGCGAACACCAGGCGGTAGTTCTGCACGAGTATAATACTGGAAGTTTGCCAAGGCGTCAGGAGGCTGTTGGCCATGTTCCCAAGGTATCTTGCAAGAATCACATGAATTGAATACACCCTTCTTCATCCTATCTTGGAGTGCTAAAGGACACAAAATAGCGCGGTCGTAAGCTTCAAACTTATACGTTACCGGAAGTGTCTCCGCGGGGAGACACGGGTTTTGGAGCAAGGTCAGATCATATTGTAATGGATTGGCTGGAGTCAGATTTTTAACGGCCATGTTCCGACCACATACAGCACAAGGCTTAGGTATCCATGCTGGCAGATCGAGCTGGGCCTGCCACTCCAACGCTATCTCTTGCTATCGCTCGGCCGGGCAAATATAAGGGAAGTTTGTCTTGGCTTGCATTTCAGCGTCCCTGACTGCCTGTTTCTTATCTTGGGGCGGACCAGCGTCTTTCTTATTGCCGGCGTTGCGAGCTTTTGCAATTTGGACTTTGGACCTGCAGAGTTCTTCAGTGTGCCGCACGGATCTTACGGTCCTGGGAATCACAATGCCCTCTCAAAACTGACGAGACCTGCAAAACAAGAGCACCTTATGGATGCCAACACATTGGTCATGACAGGCATGCATCATTAAACTGACAGGTAATTCAGGCTTCATCTTCGGGACGTGGACCCTGTGTGACGCCGCAATATCTGCGAGCTGCTTCATGTTGAGGTGATGGTAGAAGGATACCAGGCTTGCCATAGAAGTCGGAGCAACAGCGATGAACTTTAGACTCATGTCAGCATGATATAGAGTCGGAAGAGTTACAGAGTTCATGACCTCTAAGAAGTCGTATGAAGAGTTGACTAAATAGGTACTGTACTGACATGCATAACACCATCTTCGACATTGACTTGAATATTGTTGTAGAACGGGCAGCGCATTGAGGTCCTCCATGCTCTCCAGTGTCAGGGATTGGGCGGGCCCAGCAACCGCTGAGATTTCGTGCTGGATGAAGGGTGTGGAGCGAGGATATGTCCTCTTCAGGAAAACTAGCAAGTTGGTGGTACACGCCGGGCTGCAATGGTGGTTCATTATTTGCTGTAGGACCACGGGCTTCGGTGTATGAAGTGGCACAACTATATAATGTGATATCACTATTCTGTTGAGTTGGTCGGCAGATAAGGTCAGGAACATCTGGGTGAACGCGGAAATCAAGTTGCAATGGAAAACCAAATGTCCAGGTGGACCTGAATAGGTCTCAGCAACAGTGCGCTCGTCTCCAATGTCGGTGAAGTCATAGGAGCAGTTGAGACTGAAGGTGGTAATGGTGCCCATTCCATCACCCGGTAAGCTGTCAAAGATTATAGACTGAAAACCCTGATCAGGAACCACAGCAGAGACTATGGTGCGCAGATGTAGCAAAGGACGGGACCAGAGAACGATTGAGTTGCCCCGGCAAAGACTGGTACATGTATGATCTTGAAACTGCGCTACTAGGACGGAACGACGAGCGGACAATGTGAGGCCATGGACGGTCACTAGTTGTGCAAGTGACTGGACTTTCATAAATTTGTAACTCGAAAGAAAGGCGGGGTAATTGTCACAGGAGCAAGCCACAATGTCGTCAGGGATGTGTTTTTGGGCAGCGTGGAAACCCACGTATTCGTAGGACCTATTCAACTCATGAACGGCAATGTGACTCGGACATGGAGTATGTGAACTGATGAATTGCATGATGGGAAAAGTGACATTGGACGTTGAACAAGAGGCAAAGAACGGTGAACTATTGGATGGTGGGGCAGCCTGTGAATGCGGGTCGCTATTCGGCAAAGCGCCCAGCGAGTGGAGAAGCGCTACAGACGATTGTCACACGGGTAAGGGTTGGACTCAAAGTTAACCGTACGTGGTGATCCGAGATGTTGAAAAAATGCTTGAGGTGAAAAGAGGTCTTGGGCGTTGCTGCTACCACCTGCACCTACGTCGTTCATTGCTGGAACTTGGTTAAAGGATGCTCGGTGGACATTACTCAATGACTCATGTATATTGTGGACAGGGGGTGGTGCGGGACAAAAGGGCTCCGGGGATGCAGAGATATGGCTGCTGTCGTCACCATCTGACATATCGTCGTCGTGATAGACTCAAATTATGGAACTATGTCAACATGAGATTGGTCTGAAGGGATACAAAAAAATTGCGACAGTGAAGGGACTCAAATGGCCAATACGAAGCGACAAAAATAGGGTAAAGGAGCCTAATATCGGGGACGATAGTTGAAGTTTTGGAGGAATCCTCGGCGATGGTATCAAGGAAAATGTGTCGTGATCGATACAAATTTCAGCCTACGAAGGTTTGCTAGAACAATATGCAGTACATTGCCGGTAACTTACAGCTGTTTGCAATGAGGATGACACTTGTTGAGTTTCCACCTCAAACGTAAGCACCCGATTTGGTAATTATTTTCGGCATGAATTTCGTCAGCCTTGCCAGGCGAAACACTCTAAGTCGCAACGACAAGAAGTGAGTGCATTCTTGAATTGAAGACCAGAGAACAAATGTAAGAAAAGTTAGAAAATCATAATATTTACTACACAATTACATGGAAGACCTAGTTTCTTCGTGTGCGTGAAGGGGACCGACCATTCAATGCCCCTCCCCTCCCTCGCTGTGCTCAGGGGGTCCCCCAAGCCAGGGCATCTCAGGTCGGCACACTAAAGCCTCGCGCTTTTGACTCTATCCTCAACCCTAACTCTAACCAGCATGGCAGGGCGACACGGCGGATACCTGGAGTTAGGGCACACGCAGCGTGCGCTAACTCCTCAACAGCGGGGGCATAGGCATCGCCAGAGGTGGGCGGGTATTGGTAGGCAATTCGTGGGGGGGGGTGCGGCGAGGATGGGAGAAGAGGATGTGGCTGACAGTGACAGTTTGTTTGTTTGGCATGAGCAGAGTTTGATGGCTCAAAAGTTTGCCGAGCTGCCGAAAATAGTTACTATATCGGGTGCTTACGTTTGAGGCGGAAACTCCAAAGTGATGACACTTCGCCAAAACTCATAAATAAGCGCAAATTTGACCGGCCCTTTTGCTCTCGGCGTTGCGCACTCGTTTCTCAATGGATTTCGTTGATTTCAGGTGCGTTCGAGAGGGCGTAATCTGCGCTTTCGATCGATGCCAGTATCGCCGGGTAGTTAGCCACTCCCGAGTTTGGTTCAAACGATTCCGACCCAGACTTTAATCCACCATTACTCCGTCAATTCTCATCCAATTTATATAAAATAAAATTTACCTCGGAGGTGGTCCCATGGCACACGTTTCCATGGCGAGAAAAAATGGTTTAACCCCGAAATCGGGGTATTGTGAGTCGCTTCTTGAATAAACGGGTAAAGGTCACGCCCGCGCCCGCAGCGGCCAAGATCATTTTGACCAAATCCCGTACCACAGGAGTGCATGCCAGAGTCCCAGAGTTGATAGGGGTCCAGACTCAACCGGATTGGTGAAGAACTCGCAGAGCACCGGGGCTAACAACATACAGGTGAAAACAAACAGTGCAGATTTTCACGAACCTAAATATTTTATATTACCACATGAATTGGGTATGGATGGAAAGCCCTGCTTAAACCCTCTCGAACGCCGTCAGAATCGAGGTAATTGGGTGAGAAATGAACGAGATAGGAGCCCGGCAAGTGGCGGGATCAAAAATGATCTTTTCATTCTAAATTTAGCGAGTGTCATCCTCTCTGCAAACAGCTGTGAGAAAGCCGGTTTCAGAGAAGACGATTTAAGGTTTTTTGGGTGGCAGGGACAGCGCGTGAGCCGGCAACCAATTAATGTCCGTCATGATCGAGACGTGTTTCAGAGGAGACAATTTAAAGGTTTTTGGGCAGGAGAGAGAAACGTGACCCGGTATCTAAATAATGTCCGTCATGATCGAGACGTGTTTCAGAGGAGACGATTTAAAGGTTTTTGGGCAGGAGAAAGAACACGTGACCCGGTATCTAAACAAAGCCCGTCATGATCGAGTCGTGTTTCATCGGAGCCTATTTACGGAAAGTAGACCTGGAACCTAAAACGGTACCAGGAACAACAGCATTCTCTGCGGCCATTGCCTTTAGCGCAATCATCATATTTTTTGCCTTGAAGCGGCCGGGCCTTCAGATTAACTGGAGCGGGAATAAACGTCCCTTCACAGGATGCGATGCGATGCAATGTCCGCGGCTACCACTTCCGGATCTCGGCTTCTTTGGTCCTGTGCGTATCCTTCATTCGTTCCTCCGCTCGTCGTATACTCATATTCGGCTTCCAGGGTGTTGGGCAGTTTCATTAAGTGCCTTCGAGAACAATATTGGCCCCCTGTGTTGCCGGTCGTAATCTGTCTTCAGCTTTTTCAACTTGGGGAGTGGGCCGTGGCGGGGCCCGGCAGAAACTTTGTACTTATGTATTTGTCCTCGTAGTTAATGCCCCTCAAATGATAAAATAGATTTGTTGGCTAAAATATGTATCTCTTCCACAGAGACATGGCCAGGCACATGTGATCGGCTACTGATTAGGAGAATTCCTCAACTCACTGGTCCGTTATCTCATGAGCTCTAGTTATAACAGAAAATCAGAGATGCAGAGTCCAAGAACATAGATAAACAGAGATGCTGAGCAGTATCAACACAGACTAGCTAAACAACTGAATCAAGATGCCAATATTCTCATCAATCAGGACATCATCTCAAGGTTAGGAGGTGAATAAGTCAACACTGATCTCAAGCAGTGATAGATTGTCAAAGATGGACACTCGGAACTGCGCAACAAGGAAAAAATGTTGTTCGGAGTTGTGAAGGATAAGAGAGCACAATTAAATATTATGACAGCTCACACAGCAGCTGATAGCAGAGACGGAGGCTGGAGAGACTCTGTGATGGGATACCATGTCAGAAATCAGTGATAGACAAAATGGTATGGCTGAATTTGGAAGATTCACTCGTTTTTTCTATCAAAAGGCCGAAATCAAGACATCTTGGTTTACTTGCGTGCCAAGAGCATAACTCCCTACATTTGATCTAGGTCAAACCACTGTAGTAGAGAGAAACACCCGGTACATAGGTTCTGGAAATGGGTCGGTGATCTAGTATGGGTAGGAAGATTTCTGAATAAGAAAGATGGGGAAATTTCTGAAAGCTAGGGTGGAGAAGACGACAAGCTCCGAGGGCATGCAGGTTCCCAATACGACACGGGCGCAAGGGTGAGTGAATCCGCAACATATGTCGGATACGTGGGCGGAGTCTTGTGTGAGGATGCGGGAATTGTGGTATACGCGGAACTGGGAACCGGAGAAGGCGAGAATGGCGAGGCGTCGTGGAATGTGCACGCGGTCATGGGCATGTGGAACGACGCGGGATCCATGGGCAAAGTCCAAGACGGGTCAGAGTGGAGCGAGGTAACGCAGAAAGGAGACGCCTCTGCATGGCTACGAAAATGGCGGCGCATATTCGAGTTCACGTTGAATGCGCGGCCGCATCCCGGATACGGGCAGTGAAAGGCTGGATTAAATTGAACATTGCCGCTCATCAGAAAAGACGGAAATGCGACGGAGGAAGAATACATGCGGGGGATATTGATCTAATAATAGTACTCACGCGTAGCGCCAGTGTGGGTATTGGCGTGTGTACGCAGGCTGCTGGGGCGATTGAAGCGCTTGCTGCAGGCCGGGCACACATGTTTCTTCCCTTCATTCAAGTCCTCTTCCCCATCGCCGTTTGAGGACCCAGAGGACGAGTTCTCGGAGGCGAGTGGAGCGGGCTCGAGCACGAATGTGGACAAGAAGTACGCAGGAGCGGGGCCGTGGACGTGGTTTACGGAGTACTGTTGTGCCTGCGGGGGCAGGAACGCGCGTCCTGGCGCGGTTTCATGTAGTGGGCGTGGAATGTGCTCCCGGAATAAATCATGGATGCTCGGCAGTACAGGTGGTGCGCTAGACCGTGACGGATACGGTAAAGTTGAAGCCATTGGGCGGACAGCCGCTGTAGGTTATCGTCGGCTCTGAACGAAGGTGTCGGTCTTATAACTGGACGTTGACGGGAAGCGGCTGCCAATTGGGAACAGGGAAGCGGAGGGTGTGAAGTGCCGATGACAAGGAACCAAAATAGAAATCGCCGGCGGATTTGCATCCTGGTCCTCAATTGGGTCGTGATTGCTGTGTTTGCTGTAATGGTTGGATTCCGATTGCGCACAGGATTGAATTGACTTAAATTCTTTTATTGCTTGGTCATTTCGAGAGTCACGGATGAACGCTGCACGTAGCGAGCAATTTTTCCCTGCAGCACATTTGTCTGAATCTAGTACATAGATTCATGTCAGTTTGCGTGCGCCGAGGAGTTGAAAGATGAAAAATGTACCTCGCGTGGTCGATTGTCTGTGAATCATATTGATCTAATCCTGAAAGCTAGCCCTCCAAACCTCTTCAAAACGATGCCTTCCCGCCCTAAGGTCACCACTGGGTGATTACATACGGAACGGCATCCGCAGCAACTTTCCACGGCAACCACTGACACAAGCTCACATAATGGCCCCGAATCCGGTTCATGGGCGCCGTATCTTCGCGGAGGCCGTATCTTCGCGGACGCACAGCGGAATAAAAAACAATACACAGCCTCCGTGGACCGGCACGCAACAGAAACATGAGGGGCGCATTCAATCACACTTCCACGACACGAATGCCGATCTGCGGCCCCGCGACCGCCGGCCCCATTGGGATTATAAATCGCGAATCCAGATGGTCTTTCATGTCCTCCATTAGGGATCCCATTCTAAGGTGCACTGGATTTGACTTGAATTATGCGTGAAAAAAAAAGGAACACTGCGTCGTGTTTTATACGAGCATGTTGGACGATGTGCGCCGTGCACCAGCGAGACTTTTGACTTCACGTGATGGTATCGTTTCTTCGATCTTGGGTTTGCCTTGAGATATGAAATTAAGATTAGAGAAGTTCGGTTTGATCCCATAGATTCTATGATAGATGAATAATGCGAGTTTACAGCACTTCCTGAAAATAATGGCAAACACAATTTTTTTTGTGTGATTCCCAAAAAGGAAACGACTTGAGTGCACGGTTGAATTGTGTGCTTTATTGCGGATACAATATCGGCCTCTGTCGACCCACTGGGTCTACGACTGGGTCTGTGGACGTCTGCCGACTGGGCTCGGCATAGTCTCTGCCGACGGACCCTCGGAACGCAGTGTATATACGAGATCTAGGCATCCAACCAGGGTATCGGATGGATTTTATAGCGTACCGGTGCTGA
Source organism: Mycena epipterygia (assembly GCA_029281465.1). Classification (NCBI taxonomy): domain Eukaryota; kingdom Fungi; phylum Basidiomycota; class Agaricomycetes; order Agaricales; family Mycenaceae; genus Mycena; species Mycena epipterygia. The sequence goes on from JARJCQ010000020.1 coordinate 428,199, forward strand.
ATAGCGCTCGTGGCGGCTCCCGGACAGTATGAGTTTTCTTTTTGGGAAGTGCCTGAAAAAAAATGTGTTTGCCATTATTTTCAGGAACTGCTGTAAGCATTGGTGAAACGGAGGGCGTGATACGAGCTTCAATTGCCAAAACCGTGCAAGGGACTTTGTCTTAGCGCATTGAAGTCGAACCAGTTCAAAAATTGCATCAGAAATACACCTGTTCGAGTTTTAATTCGATTATTTGCCACGCAGTCGACCGAAGAAATTATTCCCTGGCCAGAAGCAAGCGAGAAGTATCGCGAGAAACCCGTGACCGGCGGAACTCGGGCCGGAGACAACCAATCATCGATCAGTGGCGGTGTCGATCGTTTCTTGGTCCTCTCTCTCATCTTCCACGCGTTTGTCCCGCCCCGGAGTCGAATCGAGTGCTGTCGCATGCGAATGAGATTTTCACTCGCAAACGCGTCTGTGCACCATGCACCAGCGGTATTCGTTCCCTTTGCTTGAGCCTGCCCTGAACCCGCCACTCAGTCCTCCTGGTATGGCAAAGCTTACAAGAAAGAGTGAACGATTTCTGCAAATGTACCGCCGCCGAATACGGCCCGGCCTGGTATGGTGAGGTCTTGAGTTTTAAAATAAAATGTCGAATGCAAATACCCACGTCCCGCCCCGAATCGAACGGGGTCCCTCCGCGTTCACATTAATATTCAACCACTTACGTTGGCAGATGTGCGCCGTACACCGGCGGGACTCCTTCTGCTGGTGGCGGCTAGGCTCATACCAGCATTTTTATTCGAGTGCGATGGGGAGTCTTTAGCTACAAAAATATCTTCTTGTAGGACTATTTACGTCCTGCCTCGAGGTCCTTCCGCATCACAATCAATTATCACGTTCTTACATATTGAAAGCGGACGTGCGCCGTACACCGTCGAACTTGCCTTAGCTCCCAACTATTGTTTCTTCGCATTCTCGGTGCGGTTGACCCGATCACGGACGTCTAGATGAAAACGGTGAAGGCGTACACTTGCTTAACTCGAAGTCCAAAAATATATATATCTCCGCGCTCATGTCCCGCCCCCGAGTCAAACGGGGTCCTTCCGCATCATAATCACCTTCTTACATATTGAGAGAGGACGTGCGCCGTGCACCAGCGGGACTCCTTCTCCTAAGTTCACTCCGCCTGATAAGTACCATCTATTATTCCTGTTCTCGGTGCGGTCATGGCTTTTCCTGGGGTGCATGTAATAACGCGACGTTGAAAAACACCCCACACTAGTATTTATTACAAGGCCCATCAAACCACTGAATCGTACCACAAAGAAAAGGCGTATCAAGAAGCTAGAATGTTCCGCCCCCGAATCGAACGGGGTCCTTCCGGATTGGAAACCTATATCCACGATAGTTAGTTCGGATGTGCACCGCGCACCAGCGGGACTTTTCCCCTCAGGTCGAATCCGTGTTATACCCTCCTGTCTAAGGAATGGAGGAAATTGTGAATACTTCGGGCACGCCTCTACTGTATTTCTCTCTTTATTAATATTTATTCCGTGGCTACAACTCGGATGCGATATACAGACGGTTTAGATGTACAGATGATTTCGATGGGCTGGTACAAACAATTTGTATGGGGGGATGGGATGACGCAGATTCGGGAATCGGATGAATATGGTACAAGACGGAGTGAACGAATTACAGTGCAGGCGGTAGAGGGATTTCCAAATGACGCAAGGAGGAGAGATGGACGCAACGTGGAGGAAATCCGAACAAGGCAAGTGGCTGTATCTGCTGCAATGGGAACATGAACTAGCGACGCTAGCCGCTGCGCACGTCGCTCTCGCAGTAGCGCCTCATCACGACGGGGACCCACGAGGCGGCGGCGCCAGGGCCCCACGAAGACACGGAGATGGGCGAGAGTGGCGGTGAAGGCGACGCGTGGGCTGAAGGTGAAGATGACGCGCGGACTGATGTAGGGGAAGGTGACGTGTGCGGCGATGCTGGTGTGCGGGGAAATACACACGCAGGCGAGGGCGGAAGTGAGGCGCTCCAGGGAGCATGGGAGCACCCGGGACTGGGAGCGGACGGATTTGCGGAGTACGTGCCCAAGTGTGGTGTGAGGAATGCGGAGGATGCAGTTACAAATGCGGTGGACCGAGCAGCAGCTAAGGACGGAGGGAAAGAGGACGCCTGCGACGCGACGTGGAAGGAGGACTCAACCGCGGGAACTGGAATCCTCCCCTTATCCTGCGCGCCGTCCCGCCGCTCCGCGTCCTGAACATGGGTACGGTAATGGCGGTGCATGTTCGACTTGACGTTGAACGCGCGGCTGCAGCCGGGGTGTGGGCATTTGAACGCTGGACCAACATTACCTCATGAACATTGAATATGATAATGCGACTCACGCGTAGCTCCGGTGTGCGTATTAGCGTGGATGCGTAGGCTACTCGGACGGTCGAAGCGCTTCCCGCACGTCGGGCATATGTACTTCCTCTCCTCTCGTCCCCCACCACCGCCTGCAACCTCCGCATCGTCCGCGTCGTCATTCGAAGACCCAGACGACGAGTACGCCGCCGACTCGGAGCCTGCGGGCTTGAGTACAAAGGTGGAGAAGGAGTATGCGGGAGCAGAACGAGGGAATACAAGCTGTTGTTGCGCTGGATATGGCCTCAGGAGGTGCACGGAGTATGGGTGTGGCTGCGGGGGCGGGAACGGACTTCTGGGCACGGTGGCATCCAAGCGCGGGATGTGTTCCGGAAAGAGCTCTCTGATGCTTGGGAGCACGACTAACTCCATGGGAGCATCGAAAGTTGAAGTTGGAGTCCTTGTGCGGCGCGGCAGAGTCGCCATAAGGTATCGAGTGGACGTTCGCGGAGTGGCACGCGGGTTATAAGCTAGATTTCGGCGAGATTGTCGCGTGTTTCAGGTTTTCGGAAAGGCCGATGTCCGCTTTTGGCAGACGCGTTGATCTGGCTGTGAATTTGGGAGGGAGAGGGAAGAGAGAGAGAGGATTACGGAGGGAAGGAAAGCGGTCACGGAAGCAAGCCGCCATCAAGCTGATCGGCGATCCGCGGCAAGATCCTCGAAGGAGTTAGTGATGTTCTGGCTTTGGCCTCAGGCCAAAAAGCCATGGCTTTTTGGCTTTGGTACCCAGGCCAAAGCCAAGCCAACAATTGGCCGATGGCCTGGCCTGAGATTTAGTCAGGCCAAAGCCAAATATTGTCCCAATTCCCCGCCAGAAGCCATGGCTCAGGCCAAAGCCAGGCCAAAGCCAGTCAAAACCAGTCAAAGCCATGGCTTTGGCTTTGGCCTGGCTTCGGATTTTAGAAAGCCAAAGCCATGGCTTTCAGGCCAAGCCAAAGCCAGAATATCACTAGTCAAGGAGTTATAATCTCGGGTTGAATTTTGAATGGAGCTGCGGGGAGTTAAAGGGACGCTCGGATGGAGTGTGGAGGGACACCCTTGCACAACCCTTACAGCGGTTGAAGTTATGAGATTCGACGCATCCAAATTTTGCTCTCGTGTGATTCCCAGCAGCTACGATGGCTAGCGCCTAGCGGATCCCTGCGGATCACGAAGATTTTCGGAGTTGCGATCTGCGCAATCCGTTCGCAACATAAGTGACTTTTCCCTTCCGCTGTTAACGTTCTGTTGTTCCGCACGCACCACTTGGGATCCTACGTAGGTTGGATTAAATACAGATTTCTGCAGGCGGCCTAGTACATTGGTTGTGATGTGGATGCTAGTTCATTTCACATAGCTGGGTTTACGTTGTGTGTAAAGCGGATCCCTCACGGCGGGAATGCATCGAATTATTAAATCAATCAGGATATACGGCTCAGATGGTTTGGATGCCTGACTATTGCTGACTGAATATACTGACTGACATCAACACTACAGTCAACGGCGATCCTGCTGTCACGCCAGCGTGAGAGCGGCATTTATTGCAGGCGCACGGAGACCCGCAGGAACAATCACCCCTTACCTTGGCCTTACTGTATGTTGGCGAACGCAGCGGAATAATGAATATCCGGGTCCCTGATTCCGTACCGTCATTCAGGGCCAACAAAGTTGGAATTCGTGTGAGGTCACCGAAGAAAACGACATCCCAGGACTCTCCCTGTATTCGACTGAACCAAGGATTGCAATGAACTCGAATCATAACGAAAAAAGTAACCTGTTCAAGTTTTGTCAAAGAACAAAAAAAGCTAGGGTCTTCGTCATTGAATATTGATATCCCGCCGCCGAATCGAACGGGGTCCTTCCGCATCACATAAATATGAATACGATGGAAGCTTAAGCGGATGTGTGCCATACATCAGTGGGACTTTCTCTCTTGGTTGAGGCACAGGATATACCACACTCATCGAGTATGAAAATAAAATACAAGATCTGAATATGGTGATGTATATTGTATACGTACCGGCTCCTTCCCATCCATGGTTCATTTCCACAGTTCTATTGGGCCGATGTGCGTCAGGACTTATTTCCTAATTTCTTCATCCGCATTATGTATATCAAAGGATTTGAGTGCTCTGATGATTGGCTTGGTCAATGGCGAGTTTGCGTCGAGTTGCACAACGATACTGTATGATTTCCCTACATACATACATACCACTAATTCAATCGTACAGTATTCTTCGAAAACTTGAAGTGTTTTCATTCCCTAAAGGTATGACAACAAAGAAAAGAAAAACTTCGAGGACCTTCATGCATCATGTCCCGCCCCCGAGTCGAACGGGTTCTTCCGCATTGGTACACATTACCATTGCTCTACTTTGAGCGGACGTGCACCGCGCACCAGCGGGAGTTTCTACCTTGGTTTGGGCACGAAGTATACCAGCACCGACTTGAGGACTTTTGGCCGGGTACAGTTTTGTTTCGAGTGATAAAAGACCACAGCAAACTTGTGATGTCCCGCCCCCGAATCGAACGGGGTTCTTCCGCATCACATAACCTGAATACAATGGAAACTTAAGCGGATGTGTGCCGCACGCCGGTGGGACTTTCTCTCTTGGTGGCGGCCCAAGATATACCAGAGTCTTCCGCGGGGGTAGGTTTAGTATTAAAAAATGAGTCGTGGGGCTGCCGCATTGCCGTTCCCTCAAGGTATGAGAAAAAAATACTTCCAGGATTCAAGTACACGTCCCGCCCCCTCGAATGGCGTCCTTCCTTCTACTACTATATGGAAAGCGGACGTGCATCATGCGCCAGCGGGACTTGTTCCATTAGTTGCGTTTCGTATGTTGTATGGTGATGCTTCGAGTTGAATAGTAACAAGAACGATTCCCTCATACACGGATTCAGCTGCTTGGTGTCTGTTGACGCTCTAGGTACATCAATTTTGCCTCGCGTTAAAAGAAAAGCGGGCCTGAAGATGCAAGTCCCGCCCCCGAATCGAACGGGGTCCTTCCGCATCACATAAACCTCAATATAGTCGAAACTTCAGCGGAGGTGTTCCATACACCAGTGGGACTTTCTCTTGGTTGAGGCACAAAATGTACCCGAGTTCTCGTCCTACCCCGGCTCCTTCGGATCCGTGGTTCATTTCCACCGAGTTCCATTGGGACAACTTATTCCCTAATTTCACCCGCATTATACCAAATGATTCATGATCTGAGTACTCCGATGATTGGCTTGGTTAATGTCGAGTTTTCCTCGAGTTTCACGACAATATGAGTGTCCTACCTACATGCATATCATTGATGCAAGCGTCCAGTATTCTTTGAAAACGCGAAATGTTCCCATTCCCCACTGCCCCCGGCTGATCACGATCCAATACTAGTTGACCGCACACAGGATGCTGGATTGTACCGATGCCTGGAACATTGAATTAGCTGCAGACATGAATTGACTGCTGACTGTCTCTCCATTTTAATGTAGCCGCAGAAGTTGCACCCTCACACGAACGGCACTCAACGAGCCTGCTCTCCGGTGTCAAATCATCGCAGAGTTTGTGACGAGGGACGCACATCAGAATATTGAGATGGAGAAACACACACAACATGAAGCTGAGTTCTGCCTCGACTTGTAAATGAAATAAAAAAACTTCATTCGGCCTCACATCCCGCCCCGGAGTCGAACCGAGTCCTTCGCATGTCAGTTTTAATATCTTCATCACGAACTGCTGTGCACCGTTCACCAGCGGAACTAGTCTCTCTAGACAGACACTGTAACAATACCAGCTCGTTCCTCGCTTGTTACACAGCAGAACTTGTTCCCTCTATCTGAGGCTGCGTTTTACTCACTACTCAGTCCAAAGCTAGAAGACGGGGGAGAAGTGGAAGAATCCCGTTTGCAAGTTCCCGCCCCTGGACCGAGATCCTTCCGCATTACAGCTGTTTCCGAAAACCTTGAGACAACGACTTTTTTTTGCACACGTTGAGTTTTGATGGAGTGCTAAGGATTACCGGTTTGGGCTCGGATCAGTGCCATTTTGGGATGGACCCAACCCAGCCGGGCCAGCCCTTTCTCTCCATATTATTTTATTTGTGGGATAGAGTGTTGCAGAGGTATGGAAAACATCATTACTCATACCGATGGGTCTTCTGAGGCTAAACTCCTTTAGTGTTTGCTTGAATCGCACAGAGAAAAATCTGGTGACAGCGGCAAGGCGGCGCCCTGGGCTTGGCAACACCAAATGTGGTAATCCTTAGCACTCCATCAAAAATTTGTGCGAGCCAAAAAAAAAAAGTTGTCTCAAGGTTTTCGGAAACAGCTGTAATATTTACTCTCCACTTGCTGTCAACCATGCTAACTTGGGCGGACGCGCACCAACAAAACTCTTTCCCTTATCTTTGACCCTGGGTTTGATTTGAGTGAGTCACACGAATTTACCTACACTCCTCCGCTCACGTCTCCCAGTCGAACGGGGTTCTTCGACTGTACCGTACAGCATTTGAAAAGGAAAATTATGGGTCAGATGAGCGCAGGGAGAAGGAGATTTATTCTGCTCGGGCTAGCCTCCTTCATACTTACCACAATCTGCTGAATGACGAAACCAAAAAGATCACCGTCCTCGAATATTGTCCCGTCCCCGAGTCAAACGGGGTCCGCCGAGTGGTGTTTATATGAGCATGCTGGATGATGTGCAGTTTTCACCAGCGGGACTTTGTCCTTGAGATTGAGCCCACGTAATGCCGTCGTTCGATCGATCTTGGGGTTGCCTTGATATGCGAAAAAAAATCCTTCGTGATATAAGCTTCAACTGCCGAGACTGTCCAAGGGAATAGAAAACAATCGAAAGTAGGGGCTTTATCTCACTGCGTTCAAATTGAACCAGTTCGAACTTTTGCTCAATGGTCATCAAAAGTGCACCCTCCTGAGGATTAATTTCTATGATTGATTGCGCGGCGCGCTCGCCCAAGAAACCCCCGGCGGACCTCGGCCCGGAACCAAGCGGAACCAAACCAATCACCCATCAGTGGCGGTGTCTTTCCTCTTCCCTCTTTCTGTCATTTACGACGCGTTAAACATCATAAGGCCCTCCGGGCGCCCCTGGTACCGATACAGCCGACCACTACTTGTGCCTTGGTTAATCTGACACCTTATATGCTGGGGCCCTAAGGCATCCCACGAGTGCACCCGCGGGTGATCTGGATCCGTGGCGGTGAGTACCTGTGATGAAAAAAGCCAAACTCGGATCCCTATGAGTTTTTTCCCACGGATGACTCGGATCTGTATGAGTTATTCCCACGGATGACTCAGATCCGTGAGTCATTACCCGCGGGTAAGGCAGGTACTTGTCACAATTGGATACTATCTAATCATGACAACACCTATCTAAGTGCTCAATACATTAGCACTGATAACATAACCCCTATGATGTAAGACCGGGCTGGATAGGATATTTATGGATCGCATAACAGGGAAGGCACGAGGACAATAGAAACACGTCTCTACAAAACAGTTCATACGCGGGGATCATTTTTTTTTTCATAACCCATGACAAGCATAGTTGATGCAGGCACAGACGGGTTATTGTGCAGATACAACGCAGGTGAAAGGGTTATTGTACAGTTATATATAGCAGTAGTTCACACAGCTTGCTGAACAGTATAAGTAGTCTAGCTAGTCCGTTGTTGTAGTTTAACCTTTTATTCCATCATCTTCGAGACCTCTACAAGCACTACCCAATCCCTCTCATCTTACCGAGAGTGGACGCTTAAATCTTGACTGTGACAGGTACTTGTGAGTTCATGTCGAGATGTGCAAGCCAAGTATGACATTCATCAATTCTACGTGGGTTGCTGGTTAAATCCACTTAACAGGCTGTAGTATTACACTGAGATTCTGGAGGATGAAGTGGGACGATTCGGTGGCTTGCTTCATGATTCAGTGATGGGATTGGGGAGGCATGACTAGTTGTACGGCGAAAAGAGTGTAAAGAAGACAAAGGCTTAGTAATGCAAATAAAGATTAGAAGTGTCAAAAACACTCTACCTACAGGGATCAAACACGGAGCCTCCACATTGCATGAATTTGTAGAAGGAAAGGGAACAGTAAAGTACACCAAGTCCCGTGCCTCCCTCTCACGACAGCTAGCATACACAAATGTATTTACGTATAGTGCCACATGGGCCCCAAGGGGCCCACGCGCATTTAATGGAATTTTGAATAAAGTACACCAAGTGGCTGACAATACCTGTGAGTACTCATGTGAGTATTAGGCGCTACCAGTGTCATGATTCGGGTTATTTCATTTATTCCGCATTAACCCTTAAAACCCGATCATATAGCTACAATTGGTTTCTCCTCAACCCCTACCCGTCTCATTTATCCCTGGAAACCCCCTTTCTGTTACTTGGCAGTTATGATCGTTTAGTATATATAGGCCCTGTACCCTAGACAGTGCCTCATACTATCCTTGTCTACCCTCCAGTTGCTCCCCCCGTCGCATTAACCCGACCCCAACTCGAATCCTCTATTGTCGTTCAATCGCCTCAGTCGTATAATAACCCGATGAGCCGCTGTGCTGACAAAAGGATAATATCCCCCTACCGACTACTCGACTGAACAATGCCCCGCGTAAACCCGCTCGACGAAGCGGAATTCCAGGCTGCCGAACTAGGAGACAGAACCCTGTGGCTATACAGCAAAATCCTGGATGACTACGAACATATCGACGGCGACCTCTCCGCCCTCCGTTCCAACAGCGAGACCCTGGGGGCGCAAATCGCTGAGCTACACTCCGAACTCCTCACGGTGAAGGCGGCCCTGTTGGAGGCCACGCAGGAACGCACCATGGCGAACAACACGATGATGGAGGCTTTGAAGCTCCTCAACAACGCGCGCATCGACCTTGCCGCTACCTCTGCCGCCAGCGGGCCCCAGGTGCCCGCGGCCGCTGATAAGGAACTCAAGGTCAACAACAAGCAACCCCGCGTTGCTGCCCCCACCCACTTCAATGGGGACCCCGACAAGGTCGACCAGCTCCTGTCGGATTGTTGGCTCAATTACCAGGGCAACTCCGCCTACGACACCGACCACGCAAAGATCACCTACTGCCTGTCCTATATGAAGGAAGGGCCCGCGCAAGCTTGGGCCAACAATGTGGTACAGGCCATGCGCTCCGGCAGTGGAGAGGGCGCATACTCCACCTGGGTAGCGTTCGAGGCGGCGGTCCTCTCCGCCTTCAAGGGAGGTGCTGAGGTGGAGATTGCACAGGCCAAGATGGAAGGGCTGAGGCAGGGGCAGAGTACTGCAACCGCGTACTTCACGGTCCTCGATACCCTCAACAAAACCGCCGGCTACGATGAGACCATGTTAATCCGGCTCATGAAGAGTGGGGTTAATAAGCCGGTGGTCGAGGCCATCTACGGGCAAATGACGATGCCTACCAACTATGCGGGCTGGAAGGAAGCCGCCATCAAGCACGACGGGCACAAACAGGCATGGAACGCCATGAACAACAGCCTACGCCTCCACAACACGAGTACCCGCACCACCTCCACGTCGCAGCCTCGCACCAGTCCCGCGGCATACCACACGCCTGCTCAGAACCCAACGGCGAACCCGAAAGCCAATAATTGGGGACGCCCCTCGAATTTCAACCGTGGGAATGTCGGCGGTAATCCTGGTAATAACCCGGTGAACAACCCACCAACCCCCAAAGCTCCGGCCGCACAGGAACCCGTCCCCATGGACATTGACCGTGCCGCTTCCACTTCCTCGGCCAACCGCCCTCGCCCTGTGTGCTACAACTGCGGAGAGACTGGGCATATTCAGCGCAACTGCCCAAATCACCTCGCTAAGAATCCGCAATTCCGCGCAATGTTGGCAGAACTTATCAAGGAGGAAGGGAAGGATTTTTCCGACGACCAGGAGTGAAAGTTGCGTCCTCCCGGTCCCCCATTATACCTGACTCCCGTGTACCAGTTTCACCTACCAATCGATTTGGAATTCTCCCTGTCTACAAGGATCCAGCAAGTGAAACTAGTGAACCAGAGTCCGAAAACGCAACCGATAGAACCCGAGAAGGGAGGGCGGGTACAACTCGAAGCGCCCTCTGCCCCAAGAAGAAGGAGCCGCAGATGGAGAAAGCGGAATGGCGCCGACTCCCTGCAGGTAGTGCCCGAAGAACCCTGGAACATATGCGCGAATGACCGCAAGATGCGCTACGAGTGGCCAAGCAGTGGACACACCCCGCCCGACGTACAGAAGCATGCCCTGAGTTAATCCGAAGTCTCATGGACGCCTATATCCCGGACGCACTAGACGCCCTGGATGATTTGCGGGAATCCCCTCAGTTTATACGAGGAACTGGGGGGAATTCAATGATGGTGCCCATGGTGCTGGAAGAGCTCTCCAGCCTCAAGGGGTACACGGCGGTCGGGCTGATTGACAGCGGGGCCACCAACGGGTTCATGAACCAGCGATTCGCAGAAGAGAACAATTTAGAGTTGGAACCCTTGCCACTCGCCGTGCCGGTGTACAACGCGGACGGAACCCCGAACAAAGGTGGCCGCATCACCCATGTTGCGCGCATGCACCTCACCATTGAAGGACACTCGGAGGTGTTTCCTTTCGCTATCACCAACACAGGGAAGAGCGACATCATTATCGGGTTTAACTGGTTGAAGCAGCATAATCCGGAGATTGACTGGGCAAAGAAGACCCTCAGGTTCTCCCGCTGTCCGCCGGCTTGCAAGCGCGCGCGGCTCTGGGAGGAGTGGGCCGAAGAGGACAAAGAACCCGTTGAAGAAGGTGACCGGATTTTCGTCACTAAGATATACCCGGAGGCTTCACTGGATCGTCGAGACACAGAGCATGTCCGGGCCATGGGCAGCGTGGCTACTAAGCTCGCTGCCGCCGCCCACGAGGCCAAGGGCGAGCAGACCTTGGAAGATAGCGTACCCGCGCATTACCTTCAGGACTTTCGCGCCGTGTTCGAAAAGCAGGACTTCGACAAGCTTCCCGCTCGCAAAAAGTGGGATCACGCTATCGAATTACAACCCGGTGCAGAACCCGTGCGCGGTCGCAGCATCCCGCTTTCGGTCCCGGAACAGCGCGAACTGGACACCTTCATTAAAGAACATCTAGAGACTGGCCGAATTTGACCCTCGAAGTCGCCCTTCGCCTCCCCGTTCTTTTTTGTGAAGAAGACAGACAGAAAACTTCGCCCAGTTCAAGACTATCGGAAGTTGAACGCTATCACCGTCAAGAACCGATACCCCATTCCCCTCATCTCCGAAATCATGCATATGCTCCGCAAGGCCACTTGGTTCACAAAGCTCGATGTGCGCTGGGGCTACAACAACATCCGGATTAAGGAGGGCGACAAAGAGAAAGCCGCATTCATTACCAACCGCGGATTATGGGAACCATTGGTAATGTTCTTCGGACTAACGAACTCCCCGGCGACCTTCCAATGCATGATGAACGAGATCTTCGAGCGACAAATTGCGGAAGGACGGGTTATCGTGTACCTCGACGACATATTGATCTACTCGGAAACACTCGAGGAACACCGGGCAACGGTCCGAGAAGTTCTCGAGATCCTGCAGAGTAACGACCTCTACTTGAAGCCGGAGAAGTGCGAGTTCGAGAAACGCGAGGTGGAATATCTTGGCGTTATTGTGGGCCATGGCAAAATCCGCATGGACCCCGTCAAGGTTGCAGGTGTCCGGGAATGGGTGCAACCACGAAACGTTAAGGATGTTCAAAGTTTCCTCGGATTCCTCAACTTCTATCGCCGGTTTATTCGCGACTTCGGAGACCACTCCAAGCCATTAACCCGGTTAACCCGGAAGGACGCGCGGTGGCGCTGGGATCGGGAGGAAAACACCGCATTTCGAAAATTAATTGACGCGGTGACCTCCGAGCCCGTACTACACTTTCCGACCGACGACGGCGAATGGCGCGTCGAAGCAGACACCTCCGACTTTGCGACAGGAGGTGTGCTGTCCCAGGAACAGGACGGGGTCTGGGTCCCAATTGCATATCTCTCAAAAGCGCTGAACGACACAGAGCGCAATTACGACATACACAACAAAGAGATGCTAGCTATCATGCGCTGCCTCTATGAATGGCGACACTTTCTTCAGGGCAGTGAGAAGAGGTTTGAGATCTGGACCGACCACAAAAACTTGGAATATTTCACAACAACCAAGAAGCTTAATCAACGACAAGCGCGGTGGTCTCTCGAACTGAGCGAATATGACTTCTCCCTGGTGCATAAACCCGGCAGAACCCACGGGAAGACCGACGCCTTGTCGAGACGACTCGGCCATAAAACGGGGGAAGGAGATAACAGCGGGATCACGCTGTTGCCAAAAAAACTGTTCGATGGAAAACCCGGTAATAATCCGGAAAACCCTGAACGGCTACAGATCATGTCTTCGGCAATCTCTAAGGAGGAATTCCTGCGCGCTATGCCCGCGGTCCTCGACGACACCCCTGGCGACCGATTTATGGAGGATATCAAGCGCAAGAAGGACCTTTGGGAAGACGCGATCCAGGAACTACTGAAGGAAGAAAATCCCGAAGGATGGACGAACCACGGAGATTACCTGACCAGAGATGGGACTGTATACGTCCCTCTGGAGAAGACACTGAGAGACAGGATTCTCCGCGCCCATCACGATGATTACTTGTCTGGACACACGGGGCAGTATCGCATGGCCGAATTGGTGTCTCGCAATTACTACTGGCCAACTCTACTTCAGGACGCGAAACGATACGTCGCCGCTTGCCCCACTTGCCAACGCACGAAGACGTTCCCCGCCAAACCCCGCGGGCATTTGCATCCCAACGCTGTCCCCGAGCGAATTTGGCAGTACATCTCCATCGACCTCATCACCAAACTCCCGGTGTCTAACGGATATGACTCGATAGTGGTGGTGGTCGACCGACTGGGAAAAGCCATTCGGGTTCTTCCCTGCACTGAACATATTAGCGGGGAAGGGATCGTCCGGGTTTATCGCGACCACGTCTGGAAGGACTACGGAATGCCTGAAGTGGTCATCAGTGATCGAGGACAGCAGTTCGTTGGTAATTTTATGCGCAATTTATCCAAGCTGCTCGGGATTAAGTCCAACGCCTCCACTGCTTATCACCCCCAAACCGATGGCCAAACCGAACGGGTCAACCAGGAAGTTGAACAGTACCTCCGTATTTTTACAAACTTCCTCCAAGACGACTGGTCAGAATGGCTGTCCCTGGCAGAATTCAGCTACAACGACAAGGTCCACTCTACCACCGGATTCTCCCCCTTCTTCACCATGCTTGGGTTTCACCCGCGGAAAGGTTCGGAGCCCCGCATGGAGGTCCCTACCGAGTCCGTGACAGAGTTCGCGAACCGAATGAAGCAGGTACGCGAGGAGGCTGCGACCTCCATGCGCCATGCACAAACGGTCATGAAGCGGTATTACGATTTGAAGCGTCAGGAAGACCCCAACTATAAACCTGGTGACCGGGTTTATCTGTTCGGACGGAACTTGGTTACCCACCGACCTACGAAGAAGTTCGACGATCGCCGCTACGGGCCTTTTAAAGTCCTGCGAAAGGTCGGTGCCATATCCTACGAGTTGGAGCTTCCCAAGAGTTGGAAGGTACACCCCGTATTCAACACTGTGTTCCTTCACCCTTGGGTCGCCCCTGTTGCCGCCCATCAGGATTCCGTGCCACCCCCGCCACCTGACGTCCGAGACGGGCAGGTTCTATACGAAGTCGAAGAGGTTCTCCGGATTAAATTCAAGAGCAAGAAGAACAAACGAGAACTACGATACTTCATCAAGTGGCGAGGATACCCCCGGGAGGAATGGAGTTGGGAACCTCGTTCGTATCTCGACGGAGCAGAGGACGCAATCGAGGAGTACTATGAGAAGTATCCTAACGCTCCGCGAGAGGTCCTTAACGGCGACGGGCGATGGCGTGTCCCAACAACCCGTGCCGCCTAAACGCCACCCGGGTTTATCGCGCACCGAGACGTTGCGCCTTGAAGGGGGGTAATGTCATGATTCGGGTTATTTCATTTATTCCGCATTAACCCTTAAAACCCGATCGTATAGCTACAATTGGTTTCTCCTCAACCCCTACCCGTCTCATTTATCCCTGGAAACCCCCTTTCCGTTACTTGGCAGTTACGATCGTTTAGTATATATAGGCCCTGTACCCTAGACAGTGCCTCATACTATCCTTGTCTACCCTCCAATTGCTCCCCCCGTCGCATTAACCCGACCCCAACTCGAATCCTCTATTGTCGTTCAATCGCCTCAGTCGTATAATAACCCGACGAGCCGCTGTGCTGACAACCAGCTCCAAACTCGGATCCGTGACAGATCTGTTCCCACGGGTACCCGGATCCGCGGGTATGCATACCCACGGGTTTTCCCACGGATCAACTTGTGTGGACCCGCGGGTTACCCACACTCGTGGGATGCCTTATGCTGGGCAGGATGCTGAACCTTATATTGGTATCCAGTTGAAGGTGTTTCTTGAACTCTGAAGAGAACATCCGAAGAATTGGAAGTATCAGCTCATAAGTGCAAGAAATGAGAATCCCTCCTTCAAGGCCAATATATACCTGAGAAAGCGGTATCATTTGAAGTGCATTTCCCGAACATGTTGTACAATATTGTTGAAGTGCATTACACCCAGGTGGTATTGCTCCAACTAAGCTGCTCCAAACCAGGCCTTTTATTCCGCTCATGTGATGCTAAAGCTGGCAATACAGAAAACTGGTTGTGGGTGGAGAAGGTGGAGAAGACACAGAGGTTGTGAAGAGGGCAGGTATATCGGTATGGTCTTTGAAAGGGTAATGGGCAAGAGCAGCAATTGAAATGGGGCTGATGCAACCAGAAAAGTGGTTGCATGTGGAGAAGACACAGAGAGGTGGTAATGAGGGCCGGTATATTGCTATGGTTTTGAAAGGGTAATGGTGGCAGTGGTGATTGAAATGGGGCCGACACAACAGCAACATACCATGGGTTAATGCACACATTTCAAAACTCTGGAACGAGATAGGAGACTGGCTTTATTATGGAAGCCATCATGATTGAGACAATTTATTTTTGACAACTGAGTTAGCAGGAAGTTTGGGAGTTGGAAATGCCACCAAACACACTGCCATCAATTCCGCCGGCACTTACACTGGGGGCAAGACCCATGATACCTGACCTTGAGGTGCCTAAGTGGAAGGTGCACCACAGGTGCCATGGCACCTGCACCAGCAGCAAGCATGGCAGTACTGTGGCATCCCAAAGACAAACAAAGTTTGTCACGGGATGATGTTGGCAGGTCTGCAGCAGCCGGGCGATTTTTTTTTCCCATTCAAAGGGCAGCTCCGGCACCAGGTCTGGCCCCATCCATATCAACACGTGGCTTCCACGTGCACTGCTGCACTGCGGCCAACTCTGCTGCACGTGCCCGTGACTGATGGCAGATTGGAGCGCGTCGTGTAATGAGACATGGACATTTGAACCGAATCTGAGTCGTGAGGTCTCTTCCAAAGACCCCAAGGTGAGCTCTGATAAAATATCTAGCTGAACAAGCCAGAGAACAAGCCAGAACACGGTGCTTGAGCAATGGATGCTCAAAGCTCACTTTCTCGGATTCAATGGTGTGGTTCATGCTGTAAGAGACCCATAGAGAAAATATGGCGACGTTAGGACCTTCGTAATTTTCTTAGGACCTCCCTAATGATGACTCAAAATATTATATTTACATCTCCTCCTATATGAGGAGATTCAGATGAAAACAGGGAAATTTGATACCTCATTTTCTACAGGCCGAATAAAAATAAACGGAGCATGTCAGCCCCTCCAGAATCGCAGCACGATTCCGCCCATAAACTTTTCGAAGCGATCCATTGAGAAAAGAGCCCGCAATGAGCGATACGGTGAAAACAATCAAAAACAGCTCAAAATGAAAAAAAAAATGGGCTGCGCCCTATGTTCCGCAATTAGCTGTAAGTACAGTCGCAAACCGGGAAGAGCAACACACGTAGAAGAGCAACACTACAGCTGCGGCCATTCCTGCCTTGAAAGTGGCCTCAAAACTTGGTATGAATACAGTAGGGCATCATCTCAGTCGATCGAGAAAAAGATTTGTGCAAAACGACCCAGTGGATCAAGAGAAATAGCATTGTTTGTCCGCGGGTTCAACTGTTGTTGATGGCGGTAAGTAGGTCCTACCTTCTTCAGCCAATATTCTGCTCAAAAATATCAGCTATGTTGATTTACTGGGGTTTTTTAGGTCCCTGATTACGGATACGTGGGTCTCAGATCCAAAAACCCTGGTACCGGAACTATAATCGGTGGCGCCGTAGTGTTGCTCTTCTACGTGTTTGGGCATATTTGGCCTGGCAGAAAATATTGGACTCGCTCTCAACAACTACGAGGGCTATTCCTTGGGAGTTGTTGGAAACACTGCCTTCGGGCATCTCGGACAATCCGCCAGTACATACCTGTGCTGTGTAGAACATCATAGCATCAGTGAGATTGTTGTAGAACAGTGTAGAATATATTTATGACTCGGAATCTGACTCACAAGGCTGTCCACTCGTAGTATTTAAGCAGCTGTATTTCGTACTATGAATCTAACTTATTTTGATTATCACTACTACCTGCGTGAAGTTGGACGCTCACCCCGTCCACACTACTTACTCGAATCTACCTGCGCTAATAGGTTATGGGCCCCGAGCCTTTAACTTACTTCACGTAGATTTATTTGAGAACACTTTTATAACACTCGGCATACACCGGAGATTATTCTACGCCCTCTACTAGTCGTTTATCTCTACCCGTCAAATTTTACGAATCATGGCACCCGAATCAATATCCTCGCATCGAATTGAGCTGCTGAACGATGATAACTACCTTGCTTGGAAACGTCGTGTTATTGCAGTACTCCGTGACAAAGATCTACTAGAGTTTGTAGATGGAACGGAGGCGAAACCCACCGCAAAAGACCCAGATGCCCCAACCGCCGACGAAACACAGGCAATCAAGGCATGGATTAAATCGGATGGGAAGGCACAAAGCCAGATTGAATTGGCTCTGGGTGATACCCAGATGGTGCATATCTCGGGCGCATTGACTGCCGCTGAAATGTGGAGTCAGATTCGGATGGTTAAGGAGTCTCAAGGAACATTGGGACGTATGTCTTACAGGCGTCGATTATACCGCACAATTGCGGATGAAGGGACTGATATTCCGGAACACATCAAAGAGATGCGTATGATAAAGGATCATCTTATTGGCATGGGCGATGAGTTGAAGGACGAAGATTTCATCATTGCATTGATCACGTCTCTCCCAGAAAATTGGGATCAATTCACCTCCTCGCATATGGCCTCGAAGAACCTGAGTCAGAAGGTTGCTGCATTTGCACAATCTAGTACCGGTAGTCCCTTGCCTGTCTCCATGCAGCCGCTCATGACTTCAATTGAATTAATTTCGTTGATTCTTGATGAAGATCGCCGCCGCAAGGAGAAAGCTGGCGAATCCGCGGGAGGATCATCAGCAATTTTCTCGCGCAACAGGGATAATTCCCACCAGAATAGTTCCAACGAGACTTGCTTCAACTGTAAGAAGCCCGGCCACCACGCGAAGGATTGTTTTGCCAAAGGAGGTGGAAAGGAGGGCCAGTATCCGAAGCATTGGAACAAGAAGTCCAAAGGAAAGGACAAGAAAGGTAAGCATGCAGCAAATGTTAGTGCTAATGAGTCCCAGAGTGATAACAGCCACCATTATTCGTTCACGGGGAAACCCCACTTCGATTCACGTCTCCCACGAGACTCATGGTTGGCTGACTCAGGATGCACAACTCACATTGCAAATAATCTCGATTTATTCCGGAGTTACACGCCTATTGAGGGCGAGACAATTACAGGACTTGCAGATAACAAGGTGAAGGCACTGGGCAAAGGCACAGTGACTCTTGAAACCTCGAAAGATGGTCAGTTGATTACAACTACGCTCCAAGACACTTTGTACGCACCTGATGCTGTCAACAACCTATTTTCCATCTCCCGTGTCGATGATGCTGGGGGGTAGCACAAATTTTGCGAATGGAAAGGTTGAAATCCGGGATAGAAATGGTCATGTTGCTCTCCAGGGGGAGAAGAGATACCGGCTTTATTGGCTTGATGCGAAAGCAAAGCTTGAAGCCAACCAGGTGAATGTTGCAAACTCGAAGGGTTTGAATGAAGACATTAATTCCTGGGAGTCCTGGCATAAGCGCTACGGACATGTATCTAAATCAACATTGGAGTTGCTTGTCAGAAAGGGAAGTGTGGATGGACTCACAATTACTCCCGACAGCACCCCACTTGGCCAG
The DNA here is from genome assembly GCA_029281465.1 of Mycena epipterygia. Lineage (NCBI taxonomy): Eukaryota > Fungi > Basidiomycota > Agaricomycetes > Agaricales > Mycenaceae > Mycena > Mycena epipterygia. Next base: position 446,964 of record JARJCQ010000020.1, read on the forward strand.
TGTGAGACCTGCATCAAGTCCAAGATGCATCGCAAACCCTTTCCGAAGAAATCCACCAACCGGTCCGATACCCGTGGCGAAGGCATTCACAGTGACCTCTGGGGTCCAGCCCAAACGAAATCAACCGAGGGAAATTATTATTATATTTCTTTTGCTGATGATGCGACTCGCCGATTCACGATCCTATTCTTACGAACAAAGGATCAGGCTAAACGAAAGGTTCTGGACCACATTGAATGGTTGGAACGGCAGTACAACTGCAAGCCTAAGTGGATCCGAGTTGATGAGGGGCGTGAGTACTTAAATTCGGAGTTGAAAGCAGCACTTGCCAAAAAGGGCATTGAAATTCGTGCTGTTGCTCCGTATTCACAGTCACAGAATGGCGTAGCAGAACGTCTAAATCGGACAATTGTGGAATTGGCAAGAGCCATGCTGGAAGAAAAAGATCTTCCAAGAAGTCTCTGGGAATGGGCAGTCCTTCACGCCGTTTATATTCGGAATCGGACACCCACGAAGGCTTTGCCAGATGGAATGACACCTCATGAGGCATTTACAGGCGAGAAGCCTAATGTTTCCAAGAATTTGGAACAGATGTCTGGATCTATCAAGAGGTTCAGAAAGCAGGTAAATTGTATGGACATGCTAACAAATTTATATTTGTAGGTTCTGCAGAAGGCCCAAAAGCGATCCGATATTACGATACAAAAACTCACAGAGCGAAAATATCCCGGAATTTTACGTTCACAGAACCCAACAAGAAGGTAACTGAGATGAAATTCTTTGAACTTGATTCGGAGGAACGACAGCTTGAGGGGGAGTCAGGGAATAGCAAGCCACCGTTCCAACAAGCTCCAAAACCAGAATTTCCTAATGCTCCATCAACACCGCAAAGCGCAACTCCTGCACCGAAACCCTCATCAGAATCGAGTTCTGATAGCGATGAGGATGACTTACCAGATCCGCTGCAAACAGCAGCTCCATCTACTCCAGCCCGTCCCACAAATCAACTGAGAACTTCAGCCTCTACTCCGAAACTCCCAACTGTTTATGACGATAAGCCAAATCGTCTCAATGCTACATCGATCCGAAAGTTGACACGTACCGTCACTGATATAAATTATCGGACACTCGGGAACCCAGATTCACGGGGAGACAAGGCTGCAAGGCCTAACCGAGGTAGCAACGATGCCAATACGGCATCCGAGGATATTGATCACGCTGAAGTAGCGGCTGCGCATTATGCGTACCGTGCATCAGTAGGTGATCTTGCAACAGGGAATTCGAACATACCACAAAGTGTGCACGAAGCACGCGAGTCCCCGAATTGGCCAGAATGGGAAAATGCGATCAATACTGAACTTGAAATATTGCGACGCATGGGAACTTGGCAGCTGGAAGATTGCCCCAAGGACCGAAAACCCGTTGGATGTAAATGGGTGTTTGACTTGAAACTGACCAGCAAGGGCAGATTGTCAAATATAAGGCCAGACTCGTTGCGAAGGGATACTCACAAATTCCCGGTATGGATTATTTCGACACATTTTCTCCTGTTGTTCGCCTAGAATCACTCCGATCCCTGCTAGCCATTGCCGCCGTCAACAATCTTGAAATGAAGCAACTTGATGTGAAAGGTGCTTATCTGAATGGCGACCTTTCCGAGGAGATCTACATGGCACAACCACCTGGTTACGATGATGGATCCGGCCGTGTTTGCCGTCTACAGAAAACTCTATATGGACTAAAGCAGTCAGGCCGTGAGTGGAACAGAAAACTTCACAGTTTGCTCACTGGTTTGGGGTTCCAACGGATAGAAGTGGACCATGGTCTCTACATGCAGAGAATCAAAGATCAATTTGTGATTATCACTGTGTGGGTTGACGACTTGCTGCTATTTAGCAATAATCCCACGATGCTAGCCGCCGTCGAGACCGCCTTGAAGCGCGAAGTGGAAATCAATGACATCGGGGAACCCAAGAAATTAATCGGCATCGAGATTTATCGTGACAGAGCAGCGCGAACAATCCAGATATCACAGGAGCACTATATCGACAGCATTCTAAAGCGATTTGGATATGAAAATATGTCGCCAGTCACCACACCGATGGATCCCAACGTTGTACTCCAGAAGCTCGATGGCGAAGGCCAGACAACAGATGAGCGAGGCCGTAGTTACGCCGAGCACATGGGATCACTGATTTGGCCAGCTACCATTAGTCGGCCAGATATTGCCTATGCCGTTGCAAGACTGGGATCATATACAGCAAACCCCGGTCCAGCGCACTGGACAGCGATGAAGAGAGTATTTCGGTACTTGAAGGGTACCCGTTCACTTCGGATCACGTATGGAGGTATCAATTCTGATAACTCCGCGAGTGCTATTTTTGACACACACGGCGCATTCAGCGATGCTGACTTTGCCGCCAATCCCGACGACCGGAAATCAGTCTCAGGATATGTCCATATGCTCGGAGGAGGTCCGATTGCATGGCACTCCAAGAAACAACCCACAGTTGCACTCAGTACAGCCGAAGCAGAATATTCGGCACTTACCGCCGCAACTCGACAAGCCATTTGGCTTCGCTATTTATTCAATGCACTCAAGTTCGGAGAGATTCAAGATCCAACTCTGATTTACTCCGATAACCAATCTGCAATTACAATTGCACATGATCCTCAACATCATGCCCGCTCGAAACACTTTGACATTGAGAACCACTTTGTTCGTGAGAAGATTGAGTCGGGTATAATCCATGTTGAATACTGTCCCACTGATGAAATGCTAGCTGATATTTTCACTAAGGCATTACCTCGTATCAAGCATGAGAAGTTCACACAAGCGATGGGATTACTAGCGGCTTGAGGGGGAGTGTTGGAAACACTGCCTTCGGGCATCTCGGACAATCCGCCAGTACATACCTGTGCTGTGTAGAACATCATAGCATCAGTGAGATTGTTGTAGAACAGTGTAGAATATATTTATGACTCGGAATCTGACTCACAAGGCTGTCCACTCGTAGTATTTAAGCAGCTGTATTTCGTACTATGAATCTAACTTATTTTGATTATCACTACTACCTGCGTGAAGTTGGACGCTCACCCTGTCCACACTACTTACTCGAATCTACCTGCGCTAATAGGAGTAAATTGCAGTATGTAGGGCGGATCGGTAGGATCCAATGAATGACTTGGACCGAGCGATTTAGGTTCTTTTTGGTTGAGATATTCACAGGACAGTTTGATTGTTGCTCTTCCCGGTTTGCGACTGTACTGTTTTTTTTTCTCTGAAAAATATTATCCCAGCAAAAAACCTTTGCCGAGGCATGAACCCAAGATTGGTTGAAATATTAATATTATATTGGTCTACCTGATTAAAGTGGTTCTCTGGAAGGTCTAGGATATGACTCTCTAAAAATTGAGCACACAAGATGCTCAGGAGGGTGCCTCAAGTACTGGAGACACATACCTTTACCTCTACCTTAACCATACCTTTGTCCATACCCCTGGAGGTATACCCTTACCCCTGGTGATCCTTACTTGAACAGTCCCAGACTATTAGAGCAATGGTATACCATCATCTGATTGATATATAAAACTAGTTATTTTGAGACCTGTTGAGGTCATAAATGTGGTGTGCCCTGATCAAATCTCTGTGTTAATGCTGGTCTCTGTTGCATACACTGTAACCAATTTTTCAACATTGTCAAGAGGATTATGTATCAGTCCATGTTAGATGGTAAAAAAGAGGAACAATATAGATTGTAGTAACATAGCCTAAGCTTGCCTCCCCCTGAAAATTGCTTTCAGACCCTGCGCTTCACTCAATTTCCCCAGTTGTTCATATGTCACTGCCAGATTTTCCATGGTCTCCAAAGTTTGTTGATGCTTGTCGCCAAGAAGATCCATCTGCTTCTTAAATGCTGCACTACCAAGCTCCTCAGCCTCCTGCCATTTTTCCAACTTGTTGTATGTGGCTGCTAGATTTCCCATAGTCCGCAGGGTGTGTTGATGGTTGTCACCCAGAAGATCCATCTGTTTCTTGAGTGCTGCAACCCCAAGCTCCTCTGCCTCCTTCACTTTCCCCAACTTGTGACATGTGCTTGCCAAATTCCCCATAGCAAGCAAGGTATGTGGATGATTGTCACCCAAAATATTCTTTTGCTTCTCCAGTACTAAAACTCCAAGCTCCTCTGCTTCCTTCAATTTTCCTAGGATTTGATATGTCACTGCCAAGTTCCCCATAGTATGCAAGGTTTCTGGATGATTGGGACCTAGAATATTCCTCCGCTTATCAAGTACTACAATCTCAAGTTCCTCTGCCTCCTTTGCCTTCCCCAAGCGGTGGTATGTGACTGCTAAGTTTCCCATCATTTTCAGGGTCTGCGGATGGTTGTCACCTAAAATATTTTTCCGCTTCTCAAGTACCACAACCTCAAGCTCCTCTGCCTCCTTTAATTTCCCCAGGTTCCGGTATGTGTTTGCCAAATCCCCCTTAGCCTGCAGGGTGTTTCGATGATTGTCACCCAAAATATTCCTGCACTTCTCAAGTAGTAAAACCCCAAGCTCCTCTGCTGCCTTAAGTTTCCCCAGGTTTTGGTAGGAGAGTGCCAAACTCCCCATAGTGATCAAGGTGCGTGGATGGTTTTCACCCAAAGCATGTCTGTGCTTCTCAAGGACTACAACATCAAGTTCCTCTGCTTCCTTGAAGTTTCCCATGCTTTGATATGTCATTGCCAGATTTCCCATAGCTAAAAAGGTTTCTAGATGGTTGTCACCCAAAGAATTCCTCTGCTTTGAAAGCACCACAATCTGAAGTTCCTTTGCCTCATGCAATTTTCCCAGCCTTTGATAGGTCACTGCCAAATTTCCCATAACATCCAAGGTCTGTGGATGGTCATCACCTAACATATCTCTTCGACACTTCAACACCACCACCTCAAGTTGCTCTGCCTCCTTCCATTTTCCCAGGAGTATGTATATCCAAGCCAGCCAAAACATGGCTTCAAGAGTGTCCAGGTGTTCCTCACCAAGAAGATTCCTCCGTTTCTGAAGCACTGCTGCTTGAAGTTCCTCTCCTTTTTCTAGCTTATCTCCCCATATACAAATTTTCCCAAATTCATGTCTGAAATCTGGGACTACATTTGAGTAGTCTTGCATTAGGAAATCAATGTGAGGCAGCATCCATAGGCTTGCCAGTTCAAGATCTTTCTCTACTAGTCCGGCCAGTGACATTCCTACAATTGCAACTGTGCAATGCTGATATGATTCTTTCTTCGAGAGCATACTCCGAGTCCAGTAATGTACAAGAGGATGCATTGAAAACATCTTTTGTTGGGGGTGGAAATTGATCAAGGAATAGGCTCTGGCTTCATTTGTCATGTCTATAAAGCAAAAGGAATCCCACATCCCATCAGACCCTAGGAACTGTGATAAGAATTCAAGTGCCATCTGTAGCTCTTCTTTCGATGGGCTAGAGGGCCCAAATTTGTAAGTGGCAGCATTCTTGAATATTTGCTCAGAGATCCCTTGATGATGGAGCATTGAGCAGAGCTTCAAGAAGGTTGATGCAGGTTGACTGAGTTGATCAAAACTGATCTGCCATGTGGTATAGACAGTCCATGCATAATTATCATGTGACTGAGCAGGCTTTTGACTCAGCAGTCGAGCTCGATTCTGTTCATAGAGTGCCAGATAGCTGTCAAGGTCTCCTGACTTTGCAATGAATGCACCAGCTTGAATGATTGCAAGGGGAAGATAATGGAGCACCTGAAAAAATTGTTGAGAAGGGTACTTGACTAGCAAACACTGGTGCTCACCTTCACAATCTGACCCGCAATTGTTCTGTTCTCATCTGTGGTCTCTTGGCCAGCACCTCTCAGCAATAGATCCACAGCATCTGTTTGTTCCATGTCAGAGACAGGAGAATGGGACCCAGCATAGACACAAAGTCCAGGGTTTCGAGATGTAATGAGGATGTTCCCATGATCACATTGTGGGAAATAATTGTTCATATTGATTTTGGGGTCATCAGCATTATCAAATAATAATAGCCATTTATCTTGCTTGCTTCGGAGCCATTGGAGGGCATCCTGTGAAGATTTTCCACTAGTCTTTGTTTTGGCTATATTTTTCAGACCGGTGTCAATTGTCTCCAAGGAGCTACTGTCAATGAAAAAAATGTCGGTGAAGCTGAGAATGAAATAAATACACTGCCCAACTTTCACATGAGGAAACTCACTTGGAATTTGACTCTGCTATAAACTTGAGGGCAATCTGTGTTTTTCCAACACCACCTAATCCATGTAGCAGAAAAATATCTTGCTTTCCTGTGGTCTGCATGAAATATTGATGCATTTGTTGCAGAATAGTCTGTCTGCCATGAAATATTCTGGAAGGTGCAGGACAATTGTTGATCTGTTGTGGGATTTGTACCACTGGCACATCTGTGGAACTTCAGATGAGCTGGAATCCCTGTCCAAAACAAAATCATACTGGGTGATATCACAGTCAAAACCTTTTGGACCTGGAAATTTGTATCCATGGTTGCCATGAGCTGACAGATATAATCAGACAAAATATGAGAAAGGTCGACAAGATGTACACACCATGAAATTGGACCGCAACTCCTGGATTCTGGTACGAAATCTGCTGATATTGTCCATTGTGCTGCTTGCCTTAATAACTTCCTTGAAGTGTGCACCAAATCCTCGGGGTTTCATCTGCAGTTGATTCACTGCTTCCAGTACATCCTGCAAGAACCTAGATGGAATAAGATGAGCAGACAATCATCAACCAGAGATTGAGTTACTCACCCTTCAAGCTCCTCACATTGACTTTTGAACTTGAGAGCAGCTGTATCCCCGTGGGCTGATATTTGGTATCGAAGGAGTGTGATGATATCCACAGTATCTCTACACAGCTCTTTCATGCTCTCCTGATTCTGTTTAACTTTCTGAAGTTGGAAAAAATGAGTACCATTCAGTCAGGAACAGTTCAAGTTCACTCCATACCTGAACTGCTTCCAAAAGAAAGATTACTGTGCCAAAGACACCTTTCACATATGGAAATGGAAGAGCATCTGCACCAGCAGTGATCAGCTTTGCATTGAAGAGGAGAGCTTCAACCCAGGCTGGATCAGAAATCGGGGAAGGTTTGGATGAGGGGCGGGAGACAACTGCATTCTGAAGGAGGCTGGCAGACATGATGGGGGGAGAACAAGAGAGATCAATCAGGTTCTCAAGAAAACCACCCACCCCTTTATTGGCTGGTGTGGCCACCCAATGAAATGCTGGGTTCTTTATTCCATCAACCATCACATCTTTGGCCTGAGTGTTGTTCCGGTGTTCATAATTTTAGAACTTCTATAAGTATGTGTAAAAATAGGTCGAGAATTGAAGTCTTGTTGGTTTAACTTCCCATATGTATATTGAAGTACATTTCATTCCTCCACACCCGTTCTATGCGATTATCGATCCCACGGAATGCAGTGTTCAACCAAGTGGAAGGCAGATATTTATACTCCTTCCTCGGACAGCTGACTGCCGTGGGTGCTCGTGGGTGAAACCAAAAGTGACGGCTCAGTGGTTCGGAAGTACCCTCCGAAGGCTGTGAGAACCTAGATAGCGAGTATCTCAGTTAGAATGTGATACAAGGAAGGCTAGGCCAACGCCGCGTGTCTATAATTTAATAAATTAAATAATTACAAGGCACAATTTCAGAACACGATCATGTGATAGATTGGCATCATGCCAGGCCTCAAAGACTTACGTGTGTCAGCAGAGTCATCGTATGTAGTCGCTTCAATGTTAAAAACCCCGTCGACAAGAGAAATATCACGTTAGATTGTCAGCGTGAAGTTGCAGTCCGTGATGCTGAAGGAGTCCAACGCGGCCTGAAGTTGAGTAAATACTGAGTTGTTGGTACCAGATCTAGACCGCTGCACGGATTCGGAGGAGTTGCTAAGCAGCATGAGCGGGAGTAGTATCATAAATGCTGGGCTTTCGATTGATGCTTCATCACAATTGGAAAATCATACCGCCAGATGTTCTCAAAACTAGCGGCTCGGAAAATCGTGGATCGCCGACAGAGCCTGTTGCGTTGGGTAACGGTGCCGTTGGGGCATTGGTGCCGGGTTCCCCCAGCGATGGATTAAAGTCGTTCGATCACTGAGGGTGGCGCAGCGCGGGATCCGGGGTTTGCGACCTAGTGAGCGCGCGCCGATTAAGGCAGTAGAGGAACAAGACTTACCGGTACAATATTTTTGGAAAGTCTCCGGGGGTCTCCACAAGTATTCTTCACGCACATGATAGCTTACAGAGCCACAATCTCACTGGTCGCAAAATTCGCTTACGAGGTCACTCAGGTATATGAGGCTACTCCATTATATGTTCCCCCTCTTCCCGTTCGATGGTTGATGCTACCGCGGCGGAACAATTAGTTTCTATTTTCTACCACTTCGTATTCTACTTTTGATAGACGTTCTGATAACGAATAGCTCGTCAAGTAGGATAGTTGGGGTCCAAGGCGAAGGCGCGAGGAGCTTGTGCGCGCTGGGATACTCTTGGGAACACGGTGTTCAGAGGCTGGACCATGTCGTGTATAATTCTATCACTATCACTATCAAGCATGCCGTCGCAGCCAGATTTCAGACAAGTGACAGGGAAGCGCAAGGCTCAAGCATTTTGGCAAAGAAACGGGCGTCAACGTGGAGAGAGGAAGAAAGTGGAGCAACGTCACGGGCCAGCGCGCTGACAGTGACATACCCGAAACCACCCGAGCAAGCACACAAGGCATACTCAGCACTTGTATCCTCAAGATCACACCCAAGAACGGCATCGAACTAATTTTTTTCAAAACAAAAAATTCACTACTTTACATGGGAAGCACGGTCTGTTTCGTTCGACCAACTCGGGTCGGTATCACGCGAGTTTGGGAACAAAAGATCAAGCTACCCCCTGCATTCAAGCGACGCCCTGGGACGCGGCGCCCTTGCTCGCGACGTCCGTCGCGATGTTGGTTGTTAGTTTCCCTCTGCAGGGAAGTGTCAGCATGAGCATACGTGGTAGCGATGGATGGTGGAACAGCAGTGAGGAGTAAGAATGCGAAGTCGCGCGGGGAGGAAGGCAATGGGGATGTATGGGATGTGTGAGTGGGGAGAAAGACGGAAGTAAGATTGTGAATGGGGCGTGGCTGGGATGGCGCGGACGAGCAGGTAGAGGCGAAGAGGAGGACATGGAAGGAGGTGGGGCGAAGACGGGGTCCATGAAGTACGAGAATGGGGATTATGGATGGTGAAGAAGCGAGCAAGAGCGGCGGCTGTGGATGGCGCGTGCTGGTATGGGGCGAAGAGGGGACGCGGAGAGAGGGAGAGTACAGGCGACGACGAGGGAGATGGGCGACAGAGACGGAGACGGAGACGGAGACGGAGACGGAGACGGAGACGGGGGCGAAGTAAAAAGATGAGCGGTGGGTGGAGTGGAGAGTGCGGGTCAAGGACACGCGCAGGGTCCGGAGAGGAAAGAACGGTGAAGGAATGGGACCGGTGTCGAAGGGAGGAGAATGTGGGAGGTGGATACCCCGAAGCCAAAGAATATATGGGATAATGAAAACTCACTGCTCCGTCGCCAAATCAGCCTCCAGACTCGTCGTGTCGGAACCCGCGGCGGCCGCCTGCGCGATCTTGATCTTGATCTGCTGCACCTCGCCGGTCAGTTTCAGGACCTTGTTCTTGATCTTGCCGACTTGGAGCGCGTCGGCTGGGTAGGCGCCGCGTTAGTAAAGGTAAGGTAAACGGGCGCGGTAGTGAAAGTAAAAGCTGGGGGTGATGGAGGAAGGGGAGAGGGCGGCGGGACGTGAGGGAGAGGGGGAGGACGCGACGTGAGGAAGAGGGCAGAGGACGCGGCGGGAGGGAGAGAAGAGAGGAGGCAGCGCGACACTCCACATCCCGCACCGACGCGGCGCGAAGGAGGCCGTAGCGTGGAAGAGAGAGGGCAGGACGTGAGGAAGAGGGCAGACGGGCGACATGAGGAGTAGAGGAGGCAGCGCGTGGAGGGGAAAGGAGGCACTGCGTGGAGGATGAGGCATAACGTGAAGCAAGACGAGAGCGATGTGGAGGCAACGAAGAAGAGGAGCGGAGGCAGCGGCGGGAACAAGGAGAGCGGGAGGCAGCGTGGAAGAGGGAGGAAGTATTGGGTGAGATGGGTAAGGGCACGAAGCGATACGATGCGGGACGTGCAGGAGGGACGCGATACGACGTGGATGGATGCGGCGTCGATGGGGCGTGGTAGGGGTGCGCCGTGAAGGGCGCGGATGGGGAAGGAAGCAGCGTGGAGAGAAGGAGGGGGACGCAGATAGGAGGGAGGAGGGAGGGACGTGGAGGGGAAGAATGGTCGTGGCCTAAGGAGGGGAGGATGCGAAACAGTGCTGATGGCGCGTGAAGCATGGAAGGGGGGAGGGCAGTGTAAGGGAGCAACCGAAGCGATGTTGATGTGGAGCAGCGCGAGCGGCGTGGAGAAGAAAGGAGAGAAAGACAGCACAAGAACTCACCAGCAGCCCCGCTCGCGGCAGCGATCTGCGGGTCAAAGTCGACCGTCTCCGCGCTCTCCGCCGCCTCGCGCATCGTGCCGAGGTTGTCGAGCGAGGTCGCGTCGACGGTGGTCAGGTCTGCCGGGAAGGGGTCTGGGGGTGGAAGGAGTTAGCGTGGTGCTTGCGATGAGGGAGGGAGGAGGGCAGCGAAGAAGCCAGCACGCGGACGGGGAGGTGCAGCGCCAGCCCTCGGGGGAGAGGAGCGCTCGGGCAACCCCCAAGGCGAACGCGGCACTCTAGGCCGAAGAAAGGGACGGAAGAAGGAAAAACGCGACTCACCAACAAACACCGCATTCGCCTCCGCCTCCGCATTGCCCGCCACGCCGTCGGAGATCTGGAACTGCGAGTAGTCCTGCAGCGCGAACGCGAACGTGCCCGAGCTCGCTGCGGCCGCGACGTCAGTGCTAGCTGCCGCTGCTGCAGTAGTAACGGCGGCGGCGGCGGTGGACTTGGCGGCCTTGGTCTTCGTTGCGCGCTTAGTCTTCGCGGCCTTGGTGGTAGACGCGGCGGGAATAGCAACGGCGGCGGCGGCGGAACCTGAGAACAGGTGTTAGTGGGAGAAGAGCAAGAAACGGCAGGCAGAGGAACGGACCGGAGGAGCCAGCGACGCCCTGGGAGGTGGCGCCCGCGGATTTGACGTCAAGCGCGATGTTGGTGGTGAGTTTGGTCTGCTCGGTGGCGAGGTCGGACTCGAGGGAGGTGGTCGAGGAGCCGGCGGCGGTCGCTTGCGCGATCTTGATCTTGATTTGCTGGACCTCGCCGGTGAGCTTGAGGACCTTGTTCTTGATCTTGCCGACTTGGAGGGCGGCGGCTGCGGAAGGGAATAGATATCAGATATTAGATTGAAGGTGGGAGGAGGGCTATTACCTGTAGCGCCGGACGCAGCGGCGATTTGCGGGTCAAAGTCGTCGGTCTCGGCGCTCTCGGCAGCCTCGCGCATGGTGCCGAGGTTGGCGAGGGACGTCGCGTCGACGGTGGTCAGGTCCGCCGGGAAAGGGTCTACGAAAACGGCGTTGGCCTCGGCCTCGGCGTTCCCAGCGACACCGTCGGATATCTGGAACTGGTCGTAGCTGTTCCAATATTAGCTCACGCCCAGAGAAAATGGGAAGACAAACAAGACCTCTGCAGCGCAAACGCAAACGCAGCGCGCTTCGGTGGGATAGGCGCGGCAAAGGCAGCCAGCGCGGGGACGAGGAGAGCAAGTAAAGCGAAGCGGCCCATTCTTGAGGACGAGTTTCAAAGATTGGCAAAAGGGAGAGTCGACTCAAGTGAATGAAGGACGAGGGCGGGACCGTAGAAAAGAAAGTGAAAATTTCGCCGTCAAGACGAGGAGAAATGTGGGCAAAAGTTCAAGCTGAAGAAAGCAGCGAGCTGGCCGCTATTTAAGCGTTCGGAGCCACGATAGCCGCGTCTCGACGACCAACAGAAGAATTTCTCCGAAGAATCTCATCAGTGCTTGGCAGAGACCAAAGAAAGCTACAGAAAGAGTGTCCGGGATTGGAACGACTGTTGAGCCTTTCGGAAAGTTTCCAGTACTTAGCTACCCCAGTTTAGCTCGCACCATGGACCTGTTGAACGTTTACTGAAAAAATTGGTGAGGATGCAGAGAGATGCGAGCATGCGGCAGGCCGGGCCGCGGCTGGCCGAGACTCGCCTATTAAGCGGTCCGCTGCCACGTTACCAACTACGTGCCCGCCGATCGAGTTGCCGCTTTGGGTTTTATCCGCGTAAGTCCGAGGTCTATTGACCTGGTCGTCTGCATTGCTTCCTTTCTAGGGCATTTGAAACTCACTGACCTCGCGCGTGTTTCTCTTGTCAAACATCGCTGTCCCGCCATTCTTCTCCGTAGCCAGACAACTTTTTTCTTGATGGAATTTACACCATTGAAACTACAACGTTGTGCCATAATCAAGTATCGTAATGGTGTCACGCAATGCTGATCGTGTCCAATTTGGAAGTGGTCCATGTTTTCTTGGCTTGTTGACATAGAAATCCTCAGCAGCCACCTGGCAGTTCGTCAAAACGCAACTAAGACACACATCGAAGAGCCGACTGCAAAGCGGAACAACGGAAGTTGCCGACTGGGACTGGCGGGGAGTATTAAATACATGTATAATATTAAATACCCCAAAAGAAATTCACTGGGTGACTTCCCGTAAGCATAAAATAGTATCTGAGCTTGTTTGAGAGTGCCAACGATGGGATCAATCTGCGGAAAATTCGTGTCGTGGATTAACTGCTTGTGTTCCTATAAGAAAATAATAATAAAATCCAGACTCGTGTTTCTCCCTGTGCGAGGTCCAGAACGCAACCCTGACGTCGGGCATACTGATGCTCTGGGAGCAGGCAACCAATTTGGAAGTCTGCGCATCAAGTTGAGGGCAAGATCACCCACCACCCGCCTAATGCGGTTTATTCCGTTTAATAAAATCTATTGGGGGGGTAGGTACCCCCCCCCAGATTTGGATAGATAGGAATGGATTCGTATTAAATCTTGTACGTTTTCACGTCCCAAAATTGATGGGGTCCCGACAGCTGCCTCGGCAAAGCACTTAGATATTCCCCAGCATTTATCTATGCTTATGGAAGTCACCCACTGACGATGCCCGTATGTGATATATTAAACGAGCCCTACATTCGAGACATGGAGGCCGCTGCGCAGCCGTGTATTATACAAAGCCGAAATCATTGCAGACCCGATACTATTTAGTCTAACACCCACAGTACATGTAATGTAATGTTTGAGACTCCTTTTAAAACCTTCTGCATACTCTCCCTCCTGCATATTATTATTATTATTAGCAGCATAACACAATCCAAGGCTTTTTCAACACTGTGATGTACAGCCACCGAGTATAAGATGACCACAACATCATGTAGGGCTGGGTGCTTGCGGACTTGACTATGAGCCCTCTATGAATATATTGTAGGCGCTTACTTCAAAATTGCATTATTCACAGCATCAGACATCGATCCACCTCAAAATTGTGAGATACATCAAAAAGTAAATCAGAAGCGGCACAAAGTCCGATGGCCAATGTACTGCCATAATACATAGCTCTAATGACACGAAAATAATCAAGGCTTCATAGTCAGTCATTCCCAAAATTGGATAGCCGAATAAAGTCCCAAGGGGCATGATCTTACTGTACTTATCATGAAATAACTCCCAGTGGACTATTACTTACCCACATTGAATGCTTGTATTCCTCGTCACCCATTGCTATCTGTTAATTAAATAATCACCCCCCCATTATCCACACCCTTCTGGGATTTAAAATTTGTAGTTTGGCACCACAGCGGCGAGATCAAAGGCTCTCTTGCATGAGTTCACCAGATGAAATCAGACTCCGTGTGTGCTCAGCATGCACAATTACAAAAGACACTGACCATGCACGTAAATCATGATGTAAATGATTGTGGCAAAAATAATCCATCTTGGTCCAATGGTATTACAGGGTCCTGACACTGTCTTCAGTTGTACATACCCACGGCATCTAAGGAAGGGATATAAATATCCGCCCTCCACTCGGTTCAACACTGGGTTCCATCAGATGTACTGATACTTCACTGCAACCTATTTGTGGAACCAGTATGGATGAACTACAGGTAAGTGCACTATAATGTATAGATGAGGAAAGGTGACCCAATGGGCCCACTAGAGCTGTTAATTTCTCAACCCTATGGGCTCAGTGCGGATTTTGACTCGCTGTTTTGTAAAGTATAGAAATTCCAAAATTACATAATGAGCACTCGAGCATTGGTCAGGGTAAGGGTTGATGCAACAAAGATTCCCCTATTTCACCCGCAGCAGTCAGCTGTGCAAGGAAGGGGTATAAATATCTGCCTTCCACTCGGCGCAACACCGGATTTCATCAGATACTTCACTGCACCCGATTTGTGAAATCGGCATGGAAGGACTAACATTAAGTCTGTAATGTCTGTAAAAATGAGGACAGCTGAACCAACCGGCTTAGTTGAGCTGCTCAATTCTCAAACCGCTGTGTTCAGTCCGGGTTTTAACTCACTATTTTCGAAGTATAGAAATTCTGAAATTCATTTAGCACTCGAGCATCGAGCACAGCAGTGACAATTGATGCAACAAAGATCCAGCATTTAATTGGTTGGCTAAATCAACCAATGAATGGGTGGATAAGTTTTGACAACATATTCAAGAACCTCATCGATTAAAGGTCTTTCTTTCTTGCCCTCCCATCATGTTTTCCAGCAGCCCACAGAATGCACCTGTCTCCCGCCCCTCTCAGCAGCAAGGACAAGCATCCAAAGCCTCCCAGAATTCTAACCCAGCCTGGCTTGAAGCCCGCCTCTTCAATGCGAAGCTGATCACAGCTGGTGCTGATGCTTTCCCATTTCCATATGTGAAAGGCATCTTTGGCACTGTTGTATTCCTTTTGGAGGCAGTTCAGGTCTGGAGTCAACTGTTTATGACTGAAAATGATACTGATTGTGGCTCCTGCAGAAAGTTAAACAGAATCAGGAGAACATGAAAGAGCTGTGTGGAGATACTGTGGATATCATCACTATTCTTTGAGACCAAATATCAGCCCATGGGGATACAGCCACTCTCAAGTTCAAAACTCAATGCAAGGAGCTTGAAGCGTAAGCGACTCTATATATGGCTAATGATTATCTGGTCATATTATTCTATCTAGGTTCTTGCAGGATGTGCTGGACACAGTTAATCAACTGTGAGTGAAACCGTGAGGCTTTGGTGCCCATTTCAAGCAAGCAAGCAGCACTGTGGATGATATTAACAGATTTCGGACCAGGATGCAGGAGTTGAGGTCTAATTTCATGGTGCGTACATTGTGTTTAATGCATCACATATTTTCTAATTACAACTGTACTCAGCTCATGGCAACCATGGATACAAATTTCCAGGTCCAAGAAGTGTTGACTGTGATATCACCTGGTGGCATTCTCTTTTACATGGTAGAGTGTTCAATCTCATCTTGAATTCTGCAGATGTCCCAGTAGTACAATTCCTGCAAAAGATCAACAATTGTTCATCACCCTCCAAAATATTTCATGGCAGACAGATCATTCTCCAACAGATGCATCAATATTTCACACAGACCACAGAAAAACAAGATATTTTTCTGCTGCATGGATTAGGTGGTGCTGGAAAAACACAGATTGCACTCAAGTTTATAGCAAAATTGACTTCCAAGTGAGCTTCATGATCCCAAAGATTAAGAGTGTATTTATTTTATTCTCAGCTTCACCGACATTTTCTTCATTGACAGTAGCTCCATTGAAACAATTGAAGCAGGTCTAAAAATATAGCCAAGACAAAGGCTGTTGGAGGGTCTGCACAAAATGCCCTCCAATAGCCCTGAAGCAAGCAGGATGAATGGCTATTATTCTTTGACAATGCTGATGACCCAAAAATCAATCTGAATGATTATTTCCCCCATTGTGACCATGGCAACATCATCATTACATCTCAAAGCCCTTGCCTAGTTGTCCATGCCAGCTCACATTCTGTTGTCTCTGACATGGAAGAGATAGATGCTGTGGATCTATTGCTGAGAAGTGCAGGTGAAGTGGCCATAGATGATAACAAAACAGCTGCTGTTCAGATTGTGAAGGTGAGCCACAGTGTTACCAGTCATATAGACTTTCCATTCATATTTTTTCCAGGTGTTCCATTATCTGTCCCTTGCAATTGTTCAAGCTAGTGCGTTCATCTCAAAGTCAGGAGATCTTGACAGTTATCTAGCACTCTACGAGCAGAATCAAGCTTGACTGCTGAGTCAAAAACCTGCCCAGTCACATGATAATTATGCCTGGACAGTTTATACCACATGGCAGATCAGTTTCAATCAGCTCAGTCAACCTGCAGCAACCTTCCTGCAACTCTGCTCATTGCTCCACCATCAAGGGATATCTGAGCAAATATTCAAGAATGCTGCAACCTACAAATTCAAACCTTCTAGCCCATCCAAAGAGGAGCTACAAATGCCACTTGACTTCTTGTCACAGTTCTTAGGACCTGATGGGGTGTGGGATTCTTTTTGCTTTATGGACATGACAAGTGAAGTCAAAGCCTATTCCTTGATCAATTTTCACCCACAAAAAAATATGTTTTCAATCCATCCACTTGTGCGTGACTGGACTTGGAGCACTCTGTGTGATGAACAATCATATTATCATTGCATGGTTGCAACAATAGGAATGTCAGTGGCAGGAATACTAGCTGGAGATCTACAACTGGCCAGCCTATGGATGCTGCCTCACATTGATTTCCTACTGCAAGATACCTCAGATGTGATTCCAGATTTCAAGCATGAATATGGGAAAATATATTTGTGAGGAGAGAAGCTGAAAAAAGCAGAGGAGCTTCAAGTAGCAGCATTTCAGAAATGGAAGGATCTCCTGGGTGAGGACCATCAAGTCACCCTTGAAGCCATGTTTCAGCTGGCATAGATATACGGAGACCTAAAGAAATTTAAGGAGGCAGAGCAACTTGAGGTTGTAATACTGAAGCAGCAAAGAAATATTCTAGGTGACAACCATCCAGACACCCTGGATGTTATGGGAAATTTACCCTAAACTAAGGTTAAGGTCCAAGCAAAAAAAAATGAAGAGGCCCTTCAGAAAATTTTGGGCCATCTTGCAGCCACATATAATAAGCTGCAGGAGGCTGAGGAGCTGGGGGTTGCAGCATTAAAGAAGCAGATGGATCTGCTGGGTGATAAGCATACATGGCCTTTGGAGACCATGCAAAATCTGGCAGTGACAGATGAACAACTGGGGAAATTGACCGAGGCAGAGGGTCTGAATGCAATTCTCAGGGGGAGTCAAACTTAGGCTATGTTACTCTACTTTATGTTGTTTCTCTTTTTTTCACAATTTGGCACCAATTGATCAATACCAATAATTGTCTGAACAATGTGGAAAATACATTACTGTATCTGCACCAAAGACTGACAGTTATGCAGAGATTTGATCAGGACACAGCACATTTATTTGGCCTCAACAGGCCTCAAGATAAGTGTTATACACTGGTTGAGCATTTCAAAATTTTCAGTGAAAGAATTGGTGAAAAAAATTGTTTATTTTTCAGAGATTTTTTACTAAAGAAGAAAGTGGAAATTTCTACTGCTGTTTTCAAATATAATGACACAACGTCAAAAAAAAAAACTTTTGAAAGCCAGAGGTCGTGCGTTCGAGCCGGGATGCCGACATCAGTTTTGATTTACACAAGACCAAACAACATGTTCGCGTCAGTGATTACCGTTGCTCCTCCCCGCCTGCTCTCTTCTCAACCTATTCTCGCAGTCAGGGACCATATATTGCATGTATTACACGTCTGGGTGTACAGTTCTGGGACTTCCTGTCTACCAAAAGCATACAAAACAGAAATCTGCAAAAATGCATTCATCCGCCCTCTTTCTCCCACATGAAGGTGTCATTATCCACAATAAAATTCCAACAAAACATCTTGCATCATACAGTAGCCTAAAGGAATAACTTCTTTGTGTTTCGTGTCGAAATTTGGCTGCCAGGGTCCAACCACTACACTTTATATCTCCTTGTACATTATGGCCTAATGATGTGTATACAAGGGCACTAATATAATTTGACGGTACCTGAGAGGTTTTGTTCAGTGTCGGATCTCAAAATAATTTTTTACTGCCACTGGTTGAGCATTTCGAATTTTTCAGTGAAAAAATTGGTGAAAAATGTTTTGGATTTTACACAAGTTTTTCAGTGAAAATGCTTGTGAAAAACTTGAAACTTCTTCATGAATTTTTTGAATTTCAAGACTGTTTCAGCACTTTTTTCACCACATTTTCACAACATTCGAAAAAATCAGGAAAAGGTTTCAAGTTTTTCACCTAATTCTTTGGTCAAAAACTGCTGTAAAACTCAAAACATTTTTCACCAAATTTTTCACTGAAAAACTCGAAATGTTCAAGCAGTGTGCATGATTTGTGGCCAGAGTTGATCGTTTGTGTCAATGTTTCTTCATCGGGCATTAAACACTCAAATATGCATTATGACAGCTATTTGGAGTCCTGATAATGCTTTGACAGTGCCTATAGGTGATGTTGAGTAACTACCCTCTTTAAAAACCTCCCTTGAGGGCCAGGGAGTGGGCAGAGGCCACAAATTGAGTAAAATGAGCTTTTGTTTGGTCTTGTATAAATAGAAAATGATGTCGGCATCCCGGCTCGAAGCACGACCTCCAGCTCTCAACTTTTTTTTTTTTTGACGATGTGTCATTATTTTTGAAAATAGCAATAAATGTTTTCAGCACTTTCTCAATTCAAGGTGAAAATTTTGAAATAAAATAAGAAAGCACTGAAAATGCCAAGCCGGGGCATCTCAGGTCGGCACACTAAAGCCTCGTTCACGATCCGCAGAAGCATGGAGTCCAGTTCATCCTCGATAATCTGCTGAATGCGCCTTGGGATCCAGGACCGCTGGCGCCCGGACGACAACGACTGGGTGGCGGCGGGCTGCTGTCCACGAAGCGACCCGGGTTTCTAGACGACTGCCGGGGGTTAACGGCGGCGCTATTGGTGTACACGGACTGATGGAGCGGCTGGCCATTTAGCCTGCTTATCACCATCGCACCGTACCTCGTTTATACGATAGGGACGGGCTGATGGTATCTGATGGCGTTGAAATCGGGTGCACTTGAACGCAGCGCCGCGTTGGCGTCGAGGGCCGCGGAGAGCAGGAAATTGTACTTGCGGAACCAGCGCGGTGATTCAAATTCGTAGACGAGTTCAGCAAAGGGCTGGCAGGAAAGCCTGCCGTCGAGCGAGCAGAGCACATGGCGGTGTATGCGGTTTCACATTCTTTTTCAGGGAAAAATGTCTGAAAAATAAATGACATTTTTCACCAATTTTTTTCACTGAAAAATTCGAAATTCTCAACCAGTATGTTACAGACTCGGCCAAAACCCAAAATATGAACATGATTTCATTTGTTCTTACCACCCCAATAATTGGAGAACCAGCCACTCAAGCATCTGGCCAACACCTACATTGGAGTTTCTGAATTGTGTGACTCCAGTCGTTGTGATACTATAGTGCATGAATTTGATTTCAAGTGAAGGTATCTTTTTTCTCTGATTTACTATCTAAGGGCAACCTGAGGGAAAGGTAGGTCTGAACAGTTCACAGTTTTTGTACCTGCATGGTGACCAGTGCAGTGCAGAGTTTGCTGTGATTAATTGTCATGTCAGTTGAATTAATGCAAATGCAATAAGGCAAGACCAAGAGCTTGGGATATCTTTCTTCATTGTTGCTGTATGGAGTCACAGACTGGACTTGCAACTAATATCCACTCTTTCTGATCGGACCTTATACGTCGGCAGCTGAAGTTGATGGCCACCGAGCCTAGGAGTTCAGGACCACTTCAAGTTAGTAGCCAGGTCGACTCTGTTGAACCCAAATCTTCCCTACTTCTTTGAGGGCTTGTAATTATGTCATTCCACAAATTACTAACCCGCAAGACTGTGGTTCCAGGAATGAAATCTTGAATAAATAATGCAACGAACCTCACAAAAAAACTCACTGTAATTAAGTAATTGGTCTCTCATCTTGATGTCACCTAATCTTATCTCTGACTCCAGAAATCGTCGGCCCATGGTGATTGAGCAATTGCAAGCTGTGTTGACTCAGTGATACATGCTGCATAAGTGATTGCTATTCATTATTCCAGCTCAAAGGCAAGTCACTTCTAAAGTTTCCAATGATTATGCAGGATCCTACATGGTGTGTCAATTATATTCACTTCATGATCATTCCCTTCTCATACTTGCATGATGGTCTTGAATCCAGCCTATCTGTGGTGTACAGAATGTCCACCACTCCCATCATTGTGTTGAACAGCAATGGTAAGAGAGTCATTGCCAGGTGGAAAGATCAAGGAGAGATTTGCTGCTATTTCTCAAGGACCTTCAACCACCCCACATTCAATGATGGCTGACAACCAACAGCACACATCAATCAATGATATGAACAATAATGAAATACTGTACCTAATTTCATTTTCATCTATGGCTAAACTCCACAGTCTCGGAGGCTGAACTCGAATCAGAAGCAGTTTATGTTTATTCTCACTTGAACTAGAGCTCATGGCACTTGTAGAATGACAGCGGTCATTTAATATTGGAGTGTGTCCCACTAAGGTTTGGCAACGCAGGTTCCGGTGATCTGTCTCAGCAAGGAATCACACACAATGGTCTGCATGGGTTTCTCAATATGATGAACTTTCTTCACCAGGACACGACCAGCCTGCCTACATGTGAGGCACAATTGAATGGCCAGAGGAAAAATTACGCACGCAAAGTTCCGGCAAATCCGATCAATGATCGGCCTGAACATAGTCGACGCCCATCAACTTGTCTTGCTCTCACTGACACCGCAGCGATGATGCCCAATTTTTTCCAGATGGACTCAAGTGCCTTGGCTTTCACCAACCTTCAAACCTGATCCAACAAAAGAATGTCACCCTGGCCACCGGCTGCATTTGCTATCCCGCTACCACGCCGCATCTGTCACCATGATTGCCTGCAGACCTGACCACCGTTGAGGCAACCTCAATCGGGAACCTGGGCCTGATACCAAGAGGTGAGTGATCATCCCGATCTTAACACAGACCTCTCTGACAACCCCCCCAAATCAGGAAGTCCGAGATCACCGACCGACTTTCATCAGTCTAGATCCTGGACTTTTTATTTCGGCCCAAAGATGTCCTTAAATCCTTTTGAGATTTCTCCTGCCCCCCATTTGCATGCATTATCTACCACTTGAAATAATTTATTTCGCTCTATGTGTAGTGCAATAGATTTTATAACACATTTCAGCGAACTTCGGCACAATTTTTGGCGGGTGATGGCAATGTCATGGAACTAACATAATCTCGGTTAAGAACCCAAAGCAGACATGAATCTACCTCAGATGATCGAAATTGCCATATCGGCTGCTTACATACTCCCCATCCTCCCCTTGACAGGTGATGGTGACAAACCGAGGTCTGAAGTGACTCTATATCATGGACTTTACAATTGCTCACCTCATGTCTCAATAACCCAGACGTTCCAGTGTGATCTTATCTATCTCAGACTGATCCGGTGTTTGACATAAATGATAAGAAAATGATGGGCCGAGATCACACTGGAACGTCTGGGGCAATTGGTATAGTGATACCCCCCATAGGGTCACATCCCCTCTTCCTCCTCCCTTCCTGCCCTCTTTTCCCTAACAGCTGTTTGTTCCAGTTTGCATATGCCTTTCAAATGCCTCTCCAATTTTCTCAGATTTTTTTGGCCACTTTCTGTGCTGTTATGCACCACTCAAAACTGCACCTATTTCGCGGCCGTTGAATGTTATTTTGTGTCAATTCGGCCTCATGCTTCACGGAAAAAAATTCCAATGTATTCTATGCATACATATAGTCTGCCTACACAAATTTAGGCTTATTTAGATACTCTGGAGGACCCCAGGACGCGATACTACAGGGTGCGTGACATGGGAAGTGTGACCTCATGGTAACACACTACCATTTGAGACCAGTTAGTTGGCCACTTAAGCATTTATGCCGCAGCCCTGGTGTTATACCGGTACCGGTGCGAACCAAACTATGTCAGAATGAGGGCATGCATCCTACGAAGAGTTCGAGTCCGCCAGCACCGAAATACTCGAAGATTTGAGTGCGTAAGGAATTTATTTTGACCGGCAGTCCAACATAGCCAAACAACAGGTTAGTTGGCCTCCCCGCCAACTAACATATTGAGCTCTCAAATGGCAGTGGCCTGCACCCAGAATCATATATACAGGTTATATTCACTATTTAAAACAGTTATGGTGCAGATATGAGGTATAGAAATGGGCAGAATACATGCTTGCGATCGACGGGAAACCTCGAAATTGGGGTCGCGGGATGAATGAGTGTTCTGCTACTCAGAAAAAGGCCGCGATGGGCCAAATTAGGATCCAGGCTACTTAATGGGAGGTATTTGGACGTACCTGGATGCCCAAATCCATTCCAAGTTGCTGACATCTCCTCCAAAAAATCCGACTATCAGCACGACTGAAATTGGGTGATTTTGGAAAGAGCAATCAGAGGTCATTGGATAAAATCTCGAAAAGGGTCTCCGGATGAATGATTGTATATTGAGAAGTCCTGTGTAAGGTTCCAGACCGATGGCATAGCGGTGTCGTGGACCGCGACGGTGCCAGCATGACTGACCTACAAATGAAGTCGTGCTTTTCCCGGGTGTGTTAAGATTGATAGTTCAGTCAGTTGCCATCCAGTATCTCTTCGGATGGAAGGCCAGCATCGGGGGATCCGAACCAGCCCCCAAAGTCGTAGATCAAAGAAGAAATGGTGGAGAAATGGCGATGGCAAATGAGGCGAGTGGTCCGATTGATAAGAAATTGATGTCCCCATGCTTCGGATCCCGATCCGCGAGTGCGTTTGGGAGTTCAGATTAACGGTGCACCGTTACACCGGCGGTGATGATCGGGAGGGTTCACAGCCACTTTGATGCAGCGGAGCTTCAATCCTTTGTGATGTGATGGGCTATGCCCGCTAAAATAAACAACGTACAAACAAGCACGCGTCTTGCGATAATGTCCGATCACGACGCGTCTGAAGCCTCTGCCGACGCGCCACAACAGTCGCGGAGCCTCTCGCTCAAACACTCTGCTTTACACCACTGCTTTCTGTCCTCAAGCGTGACATTCTCGATGCCGTAGCTCCCGATCAACCCATCACTTTCGGCTGAAATTTGGTCTGAACATTCGTTGGAGGTCGTATTCTGTTTATACATTATGCCCAGTCATAATTATGAAGCCCTGGTCTTATAGGAGTCAAGTGGCCAACTAAGTAGGGTGGCCAACTAAGGGGTCTCTAATAGTACCAAATGCCTCAGACGTTCTAGTGTGATATCCGCCCATCTTTCTCTTATCATTCCGAGATAAGATATGGATTGAATAGGATATCACACGTAGAACATCTGGGTTACCGAGACAGCGCTCACCTCTTGATTTTGGGCATCTCGGATTGATGGTTTCCAGGTTTCAGGGATCAGTGGGATCACGAATCCGGTATTCTTAAAGGCTGCCGCATGATCGGTGAGAACGTTGAATTAACGGAGGGAGACCAGGGGAGACCTGGAACCTAAAACAGTACCAGGAACTCGAAGTACGAACGAATATTCTGGGTACCAAAGGACTCCGATCGTTGTCCCAAAACGTCTACTTCTGTCGCGTGAGTCAAACGGTCGCTCTCTGATGATTATCTTAGCTGGTGGTAGGGTGTCTGAGGCTTCACTCGATCTCGTGAGGCTCATGGGCTCATAAAAGCCATTTGCATCTAGGATTAATTTCCGCCAGGATCATTTGCAAACTCCGCTCAGCGTGGGGCGGATACACCAGCGGCGACAAAAAACGAATTCACTGATTCAGCGCATATCCCACCCCCGGATCGAACGGGGTCCTTCCGCGTCACGGTTTCAGACAGCAGATGTGCAGCGCACACCAGCGGGACTTCCTCCCTCATTTCTGTCACAAATGATACCCTCTATCATATGCGGGCGGTTCACCTGCTCATGGGTGTGTCGTACGGGAATAGAACTTGTCCTATCCAGGTGAGCGAATTAACCTGGGTGAATGAAATGCAACCAACCCACGTTTCATAATCCAAGCCTCATAAGACTATCCTAATGTTCGTTAAACGTGAGCGTTTGCCTGCTTCTAAAATCCAATTGACATGACTCATTTTGTCGACAAGCGTTGAAATATCAAAGCGAGTTGTTGAAAGTCACCGCAGACCCTCAAGGCATGTATTCAATGAGAGCTGGTGCTGTACGTGAACATTCTTTACTTTCTACCTCGAGCGTGAGCTAAGATACAACCCTAAGATGCCGCAACCCCTGGATCACCGACTGCATGTCGTTCCGATTCCACTCGCCCGTCCACTCATGCTGCGACGTCGGGAGTTCTCCCACGGACAAGTCGGTATCCGTCGGCTCCCGCGGCGGGACGACAAACAGCGGCATGACTTGGAACGATGATGAGACCCGCTTCCCGTCCGGGTGGTCCAACCGCTTCCCGTCCGAGTCGTCCAACCGCGGCACGGGCGTCTGCGCATTCTCGCGGTCATACTCGTCTGGATCGTAAGCGCAGGGTGTTTGCGCGCGGTAGCAGTTGCATTCGTACTTGTCGTCGTCGGTATCGCTGAGCGAGAAGCGCGGCTGCCCGTGGACCTCGCCGGACGCCTGCAAGCGCGCCGAATCCATGCGCATATCCACCGGCACGTCGTCCGGGCGGAGCGGGCGCGAAGGCGGCGTGTGCTTGAAAGGTGACAAAGGTGGCGTTGGCGTGGAAGGAGTGGAAGGCGTCGTAGAGGAGGATGTGGGGCTCACCTCCGCCGAGGAGTAATCGGAGGTGGGAGTAGACATAGACAGCGCGGAGCCGTTGCGGGGTGGATGGTTGATCGATGAGATCGAAGAGAATGGGGAGGGGCCGAAGCTGGATTGGCGGTGCGTGTAGTTTTCTGTAGGAGTGGCGCGCCCAGGGATGCGGAGGCTGGGCAACGACATGCTCGAACGGCTAGAAAGTGAGCGGTCCTTGTGTGCACGCGTCCTGCTGGTTCCAGGCGACGCAAACTCCGCACCCAGTGTCCGCGTGAGCTTGTTCATCCGACTTGCCTGCGGTACTTCTACCTGCCGCCCGTGCGAACTGGTCGTACTCCCCACACTATGAACAGAGGCGGTCGTAGAATTCTGGCTGCCAGTGAAATCGAATGGGTTGGACTCGGGCTGGACGACCCTCTGGTGCGAGTGCGTCGAAATGGGCGCAAACATGATACCGCTCCCCACGCTGCCGCCCGTGTCCGTGCGGGTCAGGGGGTTCATGTTCGCAGTGATCTCCAACGCGTTGGGATCCGCGCGGGCCTTTCCCTTGCCGTTCCATGGGAACTTGAAGTCCTTGTTTACATTGTGGTTCTTCTCGCCCGGCGGTTTAATCTTCCACGGCCGCGTGCCTGCCCCACCTCGGCCACTGAGACGCGCAGGCCTGGTGGCCTCCTCTATCATCGCAACCGGCGGTACCGACGTAAACACTCGGCCGCCCCCGACGACTCGCACTGGGGCGTCCTCCTCCGAACGCGATACAGACTGCTTGCGCAGATGGTTCCTCTCCGCTATTAACAGCGGTCAATAATGTATGTGGTGGGGAAGAAATCTGAACTCTGTAACGCACTACGTCGTATTCTGAAAAACTCGATCGGGGAGAAGTTGGGCGTTCGTGGGTACGTGGTGGATTCCGGGGCCGGGCAAATGCCGTGCGTGGAGTGCGAGGGTGCTGTGCGCTCCGGGGAACAGTGGCTGGAGGAGGCGGCACGGGAGAGCGACGTTGTGAATGTGGCGCGAGACACCCGGCGGACGGTGTGATCCGACGCAAGAGAGGACGACGAGGCGTGGCCGCTGCTGCTGAGGCAGTAGAGGGATGGCGAATTCGCGGGCGACAACGGCGCAGCCGCTGGGGGGTGCTCTCTAGAAGCCTTCCGTGCATCCCCACGCAGGCCCCTGCGGCGGTTGGAGGTGCTGAGGGACGATAACATGGGGAGACAGTCGTTGAGAGAAGGCGCAATGAGAGTGGTGCTATAGCGGCGGCCGTGGCTCTGTTCATTATCAGCGGAGCATGCAATTGACTACATCAATCAGCATTCGAAGATATAAAGATCCTAGAAGCGGATGTGACAGATGCCCGACGCAGCGGAAGGTGAGTGTCACTGTGTGAGCATGCAGTTACCACGCGCTCTGGGAACACGGAAGAGATGGCGATGGATGCAACGTCTAAGTGGATAATGGCCTATAATGGGGGATGTGAAGGAAAGCAGACTCATACAGCATGCAGCGGCATCGGAACGCGCTCTGATCTGATCAATCAGCGTTCTCCATGCATGTTGAATTCTGATTAAAGTTCCACGACAGATCTTCAGCCGCAAATCATTGTGTCTGTTCGATCTCCCAGCTTCTCCCAGGTGCCAAGAGTGAACCAGATACATGGCGTATAGACTCGCACCAAATTCCCTGTAAATAGAATGCGTTCTATACATTACAGCAAAATGGGAATGAAAATCAGGCAGCATACCGCAACAGCTGATTCCGAGGAGTCACAGGCCATGCGCGAGAACGATCAATTAAGATCAATTAGTTGTTTTCTGAAGATCGATTAGATTGCACCTCACCACTTCCATAGATAGCCGGATGCACGCAATGGAACGGAAGCGGACCCTCGGTCCGTGATTCTCTACACGGATATCGGCAGTAGGAGGAGGAGGAGAAGGTATAATATACTGACAGCAGGTATCATTATCCAGAGTCCTGGTTGCAGGATAATAATAAGACTCAGGATAGTAAAGTCATGCCGATTACTTGGAGCGCTTTATTTGATGTGTTCGCCCAATCACTTCTGGACCAATATGTATGACTCGACATCTTCGCGGGACAGCGTAAGCTATGGACGAGGCGGAATAACAAAACAACTCACTTGGCCTCGACGAGCAGGGGAGGGTATAGGATCAGATTCGCCACCCGGCCAGACACCTCGCCTGCCCGACTTTGACTTTCAGCTGCTCCTTTTCCGGACAAAAAACTGCGCGCAGACAGATGAACCGGAAATTCGCGAAGCAACGGATGACTTACATACGATAGCATGACCGTCACGCCTGCAGTCATGATCGCGTACACGGGTCGCGCAGAACTCATCAGCGCGGAGTGCAAATTCGGCGGCGGGTCGACGACGAAAGAATAAATAACGTACATTACGCACAACGAGCGGAGTCGCAAGCAGCCCGTCCTTAGCCGCCGGCCCCGCACAGTCCGTGGAGTAAATCAGCGCCTGGCCCTCGTCCTTCTTCGCCCGCGCAAACGAACAATGCGCGACTCGGAACTTGCCGGGAATACAGCAGAGAGATGGGCACTAGAGGATAGACGGTGCACAGGGCGTATACGACAAACGAGGCAGAATTGGGTTTTGGTAGGAAAGGGACGGTGAATAGGACGCAAGGAGATGATGGTGACGGTCACGGAACGGGTCACTGATGTCGGGGAACGGCAAGCTCCCTGCTGCTTCCTAAAAATGGAGATCCGGGAGAAAGAAAAAAGCCCGGGTAAATCTATTTGCTCATTCCCAAGTATTTGTGGCTTCTATGTCACTGTCACTGCGTTCAGCGGGTCGATAGCTGGGGGGGCTGAACGGCGTTGAACGCTATGGCTATTTATATTTTAGCTGATGGCCGTCGCCTAAACAGGGTTGTATAGCCGCATTGTGATTAGTGGTTGTGAGACGACGGTTGTTCAAATAGCCGTGCTGCGGGTAGTAGCCCGCCGCCGAACCCTGCCGAACCCCGCCTAGCTCACGCTAGGGGATGAGCAGCCCTAGCCAGCCCTAGCCGCACTTGGGCTCCACCGGCTAGCAGCGACTAGCCGGCATCTAGCCGGCACCTGCGGCTATCTCTGAATAGGCGGTGCTGTGGCTAACCGCTCCCTGAACGCAGTGCATGTGACTCCAGAAGATTGAACTTTGAAGATCTCACAGGCATCACATGGTCCACTCCAGTCAATTTGACTATCTGCAATTCCTGGCGAGGCCGTTTGGACACACATCTCCATTTAATTCATTTCAGGCAGTGACCGAAATAATGGTACTTATAAATTTTCGATGTCGTCCGCGTTTCGTCATCTGGTTTGGACCTGCATTTGCAGAGGCCTACACTCGAACCGGAGCATCGCTGATCGCATACGGATTGGATAGAACGATTCGTTTTTCATGATTCTATATCTGACCATTTACTGATTGTAGGATAGGCACTGAAATGGAGGGCTTATGGTAATGATTGCTCGACTTCACACAATTCAACGCTCTGTTGCTGCCATATTTCCTAGTCTCTTATAAACAGACACTACAACAATTTTCGCTCGTACCTTACATATTTCCCCGTGGAAGCAAGACTCGCGCCTCAGTGTTTTTTACTCTGAACAAGCTTTACGATCCGTGCCTTCGGCACGGCCGACTCGCTGCGCTCGCGTCCGTCCCTTTGGCGGGTCGACAGCTTGTTGGGGCTCCGCCCCAAACCCCGGGGGGGCTCTGCATCTCAGTATGAAAAGTTTTATCAACGGGATACAATAAAGTAATGATAACTACCATTCCTTGAGCCACCGGAACTTAATTTGCGAATAACTCTTCATTTAGTCTACTGTACCGAACTGTATGGAGGCAACCGCCGAGGGAGCGTTACGCCGGTTGCTAGCCTTTTATGGTAATTCAATTACCATAAAAGGCAAATTTGTAAGCAAAATCAGGCCTGCGTTACGTGTTACGGTTGCTACCATACAGTGCGGTACAGTACCTTTCAGCAAAAACTTCTGATCCAACATCTCTGGCTATCGAATGGTTACAATCTTATCCTGGTTTTGAAGGAATCGGCCGTGAACTGAATCTAAAAAGTAAATAATACGGTGGCTCAAGGACCGGGATCCGAAAACACCTGTAAACAGACATTTTGCCCTGTTTTTGGTGCTCTTCTTTGTTCCAGGTGTCCATGTACTATTAGAAGTGCTACTATACATCAAATAGGATTTTTTGAGACATTTGAGCCCAGAAAGTAAAGTAATGAGATAGAAAACCATTTTTTTAAATGCGGCTCAAGGACTGGGGTTGGCTCAAGGAACAGAGGGACACTGTGCTGAGCATTGATAAATATACTGTGCATCATTCAGTCAGAGAATTGATAAGGCTTCATAAGAAGACTTACAAACAAATTAAAGCAGCACCTCTGGGTATACAATATTTTTTTGTGACAGTAGAATTGAGGTCTTGCTTGAACAGCACTTGGATGTGCACCTAGAGAATGCAACGTAAAGCTGTCCATGAGCAAACACATCTGTCGGCAGGTCCAGGCCAACATGGTCCACAGATTGGCCCTGGGCTTTGTTTATTGTCATTGAAAATGCCAGACGAACAGGGAATTGATGTCATTTCATAGCAAAGGAAAGCTGCTCTGCAGAGGAAATAATCGTGATGCAGGGGATAAATGCTATATTACAGGATGTAAGACAATTATTTCTACTATTAAGTGTGGGCTTTCAAGAGTATGGTTTTCATGCTCCTGTCTTTGAAAAGAAATCTGAGCCCTCTGTGGAGTATTAGGAGGAGTTTCATCCCTTGAGTCCCATAAAAAAAAATTAAATCAGTCCTTAAAAGTGGCCAATAGGGCTCACATGGGAGAAAGGAGATTAGCTGTGGCAAATTGTCAGAGAGGAACTTGAGCAACACACTAAAGATGAAGCTTACAGAGGCTTGGAGGCAAGGTACAGAAAAGACAGGAATAGAAGGGCTGAAATCTGAGGGGAAAACACTGCTAGATCTTATTGAAATACAGGCAGATAGCAGAAGTAGTGTATTATTATACAGGGCAAAAGACAATTATCTCTGCTATTAAGGAGGAGTGAGAGGCAGTCCATAAGGAAAGACCAAATCCTCATACCTTATTGGGCAGGCAGTCTCAGTGTAGGTAGTGTTTGCTGCAAATAGGAGCCTACGCGAGGCAAACACACGTCCGAAAGGCAGTGCAGGCCTTCGGCCGAAGACCTCACGTGCAGAAAACGTGACAAAATCAGGTGATTTATCAGGTGATGTGTTCCACGTCTTTTTGTATATAGGACAAGCTTTACGACCCGTGCCTTCGGCACGGCCGACTCGCTGCGCTCGCGTCCGTCCCTTCGGCGGGTCGACAGCTTGTTGGGGCTCCGCCCCAAACCCCGGGGGGGCTCTGCATCGAAGTAGGAAAGTGTAAATTAAAAATGAAAATTCTATAAATGGGGTACAATATTAAAGTAATGATAACTACTGAGCATTGATAAATATACTGTGCATCATTCAGTCAGAGAAAGGCTTTGTAAAAAAAAAAATTAAAGCAGCACCTCTGGGTATACAATATTTTTTGTGACAGTAGAATTGAGGTCTTGCTTGAACAGCACTCGGATCCACTGACTGAATGTGCACCTAGAGTGTTTAACATAAAGCTGTCCATGAGCAAACACATCTGTGCACAGGTCCAGGCCAACATAGTCCACAGATTGACCATTGTCATTGAAAAATGCCAGACGAACAGGAAATTGATGTTGTTTCATAACAAAGGAAAGCTGTTCTGCAGAGGGAATAACAGACCTTGAGCAACACACTAAAGATAAAGCTTACAGAGGCTTTGAGGCAAGGTACAGCAAAGAGGGGAATAGAAGGGCTGAAATCTGAGGGAAAAATACTGCTAGATCTTATTGAGATACAGGCAGACAGTAGTGTATTATTACAGGGCAAAAGACAATTATCTCTGGTATTAAGGAGGAGTGAGAGGCAGTCTATAAGGAAAGAACAAATCCTCATACCTTATTGGGCAGACAGTCTAGGTGCTGTGGAGAAGAGAGAGAGAATGGTACTGCAGATAGGAGCCTCAAACACATGTCCGAAAGGCAGTGCAGGCCTTCGGCCGAAAGCCTCACGTG
Organism: Mycena epipterygia; assembly: GCA_029281465.1. Lineage (NCBI taxonomy): Eukaryota > Fungi > Basidiomycota > Agaricomycetes > Agaricales > Mycenaceae > Mycena > Mycena epipterygia. The sequence goes on from JARJCQ010000020.1 coordinate 478,102, forward strand.
ATAATATCAGGTGATCAGGTGATTCTGTGGGTGTAGTGTTTTTCTATAGGACGTTATGCAACCCGTACCTTCGTCCCGGAGGCTTGCCCCAGACACAGTGGATTCTCAGTTTCCGCGCAGACACGGCGGATTCCGAGTTCGGGGGTTCGCCCGCACACGGCTTATATTCCGAGCTTTCACATGACGTTCATGTGACTTTATCAGGTGATTTTCTCAGGTGACTTATCAAAAAAGCTGTGTCGACGTCTTTTTATATATAGGATAGGATATACACATATGCCTACTCGGTGCCGCACCCTCGCAACACGACAACTATCCCCAATCCACATACGCACATGGGTCCGTGCCGACACCTGCAACAGTGTCGGCTTGATCATCTCTCCCGGTACCGAGACTTTGTCTAGTGTGATCATGAGTGGAGAAGAGGGGCCCACTGCCTGCAGCGTCGGCGTGAATGTTGGGCCTGAAGGGGAAGGCGGCGACCGGGATGTGCGGGGCGGTGTAGCGAGCTTGTGGTGATTTACATCCTTCGCTCACGCACGGCGTTCGCCTATACCAGTGGCATCACCGCCCGGTCAACCAATAATTTGCAACTATATATATGTCACGCGCAAGTGTGAATTGTACGTGAACCGAACATGATGATCGGGAAAATGACGAGAAAGCGGAAGGAATAGCTCTGAATAGCTACAGCTGTTTTCAAAAAAAAGTATATGTGTTTTACGAAACGGTGGTGCTCGATTTTTGCTTACCCTTGTTTGCTACTGTCCCCACTCCACGATGTCATAAGTGGCCACGCTGTAAATCTGACGAGTTTTTCTGCAGACTTCCGACCCCTCCCTCCTGAATATAAACCTTTGCTCATAAAGAAAAACAATCCCATTTACCCATGGGTGGTTGCACAAAGTACAAACATGGTTTTCACGGCTTGAGGCCCAAGTGGAGCCTCGGAGTCCACAGCAGAAGACGCAGCCGCAAACAAAAAAATCGAGTAGCACCAGTGGATCAAAATCCGTATACTTTTTCGAAAACGGTTGTATCCCTATCATGGGGTGCGCCGAGTTGAAAATTGCTTGGTGCGGTTTGCCCTCCGTCCAAATCATTGACTTCAAATAAAGAAAATAGTCTCGACTGATTATTCCGTTGAACTCGGCGCTTGGGAGTAACTTATCCACTTGGCATATTCGGATTCCTAGCTGCACGACACACCATTTGAATCAGAAGCTGGACCACAAAAGCGATCGTCCGCAAAGAGCGGGGCAATGTAAAGTCGCTGGATAATTGTAGTGTTAAAAGAGTTATCAAAGCAATCGAACCCTAATTCCTGGCAGCTGTATAAATTTGATGGCAGTTGTATGTAACACTGGAAATCCTGTTAGCAGTTACTGTTGGAGATTAGCAATCCAGCACAAGCCCGAGGCGAAGCCGAGGTCGCTGACTGATATGGAACTCTATGGAACTTGCCGGAACATGCAAGAATAATTGGGATTTTAGTATAAATACCGTACCTACAGTAGAAGTCCTCATGAGCTTGTAACCTAAGGCCTCATGGCCAGGAGTGATATCTTACCAGGTTCACAAGATTTAGCAACCAACCAGCTTAGCTCCTCAGCCGGATCATTGAGCAGAAGGGGTTAATGGAGGGAGTTACGGCGAATTATGCTATAATCATGCTCGCGTAGGTGCTGCGCAAATCTACTTACGCCAATTTCGAACTTATCGGCTCTCACGCAATACAAGTACATTATGCAGGCGCCTGAATATCAATCACCTCACCCATTCCGTCTCAAGATGTCTTTGACTTTGCCCGTTGAAACACTGTCGCGCCTGCAGGTCTCCTTCAAAGTCTGTCTTCCGGATGGGAGATTTTCGTTCGAGATGGCGTCGAATCCCTCACCATGTTCGACAAGCGCCACTGGACTGAAGTTGCACTTTCAGGGAACTCACGACGAATCGGGTGGCGTGACATTCACGGTTTGGGCCTCCCAGTCTGGAGACCCGGACACGAATTCAATCATCGATGACTGCGTCGCACCGGACAGCTTAGACGTTCCTTATGAACATCAATCGTATAATCCTTGTTTAAACTGTACGTGGTCTTTGAGTTGGCCACAGTTTCGCACACTTACTGGAGCTTTTTGCGAAATACCTAGACCTTCACAGACTGTCGGAGACCGGGGGCTTGGGTGAATTTGATCCACTCTCTTTTGAGACGGCAGACATTATCCCTTCGATATTTCCAACCCTGGGCGACTTAATATTAGACGGATATGTCGACAACATTGGTTCAGACTCAGAAACTCCATCGATTATTCGTTCCGTCAACAACTCGAAGGAAGCCTCCACTGAGCAGAATTTGTTTCATGACCGCAGTGCGCTCACGGGGGGATGGGGCTTCCCCTTTCTCGAGAGTGAGTATGAATTCTATCATGTCTTCGACACCACTGAATTTGTCTTCCGTTAATCAAGGTCACCAGGAGCACTCTTTGTCGAAATATTCGGAACCTGCATGTGCGTCAGGCCCTCGTTTAAGCGATAAATATTGACATATAATTAAGTTGAAGATATTGCCGAGATGAGTAGGAGCGAGCCCGCGTCACCATCCGATAACGCTCCAAAAACACACCCACCTCGTCTTACCTCTCTCCCGTCAACATCTGAGGCTTCATCTTCCAGTTTGGGAAGGGCGGATGCATCCACGGTTCTCTCTATCGATACAGACGCTCCATCTACAGCCACGACGTCCGCCTCATCACCGTCGGAGTCGTTGCAATATGATTCGCCTTCTTCATCATCGCATAATCCGTCTAGACCGTTCAAATGCCTACAAGCGGATTGCCCGCTGTGGTTCACGCGCGAGTACACACGACGGGTTCACATGAACATACACCTGCCTCACACGGCCAAAAACCATAAATTTCCTTGCAGCTTCGCGGGATGCTCCATGATGTTCTCGCGGAAACACGACCGGCTGCGCCACGAAGTGGGGAACCATGGCATAAGTACCGAATGGAAATGTACCCCATGTACCAAATATTTTTCATCTCAAACCACACTAGAGCGACACCTTCTAGATAAACACGGCCGGAGTTTTTAGATAGCTACTTTAGATTATTATAGATAACTCAGCACAATTCAAATCCGAGTGCTCGTGCCGACGTGCCTGCATCAGGCAACTGGTACTGCCATAGTTCACCAAGGCGAAACCTCATGCAATTTACTTGTGAGCTCACTTCCGATACCACCACTTCATCAAGCTGAGAAAAAGGGACAGAATTCTTTCCCATGAAGCTCAAGCATTCAGTTAATGTTCCCACATCGATTCATGTATTGAATGTATTCTACGAACAGTCCATTCATTAAATATCCAACATTTCTTGGCATTTTTCTTCCTCTTCGTCAGGCAACGGCGAATTTCGCAAGTGACGTGAAGATCAGCAGATTGGCGCTGGCTCGGCAGTGTATCAAGTGGTGGGAGCCAAATATCTGGGTCCGTTCGAGCCCGGAGTCGGCGCCGTCCATATCAGGCGGTGAAGGACATCCGAAGACGTTTTCTTCTTTGGTTCGGACGCACACAGCTTCTCCATATGTTCCAAAGTCCGCTTCGCAGTCCGCAGATGCACATTTTTTAGGTCACCGCAATACACTTAAGCCTGGACTGATGCCCACGCATATAAAAGGAACGAGCGAACCTCCGCAATCAGCAGCGCCCAGCCCCGGGCATCGCTTCGCCTACCATAGCTTTACGATAACGTTCTCCCATGAAGTACATGCGATTCACATCGTCATGTAGTAGCGAATCGAAAATATGCATCGTATTTTTCTAGTGATTCCAACGGTGCGCAATCGAAGACGAGAATGAAGGATGAGCCCAAGGGATGCACAATATCAATTTTCCTGGACGGTGAGCAGTGAGGTCAGTTAACATGCGTATTAGTACAATTGAGGGGCCATATGGAGTAGTAGATGCCTATCAACAAGGTCAAATCCAATCGCGGACGACGAAGGTGGACCGTTCTCAATTTATTCAGGCTCTCGCGGTCGCGGCCGCGGTGTTGAATGGCTGCCTCCGGTGGTGAAACAACAGCACGACCACGAACGCAAGATAGCAAACTGCGGGAAACCTATAAGATCGTTCGTCCGGAGTCCCAGATGTGGGTAAGTACCTCTAGTTTCAATGAGACATGATTTGCTGGACTCCGCCAATCGGGGTGCGCTACGCCCGGAAGCATCAATGAAATTGACCAGCAACGCAATTTATGTGCGACCCGACCCAAATTGCTGGACCGCCACTCGGGGTCCGCTACATCCGAAACAGCAACTCAATTTGTGTGCGACCCGAGCCCCATTGGCAAGATCAATAGGGAAGTGAAAAAACAAGTACAACTCTCTCATTCCATTGTTTAACCATACTCAAGTATATTCCGTGCTCAGTCAAACTTCCAAGTGACGTCGATAACTCCGAGGTCGGTATTGGCCAACGATGCGAAGGCCCCCTCAGTCAAATCTATTCCGGTCGAAACGCATCCCGGGCAGAGGTCCTCCACCTTGACGGTGATGGACTTTCCTTTGTCTGAGCGAAGAATGTACATCAACGCATGGTCTTGCTGGTGTAATAAGAGCCCGACTCACAGGTAACGGTGATGTCCTTGCCGCAGTGTGCACCGCTGTCGTAGTGAGCACTCGAGAGTGCGACGGAGAAGTCGGAGTTCTGGATGGGAATGTCATGCGCCGAGCCCGCCGTTAGGGATATGAAAGGTCGCTGAAATGGCCGGTCAGTATCCATCCAGCATGAGGCAGAGAGCCTAAGGCATAGAGTAGTAGCCACCTTCGTCACTTCGTTACTTCGCTTATTTCGCTTATTTCGCTTAGGAGCAAGAAAGTTTGTGACTTTGATAGAAAAGCGTGAAAGCTCGTCACTTCCGCAAATAGCTGGGAAAGCTCGTCACCTCGACTAAGATCGGCCATCACTGTTCCTTCACACAAGCCGGGCGTGTTTTTTATATATAAACCCCTCATCCTAACACTAACTCTAACTCTAACCACTAACCACTAACCTCTAACCTCTAACCACTAACTCCTAACCAACTAACCCAAACCTAACCGGCCATTTCGGCAACCTGTTGATTCCCATCACTCTGTGCTGTGCCGGACAGTTGCCGCTGGACAAGCCCGGAATATAAACTCACGAGCTTTCACAGAATAGCATCAAACTCACGAACTTTCACACATTCCCATCAAAGTTACAAAGATTCACAACGCTACGTGAAGTAACAAAGTGACGAAAATGGCGTGGACTCTAAGGGATATCCGCGCACCTGGGCCACTGGTGGACCTGGGGATGAGCACCGAGCCAGAGACGATGGCTGCGAGAACGAGGCTAGAGAGGATAGAACTGGCGAACTTCATCGCTGATTTGGATGTTGAGGATCCAGCGAGGAGAGAAAGAGCTTTTATAGGTGGCCGGCCAATAAGTATAGCATGACTCGCATACGAACAGGGATAGTTCTTTGGGTGACCGGTGAGAATTCAGGTAACTAATATTTCCTATTCAGTTCAGATGAGTAGGCCAGCATTTAATTGCGCAAGCTGCGATCGGTGATGATGGACATAGGATGAATATTGAAGGATTGCCGTTGAAATCCAGGCTGGAGGAACACTACTTAACGCATGTCCATTTTTTGCCTGTTTATTTCCCATCTTCTGTGAAGTGTGGTGAAGATGATTCACAGCTGTTGAGCTACAATTTATATAGTACGCGTAGCGTCGTTTGCCGTCCAAGGAGGCCAGACACGTTCCAACAGCCAGGCTCTTGTTCTAATTCGGAGTTTGGAACGACTTCACCGGATCACAATCGGGACACATTTATTGTCTACGCAACGGTCAATATTACGATCCGACGGAAGAGGTATATCTGCATTTGGCTACATTATCCATTCAACGCACGGCAGTCCGCAACAACCCGTACAGAGGTAGTTCTAAATCTGGCTCTAGCAGTATTTATTTCGAGACCGCTTGTGACTTTGTTCAACTCTGTTTGAATTTTTTTCGTCGTTTGTGTGCCATGTGCTAGCCAACTTGTGAGCATCAGGAAATGAATGTACCCTGCATGCCGGTGCCAGCGAGTATCGAGGAAGGCTCATAAATAACCAACGATCTAATTCTAGCTCACACCACAGCCATCTAATTATGTACCGTCGATGCGATTCCGATGTCACCGCATTCCGGCGTCCAGAATTTTGAACGCGCTCCACTCTTATAACAAATTACAGCCTCGGCATTCCTGCTCCGAAGTAATTTCGGACATTATCCTCTCGGTCAATTCTTTAGACCGCTCCTGCCGTAGGAGCCGCGGCCCGCCACTCCATGTGCAATTCCCGCATTTGATTTCTTAATGAAATTTGTATTCCGCAACCTAGCTGTACCACGAGTGCCGGGTCAAAAAAATCGTTCTAGCGCGGCAATAGCATCAATTATTCCGGGAGGGTTCTCCCCTCCAACATCTGGCCATAAGGACATTCGTGTAGTAATCACTACATTTTGATGGCCCCTCGGCTAACCCTCGCCCGACTTGTGCGATGTCGGCTGAGGTTGGCCGAGGGGCCATCAAAATGTAGTGAATAGATGACCGTCTTGAGCATGTATTGCGGCAGGCCAGCCCGTGTTTCCGTTTTGCTCAAGTTTTTCTCTCTTGACTTTATCTTTAAAATAAAACACAAGTAGAACATGAGTTTGAATGCGGGATGAATAGTACAAGCGAGCGTGACGATGGGCGATATGCAGGGAGATGCGCTATAGCTACCAGACTCCTTGGAAGGTTCAGAGTTATAAAAAGAGAGGTTGTAGTTCACGCCATGTCCCGCCCCCGAGTCGAACGGAGTCCTTCCGCGTTGATCCTAGCAGAGGCTATTATATTCGGCGGACGTGCACCGTGCACCAGCGGGACTCATTCATCTGGTTTGACCCCGGCTTATACCCTCGCGCTACCGTCCGATTTAAATTGTAATAGTTTCGCGCACGGATCTACTTCTCTCTCTCTACCTGGGCAAATACAGTAGAATACAATTAGAACACGAGGTTGGATATGGGCGACTGGGTTGAGGGATACAAAATAATGATGCTCGGATGAGAGTACGGAATTGAGACGGAGACGCTGCGGGGGTGGGCACGATACGAAGGGAACAGCACGCGGTAGGTGATGTGGGAGGAGTTCAAAAAAGGATACGACAGCGGAAGTCAATTTGAGGTTCATTATGTGGTGCGAAAAAAGCACACGCTACCACCGGCCGCTGCCGCGAACATCGCTCTCGCAGTACTTAGTCGTCAACGAAACGGACGCGAGAGCAGGGAAGGGAGTTTGCGAGTGCGCGGATGTCGATGATACGGATGTGGAAGATGCAGAGTAGGTGGGACTGAAAAGCGAGGAGTACGTGGGTGGCGAGTACATCGAGAACGGTGACGAGTACGCGTCCCATTCCGACGCGAGAGAGACGGGAAATGGCGACGCGGAGAATGGTGAGGAGATCACAGATGAGTGAGGTCCTTGCGGCGCGACGTAGAAGGGCGACGCTTCCGTTACATGGTTCCGAAAGTGCCGCCGCATGTTGGAGTTGACGTTGAAAGCGCGGCCGCAGCCGGGGTGCGGGCAACGGAACGCTGTGTGGTGCTCATTAGCGTGCCGAAAATAATGAATGAACTCGGACGCGGTGCGATACGAATAAACTCGTGGCAGGACCAGGGGATGAAGCAACAGGACAACTCACGCGTAGCGCCAGTATGCGTGTTGGCGTGGATGCGCAGGGTGCTGGGGCGATTGAAGCGCTTGCAGCAGGTGGGACACACGTATTTTCTCCCGATTTCCTTCTCCTTTACATTCCCACTACCACCCGAGTCGTCATCCGCGTCACCGTTTGAAGACGAGTGGGAAGGGGGTAGTACACGCTCGAGAGTGAACGTGGAGAGGTGGTACGAGCTGGTGAAGGCGAGCTGCTGGATAGTAGCGACGGCTGGATCGCTCCTGCAAGCATTCATGCTCCTGGGTACGTCGAATGGGGTCAAGAATTTGGCTTTAGGCGTGGTGACCGGCAGCGAGTGTGGGACATGCTCAGGAAAGAGCTCGCGGATGCTAGGTAAAACGAGGGGCGCATTGGGTGCCATCTGTATGTTGTAAAGGCTACAGAGGAGGAAGAGGGAAAGAGAAAGGCAGAGGAACAAAAAATAGTAAAGCAGCCACGCCGATCGGTGATTCCAATGGGGCTACGCTATGGTTGGCTTCGAATCCTGATGCAGTGATGGTTCAAAAAAAAATCATTATAAATTGCGAATAAATTTAGAGCTTACGCATAAACTTACGCAGGGCGGGCATCCGCCCCCACTCGCTAGGTCCGATGTATTTCGAGTGTGTACATTACAGGCACATAGATTCAAAAAAGTAAGAAGCACTTCTGCGTGGCGCCTAGACCGCGTGATCGACGTGTAGGACATGCAGACGTATTATGCTTACGCCGCGAAGCAACTAATTCGTTGCAAAACGGGTTCTCGCCTCGGAGATCGCGCGTCGGCTGTTCGGAAGTGTAATCCCCTTCACGTCAGAGGAACCGATATGTGCATTCCCATTTACTGCGGATGATACAACCGTGCGGTTGTAAGTTATTACTGTCGTTTCAAGTTGGAAAATTAGATCTTGATGACTTGAAGGGATAAAGCTGAATAAACGTTTGAATACGATTTGGCTGACTGAACAGCTCTTAATTTGAATGGTCCCTGCCGAGCCTACCCCCACTCGAACAACGATCCGCAGGGTATTGCCCTGCTCTCAGGCTGTCTCGGTTCATATTCAAGCCGCGGCATTCATCGCGACGCACATGAGAATGTTTAAGTGGAGATGAATTGAATCATTTAGGACGGACTAATCTCTATCCGCGTGTTCAAAGCTAAGTGATTGCACGAGGATTAGCTTTGATTTGAGCCAGTCATCGAGCCTGCAAGACATGGTGTGACTTCCTTTAATGATTCCCTGGCCAGAAAGATTTCACTTTATACACGTCTCATTCAGAATTTACTGTTACCAGCGGGTGCCAATCAATAATCTTGGGTAAGAATCAAACCCTGGAGGAATTTACCGCGGGTGCTACATATTCCTAGGCTCGAAAGATGACTCCCTGTTTGTTCTGGGGAACTTGGTTAGAATCGGATCAATCGGCACATCAATGATCACGTGCGCGATTGGAACTCCGCTCCTCTCCTCTTCACACTCTTCACGGCAAGTCTAGGAAACTAATAGGAAGCTGGATGGCACAAATTTAACATGCATTCTCCTCCCATTCAGTCGCTGCGCACACACCTGGCTTGAGGCTGTATACACTGGCGACTCACTGGTGACTGGCGCCTTCGGTACCTAGACACTCTCAAGTCGGCGCCACGGAACCCAGAGAAACGCACTGACTACGGTCTCTCTTCCACCGAAATCGGCCTCCGCACATCACAATCCGCGTTAGGACTCGTGGGAAATCCTGGGATTTGGAGACCGGCTTTATATGTATGCATCATCCGCCCCATTGCTGGGGCGTTTGAAGTCAAGATAGGTTCTCAACCATTCGATTTTTGGATCCTTACAAATCCCGTCGTCGCCTGCAGAACTGATGCATGGCCCATAAGGCCTCAATCAGTTGCGTCTTTCGTGCTGAACTCCTTGGGGTTCCTTGGGCGTCAAATCCTGGAATTCTCGCATGCCACTTAACTGTGTGGAATATCCCTCTGGCTAGTGACAGGGCGACAAGTGTTTATACAATTCCCTGCACGAGCCCTTCGCATGGTGCGTTATTCCATCCAGCTTGCTGCATCGTTCGCCATCCCGAAATTCCCTCATCATAATGACCGAAAGATGCCGCAGGCCCGGAATGTCAGTATATCGCATACTCGGCGGCCGCCTCGTGATTCCCTGTACGTACCGCGACTCAACCGATATAACCCGCACTAGGAAAAAAGTGTAGGTATTTCCGCCACAATGTCTGCCCATGCGAGCCAGCACGTTGACATCCTTGACGAGTCCCAAATCGCAGAGAAGGCTGCACCCTCCGAGGACATCGCCACTCAGGAATTACCCCACGGCGTCCAGCTGGGGATCCTCATTCTCGCGCTTTGCCTCTCCGTCTTTGTGGTTGCCCTGGACAATACAATCATAGGTCAATCCTCCTCTCCGCATCAAGCTGGGCACGACTTACTTTCGTGGCTCTTTTTGCAGCAACGGCAATACCTAAAATAACGGACCAGTTCAAGTCTTTTGATGACGTGGGGTGGTACGGTTCCGCGTGCGTGATCACTGCCATTATGCTCACCTCGAAAATCACCGTATTGAATCATCCATAGATACCTTCTGGTATGATCATTTCTTATCCATTATTCGTTAGACCCTCACCCAGAATCCAGTCGACCGCCTCCACACAGCTCCTTTTCGGCAAGTTCTATTCATTGCTCCCGATAAAATGGGTCTTCGTCGCAGCTCTCTCCATATTCGAGATCGGATCCCTCATTTGCGGTTCGGCGCCAACATCCAACGCCCTCATAGTCGGGCGCGCAATTGCCGGCCTCGGCAGTTCGGGGATCGTCTCTGGTGCCTTGATCATCATCGCGAACACCGTTCCACTTGCAAAGCGTCCCACATACTCCGGTATGATTGGGGGTGTGTTCGGCATCGCGAGCGTCGCTGGGCCCCTCATGGGCGGTGCATTCACCGACAAACTCAGTTGGCGGTGGTACGCTTGCCTTGTCCCCCCATGCCGCGTCCCCTTTGACACCTCGTGCCTAGGTGCTTCTATATCAACCTCCCTGTCGGCGCGATCACGCTCGGGGTCATTATCTTCTTCTTCAAGATGCCAGCCTCGAGAGTGGCGAAGCCTCAACCCGCGACGTTTGTGGAACGATTCGCGCTGTTCGACCCCCTGGGCACGCTGGTTTTCATCCCTGGAATTATCAGCCTTCTCCTCGCACTGCAGTGGGGCGGCTCCAAGTATGCATGGAAGTCGGCCCGCATCATCGCATTGTTCATCGTCTTTGGCGTGCTATTCAGCATTTTCATCGGGGTCCAGCTGTGGAAGCAGGAACGCGCGACAATCCCGCCCCGGATTCTGAAACAGCGGAGCATGTGGAGTAGCGCCCTATTCGTATTCTCCATTGGCTCGTCATTCTTCATCTTGTCATTCTATGTGTGTGCGCTGCTACTGTCTGCCTTCCTGCATATTCATCTCAGGGCTGTTGTTCAAAGCTACCCATCTGGTTCCAAAGTATTCGGGGCGTCTCGGCGGTGCACTCCGGCATTAGCACCCTCCCCATGATCCTCTCGCTCGTCGTCGGATCCCTGCTCGCGGGAGGCCTCATTGCGAGGATCGGCTACTACGCGCCTTTCATGATCCTCTCGTCCGTCATCACCCCGGTGGGCCTGGGCCTGGTCTCCACCTTCAAGGTCGACTCGGGCCACACAAAGTGGATCCCGTTCCAGGTGATATGCGGGCTCGGCATCGGCATCGGGCTGCAGCAGGGAACTCTCGCTGCGCAGACTGTACTCGAGTACAAGGACGTGCCTATCGGTATCAATATCATCATCTTCGCACAGACCCTTGGTGCGTCGCGCAGATAAAACTCAATGATCAATGGATAATTTGTACTTACTGTTACTTGTGGTGTAGGCGGCGCGCTGTTCATTTCTATTGCACAGAACGTGTTCACGAACAAGCTCGTGTCGGGGCTCATCGCCCACGTTCCGAGTGTCCCCCCCGCACTCGTGCTCTCTACCGGCGCGACCGCCCTCAAGGACGCCGTGCCCCTGGAGGTCCTCCCTGCCGTGCTGTTTGTGTACAACGAGGTGTATCTTTCCCCTCTCCTTGCTCTGTAGAGTCCGCGACTGATTCATGTTCACGCAGGCGCTGGTAACAACCTTCTACGTCGCCATCGCCCTGGCGGGCATCTCGCTCGTCGGCGCGTGCGTCGTCGAGTGGCGCAGCATCAAGGGCAAGAACATTGAGATGGCGATGGCATGAAGGCCGGCGGGCGTTTTCAGTTCCCCCTTAAACGTCTTTAGCAGGATCAGTTGCTTACTTCTAACAGTCAGACAATCGCATGGCGCATGCATATCGTATACAGAAATTAGACACACATGCTTGCTTTCCTTTCTTGCGTGAATTTCCGCTTCTTTTTTCATAGAATGCGCGAGACTGGGAATTTGCGTAAAAAATTAAAACACCGAGCGCACGGTTGGCCACGGAATTTGAGCAGGAGGGTCACCGGTTTGAGCCTGCACTATCACATTCGGCCCTACATAGTTGAATGAAAAGACCGCCTCATACCCTCGCTGACGGTGATCAAAGTCTGGCTTGGAATCAACAAGGCTTCTGAGCCTACCACCCTTTATTCGAGTACAGTCGCTAAATGGGTTCCGGAACACAGGGAAGTAAATTGTGAATACAGAACTAGGGAAAGGAGATGAGCAGATTCTGTTTGCATATTCGGATTCTACGACCTCGAAAGCATAAGGGACATCTGCATCCCAATTTTTGAGGTGGCTTGATCGTTGGTAAAACAGCAGTTTCGGCGATCAGCGAATTTCGACAAAATTACCAGTTCCGGAACATCACCCTTTTCGGGGTTCAACCCATCTTTCTTTCATCCAAAACCCACCTACAGCCCCCAAGAGTGGTGCATCCGAGCAACCCAGGACGTCCACACATTTGGTCCAAGGCGCCAGTGGCAAATAATCGCTGCAACATTTGGCTGTGATGTGAACAAGCCGCTTCAAATGGCCATTTGGATATATTGATTTTTCATGCAACAACGGACAACAATGCTAGCGTGATATATTGTAGGAAAATGGAAGCTACCTTCTAGATTAATGGCAAAAATTCCCGTGGACAGAACCTACGGCCTGAACCGAGAATGCGGATTGTTCTGGAACTGGTAATGTTCCGGAACCCATTTAGCGACTGTACGGCCAAATTCGAGTACGGCTAACCCGAGGTATAATTCTTTTTTCATTGAACCATGTTCCGCCCCAAGTCGAACGGGGTCCTTCCGCCTGACATTGGTGTACGTTTCTTGCCAATCGAAACGGACCTGCGCCGTCCAGCAGCAGAAGTCCTTCGAGTGGTGGAAGCCGGACTCATACTGATTGAAATTCGAGGCTTGAGTTATAAAAAAAATAAGCCGCGATGTCCCGCCCCCGAGTCGAACGGTCCTTCCGCGTCGATTCCCATGATCTATATGAATGCTAGGCGGATGTGCACCGTGTTCCAGCAGGACTTTCTCCCTTCATTTAAGCCTGCGTCACCTTTACTATTTTGAGTGTGGGGTAATGAAAACAAGACTTGTAGCTTCGTACGTCCACCCTTGTGAAGTAAATAATTGCAAGTTCTAACTGTTCATTTTCGCGTCTTAAGCTTGATATCATGAAATAATCAAATTTGAAACGCACTATTTACAGTGACAGCATTCCGAATCCTTTGGTATTACATAGCAGATTGGAGTATGATACAGGAGTGATAATATACACAGGTATGAACCTTTAGAAATACACAATTGAATGCTGAAGTACCGAAAGTATCATCATCGAGTCAGAAAATGAGGTGCTCGCATGAGAAAGATCACCAGCCAGCGCAAAGCGCGTCCTCCACGCTCTCCTCCTCATGCACGGTGGAGAGCAAGGTGAGTTTATGCGCCTTGCGGGCAGGTCGGACAGTGGGGGCGAGGCCCTTGGGAAGCGGGAGCGCGATGGGGGAGGAGTAGACCACGAGCGGGATGTTTGTTATGAGCGTCTTGGGTTCGACGGGGGCCGGGGTGGATGCGCGAACGCGCTTCGGGGTGGGGGCGCAGAGAACGGCGAGGGCCTCTCCAGGGGCGCGCGCACGGCGGGCTCGAGCGATGCAGCGGAGGGTGCGTCGGTACGCCTTGGCAATGCAGCGGACAAAGACTCTGTTGATTGACGTGTGATCCAGATGAATAAATTAAAAAGTATTGAATAATTAAGGAAATCTTGTTGATTGTAAGGCCTTACCATTCTCTTCAACAATTCAAACCTCGGTGAGGTACCTTGTGGATATCATACACTGAGGCCATGCTCTGGTGAGCACTGGGGACAGCACACCAAAGGTCTGATCTGGGGCTATTTTCTGCACATAATTGGACCTTCAGTGCAGCTTACCCTGGGCTCACCATAAAAAGCACCCAGTGTATGGGACTCCAGCGGTACTCCAACATAATCTGATAGGTCAAAGGAAATGTGTAAAGAATACGAGTAAGCCCTCAGTCGCACTCGTAGTGGTAAAGACTCCAATTATATTACCTGTAAAGAATACGAGTAAGCTACAGGGAATATGTAAGTAGAATGTAGGTAAGAGAACACATACCCCTCAGTCACACTCATAGTGGTAAAGACTGAGGGATATGAAACCGTCCGCACCCTTAAATAAGGGTGCGGTTACGATCGAGTCCCAATTAGTAAATAGACTGAAATAAGAAATAGGTAGGGAAACGCTGTAACATCAACTTCGTTTGTTAACAAACTGTTAAGTGCTTATACCCAACCACATACATTTGTACTGCATATCTAATTATCTAATACATTTTACTTTGTGCATCCGGATCACATGTCAATCAACGGCCTCTTTCCTGCAGAGCACATGCCTCAGACGCACCTGGAATCCAGGTGCGTCAGGCTTTGCCCCCAGTGATCCACCAGTGCCAGCTAGACTGCCTACCTACTACACTGCAACAGTTGGCCGTTCTCCGCCATCTTCTACATGTGCGGCCAGTTTCTCCCTACACCCCCGACTGCCATAGTAACATCATATTACTTTTTTGCTTCTCGACCCAGTGACGACTACCAGGCGCTACATCTCCCCACATGCGCATCCCTTTATGATCCCTTTGTGTGCGCAGCTGGACAGCTGGCATAAACGTGGGTCGGACGATTCCGTGCGGTCGCGCTCTGTTTGCGGATTCTGCCACGGATTTTACATGGCGGCATATGCTTCCCTCCGTGAAACCGGTATGCGCCAACCTGCATCGTCGCCAGCCGCTGACGCTTGAACAGATCCAGAGTCCTCGAAGACATCGCACGCTAACAGTGCACCGTTGCCTTGCGTCACTACCAGATGATGCTTACATTCTGCCGCCTTACCCCTACGCTGCTACCACGGGGCAAGGGATGCGAAAGATCCACCTTGGATTATCCGCGAATGTACGCAGTCCTTCTTTCCCTGTACCGCGACTCACCTATTGTACAGTATCCTCTAAATTAACCACTGTCCGGTGCCGATGTAACCGCGAGCCGTCGATGCTCTTGCAGCTGTGTATTTCATTTCCAGGCCGAGAGACCGGTGTCTTGGGGACATCCCTCCATGCGTGGGCGGCTTGACTTGAACGCCGATACTCCCATGGCACTCCAGACTGCCTCTACGCACTCGGCCAGGAGGTGTCGTGGATGGGTGGAGTCACCGAAATCGGATAGACCCGCTTACCGTCGATGTGCTTGAAAATGGGCAGTTCATGTCCAGGCTGAGCGACCGGTGTATCCTTGAGGGCATCCCTGCATGCGCGGACAGCTTGACTGGTGGCAGGAATGCCGGTACTCCCATGGCACTCCAGACCGCCTCCCGCCGATAAGTGTGCAATTGCAGGCATGCACGATCACAGCGCGCAGTTGCGGCTTTCGATGAACGAAGAGCGGCTCTGAGCATTGTCCGTCGTAACTTAGGACCCCGTCTACATCCGACTGCCCCAGCACCCGCCAACGCCAGGTAGACCGCTTACACATTTTGCGGCAACAGACCCCGTTCTCCGCCATCTTCTACATGTGAGTAGCCGGCTTCTCTCCCTGCACACCAAAATCAGATAATGACCCGCTTCTCGACCACAATCATGAATGCTTAGCACTGCATCTCCCGTCCAGGTCCAACAACCGATTCCTTCCTCGGAAGATCTATGTGTGTCCGTAAAACTGGACAGCTAGCATAAATGCGGGTCGAAAGGTCCACCTTGACGGCTCTATGCGCCAGGGAAGATTGTAAATGGCGAGGTATCCTTCGTTCGAGAGCTTCCGGTATGCACCCACCTGAATCATCGCCAGCCATTGACGCCTCAACAGAACCCAGGGCACCCCGAAGATCCGCGGGCTGACGCCGTTGCTTCGTGTCGTTACCCCATAGATGCTCCACCCAACGCGTACACTTGCCACCCAACGCTACGCTGCCACAGGGACCCGCCAATGCTCCTTGGGCCTTCCGCACAATACGATGCGGCGGGGACGGACGCCCAACCCCAACCCCAAATGTGCGTAGTTTCTTCTTTTCCTGGAGCGCCATTTCACCTATCGGACAGCCCCCTTTAGCTTAGCAAGTGCCTGGTGCCGACGTAACCATGTTGTCGATGCTCTTGAAACTGAGTCCAGGCCGCGCGACCGATACATTCTTTGGCGATAGGGGCAGCTTGATTGGTGGACGAACGCATGTCTGGTAGTTCACTGCTATGGGCCTCTGGACGTCCTGCTTCATACACTCGGCCAGTATCGTAAATGACGATCCCTCCTCGGCACCACCCAAATCGGATACAACACCCGCTCATCGGTTCAGCACGTATTCGCCAGCGGCAGCCCCGATGCAGAGCATCTGGGAGCATCGATCTGCTCAGCGACGCGCAGCTAAGTAGACCACTCAGATAGATCGACCACCAGCGGCTCACCCTCACCACCCGACAATGACTCCCTACGATGCTCCTTCGCTCACCCGCCGACACGATACAGTGCTCCAAGTCTCCGCCCTCCTCTATGTGTGCAGTCGCCTTCTTTTCATACACCACCCTATTCACATGATCTACAGTCCCTCTTCCCGACGCCATCCCCCGCCTATTCTTTGAAGAGTGCCCGGCGCCGATGGGACCGACGGTGCGGAGAATGGTCGACCACGTCCCTGAAACCATATATTTCTTGTCGAGGCCGAGCGATCGACTCGTCCTTGAAAAGACCTCTTAGCACCCACCATGCCAACGACCAAACCCTTCCCCGTTTGGCGTAAAATTTCGCTCCACGGAAACCGGGCACCAGCGCATTCGACTCGCAGCTGGCGATGGATATGCTTCCCAAAATTCTCGTGGCCTCTGTGCGATAGGGCGCCCCGTTCTGTCAGCACGACCGTTCCGAATTTAGGCCACGGGTCGCAAGATCCTTCCGAACTTCACATAATTTTGGTGGGTTTCGTTGATTCTTTTTTCTGTGCCGTATCTGACATCTCTCAGAGTCCTTGTCAGTGCTTCCTTTCCTCGTTGCTCGAGCATGCCACCCCGGGATTAAGCGGCGAGTACTCAATTCATTCTGTAGTCGCTCATGTCTGTATGTATATCACATCGGCATCGTGATTCATGACATGCCAACTTGACCCCTACTCCTCGTGTCAGATACATATTTAGACCTCTAAATGGTCCGTTATTCCGGCGCTGCCGTGCCTCGAGTTACCGCTTTAACATTTAATTAATTCAGTTCATTCTCGCAACGCTCCTCGTCACATAGGATACATGTCTACCTTCTGCGTTTAATATGGTGCGAGGCTATCTTCGAATTCGTCATTGGAGGCCTATGATCAAGGTGGAAAATGCCCATTACTGACACGGATCATTCCTTTAAACTTGCCCTGACCCATTTTCTTCAATGCCCATACATGTTGGGTAGGAGGGATGTACTGCACACATCGGCTATCTGCGCCAACAACTCCTATGGTGCGA
Organism: Mycena epipterygia; assembly: GCA_029281465.1. Lineage (NCBI taxonomy): Eukaryota > Fungi > Basidiomycota > Agaricomycetes > Agaricales > Mycenaceae > Mycena > Mycena epipterygia. The sequence continues at coordinate 495,862 of JARJCQ010000020.1, forward strand.
CTCGTGACACGGCGAACTTGTGGCCATGGAACATCGATGTGATGGCGCCCAACCGACAATCAATCCAAAGAGGCAACCGATAGTCGAGATACCCGTCTAAACCAGCCACATAGATCCCAGAGCCTCTTCCCAGATCCCCATAGTTCCGCTTGGCAGGTGACTCTGGAATAATGCGACGATATAGTAAAATACTACAGATAGACCACGTAGCCTTTACTGAGAGAAAATCTTCTCGATGTTGTTTCCCGAACCCTCCTTTAAGCCATTCCCATTCATTTTACTGCAGAGGGTGTTGCTCTCCGCTAGCTATATCACACAGCCGTTGCATGAAAATCAATCTCCGCTAGAAATACCGCCGCCGTTTTGTCGGTCTCTCAGTCTCTCCAATTAAAACAAAACAGTGATCTTGTGCCGCGTGATCCTGCTGAAATAAATGGACCCCCGGTCTAGCGCTCGCGTGTTGGTCCAGGAAGAAATTTGCGACCGTAATTAGATGCACTCCCCAATTTCTTGGGGATATTGCACTCTATTTTAAACGGCACCGGAGGAGCTTGCGACTCCGCCGAGAACACAGACCTTCACTTGCGGGCAAAGCACTTTTAGGCGAGGCATTGAGGTTGAAGCGACAGGTATTTCAATAAATTCCCAATTCAGCTTCGACTCCACGAGACCGAGCGCCGTGGTCCAGCAGTCGGACTGCATGGAATGCTCCATGTAAGGAACCATATCTAGTCTATCCCCATTTAAATCCAGGTTTCACCGATGCCGTTCGGCGCTGATCACTTGAACCTGGCTGACGCAAAAAGTAGAGTTTCATTTGACGACCTATTAATTACACCTGCAGTAGTCCCGATGACATGGCTCCATCATAAGAAGGATTAAGAATAGCGCCACATTGTTTCCCGATCATACCAACAGACGCTAAACCAGAGCCCCCCAACCAGAACCAGAACCAGAACCTGTCAGTGGGGAGTTTGGCTGGGGCGGCACATCTGTTAAAAGATAACGCAGGTGTCCTAAGGGGGCACTCCGCTGTACCGTGTCAGCGTAAGATAAGCTCTGCATACAGTAGATGTTCATTGATAGGGTCCAATCAACCGCCAGCCAAGGTCCGCTGTTCCAGGCTGTCTCCGCCGATAGGTATGATGACACCAGATGATACCCTTCCCAGCTCGGTGCTTTGTCATTGTCAGCGTGTTGTTCTCGGCGCGCGAGATGTCGGGTGGCGTATTAGTGCAAATTAGTGCCACGCGCCGGAATTAACCATACCAAATTGGCTCTCGGCGCTGCATTTTGTGACACCCGTTTCTTCCCCATTTATGCGACCCTCGCCTCATGTGGGTCCACTGGCATTCGGGAAAATCTGCAAAGTTCCGGTAGCCTAGCCCCCAAATTGAAATTATACGGATTTGACTTTCGTCACTAACAGAGAACTCCCAATGGGGATATGCCTTGCAGCTCAATTATACGACCCTGGAGAAGCCAGAACGGCAGAATCGGGCCCCAAGCCCGTCAAGTTACATTACCACGATCGTGTGAACGGTGAGCCAGCCTGCTGCCCTCCAACGTTGAGCAAGTGGAAAGCGGGAATACCACGGATGAAACTTGGAAACATGGAAGAGAAGATCTGAAGACTCTATTCAAGATTACAAACATGCGAGGCACGAGCATCAAGTTTGTAGCGTCTGTTTATAGGAAACTGATTTAAGATACAAGTCGCAGGAGATACGATATGTTACGAAAATGCCTCCGACGCTTATTAGCCACTTGACCAGTAAGAGCACCGGTAAATGGCATGCTGGTCAATGTTTGGCAATGTTCTGCTGTCGCGTGCCTGCAGGACTGCCTACAACTATTCCGTCCAAACAGCACCCGACGCCTCCCGACGTTCCGTCAAGCGATTGGCTTCCCCGAATCCCCGTACTTATCCCCGTCGTTGCCGTAGTTGGTCACGTCGTGACCCCATCTCCCCGCCGGATCATACTCGTTAGCCTTGCCCATCCGATGCAGAACTCAAGAGCAATGTTGCGGGCCACAGACTCGGACACTCAAGCTCAGAAATGTGCTCATCTCCGCGTCTCGTTCAGCTCAGTTCACGTTTTCGACAATGCCGTACATCAACATTTATAAATCAACTGCGCCGGCGTCCCGCAAATCTTTCGCACTCCAAGCACAGCGCACTAATATCAAACACGACCTTCCACCCTTGATCCACCTGGGCATAGAGCCCAACCACCGCTAGTCCCACTCTGGCCAGTTTCCTAATTTCGGATTGCTATTCCTGATGTGCGACTGGGATCCCCTGCGTCGTCGCAGGAACTATGTGATACTGTTGGGAGCGTGACTACACATCGCAAGTGTAACCACACACGCACGGATCCGGCCTAGCCCTTCAAGGATGGTATCTGGATCTGAATTTGGGTCGCACGGGTGATATCCATTCGGATTAGCTTTTGGGCATCTGCCGCATGCCGCGTTTTGATTTTCAAGCAGATCTTCCGTGGCCATATCGGTGGAGATTATGCTGGCGCTGGGTCTGGCCAGCCATCGTCCTTTGGTTTCAGTTTTCTCCCGCTGCCCTCTTGTTCAGGTGGCGTCGTCCCAACGCCTTGGTTAAGAGTATCTTGCATGGTCGGATGGTCGGATACAAAACAACCACAGCCTACTGAAATGTGCAATGCTGTGCTTGCTGATCGAGGGAACCACAACACACAAAAGCACGACGAGTGAGTGCAGCAGCCGCAAATTACCGTGAACTTTTGCCAAAGAAACTTACAGCCAAGGACAGTACCGAAGGCGCGACCAAAAAATTTACATTTTTGGCCATTTTTGATCGCTGCGAAAGAATTTTCTCTAGCTCTCTCAGTTTTGGGTGGATCGAGCTGAAAAATAGATAGATCTGATGTACCAATTCATGCGCAATTAGTGATAGAGCTAATTGTGTATTTCTTTGATAGCCTGGTAACTACAGCCCTCCCGCACATGAATGCTGTTTAGTATGTCCAGGTCATCTCTAATTGGGCTGAATTTTTGCGAGGGGTGATTTGTAGCATATAGCTTGGGCATGATAGAGTCAGAAATGTTGATTTATGCTTTTCTGGCTGCGGGTGGCTCTTTCCTAGAGATGTATCCAAGCGAGCCACCAGCAGCCGGAAAAACATAAATCAACATTTCTGACTCTATCACGCCCGGAATATACGATACAGATCACCCTCGCAAAAATTCAGCCCAATTGGAGATGACCTGGACATACTAAACAGCATTCATGTGCGGGAGGGCTGTAGTTACTAGGCTATCAAAGAAATACATTTTCGCGCAATTAGCTCTATCACTAATTGCACATGAATTGGTACATCAGATCTATCTAGTTTTCAGCTCGATCCGCCCCAAACCGAGAGAGCTAGAGCCAAGTCTTTCGCAGGGATCAAAAATAGCCAAAAAAATTTTTTTTTTTTGTCGCGCCTTCAGTACTGTCCTTAGCTGTAAAAACTTAAACCAGAGAATTTCTAGAAGGTCAGAGAATGGAATCAATGAATGTGGCCACGGGTTGAACGCTAAGATCAGGAGACGATCCAACTACCGTGACGGTGGGCATCTGGGCGTTTTCGGGTTCTTCTGGTCCTGTAGCCAACACGGAACGCACGTAGAAGATACCAACCGTGATCAGTGCCTAGGCATTATTGGTCCGTCGAAAACTTTACAATACCGCGGAAGAACACCTATTGCATGACTCGGAGGGTGTAACCCGTGTCGTGGGTCTCTCGCCGAGTCGATGAAACGCACGCCTCGGAAAAACACTATCCCCGCCTTCCCCGGCGTCCCTCTTTATGGTGTACTTACCCAAGAATCACGACACATACATGGGGGTGATTAGAGTAGTGCCCTGCGTGTGTGAATTATGTAAACTTATTATTACTATGGATTTGACAGACGCTGTGATAATACAAAGCTCAGATCCAGCCGATACCACCATATGAAATTTCATGGGTTTATTTTTGGTTTATTCACTCATATCTGGCTGCGCGGCGTCCTAAATTGAATTCCTGATATCACCATGGCGAGTGCTTGATAATTTTCCTACGAGCGCATCTGTGGTTTTAGCTGGTTTCAGCCAGTTAGGGTTAAGAAGACTGCGATGATTCCCCGCGCCCGCCATGCCGCAATCCCCGATTCCACGCACGAACTTCAAAATTAGCATCCGCGCGCTCGCATCAGGTCTGCTTCTCTCGGCCCCCACGGTTGTCTCCATTACATGATCGGAGTCGTCGCTGCTTCTCAGCCGCGTCGGCGAAATCCAACCATACCCGTTCGTCTGCGCCGGAGTAACCGCCAAGCCAAACATTCCATTGGCGCGCAAACTCAGAAATCGAAGTCCGCCCGCGCGCTCAGTTCGGGTTTAAGTTTTTTAAGCTTTTATGTAAGGTATACATTTCGATCTTAATTCCCCCTCTGGGCCCGGCGCAAATATAGGCGTTCGTTTAGCGAGCGTGTCGAGCATCTCGGAAGGTCTCGGTTGACAGTTTGTGTCTGGGAATAATATTCGAACATTCCGACGGGCGGACTCATTTTGGCGAGGGATTCGAGTGCAACTGCGTCATGGACATTCGAATATCCAGGGTTCACCGCATTCGCAGATGAAGATCAGGGCTGAGGGAGGGATATCCTGTCCGGCATTCATACAGTACAAATATGTTCAAATAAGCAAATATCTGGGCGCTGTTCGGGTAGTAGCAGCTCGATTATGATGGAAGTTCTCCGTCAACCGTGCTGACGATCTATCTCCACACTAAATTTCAACCAAGCTAATTACACCCACGCCCGACAGCGCAAATCGCCGGGCGGACATAGCGGTTTTGTCCCCAATCGACTACGCACTCTGAGTTTAATTCAGGCGTGGGAGGCAAGACGGTAAGGCCCACGGAGGTAAGTAGAGAACAAGATAAACAGACGGAGAAAACAAGAAACGTACCGAGGTGAGACAGACGGAGGCACGTCTAGGCACGTAACAAAGAAGACAGCTTATAAAATAGTTGTGAGACATGATGTATTATGGGCGATATGATGCCTGCAACGCGCGACGCCGCGAGGGATTTATGCGGGTCCCCAGGCCCGCGCTATTCACTGCTATTCACCGATGGGAAGAGAAGCATCCACATACACCCCCATTTCGCTTGAAGCCCAGTTAATTATGGAGGGTGAAGGCGGGGATATTGGGTATCACCGGATTTCTGCGATTCAAGAGACGCTGCGATCTTGGCCTGAATGCGGACTGTATATAGGCAGTGGATGGAGGAGGTGTGACTCGGAGGACCCGCGATGCATCGCCCCGGCACCGGCCCGCAGTTGCCGAGCATCCGCACGCTGCACCCATACCTCCCACCACCGCTTGCCCCAGGACAGTACTCTCCGCCATCGACGAACCCGGTTGCACCATCTGCATCGTCATGCGCTGGTTTTGACCCCGAGGTACGCGATGCTGAGCCCGAGGGAGACCCCGAGGAGCCACCCAAGAAACGTCGTCGCCAGGCCCTCAGCTGTACCGGTCTGTATTCTCTGTGCTCTTTAAGCACTCCCGACTGACATGCTGAGCAGAATGCAAGCGGCGCAAGATCCGGTGCGATAGGTACTGCTTTTTCGTGACGGTGAGGTCGTGTGTTGACGAGTGGAACAGGAGGCAGCCGTGCGCGCCGTGCACGAAGCGGGGAGACAAAGACAAGTGTCAGTGGCATGTTGCCGAGCCTGCGTGAGTCCCGTTTCTTGTCTTGCCACCTCGTCGTCTTTGTTTGCGAAGACGTGTTTTTTATTTTTATTTTGACATGCTATTTTGGTTCGACGCGCAATCTTCCGTGTCCTTCCCAATTCGCGTCGCCCTCCGCTCCCCCTCCCTCTGCAATCCGTCACACACCCATTACCTCTAGACTTCTTTCTTACATGCCTTGTACTATTTTTTTTACAAGTCGCCCACCCATCCCTTCACGCCGATTTTCCCTACTTCTTGCAATTTTTCGGGGCTTTCTGGGCCTTTGCACCGCATTTCTCGCAGGTGTCCTTCGGATGCGTGCACGCATCTTTAAATTCTTTCACGATATTGACTGCGTGTCGTGCTGTACCTTTCTCTAAATACGAACCTGCCCCTTCCTCTGTGTCGCGCTCCTCTTGACTTATTTGCTGCATATTTCTTGGCGTATTTGCGGCTATTCTTTGCCCGATTTGTTGCCGTATTTGTGTTGCCCATGCGCTTTATCTTTATCTGATCCTTTTCTGTCCTTTTTACGCCCTTTTCTACCTCCTACCTCTCTTTCCGCGTTTCCCTTTTTTCGTTTAATACAAGTACTAACTAACGTTTAGCGAGAAATACGTCCCCCGCGCAGAACACGATGTGCTCCTCGCCCGCGTTGCCGCTCTTGAGGCCTACCTTCAGCGCATCCCGCCGCCTGCGCCGGGCGCGTTACCGCCTCTCAATCCTGTGCATGCCATTGGTAGCTCGAGTAGCTCGAATAATGCCCACGGAAATGCTAGTCCGCCGCGATTTATTAATCCCTCCAATAACGTCAATCCTTCGCATCTGGGCTATCACAACACCTTCACTTTCAACCCCTCCAACTCCCCGCCCATGCATGGGCTGATGTCGTTCTCGCCGCAGTGGACGTCGGCCCCGCAAACGCTGGCCTCGACACAGCAACAACTGCAGGACCAGCGGACGTCGAGCCAGCCCGTCCGGCCACGCACGAACTCGGGTGCGAGCCTCTCGCAGTTGCAGACCCGCTCGATTTCCCCGCACCAAACGCGGCGTTCGCTCCCGGAGCTACTCGAATCACCATCGACGGACGAGACACAGACGCAGCATCGGGACCAGCAGCAGCGCCGTGCCAGTTTCTCGCAGCCTCTGCACCGGCACACCAGACCGCGCACGAGCTCGAGCGCCAGTCTCTCGCAGTTGCAGACGCGTGCGATTTCCCCGCAGACACGGCGCTCGCCCCCGCAGATACTCGCGTTGGAGTCGGCATCGACGTCGACGTCGACACATCAACGGCCCCAGCGCCGCGCAAGCTTTTCCCCTCGCGGCTCGACACCAACGTCCACGCAGCCGTGGGGCGTGGGCGGGGGTGGAGGCTTTGGCGTGTTCCCCGCTGCGCCTGGCGCGTCGGGGTCTGGGTCCGCCGCCTCTTTCTTCGCCTCGCCTGGGTCAGGCTCAGGTGCCGGCGGCGCATCGCATACTCCTGCGTCCTCCGGCTCCTTTTTCTCATTTTCCGCGTCCCCCGGCGGGTCTTCCTCTTTCTCGTCCTTCTCCAGTAGCTCGGCGTCCTTTTCCGCCGGCGGGTCTTCGATCTCCTCGACTGCATCACGCTCGGCTGCATCCGCGTCTTCTTTCTCGTCCTCCGACGCGTCCGCGACGCCCGTCCCGCTCATGTCCAGCGCGCGCGCTGAGTCTGGATTCACCCCGGGCGTGCAGATGCGTGCAAAATGCCGCATACAGGAGATATACGACTCCCCCCTTACGCTCGTTTCTACTGCTACTGCCAGTGTCAATACATCGGTAGAAGCCCTGGTACCGAAAAATCGGCCCGCGCAGGCGCCCCAGCGTCTGCGCGCCGGGGTACACGCCCTGGACGGGGATCATGGGCTGCACGCCGGCGGCCTTAATGCCCGTGCTGGTGGAGCGGGGGGCGACGAATATAACGACGAGCGAGCGCGCCGGGGCGGTGATCGGGCAGGGAGGGGGGCCGGAGAGGGAAGCGACGAAGGAGGTGGACAGGGCAGCGGACGCCTGCTCCTCGATGTTAACAGGCACCCGTCGCCGCCGTTGCGCGCGCGTATGTATGGACAGGCGGACAGAGCTTAGGACTCCGCCCGGGAGGCGTGGCCCATTACCACCAGCGCCCACCATCGACCTATCAGCAGCTCCCGACGTCCGAAGTCTCTCCTACCTCTCCATCCATTTTCCCCTCAGCGCGACGTCGCCTCGCCAATCGACGTCGTCTGATCACCGGCGCCCGACCTCTTCCTCCGTGCCCTCCTTCGTGCGCGTGAGATTTGGCTTCGACGGCGTCCTACCCCTTGCCCTTGTCTGCTCCTGCCTCCGGGTATATCTCCGGACCAGGAAGTGGGAGTGGAGGGTGGGCGGGGGACGAGGAGCGGGGGGCGTTCAGCCGCGATGGTAGCCACCGCACGCACGGCGCACAACACCCATATGCCCGTTCCCGTTGAGCGCAGGACGGGCGCGACGCATGATTCGCCGCGAATAACGAATACTGCTTGTGTCCCGACTAAGCCCAAATCCGGATGGCTGTGCAATGCACGACTGATTGTTGTTCGTGTTTGGTTCTTGTCCCCGTGATCACCGCTTAAATGAGAGAATCAATTTAAACTGCCCATCGTCGGAATTGAACTTGAGCACGCATCGTCCGAAGACTGCCAAAGATGAGAGAACGAAATACCGTCCGAGTTGAACTTTATGCACGGCATCGTCTCAGTCTGGCTGGCGTCGGAAGTACCTATTATAGTACCAACTGTGGATGTATTCGTCACAAGTACAAGACAACAGCTTTCATTTTTTATTTAGTGAAAAATGTCTGAAAAATAAACAACATTTTTCACCAATTTTTTTCACTGAAAAATTCGAAATTCTCAACCGGTGTCTGGAGGGTGAATTTTTTTTGACCATTATATAACCAAGAATTTTTCAATAGGGATATCAAGAGAAATTTGCAAAACTGAAGTAAGGTTCTGGCACCAATTATAATGCCATTGCATTGCATGGAAAGGTGCTTCATTGGGCAGGTGCTACCATATATGGTGCATGGGAATATTACATAAGTGGCAAAATTTTCGGCCTCTAGAAACTAAAATGCGCCCAATCGACAAAACAGTCATTTCTGTACTCAAAAAAAAAATGGGATGGAAAAATATTATACTGCTCCATGACAGCTATTGTGAAAACGATAGACACTCTTCGTTTTCGAGCTAAGTTCGGCACGGGATGAAACAAGTCAAGAAGTCAACAGAAACTCTCCAACACGCCCATCTCCAAAATTTAAGCTTCATGTAATTTGCCATAGTAGTAATGAGCCTTTTCTGCTCTGGTACTATGTGGCGGTGATTTCCTTGAGGCATGATGGTAAAGAACGAAAGGCAAGGCCATTGGGCACCATTGGGACTGACAAAAAAGAGAAGTGGGGCCGGTGCCGAACTCTGCCGAACTTAGCTCAAAAACGAAGAGTGTCTATCGTTTTCAAAATAGCTGGAATTTGAGGTACAGTCCTGTATTAGGAAGCGCAACAGTCAGACGGTTTCGTCGATATCTGAGCCTAATCTCACCCAAATAACTCGGTCCAAAGTGTATTCTGGATCGGATCGATATGTAGTCCATGGCGCAATTTACTTTTCTGCCCAATTGACATGGAAGCGCAACACTTCGACGTCATTGATTGTAGTTCTGGGTGTATACTGTTTGGTGGTTTAACCTACATATCTGTAATTAGGGACGCTGAAAACCCCCAATGCAACAAACTTGGCATATGCCAGCGCTGTAAACACGGAAAGAAGGAAAGGTCAGGTAGTGGGGATCAAAAGACTCTGAAATATGGCCACAAACATCGCAATCTTGAGGGCTTCACAGGAGCTTTCCGCACAAATCCTTTTGTAAATAGGATGATATGACACCCTACTGTACTCATGTAAAATTTGGACCTAACCCGAAGCCTCAAAGGTACGTAATTCCTGGTGTTGCGCTTCTACGTCGCGTTGCGCTTCCTAATACAGGACTGTATTTTAAAAATCTGAAACCAAGGATCTCTAGAGGGCACCCAAATACACCTTTTCCTGGTTTTACTTTGTGTCCAAGTGTTTCGTTGCCGGAGCTTAATCACTGTCATGTTTGGGTCATGTGACCACTTGTTGTGAGTGACTGGTGCCTATCTTAATAAAAAAAGGTCTCAACTCGCCAGTCAAAGTTTCCTGCTGTAGTGGGCAGAATGGCTGGATGGCACCTAGAAGACCAGTGATCCCGCAGTATCGCAGTGCAAGGGACCATATAGCGTGATCGTGCTACAGCCAAGCATGCACACACACAGAGTGGGTCTGGCTCTCAACCCAAGCACCCCACTACACCTAGACTGGTAACCGATCTCTCATATGAAGACAGATTGTTCATAGAGAGACCGGTCGATCTGGGTTTGAATTTACATAGCAACAGAGTGATCACGTTTCTGGCACGTGCATGATGACCACCAGAGCAATTATCCTGCCTATACGAGGCCTAGAATTCATAAATAAATTTATGGGGACGTTTAGAGTAGGTCTGAAGCCTATGGATCCCTCAGAATAATTAATTGGTCCAATTCTAGAGCACTTCGTGAAATATTTGTGTTGAATTCATCAATTTTGTTATTATGATATGAGTACTTTTGTAATAATAGTATAGACAGTCTCGGGAAGGTCAAAAAATTTGGCTTTTGCATGTCGTTGGCACAAATTTAGGCATTTTTGGGGTTGTGACAGAATTTAGGTTCAACCAGCGGTGTGATGTGTGACACAGCACCAATATTCAACATTGAACAGGGGGTGCATGACATGTGATGGTCAAATTGATTGAAATTCTACAGTACACTCAGAATCAGAATAGAAGTTGAATAGGGATAATGTTGGATTTAAAAAGCAGAATCACCGCTAATAAGTGCTGGAATTAGATCACCTTCACACAGACCAGCCACTGATCCTTCCAACTCAACATAACTCACGCTTCTGAGCCCACCAATGCTTAATATTAGTATTCCTTGTTCATTGTCCTTCCATCAAATTGAATCACAGTAACTTTACAAGTGAAAGACCTTTCTGGCCACTGGTATCATTTAGTAGACTATATTACTATGACCACCCCCCAATAAGAATAGTTTGAAGAACCTTTGTCTGAGTTGGAAGCCCACCACTTATTCAAATAACCAGCCACCCTCTGACCTTGATTGAACACATTTCATCTTGGTAGACAATACATTACCTAAACCACCCCAAACACAAACAAACAGTATTTGAGATTGGAACTGTGATTTGTTAGATTTGTGATTTGGTTGAGTGGTTTAATTAGTTCAATTCCCTCACTAAGTATAGTCTTTGATTTCACGGCTGCACCCAAGTGCACCATTTCACTGTGAGTAGAAGTTATGCCTAGGTTGAGTGGATCTAGTGATTTGAGATCACTGTGGCATGGGACAAAGTTGGTGTTAGTGTACGGATGAGTCTGCTATTGATCAAAGACATGAACTTGAAGTATTCAAATCCATATCAGTACAGAAAAAAGTCCAAGGGTAATAAGAATCAGCAACATTTTCTCCATCAATCTCTATCTTTTCCAACTCCAAGAGCTACTCAGGGGATGCAATAGGTAGAGCTAGTGTTTTAGCATTTCCATCCAAGATCTTCTGATAAACAGCTGCAAGTCTGATGTCAATTTGAGTGATCTCCTTGGTTTGCAATGAACGCTCAAACAGTGGCTGAGCCTCCTTCCAAAGTTTGACTGCCTCCACCAAATGTCCTCTTTGCTCAAAGATATCTCCAAGGCGAAGCATGCATTCACCTCGACTGCGGTGGATGTCCATATATGTGAATGTATCTAAAGAGACAGTGAAAAGACTGCCTGCTGTATTAAGATCGCCTTGTTTGAGAAACACATCTCCCAGAAATTGAAGTGCCTTGTGGAGTGCCCGCTTGTTCTTTTTTCCTTCTGCATACACCAAATATACCATTGTCCATCTTGATGCCGACTCAAAATTGTCTGCAGGCCACCGGCTTGTATCTGCAAGGCTCTCCAGACATGAGAGTGCAGCCTGATTATCCTTGTGTGCCACAGAAGTGAAACACTGCTGGAATATTGACTTTGCAGTGTGAGTCTCTCTTTCTCTGAGATAGAGCTCTCCTGAACGGATTTCATAATAAATCAATCCATATGGACCTCCAATAGGAGTGAACATTTCTCTTGCTTTCTCCAGGTTTTCGTGCACATCACGTACACTTGCACCAATAATAATATCAATCTCTGCCAGATTGACCAGGCCAAAAGCATAGTCATATGTATTTTGAATGTTCTGAAGATTTTCAGTGCGGATGCTGCGAGCCTCAGCATATTCTGATTTCAGAAGATGTGTCTCTGCTTGATCATTCATGATAGTGTAATTCAAGTTGCCTTGAGACATCCCACAAAGCGCCAAGAGCTTTCTTCCTCTGTGACACAGGAACATGCTGTTCTTGTAGTCACCAAGGTCCTGGGCACATATGGCTTCAATCCGCAGTGCACCTGATTCTTTGTTTAAATCTGCAGATAACTGGGCTAGTCTTTGTGCCCCACGAGCATGTATTTGGGCTGCAGCATAGTCCCCAATATTGCATAGTATTGAGGCAAGCCCAACCAATACTGAGGCTTGTTGCTTCTTGTTTCCACAGGATTTTGCTAATACAAATGCCTTGTCAAGGAATTGATTGGCTCTTGGTATGTTCCCCTGATGGTGGAATGAGTACTCTCCAGCTATATGGTAGAACTTTGCTGTTATGTGTATTAGCACAAAACATCCATCAAAAGCAGGTGAAAAATTCACACTCAAGGACTAGATCATTAAACTTGTCAAAGTAACATATGGCTTGAGCAATCAATTGTTCGGGAGTGACAATGGGGAGGTAGAAGTAAGACTGAAACACCTCTACAATGAACAATGCTTGTAGTCTGTCATCATGGATTGAAGAAAGAGCAGTTTGGATAAGATTCATCAATACATGACAGCCATACCCAGCTGATCGGCTAAAACGGTTCAGCGAAATGGCACAATCTATTGTGTCTGCAAGGGTTGGATTGTCTTGTTGTAACCCTCGCAGTAGTACTTGATGTAGGTTTCCCATATTTGAAATTATTTGGTTGATATGTCCTGCTACTTGCTGTGATCCAAAACGATTCTCATACACATCCAGAAGTAGATGGAAGTTCTTCTGAACTTGGTTAATTAAAAGTGGTGGAGCTGGGTGGAACTGTTGCATATGCTCGCGGATAGGCACCAGCGATTTCAGCCTTTTTCTGTCATCTTCATATGCTAGAGATGTCCTAAGCAGTATAGATCTGCATTCCAAGATATTTTTTATGGAAAGCTTGCTTTGGAGGAGCTCAGCTTCTGAGAGGCCATCTGGGAGAATTGAAAGCAGGCTCAGTAAATCCATGGCATCAGGACTGAGCCGAGGACTTGAAAGAGAGATGGTGATTGACATGTCCAAGTTTGACCTCTTATCATGACCACCTGAAAGCAATGAGGTTTTTTCTGTTCCCCAGCGAGCCAGGACCTCCTCACACCCTTCATGGTCCACAAGATGTGCTATGAGATCCACGGCTAAGGGCATGTTATCTGTCAATGACAGGAGTTTGGTGATGTCCTTGTTATCATGAAAATCCTCGGCAATAGCTACAAATGTTTGATGAGCTGCATCATCTGATAGACGATCCAGAGGTTGCAGAAATGGGCGAGTCCAGCGGACTTTTGCTGGCCTTTCAGCCCCTCGCATAGTTATCTAGCAAGATGTGAGTGGAAGTATCATTAAAAAATTGATATGCACTTGCCATAAGTGCTAGGTGGGAAACATCTGTAAGACTTGATAAAAACTCTTCAATATCACCACGGGAATCCATTGGCTCCCACAGTGTCTCCAGATTATCAAGAATCAACAGAGAAGGAATACTGTTGGAGAAGTAGTGCACAACTGGCTTTGAAAGGTCCTTCCCAGGCTTCAATCCTATGTGTAAACCAATTAAAGCTGCAAGTTCAACACTAGTGGTGGCAGAATCAGAAGCAACAAAAAACCGATTCTGGTATTTGGAAATAACGTCAGGGTGATGTAGAGCTGCTTTTGCAAGGCTTGTTTTCCCCATTCCACCAGCACCAAGAATTGCTATACTTGCAGGTTCCTGGTGGAGAGTTTCCACAATGTGTTCAACCTCTGATTCCCGACCATTGAATATCTTGGGCTTTGCAGGCAACATGGAAATTGAATTTGAGCTTTGGGAGAGAAAAGAAAATATGAGTGTTGCTAACTTGAATAAGCCACATTCTATTTTACCTATTGTGTGAGCCATTGGCCCAGTGCTGAGTCTAATTAATGAATTAGTTGCTTTAACTTCAGTTAAGAATATATGTACCAAGGATGACCTGTCCGAAATTGTTGCATCAGAAGAGGTTGAAATTGCTTCAAGCAGTTCCTTGTGAATCCTTTCAGTTTCCTTCTGCATCTCAACAATGTTTCCATGAAGGTTGATGGCACCCTCCATCTGAGAGGAGTTTTGAATATTCAGGCTGAGAGCAAGTTTCAAACACATACCTTGAACATGTCAAAAACCTTCTGTAATCCTATATGGCAGTCACTGAGCAATGTCTTCATTTCACTCTGTCGAAAGAAGTGTTTGATTTTGTTCCTATCTTGTTGTGCCTCCATGAATGCATAGACTTTGTGAAGTGTTCTAAATAGATACTCAGTTGTCATTCTAAATGTAAGGAGCTAGAGGAACATACTCTGTGAGCTCTCCAAAAGCAGACAAGGTTGCAGGAGGAAGACTTGATGCAGTCCCAGCTTTCATGTGAAGATTGACAACAGCATAGAGCAACTTGTGGACACTTTGCATGAGCTGGATACATTCCTCTTTATTCTTCTTCACATTCTGCAATAAAGGATAAGGCTGGCAACATGATTTATGATAACCACTATCACCTGTACCAGAGTGATCAGAGACAGGGTTGTGTTTGTAATTGCAGTAATAAAAGGGGTGCCAAATGCATCACTGAACTCATTTAGAAGTGGTACAATAGGAGTCAAGCAGGCAATGGTGTTGTCCAAGCGTGTTTCGGTGAGTGTGGCTTTGGAAGGCATCTTAGGGGGCAGGGGGAGGGGGCAAGAATTCGAGATGAAGTGTCTTATATGGACCTTCCCGGCATCCTTTGGCAACATCCGCATCAGCTATCTGCTATTTCCAAATGTTCTGCCAAGTACAGGTGTATTTCCCTGCTGTTTTTACACTTTGCACTGCCTGGTGGCACAAATCTTCATCATAATCTCTCCTTTTCCAGGCTTTAATTAACACTTGCATGCTTATGCAGATTGACACCCTCCAAACGTGTCCTGCAATGGCTGGTGGCATCTTCCAGAATCATGATGCATCTTGTTTCATCAGCTTCCTAGACAGTTCAGTCCAAAATACTCTTACAAGTACAGGTGTATTTTTTTTTCCTGCTCCTCCCACATTTTGCACTGTATGGTGGAACAAATCTTTGTTGCATCACTTCTTCAATACAATCTATTACTGGTGTGCACTTCCCTTGTAAAAAAAACCTGATTCAAGTACAGTTGGATTTTAAGTTATAAAGTAAATGAAAGTGTTGGACAGGGTCCTTCCACGTCACAACACTTGACCATAGTGTGGCATGTATATGCACCCCACACCAGTGGGAATGGTTCCTTTAATGCAAGCTCACGCTATAGCATCTATTATCTGTGTGCTCGGTGGGACCATGGGCAACTAGAATACATGCCTGGGTGAGTAAATATGTGCGGGGTTGAACGACAACCCCGCCGTGCAAGTAACATCCCTGGCGATGCTGTGGAGTGTACTTGCTTGGTTCAAGGTATAATGCATTCTTTTGTGACATCTCCCATCCCCAAGTTGAACGGGTTCCATCTGCTTGGTACAGTGTTGGGTGAATGCACTGTGCACCAGCAGGCCTCCTTCCTTTCATTTGAAGCCTCCCCGTGCATCGGTCTAACCCAGTGCAATTAGGTCTTGAGATTTTAAAAAGAAAAGATAATTGGTCCAAGCACCCAATTTTATACTCTTAGGAAGCGAGAGGGTGCACACCATCCAGAGAGATGAGGAGACTGGCTAAAATCCATCAAATTTGGATGAGGGGATTTGCATTGTTAGACGGTGGCATCAGTGGGGGACAGGGAGGTAGCGGCGGGGTCAGGGGTAGCAGCGACAGTAGCAGGTGCAGGAGTGGTAAGTGCAAGGGTGCAACATTTATACATGCTGTGACCCTGGAGAGCGGGTTAGCAACTACACGAGGAGAACAAGTGAAGAAGAAAAAACAAGACAGGATGCACTTTCTGCATGCAGGCATAGCACATCTGACACTGGGGACACTGCACAACCATGTGTCCCTCCTCATTGCAGCAGTGGCTGCATCAAACATAAACATGAAGGGGGAAACAGAAGAAAAGACAAAGGAAAAAATGTGAGTACCGACAACGCAATAAAGAGAAGAGGACGACGCACCACTTGGGTGTGGTTTGAGCACCTTGAGCCACGTGGGGTTGGGGCTCGGGCAGTTGCGGCGCTGCGAGTGAGTTGATGTGATGCAACAGCGTGGATGATGTATATATGTGCACCTCGTGTCCTCCACACCACTGAAGTAGAGGCAGGGAACCGGCGCGTAGGTTCTGGAAATGGGTTGGTGATCTGGTAGGTGTAGAATGACTGGTGCGTCGTGTGGCGAGACCGGCGTGGCGGTAGAGAGAATGCGGAGGGGTGTGTGCAGGTAGGAGGATAGGGTACCCGGGCCGCGGGGGAAAAGGCGGGGCAGAGCGCGGAGACGGAGCAGCAAAAGCATTGTGGTTCAACGTTGGTGGTGAAAAGAAGGGTCACGTCACGGTCACGTACGACACCACGATCACATGTGCTGATGGGGCGCGTCGCGTCCATTGCGGTACCTTTTCTGAAATATAACACTACCTCGGGGCGTAAAATAACGGCAAACATACTTCAACTAGGGCTGCCGCTCGTTGCCGTTACAACGGTTCGACGGCACTCGTGGCACGAGTGTCGCTCCGTCACAGTCAAGGATTTTCTACAGCCCTCGACGGCACGGTTACGGCACGGCTTGATACTCTGACGGCCCGTTGAACCACGGCAGTTACGGCCGTTCAACGACTGTTTTTTCCTGCAATCAGAAAGGTCGACTGGATGTTGGTTCTGAGCTAGTTACACTCCATATGTCTGAGTGTACTCACTATATGAACCATTAATGTATTTCAGCCCTCCTAGCTCGCTGAATTGGGGACTCATCGAAGCTGTGTTTCGGGTCCAGTTCACTTATGTTGCGGATGTGCACTGTGAACCAGCAGTACTCCGTCTCAGGATGTGGGCCGGTTTGACACCACCCATTATTCGCGCGCGCGAGTGAATAAAAAGATATGAACCCTCGTCTCACAAAGTACCACGATGCTTGAAATGCACTTGCTCGGGTCGATGGATAAAAGAATTCTTCATCCCTAATATGTCTCGCCCCCGAGTCGAACGGGGTTTATTCCACGTGTTAATAGAGTTGAACGGCTCTCTACATTGAAAGCGGACGTGCGTCATGCACCAGCGGGACTCGGTATTACAATTTGAGCCTGCCTGATACCGTATATGATCTGCGTGCTCGGTGAGGTTTGCTTAGCTCTTGGCTGGTCATGCGCCTGTCTAGTTGGATATTTTTTCAACAAGAAATGTGCGTTCTTAGTTCAAGGAAAGACAAGCCTCTTGTGAGCTTTACGATCGTCCATGGCATTCGGGACGATAATCATAATAAAAAAGGTCTCAACTGCCAGTCTTGCCGCCCCCGGGTCGAACGGGGGCGTTCCGCAGTCTTGTCTCACACCGTTTCTCAATCGAACGCGGATGTCCACCGCGCTTCAGCGAGACTCTCTCGGGGGGTGGAGGCGCTGCTCGTACCATGATTTATTCTATTCTTGAGTGGTAAAAACCTCTAGCTATTTCGCCGTATGTCAGTCCCGCCCCCGAGTCGAACGGGTCCTCTCGCGTCACATGAAAGCAAGAGGAATATTTTCTGCGGATGTGCACCGCGCACCAGCGGGACTCGTTATCTTACCTGACCTGTGCTTATATGAACTCAGATTCCTCGGACGCCAGGTGGGGAAAACTTGCGAGCGGACAGGTGAGGATCAAGAACTCCCTGGCATTTAATTCCATTCCGCCGTGTATCCTCCTTGAATATTCGACCTTGCTCCACCTTGAGAAGGGGCCATTTTTTTTTTACTCTGCGCCCCGCAGAGAAAGCCGAGGAACACGGAGCGATAGAGATATTGACATACGTTCGGAAAATTCTGCTCCGTTCACATTGGAAGTCAAGCATTGATTGCGCCTCTAGAAATAACCCAGTTCAACTTGAATCCAACCGCCTTGTACCGGATTCGTGGCCATAAAGCCAGGTGCGCTATTAAGGAATGCGTCCCGTTGGTGCGCTGTGCACGTCTGCCTGTATTTACCCTGCGTTAGATAAAGAAATTCGGACCAGGACCCCGTTCGATTTGGGGGCGGGACATGCGTCAAATAAAAGAGCACTTTTTAAAAATAATGAAAAGCTTGAAGGCGGCTCTGGGCTTGCGGCTTTGAGTTCGTCTCGACGGATCCGTGGAACATGAGGACGAGGCACATATGTCAGCGTGATAGAATTGTGTTTTAAAAGAAATAGGTTTCAACTCTTCGCGTTCGCCGTTTCGAATCATTTGATATTGTTACAAATTTTCGGTGGGGTATGGTACAGGGTAATGTTCACATGTCCGTGATCCATGAATCTTCAAAAATACACAATCGAATCCTGAAATGCCGAGCATCGAGTAAGAAAACGATGTGCTCGCGAGAAGCGTACCTGATAACGATTACGACACAGTACACAGCGCGTCGTCCACGCTCTCCTCATGTACGGTGGGTATTAAGGTGAGTTTGCGCGCCTTGCAGGCAGTTCGGACAGTGGGGGCCGGGCCCTTGGGAAGCGGGAGCGCGATGGGAGAGGAGTCAGCGTGACGCGCTCCTCGGTGGAGCTGAAGGAGGAAACGGACTCAGAGCGCCGCCGCGTGGAGGTGCTAGAGACGGAATGTGAGCTTGCGACCGACGCGACAGCGTCGATGGACGTGTTGCGCGGCGGACCCTCGCAGACAGCTTTTTTCAGCGCGGGGATTTTGGCGCGCGCCTTGGACCGTAGCGCGCGGACGGACGTTGGCATCGTCATCGCGCGCTTGAAGCCAGGCCGCGTCAAGGACGAGATGCTGGGGGATGGTGGCGAGCAAGGTGCCTTGGGCTGGGCGTAGTCCGGAGTAGTGAAAACTGGGATGGACTCGCTGGAGCCGGATGCGAAAGGGGAAAGGCAGATGGTGCTCGCGGAGGACATCTTGCGAAAGCTCGACATCCGGCGGAGGCCCTTGCTCGAGGATGCATGGAGCGAGGCGAAGGATTCTTCGATGGAGGGCATCGAGAGGGCGTGGCGGGAGGCGGGCATAGTCTTCGAGCGGGTGAACGAGGAACGAGAGGCCGAAGCGATGTTGGCGGTTGACGACATATTGAGGGATATGGTAGGTGTTTTCATCGGCGGTGTTGAGAATTCGCGCACCTTTTATACCTGGAAATCTCAGTGTCGAGCAAATCGTCCGCCAGTCAGTCTCGAAGAGACTGGCATTACGTCTGGTGCGCCAGTGTGTTGAGGCCGGCAGGGCGGTGGAGAGGGCGCGGAGAGGTGTGCGCAGGGAGGGGGTACCCGCGGCGCGGGGGGGAATGCGCAGGAAGGGGCGAGGCGCGGAGGCGGAGCAGCGAGAGCACTGGTGGCGGAAAGAAAGAGGGTCACGTCACGGTCACGCACGACACCGCGATCACATGTAGTGATGGTGCGTCGCGTCTTTGGGTAACGCGGTACCTTCTCTTTTAGCTTGAACCTGTATTGACCTGGTTACTTGTACACCGTGCACCAGCAGGTTACCTTGCGAAGATTCTTTGAATGTGCCGCCCCCGGTCCTTCCGCGTCACTACACAGCACATAAAAATTTGGGCCGATGTGCACCACGCACCAGTGAAGCGAATTTTAGGCAGGGGGCGCGAGGATGGCCAGTAGATTAAACAATTCATTCATTTCTGCAGTGGATTTCAGGCAGACGATGAGGAAAATTTATTCAATTTCATTTGCAGTACATGAATTAATTAACTTGATCGAACCAGACCGTTGAGAACCACACATCCTGACAGTTGCTCAGTGTGTAATGGGGATGATTGGCCACCGGGGAATACACCAAATCAGACCGAAGTCCTGCCGTGGTGTTAGGACACAGCGCCCAGAGATCAGAATGGCCGTTGGCCGCAACAACAGGGAGTCCAGTAAAAGTAACTTATTTCCTAACTTGGTAAGTTTACTTAGCCCTTCGGCTTAGGTGGCCGAACTTATACTTTACTTTTCCCACGCTTAGCGAACTTAACTTATTCAAACTCCGCCCACACGGCTACTCCCCGCATACAAAATAAGCTTCCCTGGATCTCATGGATTGTTCAGGCCTCTACCATCTTGTCCTGCATATGACTGTGTACAAGCATGTAATCTAAATTACACGGGAATCACCGAGATTCGTCCCGTTTCATCTTTACCCATAGCGGATAGAAATAACACAACCCTGATTCGATCGGAGACTAAGCATCCCATTTCATGCCATGATGAATGCCTGCCAGAGTTATCCTGTCTGATCCAAGCTCAATATACCAGCATGCGAATTCAATTCATGAGTGTAACCAGTGAGAAGAAAAAGAGCGAGTAGCCTTGTGGCCCAGGCTCGATTCAAATGAGGGATCCTGCAGAAACTTTCCGAGTGATCCTCGATGCCTATCAAGTGCATGTGAGGACCATCCGTTACCGGGCCCCTTGGTGGGGCCTGGGAACATACTGGATAGATCAGCATTTGACTTGGAATTCATAGTCATGTATGAAATAAGAAAGCAGCTAAAGTGTGTATCGCCCAAGCTCGAGTCAAACAAGCGTTCCGGCAGAAGGGATTACGGATCTGTCGCAAGTGCAGACCATGCACTATTGGGCCTGTTTCTCGTATCTGAGAACGTAACTAGATGAGCATTTGAATGGAAATAACTCACGTGTGACTCACGGTGTCTCAAAGAAAAATAAAAAGCTGGAAGGAAGGTCCCTGGCCGGGGTCAAGTCGAGCCAGGGATCTCTGTAGAAGATCCAACCACTGCATTTCCCTGCTCTCGGTTGAATGCAGGCCCTGAGAAGGAAAAAAAACTATGCGAGACTTATTTATAGCCTGGGCTCGAGTCGAACGAAAAGTCTTCGCAGAACCACTCCAGATTGGCCAATCAAGCCGCAAATGCGGCACAATGATTTGAATCAAACTTGGGTTCCCTGTGTCATGCTGGGTCTCGAGAGTGGGAACATGGACCCTGTTCCAGAACATGCTTTGGTGGTATTCACACGACTAAGGGCTGTTTTTCTGTAGAAGATAGCCCGAGTTTGTTTGGACTAGTCATATAAGCACTTACTTACAGTAACTTACAGAAACTTACCCGTAACTTAAAGTTACTTAAGTTACTTAAGCTAACTTAGCCTGCCAAGTTCCATCAGGGAAATCAACTTATGCCATCAGATGGGATCATTTGCTGCTTCATATCTAAGTTAACTCAAGTTAGCATATTTGAGACAACAGGAGGGTGGATTTCAGCCATAATATAGTTGCTATTATGCCTGGCACAAGTGCTACTACCCTGCAGCAGCTCGCTAAAGCCGCCTCTAGCACCTATCCGTTTTTCTTTTACTTTTACAAGACCTTATCTCTGTGGGACAGAGAAGGTATAAGACGAGGATAAATGCCCGCAAAAAAGTTGTGTCATGGAACCCTGGCTGAACAGCAACTTGAAACATCACGAGTCTCAGCCCCGAGATATTTAAAGCTTCAACTGGTGAATATTGAACCAAACATGTTCAAGATCCAATGGTTCCCTACTGAATTTAATGTGCAGAGCAAAGGTTATTCAGCATTGCAGAGGAACGCAGGAGTTGTGTCACAGCTGCCTCATAGTTTAAAAAGATCCATGGGGTCACGTGGATATCGGCTACTTGGTACTCGCCCAAGTGCCGCCAGCCCAGAAACTTGGCTCACAATGGGTTGTGGACCCTGATCAAGTATTTCCTACCTACCTACTACCTACGTACCTTGAACTTGATGCTTCCCCCACCTGGCATTCTATCAAAAATGTATATAAAGCACCCCCACGTGGCTTAGAACAGAACTGTGAGGCCAAATTGTCCCTATGGTGGCTAACTTGCTCAAACTTTGTTGTACTTATACTAACTTTAAGTTACTTAAAGTTACTTAAATGTACTTTTACTTTACTTTACTTGAGAAATCAACTTAGCCTGCCATAAGTTCATCTAAGTAAACTTTAGCAGGCTAAGTTAATTTACATAAGTAACTTAGTGAGGCATCAACAACAGGTGGTCCGATTCTGCCTGTCACCGGACTGATCTAAAAAGAAATATCAGAAGGATCCAGTTATCGGGTAACTTGCAGCTTACCTGCTCACAGAAGACATTGTTTTCGACACTGAAGAGTTCACGAGCAACTGGAGATTCTCCCGTGGTCGCGTTGAAGAATTCCACAAATGCAGCATCCGGATAAAGACTGGACAATATAAAGAGATCCCCATCCTCGACATTGCCCTCGACCTTGCATGATGGGCAAGTATCTGCAGTCAGAAGAAAAGCATGTGTACCACCAACGCCGACATCAATGAGATTCAAGCGAGTTTGGGTAGCAGGAGTGCTTTTCGTGACGGCTACGGGCGAAAAGTCCTCACCGCTGGTAGCAACACAGACGCTCGTGTCCGGAGGCGCAGCGGAGGTGTCCAAGTAGACTTGGAGACGGTTGGATCCACCACAGGTCTCAGCAGAATTTCCCGAACAGGTCATTTGTGCGCATTGACTGTCTGCAAATGGGAGTGTCCCGTGCAGGAATGAGTCACACCCTATTGCAATGAATGAGGTTGATCATTACTGTATCCGACTATTGGGACGTACAACATTCGCCTCCAAATTCAAGGCCTGCCAGGGCAAAACCTGCAGTTTTGCAAGCCGAGGTACAAGCCTCTGCTGTCATACCACCGGTGACAAATTGCTGGTGCTGAAGCTGACGGAAAGGATCGTCTCTGGCAGAAGTGTGAGCATCACAACTGGCAAAACAGAATACAGTACTCACACAAAGCAGCCTTGATAAGTCCATGTTCCAACACTAGTTGGAGAGACTGTTTGAGCTGAAATCTGAGTTATACCAGTGAGTACGAGGAGAGTGGCCCAAATCAACATTTTGACTCACCATTAGCTGGACTGCACGGTTCGTATTTATATGAATATCACTTCCTGGCCGAACAGTGCGGTGAAGCACGATATGCTGTCAGTGCTTTTCTGACGTGCGACAGACAGACTGGCGGTCAGGGGCCGAGGATTTGACCATTGGCGGAGCATACTCGTGCCTTGATTGCTGTCGTCTTGCCGAAAGGGCCAAGAGCAAGATAGACGCCTGGGTGGAGATTTGTGTCATACCGTTGGTTAAAAGGGTTCTAAGGTTGCCCTTTCTAGGCTCTAAAATAGAGTACAAAGGGCCGAATCAATCGGAAATACAACAGATTACCACAACGTAATGATACGAAGACGTCGACAGGCTATCAAATATGGGGTCTCGATGACTGGGTGTCGGCACCGAGCAGATACATTGAAGGCTAGGAACGGAACTTGTGATGGGATGGCAAAATGTCAGTTATTAGTAGTTCTCCGACGGCGCCCAAATGCCTTGTCTAGAAAACGCCACGTCAAATTTAGTCGACTCGGATCCGCCGCTCATCCGCCTTGCATTCGCTACTTATCCGACCCTCATCGAGAAGAGAGCCCCTCGAGCTGTGACTGTTGGAATAATCCAGGGTTATTCCTTCATCCACCGCTTGTCTGCTGCTCATTCTCTCTGTGTATTTTAGGAGTCTAATGTAAGAAATTTGACTCATCCACACCGCTCGCACTCTCGGTGAGGTTGAGATTCGGTTGAAATGTATGTGATTGTTGAATAACAGGCACCCTCGCCTCATAATAATCTTAACGATCACCCTTTCTCACAGCGTTTGGTTTTTGTTCAGCTGTGGATTTCGTTTGCCTCGAGGTATAAAAAACCTAGATTTGTGTTCACCATGTCCAACCCCCAAGTCGAACGGGGTCCTTCCGCTTCACTACCGGGAGACTTCGAATTTTGGGCCGATGTGCACCATGCACCAGCGGAACTTTCTCCCTCACTTTGGCCATGAAATATTAGCCACGAAATGTGCCTCGAGCTCAGGCACTGCTTCGCATAGAAGGAAAATACGCCTCAGCCTTACTCATGTCCCACCCCTAAGTCGAACGGGGTCCTTCCCCTGAAATCGGTCCGCCAAAATCGTTAGGTTGAGCGGATGTGCACCGTGCACCGGCGGGACTCTTTCTCTCACCTTTACCACGAATTATACCAGCGTGTACCACTAACAGAGATTGTGTAGCATTTGAAGTGGACATGCTGTTAAAATAAAGGTAGCCACAGCCTTTACTCGGGAGATAGCAGTAAACCCTTGCAAACACACAGGGGATTCAAAGAGTAACTACAACTTTAAATACAACAAGAGTAGTAGTTAATTAGTACGAATAAAGACGAATTAAAGGCACAATAGGTACAGCTATAGCAACAAAGGCAAGGAACGAGGGGAAAGGTACATTAGGTGGCGGAATTAATCAAATATAGCTTGATGCAAATGAGCTGTGAGCGCGAACTCGTAATTCCAACACATGCACCACTCACCAGGACTTTCTATACATGGACTAAGATGGCATTCAGCAGGACTTTCTCTTTTGATGATCCCACGCCACCTTCACTGATTTGAGTGCGGAGAGTCCTGTTTTTTTTTTTTTTGGAGTGTTTGAGATAATGAGGCTTAGTCTACAGTCATAAGTCTAGTCATCCGGCAGTGAGTCCTCATCCATGAATAGGCCACTCCACGTGTTCAAGACCAGTTGTTTTTTTCAGTGCCAGTGGCCCAAATTTAATTTTATCGGTCAGGAGTCGGTCTCGCCGTAAGGCCCATTGACCGCTTTCAGCCATTTGTTATGAATTTCCGACAGAGAAAGTATCTTGTTTGGAGTTTCAACTACTCGGATTCGATGCAGGTTCCATATAACATGCCATGCGACTGATATAAGGATGGCAAACAGTCTACCTTTTTCTGGCAGGATCAACCCTTTCTGAGATTTAAATTTCACCAAGTTACAACCTAAAATCAAGCCCCAGTTCAATGTTGGCCATCGAGCATGTTTCTTCGACCAGAGTTGTTGGGTTAGATCCCAAATTAATTTTTGGCCAGGTGCCTGACATTCCAAAGCAATGTGCTCTAAGGTTTCAGAAACACCACAGACGTGACGTCGTCCTCGTATCTCTAACGTGTTAATGTGAGACCAGAGGTCCCCTACCCTGAAGTTATTCTGTATGCACTTCCATAAAAACTCTCGAGTCAAGCGTCGCAGTGCCACCGTCCGTATTGATCTCCAGATATTCTCATCGGATGGAGCATATTTCGAAATTTCCTGAATGGAGCATCGGATACGGTCGAGATTCACAAATGTAGACCGTCGTTGCAGCTTGGGCTGTAAGTTGCATATAATCTTGGTAAATAGTCTTTGCGAGTCATGGGATAAAAGGATCCCCGGGCGCTCAAACATAAGGTCAATCTCAGTATCACTTTCGAAATTTTGGGTGTGGATATTTGACAAGAGTTTAGCATGGTTGTTTGACACTTTTTTGAACTGGATTCGGGCTACCCTCTCATTCAGCCGAGCAAGGACAGCCTTCAGCAGATGGAATGATGGGTTCAATATGTTATTCTCAGTTGTCTACCGTTCTTTGACTAGCGCTCGGGGTAGAAAATCCGAAGACGAGCAAATCAAGAGTGGTATATTCTTCTGGGTATTCTGTAATATAATAACCAGACCTCCCAACAGAGCTGACGGAAATTTTCTCGGTATTTCAGGCCTATCAAAAGTCAATGACAGGATCTCGCTCTCCTGTAAGTCTTTATTTTCTGCCTTGATAATCACTTTAACAATTGGTTCAAAGTCACCGGGATGCACCACCGGTGCATGCAAGAAAACCGTCATGAGGCCTCGATATGGACCAGGTATTTTTTTTATGCCTCCGTGTAGGGATCTCTTTGAGTGAGTCTTCAAAAGCAAAAATGCAGAAGCCGCTGCATCTTCAACAACCCTGAATTCATGTATTGATTCTTTTGGACGATAGCCTTTGGCTGAACGAGTCCAAGAAGTTGTTCGCAAAGTCTTGCCTTCAACATTGTAGCATGTTTCGGACAATGCTTTCTTTTTTTCAGATTCCTCCTGCAGGTGGTCCTCAATTTTCTTCTCTAGTAAGCAGGTGGCTAAAGATCTATCTTCTTGCGGCATCTCCTCATCATGGAGCACAATACTCAATTGAGGCTTCCATGTTCTTATTTGCTGAGTCGTAGCATTAGTGATGAACTGCAAGCAGTGTTTGCCATAGGTTATGACATCCAACTTGAATTTTGCCCATAAAATTTGTATATTGTTAGTCGGGTCACGTTCGAGCCAGTAGTTTGCTTCAGGAATTTAAATTTGTGACTTTTGTGGTACCTGATTTTCTTCTTTCTTTTTTTTTAAAAAAGCTGTCGGCAGATATCCCATGTCCCACCCCCGAGTTGAACGGGGTCCAGGTCACTTATGTCTCCCAATCTCCAATATTGATCTGTTAACGAAATGGCAAGACTGTGTAGATGGCCTGCCCTGCGAGGGTGTCCGGATGGGGTGCTTTTTGTGCACTGCAGCCTCAAGATCTTTCATATCACCAAGCCTTTGATATCTGTCTCTGAAAGAAACAGCAAGACTTTGCACACAGTCTGCTTTTTCAGGGTGGGTCCGGAGTGAGATTAACTGCCTCTTGGCCAGTCTTCAGTGCAGCTTCAAGGTCATTCATTTCTCCCAGTCGCCAACACCGATCCATGAAACACACAGCAAGATGTTGCAGATGGCCTGCCCAGTCAGAATGACCTTCTGGGGTGAGGTTCACAGCTTCTTGGCCCATCTGCAGTGCAGCATCATGGTCATTCATGTTTCCTAGCCTCTAATATCAATATGTAAAAGAAACAGCAAGACTGTGCAGACAGCTTGCCCTGTCTGGGTGTCCAGCTGGGATGAGGTTCACAACTTCTTGCTTTCTGTGCAGTGCAGCCTCAAGGTCACCCAGTCTTCTATATCAGGCTGTGAAACAAATAGCAAGATTGAGCAGATTGTTTCCCTGGTCTGGGTGTCCCTCTGGTGTGAGGGACAAGACTTCTTGGTAGGTCTGCAATGCAGCCTCGACATCATCCATGATTCCCAGTCTTTGAAATCAGTCTGTCAAAGAAACAGCAAGATTTTGCAGACGGCCTGCCCTGGCCAGATGGCCTTTTGCAGTAAGCTCAACGGCTTCTCGGAATTTCCGGCATGCAGCGTGCAAACAATCCAGCTCCCCTGTCTCCCGGTATTCTGTCAATAATTGTGCCAAGCATTTCACAATACAGAGGGACTGCCGGTGGTGTTTGATTTATCAGCTGTTGTAATTCTTGTATCCTCGTATTTCCCCGCGCCTACCAGGAAGTTAACCTCTCACTGATTAATACATTGCGTTCACTCACCGAACTGGCACCAAATGTGTTCTCATCATCTGATCCCGCCAATTCAGACCTATTATTAAAAATGGAGCTCTGCCCCTATCAATGGACCAGTTCATATGAGGCTTTCCAAGCACTCACTGGTTTGAGACCCATTTTAAAAATGTGGGTAGAAAGTAAGATTGTGATGCAAGTGCTTGGGCTTATATACGGCCTAAGCGCCGCCCGCGTCTGTCTAACTTGACATCAGTGGCGCGTGCCTGGCGCGGCGGTGTCAATGTGATAGTTGGCTGACCGGCGTATGGCAGTTATTTGGGACTGCCAGACCAAACGACCTTCCGCTTGCTTCCGCTACCTATCTTCTATATTGCGCGGATCTGCATCGCACATCACCGGGACTTATTCCCTTCATTCAAATTCCGCAATGAATACGATCCCTGATTCGGGGGCTCTGCAGATGTGGTAAAACAAAAACAAAAACGCGGTCCTTCCGCACAATCTCGTCTCACAATATGTATCAATTGAGCGCGGATTTCCACAGTGCACCAGCGAGACTCCCTCGGATAGTGGAGGCCCTGCTCATATCAATAGAATACACGCGGGTTGAATTAAAAACAACCCTCGTCTCGAGCTGTAAAAAAGAAAAGCCGATTCAAGTAAGGACAGTTACAGTAGACTTTATAAAAGAAATTGTTGGAATATGCAGGTCCCGCCCTTAGACCCCGCGGCTCCTATTTCGAGCCTAGGCTCTGTCCCCGAATTTGCACCCGCGGCTGAGACTGTGGGGCGGTGTTCGTTTGGAGCGTTCTGGATTCTGGATTATGGGTCTAGGCTATGGGGATCCCGGCGTGGATCTGGTGGATTCGGTGCTGTGAGGTAGACAGAGACGAAGTTTGCGGCCTCAACTGTGGACCTCGAGTTCGTGCAATTCAGGCATCATGAGTTTCACGGCGCTAACGAGCGAACTTTCAGGCGTCACGGCCCGACCAAATGCAAGAGAGGACAGAGCGAGGACACATACCTAAGGAACCGAGTGAGGTCGCCAGCGGGTGGTGGAACGGCGTCACCTAGGTGTGGCCGAAAAGAATGAGAGCAGGTATCACGCCGGTGTCGGTGGCACAGGTGACATCGCGTTCCCTTGTTCCTTGCACATGCAATCGTTTTTCTTCAATCTCAAGTGGTTCGAAAAGTAATAACGATCCCAGACAGCCAACCATCCAGCAGCCATCAAACAACTCGTATCACATCGGAGTGCGCACTCTTAGGTACTAATTCTCACAGCAGGGACGCACATTGCGAGCTCTACACACATGATCTTGAAAGTACAAAGAGCCCAAGAACAATATCGCACCAACAACAAGTAGCAGCGTCGAAATTCCAAGGCGTCGGTGTATGGCGGAATTGGCTGCACTGAGGGAGTCTGCCGAAACACGTCCAGCACACCGAGAACCAGACTTTTGACCACTGAGATCAACAGAAAAGGTAGAGCCAAAAAATGCAGGTGCGAAGCAAGTGGTTCTCTTGAAGCTCGACGTTCTTCCGCAGACTCGCTCAGGGATACCACCGTTCCACACATGGGTGCTTAGAAATTTGGATGAGATTTCTTTTTGTTCCCTCCACAAGGATTCGTCGGCCTGAGGCGTATTCTCTTATCATTCCGTCGAGCCCAGAACCTGCCTTTCTGACTCCCCGTCTGCAAGGGCGGTTCCACGTACCCTTCGGCGCCCCTCCAGCTCTCTCGATTCGTCGTGATCACCTTGACCATTCACTGGACATTAATCGACTTTGTGGATCTTCGATGATTGCTGACACCAACCCGAGACGACTGGGTAGCTGGTGAAGGAACGGCTTGCCAGGAAGCTTGTTCACTTGTGATTATCTTTAAAGGTGCTTACAATACTCTTTTCTAACGCAGGCTTGAGGATTAGGAGGCTGTGGGAGTTCTCTCGCTCGCAAATAAATAGATATTCTGTTCACCAGCCCTAGTGAGTTTAAAGATAGAACCCGGGATAATATCTGCTTACGCACTATACATCGGTAGCGACCCGGGCGCCAAAACGAAGGTTAAACTCTCACAACTTAAAGTCCTGCTCATTGAGATTATCTTAGTGAATGGCTCGCCAGGGGTTTCGATACGTCCTCGCCGGCGGTTCAGATCCGCAATAGCCTCAGGTCAGTTTAGATGAAGTCCTGGTCATTAAAATTATCGTATTGGTTCCGCGCTTCGACACGTCGTGCTGCGGATCTGAGCGATCCGCAATGGCCTCGGGCGAGTTTGAAGTCTTGGTCATTGAGATTATCGTATTGAAGCTTCGATACGTCCTCGCCTACGGCTCCGATCCGCAATGGCGTCGGGTCAGGTCGGACGCAGTCCTTTATTTAAAGGACTACAGGGACGAAGAGGTGTCGCATTGACCTCACGATGTACCTCGTTTTGCGGATACTTCTCCCCCTCCTGGGGACTGCGGTCGCCTACACACTTTTGGTGCTATTCAAAATGCTCATCAGCAATTCCTCCTCCCCGCTACGAAAACTACCTGGGCCGAAAAATCCTAGTCTAGTCTTTGGAAATTTCAAGCAGATGGAGGTAATTAATGATCATCCCCCTAATATCTTGTGGCAGTCGGTGGCTGACGGGCGTCCTAGGACGATCCGCGGGTGACAAGGACGTGGCGTAAGAAATTCGGCCCCACATTCAAATTCAGGGGTGCGTGCAATGTAAGTTCCGCGAACATGTATACACGTAGTACCTGACTACTGACCTGGACTGCAGACTCTGACGTTTTATACCGCCGACACGCGCGCTATCAACCATATCCTGAAGACAACCGGGATATATCACAAAGGTGGTACTCGTTTAGTACGAGAAGGTGGGATACCTGCCGAGACCAGACAGGACGATTACGATGATGCAAATTGAACTATAGGACTTACTGGTGTTGAAGGAGACGTCCATAAACGCCAGGCAAGTATTGATCACCAACCTGACCGACGTACCCGCGACGACGTTTTTCCTTCGACAGAGACGCATAATGGTGAGCGATGGTCGCGGCAGTGGAATGCGGGGCGCAAGTTGACATGGCCACAGAATCCCGCCTTCGGCATGGCACAGATCAGAAATCTCACTGGACTGTTCCTCGATAAATCGGTGCAGCTCCGGGATGTCTGGGCTCGGCAGGTCACGATGAACGAAGGGCCCGCGCGCATCGACGTGTTAAGCGCATTGAGTAAGATAACACTGGACATTATCGGGCAGGCAGGCAAGTCTTGCTCGCCCGCTACCATGAATGCCCCGCTCATTGTGAGTTGCGACGACAACGCAGGGTTTAATTATCAGTTTGACAGCCTCAATCCCAACACCAAACCCAATGATGTCCAGGAGGTGGTTCATAACATGTTCCACTCAGCCACTGCGTCGCGAGAGGGGATGCTCCGGATCCTGGTTCCAATGCTTCCCTCTGTGTGGTTCCTGGTTAGAAGCCAAGCCTTCTGATAATCGCCGCATAGAAACTCATATCAGCGCAGCCCGTGCCTGGCCGTAAAGTGTTCGAAGACGCACGTCAAAGACTAGCGCGGTTCGGAAATATGATGTTGGCGGACGCGAAGACCAGTATCAACGCCGCGGGTGGACAGAATAGCGTCGGGAGTGGCCGGGATTTGTTCTCGATCCTTCTCAGAGCAAATCTGTCGGACGCCAACCGTATGAGTGACGCCGAGCTCGCTGGTCGTCAGTCCAATTCCGTTCTGATTAAATTAAATCCAGTCCTTACCCAATAAATACCCTAGAGATAGCAGTGTTCTTGGCTGCGGGTCACGCTACAACCAGGTCAGTTCGTTTGTCCAAATAACGCGCCTGTATCCCGCAGCCTCAATGATCAACTTTCAATAGTTCCGCAATTTCCTGGACGTTGCATGCCCTCTCGATCAATAAGTCCGTCCAGACGAAACTGCGTGCGGAACTTCTGGCGGTCGGCACCGACAACCCATCCCTGGACGAGTTGAACTCCCTCGTCTACCTGGATTGGGTGGTGAAAGAGACACTGCGCGTGTACCCACCCGTGTCCTTCGTTACCCGCATGGCCGTGACTGACGACGTTCTCCCCCTCGTCACACCCTGCGTCGACAGCGAAGGAACATCGCACAACAGTCTGCGGTACGTGACGTGCGTGTTTCCTCACCCGGCTCGCATTTACCTCGAAGTACTGTAGCATCCCCAAAGGCCTGAATATACGCATCCCCATCGCGGACGTCAACACAGACCCGAATCTCTGGGGAACGAATGCCGATGAATATAGGCCCGAGCGATGGGAAAAGGTCCCAGAAGCCGTCAACGGGATTCCCGGAGTATGGGCTAATCTGCTCACGTTCCTTGCCGGTGCGCATATTGTTGAAGTTACGACCCGATGTTATTGATCTCGTTAAATCGTTTCGCAGGCCCGCACAATTGCATCGGGTTCCGATTCTCAATCGCGGAGTGAGTTTCCATCCTACTGTTCCCGGAAAAGACAGAGACTCATGTCGGAGGGGTAGACAGAAGGCCCTCCTTTTCATATTAGGGTTGTTCACAGTAGCCATTTTTCGGCCCATTTTTCGTTTCATTTTGTTCCCCATTTTTCAGTAAAGGGGAAAAGAAGTGGATTCAAAATGGGATGTGAAAATGGCCATCGAAAAATGAGCTAACCCCCCTCATTCTTCAAAAATGGTCATTTTTGTCTTCATTTTAGTTTCCATTCTCCAGACTGTCTTAGAACTGCAGCTCACTTCTACTGGCAATAGATAGTGACCATACACTTTAATAAACTAGTGATAGACTCTGTGTGTCCTTAATGAAGTGGAATATGCTATGAATTTATTCTTCTGACTTGAGTCCCCTTTTTACTGTCATTTTCTTAAATCTGCATGACTACCCGTTCACAGTAGCCATTTTTCATCTCATTTTCGGCCCATTTTTCTTCCATTCTTTCCAAAATGGCAGAGAAAAGCGAAAATGGGAGAAAAATGAGCTGGAAAATGGATCAAAAAATGGCTACTGTGAACGACCCTATTGCTTCGCGCATTCGAATTCGATAGCGCGGTTCCGGTTGAGGAAGTCGGACAGACGAGCTCGGTTCTACAGACGTCCTTTGTGGTCAGCGAAAGAGAAAAGGGAAGCCAGATGCCGTTGATTGTGAAGCCGTATCAAGCGTAGCGTAGAACTGATGCAGCAGCAACTCGTCAATCCAAATTCATATGTGAATGAAAAAATTTGCCGCGGAGTGCCTGTAGCACGAGCTTGCGGGTCTGTCGTGGATACAATTACTAGTCGACTTACTGAACGCGGGATGCGATGCATCAATTTTTTGCCAGTTTTGGTCTTTTTGTCTTACAGATAATGACCCGTTTATTCTCGCTGTCTGAAAGAATGGGCAATGGCTCATCACTCCCCACTCTCGCCTGATTTCAAGAATGCCTTTCCCTCCAACCCACGCTTTTATGGGTGGGAATGGGAAGTAAAATCTTCGATCGTGGTGTTCTGCGACCAGAATTCCGGCTGCGAGAGCGGTTCTAATTCTCTGCACCATCTAAAATGCTTGTAAGATATGCGGAGCCCATATCGGCAAATTATATACGGCTGTCAACCGCAAGGCGAATAAACGAGGGTATAATGAGAGTCGTAAACGGGCAACAAACGGGTGGTTGAATCGGATGTTGTTAGGCTCGAATCCAGCCTGTCTATGAAGGTAAACCTGTCGATAGACCGACAGGTTTACCTTCATAGACAGACGGTCACCGGTCTAGGATGTTGGGAAGAACAGGCACTGATGGATGTTGTCGGGCTGAGTTTACCCGAGCCTTTCGCTCCATCTGACTTTGTTCATGAAATGTTGGGAGCCTCATGTTGAATCATAGACTATACACATTCTGGTAATACGTCTGGGATCTCTCCTCGAAACGGGGATCTTCTTCTTGATCGCGTCGCGTTTTGTTCCTCGGGCAATGGGCACGACAAATGGCCACTGGCAGCTGCATCTCTCAGTTTCTCTCAGTGTTTTGGGCTTCTGTGAAGATCGAAAGGCCAATGGGCGTGGAGAATTTCATAAGTAGAACAAACTGTTTCTCTTCCGGGTTACGAACATCTTGAAGACCCGTTGTGCCTCCGCACAAATCTCCCTCTTGCCACGCATATTTCAGGATCACTGTCGAATGACCACTAGGGCCTCAAGATGCTAATTTTTGTACCATCCATTTAGGGTCGCGCACTCTGACGTTTGCGCGTATACGTTGATCCCGTGTTCTCCCGGAACTGCGGTCCTGGGATAAGCAGGCACAGAACTAGCGCAGCGCCTCGTGATGATCAGTGGGCGCTCGGATGCTGGGCTCAATTCCTTCGTGCCGCTGTCCTGGTACCTACGTGCTAGCGAGCCACCAAAGCGCTTGGATCCTCGGGTACAGTAGCGCCACAGAATATTCCTCAAATTCCTTGTTGCTCAGCATATTTGGCAGTGATAATTCTACTCAAAGTGTGCTCCCAGCTGACTCTAGGCGGACGGCATCGCATTAGAATCTCACCAAATTTTTGTAACAACCATTCCAGAACCACCCGATCTGCTGCTTCCTACCCCCATCACCGCTTCAATTTACCCCCCGTTTAGGCGCGCGGGGTCTTCCATTCGTGCAAGCAGTCATAGACTTTTTCTTGTCTTCTCCTGGTCCAAGAGCTGCAATTTCTCCGTGCCGCTGTCCTGGAATCCTGCCGCGACAGCAGCAACAGAAGCACGAATGACCAAGGTTCAGTTTCCTGAGTGTCGCAGTACCTCCAATGGCATCTTGCGAGAGTCCCCCGATTCCTCACCCTACATCCAAACTATCGTATGCACTACTAGTAAAACTGGGTACTCGTTATTGTCTTTAAAGGCGTGCTGGCTGAGGCTGCCTCGATCTCGACCCCGTCCAATGGAGCCAATGGACCGATGATGGATAGGAATTCTCGAGACAGGTGTCGAATCTGTTTAGAGCTTTATTTAGAACCCATAAGCGCCTGCCGGTGCCAAAGATATGGCTGGGGCTCGACTCACATGTGTCAGCCGATAGATTACTGTCAAAAGTCTAGGTAGAAACGACAGAAGAAATTCTCTTGGGAAATACTTGACCACTAAAATGTAGAGGTGCGAGCTTCGAGCTGAAGCGTCTGTCTAGGAGAGACTAATTAAAATGTTAGAATAATTAGGGGATTGTTACACTCGAAGTCGAAGATGCCGTGTCCTCGATGGTGCCTCTTCCATACCGATAACAAGAACCGAATTGCTTATCCTTCTCAGATACTAATTTTAATCGTTGTGAGCTACTGCCCATCTCGTTGGAGCCGGGGTGTGACGCGTGACCCAACAATCCAACACGGCGGAAGTCGAGGACTTAGAATCTTTTTGGACCTTATTCAGCGGCCGGAAGTTCCCCGGTTCTGTAAGAAGGAAAATCAGACGCCGAGAATGATTCTTCCATCCCCAAAATACTGGACTGGGGCCAGCGCTGATGTGAGCGCCTAATGTGTGCAATTCAAGGTGGAGTTCCTTCATCTTTCCAAATGGCAGATTCCAAGTGCCAGATAAAGTTCGATACGAGAAATATTCCTGGTCCCCATAGATTTCGAGAACTTGGACGCCGAAAGTGGAAGGGTCTTCAAGTTGAGTCCGATCTGAGATCAGCACAGTCAGACTCTCCCATCATCATCCTCCTGACGCCAACCTGACGCTGCAAATGATTCTAGAGCTCCGCGAGTTCGGAGGAACTTGAATCACGATGTCGGACAAGACCCATTATTGGCTAAGTTCCAATAAATTACAGACGCGCGGCGAATTGGGCGCTGGTCCTCCTAGTCTATACCACTGCGTTCCGGCCCGCTGTAGCCGAACCCTAGCCGGGTTCGGCTAAGTACATGTATCTACGTTTCTTACGTGACGTAGACGTGATGTAAACGCATGTAGACACATAACCGCATGCGTCTACGTCACGTAAGAAAACGTACACATGTAGTGAGCGTGGCAGAACTGTTTCGGGTCAGTTCTGCCAGTCTGCCAGGCAGAACGGCAATTGCCATGTTTCGGCAGAACTGGCAGAACCAAATGGGGAAATTTCCGGACCAATGTATTTTCTGCACTTTTAAAGTCAATTAAGAGCCTCTAAAAGACTTTTTGTGTCCTTTACGGGTTCCCAGACCAAGCTGCATGACTGTTGAAGTCCCTGTAAAATTTTCGCCACATCTATTCTCAAGCGGATGTTATAATGTCCAAGATTTTACTGGGCCAGGCTGTAAAAAAAGTCACCAAAACGGCAGATAAATAGATTTGATTCAGATTTGGGTCAGATTCGGACAGCGTTCGGGTGATTTCTGCGGCCGAAAGCGCTCCCATCACTCCCCGGCTGACCGGCACGCTGAGGTTCTGCCAGGTTCTGCCCAGACCCTCAAAGCTACTGCCGGCAATTGCCAGTTTGGCAGAACTGGCTGGCAGAACTCTGCCGTTCTGCCAGCCACACTAGACACATGTAGCCTACGTCCGGCTACACGGGGCTGGAACGCAGTGATACCTGAAATATTCTATGACTTTGGCCCACTACCCCTCCTGGAAACTCGGGTCAACGCACAATCAGCACAGGTCTCGTGGTTGTGTAGAGGAAGCGCCGAAACTAACCTTCTCGCATGTAGCTGTCGTCATTTTCGGGCACGGAAGACATTTTCACAACCATTGAGACAGTCGGTATGCAAGAAGAGACAGCTTCCATTGGGACCATATCCAAGTGAATTGTGCCTAACGGTTGGCGGGCGCTTGGACTGTACAGCGCACTACACTTCCATGAACGCGGGTCATGCTACCTCGGCGCTTATAAGAGGTATTGGCGCTCGCAGGATCGTATAGAAGGAGGGACTGGAAGGGGGACTCGTCACTTTCGGTCCTGACTGAGAGTTGGTGTGTATATTACTTCACACTCGAAAGTCTGGAGCACTCACCATTTGCCAGATTTAAAGCCTTACCTCAAACACCGAGCCATGACCTACACCAACGGCATCGCGCCTATCGTCACCACCTACGGTCCAGGTAGCCTTCACCACCTCGTCTACAACACCAACGCCCCCGACCTCACAAACGTCGTGGGCTCACTCCCCACCACCAACACGGGCATCACCAACTTCCTCCTCGCCTTCTCGTACACGTTCACCGGTTACGCGTTCTATTGGGACGGCGCGGGCGACGCATTCTGGCGCCTCGGGAACTCAACGTTCCGGGAGCCCGTTGGGACAAGCTGGGCGAACGCGACGGGCGTGCCGTGGGGCACCGAGATACTGTTGGGCGTGAATGTCGAGGCACAGGTGGCAGCGGCGGGCGAGACCACCGTCGAGGTGTTCTTCATTCCGAACAACCTTGACCTTGATTGAGAAGGGGGATTCGGGATAGATATCGTCTGCAAAGACTGAGGTTGAACGGGACGGATCATAGGATGTTCGGGGATGTTAGGTATATGTGAATCACATTCGGATTATTCGCCAGGGAAGGGAAAAGCCAGACAGCGACGATACGAGATCGAAATGGATTCAGCGGAGGAAACGCGGACCTCACAGGCGAAGTGATGTAAAGCACGACTCGAACAAGCTTCACATCAGCAAAATGACAAATTGCTCGCGAACTTTGGAGCTTTGGGTCGCGTTGCTCTCGTATGAAAAAATAATTAAAAGCGCAGAAATGACGCCTAAATACTAATGGATTAAGTCAGATTTTCTTTTTCCTGTCTTGCAGGAATTGCAACATAGCCCATCGCGCCCCCGAGTGTGCATTACCAATGTTCCCGCTAGGTATTTAAAAAAACAATGTTTTTTCCTATATAATGACCCACCCCGAATCGAACGGGGTCCTTCCGCTATACACATTACGGCGCACATCAGCCTATATTGTGCAGATGGGCGCCAGGTCAGCGGGACTTGCTTGGCTTGAGCCCGAGTCGTACAAACCATCGTTTTATTCCGGTTTATTGGAGTATCCGAGTCGAAATGGAAAAAATATGAAACAACCTTGTCATGTGTGTCGCCCTTCCACCTCATGGCTAGACGACGCAGAAAAATTCCTCCCGATGGTTTGAGCCCACACATTCCAAGTTTAACATCCTTGATCTCTGTACCCAGAGTGTGCATTGACAATGCTCCCTCTGGGTATATAAAAAAAATGATTTCGTCGTCACGTAATGTCCCACCCCCGAATCGAACGGGGTCCTTCTGCTTGACAAATTTTACATCGACATTCTATGTTGGGCGGATGGGCGCCACGCCAGCGGGACTTGTTCCCTTGATTTGAGCCCGAGTCGTACAAACTACTGTTTTATTCTGGTTTGTTTGGAGTCTCCGAGTCGAGAGTCAAGATGGAAAAAAGATGAACCAATGTGTATGTCGCCCTTCCACTTCATGGCTAGACAACGCACATCTTGGGCGGACGGGCACAACCCACCGGCAGGACTCTTCCCTCAATCTGACCCTTGTTCGGAGGGTTTTGCCTCGTCAGTCGCGTCGTACAGAAAATTCTCTCACTCATACATGCCGAGTTTAAGATCTTTAATTTGTATGCCTGTGTTTTCACATTCGCAAAGTGTGCATTGTCAATGTTCCCCTCAGGTATAAAAAAATCGTTTTCGCCTTCATAACGTCCCACCTCCGAATCGAACGGGGTCATTCCGCTTTACACATCTAGACTTGGACTTCACATGTGGACGGATGGGCGCCAGGCCAGCGGGACTTCTTGCATTAGCTTGAGTCCGTGGTTTAATTCCAGTTCGCTGGAGTCTCAAAATGTATTAAAAAAACTCGCCATTCTAGCGTATCATGTCCCACCCCCGAATCGAACGGGGTCATTCCGCTACATGGAAAGTTAGTCCCATATGGTGGGCGGATGGGCGCCGGGCCAGCAGGACTTCTTGCATGAGCTTGCACCCGCGTTGTCCCGACTTGGATAACCCAGGGTACAACGTTATTCAACTCGGGACAACCTTGGCCATTGATTGAACCGTACAGTCTATCCTGGTTCTATTCATTTTGTGGATGTAATATGATACAGACACGGGGTAGGTATATACAGCCTATAGGCGATTTGGATGGCACATATAACAGTACTAGTAATGTAGGTAGGGCGAGAGGAGGTGCGGTGTGGAGAATAAGAGCGAAGGAAAGCATCGGAGCTGCCGGAATGACAATGAACGCGACGTAAAAAAAGCGCGTGGCCGCGTATGTTAACATCGCCACAAACATAAATTGGAGCGCCAAGGAATCCGGGAGCGCCTACAGTAGTGGTGCGCTACCACTGTCCGCCCCCGCTGCGGACGTCGCTCTCGCCGTAGCTAACCGCCGGCACCGACATTGACGCCCACTGGGAGGTGTGAGGGAAGGTAGGCGGGTACGCGGGATTATAAGAATATGCGCGCGGCGTCCCCGGATGGGATGACTCCGAGTCGGGCGAGGACGAGGAGTATGCGGGCGAGGACGAGGGCGAGGAATACCTGGGCGAGGACGCGGAATACGCGGGACTGTGATCGGATACGGTGTACGCGCTCCACTCCGATGAGGGGGACGCGGTCCAGTCCGATGTGGGGGACGCTGAGAATATGGGCGCGGAGAACGGCGACTCCTCCTCCTTTACATGCCGCGCATCATCGACGAGCAAGGGCCTCCGCCGGATGGAGAGCTTCCGCGAGACGTCCTCCGCGAGAACTATTCGCCCTTCATCCGCCTCCTCTGAGTTCATCCCGGTCTTGTTCCATTGGCTCGCTGGGAGCTCGCAAGGGAGGGACTGCCCGAGGCGATCCCCCAGCGCTGGCCGGGGCTCGCGCCCGCCGCCTTCCCCACCCATCATCCCCACATGGTTGCGCGCATGGCGGCGCATATTGGAGTTGACATTGAATGCGCGGCCGCAGCCGGGGTGCGGGCAGTGGAACGCTGGAACAACAACAACATCAACATCGATCTAACTGAATACATGATAAATGCCACTCACGCGTAGCCCCGGTATGCGTATTAGCGTGGATGCGCAGGCTGCTCGGACGGCTGAAGCGCTTGTGGCACGTCGGGCATATGTGCTTCTTCGGCTGTCGGCTCCCACTACCGCCTACATCGTCTGCGTCGCCGTTTGAAGACCCAGACGACGAGGGAGGTGATCCGGAGGAGGGCTCGAGGACGAGGGTGGAGAGCGAGTGCGCGGGAGCACGGCCGAGTTGGTGCAGGGTTAGGTCTGGCCTGGAGACGAGGATGGAGTACTGGTGAAGCTGTGGGGGCAGGAACGTGCCCGTGCGCGCGGTGGCGTGCGGGGGTTGTGACAAATCTACGGGAAAGAGCTCGTTGATGCTCGGCAGCACGATGGGGGCGGCGTGCGGAGAGGGATAGGGGGATGAGCTCGAGACAGAGGCCATCGTGGCAGAGTGATTATAAGTTGTCGAGTACAAAGAACCTGGACACGCGATTTGTAAGCGGTGGATTTCCTCGAGGAAAGATTTTCGGAAGTGGGGATCTTCGTCTGCAGGTGGACGGGAGTCCGGATGCGAATTGGAGGAGACGGGTAGAGAGAGGATTACGGAGAGAGAAAAGATGGAAATATGAAGCGAGCAAGCCGCCATCAAGGTGCTGCGCACGCCGATCATCGTCGTCGGAGTTATTGGTACGCAGAGTTGCGGCTAGTTGCGGTTTTGGAGGGATGCTCCAATGGCACGGAGAGAAAAGCCCTTACTCACACAGACTCACACCGCGTTCCTCCCTCTGCGGCGGAGCATCTAAATTTATTAGATTCAAGAAACAGAAGTTACCGTACCCATTTCTTTTATACATCCTACCTGATATTTCTAGCTCTCAACACTGCCTATCACTACCGGGAATCCATGCTATCCACAACTTTTCAACGCTACGGTCCTGCGTCGCCGCATCCCCCGGATCATCACTAAATTGGGATTTAATCCTACCTACCTACCTACCGCACGTGCCGTGCAATGCTACCTACCCACCTACCTACCGCAGCTTGGCGGACTCGGCAAGAAGATTTCAAATTCCCCCCCGTCGGCTGTTAGCGCGTGTAAATTGTGTGTCATTACTCATGCCTTCCGCGTCAGAGGGACGAAGGTTAGTGGGTCGCATTACAAAGTCGTACACACGGATGGTCGGTTATACGGATGGTTGGGAATCAAAGCTTAAATGTTGTTTGCCTACATACAACTTATCTCACTTGTCTGCGGAATCAACTCGGAGATGAACAACGATCCGCGGTGTGTTGCCCAGCCCTCAGGTTGTCCTGTATCTTCGCGAACCCCCAAGACGTGAGAAGGTTTGGAGCGAATGGAGATGCGTTCATTCGGAATAACTATGCGAGGTGTGGTCATGGTAAGTAAATTCGCTCATCGCTATGAATGATGAGCCGAATGTAGCAGCCCTATGAATGATTTTCATAAGAACCTGCCCGGCGGGCGAATTCACGGACGGGATCACGTTCAAGGGAAGAACGTTGCGATCCGCCGCTCTGAATTGAATCTTATCTTATCCGGTATAACACCCCAAGTTATTATCGGGCCGGAACCAAGAGAACAACGAGACATCGCGAATTGATATTGTACGCCCATTTGGACATGCGCGCAAGATTGCCAAGGAAGGTGCATCGTTTCAAGTCCAGAAGCGCCGTCAAATAGTGAACAATTGGGCGCCATTGTCACCAATATTGTCCATTACTCAATCACGACGTTCGCTGTTGTGAATTCATGCGACCCTGAGAGTTTTGAAACTTGCCTGAGATGTTGAAACTTGTGAAATTTCTTCATGGGGTTAGCTGATCCTTGCGGACTTTCAAGTGGCCTCCCATGGAAACCCGAAAATACGCAATAAAAATACAGTACGAGGATGCATGCGGTGTACGCCCGAGCGCGATGGCTGGCAGATCAAACGGAAAAAATGCATTCACTTGCGACTCAACTACGAAAAGCAAGATCCAGATTTGCAACCTCAATGACACACTCGGATTTGTGCCAACAAAAACCACCGCGGAACTGTTCACGAAGGCAAGCTTGCACAGAGGCCGAGATGAGCTGTTCAACGTACAGTGGCGGCGAAAAATAATGCCCGCGATGGTTTGGGCTCGTTTGTGGGTCAAATGACTCCAAATAAAATTTTAGCATGAACTTTGAGTGTTTTAAGGAGTTCCTGCAGGGTTTAATTTATATCACACCTGGGTGGTTGTACCACAATAAAATCATTTGCCATTTTCTGAGAACTTGAGTTTATGGATTTACACTGTATGAAAAAATAGTGAACACAGCATGAAAGTACCTGTAAAGGGGACCGCATTCATAGTTTAGTTCACCTAAATTGCATGGGTTTTGGGCTCACAATGCCTGGAGAAAGTTGGCCATTTTTCGTATTTTTGGGCCATTTCTGGTCAAAAATGCTAAAAATGACCAACTTGCTTGTCACCTATTGAGCCCCAAACCCTATCAATGTAGATTAAATAAAATGCAAATATGGTCTGTTTTCAAGTACTTTTGACCTGCCTTCACCATTTCTTCATATGATGTGAATCCACAAACTCAACTTCTCAGAATTTATCAAATTATTTTATCGTGGCACAACCACCTAAGTGTGCCATGTATTAAACCCCATGTGAACTCCTGAAAACACTCAAAGTTCATGCTACAATTTTATTTGGAATCATTTGACCCACAAACGAGCCCAAACCATTGTGGGCATTATTTTTCGCCGCCACTGTAAGCCATGTGCTCTACGGGATGTGATGTCACTCACTGTCGCAAGAAAACCCATCTACGCCCGTCATGTCACCCACTGGGACAAAATTCTTCAAAGGATCGCGGGCCCACCACCTAGAAAAAGAAATCAAAGTCAATGATGATTCCGTTGTTGATAAAATAAGAAGATTTACACGCTACCGCCGATCGTGGTGGAACCAGCATCTACGCAATCAAAGCTGACAATCTAGCGGCGTTGCTCAATTAGTTTTAGGTCTGAATAACTTTGTGGAGCAGCCTACTTGACCAGCGACATATGTTCCGGTTACAGCGCAACTCAGCGCAGCGCACGCTCTGCTGTTCACATTGACGTTCATGGAACACTGGAATGCCGCTTCGACACCCTGGACGGCGAGGATAGCTGTGAGGACGGAGGAGAGAGAACTTCATAATCTGGAAACTGGATAGCTTGAACGAATGAATGCTGGGCCCCTTTTATAATCAGATTCATTGATAGTTCATCTCTCACATGTTCACGAGAGCCAGCTTATTTGACAGCCAGTGGCAGCAGATTTCCGGCAGAGGATGCCTCGCTTTTCTTGATTAGCATCCACTTTGAATTGAGTAGTATGAACTCGTGGGTATAAAATATCGCGAGCTAAAAATGGGGCTGTCAACGAGGTATTAGGCTGTTCGTACTTCCAAATGCCTGACATGGTGTGAGAATGGGCATCTATTAGGCCGCTCCAGTGAATCAATGAGAATTTCGCCAACTCTTGCACAGCTTCAAGTTCCCGACGGTCCGACTTATGCATCCATCTACGTAATAAGCAGAGCGTCGTCTGTTCCTTTCTCAGTGGACGAACACGGACACATATTGGAGTTGACCAGAGGCATCTCTGTCAACGGAAGGCAGACGCCATCATTGTTGAGAAGCTTGTCAGAATTTGATTGCTACCACTTTATCACTGAACTTCCTACCGTCCGCGCACATGCCTCGGCTAAGGCACTGTATACGGAAAAATCTGAACAATCCCAATCCGCACTATTAACATAGATATCGGCCCCTACGCAGATGTTGATAATATCCGGGTGCCAGGTTG
Source organism: Mycena epipterygia (assembly GCA_029281465.1). NCBI lineage: Eukaryota > Fungi > Basidiomycota > Agaricomycetes > Agaricales > Mycenaceae > Mycena > Mycena epipterygia. The sequence continues at coordinate 539,218 of JARJCQ010000020.1, forward strand.
GTGATGTCGCGCAGCAGAATATCGCGGGTGCTGTAAGGTTCTGGAGCTTGGAAGAACAATGCTGAATCGACACGAGTTCAATTGTTAAAGGTACGTCATAACAGAGACATTGCCTTGGTAGGTGGGGGAGGCGGCGGGTGCCGCAAGCAGTCCCTTCCTTGCGAGCTCCCGGAGAGCCGATGGAACCGGGCGCTGCTCGAGTGCGCCGAGTCGTGAGCGGGCCTCGGAGCCTGTATGTTTCATCGGGTGTTCTCTAGACCGCGACTTCTGGGAGGAAAGAGGAGGCGAATCGGAGTTTCAAATTGCACATCGGGATTATTCGGCCGATCCGATTTCTCTATATTTCGGCGCCGTCGGCATGTCTGCCTTAGACTCCTAGACTCCTACCACCGCTGGCTAGTTCTTTGTGCTCAACGGAAAATCTGATTCAGACCCCGTGTATTTTTCAAAAGTGCGTTCTCATTTCAGGAGGATGATTTGATGACGAGTCGCGACCCCAATTCGCTGCGTTGACTCAGACTGTTCAGTGTTCGAGTTCCAGTTGAAAAAAACTTCGAGGAGAGGAACCATTCGTCTTCCCTAATTCGACCAAAGTGAGGGTTCAGACTCGGATCTTATTTAAAGATGATACTGTGCTCGAGCCTCAAACTCCAGTTCAAAGAATGCCGTACATGAACAGATGAGAACGGCGCGTCGGGTCCGTTCTAAATTGGGGAGCAACCGATATCGGAGGGGAAGAGAGGGGCACCATTTTCTTGGACAACACCATGGCTGGATAATTCGACGCTGGGAAAATCGTATCGCCGACTATCCATGAATGCAATCATTTCAACAGTCCCCTCTTAGGGCGCCGTTCCACTGGTGTGCGGTGTGAATCCCTGCCCTTCCTTTGCGTAGGGGTCCGTATCATTAATGTCAGCGAGCCCCTCTTTGTGGGATTCCTGGGCTTCCGTCTCGATGTCCTTGAAGGATGGATCAATCATAACGGGTTGCATTACGATTGCGAAAAGTTGGCGGTTGTCGAGTTTGGCAAGTGCGGGTTTGAGGGCTATCTGCTTTATCATGAGTAGCTGGGAGGCTCGAGTGGAAATTTTCAAAATACAATTCCGTCGGCGTTGGTCGTCCAGAAGAGTTGGGCGTTGTTCTTGATTGGCGTGGAGATCTCGAGCATACGATCACAATCCTGAAGGCATCATACCGTGTAGTACAACACCGGAATGTGCGGCATCCCAATCCATCTGCTGGTTCGAAAAGCAGCGAAGGTGATAATGAATTTGAAGCGATGCCTCAAGTTGGACTCAGAGTCGGCATTAGGTCCGATCGAGGTTAAAACATCTGTCTGGTGTCCACCATTGTTGGAAGCTTCAATTTTAATGTGTGTCCACCTGTCATGGAAGTGTACTGGACAAAGTCAAGGAAATAGGCATACCGGAGCGGCAGCGATCAGCTTTGTATTGTTGGCGGCTGGGTTACAATACAACCGGTATTCCTCGGCGCCGGTAAGTGGGTTCACGTCGAGGTAGATGGCGATCTGGTCATCCGTCACGTACACACTGATGCTCGGTATTGAAAATAACTATACTGAAGTCCCTGCGGATGCCGTAGCTCCTGCTTGAGAAACAAATGTTAGGATGGCCGTGTCATTGGAGAGAAAAACATGGCCCATCGGCGCGGGGCCCCACATCACTACTCCCTGAATGCTGAAGGCATCCTAACGCACTGTCCTATTCGATTGTGAATCTGCCGATATCAGAACTGCCGCGAATTGCTGTGGGAACATCGTGGCCTGGTCAGTCGAACCATTAGCATTGCACCCTGGCGTGTGTTGGCTGGCTACCTGGACTGCATGACACAGAGGGAAGAGCGCAATAGAGAACACGCGAAGTGCGAGCATTGGTGGTGCGATGGTGTTACCCCTACCCCTCAACCGCTTTTAAGTATTCGGACAGCTGAAACGCAGTAGTTCAAGCACGATACAAAAGACCCTTCATCAGGAAACACCAAATTTCTAGGTAGCTGTCAGTCAAATCTAGTAGCACCGGTAGCACCGGTAGCAACTCCACCGTCGTAGTAGCACCTGGTAGCGCCGGTAGAATGAAGCCATGGATCAGCAGTAGTGCATCACCCGCGGATCAGTAGCAGACGATAGCAGCGAGGAAAGAAATAGATGCCCTAAGCGAGTAAATAAAGCCCCAATTCAAGGGATGCCAATGGGGCCGATTTTCTGGCCAAGGGAGCCCCATAAAGTATTTCAACACGGGAGAAGCATTAAAGATAGTGGCATCTGAACCCACTTCCTTCCTCGGATCTGGTTCGGATGATGTGCGTAAACACTAGTGCCGATGGACCAGAATGAAATCGACGTGGGATGCGAAATTTTAATTAATTACTGGAACCTTCAACCTGCCAGTTCCAAAGTACCGTACAATGGACGAAAGTGAGAACGGGCAAGATAATCCTGGGCCACGGAGAATATCAACAACCCAGTAACCAAATACGTTGATTGGTTTGGTGGCAGTGGTGATTATCTACACTACAGATATGTGTTCACTATACCGATGCCTTGCTCTCCTTAGTCGAATCCGCGGTTTCAGTGTCTTCGACGATATCCTCGTTGGATTTCTCCACTTCTGTTTTGCCATCTTTGAAGGATGAATCGATATACAAGGCTCGAATGAATAGTGCGAAAAGTTGGCTGTTGGAGGGTTCGGGCAGAGCGGGTTTGAGGGATATCTGATCGTGGATGAGCAACCGAAGGAGTCATGACCATGGGTTGAATAATACAATTCCGCTGGGGTCAGCAGTCCAGCAGACCCGCTCGTTCTTGTTCGGTGAGCAGATCTGATTTTAAATGAGCTAGCAGATTCAGAATATAAAGTATCATCATACCGTGTAGAGAAGCACCGGGACGTGCAGCCCAGTGCCGCATCCGCCGGTGGTTCGGAATACTTCAAACGTGATCACGAAGTTAAAACCATACTTTGATTCGGAGGCGGCATTCTTAGGTCCCGTATCAATGGAAGTTAGCACTTGAATTGGGTGTCTGGTATTGCTGGAGCTTTCAGCGTAGACCTAGGTTTTACCATCAACCCGTCATGAACGTTTGGTGGACACGGTGAATGCTGAAATACCTGGGCAGTAGCAATGGCCTTGGTAACGTTACTCTTGGAGGGATTGCAATATAATTTGTATGTCTTGACATCGCTCAGGGAGTCATGGTCGAAGTAGAAGCGCATCTTTTGATCCGTCAGAAACAAGATACTGCTGTGCGTCAAATAGCACTGTACCACGTCCTCCACCCCATTCCCAGCATGATCAGAAAGCGAGTGAACGGTCGAGGCATTCGAGACGAATACGTCGCCTGTGGGCGCAGAGTCGCACATGACCACGCCTTGGTTGCTGTATGCATTATCGGGAATCTTTGAAGTCAAGTTCAAATTCGCCGATACCACGGCAGCCGCGAATTGCTCGGGGAGCTTCGTCGCCTTTCCAAACCATCAGCATTGCGCTCATGGGTCTATGAGTTACGCACCTGGACTCTATGGAACAGAGGCAGGAGTGCAACAGGGAGGACGCGGAGTGAGAGCATTTCGGGTGCGATAGTGGTAGCATTAGTACTATCCAACCTATTTAAACAGCTCTGAAGAACTAGTTGATGGGGAATCAGAAAGGGCCCTTTTCGGGACAGGAGGAGTACTTAGCCCAACGAGCTGTGTGTACTAGTGCGTATGAGCACGCCTCGGATGGCTCTATTAATAACGAGGAGCCGAACTTTTGAATGAACCGACGTTGACTTTGAATATTTGAATCCTCGCAATCTCACATGAGTCCTTGGGCGTTCAAATCAGGGAGGACAGGGAAGTAAAGAATTATAGAGGAACACAAAATTGCCATTTGTGAGAATTGTTGGTGCGATGCTGAGCGCTATCTCCCCGAACTAGCTGGAGCCTAATTGATGGGTGTCATTAAGAGCTAATTTTAACACCATGAGAGATTTCCACGGGGCCGAGCTTCACGCCATAGTTATTTCACTAGTCGTTCTGACCACGGAAACACTAGTTCAACCTAGGATCCTAATGCTCGCGAATGTGCTCCAGACTCGCCATGGTGAAATTTGGCTAATGTGGGCAGGAAATAAATGACATGGGCGCTGCGAATTCAACCTGACGATGAGGGAAAATGCAAACAGCATCCATACCCAGCTTCAGCTGTTTGTGTCGACCTTGAATCCATCAGAGCATCTGCATCGATGTTCAATAAAGATCTGACGCCCTTGTTTAGGTCAAATCGACAGTACTAGTCTAGCGGCAAGTCTCTCACCGATGCCAAGAAGGCAAATCGTTTCGTTCCAAAGCGCGAAAGCTACAAGTGTATGAAACCCGCCCTACGACGGTGTATCGAAGAACCCTGGCCACCTTGGATCGAACGGTATGAGGCTCGTATTATAGTTGTAAAACAAGGGCTTCCCGCGCCACCTGACAAGGTCGTCAATCGCGCTCCCGTACCGAATCAGTTTCGCCTCCGAGAATGCCGTGCCCCACAACCCGAGCCCGAACGGCAGCTGCCACGGATCCTGCCCAATTGGGAGCGTCACCGCGGGGTAGTGCGCTGCAGCGGGCAGCCCGCTCGACGGCCCGTCGAACGGACCGCCGCCCGCCATCGGGACGAGCAGCGCGTCGAGCATGACGAGAGTGCCGTTGTTGGTGATGTGCGTGAGCACGGTGTCGATGCCGGTTTTGGAGAGTTCGTGGCGCCAGAGCTGCAGCTGGGTAAATTGATCAATTAAACAAATGGCACAGGGCCGCACCTTGGCGAGATAGTATCCTTCGTCCGTGACCCCGTGCGTGGCGTTCGCGCGGAGGAAGTTATCCGCGCCGCTGACCCAGATTTCCCCACCCCCGAGGGCGCCGGTGCTCGCATTGTTCGTGTCCTCCCACGCAAGCAGCTCTGGGAAGCTGCGCAGCGGGCTGCTCGCGAGGTCGCGCAGGTACCCATCGATCCCGTTATACAGATCAACATGCAGGTACGTCCGCGCCCAGAGTTCCTCGGGCGTGTCGAGCGCGTCGCCCCACCCATACGGGTCCTGTAAATCGCGGATGTGGGGAATATTGGTGTTGTTATACAGTATCGCACCCGCATCTTCCAACTTTTGCAGCACCGCGAGGAACGCCGCGCGGTGGACCACGCTCCCCGCCGTCGAACTCCACAGCACGTCCCACGGGATCCCAAATCTCGCCCCTTTCAGTGTACTCGCATCCGCTACGGACTCGGAGAAATTCGCGTGCGGGGTGGCGCCAGAGGTGACCGCGGCGAAGGTGGCGTTGTCGCGGAAGTCGGGTCCGGAGATGGCGTCGAGGATGTAGGCGGCATCGCGAAAGGTGCGCGCGTGCGGGCCGACGGTATCCTGCGAGAGCGAGCCCGGGATTACGCCCGCGCGCGACACGCGGCCAACAGTGGGCTTGATGCCGACGATGCCCGCGTGGTGGGCGGGGAGGAGGATGCTCCCGTCCGTCTCGGTGCCGATTGCAGCCATGCAGAGGTTCCCGACCACGCTCTGTGCGCTGCCCGAGCTGCTGCCCGAGGTCTGCTGTGTGCCGTTGAAGCAGTTGCGGGTTTGACCCCCGCGGTCACTGTAGCCTTCAGAGTAGTCGTCGTAGGCAACGTAGTCTGCGAATTCGGCCATGTTGGCGTGCCCTAGGAGGACTGCCCCGCTGAGGCGGAGAAGCGCGGCGACGTGCGAATCGCGCGCGACGGTGCTGTTGAGGAGGGCAAGACTGCCAGCGGTTGTACGCACTTTGTCGGCCGTGCCGATGTTGTCTTTGGTGAGGATGGGAATGCCATGCAATGGGCCACGGGGTCCTGTTTTAGCGCGTTCTTCATCTAGCGCGTGTGCGATAGACAGCGCATCTGGGTTTATTTCGATTACAGTGCTCGAATATAGCTTCAGCCAACACGGTTCAAGTTCAATGAAGGAAGGTTGACCTACTGGAGATGGGGATTGACGAGGTTTATTCGGTCAATGTAGCACTGTGACAGTTGCTCCGCAGTCAAGAGATTGCCGTGGAAGTAGCCCTGGACCGTATCAATGTCGACATCTTCGATAACGACCCCATTGCACTGCGGCGAGTAAGCGTTGAACCACGTCTGGTGCAGGGCGTACCTTCTGGACGGGAAACGGATTGGTCCATTCTGCCAAGGCGCCGGAGGCAAGGAGGACAAGAGGGCAGCAAGAGGAACGCATAAGTCAGCAGAGATCTTGTGGGGCGTTATTTAAAATGTTAAATTCATCAAAATGCCGTTACGTTGTTTCTCCCACGCTGCTCATTGGTTCGGGATGAGGATGTTCCGCATCCGTGGCACTAAAAGGCCTCCGACGGAGTCCGATATCAGACGGCGCTAGTTCCAGCGCTGATTTTTGGTTGGAAATATCCTCCGACACTCCAGGAAGACGAGGGGCCTACATATAAACAAGGGTGTGTTTCCACGCATCGGTCCTAGTGGTATCTGCTATATATCAATGACGTTACCGCTGGCAGCAGAATCCCGTTTGACTCGGGGACGGGACATTTTGCTTGGTGGATCCATTTGCCATCTTTTTCTCTCTCTCAGAAGATATGCACCGACAAGTCCGTTCGACTCTCTGCTTTAAATTCAGTGTGGCAATTCGAGGAGACCAAGTCTGAATGCAGGAAGATTTTGCTTCGCAGAAGCAGTAGGGTTGAATCCAAGGCATCCAGCAGACTAAGAATGGTGCTTTCATCCAAGAGTCAGTCCTGCTGGTGTGCGGCCCACGTTTGCTTAAATTCAGTTTGAAATATGGAAGATGCAGAAGTACCCCGTTCGATTCGGGGGCAGGACATACATAAATTGCGCCAAACATTTCTTTTTCTATCGCAAAATATGTACAACCAGAGGTCCAGCCATACAATCGGCCGGCCAGTCCACGTTTCGCCAGCATCTTGTGCGTCCGACCCCCTGGAATCTTTGTGTGTTCGGTCGACATCTTGTAGAATTCTGTAAGGATAACCACCCTCTACAGTATTACTTGTTCGTCTTCCGTAAACTCATTGTTCAGCCTGTGGACCACGCGAGTATAATATATCCCCCCTCCCCAACAGGGAGCTCTAGAAACTTATTTCAAACCCGATACATCAACGGGATCTGGATCTGAACCAAAGAAACCAATTGTCAGCTGATCCGACCCACCCAGCGGATTTAGAGCCATAAAGCGAATACTGCTCTGATGCAAGAATCAGTCCTGCTGGTGCACGGAGTCCGTGGACCAATCATAATAATCTGAAGTAGTCGAACCCACTTGGTGGGGAATCCCTGCATTGTTAGGAAAGTATGGAAACCCGGAGCACCACGCTTTGAAACGAGTGATGGGATCAGCTGCCGAGCGATGGCCGCGCAACGACCCAAATCGGACATGTCATTGAAATACATGTATTCTGCGTGATGTTGCTCAAATACACATCCCACCTTCCTTCGATAAATCCAAACCAACCATACTACGTCCCATTACCTCAGAAATGACAGGAACATTCCATGGAGGCCCATATCCCTCATCTCTGGGACGACAAAGAGCAGAAATGTGATTGTAGACACAACTGTCCGTTTGAAGACTGCTTGGTCGATTGTGTTCACTTAAAAGGATCCAGGATATGCGCAAGTTCCAGATAATCGATCCTTCGCTGCAATTTCACGTTGCCCGAGATGCCCAGAACGAGGCTTGGGCCACAAAAGGGACCGGGAATGTTGGGTTGGCTACCTGATGATCTTTAATTGGTTGTATGCTGAATATTGTGAGATCATGCGCCATTTTTCTGACCAATTGGCTCAGCAGGCCCACATGGACTGAAGATGTTGTCAGAATATATATATTTGGTTGAACCGTCTGTCTCAGAGTGGTTCACTGGAATGTGGCCAAGCTGGCGACTGAAATACGTGGGCAGACATACACACACCTGAACTGATAAAAAAACCTTGATTACAACCCTGAATAATCAACTTTACAGTAGGAAAGAAGTCATAATCGTTCTGGTTGAGAAATACGAGCCATGGACCGGGATTCAGAAGTAATTTTGAAGAAATTAGACACATATACATAAATTCTATTTATCATTTGAATTCCGGATTCTAGGCCTCCGAGAGTGGGTTTCAAACTCAAGGAATGCCAGTGTTTCCAGTTGAACAGCGGGTTCCAGCCTCAGGACACCTGATTTTTGTTCCAGGTAAGGTTATCCAGGTCGGGGTTCCAGTGCAAAACATCCACAGGCAGTTTCAATAATCCTAAGAGCCAAAGTTCCTTAAAAGTGCCGCCTTCACCTCACCTGTGTCGTCGGCACAATGACGGCCATCAGACAGGACTTGATCAGATCACTTATTTCAGAGCGTGATGCTCCGGGTTTCCATAGGAAAGGAATGAGAACGAAATTCATTGTTGCTGATGAGTGGCTACCGACGGTCAGCGGAGAGGAATCTGGACACATTTCAGACATACACAACAAGTCGTAAAGGTTGTAATCAAGGTCAAGTGTGACAAAAACAATATTGAGGCAAAACCGACAGACAAACTCGTAAATACAAAGGTATCGGAATTTTAAAACCACGTCGGGTAGTAGGCCCAACCATTCATGCGTCTTCCCGCCTCCGCTCCCTGCATTACTAAAATATTCATTCCGTCTCGACGAAGCGCATCTAGATCGCGAAGCGTCACAGGATCTGGACCCTTCCCCGATCTTGTTAGCAGCGCGGCGCCTTTGAGGTCACAATCTGCCGCTTTCCAGCGCGATTGAAGCATACGAAGATAAAGAGTATAATCGATCGCGCGGTCGTCGGAAGACCCGAACGAGATTTGGGATAATTGTGGAGAGACTGCCGCGATACCGGTGGAGTCGGGGACAGTCAGATGGGAAATTAAGTTGTTGGCGCTCTGGGATAGGGGGACAATTACCGCCAGTTCGATGACGGAAGGATATTGTCGCAGAATGGCGGTGGCTGTCTGGGGCATGGGCGTCCCGTTAAAGGAAATTTTTTGCAACGTGCAACGGGAGCGCGCCACGAAAGGCTCGAGATGAGGGAGGTCAAGATCGTCCCCTTGAAAAACCGTAAACCCTGTTTCCTGCAAAACAGGTGCCATGAGATATTTCAAAATCTCCTCATGTGATACGAAGAGACGTTTGAGATGCAAAAGGTGAACTGTTCATCGGGATCTGGCCAGCCTGCCTCGTTCTCAAAGCCGACGTGGATGTTGGCCTGGACAAGATTTGGAGCTTCCGTCAGAACGCCCCGATGCGTCTCCCAGGGTGCATTTAGAGTGTACTGGGTCAGCTGATGTGACGGAAGGAGGGTTGGGACATAGCGATATCCGTGCAAGATGCTGACGTCGACTAGAGAAGGAGCCGACTTGAAGCAATCAATGGTGTTTTCAAGCTATAGTACCACCCCGCCGACGACCTTTTCCAAGACAACTCCTCTTCCGTACTGTGTAGTAATGAACCAAGCCGTACGGAGTATAGTCGCTAACGCTGATCGATCAGTGCCTGCGCTAACGTGAGGCCGAGGGTTGCAAATTTGTCCGTCTCCCCTGCCAACTTCCGCTCGCTGATGTAAGCGATCGCCGGTCAACCGCTGGTCGCTCGATCTGCCGGTTTCTCCAATTCCCGAATGGACTCTGTCGCCCGCATTCCCGGTCTCGGAAACACCAAAATCCAGCACCTTCGAGCGTCTAACTTAGTTCCGTGAGTCATGCAGCGATGTTGAATTTCACGGAACTTCTTCCACTATGAAACTCCCAAAATTAAACCAACGTAATACATCCCCGGCATGATTGTGGCATTTGCTACCTAATGCTCTCCAAGCTCCCGAATTATACAACCCTCTGTACTTTGACCATGCTGAACCATATCTCTTCGGGTAATTTACCGTGGACACCCACTGCTCGTGCAGTAGGCACTATAACAGGAATCAGCTATTAGCCAACTGTAGAAGCAACTTGCAAGAATGACACACGGTTTCGGGTGGTCGATGGATATCGGGCCGGGGAAACAGCAGAACTCGCCTTTGGGGCCTGAAAATCTTCGGTAAGTATCGGACGTACCACGAGGATGAGATGATTCATACATGGTCGGTCCTACAGGGGTAATCGTCAGGTTAAATGGGCGACTCTCTGGCAAATTATACGCACATGTTTCTTTCCACCTGCGAACGCGAGCTCGCTGAGCTCTAATGCGACGGATCATAATACAGGAAACGTACAGGCTCGGTTTCGAGGTATGGATGCGGCTCCCTGTCCGAGGACAAGGATCGCAAGCATGGCGGTGCATAGGAATTTGTTGAACATTTGTGAGTATGAATGGGCATCAACAGATATTGTCGTGTTCTCTTTATATATACAGGACAGTGAATTATACCATTAATTTGATCAATCCACAGTGGCGTAGATTTGTATCAGGCAGGGTGGAATGAGTATAATACGAGCATGATACGATGGCTACCTCATTTCGATGTTTGTAAGACGTCTTGTCTGACGCAATATTAGTATGGATCTAAGGTTAGTAAGGTAAATCAACGTCGAAACGGGCGACGAACTACCAATATTGCAGAGAATGGGTTGTACGTCAAAAAAAGAGGTGCATGACTACATTAATTTAATGATCCATTTAACCAACATACGAAGCGCTCTTAAATAAGGTGTTTCCCAAATACCAGGTGCTCACCGTGAGGCATAGGTACCAGTTATTCAATCAGAAGATCAGTCGAAGCAAATTAGCTCTCAAATCACTCTAACGAATCCCTCAACATCCGAGGAATAGCTCCTGATGAATTCTAGTCCTATAACGTGCTCGTATGTACAATATTATCTTCAAGTCATGTCATACCAACATCGCCTTCATTATTATTATTATTAAAATTAGGACACAGGTCAAAGTGCGTCGTTGTGGACTCAGGCATTCAATGTACCAACCCAGGTGAAATATTTCTCCCCTTTTTGACTTACAGGGGACATTCCCCACTTGTGCAATGTCCGCTTCGTATGATGTCAAGTACCGTCCAATTCCTCAACAAAAAGAACGACTCACGGATTTCGGTTTCCACCAACGCGTATTGGGCCAGGGATACAGCAGAACTGATGTTTGGGGCCTGGATATTTTGGTGAGTTCTCATCAAATGTGGCACACAATGGACTGAGTCGTACAGGGCGGGTCCTACTACAATAATCCGGTCAGGCTGAATAGAAAGTTTATGGCAAAATATTGCATACATGTTGTTTTCCACCTACGTACGCCGGTTCAGCAAGTTTTGATGCAGGCGATCAAAAGACGTACAGGCTCGGAGTTGATCACCGCGGTTAGGTGCGGATGCGGCGCCCTGTCCTAGGACGAGGATGGCAAGGACGGCGACAAAAAGAAATTTGTTGAACATTTTAAGAATGAGGAGATTCACAGAGCGGGATGGAGGGCCTTTTATACCCAGACGTTTCTCGTGTCAACCATCGACTGTATTCAGCGGCGGAGATATTTACCAGGCAGTGGCGTAGTGCGTCTGAGAGCAGCATGACAGTATGTCGCGGGTAGTCGCTGTCAGTTTTGCTGGGCGCAGTGTAATTAAACTCTAAAAGTGGAACAACTTTGCTAAATTAACGACGGATTGAGTTACACCACCCGTTTCCAACGCGATGGTGGATTGCAGGGATCGGGATATGACATTTCTTATGCCTGTGGGCATTCGAGTTGCGTGCCGTGAGATATTATTCCAACTGGCAAAGAACAATTCCCGAAAGGAAAACAAACATTACTTACCAGTACCAATGGCCGCTGTGATAATGGGCTCCCTGCGAGGTGAAACTCCAACTTCACCGATATACTTATCATTGAAAGAAAATTATAACCTCGCACTTAATGCCACCCACTCTTTCGATTCTTTCTTGTCCTCCGCATCCGGCTGGTGACCAACCGAAATAGACAGTGAATAACACCCCTTTCGTGCGCACTCCGGCGTCGGCAAAGCCAGAATAAGCGCTGCCAGGTTTGGATAGAATATTATTGCGCAGGACACCTTGCCAGTTTCCCATCTCCTGTGGAATAAATCAAGGTAGAGATATTTAACTACGTATGACTTGTTGAAATTGAACGGGATCGTGTCGCAGTACGCAAACGGCACGTGTGCAGTGGAAATAATCCAAAATTCGTTCCGCAGTACAGCGACAGTAGATGATGTGAGAGGAAACCCTGAGATTCGAGTCTCGGCAACAAGTTAAAAAAGAAGCCAAGTCTGAAAACTAAGCGTGTGATTCTGCGCGTCCCATGTTTATCACGGACATTGCAGGTAAACATGCGCACGCATCATCCTTTACGAGGTACGAGCTCAGTATGTTGAAGCGTCTGTATAGGAGAGACTAATCATCCTTCTCTTCGTTTCCTGATCAATCTGACCTCCTTCGCAAATCCCTGGATTGTTGCAAGCCGATACGAGCAATCTAGTGGTGGCAAGGTCCGGTTCAGGAATCGGTTCGAACCTGAACCGAACCTGAACCGAACGCCAGGTTCAGGTTCAGGACCAAATTGCTGAACCTGAACCGAAAGTTCGGTTCAGCGTTCGGGTGGTGATAGTCGCGTTCGAACCCTGAAGCTCAAGCTGAACCTCAAGCCCAAATTTGGGCATCCCAGGGGGAGTTCAAGGTCATTTTTGGTTGAAGAAACATTGCCAATGGACTAATACACCGCTGAGACATTCCAGCTTGCGACCAGGCAAGATTTACGGCGAAGAAGGCAGAATCACCATCGCGGTCATGTGACTTTGTGTTTCAGGCAAAATATTATCTGCGCCTCGTTATCAGGTTCAGATGGAAACAGATGGCAATCTTCATGACAAAATTCGATGGGACAGGTAGTTTGAACAACCTAACATCAACCTAACATGTTATTTTGCCTAAATTATTACTCACTGGCGGGTGAGAAATTCTTGAGGTTCGAACCGCGTTCGAACCTGAACCGAACCTGAACGCAGGTTCAGGTTCAAGGTTCAGCGATCTGCTGAACCGAACGCGAGGTTCAGGTTCGGCGTTCGGGCAAAGGGCCCCCGAACCTGAACCGAACCGAACCTTGCCACCACTAGAGCAATCTTGGGCGATCATTCAAGCATCTTTCAGTACGCTGCTACCACGTTTGTGTGCATGGAATCATCATGTCCCCCCACCTGCTACTGAATGCGACCCGGACGACCAAGGGATGCTAGGCACACAACGACTCGATATACAATGATGTGAGGCAGGAAATAAATTAACAAGGCGCTTCAGGACTTTCCGAAAAATCTCACCGCGCACTGGGGGTATGATGACGCGAAAGCGTGGGCGAGCTCCCTGTGGCTGCGTATTTCTGGCCTCATTTATATTTCCGCTCCTGGTTCCTCCACTACAGCTACCCTGCGCAGCTCCCGTCCTCCGGCATTCTTTCTCTGGCATCCTCCTCGACGAGGCGTTTTTTCTCGTCGCGTTCGTCTCCTTTGGAGTTCTTCATCCTCCTCCGTTGACGTTGCCACCCAGCATCAACACCTTCGTGCGGTCATATAGTCCGTTCCTCATCACCCACTCCTTTCTCGACATTCCTGCCCCACGTTCTTCATGCCATCTAGGCGCGCCATACCTTTCATCCATCCTTTCCGCCCGTCTGTCTTTCCTTCTGCCCATCTCGCATTCTCTCCATTCTTCTATCACTCGCTCCTCCTGCTCAATTTCGAGTTGATGGGCCGCTTTTCGATTCTCCGCTTTGTATCTGTGTTCCATTCCAGAATATGGACCCACGAATCCATCTGAGTAGCCACCCGTTCTTGTTTGCGCCTCCTTGTCTCCGGAGCATGTTCTGCCTTTCATTACCTTTCGGGAGACGGTCAAGGATCGAGGCTTTGTAGAAGAATACGTCTTGGTGCGCGCTCCACGCGGTTCTCGTTGAAACACACCGGAATCCAAGATGCATCCAGGTCCTGCAGCAGAACCGATAACCTACATACCAGGTTTCTGTTTTCCTTTAACTAAAGAATGAGTGGCAGAAATGGTGCATCCTAACTTCGTTTCGCAACCGATGGTGGGTCGATTCATGCGCATTTGTGATTGATCCTACACACCGTCATTCCAGATGAGTGAAATGTTTCAAAATTATGTTCCCACAATTATACTGCTGCAAACTTTTTTATGTATGCACCAACTCAGCGGGCCGCAACTCAGTCCTCATTGACCAGTTCGAAAGTATTCTTGCCTGGTGTGGCGCGGTGAAATATCCGACCTCGGTAACAGCTCCTTCAGTACAATCTTGGCGCCTGCTGCTCTCAGCCTAGATGAGCATGGCAGCGGCGGACATTCGACCGTCAACGATAGAATCCTCTGTCGAAATATCGGTACTGCTTGGGCATGTTTATGGTGTGGTTCCTCCAAATTCGTATTCAATTAACCCTTTGTACTGATAAACTTTTGTCGTTCTGGGCTTATATACCGGCAGCGATCATAGTAGTGCAAATACCCAGTCAAACGAGCTCGTCGCTATTGATTTACAGGGGACACGCCCCACTTGTGCAGTATGCACTGCGGCCAAGTCAGGCACCATCGAACAGAGGACACCAAGAAAGACTTACGGCTTTGGGTGGCCAACCTCGATTGGGCCTGGGTGGCAGCAGTACTCGCCTTTAGGGCCTACAGAGAACATTCTGATTAGTGGATGTTGCAGGAAATGGACTGCTTCATACAGGGCGGATCCTGCAATGAGCAAAATTATTGTCAGGCGGAATCGAAAGTCTTATTGCAAACTGATACACACATACGGTTCTCCGCCTACGCACGAGAGTAAATTCAGCTGGAGTCAATCAAACTGACGATGACGTACAAGCTCGCACGGCTACGGCGCCCTGAGCAACGACAAGGATGGTAAGGATGACAGCAGAGAGCAATTTGTTCAACATTCTGTGAATGAGGAGATTCGCAGTATACCAACCATTCTTCATACCAGCGCTGGTTCATTTATAATCAAGCCACGGTACGCCGCGGCATAGATCGTTACCATTCCATTCGATGTTTACCGCCCCGACCCGTAGTGTACAACGTATTAACCCAATTGTAGTAATTATAATAGAACGGGAACAATGAAATTATTCGGGCCTTACGTTTCACTTCACCGCTATGTTGGAGGACGCGAGGCGTCGGAACCGGCGCCACAAGATTACATTAATGATGGAACCAACCTAAGAGAGCTCTTCGATAATTCGTTTCGTACCTGCCCCCATGCGACAACTTGCAGCCCGCCAGGATGTACTTATTCGACCGCGAGAGAGGGGTCCTGACGTTCTCACTCCCATTGTTCTCCTCTGCAATATCTAGCCCTCAGCTACCCGAATTATGTCAGGAACAATTGGGTGTTCAGGCACGGCGCCACGGACACCCGTCACACCGAGATTGACATTGAACATACCCCTGTGCTTCACTGTCACTTGTTGTTGGCTCTTCCCATAACCCCATCTGCATGACGGACGAGAGCGACGGTGATAGCGGATTAATATTGTACTCCTCATTTTCTGCATTACTGATCAGTTTTTGTACATTAAACTTCCAACACACCAGGCCCCAGAGTTAGTTTTCTCAAAAATCCGGATCATAGATCGTGAACGCATGAAACTGTCAATGACAATGGTGTCATGGTCCCAATTTATGCTCTGCGTCGTAGGATTTAACATGAGTAATCAAATGGAGCGACTCAGCCAAATTTGATTTGGAACGAAATTTAATTGAATCTGTCTTTGGTGGAATCCTCAGCTGCATGGGTAGTAGGTAGTGTGTGATCCCTTTGGCTTGCTACGCGCTCGTTCTACATGTGGTTGATTTTCGGCGGAGTCAGTTGGCCGGATTCCCGTCAGATATTTCGAGTCGCCACTTATGAATGCACCCCTGGCTCGTCACACGAGTCTCGGGATTCCGGAATGCGCTACTCGGGCTCGGCTCTCGACCTTCAGCAGATATATCGATGGATTATCTGGATTGCCTACATTAAGTCGCTATTGGCTCTGTGAACTCAAATGGAGTCCCTCCACAAGGTATATGAAATCAAAATATGCAAAGTACTCAGCAAGACTGCATCATTCGCGACGCATATCTGGTCTTCGACCACCTGATGACGAACATCCATCGTCGCGGTTAGATTCTATGCGTGCAAAGCTATCTACCCCGGGAAGGCGGGTGTCACACCTATACTACGGCGGCGGCGTCTCAGTTGAATCCAGCGTCTCTCCGCGAAAGACGGAGATTTCTGTCTACGCAACTCGGTTGTGGTCGAAATCCCCTGATGTTGGCTCCTTGTGCTCCCGTCGATATCGCCCAAAACAGAATTCTGTGGATAATTGCACTACTATTCGATCACATTGAGAAGTATCGAAAAATCATATTCACGCCGTGCAGCATGTACTCGTAGAAACACTGTCGTCCTGAACTTTTGGTACAAGATGCCAGCTGACTCCTCTGAATTTATAGAGGGCACGCACCACTCGTGCAGTGTCCACTAAGACGAAGGTTAAGCATCCATGCGATTGCTCATGCGGAAAGGATGACTCACGGCTTTCGGGGGGTACCGAAAACGGGTACTGGACCGGGGATACAGCAGAACTGGCCTTTGGGGCCTGGAAAGAATTATTCGGTCAGTGTCCATATTTAGCATGAAATGAAGCACTTCAAAGAGGGTGGGTCCTATGATAGGATTATTGTCTTGTCAAGTTGAAGTCAAAATGTAGCGCTGAATAATACGCACATACTCTGCTCCGCCTGGGTAGGGGTTCAGCGAACGCTCATACAGTGGATCAAAGTCGAAGAGGACGTACATGGGAGATTCTAGGGCACAGACAAGGCTCCCTTTTCGAGGACAAGGATTGCAAGAATGGCGGTAGAGAGGAACTTGGTGAACATTGTAGGACTGGTGAGGTTCGGGCCGTTTACTTCTTTTTATACCGAGATCGTTATTTGTGTTTATAAATTTATACCAGCAAGGCACTATATGCGGGTGTTAATTTTTATCGTCCATTTCGATGTGTAGTCATCAGCAAATTGACAGGCAGCTTGCAGCTTGTTCAGGCTTGTGAGCTTGTCAGCACGCTCACAGGGTCAAAAAGTTCACAAAGTTGGAAAATACATGCCACGAAACCGTAAATCAAGTGCAGGACGAGCCTCAAAAAAGAAAAAAAAATAGGAAAAATTCTGAGCTTGTGAAATTTCGGACATGGTTTGTGAGCTTGCGAGTTTGCGGGTTTGTTTGACTTTTTTTGACCTTGTTTGGCCTTGTTGAAACTGACAAGCTGTGTGTTAAAACTCTGATGTACCAGCCGTTGTTCCTAACACAACGGGAACGTACAGGCGGAATGGTAGGTAATTATTTAAAATGCGAAGGTGAAGAACTGAATTTTTCACGCACTGCTGATGCCGGTTACATTATAATGAAACTGACAATCGATGACGAGAACAGTTCAAGAAACTATCTCCTATATCCAGGCGAGTTGGAATTCGCCGTTAAGACAAACTACAAATGATACTAATTGCAAGCAAGAGGTTAGACACCGAACATCACTCAACTTGTGCTCCATACTTCTCGGTGAGGCAATGCGTGTCCAGATTCAGGCATGGCCGTCAAAACGAGATAAAGCCATTGAGTATCGTGGATATGCTCCGATGTCGCTAATTGCGAATGTTGTCGCAGTTCTGCCAAGACCACCGATGTCAAAACACCCCTTCCGGATGGCGCATCGGGCTTCAGGAAATTACCTATAGCAGGACCGAGTCCGACCGATTCCGGATCCTGTTTTGCGGATTATTTCGCCGTTTAGAATTGGTCTCTCTTGTTGCAAGGCGAAGTTTCTAATTTAGCTGTTTTATGATCAATGAGTGAGGCGTGGATGACGATTATTAACATACCAAACCGCAGTCAGGATAGGATTTAAGGCGGCAACGTCGTGACATTTTGAGGATCAGCAGCGCCGATTGGTATCACTTGTCAAGTAAAATTGTCGACCACAGGCGGCCCACTTGAGAAAGCAAATTGACAGATACAATGGGGAAGGGTGGGAAGCCTGGGGTGAGAAGGAATTATTAGACTCATCCTCAAGCGGCCGCGGCGGAGCGGACAACGATCTCCGTGGAGCGACCTGGGCATGCCGGCAGAAACCTACCCTCAGAGCACATACGGTAATTGAATTACTGGATACTGTGTCATCGTTGGCAAAGTGAGGATGAACGCTGCGAGTCTGCGCGAATAAAGCAGAGTCTACCGCCAACGGCGAAGGCTGAATAATAGTACGATGAGGTGTTTTGGAAACTGTCCGAGATGCATCAACAAACGAGGACAATTGATGTCGATAGCGCTGGCGAGGGGCCGTATATGGTAGTTAAGCAGGTGTGTTATAATAATGGCGCCAACGCAGTAGCCACTCGCCTTTCCCTCGGAATCATCGTTTCCCCTTCCGACGATTGGCCATATGTTCTCTCGTATCCTGCTACCCTTTTCAGACACTACACTTCGCGTCCTGACAGCTATGCCCTGTTCACGACAATGCCCTCCGTCTGTGATCCGGTGATAAGCAGGCTAAATGGCCAGCCGTGAAATTGTCTAATTTTACTAGTGCTGTATACCTTTAGCTAAAGAAACTGCTATATCTATATCATCACCAAATGAGGGCTGGTGCGAGACCCGAGCAGCTAGCTAGGAAGCCACACATGTGCTACAGTTGCGGAGCTTTACTTTAATGACGATACCACTATGGATCAGATTTCGAGAAAGCACTAATTCTTTAGCTAATGATTTACTCAACCATTCTATGATCGAATTGGGGTTCATCTGCATGTATTCCGAACAAGGGTATTAAATATTATCCATCTAAGACTATGGGCAATTCGAGGGAACACCAGTTGCAAGTTGAATTGCATTGGCAGAGTCGTTGTGTGCATTATGGGCACATTGTTTCATTGTTGACATGTTCTGTCATTGGGGGCATAGCCACCATCTCCGAATGCTTCTGGAAGGCTCTAAATATCGGAGATATTCGGAACGAAGCACTGGCTCTAGAACATTCTGTGTCGGGCTCGAGATAATCCAAGATTCTAAAAATAGATTCTTGATAGTCGAGGCTATGCAGAGAGCGCATGGAATGCTGTGCAGGAGCGCATGGGACATTGTGCAGGGAGCACATGTAACACATTAAAAAGCACATGGAACACAATTTTGGTGCAGCATTACTGCTACTTTGGACCAAGTCTTTGTACATTTATCTATTATTTCGTCGTTTGGCTATTTAACTTCATGTAACCATATTAGGGACCTGTAGATAAGCTCACAGTATAAATAGGGTAGCTAGTTTCGTATTTATTTACTGGATCCTGCCCCTCCAGTGGTCAGCTATTTGCTGGTCGCTTTTTGGGTAGTTTCTTTGTCTGGTTGTTGGGCTCATAGAGGAGTCAATTGATTTTGTTGGTTTTGGATCATTGTTTCCTTGAATCGCAATTGGCCACCGGCTATTAGTGCTTAAGGAGCCCTTGATCTGAGTGTGAGACCTCCGACACAAGTCCTTGTTGACTAGTGGCTTTGGTCTTCACTTCAATACATTGGTTGTCCGCATTAGCTAAAGAATTATATTGCAATTGTTACCTCGCGTGTGGCTATATTTGGACGAGTGACGCGTGGATACGAGTGCAAATACATCGCTTTTGGCTTAGGAAACAGTCTGTAGTGGACCCTCCGCTTTCCTGCCTGGTACACACCCATATTAGTGTGCCAGTCCTGCAAGTGTTGGAATCTGCTTGGAATACCATTGGATTGAGCTACAGTAAAATCGTTTGACTAGATACACATACACACCTTGAATATAACATCGTTTCAATCGTCTCTTGACACTACACTGAGTGCTTAGAAGGCCATTAAACAATTTAGCTTGATCAGCAAGCTTTGTTTGTCCCACAACTTGTGCAGCTTAGTTCAGATTGCCACAGCCTATACTTGGTTGGAATCCCCGAACTTGCGCGCTAGGATATTGAGAGTAGCCCAATAGAGAGTGTTGTGGTAGTGGTTGGTTGGTTTTAGGGGTTTAGTGTTCAACTTGCCCTTCAGAGCTTCATCTTACCATCACCATCTCTGCTCCTGCTCCCAAATCCAGCGTTTCACCGGATCAAAGGATTTACAGTCGAACAAACAGAGGACAATCCAATGGGTTGTAGAAATGAATGCAAAGCCTACCCAACGAAGATGGGTTTCATAGGTGGTGATCAATAATTCGCGAATTGTGTGTGATCCACGACCGCTGAGAAGGATTTGGACAAATTTTAACCAACGTCAGCACAGAGGTAAAAAATTGAGTCTTGACGTAGACCGATATAAGGATAACTGTATCAGAATTTCAAGTCCAAGTTGCGTGGTAGGTCCAACCATCCACGCGTCTTCCCGCCTCCAGTCCTTGCATTACTAAAAGATTCATTCCATCTCGACGAAGCGCATCCAGATCGTGAAGCGTCACTTCAAAATATCCTCATGCGACACGAAGAGACGTCGGAGACGCCAAAGCTGAACTGTTTCACCAGGATCTGGTCATGCTTCGTCATTGAAGCTGATTCGTATACGGCCGCTCAAGAGAGGAGCGAGATGTGAGGTTAGGCCGATGCTCAACTCCTGCCAGCGGGAAGAATGCTCCACCAGACACTGAAACATCTCGATTTGGGGTCGAGAATCGGACTTCTGGCATCCATAGGAGTGACTGGGCGCGTTGTATTTGGGCTTGGACATGGACAAAGGATACGGGGATTCGCGGACAAAGCTGATGACCACGAGCGACCACAGCGACGGAATAGAGGGAAACCGCTCTCCAAAGGCTGCTGATATGCATCAACCCATGAGCCATTTGCAACGCGGCAGTGCCTCCCTCGCAAATCACGAACCGAGGGCAAGGTCTACGAGAATATTTCGCCAAGTATCTTGGGAGGCGTCCGCCTGAGTGGAGAGAGGATTGAATTGTTCTGCGCAAGGTGGCCTGACAGCGAGACGCGCTCTTCCTCCCAGTATTCCATCCGATCGCGAAGTCGCGATATCTCGTACTCGACCACCGCTAAGCGTGCACAGATCCTCGATATAACTGATTTGACGACGCCCACATCAGATCCAAGGGGCACTTCATTGGAATTTACGAGTCTGTGATGTCGGCTCCCGGGCCAGCATTGAAATCGAGTGGTTTTTCGCTACCTGTGACGGTGGCACCACATTCAGAGCATTGGGACGCGCTCATCGTGAAAGTCCTGCACGAGAGAGTAGATCGGTAGGAGTTGTCGCACGAGACGAAACAAGGCCCACCTGCTAAGTTGGCGCGACACAGTCGACGAAGTGGTGGCAAAAGAAGAGACGTTATGCCAGCCGAAGATCGGTCCGAGTTTCCCCGAACTCGCCGAACTGAGTACCCAATGCCATCTTGGCACTTGCCCTACCTGAGCTATCGATTTCTCTTCCGAGGTTCAACGATATAGTCTTATACATGCGCCGAACGCAAAGTCCTGTTAGACCATTTTTGAGTTAGACACTGAGAACTGAATCCTCGAACCTCCATGCGAAACAAAATCCGGGCACGTTACGGTGCTTTCCATGGGTTTTAAAATCGTACAAGCAATATAAAATGAACATGGAGAACACTCGTTCTATCCCCACTATACGTCGTACTATGCATTTTCTATGGGGTGTGGGACAGCAAGAAGGAAAAGAGGGGCTACAATGCGGCGATGGAAGATTGACCAGGAAGTGTGGTTTCACAGCCCTACACGGTTCGAAGTTCACAGTTTCTGTGGGGAGACCAGATCCTGGAATCGGTACCAATTTATACATTGTTAATGTAGCTGGTATACAATTTCTCGCCGCGCCGCACTAGTGACTAGTCATGCAACTTGAGATTAACGCTCGTCTGGTCACTGGGTGCTGTGCAAGCAGTGCCTCCGGATTTCATGCTATCAGAAGCAGAGGTGGAGGAATGATCCAGAGTTGATCCTGGTCCGAACTCAATTGTGGAGCGAGTTGCAAGTTCACTGTCAGCAGACGCGCCGCCAGCGAATTCGACGTCCCGCCGCTCGATATATCCTATCTGTAATTTTGCAGGTAAGCCAATTATTTCTGACGGACAGAAGTAGTGGCTCACGGAGTCTTCAGAGAACATCACGAACGAATTGGGCGCGTTGGTATCCCGTCCTCGGTGCAGGGAGCGAATGTTGAGTCTGCGGGAATTTAATTATCTCTCTCGATTGGAAAAGAATTGACATACGAAGTAAGAAGCGAGTTGGAGTAGACTGTGTGGTGTCAGCCGGGGAGAATCAAGGTAGGAAACAGGAAGCCGTACGTTTCCCGAGGATCGCGAATACACCGACCCAGACGTCTGTACCGTGGCGAATCAGACTCAAACGGATTGAAAAGTAATCGGCGCGTACAGTTGTGCTTCATAGTTTGAAACTGTATTCCAAAAGAAGTCAAGTCAGTCAATTGCGATGTATTTGCCATTGAAGCTGGGATAACGCACACAAATAATGACGACCACCGACACGAGGCTGTGTAGGAATCGGAGATTAATGTTGCGGATAGGGGAGGGGCGCTAAATTTACCTTGTAACCAAGCCCGTTTCTGTTTTAGAGGCGACGTAAGGCACTGGGAGGAGTGTATGGTGGAACGCGCACGTACGGATGGACCAAAACATTATCCGATGGATGAGCTGCGACGTCCTAAAACATCGATGAGTGAAGTTGCCAACAAATAAGGGCACATAAGACAAACGTCTTCATCGTTGGTGCGGCTTTCCACCGGTACACATACACGCAGAGCAACGCCGCAACGAACACGTCGACGGATGCTCCAACGCTGAAGGTCGCGGTGAGCAGCCACCCGAGGCGGTCCTGCAGCACGAAGTAATCTGGCTCGTGCGCAGGAAAAACGAAGCTCCCCGCAGCGATCGATAGGCCTCCGACCAATCGTAGCAGGCACAAAGCGCCGAGGCACGCCCCTACCCACGCATTCTGCGAGAAGAGGTAGGCGCGATGGATGAAGTACCCCTGGTGTGAATAAAATGTAAGTACGGAGAAATGAACATGGTTGTGTGGAGACACGCCTGGACGAGGAACGTGATGAGGGTCTCGAAGACCATAGCCAGACTCAGTCCAACGTACGACCCTGGTCTCTCCGCAACGTTGGCCAGGGTGACGGTCCAAACATACAGTGCTTGTACGACGGCAATCGTATGGCACATCTCCAGGACCCTGCTGAATCGTAAGGATGAATCCTGACATGCGTCTTGTAACTCACAGCACCGCAGCCACCTTCCGCCCAACCATCAGTCTTCGAGAACTTCCATAGATGGAGCGATTTGACGTACGATAACTTTCACCCGCGCGCGATCAGCACTGCACATGTAATAGATGTAGACCTGGAGCAGGAAGATGCCGAAGAGCACGAGCGACGCGAAGATCCCGACCTCTGTTACGCCCAATTCAAGAGTCGCTTCCAGCTGGAACGGTGCCATCGTTGTGGGGGAGGGTGGGTGGGGCAATAGCGGCGTTCCCCGCACGCATCCCATTTATATAGCGGCATCCGACGACCCCGAAACGTCCAGACATCATCCGAGAAGCCATCGCAGGCGATGAGGGCACATTGTGCATTCACAGTGCCCCCGCAGCGGAACAGAGCCGGAGACTCGCCGTGGAAGGCAAAAACTTGTATTGTATTGATGATTCACGGTGCGGCAGAGTGGCGCAGAGTGGGAGTAGTGCAAGCGACTATCACCGGAAGGTGTACCAGGCTATTATGTATCGGTCCTGATGCATCGCACTTGGTACAACCCGGGGACTCGATATCCCGGCGGTACGCGGCGATCAATGCCAACGCCCTCTGTTTTTGGGTAATGTGGCCGCTACTAGGGCGCTTTCGCGACCTAGAACAGGAAGGTTTTGAATGGTCGATGGCAGTTATTGAGAGTATCTGTGCCATTCGGGAAATAAGTCGGAGGAAAGAAGAAAAGAACCCATTTATGGCCTGAGCGACAGATGGCCTAGAGGAGTTACTTATATATGTTCTTGACAGCTGTCCGAGCGCCTGCAATGTACTCAGAGTTTGTGACCCTGTTGGTCAAGCGCTGGAAAGGCTGACGCGAGAAAAACTGCCAGGGTTACAGTCGGTAGCATCCGTGGAGGACGGTCATCTTGCTATCGAGGTCGCGGCCACTACATATTGCTGAATCTTGATGCGATCCAGTGTAACAATCGAGAGCATAGGTCGCCGGCGAATTAAAGAAATCTGTTCCGTTGAATGTCAAGTTAAGTTCGTCGCTGTGCGCCTGCGTTATTTGAAAATAAGTCGGTCGAAAAGCGCGGAACATTGGAATGCGCTGACGGATCGGCTAGCTCACGTAATTGATGATTATCGCACGGGTAGTGGGCGCATATCAGGATCCAAGGAGGATCTCGGACTGAGGACTCGTGTGGCGGACTGGGAGGCTTCGGATGAAGCACGATTCCTGGTCCCTGCAAGGTCTTTGGCTAGGTAGACGCAGACTGCAGCAGTTGAGCAATGGGAATGGTCGCCGTTGTGGAGCGAAAGGACGGAGCGGTGACCCGACGTGATGTGATGATGGTGGCGGGAAAGAAGGTGCGCAGGCACGCGTATGGTCATATTTGGATCAGACGAGCTCGGTGATCGGGGTTGCCTTTCACGGACCACCAGTCAACTTTTTTATTTAAACAAGAAAAGAGAATAGGCTATCCATACGTGTTCCCAGCTTGAAAGAAATGGTAGAATTTTCGTTCTCAATTTCAGCGGGAAATACAGAGACATTCCGTGGAGTGAACAATTTTTTAAACAGGTTCGAGGGTGAGGGAGACTATATATATAACAGGCAGCTGCTGTTCACGGGAAGCATTGCCGCGTGCTCGCTGGAGCAGTTTTTTGCTCCTCCACCGTCCCATGTGTGAATTCCAGCGCTCTCCGTTGCAGCACGACATCTTTTTCCTCACGCACCCAAACTCTCTGGCCGATTCTCGAATCTCCACTGTACCTTTGATATTCTTCGCTTTTCTCCTGTTATTCCTCCCACCTTGCCCGTGTGTTATCACGCAGTCACATACCGCGCCCGAGTGTACATAGCCTTCAATAATCTGCATACCATCGTACTGTACCTCACTTACTTTTGATCCTGCTCATCGCTTCTTTTCTGAGCTTGTGCTTTCTTTAAAGCACAATTTATAACCAAATATTTACTAATCGTGATTCACTTTACTTTGGTGCACACTTGCGGCGACTCGCTACCGACTCAATCTGGTTGTGCACATGTTTATGTGGGCCGTGTACGAATCGAGCCGCTGTAGAAGTATATTAAACGATACAACCTATGGCTCGAGTGGTGAATTTAGGGGTAAAAAAGAACAAAATCCGAGCCAGGATTTACATACAGTGCGAGGATCATGGAACCAGGAAATCAAGCCCACGTTGCGACGTAGCGCCAACTATGCATTACCTGCGACATCGCCGTTCCCTTTAGGACCAAAAGAACCATTCCTTGTCGACGAAGTACTTTTAGATCGCGAAGCGTCGCAGGATCTGGACCCGTGTTTGACTCTGTGAGCAGGCTAGCGGCCTTGATGGCACAATCCTCTGCGTTCCAACGGGTCTTCAGCACACGAAGAAAGAGGGAATAATCGATGCTGATATCGGCGAGACACCCGAGATCGATTCGACAGAGTTGCGGAGAGATCGCGGAGTTTCCAGTGGCGCTGGGAATGATCAAATTAGAAAGCAAATTATTGGCCCTCTCGGAGTCGTCGTCCGAGTTGTGGACTAGGATGGCGAGTTCGGTGATGGAGGGATATTTTTGGAGGACATCTGCGGCTTCATCAGCGGTAGGGAGCCCGTCGAACGAAAGCATTCGAAGAGTACAACCAGAACGCAACATGAACGCGCCGAAAATCAAATAAGAATCCCCTCTCCATCGACCACGAGCCCTATTTCTTGCAAAACAGGTGCTCTTAGGTAGTTCAAGATCTCCTCGTCTGATGCGAAGAGACGTTGGAGACACAAAAGATTAACGGTGATTTACATCGAACACAATAATGTACGATATATGTCGCACTCGCTGTTCATTGTCTCTAAATATCCTCCCGTGTCGACCCTGTTTAGCCATCTGGACTGTCGCCATCTAAATTTCGTCCTACTGGCAACTCTAAATTCCACTTTAATCCACAGAAAAACAGTTCGCTCACGGCTCAGCCATTAACATAAAGGTCAGGATCCCGCCGAGAACAGCCAGTCCCGGATAGTATTTCGACGCGGCCGTATGAATCGGTGTATCCGCAAAAGACGGCCAGAATTCCGATGGCGAGGGTGAAGATCATGAAGAGGGTAGCTTTGCCAAAATCTATTGCCATGAGTGCTTTGAGTTGGGAAACTGTTGAGTACCGGCAGGTATTTACGCTAAGTAAATGAGAATCATCGCAAGTGGGATAAAACAAATGGAAGGCACTGACCCGGGCTATGTAAATCCTGAACATCGAGCCGAATTCAAAAGATATACCCGCGATTGAGCAGCCTGATCGGTGCAGGTCTGCGCTGCGGTCATGGGAGGAAACCGACATGCAGTCATGGCAGGAGGTCGACGCCGCGGCGCTTCGTTCAAGTTCCTTGCCGTCCGGGATTATCTTGCATCAGTCAGCGAGCAGAGGACACGCAAAATATCCATTCCATCAAGGAATAACAGCCGCAGGCAGAGCTTCAGTCAGTGACACTGGTGACTTGTACCGACCCAAAATCGATCGTCGTCCGCCGTTCAGACCGGAACTTGAGCGAACCCCATCCGACCCACCAATTATCCGCCTCGTCCTCCGCGTCATACCCATACACCTCCTTCGCCTCCTGCCACTCGGGCGTCTCCTCCTGATCGTTGGCGGCCTTGAACGCCTCGATCCCGGCCGAGGTCTTCGCGCGCAGTCCATTATCCCGCGCTTCCTGGTCCTCCCCGTCGGGCATGCATATGTAGTACATGATATTCACTTCGGATTGGGTCGCCGCGGCGCAGCGCGGTTGCCGGATTTCCTGGAAGGCCCAGAGGAATTGGCCGATTTGGGCGCGGGTGTGTAGGTGGGAAAATAAGCGGGCGAGGACGGCGCCGTCTTCCACAGCCATCCCACCTTCTTGAAGGGAACCTGGCTGCGTACGTGCGTGAATCTCAGCTGTGTAACAAATAGCATGTGGGAGAGCGTACCGGAATGGGGTGTGCGGCACTTCCGATGAGCACCAGACGACCGCTCGCAGACACCCAGTCCTGTAGCGGCTCACACTTTATTACCGGATGTCGTCGGAGAGAGCCTAACAGCGGTAAAAGATTCTTGAGCCTGGCAAGATCGATATTGATTGAATCACGGGTAGTCTCGCGTCTCTGCACCCACCTCGGCTCAGTTCCACCTAAATTCTCTCGTATTCCGTCAAGAAGTGAGCATTCATCATCGCAAGGTCCGTAGGCAGAAATGGCGAACTCGTCGGCTCCCCCCTGTACGTGTGAACATGAGGAACAAAGAAAAATAGAAAAAGTTCGTGCGTACAATGGAGAACCCATAAACAGAACGTCCAGGTCTCATCCAGGTAAACAGAGTCCTCTGGGACGCGTATTAGTTTGAATAAGCCATGCTAATGTCTGACAGAACTCACATGCGGCTCATCGTACAGTCGTTTAGCATCGCGGTCGGAGAGAATATCGTCTTTTGGAATCGTAGCACTGCAGAATACGCCAGTCAGTCGGATGGTGTTGAATGCGGGATCTCCTACCTATACATCCACATTGATTGATGATCGGCCGGCTCGTCAATGTCTTCTTCTTGGAGCAGAATCTGACGGGTGAGACCTGCAATGCCATCCGCTCCAACAATTACGTCTACCTCCAGGACGTCGCCGGAATCCATAGTTATCGTCCCTTGTTCGGGGTCGATAGAAACGGCTGTTGTGCCCAGCCGAAACTCCACACCCTGCTTGATGGCCTCGTCGTATAACAGTCTCATCAAGTCGGAGAGCTGAAAGGAATCGTGAAATTGAATTGATGCGGAGGATGAAATGAGTTTACATGCGCGCAAAGATATTCCCCCCGCGTTTCCTCGAGGAGCTCCTGGTCCCAAATTTGCGATCCCAGAAGTTCGCCCGAATCGCCTTCGTACAAAGATGAGATATAAATTGCCGAGAAAATGTGAGACGCACCCCTCAGCAAGTGAAGCGCTTCGCATTTGACCGCTATTGCATGGAGCTCATCTTGTAAACCCCAGTGAAAGAGAATCTTGGTTAAATTAGGTGGCATTCTTACTCCACGCCCGGGCTTTGTATTTTCAAAATTCGATGCATGCGGCGCGATGACAGACGGCTGCTGACCTCTATATCGGCCATATCATGGTTCTTTTCTACCACGGTGACCCGGTGGCCAATCCTTCTCAGTGCGATGGCGCATGAAAGTCCTGCGACCCCTGCGCCGATCACAGAAAAATCGATTCGTATCGTTTCGTCTTCCAGAGTGAGATCATCTAAACGCTGGATTTCGACATAAGCAAAGGAAGACGAGCCACCGAGTTACTCACGCTTTCCAGAGACATTTTAAGGTGCACCAGCGACGGCCTGAAGAGCGAGGGGGATGTGCCGTTGTCAGTCCTCCCTCGTCTTTATAGTAAGACGGAGCTGGGCCCTGTAAGTCCCCGTAACTCCTAGGACATATATCTCTACCATGCTATCACCGGTTGTCAGTGGTCGGCGAGGATCCTTGATTATCCCTTTGGAGGCCAGGTCACGGCGCGCGGACAAAATTTTGACAACTTTGGGAGGGAAAAAAAACCAAAAGTGACCGGCATCCTGAGAAAACGCTTTTTGCAGTCTCAGAAAGCGTGGGAAAATAAAAACCGCGCGGACAAAAATGGGCGGATTCAAGTTTTTTTTTCCTAGCCTACAAGCGATAATCAAAGATCCTGGTCGACGCCGCGGAAGAAGCTTAAATTCGAAGCTGCCAGTGAGATTTTCACGGATGAATGCAGCCAGGATACGACTTCGATGGGTAAACCAGGAAGCACCGAATGTGGGTCCCTGGCTGTCCACTGTAGCGGCGATTAATGTGGATACATGAGTGCGGAACGGAGGATGTGTTACGTCCTCGTACACCCTGTCACACTCTTCGCTGTTTCCGGCATCTGAAAAGACAGATTCTGTGAAAAGACAGCCCCGATACAGTCGGCGAGGGATGTAGGCGATCTCAAGACAACATCTTGAACGGCGGCTAATTGTGGTTTCTCCGATAACGACGGAAGCGACCACCATGACGATCTCGCTTTTTGCCTCGGAAACCGCCCCGCTTCCTGCGAGTGGTGATGTACAAGACATCATGGTATGTGCCGGCAGTCGAGCCCCTCAAAATGTCAAGGTTCCGCTCTCGTACCGATTTCGGCCCCGTTCACCGCCTGTTGGTATAGGCATGCAAGCTGCACCAGTGGCGCAGCTCGAGCCCTGCTCGCTGCCCCATGTCTCGTTTCGTGTTCCTTGCCTCCCGACTCCCCCTTCAAGCCGGACTTGACAAGCGCCCGCAGGCTTGCTCGTCCCTGGGGCCCGCGTGAGATGACCGCTTGCTGCCTGCCGGGTCGTGGACTTTTTCGCTTAGCGTCGTAGCGGGATTTTCATCCGCGCATGGACCATCGAGTCTTGACAGAACTCGGATCTCTCGCCTGATCGGGATGATTGCGGCAGTGCTCGCTTCTTTCAAGTACTCGCTGCTTCAGCTTGTCGTGAGCAGTGCCGCCTAGCGGTTGATTGAGCGGAAATTAACGCCACCACCTGATTTGGACCCGGTTCCAATAGCTATGATCACTTAGGGTCGACGATGGCTCTCTATCTCTTTTTTTTTCCATGATAGTTTTTTACCCCCTGCATACACCATGAACAGAAATCAAATCTTCCAGGTCGCCTCTTGTGCTGCTTTTTGTTGGGTGTGATGAATCCGCCGGATCTCGCCTTTGTGTCACCATCACGATGTGCTCACGTCTCTCGGCCTTGGTCACATTTTCGTGCCGCCTCGAGTTTCTTGGCTCAGACTATTGGATATTTACTGACCCTTGCTTTCCGACATTTTCATTTCGTTTCATTCTTTACTCCTCGCTCCGGAAAGATACTTTTGTCACATCAGGATGTTCCGTTGATCGCAATGGATTGAGTCTCGCTTAAGACTGGCTGTCGGCTCTTGGCAGCGCGTGTTCTATTCTGGGATGCCTCCGTCGGCCCTTCGCTCACCGCTTCGCCAGATCGGTCCTCGCGTCGATCGTCGGCGCCGTGTTCGCCGTCATCTCCTCGGCGGCGAGTGCGGCAGCACACTCGGCCCATTTGCAATTCTCCCGCCTTGTCAATGACCCGCCATCACCAGTCTACCTGCTTGTTACCCTCTGTGCTCCTGCTGCCTGGAAGCGCCTTGAGCGCGCTGGTCTCCTGGCAACCATGGCAACTGCAGTGCATATCAGTAGCTCCCAGGTGGTAGCAGCAGCAGAGCAGGACATACTTATTTTTCCTACCAAGAACGGTGATACTGAGGAATGTACATTGTGAGCCTTCTCTCCTTGTTTGGTGCCTGAATCATCATCACAATTTTCACAGTACTGGAAAGACCCAGGAGCAGTTAAAGGGAATGTGCCGCGATTATAATCTTACCGTTAGCAGGAACAAAACACAACTCAAGAATTGGGATAGTTATTTTAAATATTCTGGCCAATGAATATTCAGCTCTGGCCATGGAGTCCTGGACCTTCTGGACAGCTCTCATATCACACTGCTTCATCAGGAAACCCCCCCTCAGATAATTTGAAATAATTTTGTGCAAACTATCTCAAATTATCGTCAATATCAAAGTTTGCTCAAATTACCTGAAATTATATTACCCAAACAAATTCTTGAGCAAATTTGAGCCAAATTTCAGTCAGTATACTGTGCTTGTTCTTTCATTTTCTTATGGAGACATTGAATAAAGAACAATGACAATTCATATTCTTTACTACACAACATATAGGAGAGGAACTAAAAGGTAGCGACGATCTGAAATTAACTCAGATCATTGAAGGACCAAGTCGAAACTATTGCACAAAGCCAAAGATGGAAAGGGATCCGAGGGAAGCATGGTGAAGTGTACTTGCAATCTTTTTTCCTTGAAACTTGGTCAATTTACAGGTATTACGCAAGCTTGATTGAGGGGGAAATGAGGGTGTAGGCAGATGGATATGAGTTCACGGTGGGAAACTTGACAGATTGCAGGCTTCATATGACCTGATTTAGAATGTCCAGCATGATGCTGTGGCAGACAAATACCTGGCCAGATATTCCCTTGCATCAGTGTACCTGGTGAGGTATGAGGCTTACAATCCACCAGCAGACTGTTGTAGAGTTACATTGTGTCTACAGCCCATCCATGTCTATGGTCATTTTGTGCCAATATACTTTGATCACCAACTTGAACGGCTGCTGAGGTTATGAGTCAAACCATCAAGATTCTTCAAGACAGTAGCTTGGCATGTGTAGAATTGTCCATTCTGAGTCCTGACTTGAATGTTGCAATTACTCTATATAATGAATCGGCAATTGGCAACATCTCACTGCTGCTCTGCAATTATCATAATCTTCTATCCTTTGGTTTATCATATGGTATGTTGGTAGGATAAAATTTTGTAGACTTCTTCAGGCAGCACAGATCCGTCGAAGTCATTTCAAATTCCGATGGTCCGTGCGGTCTTGCATGATATGGCATCAAACGGTTAATTATTTTGATTGTGTCTCTCTCTTCCTCCCCTTATCTCTGCTCTTTCCCCATCACCTCCATTGCTGCTCACCTGCTGCAACACTTTTACGAGTCCTAAAATTTTATTTTTAGACTCGTTCTTCTATTCTTGGAACAGCGCCAGAACGAGGAAAAACTGTGTCTATGACGTCTTTGAGCCCTGGGAGTCTGCCCCCCTCTTAAGGGAATAAATGTCATCCAATTCCCTTTCTCGGCGTAAAAGCCTGGGCGGTCCATTTGCTTCTTGTCATCGATATTGCTCATTACGCTCCCGGATTGCTTCCGGACGTAATGATGTTCCTATCTACCGATAGCAATCGCAAATCCTCCGCTCACTTTGGTTCTCATTGTCTATCTGTTTTTCCGGCTTT
Organism: Mycena epipterygia; assembly: GCA_029281465.1. Lineage (NCBI taxonomy): Eukaryota > Fungi > Basidiomycota > Agaricomycetes > Agaricales > Mycenaceae > Mycena > Mycena epipterygia. Next base: position 571,437 of record JARJCQ010000020.1, read on the forward strand.
TTATTTCATGGTTTTGGGTTGGTTTACATTATCCTGCGGGGTGAGTTTCTTTGAAGGTTGAGGGTAAGCTCAGAATCCTGTGCTATCGCCTGCTATCGGTAGACTGTATAGCCAGAAAGATTGTTGTCCCGCTTCCCCTCATAGGAACAACCTTCATCCTCTCCGGTGCCGATTTATTTGTCCTCCACTTCATCACCATCAACATTTGATTGCACACATAAACTCAGAAGCAGATTTTTTCCCCCGGTGGATTAAGCCATCTCACCTCCTACCCACCTGAGTGATGGACTGTTCAGGCAAGCTCAGCTTCCGCTATCTGTGCTTCGCTATCCGTGCATTGTGCACCAAGTTCATTCCGGACTCCGTTTCGCATCACCTAATATATCACGCCAAGCCTCAAGTCAACATGTGATTGCACAGATAAATCCGGAGGCAGTGAGATCTTGAGACCGAGACACTGTCGATTTCGCCGTTCGGAGCGTGATTCAAGCAGCAAAATGAGAAAAAAAGCGAGAGAGAAAAAGAGGGAATATTTGAGACCCACAGCAGCTTCGCACTTGGTACAGATAGTGCTCAAATCTGTAGTTTATTCAAACTGCTAGTCGCCAACAAAAAACCGTGATTCCGGCTTCCTCCTTTGGACCGGGGACAACCAATGGTATTCAAGATGGATTCGGCCGATCTTGCATGATTCGGTCAAATACTGTTACTTACGTCTTGCAAGTGCTTTGTGCTTCATCAGTTCCCTCACCACACCACGGTTCACATGTGGTTCATATGTATCTGATTCATATTTCCACAATATTCTGCATATGAAAGGCGAGAACGAATGGGATATGCGTATGGGGGATCATTTCCGGGAAATATTAATGAGTCGGGGATTATGTAATATCAAAGCGGCATGATCGGCAGCTTGCTGAGACCGCCGCCTCTCCTATCAGCAACGCCGGTTAAGCCCGCCCTCTTGTTTCTGTCTCTAAGGACAGATGCCGACGGATGGTAGGGCAGGTAGTCCCGCCCTCATAGGTGGCTTCGTTGTGAGTTAAATGTCCTTGCACAGTATGTCATGTGTTTCACAACGAAATGCATTGCAAAGTGACCATTGATTCTCAGCATATATTGGTATTGTTGTTAGCTAAAGTTCGCTCGCTTTCCTCATTTGCGACAGATCTTTCACTGCACCACCAACATGGGCATTAATCAACCTTTCAAACAATGCCGAGACTTTTGATGGTTTCGGTATCAATTCATGTTCAAAGCAAGGATTGGGAGGTACCGGAACTCTTCATGCACTATTCTGAAGCCTGACCAAATATTAATGGTGATACATACTAGTCAGTAAGCGGCCAACGGTCAGAGAAGGGACTTCAAAATCAAAGGGACGGGACAATTTCAAACTCCGATGAGGAGCCGTATGTGCCGCCGAATTTGATCCCGGATCATTTGCCGGGAATCTCATATACCATACTTTCACCGAAAGACTGCTCCGGCTACAGCAAAAATTCGGGCACAGATTCACTTTGCAGTCGTTCTGTACCCAAATTGGGTGGCTTTGATGCAGCATCAACCGCATCACACGTTTTGCATCACTGCGGCATCTGCGGCATCTGGCGCACGAACCACATGCACAGCGCTTCGTTGACGTGCAAAACCGCCAAAGGAAAGGTCGATGGTTGAGTTGCTTGATGACCTCGGTCCAAAGAAGAAATTGATGTTGAGAAAGGCTTTGAAACGGGTACGGCCCGTTTGGCATAGGGTAAATCATGTGGAGCGCAAGATTTTTTTTTGGAAATGACATTAGATTCTTTTTCACGATGACTTTTTGTTAAATTTTGGTGCTGTCTAGCCTGATCCTGACAGAGCCAAGGGGCGTGTGGGTAGCTGGAAAGCGCCTGCAGCGATCCAAGAGCGAAAATTTGGACCTTGGGAAGGAAAATTGGGATTTTTCAGGAAACCCTTGGTCGGATACAGGGTAAAACAACCATCCTAGGCCAAAATTCCTAGGGTAAATCAGCATCAAAGTTCAGAAAAAATCTGACCGCCCTCAAAGGTAGTGACCAGGGTCCTGTTGGATATCTAAGACACTTCTGGTCAGCAAGAAATGAACACTTGAAAAATGGAGGCAAGATGAGTCGGGAACGACTTGCTCGCTGTAAGGAATATGCCTGGGGTAGAACCAAGATCGAGGTTGAAAATGGTTTGATTCTCGGCTGTGCCCATGGTGGAATGCAAGCATGACGAAGATTTGTGACCAGTTTGAGTCTTGCCGACAAACTACTGGACCAGAAAAGAAATGACGTGAAATGCTGAAGATATTGGTTTCGCCATATCTTATGAGCCGTGGGGAGTTAAATTGTGTACTATTATATTATTCATATATTACATAGGAGCCCTTCATCTAAGCCACATTTCAGCAATTCTTCTGTTCCTAAGCTAAAAAAAAGTGTGGTTCAACATGCCTTTATTGCAGCCCAAACTAAACTAGCAAACACTGAGAATTCATTGTTACTCTGAAGCTCATCCAGTAATATGGCAACAAGAAAGGACTCGTATTGCCATGTGCACGCAGTGGCCCTAAGCCCAAGTACTGCTTGTTCCTCCTTGCCAATGCTCCAATAGTTCGTCGTCAAGCTCCAATGTCAAGATCTGTCTGAGTGAAATGACACTGTGACACTGCTTCAAGAAAATTCAAGCTTTGGCCCGAAAGTGTGAAGCCTGGAGATTTTGAGCTCTGGTCCTGGAGATAATCCACACACTACTTCAAAAAAATTCATACTTCGGCCTGAAGGTGTGAAGCTTGAAGATCTTCAGCAATATTCTATACACTGCTTTGAGCAAATTCAAGCTTTGGCCTGAAGGTGTGAAGCCTGAAGATCTTTGGCAATATTCTATACACTGCATCAAGCAAATTCATGCTTCGGCCTCAAGGTGGGAAGCCTGAGCCTGGAGATCTTTAGCTCTGTCCTGGAGATATTCCACACTGTGTTGAGAAAATTCAAGCTTTGGCCTGAAAGTGTGAAGCCTGAAGACCTTCAAGCGATATTCTACACACTGCCTTGAGCAAATTCAGGCTTCAGCCTGGAAATCTTTAGCTCTGGTCCTGGAGATATTCCACACACTACTTCAAGCAAATTTGAGCTTTGGCCTGAAAGTGTGAAGCCTGGAGATTTTTAGCTCTAGTCCTGAAGATATTCCACACACTGCTTTGAGAAAACTCAAGCTTCAGCCTGAAAGTGTGAAGCCTGAAGATCTACAGTGATATTCTGCACACTGCTTCAAACAAATTCATGCTTCAGCCTGAAGGTGTGAAGCCTGAAGATCTTCAGCGATATTCTACACACTGCTTTGAGCAAATTCAAGCTTTGGCCTGAAGATGTGAAGCCTGAAGATCTTCAGTAATACTCCACACTGCTTCAAACAAATTCATGCTTTGGTCTGAAGGTGTGAAACCTGAAGATCTTTAGCTCTGGTCCTGGAGATATTCCACACACTGGTTCAAGCAAATTCATGCTTCAGCCTGGAGTGTGAAGCCTGGAGATTTTCAGCTCCAGTCCTGGAGATATTCCACACACTGCTTGTAGCAAATTCATGAAGCTTGAAGATCTTCAGCTCTGGCTGCAGGATTTCGGAGCACCGCAGAGATATTCCACACACTGATTGGAGCAAATTGAACATCTCCAAGCTTCATGTAATGCATTGTCCTGCTAAAATCAAAGTCACCAGAGCTGCTCATTCACAGGAACATCTGTCCTATTCCTTTATCATATAATCAAGGAACCCAGTTCAAAATTTCTCAGAAGGCTCTTTGAAAATATCCTCGTAGTCATTGGGGCCTCTGATATGCACGGGTGAAGATAAAGATTAATGACGTCGAGGTCAGGGAAGTCTGATGGAATCTCCGCTGTGAGCTGCTTACAGCTGTTTTCAGAAAAGAATGCACTTTTTGATGTGGTGATGCACAATAGATTTTGCTTACCCTTGTTTGACCTCACATCTGTCTTCCACAGCTCCGCTCCACAAAATTGTATCCACCCACTCCACATGTCTACACAATTCAAGTCCCCATGGCCAGAGGCACCAAGAAAGATATTTCGGACGACACAAAGAAGCTTGTGGTCCACCTATACCACCGTTGCAGAAAACAAGCCGACATTGCATGCGACCTCAAAATCAGCCTTAGGTCGGTCAAGAACATCCTGAGGTGCTACCAGCTCGACATTGGAGCAGCCCGGATGGGCTGGTCAGGTCGTACAGGGGTCGCAGGCGTACAATAGCGGTGGCTAAGGACAAGCCGTGATGCTGCACGTGATCTACCTACTGCCAAACAGGACCACACACGTCCGAGGGAGGAGTGGCCCAAGGCCACTGCTCCATGTGCCCACCCCACTTGAAGCGTGGTCCCCTCGCTTCCCGGAACTCTCTTAACCTCCTCTAATCCACCCAAGAGCTCCCAGTGCTCGCCCCAGATCTGATAAAAGAGGATCACAATCCCAATTGAGAACACGACGCTGACGTCCACGGCGCGGATGCGGCGGTAGTGGAACCGGCGTTGTCGAGACGGGTTTGTTGCTTGATATACCCTGGGGATGTCGCCGTGTAATGATGGGATGAGTAGGGACTGGAATCGATTTTTCCTGAGCATGTGCGCGAGAGTTCCGTGAATGTGCAAGCCGCCGTTGAAGAGTACCAAAAGGATGAGGGGAACCGGTATGCAGAGCTGTGAAGTCGCGAGGGATGGGAGCAACCGGTGGTACGACGGTTTCTGCGGCCACGGTGAGCGGTTCCTTGGACAGAATGATCACCGCAGCAGCATCTGTCTGAGTATGTGCGGGGTGGTGAACTCACGAGTAACGGGCGGCAGCTGAGCCTTGCCCTGCACAAGTACGGTGTGTCGGCCCTCCACGATTCCCTCGCATCTTCCCTCTTCTTTTCCTGATAAAATCCCACTATCCCGACCGAGTTGCCATCCAACACGCCATCCGATGTTGAGTGCGAGCGAGAGGAGACCCTCCAGGGTACAGTCTGTTGGAATAATGCAAGCCGACACACTGCGACACGTATGCATACGTGGCTGTTGGGAAGCTGGCATGGAGATGCACAGCCGTGTTGCGACACGCACAGGTCCAGCTGGTCTGGAACCTTGTACCCTCATTGTTCTACGTCTTCTATTTGCGCTTGTAGTCTACATTGTTCTCGAGGTATAAAAGCCCTCGTATATCTTGGATAATTAATTAGAATCTTTCTTGGACCCCCCCACTTGTTTGGATATCACATTCTCACACAGTCGGCGTCATTTGCGGCAACAAAATCTTCCTCGTGCTCATCCAAGAGGTCCCTGTAATCGTCGAAGACCGATTGTGGAACAGGTGGAATGTCGGGAACAGATGGTGGAACCGAAATAAATGCTGCAGTGGGGAGTACGCACGTGGACCGTGCTTTGAGGTAGGTCGGCTGAGGATGGAGAGGGGAAATGGGACGTATGGTTGGGGATGGAGTCGAAATTGTCTTGTCCATGGTCGGCGGCAGCAGTTGTGGTAAACTCGCAGATGTCGCAGGCAAAGTTGGCGTGTTGTTGGCTGGGGGTGATGTCAAACCGGCGCTGGATGTCTCCAACTCACATCTTGTTGCCCGTCTCTCCTTCTGCTCTCTTTTTCTCTCATTTTCTTTCTGCCTCTTCTCCTCCTTCGTTCTCCCTGGAGCCTCCGTCTTTAAAGCCATCGGGGGCGTAGTTTTTGCCTTAGGAGGGGCCATAGCAGGGATTTCGAAACGTCGCATAATCGGTCAGAGCCGGGGGGAAAAAAAAAGGTCCGTCTGTTTCGGTCGTTTACGGTCTTTTATGCGGGGGGAAAGGCTGTGGGGCAGCCGTGGTGGGTTCGAATCGCGCTCCAATCACCATATGGAGCAGCCCGGATGGGCTGGTCAGGTCGTACGGGGGTCACAGGCGTACAATAGTGGTGGCTAAGGACAAGCCGTGATGCTGCACGTGATCTACCTACTGCCAAACAGGACCACATGCGTCCGAGGGAGGAGTGGCCCAAGGCCACTGCTCCAACATGCAAGGGGATCATGCACCACCCATACACCTTCGAGGTCGTCCACGCACTTGAGACTGGCCTTCAATTCGCGGTATTCCTTGGTACACTCGGGAGTCCTAATGGCAGGACCAAGAGGTATTCACTGTTAAAATTTGCCACACAGGGTCGGAAAAGTGCGTTAAGACCCTCTAGACCCCTACCTACCTATTAGCCGAGCCCCATTGGGTAATTTCCCACGCACTTCCCCCCCAAATCACATTTTTTGGCCGCAATGGGACCCTTATGAGGAGCGAATTTGCGGTGAAGCTCGGCATGCAAAGCAGATTCTGGCAATGTCCAACCTTATTTTGTCACCTTCTTGAGCTTCTCGACCTTCAAAAAAAATCAGAATTTTTTCAACTCTTCTAAAAGCATTTTTAGAGTAGTCTGAGCAAATTCCGAAAAGTGAAATAAGGGCTCTCGGAGGGTACCTACCCTATGAGGCTGTGTCTCGGGATCTTCCGGTGCATACCTCTTGGGCAGGACTGTTTGATCCCCCGGCTGATTTGTGCTTCTTGCCGGTAGTAGTGTGCGACGGAGCGTTGGGTGCCCACTGCGCAGTGTCCATGGCCGCGTTCTATGCATGTTTGAACCAAAATTAGCAGTGACACTCGAAGACAGAAGACGTACCATATTTTTGATCATACAGATCACCGTTCGTGTCTTTACACCGCTAAAATACATGGGAGCTGGCATTAGAGTCACACCACCGCGTATCGCTTCTGATGGAATAGGTGGAGATTTTGTGGAGCGGAGCTGCGGAAGACAGACGCGAGGTCAAACAAGGGTAAGCAAAATCTACCGTGCATCACCACATCAAAAAGTGTATTGTTTTCTGAAAACGGCTGTATATCGATGGGAGATGGCCGGATGCATTTCGTAGTGCACAGCCACGAAACGGATGGTCCGAGCTCCCGAACTCAATACGTTAATTTGCCGAACTACCGATCAAAATCTATTGCCATGAGTACTTTGAGTTGGAAAACTGTTGAGTACCGGCAGGCATTTATACGGTTCGTTTGAAGATCATTGTCATAAGACTCGAGGGGAAAGTACCACTGGCTCTCTGGATGCGAAAAAGCAGGAACTAGAACGCGGCATCTTCAAGGGCCGCCTCGGTCAGATTCCTTCTTCGGGAAGTACGGTGATCGCTCTGACTATGCGCTTACCGGTAATGAAATGGTAGGCATATTATTGCCGCTAAGTAGATGAGAATCATCGCAAGTGGGATAAAACGAATGGGAGGGACTGACCCGGGCTATGTAAATTCGACCTGAGCATCGAGCCGAATTCAAAAGATATACCCGCGATTAGGCAGCCTGATCGGTGCAGGGTTGCGCTGCGGTCATGGAGGAGGTCGAGGGCCGCGGCGCTTCGTTCAAGTTCCTTGCCTTCGGGGATTAAGACTATCTTGCATCAGTCAGCGAGCAGGGGACACGCAAAACATCTATTCCATCAAGGAATAACAGTCGCAGGCAGAGCTTCAGTCAGTGACACTGGTGACTTGTACCGACCCAAAATCGATCGTCGTCCGCCGTTCAGACCGGAACTTGAGCGAGCCCCATCCGACCCACCAATTATCTGCCTCGTCCTCCGCGTCATACCCATACACCTCCTTCGCCTCCTGCCACTCGGGCGTCTCCTCCTGATCGTCGGCCGCCTTGAACGCCTCGACCCCCGCCGCGGTCTTCGCGCGCAGTCCATTATCTCGCGCCTCCTGGTCCTCCCCGTCGGGCATGCATATGTAGTACATGATATTCACTTCGGATTGGGTCGCCGCGGCGCAGCGCGGTTGCCGGATTTCCTGGAAGGCCCAGAGGAATTGGCCGATTTGGGCGCGGGTGTGTAGGTGGGAGAATAAGCGGGCGAGGACGGCGCCGTCTTCCACAGCCATTCCGCCTTCTTGGAGGGAACCTGGCTGCGTACGTGCGTGAATCTCAGCTGTGCATCAAATAGCATGTGGTAGAATGTACCGGAATGGGGTGTGCAGCACTTCCGATGAGCAACAGACGGCCGCTCGCGGACACCCAGTCCTCCAAGGGTTCGCACTCTATCACTGGATGACGTCGGAGAGAGTATAACAGCGGTAAAAGATTCTTGAGCCTAGCAAGGTCAATATTGATTGAGTACAATGAGAGGACTCGCATCTCTGCACCCACCTCGGCTCAGTTCCCTCAAAATTCTCTCGTATTCCGTCAAGAAGTGAGCATTCATCCTCGCAAGGCCCGTAGGCAGAAATGGCGAACTCGTCGGCTCCCCCCTGTACGTGTGAACATGAGGAACAAAGAAAAATAGGAAAAAGTTCGTGCGTACAATGGAGAACCCATAAGCAGAACGTCCAGGTCTCATCCAGGTAAACAGAGTCCTCTGGGACGCGTATTAGTTTGAATAAGCCATTCTAATGTGTGACAGAACTCACATGTGGCTCATCGTACAGTCGTTTAGCATCTCGATCGGCGAGAATATCGTGTTTTGGGATCGTAGCACTGTAGAATACGCTAGTCAGTCGGGTGCTGTTGAATGCGGGATTTCTTACCTATACATCCACATTGATTGATGATCGGCCGGCTCGTCAATGTCTTCTTCTTGGAGCAGAATTTGACGCGTGAGACCGGCAATGCCATCCGCTCCAACAATTACGTCTACCTCCAGGACGTCGCCGGAATCCATAGTTATCGCCCCTTGTTCGGGGTCGATAGAAACGGCTGTTGTGCCCAGCCGAAACTCCACACCCTGCTTGATGGCCTCGTCGTATAAAATTCTCATCAAGTCGGAGAGCTGAAAGGCATCGTGAAATTGAATTGATGCGGAGGATGAAATGAGTTTACATGCGCGCAAAGATATTCACCCCGCGTTTCCTCGAGAAGCTCCTGGTCCCAAATTTGCGATCCCAACAGCTCGCCACTGTCTCCTTCGTACAAACATGAGGTATAAATTGGTGAGAAATGCGAGACGCACCTCTCAATAAGTGAAGCGCTTCGCATTTTACCGCTATTGCATGGAGCTCATCTTGTAAACCCCAGTGAAAGAGAATCTTGGTTAAATTAGGTGGCATTCTTACTCCACGCCCGGGCTTTATATTTTCAAAATTCAATGCATGCGGCGCGATGAGAGACAGGTGCTGACCTCTATGTCGGCCGGATTATCCATAGGGTCCTTTTCTATCACGGTGACCCGGTGGCCAACCCTTCGTAGTGCGACGGCGCACGAAAGTCCAGCGACGCCTGCGCCGATCACAGCGAAATCGATTCGGATCGATTCGTCTTTTAGCGTAATATCATCTAAACGCTGGATTTCGACATAAGCAAAGGAAGACGAGCCACCGAGTTACTCACGCTTTCCAGAGACATTTTAAGGTGCACCGGCGGTGGCCTAAGGAGCGAGGGGGATGTGCCGTCATCAGTCTTCCTCTTCTTTATAACAGGATGAATCTGGGCCCTGTAAGTACCCGTAACTCCTAGGACATATATCTCTACCACGCTATCACCGGTTGTCAGTGGTCGGCGCCGCGGAAGAAGCTTAAATTCGAAGCCGCCAGTGAGATTTTCACAGATGAATGCAGCCAAGCTGCGACTGCGATGGGTAAACAACCTCGCAGGAAGCGAATATCCGGTTGGGTGGGTCCCTGGCTTTCCACTGTAGCGGCGATCAATGTGGATATATGAGTGCGGGACGGAGGATGTGTCACGCCTCGCACATACATGCCGTGCCGGCTGCGGCGGCATCCGACTCCGAGCACCACCTCACACGCCCACATTCTTCTCAGAACTGTCTGCTTGCTAACAATGCTTCTGAAGGACAGCCCCGATACAGTCGGCGACAAATCTAGGATCTCAAGTGAACGGCGGCAAATTGTGGTTTCTCCGCGCCGGACTTCCCTTGGCTCGATGATGCGGCGATGACGGATACCACCCGTCGATTGTGTGCCAGCGTAGTGCCAGCAGGTGCCAGCGCGCCTGCGACTAATCCATAAGTCTTGCATGTGAAAAATCAAGGACATCACGATGGTAACACCAGGTAACCCGCGGACGTGCCGTAGGGTATCCAACACATGCCAAATATATACAGCTTTCGTCCCACAGTCAAACCACAAAATGGTGATCTCTGGCGAGTCGTATTGGCGTCAGCGTTACTCATTCCTCAACACGGCTGGATATCGGCTGCGTCCCAAGTTCAAGTCGGGGTTTAAATTTGTGGCTCCTACATCGACTGAGGACTCATCGCCCCTCTGGGCGATATAAACGCAGTTTACCATAATTTCAGAACGCATCATAGTCTTGTTAATTAAACTTTGTGATTGGGAGGACAGTCGTTCTCATAACTTCACTAAGTTTTAATCAATAGTGCAATGGTTTTCAAATGTCCACACGTTGTCCGTTTAGTCTCACAACATCAGTACGGGAAACGCACATTCGACAACAATTTCATAATATGTGGTTAAAGAGGTCCTAGAATCCGTAATGCACAAAAGGAACCCAGCGTTTGAAGGAAATGCCAGGTTCGTTTCGCAACTTGACAACAGCAACATGAAGCGCCTCCGCCGATTTTGTGACATCTGGGAGGATCGGTGGGTTGTGTGTTCGAGCACAATCTTTGAACAAATGGTCATAGAACGCGTCCGCGACCTGCGGGCCGTCAGCGTCGTTTATGTCCCTAGAATGGTGGTCAGCGATCTCCCAGAACCGTAGAAGTGTTGGACACTCACCACATCGTGGCCACTACTCCGCGGAAGCCGGCAAACAGCAGAGTTCCTGCGAGATGCATGGCTTCATCGGCCACCTCGTCGTCACCCCTCGCAGTCTCGCATGCATTTAGGAATGCTAGCGACATAGCTCCAGGTATCTCTTCGTTATCTGGTCTGCGCATAATTTCTGACACCCGGAGACGACCATCAGAGAGAATGAGACCGCTATCAAGCGGTTGCCGAAAATCTTGAATCCCGTGGCATGCGAAATGGACTATTGCGGATTGCCGGAGATTAACGAGGCTGGTTTGCACCGTGGCCTTGGTGGTTTCCCCGAGGACCGTGAGCAATTGCTTCGGTACCCTGGTCAGGATTTTCTTCAGCTCTTCACGCGCGCCTGGTAAATGCATGTAGTTCGGTGCATCCGGCTCGATGATGGCTGTCATTTTGAACGGGGTGTCAGTACGTGTTGGAGGGTCGAGCAGCGCAGTGACGGTGGTTGTATAGGACGAAATAACATAGTCTGATACGCAGTCGGTATCATGTTCCTCATATATCCCAGCGGCATGGATAGGAAGGAAGGCGAAAGGTCCAGTAGGGCACCACCACAGCCGGGGTGGATTGTTCGATTTCTTGAAAAGTATAAATCAAAATGTAACACAAGGAGGATTCAATTACTTGCCTCAAATTTCAGAGCGTCGAACACTGGTTTTACAACTTTCGTCCACAATTCAATCAAAAGCCACCGAAGGGTATCTTCTGTGCTCATATTTCCCCGGTCTTCTCGTTTGCCAATGAGTCGAGCTAACAGGTCCAAACTTGAATCTCCACCCTCGGAATCTGCCCCACGTCCGTGCCCGGAAAACATGTTTCTAATGTTGAGACGAGTGGGTGGAATCTCTGATGAAGGAGCGAATTGTATCTCCAAAGGTAGCTGCACATGTTGAACGGCATTGGATGATGTCACGATGAGGGCGGAGCTATTTGTCTCAGTGGCAGTGAGAACTACTATTGGTCTATGCACCGCAGCTTGTCGCAATTTTTCAATAGTTTTGGGTCGCATAAAGTGCTCAAAACCCGGCACCTGTTGGACCGATCTGATGACTTCCTCCCATTTCTGATTGAGGCGACGATAATGCACTCTTTCCGCTTCGATGGAAATAAGTTCGCGTTGATCAGGATTCTTTGTTTGAATCCTGGCACTGTCACGCAAAGATGCCCGTTCCAATTGGCTCGATAATTCGGTGAATTGGCCAGAGAGGTCCGGCCGAATAGTTGCTAGGTCATCGAGGGGTGTCCGCAGTTGGAGTGCTTGGGACCAAAATACCGAACGAGTGGCCTCCAGGAACTCCACAGCCCGATCATACTGACCTAGACCCACAGCACAGGTGGTAGCCTCCCGAGCAAGGCGGGAACTACCCAACTTGGGTAACATCTGTTGGCGGGATAGAAGATCCAGGTCGAGTGCTGCCAGCTGTGGAAGTAGCTCAATAATTGCACTATATGCCGCCAGGGAAGAGTCATGCTTATACGAGACTGCATTGCGGGCCCAGGAATGAGCGTGACGGAAGCGGGTAAGAGGTGAGGATGACGAGTATGTTGTGGCCTCTTCAAAGCAGGCAAAAGCCTTGTCAAGAGTATTCCTATCATGTGTACTGCGATACATACCAGCAAGGCAAGTACCGAGGTGCATTAATGTAGTGCTTCTGGCTGGATGTGGGGGTGCATCAAGTTCTAGGGCTTCTCCGTGAAGCTTAATAGCCTCTTCAACATCTGTTACATCCCCCTGCTCCTGAAACCTCGTCTGGATAGCAATTGCAAGAGAATTGAGAGAGGTTGAACGCTGTGGATCGGTTGATGGTCTGAGAGCCAGGGCCTGCCTGTGGAGTTCAATTGCCTCCCCGAGGTCTGCGGACTTTTTCTGCTGCTCAAATCTGTCTCGAACTGCAGTTCCCAGGTTGTCGAGAAACACAAAACAATCTGGATGATCAGGCTCACAAAGAGCCAGGGCTCCTCTGTAGAGTTCAATAGCTTCATCCAAATCTGATTGATTCCCAATGCTTCCAGCCTTCGCGTGCAAAGTAGAAGCCAGATTGTTGAGTGCACTGACATGTTCACAATGCCCTACTGCACGAAGATCCAGTGCCTCTCTGTGGAGATCAGTTGCCTCATCAAGGTCCTTTGAATCTCCCCACAAGGTAAACCTGTTGCTTAATGCATTTGCAAGATTGTTGAGGGAGGTGTCACGATCTGGATGGCCTTGTGGACGAAGCGCAAGGAATTCTCTGTGAAGTTCAATGGCTTCATCCATATCCTTTCGATCTCCTTTATCCTCAAACATCAGTTGGATAGCATTTGCCAGGTTGTTAATCCACATGGCACGATGTGGATCACTGGATGTATACAGGGTGAGGCCTTCTCTGAGCAGCAAAATTACTTCATCAATGTCTTTTGAGTTCCCTTGCCACTGGAACCTGGTTTTCATCAACATTGCCAGCTCATGGATATACATGCTGCGACTTGGATGTTGAGGTGTACACACATCTAATGCCTTGCGGTAAAGCTCAATGGCCTCATCAACATCCTTTACATTTCCTTGCTCTTTAAACCTTGCTAGGATCGCTTTTGCTAGATTAACCAGGGTCCTGCCTTGCTGTGGATGAGAGGCAACACAAAGAGCCACAGCCGCTCTGTGGAGTTTGATTGCTTCATCAAGGTCCTGTGCATCTCCCAGCTGCTCAAACCGTATTCGCAGTGAAGTTGCCAGATGGTGGAGAACAATGCCACGAGCTGCATTGGGAAGTAAAGAGAGAGCCTCTCTGTGGAGCTCAACAGCTTTGTTAATGTCCTTCGACTCCCCTCGCTGTGCAAACCTGATTGCCAGCGCATTTGCCATATTGTTAAGAGAACCAACATGATCTGGATGTGGTGGTTCATGAAGAGTTAAAGCCTCTTCATAGAGCTCAATCATCTCATCAAGGTCCTTTGGATCCCCTGACTGCTCAAACTGTATCTGGATGGAATTCCCTAGGTTATTGAGAGCCATACCACGCTTTGGATGAGGTGATAGGCAAATGGTCACCACCTCCCTGCGATGTTTGAGGGCTTCAACTAGGTCTATTGGATCCCCTTGTTGGTCAAACCTGGTTTGCATTGCAGTTCCCAGGTTAGTCAGAGTCATTCCACGATCTGGATGACCTGGAGGGTGAAGATTCAGAGCCTCTGTATAAAGTTCAATAGCCTCATCAAGGTCCTTTAGATCTCCATAGTGCTGAAACCTGGTTTGGACCACATTTCCCAAACTGTTCAGAGAGCTGCCACGATTTGGATGACCAAGTGGATGGAGGGCCAATAGCTCTCTACGTAGATGAATCACTTCATCAAGATCTTTTGAATCCCCCTGATAGTCAAACCTCCCTTCAACAGTATTGGCAAGATGGGTGAGGCAGATACCATGGTTCGGATCCAGGGGTGGGCAAAGTTTGTGTGCTTCACTAAAGAGTTCAATAGCTTTATTCAGGTCAATTAGATTCCCTTGGTGTGCAAATCTGGTCCTGAGTGCAAGTCCCAAGGCACAAAGAGTCACTGCACGCTGAGGATGAGGTGGGGTATAAAGATTCAATGCCTCTTGGTAGAGGTCTATCACAGTATCAAGGTCCTTTGGGTCCTGTCGATGTTGAAACCTGGTTTCTATTGCCTGGCCTAAAATGTTGAGGGATGCTGCACGTTTGGGATGATGTGGTGGATGAAGAATTAGAGCTTCTCTATGAAGATCAATGGAGCCATTGAGGTCCTTCATATTCCCTAGTGCCCGAAACTTTGCATGGATTGCAATGCCGATCTGGTTCAGGAATGTGCCAACATCTCCCTGATATGTTGTGCTGTTGTTTGAATCTGCCAGAATTTTGTATGCTGTTTTCACATATGCTGATTGATCTCCCTCCCCCTATTCAGATCAGCTATGCAGGAGTATGGACACAGTGATGACTAACAGCTTCAACAGCCATGGAATTTAAGTTGCTTGTAATGTCCATGAGACACAGATTCAGTACTGGTTGTGGGAGGTTGACTTCTCGCAGACAGTGAAAATGATGGGTGACCACTCGAAGCAGTGCATGAGAGCCCCAATTATATATGGCCGTATGCTCTTACTAAGCATCCACGTCATAAGCGGCGGAGCTTGGTGCTAAAAATGGTGTGATTGGAATCACACCGGGAGTGTCCGAATTGATATTGAGTGCGATATTGAACACGAAACTTAAAACCCACCTTTCAAATGAGCTGGGTTGAAATGAGAGCCGATAACAAATATGTCTTTGATTGATAAGGATTGGTGGGTATCGGTCTCATCTCGGGCTAGTTTATACGAAAGATGATATTTCGCCGGTGTAGCTATTATAATCCAAGAGTTCCATGTGGCAAGTCATTGGACATCCATAAATGTTCCGAATTGAAGTACTGAACAACTCCTGAAGCTGCTCATCAAACCCAACTGTTTTTTCTTCTTTTCTTAAAGAGATGGGTGCCGACCCATGCCCCAGATTCAACCCGCTTCCAGGTTAGTTTAGAACAGCATCAAATGAGTTTTGATCAGCCTAATTCTGATTAAGTTCTTTGTCTTCCTCGAGAATCAGTTGGAAACCATCAGAAGAAAAAACTACTGGTTCAGGTAACACTTCAATTATGAAATATAAAACTAAGAGAGTATAACATTGACAGAACACTACAAACACAGTATATTTTCAGTGACTGCCAGGCTACATCTGTGGAAGCCAAATATTTCCTCATCATGCTATACTCTTCAATGGTTTCCTCCATTGTATCCAGAATGTTGGACAACATTGAGGTAGGCAGGAGAAGAACAATGTCTTTAGGGAGGACATGGAATGGCACTTTGAACAACCTGTGACTGTAGTCTGTGGAAGGAGGGTCGAAAAAACATGAGCGTTGCATGTAAACAATTGACTATGATATGATGGTCAGAAGGGTAACCAAGGTGGCTGATTAATGCTGAAGTTTGGGGCATTAGATCTGGAATAATTTTCACGTAATATATAACATTTTCTATCCCTTTATATGTTCCAGTGCTTGGAAAGTGTCTGTGGCTACCAAATAAATGATGAAGGCATACTGTCGATCACACAATGGATCTGGATCATCCTCAACATGTTATCTTTGAACTTGATCGTCAGCCAATGGCTTCAGAGAAATCTGGAGTGAGCATAGTACCTAGTATTGACCTAGTAACAATCTGGGTGATGTGAGGCCAGCAGAAAGTTCAAATGTTGGGCATTGTGGTTCTTCGCCGGTCCTGCAACTTCACTGTGGCCTCAATTTTGCAAAATTGGGCTACTTCATAGCACTATCCAGATATGTTGCTTGAATCCACCCCCGTCCCAAGCCGAAGTAAAATGGTCGTTATCCGACTACTTATGCGGAAGCCAATAAAGTACCATCACAATGCGAAGCCCGGAAAAATCCGACGGGCCCCGCAATTCCTGGTACCGACTTATGGTCTACTGACAAGAATTCAAAAAAACTGATGGTGCGGAATGATCCGAGACCCATGGTCTTCCTGGCTTCTCAAAATCGTTAATTCAGAAAGTTTGATCGTGCGGATAGTTCCGAGATCCTCGGTCTAGGCCTTTCCCATTCTGGCGGCTCCAACTTGAACATTAATTGATAATTCCTCGTGCGGGTAGTTCCAAGGCCCACCGGTAGTCGCTGAATCATTAATTCAAAAAGTTTTCCGCATTTCTTCACCCATAATAAGTGCAGGGGTTGAACATCACAACCAGTGAATTGTACTCAATTGACGATATACTACTTAAAGTGAATCAGAACTTCCTTCACAAATCGAACACTTATAAATCATTGGCATTTGATATGACCTGGCATGTATTATTCTTAAACACCTAATTCCTATTTCCTGCTGCGAGCGAGCGAGGGGAGTCGGCCGACTCGGAGGCACGAGGCCGGGCGAGACTCGTGAGCAAGCTATCCGAGTCCTCCGGCTGGGTTTTGAAACGATAGAAGACGGCATATATAGATTGGGAAATAGGATGTGCAGGAAAAGAGCACTGTAGGATGCCCGGAGGGCCTTTTGAATCAATCAGCACCGGTTCTTTTTTTGCCATGCCGATGCCGATAGAGCCAAAAGCGGCACCCCAACCACTTGTGCGCTCCCCGGATGTCCAGTTCGTCGACGGAAAACTGGAGAGCTGAACGGATGCTCTTTCGGATGTATCATGGCATTTTGGATGCGCGTTTTATCATGACTTTCAGCCGCTCCCGTATTCGAGTCGATTCTGGGTAACCACGGAGTTCCCATTTGTTTCTTCATGACTTGGAAAGTTTCAAATTTCTGTTGTTTCCCCCATCCGTCCTTTTAGCACATGCATTCGGGACGCTCACTCCCGGTACGTTCCTTTACGTACCTCAAAATATATTTATCAAACGGTTCGCTTCTGGTCGGTCTCACGTCTCGCACTTATTCGTTTTGCGGGCCGTTCCCGATCAGTCGAACCAGGTATAAGAACGCGGCCTCAAACACCCGCCAAAAAACAATGCTCCACAAAATCTCAGTCGTTGTTCTTATCTCGCTCTCCTTCGTCAAAGCGCTCTTGAGTGGTCACCCACATGCTAGCCCTCATTCAAAACCCACCATCCCAATCCCACCCGTGGTGGAAACTGGGCCTGTAACGAATTGAAATGGAACTGCCTTGCCCCCCTTGAACACGACGTATTACTTTCAGCAGCTCGTCGACCATACCAATCCCTCTCTGGGAACATTCACTCAGAGGTACTGGCACACCTACGAGATGTACAAGCCAGGTAAACCGAAGCGTCGCGAATATACTCAGTCGGACTAACCACGTCGAAGGTGGACCCATCATATTATTCACCCCGGGCGAAGCCAATGCTGCTCGTGAGTTTGAGCTTTACTAAATTACATTACTGGAATTAATACTTCGGTAGCGTATTTCGGATACCTCACCAACCTCACTATAAACGGTCAAATCGCGCAACAGGAAAAGGGGGCGGTCGTTGTTTTGGAGCATCGGTATTATGGATTGAGGTGCGAGATCATTTACTCGACTTCGGTTCAAATTCTAACGACCTGCGAAGTAACCCCGTGCCGGACCTTAGCGTGCCGAACTTGAAATTTCACACAATACAACAAGTGAGATTTCAGGGCTTTCGAACCGTGTGTAACCCTCGT
This sequence comes from Mycena epipterygia, assembly GCA_029281465.1. Taxonomy (NCBI): domain Eukaryota; kingdom Fungi; phylum Basidiomycota; class Agaricomycetes; order Agaricales; family Mycenaceae; genus Mycena; species Mycena epipterygia. The sequence goes on from JARJCQ010000020.1 coordinate 589,417, forward strand.
ACCTCTAGGCTATAGACGACCTGGAGTATTTCACGAAACATGTCGTCCTCCCGATGCCTGGTGGAGACAAAGTCACCACAGCAACTACACCTTGGATATTAGTGGGAGGGAGTTACTCGGGTACTCCTTCCAGCCTATTCGTTGGCATAGCTTATACCCTAACTAGCTGGACAATGGTCAATAAACCCGGGCTCTTCGCTGCAGGATACGCATCGAGTGCAGTTGTGGAAGCCATCGTGGACTTTTGGCAGTATTACGAACCGATACGTATTTTCATGCCCGCGAATTGCTCCGCGGATGTCGAGCTCGTCATCGCCCATATCGACGAGGTACGTCTTTCACTTTCCACCGTGCCAAGGCAGTGATCTCTGAATGCCATTTTTAGGTGTTCACCGGGTCGAATGCCACTTCGGGCTGGGCAATATGTCGCATCTTGACGACGTTGCGGGCGCGCTCCGGATTAATAATTGGGATTGGCAGCAGTTGACGCTGTCCCAGGGTCCGGGCGGACAGTTCTTCAAGTTCTGTGATGCACTGGAGGTCAAGGATGGCGTAAATGCCCCAGTATCTGGATGGGGCCTTGACCACGCCCTCGATTCGTGGGCATCTTATTGGAACAGCACTTATTTCACCCTAGGTTAGTAGCTCCTCTCATAGATATCGAGTCCTAATTACCTCGTTGTCTCTCAGTTTGCGGTGATTCCGATGCGGAGTGAGTCGCTATTCCAGACCTAGTTATGATCTTTCTTGTGTTAATATAAAGCAGAACGTGCTTAGGCAGCTACAACACTTCTCAGACGCACTGGACTGACATCAGCCTGGACAATGCAGGACGTTCATGTGTGCAATTTTCAATTATCCACGCAGTGAATTTCTCTCACCCTGCACCTAGGGCACTGGATCGTGTCTGTTTACCCCAACTCTCTCGAATTTTATCTTCTTGTTGCTAACCTGTCGCTCGATATAGATGCAATGAAGTTGGGTGGCTCCAGGTACGAGATGGTTTGGTTGATTTTCCTGACGCTCAGTTGCCATTAGGACGCCCCTCCGCCCGATGTCCCCTCCCTGGTGACCCGGTTAATCCAATCGGCATATGATCTCGTGTGTTTGTTTGTTTCAACAGGGCCTTAAATTCTGACACGCATTTTAAGCGGAAATGCCAGCAAATGTTCCCGGCAGCCTTCCCTGAACCACCCAAGATTCAGGCGGTACAAACGAATCGCCTATACGCTGGGTGGAATGTCACGATATCCAACCTGTTCTTTGCCAACGGAGAACGTTCGTCTTCATCACGTGGCGTGGGCTTCCCTATCCAATGACGTTTTGACGCAGGTGATCCTTGGAGATACTCGACTGTTTCCGCTCCTGGTGTGACTCTTCAGAGTACACCGTCTCAGCCAATTGCCGTTGGGGAAGGATACCATTGCGCTGACCTCTGTCCTTCTCCTCCTCGAGTTCACGACGACTAATACTTATAGTTGATGACAGTGACGCAGGAAGGTTCGGCAAACCCGAGCGTTGCTGCTGTGCAAGCTTTAGGCCTGACATCGATCAAGAACTGGATCGCAGCCTATTTGTCCTTGTGTACATAGCCCCTAAAAACAACCGATCTCTTCTTTCGTACACCTGACGCTCCCCAACTGACTCGAGCTCATGTGTTCAGTATTATTATGATGTGCATGACCTATATGTGAACTTCTGCGCCTCTAAAACAAGGCAGATATATATACCACTGCATAGTGTAATTGTCCAAACATTGGGCAATGTTGGATACTGTACCGGCGTGTACTTATGGTAGCAACCGCCTGGCAGGCGTTACACTGACCAACTTTTAAAAGTTAGCAACCAGTTGCCTTATTAGGCATTGACCTTCCAAATAAGGCAATTTCCCGCCCTGCGGGGCCAAAAAATTGCCTAAAAGAGCTGCAAAAGTCGATTTTTTGGATGTTACGCATACAATTTAGGCAACTTTTTGGGCCCCTGTTATGTGTTACGTTGCTACCATACAAAGTATGTGTGTTTTGAAAGTCGGTCGCGAATGTGTATGTGTTTTGAAAGTTGATCGGCAATGTGTATGTATCGGAGTCACAATTCGGCAAATGAATGTAGTGGGAACTGAATCAGGCAAATAAATGTAGCGGAAATTCGGCGGTGTTCCAACACATACTTTTGCACTTTTTGAAGTCAAATATGTAGCGGAAAGTGGTATATTTCGTGATATATGTAGCGGATTATTAAAAGTGCACTTGGACCGCCATAGGAATGCGTCATAACCTATTTATATGCCAGGCATCCGCTCTGAAGAGTTATTCAATGAGAAAAGCGACATGGAGCTTGGGCGAGCGTTTTTGCATCAAGATTTAAACTCCGATGTTTATATAATAAGATTCTATCACGATCGGACCTCCGCGGTAAGCAACAGACTTCAACAAGCGAGGTAGGAGTTTCGAGTTAGCATCTGTCTAGGAGAGACTAGTATCCTCTTCCCTTCTACTTCAATCACGTCCCGATAGGTCGTTGATGACACAGATCCATCCACATCAGACTTTTGACATTTTTGTTGTGGCATTGTACAACGCCAAAAAACATTAAAAAACACGTGAAAATGCCGCAACACACAACACGACAATTTTTCTAAAAATTCCCACAACGCCGGAACAAGATCAGCTGATACCATCAGAAGGGCTGTTAACCACAACGGCTTTCGACCTCCCCAAGAACCTCCCATATCACCCGCATCACTGTGCTCACTTTCAGAAACCTCTATCGTCCACAACCCTCTGGCCAGTCTTGAAAATTTGGGAGGACAACGCCAAAACGCCGAAAAATACGTGCAACACCACAATCAAAATGTCAAAAGGCTGATGCATAAACTATAGGGAAGGCTGGTCAACGGATGCAGAGGGCTCAGATAACGATACGGACTCCTTCAGAAACTTCGGGCCACCATATATATAACGACACTTGACAGGTTAGCATTGTCCCCGGCTCTACGTTGACAGCTACCTACTCAACGGTAGGGGCGCCCACGGCATGCTGGTCCCCGATTATTCATTAATGAGAAGTATCCGAACAGTCACCGCCATCATCGTTAGAGGCGTCATCGACGTACAACTGGATACACACGGGGGGCAAAACCCACGGCAGGTGAAATCAAACTGCCGTTAGAGCAGGTGAACGGCAGTGATCTGGGCACCTACCTGGCAGAAGAGTTCAGAATACATTACTGTTCTCTGTAGCAATCATGCATCTGTTGACTGTGGGATCATTCATCTGTCAAAAGGTGGGATCGTAGTTACGGTCTTTGTTCCTCTTCTATCTACCACTGTGTCATCATGCTGGTGAATTGAATTTGCTCCGCCTGCCGCAGGAAGAATGGTCCAGCAAATGCCCAGTTTCAAATTCAACCCGGCAAGCTCATGAAAAGACTGAGGCCCAACAACAGCTTCAAAAAGACTACAATGACGGGGAGGAGACGTCGTGTTGATCTGCACACGGAGACCATTTGCGGCTGAAGGACAGCGGGTTGACCTTCTTTTCTTGAATGATTGACATGTTTGACATACCAGGAAAGTCTTGTATTAATACAAGGTAGTGGGTCAACAAGTACTCCATAATCGGAGCGTTCGCCGCATGCAAATCGCATGAATGTTCCCATGAATGTTCTTATTCCGTTTTAGGAAAGATCGGACATGTGATCGTGTTTGCAACAAAGACAAAAATTTTGGCCATCGCTGCGTAGGGTCTCATGGTCGAAAGACGGCCATAGTACAACAACACTGAATTAGTACTGCCATTGGTAGTGCCTTCATACTGCTCCACAACTGGGCTAACGGCAGTCTCAGCTTACCTGCCATGGGTTTTGCCCCCCGTGACAGCTGTCGAAATTCTGCACCCCACCCCTAATCAAACCTTGCCAGAGAATGATCAGATTCTTTGCAAAGGATCATGTCTTTCCCCCACCCTTCATCTCCAAGTGTGGATCATTAACAACAATCGACGGATATGAGCGCCACTCCAAAAATCATCCAACTCACAGGAGCCTAGCGTTTCAACTCCTGGGTCATCAAATCAGCAACCGCGCCTCTCCCCGTCAGCGTCGATGGTTCCTGCACTATAGCGCGAATCACCTAGTTTGCCATCAAATCAAATTCTGTTGCTGATAGTTGTATCCAAATATCACATCGTGAACCAGTTCCGTCTGTTCTTGCAGAAATCTGAAACGATTCCCTGCGATGAATCTTTCAGAAGGTACTCTCTGGAAAAGACTTAAGGTCGTCCCACCTCCGATATGATTTCTGTCTCATCGGTTTCTGTTTTCCGTAACAGATTCGACTGTAACGTCTGATCCATACATATCCTTCTCCATATTAAAAAATGTGGGTGAGCAACGTACATCTTATCACCATGGTTGAATCTGTGTCAATGGCACTGGGATATATCCCACCTTCATGCCATTGCCTGAAACGGATCTGGGTACTTTCCTAGGTGATTGGTTATTACAGGCTGCTGCGCAAATCGCTGTTTCGCGTCGTTAATGAGCCTTTGGAGATCCTGACTAGGTGATCATCTTAGCCGTTGCTATACCGTCAACTAATTTTGAACCATGTTATTAAAGTTGTGTCCGATTCTCGACCGGACCGCTTTATCTGGTGAGATTATCGCGCATCACGGTTGCCCACCAATGCAGGGAAACATGCATTTAAGAAGCCCGTCCGATCACTCTCAATCGTTTCCATGTTCCTCTTCCTTGGTTTCGCGGTCTCGCTGGCATTCTCTATACCCCATGTAGTCGCTCAGCAGACACCCTTGTCCTGGCGTGTGCGTTACGTTCATTGAATAACACTCTGAGACTGACTTCTCTAGAAACCTAATATTACCTCGTCGTTTCCGGACCGCGTCAGTATCGCCGGCGCCGCAATTGAAAAGGCCGTTGCCTTTATCGATAGCACTACTGCCCAATTCCCAGGTACATATTTCCATTTTCATTTTGGAGAAGTGCTCCGCTCATTTCTGCCGTTACAGGTGAATCATACGGAGTGGCAGGCACCTTTTACTCCCAGCTGGCAGAGTTTGACGCTGCGACCAACCAAACAAAGTATGGTGATACTTTGCAACAATATTTTCTGCTGGCGGAACAGCAACAGGGAGTCAATTTCTCAGGGGAATAGTAAGTGTGCGTCCATAGCTTTACATCACGAATATTCATCGATTATGTCTCAGTGTCAGAGAAATTTCCTTGTTGGCCGGTCGTTAGCTGAAAGTCATGTGCATAACAGATAAATGATGGTCTGTGAGTAATCTCATTTTGCCAACCATCGAACCCTTCCGTGGAGGTTGAAACAAATTGTAGAAATTATGGGCACGCCGCAATCATAGCATATACGACATACAAGAATCCGCTCTTTCTTGAATATGCCAAACAATCATGGTGGTGGGGGAGAATCTATACCATCTCACAGGATGAGTTGAACGTCGGTACCCTGGCGACCAAAGATTTCACCCTGCAAAAAACATGCCAAGGCAGTGAGTGAATTCTTCGATATCGTGCCCTATCTCATCAACTTCTGAAGTCACCATGGTCGGCGGCACATTCTATGTTAGTTCTACATTTAAACTGGATCTCGGAATTTATCCCCTCCGGTAGAATCAAGATCTTACGTCAACCGACATAGTGGGACTTGCCACCGGGTGAGCACCGAGCGTCGGAGAGAAGGCTTCCAACTACTGACAAACCTCACTTTCAGAAACTTCTTGGTGTACGCTCCTCTGATTTTTCCTTCGGTATCATTCACAAATGTAGTTCAGTCTCTCCGCTCTTTTGGCCGAAGCGACGTCTGAGGACATGTACTTGGAAGCTGCTCGAGATTCAGCAAATTTCATCCATGCTCATTTATACAGCGTCCAGAATGTTGTGTATGATGGGATACCTGCTGGTGCAAACGATTCCTGCGCACCCGCTAATCTTCGAGAGTCATACAATTCTGGTTTGGTGATCGAAGGACTGGCCATACTTTATTCCATAACGCAAAATGCTTCGATTCACGATTTGTAAGCCATGAACTGCTCTACAGAGTCCATCTTCCAATATTATCGCAGGGTTGGCGACATTCTGACTGCCGCGATTCCTAATACTGCCTGGCAAGGGGGCGATGGGATTGTCGCAACGGGAGGTACTTAATTCCGCCTTCCGTCGTTTATACAAGTTGACCGTCTCCACAGGGAATAAAATGGGAGACATGTTTATTGTCCGCGGTCTTTCCACGGCATACCTACGGAACGTTACTACCCCCGCACTGAAGTCCTACATCGAAGATTATCTCAGCGTTCAGGTAATTTTCAGTTATGTGTCAACGCTTTAACTTAAATTTTGTCCAAGTTCAACGCTGTAATTGATCTTTCAACCATAAACGGAAGCGACATTTACGGAGGGTCTTGGATCGGTCCGCCTTCTCCGGTTTTCTCCGGGTCAAATCAAACCAATGCACTTCAGGCTCTCATCAGCTCAATAAACCTTCGAAACCAAACATCAAATTCTTCTTCGATAGCTGGACCTATTCCCTCCTCAATCTCTTCAGCCAATCCTCCTCCTCCTCCTCCTCCTTCCCCAGGCGCCTCCGGCTTACCAACTTCGCCATCCAGATCTACGAGAACAGCCTCTTCCATTGCACCGGTTGTTGGAGGCACTCTTGGAGGCCTTGTGCTTTTGGTCGGAGTGGTCAGTTGCGTCGTTCTCTGGCGCAGGTCGCAGAACCGGCCAAGAAACGGGAAAGCGTTCATGGGCTTTAAGCGCACGATAGCACCCACAATCGACCCGTTCAACCTTCAGAGTAGCTCTCCGGATATGGACTTCCCACTTCAGGCAGGAAGGTTCCAGAAATCTCACGAACCTCCGTATTCCGCTGAGGGGCCTGTGGCGAGAAGTGCAGAATCAACGGGCGGGCAGATTACCCCTATGTCCCCGGAGATTCCCACAGAAGAGTTAGTCAGACTTCTATTTCAGCGGATGCACAGTGGTCATTTGGACGGCGGAGAGTCGCTCCCAGGCTATCCTGCGACGGTAAACACTCGCACAGGGAACGTGTAAACGTGGAGCTGTGATATGCCGCAGGGAAGGCTCATGGACGTATGATATCGTCAGGACAATTTATACTATTCACATTCGTTGATCAATTGAACCTTGTTGGTTTCAGTCAAATTTGAGTTGAAGACTTGGCACAGCTCTGCCACTGTGAAAATTACAAGCCCGCGTGAGTCCATATTCTGTATACCGCACCCAATGAATGAAACGACTAGAAGAAACAGTGACCTCTGAATTTTTGAAATGCAATTGCTATGTCTTGAACCGCGTCAGACCCGTTCACTCGGATCAATCCGGGTCGGCGAGTGTGGGTCCGGGTCCTGTACACGTCATCCTTTACTATTTTCTTTCTTCGACATGATCTGAGGCTAAGACTGATCTCCCTCCTCACACACGTCATGCTGCGATTTCAATTTAACTTGAGGTCTTTCTAATCACCACCGTTTTCGGCCAACGAGGATCTCCCCACGACGTACTTACATGCGACCCCACCATTTTCGAGGCCGGAGCTGTAATTCAATTCACATCATTAGCAAGGCACAAAAGTAGTGGGCTGGCCAGGACTGAGGTCCGACGCGCTGGAATACCATAAAGTGCATGCGAACAGTCCAGACCGATAACGTCTACGATCGGTCCAGGACCAGTGCCTGGCGACACCAACTTAGAGTCCGAGACACTCCGATGAGAAGCATCAAACAGCAAATGTATTCGGTATGTCTCTGAAATCATGGATGATTTTTTAACACGTTTCCATCTCGCAGAGTCGCAGAGCAGATGTCAATCTCTGGGCCGGTAATTTCCAGGAAGTTCGCCTTTTATGATCTTCTCATACACACACGCCAGTCCCTAGAATTTGATCGAAGGCTGGAACGTGCTGACGTGCAGACTAATGTGTGGCGCTGTGCTGTGGGATATGTGGGCCCATGTAGTCCCGCGGCGTTGATAACTGAGCAAGCACACACTCTCTTTCTCCTTCCCCACTACATGGATTTCGCGCCATCCCCGATATCACCCTCGAGACGCCGATTTTTCCCGAAAATGAAATCAAGCCATCCCCGCAAAACAGTCTGCTCAGCACTGTGGACCTTCCGGCCCTCGTATCGCCCCCGTCGATGGATGTCACGCTGGTCGAGTCGATATCGCCCACATCGTCTTCCAAAGGATAGTTCAAGTTACCCGGCAACCAGACGAGTTGGCTCGGCGTCTCCATCGACGCATCCGAAACCATCATCACCGCTGGCAGCTGTCTACCCATGGGGATCGTCGCACCAGTATTCAACACCGTAGTGGTGTCATTCGAGACTATCCAGGTTCATTGTTGCGCCACCGCTACAGCGTGCTTACTGCACGGATTCCAACAGAGAGTTCAGCACAACACACAAGAGTTGCAAAAAATTACGGCCAGCGTCTCCTCGCTTATGAAGCTGATCCTTGTGGAGGCCACTGCGCACGGAGAATCTCGGTTCGAGGCTGAATGTCGCGCTTTGAATGAGTGAGTGATGGATGCGTGCCTTACTTTTACTTATTGCTCCTTGGTGTCGCAGATATTTGGAAGACATCCTAAAGGGCCTCAAAGCACACGTCGCCAAGCGGGGAGCCGCTGGATGAGTCGCCAAATATGCTAGATCGCATAATATTCGGGATACGCTCGAGACGTATCGCCGGAAGATCAGCAACAAGCGGGCGGACATCACGGTGCGCCACAAATCCTGGCAATTAACTAATTTCTGATTCGATTCCCGTGTTTTTTCTGCAATGATGAATATACGAGACCAGATCGTCCGCGTTGACCGCGACGTCACTGGTGTGCAGTGCGCCGTGATGGATGTACAGCAAATGAATATACGAGACCAGATCGTCCGCGTTGACCGCGACGTGACTGGTGTGCAGTGCGCCGTGATGGATGTGCAGCAAAATATTTCGACTCTGCAGTCCCATTTCGCCATCCCCGTCCCGGTTACTGGATGGCTTGGTATCTCTACGGAGTACTCTAACGAGGTACACAGATCCAAGTACCACCACGACCATTTAAATCAATGACTCTCAGTTCAAACCATCCTGCGCGGTAGTGTTGCTGCGGCTCAGCTAAATTCGGCTTGATACCAGCGGGGAAAAAACCCTGCGCTTTCCTTCGGAACGAACATTAGTTATACTCATTTGGCACGTCAGTCACCGGTGTTCAGGCGACTCCGGAGTGCATTCTGATTTTATCAAGACCAAACCCCGGAGATTCTTCTCCCCCTTTTCACAAATTTCCCGAAACTATATATTTCTTCCTCGAGCCTTTGAGTGTCGACTCATCAGGACGCGTGTTCGTCCCCCGTATGTATCTCTCTGTAGATCCGTCGGGAAGGACGCGCCACGTTGTCGACCCGGCGTCGGGCCATTGGTACCTCGAGATCGTGCTCAAACTCCAGTTCCACTCAGAGTCCTGAAACGCCCACTACTATGAAGCCCTCCGCACCTTCAAGCTCGCGAGCGGAATTGTAGATTCCGCGGACGACGCCCGCACGGCGTTTGGATATCCGCCAGTGCCGCTGGTGTCCTGCGTGTTTGGAGATAATAAATGGAGTGGTACGTCGTTCTCCCTCTGAATAATGATATCACCGCTGAAGCTTCACTGTGTTTCAGCGGGGGATGCATCCCCTCACATGCTTTTTAACACTTAACTGGTACATCAAGAGAGCCTACGTGACGAGAGGGAGAAAAAAATCTTCTCTCCAAGTTTTCCTCGGATTCAAGCACCTAGGGAAAACTAACTGTATGATAGTGCTGTCACTTCTGGTTCTGCGCCACACATTTCCGCTTCCGTGCGCAGCAGCATTGCGAATGATTCAGAAAACTCATGTGCAACCCTATAAATGAAAACAGTTTCCCGGGTGCCGGACATTGCCGGTGATGGTGAAGTTGGGCGGAGTTCAAACATGTCATATTGAGTCAACATTGAGTTCTCTTGTTTCTCTGGGCATTTATCCTTGAATTTCCGACTGGATTGAAAGATGGAAATATAATATAAATCCCGAATGGGTCCTTGAAGCAAACCACGACCGTACATTAACGGTAGTATCAAATCCTTGGGGCACGGCGTTCATTCGGCTGGCCGGCTTACAAGTGTGCCGAACACCTTCCCTGTCAAATTTGACATGTTGTCAACCGAGTGTCCGTTACGTCCCATCACCTGTAAACCAATCTCTCTATTCCGAACCGTAAGTTGTGGGGTCACGCCGTCGGTGTTCGATTGGTAAGTAAGCACAGTACCGCCGCGCCGGCTGTAAACGGGTCCAAATATGCATGAGGCGCATGCGGGACAAGAGTGGAATTAAGTATGAGACGAGGCGGGAGAAGAATGAAATTACACATGAGACGCATGTGGGAGAAGAGTGAAATGAATCCAAACGGTCATATTCCTCAGTCAGCGTATTGGCGTTATGCAAGAATGATGAAGAAAATCGAGTAGTGCGACTCGCAGACCGGATGACATGTTCCCGTTTTTGCATACGCGCCTATTTTGGTGCGAGTTCCTGCGCCCGCTTTTGGTCCTAATACGTCGGAAGAAGCTAGTTGTACGGCAGTTCCTCTTATAAAGACCAAAGCGAACTGAGAACCTAGCCTCATCCTCGCGCACTCGAGATCTCCGTTGTAACCCATCTGTCCGGTCTCTATCAGCAATGTTTACATTCCAGCTGCTCTGCACGCTCTCTTCGATGGCGCTGCTTGTATCTGCCAGCCCCACCCCCGTTTATCACGAGGACTGCTGCGATACTGCGAAGGCAGTAATGAACTTGCCGAAGAACCAGACAGCCCTGGTCAGCCCCACGTCTGCGCCACTCTTCGTGATGCTCGCGGTGGGTATCCAGAACTATACGTGCACCAGCACAACTTCCACATTTGCGTAAGGCTCATGTCATAGGCTCCATCAAATCGATGCTCACGTACCTCCCCAGCTCGATCGGCGCGGTCGCTTCGTTGTTCGACATCTCGTGCCTCGACAGAAAACCGGAGTTCTCAACCATCCAGACCACCGCCTTCAAGCTCTGGGATAAGTCCTCCCGTAAAACTACCGCCACTTCGATCGGCAGCCGCGTCGATACTCCCAACCTGCTCGGGGTATATACATTTACCTTGTCTCCGTTTCGTGCCTCATGTAATGACCGACAGTTCCACTACTTCGTGGCCTCGGCTTCGGGTACGGGCCTCTCCCCCATATGGGATTTCAGGTCGACGGGTAAATTCTCAGGCAATTCTACCGCCTTCGTTATTGGTGCCAAGGTCGGCGATATCCTGGCCCCTACGCATTCCGCAACCAATATCGACTGGCTGGCTTTGAACAATGCGCAAGGCGCCCTCGCCTCCAAAATCTTCCGCATCGACACCGTCAGCGGACAGCCTCCCACATCTGTGAGACTTTCCCATCTTGTTGCTCGAACTCGGCCGGTAATTAATATTGTCTGCTCTTATTCCCAGTGCGTCCCCGGCTCTGCTCCCATTTCGGTCAAGTACACGGCGAAGTACTATCTGTACTAAAGGGGTGCAGCAGGAGTATTGTAAATTTGTAGAATAAGGACAAGGAGTACATAGCAGAGAAATAGATTCTGGCAGCAAATGTTCCCGGCAGCCTTCCCTGAACCACCCGTAATCCAGGCACCACAAACAAACAGTCTACACGCAGGGTGGAACGTCACGGTATCCAACCTGTTCTTTGTCAACGGAGAACGTTCGTCTTCAACACTTGACGCGGGCTTCCCTTTCAAATAACGCTTCGATGCAAGTGATCCCTGGAGGTACTCGACTGCTTCTGCGCCAGGTGCGGCCCCTCAGAGCACACTGTCTCAACCAATTGCCGTTGGGGAAGGGTAAGACTGCGCCGACCTCTGTCCTTTTCCTCCTCGATCTCACGACTACTAATACTCATAGTTGATGACAGTGACGCAGGGAGGTTCGGGAAATCTGAGCGTTGCTTGCCGTGCAAGCTAACACATGTAGATACCGGAATTAGAAGAAATGCTTGGCCTCACGCGAATCGAATCATTGCAAATGTTCAACTAGAAACCGTAAGTTGGGGGTACAGTATTTGACCGGGAAGCGAAACATTTAAGGCATTTCGTAAATTACGGCAGAATGTGCAGCTAGATTGGTGCAGATCTTGTGGTAAACATACAGCCAGGTATGTGCGCTACATGCCCACACAAAATTCCATGAGATTTGGTGTGATACCCATGGCGAACGGGCCAAGTCTTTCTGGAGCATCTATTTTGGGTGACTCACGTGGAAGCGAAACACGCCATAATCACTCGGCACACATTACTCTCAAGATTTGAACCTTCACAGCTGTCATATAACTGGTCTTAAACACCCCAGATACCATTCTGACATTGTTCACAGACTTTCTGGCCTTCCACATCTCGGAAACATTGTGCTGGAAAACCAGTCAAAATAGAGGGCCAAACAAAATTGTGCTGTGTCGGCGCAACATGAGGTTTTTGGCCAATTCCTGTTGCACGCCGAGCTTTCGTAGCCAGGAGAGTAACCTGACCGAAATTTGGCTCCATCAGAGCTCTTTAAGGTGGTCAACAGCGCGGTGTTTCGCTTCCACGTTGCGTTTTGCTTCCCGGTTAACTACTGTATTATCAAGTTCTATATAGATGATCACTATGATCTTCCATCAGTGCCTGAGTTCTAAACTACATGAAACAAGGACACAGCCAAGACACAGCAGACAGTACTGCGCGGAGGAGCATCTTACGTCCCTGTTCAGCAGTGTCTTCCTTTTCCACAGCCTGAAATTGCACGCCGCCGGGATTCACGAGAGTCCTCTGGATCGATGACGTTGGTACATTAAGCTCGACACACATCTGTGGATGCTTGGAAAATGCTAAGAACGCACAGGGACTACAGTTGGCAAATCGGTGTGGGCGCTTAACGGTACGCGACGATCAACAAGTATAGAACACCTCTGCATAGCAGATCTGTCACTCAGCCTATCACAGTCAGTTTATTCCTAGGTTTTAGAACCAGAAACGGAAGCAGTGGACTCGCGCCAAAATAAGCGTGTGAGCAAAAACGGGAAGATGGCATCCGGTCACGTTGTGTATACCGCCGGACTATAGTATCAAATTTATGTGAGTTCTGCGAGGCGCACTAATTTATTCTCTCCGTCATTGTTCCAACTCTGCCTGAGGAGTCGGCCTGCTTGAAGTCAGTCGAGAAAGAAAGATGTTGGCTCGCGTCGATGCCGCTCGAATTACTGTTGAAACTCACCCCGACATCACATTTTGAAGTGATACTCCCCGCTCGGTAGGGTGAGTGGGGAGCCTCTCCAAATCTCCCACACGAAGGTGCCGGGGCTGCTTGATGATCTCTTCCGATGAGAAGATGCTCACTTTCCATTTATAGCAACAAGTGCAGAAATTTGGCATATTGCAGAGAAATACACCGACCATCGGAAAACGGGGATGGCACACTCGTGAGTTCAGAAAACTCCACTTGCCGAGATGCAACAGTATGTGGATCAGAGTTCCAAGTTCGCCGTGGCCTTTCATGTGAACTACTCGCACTTAAGATCTGTCCACTTTAAAACAGTCCATCGTTTCACCCACGTCCTTCGAATCGTGGGTCAACCGGATTCAATAGCCCTGCGTCCATTTCGATGCCCATAGTTCAGTCATACTATTTGAGATCCCACAGCATTTTTCCTTATAAAAGATCAAAGCGAACTCAGAAGCCTCATCCTCTCGCACTCGAGATCTCCGTTCTTTTCACCCTTAACTCTTTGTGTCTGGTTTATATCAGCCATGTTTGCCTTGCAACTGCTCCGCGCGCTCTCTTCGATGGCGCTACTTGTATTTGGCAACCCCACCCCCGTTTATCACGAGGACTGCTGCGATACCGCGAAGGCAGTAATGAACTTGCCGAAGAACCAGACAGCCCTGGTCAGCCCCACGTCTGCGCCGCTCTTCGTGATGCTCGGTGTGGGTATCCAGAATTATACATGCACCAGCACAACCTCCACATTTGCGTAAGGCTCAACTGTTATTGTACTCACCATATCGATGCTCACGCACCTCCTCAGCTCGATCGGCGCGGTCGCTTCGTTGTTCGACATCTCGTGCCTCGACAAAAAATCGGAGTTCTCAACCATCCAGACCACCGCCTTCAATATCTGGGAGAAATCCTCTCCTAAAACTGCCGCCACTTCGATCGGCAGCCGCGTCGATGCTTCAAAACTGCTTGGGGTATGTACATTTATCTGGTCTCTCCGGCTTGTCTCATTGCGAAATCGACAGTTCCACTACTTCGTGACCTCGCCTTCTGGCACGGGCATCTCCCCCATATGGGACTTTAGGTCGACGGGTAAATTCGCAGGTAATTCCACCGCCTTCGTGATTGGGGCAAAGGTCGGCGACATTGTCGCCCCCGCGAACCCCGCAACCAATATCGACTGGCTGGCTTTGAACAATGCTGAAGGCGCCCTTGCCTCCAAAATCTTCCGCATCGACACCGTCAGCGGACAGCCCCCCACATCGGTAAATTTACCTCATGATCGCACTCGGTCGATGGTTATTCAATATTATCTGCTCTTATTTCCAGTGCGTTCCCGGCTCAGCTCCCATCGAGGTCAAGTACACGGCGAAGTACTATCTGTACTAAAGGTCCAGAATGGACGTTTGAGCCTGAACTCGAACTGGTTCGGATTAATTTACGCAAAGATGTACTTTCTCTCGATGGTTGAAAAATAGCATGTCTTCGAGCATTCCTCGTCTGTGAACTGAGAACCGTTATTTTTTCAGGTAGCTGCCGATTTTGTGGATCTTGAAAATGAGTATTGTAAATTTGTAGAGTAAGGACAAGGAGTATGTATAGCAGAGAAAAAAATGAATCTTCAGAATAGAATCCATCAGAGCTGTCGCGGCAAACGCATTTTCATCCTTTGGCAATTGAATCGAACATGAATTAAAGAAAATCACATCAGTATCGGATATGAAACGACGACAATATTCAGCGGTCCAAGTTACGGCGCTTGGAGAAGCTCCGCCCAGGGGTGGAGCCCGAGCAGACTAGGTAGGACGTCCCACAGGATCCTCCTCTGCGCAGTAAAATCTCCCGCCCATTTTCAACGCAGGATTTGCACAGCCCGACGTCCTTCCAGTCAAATCTGTCGGGGAAGACATCACCGAACCCTATATCTTTTTTTTGAATGCCGGTCCCCTTTGTGTGAGCTCAGGCAAGACGAGCTTGCGAGTCGGCCTTAGTGGTAGACAAGGTAGACGGTCGCCCCGGAGAAGCGTCCTGTCGGCCCGGGTCAATGTGTCACCCCGTGACACATTCCTTTCTGCTCGCGACACTCACCACCTCCGACGCTGCTGAGCTCGCCTCGCAGATTTTTCGGCCTGAGACGTGCTCTTACGCTTCTGCAGTATGCTGGCCATCCTTGGACAAGATTCCAGCACGCTCCAGATACATTTGAGCTGGAATCTTGCAGCAGCTCTCGTCTTTCTGCCGACAACTCAGCTTGAGTTTTGCGACTTTGTCAAGTCTCGACCCGATATGTTGGTGCCTGAGTCTCAAGCTAAGTTGCTTCCTTTATCTCTATGTTTTTTCCTTCAAACACTTCGGGTGGTTCCCGAAGTGTTATTTTTTCTATCGAATGTGTGCCATTACTGCGGTATACATTAGACCTCTGCAACCACGAGGTCGTTCGACGCCATCCCATCCCTTTCCATCATTCTTTCATCTTCTGCTGGGTGCGATGCACCGGATTTCGCTTTAAGTCAGAGATTGTCCGGAACGGTCTGTTTGGGCAGGCACCTCTTGTGGTCTCCGGCAGACCGGGGCAGCTGCCAAGGGCCTCCATGGGTTTTATCCTTCATATATAAGGGCCCTTTGGAGCTACGCCTTGGAGCTGTTTTACGCGTCATTATACGCACTGTCTGGCCTCCTGCCTGCTTTTACTCGGGCGTCCCCTTGATGCTTAACCTCCCTTATTTGCGAAGTCGTTCAGCTTGGTCCTGGACCCCTGGGGATGGGACAGTGCTTGCCTCCGCCTCTCATTGCTTTCATTCCGTCCATTATTATTTCCATCCGTACAGCTCCTGTTTGGGGTTTCGGTCGTTTGAGATTCGCCCTTCAGCGAGCCTTTGGCTCTTTGGAGCTGTGCTCCTGGGTGGTGTTCTCGGGCTTCATCTCATCTCTCCCGAAGCCCCGGGAATGCCATTGCGTACTGAAATTGACATCCTCTCGTTCCAGAACCGTCATCAAGACTTCCGCCTTTCTTCCGTTCCGAGCTGTCTCTCTCGCACATCCCGTGCTGCCGAGAGAGCCCTCCGTTCTGGACCGAGACGCGAAGCGGATCCGATGGATCCTTCGCGGGATGTCGATTTCATCGACAAACCCTTGATTCTCATAATTTTTGCATTCCCGTCACCTTCGCTCTGACATCTTGTTATTATCCTCCCTTCTCATCTCATTTATCATTCATTCTTACATATCTCGATTCTCACGACGGCGACTAGTCTACCTTGTCTATTATTAAGTACTCGTATCTTAAGCAGATGTGGTGATTTCATTTGCACATGTTTGTTCTTCCGAATCGTTTGTGCACAATCGATTTAATTTTATCTTGGGCAGCTGACCCATTGCATCAAGTATTAGCCTCGGTCCAGGAAACTGGACACTCCACTTGGGTATTTTCGACCTCTCCAATCAGCCGCGCAACTTCCTTTTCACCAACTGATGTCACCCATCTACGCCGGAGCGAAGCGAAGGCACGTCTTGTGTAGTATAAGCTCACTCTGGATTTTTCCCGAGGCGACTGGCCACCGATTGACCTCAAGAAAATAAAATACTTGCAGGACGATCCAAAATTATCGTACAGAGGTGGGTGATCAGTAAGCATTCATGTGGTGGGAACAACATATAAATGTACCACCACAAGCCACACACGCTTCTCAAGCACTGGAATGCGCATAAAGCGACAGAAAACGTTATACGTAAATTATTCAAGATCTAATACCTCAAAACTTCAACGTTAATTAGTCTCTGCGTCTCCCAATTTGCGTGTAGTCTCCTTGAGCGTGTAGCTCTCGTCTACCGTCGTATTCATCGGCACATCCGCCATAAGGAAGCTAAACAGCAGTCCCAGGCCCGCAATCCCGATCATCGTCTGCCAAATGACCGCCATGCTGTCGGCAAATGCCGCCTGCACCTGCTTGCGCAGCGGCTCCTCCAACTGGCGGATGACCGGGATCGCAGCGTACGCGATCTCGAACCCGGGCGGGAACTGCGCGACGAACGCAGCGGGGAGCTTCTTCTCCAGCGTGTTCTGCGAATCGTGGATCAGCAAGAACTTGAGGGGAGAGGCGCGGTTGGTATGTACCTGCAATATAGTACTGGAGATCGTAAGTCCCCACGTCTGGAGGGCGGTCAGCTAGCACTTGAGGAAGAATATTCGACAAACGCACCTGCGAGAATGACCGAGTAAACGTGAACAGCGCGAGCGCGCTCGCAGCACGGGTATTGGGCAGGGGCGCCAGCAGCGGGAACAGTGGGGCAGAGAACTATTGGGCCGCAATGAGAGTTGGGTTGGATACAGTAAAATAAAGATACGTACGATCAGCCCAACGCCAATCGCTCCGATAACTTGGTAGCCAACCCACTTCCCAACGGGGCTGTCTTCTCGGAGAGTGCTAACGAGTCCATATCCGATGATGGTGACCGCCCACCCAATCCAGTTTACAAGGCGATACTTTTTCAGTGCAGCGATTGTAAGGCCCGCCAGCAACGCAAACGGTGTGGTAATGAGCGAGCCAGGGAGGAAGTCCACCGCGGATCTGATTGGTGACGCCCCGAAGCAGGCTTGGAAGAAAACTAGGGGTGAGAGTTAATATTTAATGAGGTACCAGGTAATGCCGCAAGGATATTCACCGGGGAGATAATATATCATAGCTGAAATGAATGTCAGGAAACGAACTATCAAGTAAGATGAGGGAACGACCTACAGATGCTTGTGATTCCATGAGCGGCGGTAGTGAGTAGTCTGTCGAACGGCGTTTATCTCGGAAGGAAGCGAACATAGCAAGAAATACTTGCCCGCTGAGTGATGTGCGGTTGCTCACGACATCGAGAGGAATCGTCGGCCGAATAGGTATCTTGGCCTCATACACGACGAAAACCACAAGAAGCGACAGTCCTATTAACAAAGGGGCAAGGACTTCGACGGAGGCCCAGGGATATCGGATGCCTCCCCATGTCAGGCCGATGATGGAGAGTCCGGTTCCTACGATGACAATTCCGTTTCCTCTTTTTATAAGGTCGGCATTCAAGGTATGATTCAATTAGAATAGCACGGGACTTACACCCAGTCAACTTTGGACAGCTTATCACGTACAGAACCTTCTGGACGATTGACCGATAAGAACACAACGACGAGGGAAAACGCGATTGCGGCGAGTGGCAAGTTCAGATCTGCAAGGTAATCGTTTTAGTCCTTGCAAGAGAAGCATGAAGGAAGTTGCTCACAAAACAGCCAGCGCCATGATTTACTGCTATGGGAGGACAACGCTCCGCCCTACGATGTAAAGTTAGCAGAAGACAACGCGACGCGAGAGAGAACTCCTACAATCGGCGGTCCCGTAAACTGCGGCAAGCAAATCAATGAGATGTGAGTGATAATAGGGAGGTGAAAGCTCTTACGGATGCTAGACACCAGACCATAGCGAGGAGACCTTGGTACAATCCACGCTCTGAAAGAGGGACTAGATCTGCTGTGATAATCTCCGTCAGGGTGAGTATTCCGCCGCCGCCGATGCCTGTAGTCGCGGTTAATGAGGGCTGGATGTGTGACACAAGAGACTTTACCTTGGACCCCTGAAGTAAGATTTTGTTCAGATCGTTGGAAGAAGTATACGAGAAACCAGGCTTACCGCGGGCGGCAATCATCATGCCCTGCAACAAAGAGGAAAGACGTAGTGAGAAAAATAAATCACTAAGATGAATTGACCAACGAACCATGTTTTGTGAAGCCCCGGCCAATGCGCTGCCTATGGCAAATAACGTTATGCTCACGAGAATGACGGGTTTCCTGCATAGCAAGGAATAAGTGCCGACACAACCAGTAGGAGAATCAATAAAACCGTCCGAATACATCCGCGAGATTTCCGCTCAAGGGGATGAAAGCCGTACTTGACAGTGCATACGCTGAGCCAACCTACAAATAGAACGTTGAATACCACGATATATTTAAATGGGACGAGACACATACCCAGATGTAGTCGCCTTTGGTATCTTTTAAAGCGTTTGCGATGGTAGGCAGAGCGGTCCCAACGGCGGTCAGGTCAAGGGCGCTCAGAAAAACGGCCACCATGATCGCCGCAAATGACAACCAGAAGGCACGAGTTTTAGGCCTGGATTTCGCCGTCTCTTCATGGTGGGAGAGGGCTCCGGAGGAGGCCTGATTCTTTTCCAAGTTCAGACTTAGCGTCTGATGATCGTTGGTCGTCATTGTAGGAGGAGATGAATAGAAGTTGAGCTGCAGTTACCGAGACATTTGGCACGCTCACTGCAGCATATTAACCAGCTCCTGCTTTCCGTCTTTCCGTCTTTCCGTGGCTTTGTCAGCCATCCGACAGAAATCCCGAGAAGGCGCTGGTACCCGGGTCCCAGATCAGGGTGTATTGGAGGAACAATCCCCATATCAGGCGGCCACGTCACTTGGTTCTCGAAGTTGTTAACGCGGCCTTCGACGGCGCACGCAATCCTTAGGCGCCAGTTCGCGTCGCCCGCCCGGTCGTGTATTTATCTCGACGATCCGTGTCGCCATCGCTGCATTTTGCACCCTCCAGCCAGAGAAAAAAAAATTAGTCGTGGAATTTCCAGATGGTCTCTACATCCTCATTGGATCCCCACCGTGGACAGAATAATGATGCGTGGCACGCCCGGCGAAGACCGACTGTAGGAAGCGCGCGGGTGGCACCTCGGACGAGTTTTGTAATGCTCTTCGGGCTCATAATCTAAGCCCGACGCAGGTCACGATTGTGATGCCGACTGTCGCGAACTATATGAATGCGAATCTTTTGAATGAGAATGAAACAAATGCCTCCGAGCTCAAGGGAGGGCTGACGCGGAGTGATTTTTAGCTTGGAGGACAAAACACTAAAAACGAGACTTGGAACCGGCGGCGCACGGAATCTACTTCAAGAGTAAGGACAGCTGCGAGATTCTAGTTGATGGCCTGACCTATCGCGGGCAAGCCTGGATGGGCTACAGTCTTCCACTGGTGCGTGGAGCGAGCGTGGAACAAGCGTGAAGAGGGACGAGAGCTGAGTGTTAGGATCGGACGCGGCAGCCAGACTGATGGCGATGATGACCGGTGAATCTCCGCTAGGCTCGTCTAGCTCTCTTGAATTGCGCCTTCCTTCGACTGTGATGCCATTCTCTCCTGGAGTCCTCTCGAATCATCCCTAGGATGACGAAACCTATACGGAAGCCCCCGCATCCAAAAATAACTCGTCTTGAAAGCGAACCCTGAAGTCAACTACTAATCGAGTGGCCGGCGGCTTCTGCACTATGGGAGAGCGATGGAACCTCGAATATTCCACTATTTGCTATGGTCTTATGTGGGAAAATGTGCTCTCCAGTCGTGGTTGATAGGTGACGCAACGCGAATCACGACGGGTTCGAGAAATTTAGGTGGAATGAAACTCTTGATATCCTAATCATTAGACGCAGTATCATTGAAATCAGTTTTACAGGTGTATATGAAAGCCTGCAATATCCGATTTCAGTAGTCGTCGTTTCCGAGAATCCGGCTCTTTAACACGTCTTGGGATATTGCAACGCCCGCTTGATGGTAGACTTCAACTTGTCACCATCAATTTCGTACACATAGTCCACCTTCTGTAACGTCTGAAAACGTGGCTTCAGGGCTTCTTGGTAGCCAATAATGTTACCGTAGAAAGGACTCGCGTACGCAGTGTCGACATCCAAGTAAACTACATATCTTCTGATCAGTTGCATGTTCAATATCCGTAATTCGCACTTACACGATGTCGAATTAATCACGTTGCAGGGATCCAACACGGAGAACATGGCAATCTCGTCCCAGAATGGGAAAATCGTGCCGTAATACTCGTGGAAGAGCTTCGTATAGGGGGTCTCGACTTCGTACACTTCATTCAAGTACTCTTGCGTCGGGAAGACTTGGTTTGCAGCGTTACCCACAATGGCTATATCTAGTTAGCAATGTCTTCGAAGTCGATCTTGACCGCACTCACTGATTTTTGGAAAGCCAGCTGTCAGAGCAATTTTTGCAGCCTCAGGGTCAATCTTCAAGTTGATCTGTTTCCTTCGAGTCAGTACCAACAGTCGGGCCACGATGCCACACTCACGTCAGAATTGATATCGGCCTGAAGCACCGATCCAGATGTCGTCAACAGGTTCACGTCCAAATAGCCGCCCATAATGACCAGCCCCTTGGCCAACGACGCGAACTGCGGGTCCAAACGGATAGCGAGGGCAACGTTCGTCAAGGCGCCTCCGCTGTAAATCATCACTTCGCCGGGATACTTGCGAACCTGCTCTACCATCCACACTGCCGCACTGACGTTGCTCGCCAGGGTTCCGTTAGGGAAACCCTCGATGAACGCCGCCTTGACGACTCGCGAAGGATCTCCAGACGTCGGGTCATTCCCCAATGCTTCGGCGGTGGTGTTCTCCGGCGCAAAGGCTCCTTGCTGTACATACAACAAGTGTGAGAGAAACTTCTCTGGGGTGACGTATGGCAAACTCCTGGCAAAGATACTCACCCAAACCAAGTCACCGTGCAGATCCTCCCACGAGTGGAACAGCTCAGGCGTCAGGGTAAGCGGATAGTCGGATCCCTTGTACATCGGAATACAAGAGGCCAAGTTGCCGACCTCGAGCGTGGCGAGCCCGTGCAAACTGGCCTGAAGAGCCCATGTGTTGGCAGTATCTCCGACTAGACCGAGGATGTCCCAGCCCGCGTCGAGAGCGAGCAGGAAAGGGATGAAACCCGCTGAACTCCAGTCATTATCGAGGATGATTTTGGGTGCTGCGGGGACAGCTGTTGTCAGGGCGAGCAGGGCGGTGACGGCTTGCATCATGTATCTAGCTCGGAGAGGGAGGATGTAAATCCAACCCGATATGAGTTACCTTTTATACTGCTTCCCGGTCCGATGTGGAATCCGAGTATCCCTGTGACAGACTAGCAATTAATCCCTCGTAGATGAAATCTCGATTCGTGACGAAGGTTAACGGCTGAACTAGAAGGTCGAGTCCTCGATTAAGCAGAGAAGCCCAAATAGCTTCACGTCACTGTTCATCGGTGGAGTGATTAAACTATAGGGGGTATAGATAGACAGGTAAGCCAAAGGTAAGTGGTGTAAGTGCGAGTAAGCACGTACTCATGGACTCGGAGTGCAAATAGGTGCTAGCATGGTTTTAGATCCATCCTCCTCGTTGGCTGGCAGTAGTCCACCCGTGAAGAGTGTTCCTCCGGGAGGCCCCCGCACTCAACCTCCGCACCGCGGGATAGATCGCGACCAATCGCCGGACGCACGAGATTTGGACCTGGTTACTCGGATTGTGATGCGGTTTTAGAAGACGGCTAGTCTCACTCATTAAATCTCAGCTGCCAGACTGGTGCCCTCCAACTGCGACATTTGGAACTATCACCCACCTAGCAGCCAGATTACCTATCGTCTTTCGTTAGTTCGTCAAATGTCAGACTCAGCATGGTAACATCGATTTTGTGAATGATGTTCTAGCTCCGCGACTGAAACTTCTGGTTCGAATATTTTTTTTCGCTGCCATCCTCCTCTTCTATATTCGCTGGCAATGACGATAGTCATCGCTGGCGGCCGTAATGTTTTCCTCCTTCCATCATTTCTCTAACGTATGTTTCCTCGCGACATTTTTAGCGTCCGTCGAACGTCCTCGCGACATTTTGCAGTTCCGATCGGATCAAGATAGACCATTCGATCTGACACAGCGGGCAAAACCCGAGGCAGGTGGACGTTAACTGCCGCGGGGGCAGTTGCGCGGGAGTTGCCGCGGCAGCTTTGCGGCAGCTGGCACCGTACTGCTGATGGAAGCCCGCGCGGCGAGGCCCATCAGCTTCACCGGCTCAACAAATTTTCCTCGGTGAGTCTCTGGTGAATGGAATTGGTGGTCCGATGACCTGGCTGCTGGAGTTGCATTCAATATGTGTAACATGTTTTCAATTTCCATGTTCAATTTCTATAAACTTTGAGGCCGTCTAACATAGCTTCACAAAAATGAAGCCTCGAGGCCGACTGGAAGCAGACGCTTGATGGCGTCTTTGACGAGATCCGTCTTTGTCTCTTAGTTTAGATAGATGTCTGTTAGCAATCAATGTTACTGGTTGAAGATGAACAACCGAACGAAGAGAGATAGTATACTCTGGTGGTCCTACAATTAATGCTACCAATTCACCATGCAGAACATGGTAACTTATTTTAGGCCTAGGCCAAGTTATATGCGGGTGGAACATGCGTACGAGAGGCGGGCGGGAAGCTTAGATGATCGATCATATCCCCGGGCTCGTCGGACAGAGAGCAGGAAGATCTTTATTCCCGGGCCGGACAAGGCAGCACTATCTTTCATGCCTCGCCAACTGCCGGTGATCTGCCCCCAAGGCAGTTACACTTGAACTGCCCTGGTTTTTGCCTCCTGTGTGAGTTTAAAATCCCATTACGCGCGAGATTCCTTAAAAAAAAATTATTATTACATAAGCATACTCGGTTTTCGCCTCGTCTCTAGGAAACCCTGAATATAAAAGCTGTGGACATTGAGAAATGTAATATAACAAGCTAAATTTTTGGCCGAGCTCGAAATTCAGCGTGCTTGGCCCGGTGGAGTGGTTTTTGTCTGTGTTACGCTTGTTTAGATCGGAGATCACCTGCAAACGCTGCTTATCTAATAGCCTTTTTGGGAAATGATCGCGCGTTATGGGATTCAAACTCAGATCGACCTGTATATCGACGAGCTTGCTCTCATATACAGGCTGGATTTGAGCCTAGGAAGAAGTATTAATGATCTGCGCGCTGCGAAACCACAAAAAACCACAGCGCTCACTGGAGTAAGTATTCACCTCTTCAGAATCAAAACTGTGTCTGCCCTGGTCAAAAAAAACGGTGCATTCCCGAGGCAAATCCAGGAAAGGCGGATCTGACACTCGCCAACCGTGCTGTTTATCTCCATGGCTATGTGGCCGACTGCGGTTGAAACACTCGGCACGATGTCTGGGTAAATGCACCGAGGATGTTCCACAAGCGAGCAACGAGCTCTTTTGTTGAAGCGTTCGAACAGTTTCATGTAAATGGGAGGCTATATAACGCCACTGGTCCATCTCAGTCAGAAACAACAATGAAATCCCTCGCAACCTCACTCCTTCTCCTGGTCGTGGTACTGTCGCCGTGTCTGGCACAGAAAACGTCACGTCTAGGGCAAAAGGCATGCCGCAACGTCCCTGGAAGCGCGGGATATCCTCCCACTGCCGCCTGGAATGCGTTTAACGCGACATTATCCGGGCGTCTGATTGAGGTGGTGCCGTCCGCAAAGTATTGTGCGAGTCTTCCGGAAGGTGCATGCACCGACGCGCAATGGGCAAGCGGGCTATTTCGCAGCACGATCCCCGGAGCAATGGACCAGGTGCGTGCATCCTGAATTTGATTTCTCTGTCGCGACTAACATTGCGTAGATCAATTTTGAACAGGTACATTGGTTAAATCTGCAGGACGATCCGATCTTCTGATAGCGTCGTTATAGGGCTATGACCTGACACCTCCCTCTTTATGTCTCAGAAACTCAACTACTTGTGGCCAAGGGGATGTGCCTATCTATTCAGTGGAGGCTGAGACAGTTGCAGATATCCGGGTCAATGACGAGAACCTACTGTGTCCTGAAAGTGCTCATTTATTCCTCAGGCCGCAGTTAAATTTGCCGGGACGCACAACCTTCGCGTTGCTATAATTGTGCTATAAAGGCCTCCGGGCACGACGCCCTCGGGCGTTCGACCGCACCGAATTCACTTCTTATCCGTACCACCAACTTCCAAAACCTTACCTTCACCGATGATTTTTTTGTGGGAACGCAGGATATGGGCTCCGCGGTAAATGTTGGCAGTGGAGTTCATTCGCAGACCATGTATCAACAGGGAAAGGCGAACGGCAAGGCGGTGCTTAGCGCCGGGGCCGCATCAGTGTGTACGGCGGGAGGATATGCACAAGGTGCCGGCCACTCCGCTTTATCGCCAGCCTTTGGTCTCGCCGCAGATAATGCTCTCGGTAAGTTCGAACCTGTTCTCGAGAGCCTGTGAGCTGACTTGCCTGTTGTCTCAGAGTTCAACATTGTTGTCGCCAGCGGCGAACTGCTCAAGGTCAACAGTATCTCATATTCCGATTGTAAGTAAGCTTTCTTGTCTTCCAATTTTTCGATAGATTGACCAGGTAACCTCCAGTGTTTTATGCCCTGCGTGGCGGAGGGGCCGGAAGCTGGGGAATCATCGTCTCAGCAACATTCAGAACCTTCCCCATCTTCAATTCTACCTCGAGCTCCATCAGACTGGTCGCTGAAGATAATACTGCCGCAGGGGCTCTCGCGAGCGTGCACGCACAGCATATTTTCGACTTGGATCCGCTTCGTGCGGGGCATTCCTTCAGCGTTTCCAGAAACACTACGAACGCTGGTTCTACCGTGAGTCTGAATGCCAACATACCGAACACGACGACATCGCAGAGTATGGCGCTCCTGAGCCCCTTCATAAACGCTTCACTGGCTATCCCCGGCGTTTCCCTGATCTCCCAGGAATACATCTTTGGGAACATCAATGACGCACTCTTTGAAGCGGACGACTCCGCAGGCGGCAATGGGGTTTTGGGGTCAAGACTTATACCTGCCGATATATACCGTCACTTTCCTGCGACAGTGGGGCAGGTGTACAAGGAACTGTTGGACAATGGAACCGCGAGGTATGCCTTGTCAAATCCTTCCTGTTACGCTCTTCAACTTGCGCATTTCGTTTAGGATTATCGCGGTAGTCACTGGAGGCGGTTAGAATGCATTTCTATATCTCTATTGCCCGTTGAATTTGTTTATCTTCAGGACAAGTGGCTGAAAATGCCAACATCTCATCGGCAGTTCACCCTGCATGGCGGACGGCCAAGACTCACGTGAATGCAGATCAAACATCAATTGCACCGACAATCAGTTGACGTGGTTTATGTAGCTCATCATCCCGAATATCTGGACGGACTCGGCATCACTCGGCGAGATCGACGTAGTTCGCAGGCAATTCCAGACCCAGCAGCTTCCAATTCTCGAGCAACTCTCTGGGTCGAACGCTGGTTCATACTCCAACGAAGCAGATGTTCTGGAGCCAGACTTCAAGACGACATTCTTCGGACCGAACTACTCCAAGCTCACCGCCATCAAGAGGAAATACGACCCTGAAGATCTTTTCATTGTTGGTGCAGGAGTTGGGAGCGAGCGGTGGGATGAGTGGGGTATCTGCAAAGTCTGATGTTGTCTTATGCGCATTTCAGAAAGGATATGCGCGCTAATCACGCAGACTTGAATGCTGTTTGTTCCTTGACAAAGTACTAGCACTTTACCATAATCGACGGAATGTTTAATCACGTGACCAGGTTGAATTCATCAGACGAGTTGAACTTTCCAGCGTTTAAAAAATTTCAACAGATTTACCCGTTTCGACACACAAAAAATCCGAATCTTGTAATCATCTTTCAATGCTCAACGATCTGCAAAACATAAGAGATGAGAACCTACACATTGCGCTACCCCTAGCATCATGACTCCTGGAATGTCGCTCTTAACCTTTGATACTGCCGCTGAAATGTGCGTCAAAGTATTCTTGCGCAGCTTTTATTGCGTCGTATTCAAGGACAGACGTTTGTATCTCCAAAGCTGACAAAGGGGCTGTAATAAGAGAGCGGAACAGGCAAAGCACCGGGATACACCACTCACATCGGATATACTCCCCACGTTTCTCAGGCAGTGCTTGGCTGATGGATGTCGCGTTGATGAAATCCCCTCGCTCCTTTCTGATCGTCTGATATGCCACAAGCCTGGCCGGCACCTCTTCCCGGGTAGTCCCGAGGGGAAGGAGACATCCGAGCGTTCCTGCGTCCTCGATTGCCATGGCTGCACCTTGACCTAGATACGGCATTGTAGCATGCGCTGCATCCCCGAGGAGAGCTGCGCGCCCGGAGATCCAGGTCGGCAGGCGGGGTAGCGCTCTGAGCTGCCATTTGAGAATGGGGCTCTCGCGGGGCAGGTCCAAAATACTCAGAAACTTCGGGTCGAACTCTCGAAACACCTTCATAACATCCTCCCGAGTAGCCGTCGGCGTCCAGTCTACAGTCGTAATATAAGGAATTGTAGGAAAGCTCAGAGGGGACCACGTACCTGGATCGTCTTGGTCTGGATCCGGATGGAAGCCCACAAAATTGATAAGGTTATCACCTCGGCACAGATATACAATCCACCATAGCGGTTCTCCTCCCATCATGATGGTCCTGACCCCAGATATTCCGTCTGTCAGCCACTCGATCGCGGGAAGTTCATTCAAACTTGACGCATTCAAAAGACAACGGAAGCAGGACAATCCAGAGGCTGGAGCCTTCACAACTTGGCCTAGAATGCTGGTCCGCACAACGGACTTGGTCCAGTTAGAATCCTTGAACGTGAAGAGAATCAGATACACACGCGTATTCCGTCCGCGCCGATAACGACATCGGCATGAACGACCTCTTTGTCGGCCAAAGTTACTGATCCGGCTTCAGGATCGCAGGCAACAACTTTGCTGTTAAGATGGAGTTCCGCAGGCGGACCTTCGCCTTCCCCAATAGCAAGGCGTTTAAGCTCGTCGTGAAGATCGCTTCTGTGGCATAGCAAAGCCTGCTCGATTTGAGTAATGTGTGTCTGTTTCACATTCACCTCAAAAGCGTACGTGTTCGTCGCCCGGACTAACTAGCCACGGAAGTGTTGTGCCGACTCCCTCGCCTTTAGCGTCATAAGCCACGGACTGAGTTGAATTAGTGAGGTACCTAATGAGCCAGACAGAACGCACCCCATCGAAGTCGGTCGGCTTCACGTTTTCGCGACATAACCCGAAATGTTTCACCACGCGAAGAGCATTGGCCTGTAGACTAACACCGGCCCCAATTTCGGTCTTATTTGAAGATAGTTCAAAGATCTGGATGTACCTCATCAGTTACCAGTGCTATCGATTAGAATTGGGATACCTTGACACGGTGACCATTTCGTCGCAACGATATTGCGGCAGCAAGTCCGCCAATACCTGCGCCCACTATGGAGATATTCAAAGGACGGGATGAATTGTTGTGAAGTGCCATTGTGCCGAGGTCCGTATCACTTCACGCCCTTTAAATACCCAGAATGCATGAGTTGCTACGGTGACGAGTCCGATCCAAGTCAGCGGAATCGGACAAACTTGAAGGCTTGGGAAATTTCTCATAATGACGGATGCCGTGGCTCTGAAGACATCGCTTGTTGAAAACGGTAACGAGCGGCATACGAGCGGCATACGAGCGGCATAAACGTTTTAGAGCGCCTCACGGTATGAGTACACATTCGCCCTTACTACTAGTACTAATTTATCGGTATTTAGTTCAAGGCAGGGGACGATAACGAATCGATTAGAGGACGGGATAATTTGTGCGGGCCGCAGCGGAAGCGCTTGCGGATCATATTACTATTACTGGGGCCATAACTGGCCATAATCTACGCGCTCTCGCTTGCGCTGCGTCAGCTCGGATCTTTTTCATCCGCCAGCCCTGCCGTCAGCGACGTCCTACCACTCGTCGTCCGTGATTTAAAACTAGTCGATCGTCTCGATGACTTCTCTTAGCATCTTTCCAGGCGTGCGTGTTGGCGTATGATCGTCGTGCACCTGGCAACGGCAAAACCAGGTACATAGAGGTACGAGGTACATACAGGAACCCCAGGTACAACATGCCGTCTTTTATATCTCCTTACATATATGCTTTTCTGGTTACATTACTGGACACTCGCCGATATATAAGCAGTGTACTCGAGTCGCCTCCCCTCAGACTTCGCCACATCTGCATGCGCGAAGACTGCGCGAAGACTGAGGTGAGCGACTCTTATTTACTTTGTTATACTCTTTACTGACTCGTACCTAGTTACTTGTCAACTAGGTGAATATATCCGGACTTCGCTACATCTGTATGCCCCTTTTCCTCAATTCTAGGGGAATGATGGCGATCTCCCCTTATCCCCGAGAATCCCTGGTACATGAACGCATCGACGCGATACTACCGAAGACGCAGCTCGACTTCCCTTGTTTAGCCAATAGCGAGATAGAAGGTCAAACCCCGATTAATAGAAGGTCAAATAAACTTTTCACTGTTCGTTTAGTTATTAACTACAGGGGTATACATAAGTAAGTGGTCCGAGTAAGTAGGTTCGGACTCCGAGTAAATGTAGCATATAGATCGATCCCTGTCCTGGCTCCTTTCAAGCCATTATTGACCTTTGGAAAGGCCCGCCGCCTCCGCCGCCCTCAGCTTTTTCATCTCCGCCCGCATCGCGCTCGCGCGCTTGACGACGTCGCGCATCGTTTGGACATGATCCGGGCGCCACCCGTCGGGCAGGCGTTCCTCCCCGAGCCATCTCCGCATCCACGACAGCGGCGCCCCCTCCGTCGCGGTTGCCGGCGCAGGCTTATTCCACACGCCCAGGATAATCGCCATCTCCCCCCGCGCGATCTCCGCATGCACGGCGTCGAGCGGCTTCGACTCCTTCTCGCGCCGTATGCGCGTCATCACGATGTCGTGCACCGTCACCACGACGTCCGCCTCCTCCAGCGTGCGCCCCACCGCCTTCTCCGCTGTCTCCACGACGTTGCGGGCGAAATCCTCGACGAGGGCGGGCTGGACTTGGACTGGCGCATCTTTCTGGCCCGGGGGGCAGTTGAGGTGCACGACGGAGGCGTCGTGCTCGACGCCACCGTGCAGGCCGAGGTCGTAGAGCGATATGCGGGTGAGGAAGTAGCGCTTAATGAGGAACCACCCGCCGAGGGTGAGGAACGCGGAGAGCGGCGAGGAGAGGCCGTAGCACGCCTTGAGCCCGCGGTAGATCGCGAATGGGGTGATGTTCTTCCCGTCGCGCGGTCTGCAATCCGGTGAGCATTTATTTATTTACGAGGTGTGGTAAAGATACTCACATGTACCCGTGGTTTGCCATGGCATTTATCGCGGGACACACCGAGCGCACGTCGCCCGCGGTGGGGGCCAGGAATTCGTGCGATTTGCCCGTGACGGGGCAGGTCTTTCCTGCGGTCGCGGTGACTTCGGGGTGTGTGGTGGGGAGGGACATGATGGAGGGCGGGAAGTCGTTGAAGAAATAACAAATATCAGCGGCCTTTTAACGGATGCTTTGCCGCCCGGGATCAGACAAAGGTCGGTCTTGTTGTACCTGCGATGCCAGTCCTGGGAAATCTAGGGGCAATCCTGTGTCACGGATGCCGCTGAGGCGGTGCGCGGGGGAACTGTTTCAACAATCATTCATCCGTCGGGCTTGACATGGTACACGAATTGTGTGTGGGGATCTTTGGGAGGAGGAAAGAAGGGTTTGTCTGTGCGTCTGTCTCGTCGATAGCTGGCTACGTGTCAGTTGGGGAGAAAATAGAGACCGGCTATCTGTGCTCCCGGGGCGCGATGAGCTGATGCATCATGTCGCGTAAACGCTTGGTAAGCGTTTTTTCTTCTTCTTAATGTGGCAGTGCACCGCTTGTTCCCGACAGCAAGCGAGCTTTCCTCCCCGCCCGATATCTATGACGCTGTACAGCCCGGATTCAACGTGGCTGCAGAAGACAGTAAGCAAGCGCAAGCTCACACTTCCAAATATTCTCGCTCCGCGTTCCGACCGAAACTCGCCCAGCAAACATGCCCAGCCAATAGCACCCCCGACGATTCTAATCCGATGGCGGCATCTTGGCGGCATCACTATATCAAACGCGGGGAGTTTGAGAGCGCTCCGCACATACTTAAGCGCGCCTTCCAGCTGTCAGATACGCACATCTGGATCTTCCCTACAGTCAACGTAGAAGCCATTTCACCTGCTGACCTTGGGCGACAGATATGTTGCACGTACAACCTATCCCGATGCCTAACGCTTTCACAGTATGCGGCTATGCATCTTGATATATATTCGGCGCTGATACATTCATCCATTCTAATCAATCTGCGGAAGCGCTAGGCTCCCGCTGTTGTTATTTCCATGGCCAAATTCCGCTAAGCATCGTCGCGGTGGCCACGTTTCGCCCACAACGATACGTTCCGCACCCTGCCTGGCGGTAAGTATCTCTCGCCCAGGCTATAAAAGGATATACATCCTAAGCGGTGATCCGCTAATTAATCACCAGATCAGCACTGAGTGGTCAGCCAGGCTGCGCAAATCAATTCACTAAGATCTTTGTTCTGACATGGCACGGTTATTTCAGTGACGGCCTGCGACGGGGTGGCTTATTTTAGCGCGATCCACGGCCGCGTGTGCCTGCCTATTCTTATGCGATACTATTAATATTTCCATCGCGACCGCCGAGGCCTCGCCGGTTTATAATTCGGACCCCGCCCGACCTGTCGCTTTGCCTCAGTTCGACATCGCCTGTATGTGGTTTGCAAGGATGGATATTAGGATCGTCGCGCGTGCATTATGTTGTGCGCCCACCATACGTCTTGCACAGGCTTATCATTGATAGCAAGCCGTGGCCCAACATACAGCCGAATCTTCCTCGTCCTTGACCAGTAACATAACCGTTCATGTTCAGCAACCTCCTCGACGAGAGTGTTTTGAGCAAGATAATGGCCTAACTAAGCAAACATTCTGTTCAAAAGTTACCCGGGGTGGATATCCTTCTTTCTCTCAGCCCCGGCTGGATCCTTAGAATTATCTGCTTGATTCATTGCGCAAGCTAATAGACTGACCTGACGATTCTCTCTCACTTAGCCTGGGGCCCATTTCATATAGGTACTCGGACGTGGGGTACTGCGCACGCCCGTTTCTCGTACGTCTGTCGGAACGTAAGTGCGGGAAGTCCGGGTTCGACTCCCGGTGTCCGAATATCAAGATCTATTTGTCTCTTTTTATCGGGCCTCTGGTTCTGACTGGCCTTCTCCAGCGACTGAATAATATCTTCGTAGTTAGACAGATGGCCAAGATTTTTACATAGGCGGAACTTCATTCTTGAACTTAATGTTCAAACACCAGCGGCCGTATCGGATCCTACTGTTTCAGCAACCAGCTCGTCTCGTCTCGATTACTTCGTTAGTGGAGAAAAACGAAGATTCCACAACCAACGAAATCGCGCACCAGCGGGATTTTTGTGTTCATTTGAACCTGCATCATGCTATCCAATGAGTTGTCTCAAATCATGAACGATCCCGCTGTTACTGGGAGTACCCTGCCTTGGATGTACGGTTCGGCGAGCTGAATTCGTCCTGACTATTCATATGGGATCTGAGTCGGCTCTGTAAGATTAATCCGACGTGACTGCGTTCCTGTCGCGTCGGCTTGGCCGCAAACACTACTACATATCTATATAGTAGGAAGCGAAAAGTGAAATAGAAGCGAAACACTGCACCATTAGGTAACTCAGACGTGCGGATAAGCCCAAGTTTTTGGGAGCCACACCTGCTTCATATGAACTCTCTGTCCACCAAAGGAATTGTTGAAAAAGCTTCTGTAGCGCCGGCACAATATGATTTGTTTGTGCCTATGATTTACACGCGGTGTGACACCTTCGGACCGAATCCCACTGCCAAATAACTCCCATGGGGTTTTTTGAGGTTTGTGATGATGAATATCGATATCTGGAATGTTCAAGGTGCAATCGTTTGGATTGTAGTGTTTCGTTGTCACGTCATTTGGCAAAATTTGATTCCCAACATAGAATCCGCTCGTTCTCCACTAAAACGAAGTCGAATCTTGTGATCCCTTTGTCTATCGGATAGCCTGGAGGCCCCTTCATGAGACTAGAAAAAGAACCCAGAGGTTTGACCTAGTATTGAGCTCACTATGCGCCGTGCCATCAGATTCAGAGCATTTCGCTTCCTACTAGTATGTGATTGTATACATAATGCCTTTCTTCCTCGTCGCGCCACCTTACCATCTACTACAAAAAACAATGGACTAAATGGTTCATGAAGATTAAAAGTGAAAGAGTTTCGAATACCACATGTCTGAGGACTCAACCAAAGCACTGGCATTCAGCTAAGGTTCCGGGCTGCGGCTCCCCGCCATCCGATCATCGGATCAATTCCGCCAATCCCGATGTCGTCCGACCTCAGCCGACCTCCTGCTGTTATGTTTTCTCTCGACGCGCCAACAAGTTGCACGACCTTTCGACCATCCACGTTTCGCCTGGAACTTGAAGCAAGACTGAAATCTGGCTTCCTTCGATGAGCGCCTAACGTGGCAGCATGCATGATGCTCCTCAAATACCACTGGCCTCGTGAGTCGTCTTGCACTGTCTTGCATTCATCGTGTCAAGGCCTATACTCGGGTGTTCCCCGCCGGGCATGGTCCGTCTCTTCCGGGGAGGAAATATATGGTCACACTCTCAAAGCACTTTGTTATACTGGCCAAATCCGAGATCTGCTCGTCGCCCGTAAGTGTTCGGTTATTACAAATTAACAGCCACTCCGTGAGCAGGGAAAGGCAGGAAAGGCGCAGTGGGTTTCTTGACATGTAGCTGGCATCTCCTGGATTGCCGAAGTGTTCGCCGTGTCTCGCTTCTTCCACGCTACGGTCACTATTCACGAGCCATCCACCACCCGACCGATGGCCTCCCCTCAGTTCTCAGCAGCGGGTCCTCCAAGCTCATCGACGGCAATGCATGTCCTCGAGACCGCCATTGT
The DNA here is from genome assembly GCA_029281465.1 of Mycena epipterygia. Lineage (NCBI taxonomy): Eukaryota > Fungi > Basidiomycota > Agaricomycetes > Agaricales > Mycenaceae > Mycena > Mycena epipterygia. The sequence continues at coordinate 623,455 of JARJCQ010000020.1, forward strand.
TCCAGCGCTTAACCTTGCCAAAGTGGCCGTTACAGGGATAGGTGTCCCCGGAGTTGAGCCCGTAATTAATGCGGTTTTGGAACTAGCGAATATGGTTTCGGTGCGCTAGTCTACTCCATACCAAATCCTAAAAAAATTTACATCGCATGCTGCAGACGATGAAATCGAACAAGGACGACCTTTCGAAGCTCGAAAGGTCGCTGAATAATTTAATTGAGATCGATGCGTCAGGCGGGAGCGATGACTTGAAACGCCGGTTATCCAGACTTTCGTCGTGCGTCATCCTTCCAGTTTCTCCAAATGATTCCCATTTAATCTCAGCTCCACAAATTTCAGACATGTCCACAGCATTTCCATCGAGTGCAAATCGCTTGCAGAGAAGAGTCGATTCGAGCGGTTCATCGAGAGCAAAGCGTACAAGGAGAGGATTCGAAGTATCAGGAATTCCATGGCAGCTCATATCCAGGACTTCACTGTGCGTAATATTTCACTACAGTCACCGACGATCCTCAACCTTCTTTCGCAGTTCTATGGCAACATTTCGATTGAGAAATCGGTCGCAGACATGTTGTCGAAAGGTATAAAAAATCTTCCTTCTTGAGGGACGGAATATTCATTTCTCCGATCAGTTAACACTGTGCTTGCCAACGACATCCTTGCAAAGGTCGAATCTGTTCCGGCGCGCTACAACGCGGACAATACTCCTGACAAATGCATGGATGGCACACGGATTGATATAATCAACGACATTGTCATACGATTGACCAGCGATCCCGACCCATCCCAGCGCCTTATCATTCTCAGTGGCCCTGCGGGATCCGGGAAATCTACAATCGCAAAGAGTGTCGCATCCATCTTGGCGGAGGAGAAGCATGTTCTTGCAGCTTCTTTCTTCTTTTCGCGTAACTACGCGGAGCGTAAGGAGATCAAGCACCTCCCCAGCACACTCGCTCGGCAGCTGGCAGATAATGCTGACTTTCGACGTCTTCTCGTCGACTTCGTGGACACCGACCGCACCGGAATTCTATCTGCCGAGCCACGTCTGCAGTTCCAGAAACTGGTTGTAGACCTTCTTGAAAAAATGCCACTCAGTGCAAAACCCTGGATAATTTGCGTGGATGCGTTAGACGAATTTGGAAACGATCGTGGACAGGTTCTTCTCCGCTGGATTTCAGATAGCATCGCTCGGATCCCGGCAAATATTCGATTCTTTCTTACCGGCCGTCCCGATGTTCCTTCCTACCTCAAGTTTGACACCCTCCGTTCACTAATGCATGGAATCATCCTTGACGAGATCGATTCCGCTGTTGTCGCCCAGGACATTCGCTTGTATGTCGAGCGATCATTGGACGGCAGTACCTGGACTACTCGAGATCCTTGGAAGGCTGAGGCTCACGACGTGGATGAGATCACGAATCGCGCCAGCGGACTCTTCATTTTTGCTGCTACAGCTGTTCGCTACGTTCTTGCAGGGCTACCGCAGGAGCGCCCACAGAGATCGGTCGACTACCTTCTCAGAGACGCCCCACTCACCGATCTACATGATCTGTACCAGCGTATTGTCGCCGAGGCGATCCCGGTGCCACGTCCAGGAGATCTTCGTGCACAAGATTGGCGGGACCGCGCTTTGGAGGTTCTCGGTACGATTCTGCACCTTCTTGAACCTCTGGGTCCACAAGGTCTGGCGGTACTGCTCCACATGGACGCACACGACCTCAGGAGGACACTACTACCTCTCAGTGCCGTTATCCGGGTTCCCGATACTCCTGGAGGTGTAATACAGATCATACACCTCTCGTTCCGGGAATTCATGGCATTGAATGTTCAGGAGAGCCGACCTGACCTCCTCTGCGGGACAGAGCAGCAACAGTGTGGTTTAGCATCTAACTTACTACGCGTAATGCACGACGAACTAAAGTTCAATATCTGCGATCTGCCGACCTCCCACTTGCGGAACGTCGACATGTCTGATCTCAGATGGCGACTGGACACATGCATCCCTGGACATCTACGATATTCGTGTCGATTTTGGGCGGATCATCTTGTAGCGACTCCCTACCATTCCGGCAGAGCCCAGGCCGCGGAGAAATTCCTTTGTGAACAGTTTTTATTTTGGTTGGAGGTCTTGAGCTTGCTGGGAATGGTGGGCTACGCACCGCGGGCTCTGTCGAAATTCATGACGTGGACCAATCAGGTATGCATCTCGGTTTTTCATACAATGAAACTAAATAATCTTCAGGATCCATCGATTGTCCGATTCGCCACGGACGCTAAAAGATTTATGGCCTTCTTTGGGGATGCCATTGTTCAAAGTGCCCCCATATTTACATCTCAGCCTTGGCCCTGGCACCGGTACAATCAGAAATTGCCAAGAGATTTCGTCCTCAATTTCCCCGCTTACTTGTTGTTGCGAGAGGACAAATGAACAAATGGCCTGCGGCAATGGCAGTCCTCGAAGGCCACACTGGCCACGTCAATTCGGTCGCCATCTCCCCTGATGGAAAACACATCGTGTCTGGCTCCGGTGACAAAACCGGCCGAATCTGGGACGCAGAGAGTGGAGAAGCCCTCGGTGAACCGCTCGAGGGCCATACAAACAGAGTGTGGGCAGTTGCGTTCTCACCCGATGGAAAGCAGATTGTTTCTGGTTCCGCCGACAAGACCGTGCGTGTATTGGATGCGGAGAGCGGGAGAGCACTGGGCGAACCATTTCAAGGACACACCGACGAAGTCATCTCGGTTGCCTTTTCCCCCAATGGCAAGTATATTGCGTCTGGATCATACGACACAACTATTCGCGTATGGGATATCGAGCGCTGGCGGGAAATTGGCGATCCTTTCCAAGGTCACACCGGGTGGGTGTGGTCAGTGGCATTTTCGCCCAACAGCGAGCATATTGTCTCTGGTTCTTACGACAAAACTGTGCGCATATGGGACGCCGAGAGCGGACAGGCGCTTGCTGAGCCGTTTGAAGGGCACAGAGATTGCGTTAATTCGGTTGCATTCTCACCCAACGGCAAGTTGATCGTATCCGGCTCTGAGGACGACACTGTGCGTGTGTGGAATGCACAGACAGGCGAGAACATTGGCGGGCCGTTGGAGGGACACGCCGAGGGTGTCACTTCAGTCGCGTTCTCGCCCGACGGGATGCGAGTAGTGTCAGGCTCTGACGACAAGACCGTACGCTTGTGGGATGTAGAGCGCGGGGAGCCGATTGGTGTCCCATTTAAAGGCCACAGCGACTGGGTCATGTCGGTCGCGTTTGCACCCGGCGGCAAGCACGTCGTATCCGGCTCCTACGACAAGACTATTTGCATATGGGATGCCGAAAATGGAGACGCCTTCGGTGAACCGTTGGATGGCCACACGAACAATGTCAACTCGGTTGCATTCTCGTATAATGGCAAGCTCATCGTTTCCGGTTCCGACGACAAAACCGTGAGCATCTGGGATACAGAGACCGGCGAGCTCTTCAGAGCGCCGCTGGAAGGCCATACAAAAGGTGTCATGTCGGTTGCATTTTCACCAAATGGCAAACGCATCGTCTCTGGCTCCTCGGACACAACCGTACGCGTATGGGATGTCGAGAGTGGGAAGGAGCTGGGTGACCCGTTTGAAAAGCACAGCGACTGTGTCAATTCGGTTGCATTTTCCCCGGATGGCAAGCGTATCGTGTCGGGCTCCGACGATGAAACTGTGCGTACTTGGGATACACAGAGCGGGGAGCCAATTCATGGGCCATTCAAAGGCCACACTCACTGGGTCACCTCAGTCGCATTCTCGCCCAATGGCAAGTATGTTGTATCTGGGTCCTTCGATAGAACACTGCGCATATGGGATGCAGAGAGTGGCGATGCGCTCGGTCAGCCTCTCCGAGGCCACACCGGCTCGGTAACTTCGGTCGCGTTCTCACCCGATGGCGAGTGGATTGTATCAGTCTCTCATGACAGCACCGTCCGTCTATGGGGCGTGAAAAGTGGCCTGGAAATTTGTGCGCCCCTCGCAGGCCATCTCGACAGGGTCACTTCGGTTGGATTCTCTCCGAATGGCAAGCACATTGTCTCTGGGTCCTTTAACAGAACAATACGCATATGGGATTCTGAAACTGGGGAATTGGTTGGTGAGCCGTTTGAAGGCCACACAAGTTGGGTCAGGTCGGTGGGGTTCTCGCCCGACGGCAAGCAAATTGTCTCCAGCTCAGACGACGAAAGCGTTCGGGTATGGGATGTAGCGCTCGGGGAGCCTCAAAGTTACATTTATACCGTAGACAGCGGCCAAGATGTTGTTTCCGGGCGCATACAACATGGTGGACCTCTCTTTCTTAAGGTAGAGCGTTCTTATATGGAAGGCTCTTATTCACCAATTTCATCTAGTCCCCGCCCAGTGAAACATCCTCTATTCCACTGCATTGGAAGATTCATCAAGGAGGTTGGGTCTCCTCTAATTGTTCAGAAGAACTCCTCTTTTGGCTTCCTAGCACGCATAGGATTGGATTCTGGTTTCCGTACAATCCGTTGGTAATCAGTAAGCAACAGACTTTATTCTCTTACGACAAATTTGTCCATGGTACAGACTGGAAGGGGTGTTATGTTGCAGGAGCAAATACCAATGTGTATATATATAACTACGAGCTGACGCTCGTCCATTGACCAGTTATAATATCCGCTGCCGTGCCGATCGTGCTGGCTGACCGTCTCAACACCATCACCGTTTAAAATTTTGGACCGCGCGGTTCATCGGAATACGAAGGTCATATATTTCTCAACCATAGAAACTACATCTTTACTGAACATCTCGAAACAATCCTAGGTGGATGGCCCACAAATCCTCTTGCGCTGCTGCACACTCAGAACAGATAGTACTTCGCCGTATACTTGACCGAGATCGGGTCAGAACCGGGGACGCACTGAGAACAATTATCGAAGGAGTTCCATATGTGAGAAATAGAAACACTCACAGATGTGGGCGGCTGTCCGCCGACGGTGTCGATCCGGAAGATGTTCGACGCCAGATCGCCCTCTATGTTGGTCAACGCAAGCCAGTCGATATTGGTTGCGGGGTCCGAGGGGGCGAGGATGTCGCCGACCTTGGCCCCAACCACGAATGCGGTGGCATTGCCCGCGAATGCACCCTTGGACCTGAAGTCCCACACAGGGGAAAGGCCCGTCCCCGTAGGCGAGTTGATGAAGTAGTGGAACTGTTTATCTTTGTGTGAGACACAACACCAAGGCAATATGCATGTTGAACGTACTCCGAGCAGGGTGGGAGCATCGACGAGCCTGCCGATCGAATTGGCGGTAGTCTTGGGAGAGGCTTTGTCCCAGATGTTGAAAGCGTGGGTTTGGATGTTTGAAAATACCGGTTTCGTGTCGAGGCAAGAGAGGTCGAAGAGAGAAGCGACGGCGCCGATGGAGCTGGGGGAGGAAGTGAGCATCAATGGTGACCCAACAACGGTTGAGTCTTACGCAAATGTGGAGGTTGCACTGGTGCATGTGTAGTTTTGGATCCCAACACCGAGCATCACGAAAATCGGTGGCGTCGCGGGGCTGACCAAGGCGGTCTGGTTCGGCGGCAAGTCCATCACAGCCCTCGATGCATCGCACCGGCCATGTCGAGCAATGAGAGGTGGACCTGCAGATACAAGCAGCGACACAGAGGAAAGAGCGCAGAGGAGCTGGAAGGCCAACATTGTCGATAGTAAGAACCGGATCTCAAGTGTGAGCGGATGAGTGGTTCAGACTCGGAGCCCCCTTTTATCTGATAAACTTTGGAGGCCACGGCGAGCGTGAAACCACACGAAATCTTGAATCGCACGCCAAGACGACACGGAGTACCGCGCGCGGCAGAGTAATACCACCTCGTGTCCCAATGCTTGATAATTTCTTCCATGTTTAAACCAACTCTTACTCGTCGATGATTGTGGGGATGGAGGAAACCTACTATTGCCTGGGCTGCGGAACACCAGTGCGGGGATAGAAGGCGCTCTAGATGGTCTGCCGAAAACAGAGATTGAATGCCGTGGATTTTTGCTCTTCTATGTCCCTACTTGTTACGGTAAGTGCACACGGATGATGAAAATTCAGCGTCTTCTCCTCGGAGGTCAGCCAATGTGGGGTTAATCGGCGGTTGATCGTTGCGCACAGTAAATAGGTATTATTACAATGGGGGGCGGAAAATTGGGGGTGGATTCAAGGTTGGATCCATCAAGCGGAACGTACTCAGACTCAATTTACAACTTGAAAAACCAGAATACCACATTCAAAGTGGAATAGTACCAGTCAGCTTTCGCAGTTGAGAGATCACCCAGTTCAATATCTCCCACCTCGGAAAGCTCTGCAAGCGTGCTTCAATTTCACGAGGAATCGCAGTGTCATGCTCGGAAAATGCAAAAGGTGCTCTCTCTGTGCGTGTGCGCTTACCGGTTCGATGATACGTATAGCACGCATCGATTTGTCATGTAGGAAATCCGCCTGTCACAACCAAATTAGACCGGATTTTTGTTTCGTCCTCGAACCAAAAGCAGTAGGACGAGGCCCGCGCCGAAATAGGGTGTTCTACACTGTGAGTAGAAACTGGAGCACATGAGGCTATCATTCGTGTCGTCGGCGGCTCGGAGCCAAGTTCTTCTTAGGTTCTTCTTGATTTTCAGGCGGCCGACCCAAATTAAAGCACTGCAGGGGGCGAATACTTGACCTATCACCGCTGAGTGTGTCCGAGTCGGATTCTTTTGGGTTCCTCACCCCTGGTCTCGCCTCGGAGATATTCGATCAACCGAAGATGCAGCTGTTTTTATTTGGACCCCGGCAACATTAAACATGTCAATAATCATTTGGAGGCAGATGCAGTCCGGATGTGAGGAACTTGAAGAGACTGCCGCGTGCGCGCTGCTATTCATCCAGCTTGTATCCATTTCCCCGCATTCGCGGTGGGTGGACCATGTGATAGGCGATGTCTTCTCTCTGGATCGAAATACACCACATGGTCATCTGTTCTGCGGGAGAGGTGCCTGGCTCTGATTCACGGAAGCAGTGCACCTAAAAAGACGCGACGCGTCTCTCATGTGGCACGTGTTGAGATTGTTTGGCGGCAAAAACAACTTCTCCTCTCCTGTTTGGTTTTGCAGGTATCTCGCAAAGAACGTGAAAGGGCTTCTCGTTCCATGGCCCTCCAAAAAGACACTCGAAACCGATGCTGTACCACGGGCTCGTACTGAGGAAGGAAGTCTTGCTCGCCATTCTTTAACATAGTGTAAAGCCGAAGGAACCCCGAAGGCCGAAGGGCCTCGACTTTGGCTCGGGGAGGGACCCCGTACATATTTGATATTTCCCTCTAAACCCCACGGCGCACGGATCAGGGATAATAGCTATCGGGTGTGGTCCAATTAATGCAGCAAGACCCGCTGGTGCACGGTGCATGTCCGTCCAAAAAGCGGAAGATTCCGTTCGGTTAGGGGACGGGAGAATAGATACCCAATCTTTACTGATAGCCTATCTTCTCTGGACAAAAGTACGGCTTCCTCCTTCCTGTATACGTATTTATTCACCCCACGTAGTATGCGTAATCTCGTTCCTTGTGGTATATTGAATACTTTCTGACGTAGAGATATTCACAGAAGTAATTGCGTTCCCACAGAATCAACATTCTCTCTAAGCCGGAGACTGGATTACAACGCGTCCAGTTAGCTGATCTATTTCTCCGAGCGCTCTATAAGCCGCTCTTCTTCTGCCCGTCCTGATAATTCACCTGTACAGAACTGAAGATGAAATAACCATTGTATTTAGCGGCAGGGACGTTGCATCTGAGCTGATGACGACGGTCTAAACGGCTGAATGGGGTCTGATGTGCATAGTTTGGGAGTATGGTTCAACGTGACCGATACCGTGGCGCAAGAAACTGACCAAATCGGTAGCCTGGGTTGGATTGGGGATTATCTTGTTTCGAACAGAAATCCGTACTGCCGCGTCCGTAAAAAGCAACCCCGATCACCGAGCTCTTGTGATCCAAACACGGCCATCCGCGCCTTTGCGCTTCCCTCCACCACCATATCACGTCCGGTCGCTTTTCGCTCGACGACCCTCCAAGGCTGGTTGCGACACTCTGTCCTTTCACTCTTATGGCTGGCTCGCGAGTAGTACAGTAGAGGCTTTAACAAGGCTTTAAGCATAGGCTCGTACCTGTAGGCTGTCGGAGGAAGTCCGGGACTCCGGTGCGCCACATCTGCCCACGGTGGTCACGGTGGCCCACCATTCGTTGTGTGAACTTGCAGGGGGGGAGACATTTGGGGGATCAGTTGCTTTTGTCTATTCCAGACTCGAGGGATGTAGGTAGTATGTGTGGTCGAATTGAAACATCAAGTCCGGCTGGTTCACGCTGTACATCTGCCTACACCTCATTGAAATCAGTGCGGAGCGGAAGCTCGTTCCGTTCGACTCGAGGAAGGAAAATAATCTGAAGGTGCCCAATCTTCTTTTTATATTCGAGCGTCCACTGGTATCTTCTGATCCTGGTAAAACGTGCAGCCACCTCCTTGCGGCCCCACGTAGTATCGCAACGCATACACAGTCAGAGCAATCGCCGCACTTCCCGAAGAAGAAATCTGACTCGGTCCTCTGAAGACGCCGCGTTCTGGCTCCTGCTTTTCTGCATCCAGAGAGCCAGTGGCAGTTTCCCCTCGAGTCTTATGATAATGATCTCCAAGCGAACCGTATAAATGCCTGCCGGTACTCAACAGTTTCCCAACTCAAAGCACTCATGGCAATAGATTTTGGCAAAGCTACCCTCCTCTTCATGATCTTCACCATCGCCATCGGAATTCTGGCCGTTCTTTGTGGATACACCGATTCATACGGCGGCGTCGAAATACTATCCGGGACTGGTTGTTCTCCGCGGGATCGCGACCTTTGTGCCAATGGCCGAACAGTGAGCGAACTGTTGGCTTAAAATGGAATTTAGAGTTGCCAGTAGGATGAAATTTAGATGGCGTCAGTCTAGACGGCTAAACGGGGCCGAAACGGGAGGATATTTAGAGGCAATGAACAGCGAGTGGGACACGTATCGTACATTATTGTGTTCGATCACCGCTTCTGTGAAATAATCTGACTGGATCGGGTAATTTTATAACACGGGTACAGTATTGCGTTCGGGAGCTCGGACCGATCCGTTTCGTGGCTGTGCCATTACGTCTCTTTTCTTCTGCCCCACCACCTCGTCGGTATCGGGCGAACTTCATAGGCAAGCTCGCCGCGTCTCATGCCGCAAATGATTAGCTAACGATGTCCTCCATCCTTCAGGAACTTTCGCAATGAGTGCTTACCGGTACTCCGACTGCGGTGTCACGACCAGTGAAAAACCACTCGATTTCAATACCGCGGCTGGGAGCCGACAGCATCAGCCCCTGAACTCAAATGAGGCGCCTCTAGACACCGAATCGACCATGGTCAAATCGGTGGTGCCAAAAGCCCGCCTACGTTTAGCTGTGGTCGAGCACGAGCAATCGTTGGAGGAAGAACGTGCTTCGCTATCGGGTCAGCTTGCAGAGCATAATACCATCCTCTCTCCTCTTCGTAGGATGCCTCCGGAGGTGCTCGGCGAAATATTTTCGTGGAATTTACCCTCAATCGATACTCTGAGGCGGGGGAGACTTAGCGTCGCGGACAGCCCTTGGGTTTTGACGCATATCAGCGGCCATTGGAGAGCGGTTGCCCTCTCCATTCCGTCGCTGTGGTCGCTCATGGTGATCATATTTCGCCATGAATCCATACCTCCTTTGTCCATGATCAAGACGCAGATCCAACGCGCCCGGTCGCTCAAGATTCATTTTTATGGACACGAGGAATCGGATCCTCGGCCACAAATCGACGTGTTTCAGTGTCTAGCGGAATATTCTTCCCGCTGGGAGGAGTTGAGCATCTGCCTATCTTCACACCTCGTCCTTCTCTTGGCCGGCCTTCGCGGGCGCCTTCCATTGTTGCGCCGGCTGTGGGTCGAGTGGGATGCTCCGGAAAGCCAGGCAGGAGTACAATCCATCGATGGGTTTGAGAGGGCTCCCTTGCTGGTCGACGCCACGATCTTTTCCCAATATCGCTATTTGCCAACCCTCCTTCCCGCGCACCAGCTGACCAGTTACGATATCGATGGGTTGTGGGAGATGCATCAAAGAATCCTGACGCTGGCCCCAAACCTTTGCCAGGCCCGTATCATCATCAGCTTGGAAGAGGAATCCAGGCCCTGGCCAGCGTCTGGTGAAGTCATTGACCTTTTGCATCTTCAGCGTCTCTTCGTATCGGACGAGGAAGTCTTGAACTACCTGAGGGCGCCTGTTTTGCAGGAAATAGCGTTCGAGGCCGATAGATGTAGAGAAGAGGATTCTTATCTTATCTTCGGCGCCTTCATGTTGCGTTCTGGCTGTGCTCTTCGAAGGCTTTCCTTCGATGGGCTCCCTACCGCTGACACAGCCACAGTGATCCTCCAAAAATATCCCTCCATTACCGAACTCGCCATCCTCGTCCACGACTGGGACGACTCCGAGAGCACCAATGATTTGTTTTCCGATTTGGTCATCCCCAACGCCACTCCGAAGGCCGCGATCTCTCCGCAACTGTCCCGAATCGATGTCGGGTGTTTCGACAACATCAGCGTCAATTATTCCCTCTTTCTTCGTATGCTGCGAACCCGTTGGAACGCAGAGGGGTGTGCCATCAAGGCCGCTGGCCTGCTCACAGATTCGGATAAGGGTCCAGATCCTGCGACGCTTCGCGATCTAAATGTGCTTCGTCGAGAAGGAATGGCTCTTTTGATCCTACAAGGAACAGAAATGTCGCAAGTAACGGATATTTGGCGCTACGTCGCGACGTGGGCCTGATTCCCTGGTACCATGATCTTCGCACTGCCTGTAAGTCCTGGCTTAGATCTTGTTTTGCAAAAACCCCAAATTCACCACTCGGGCCACAGATTGTATAGTTTGATTTTAATATACATCTATAAGCACCCCCGCTCGTCTCACTCTGATCTAAATAAGTATAACGGGCGCGCGTCCTTGCCTCCTTGCCGCCACCGTCACATCACGTCAGGTCGCCGCCTCGCTCCGTCCTTTCGCTCCACAACGGCGACTATTCTCGTCGCTCAACTGCTGCAGTCTGCGTCCACCTAGCCAGGGACCAGGACTCGTGCTTCATCAGCCTCCGAGTCCGCCACACGAGTCCCAGACTCTGCTTGGATCCTGATTTACGTGTACCACCCGTACGATAATCATCAAGCCGCTATCATCGCGCGTTCGAGCCCGGATCTGGTCCGTCAGCGCGTTCTAATATTCCGCACTTTTCGACCGACTTATTTAACGCCCGATTTGCATCGGGTGGGTAAACTCACGACAGTCTGCGTGTCAGTTGATATCGGCCAGGTCGCCGACCCCCTCGACTCTTGCTTGTCTTCGGCTCAGAGGGAGCCTTTCTCTACCTTCGCCATGATTCCTCTCCCTGAGTGCAACTTCAGCGACTACGCGATCATTGCCTCAGTGCCAGTGCCACGTCTTGAGGAGCATTGATTATCGGCGCTCGTCCCTCAGTGCCGTCGTCGCGGCTGGTAAACAGAAGGGTCCCTAACCCTGTGTTTCCACCTTACCTAACGCGCGCGCGTTAGATCGTAATATGGCCCGGCAGCGAGGTCCACCCCAAAACTAAAAAGATGAGACCGTGGGTGCCGGTCTCCGTTCCATACGATCGACGTGTTTCATTCCGCGGGCCTCGTGCAGTCCACGAGCTTCCAGCTCCGAAGCGCGTGGGGACTGGACCGTGAACCGGCGCTTTTTGCTGCCTCGTTTTCTCCACGTCGCAAAGCTGTGGACGGGATTCTGGCAGCTGGCTTGCTCTACGAAGACATCTCCAATGCACGCACCGTAAGCACCGGCACTCAAACGCCGTAATCCGACACCAATCTGACGTTCTTTTAGCGCTGACCCACGGTAGCATTAGATAACTTTGGCAGCTCCATTACCGGTGTTCATCTGAAGATGTGGTAATGAAGAAGATACGTATATCTATAGACTCGTGCTCAGCACGGCAAACAGACGTCCAGCGGGGTTTGAAACGCGGGGACCTTCACAACTTAAATGGCATCTCCTGAGTAGAAGCGCCCCATAAACTTCAGGTAGCGCCCAAGTCCTTTCGTTCCTTTTCTGCTTCAACTTCTCTGCTACTTTTCTGACGAGCGACTGGGAAAATGGTCCAAGTCCAGCGCATGCAACAATCCAAGGTTTTCGCCTTGATTATTGGGATCAACAACGTACGGTTATTTTCTATCAGTCTATACACGTTCTACTACTTCCCTGAAGTACCTATCGAACGAGTCATTGCCAAATCTGTCCGGATGTGTCAACGACGCAAACACGTTCAAGGCCTTCCTTCTGGATTCCCGCGAATTGGGTGGTCTGGAGGTTCCCCCATCAAACATTAAATTTCTTGTTGATGAGGCGGCTACTCGGGACCACATCATTTCTACCTTCCAATCCCACTTCCTGAATAATAGCGCCATTCCGGACGGAGGGCAGGCTACTATCATTTTCTTTTATGCTGGACATGGAAGCCGGATCGAAGCACCAGGGAATTTACTGCCCTCCGACGGGATGGTGGAGACCATCTGCCCTCACGACGAGAGGACCTATAAAGATGGTAAATACGTCCACAGCATCCCAGACTATGTGCTTGGATGGCTAATATTCGAGCTTGCGGAGAAGAAGGGTAGAAATATTGTGCGTCTGACTTCGCTGGACGCAGACTTTTTAACGAGTTGCACAGACTCTCATTTTCGATTCCTGCCACTCAGGCGGAATGGACAGGGCAGACAGCAATGTTCGCACTTCCAGGAGCTGGTCTAAGCCGGTCCCTCTGGGTCTCGATAACCATCTCTGGAAAGGCAAAAGTGATATTCTGCCCCACCGTCTATGGTCGAGGACAGCAACAAATCACGTCCTTCTGGCTGCGTGCGGTCAAGAGGAAGTTGCGCGCGAGACGTTATGCAGTGACAAGGCTATTCGCGGTCGCTTTACAAAGAACCTCGTCCACCTACTGCGTTGTGCTCCGCTACAAACCATCACAAATGTCAGTCTTCTTCGGGGTTTCCCAGAGTGGCCCGACCAGCACCCGCAGTGCCCAGGCACTAACCAGAACCGCCTTGTCTTCAATATTAGATTCCCAGATACCACACAGCGGGCATTCCGAATCACCCCAGTAGCTCCACGCAAAAATCGGAACCCTCTGGGGACCGACTCGTTCACGGTCACAATCGGGAGTATCGGGGGCGTCGCCCCCGATGCTGAGTTCTCTGTGTACACCAAGGATCACCGGGATATATGCACGCTCGTTGCTCATTCTGTGGAGATTCATCGCACAGTACTGGTCACGGCGAATAGGCTGCCCATCTCGCTTCCAAAAGGGGCATACGCGGTGGTTGCGAAATGGAAAAGTGAAAAGATCTTGCGCGTGCGCCCTCACCCTAATTTCTTGCACACCGCGGCGTTGTTTCCGACAGCGCTACACACGCGCCGCGACTTGGAGGGTTGCATTTATGCACAGTCACGGCCAGACGAGACGCCCCATCTCCTGCTGCGCACTGGTCGCGACCCGGACGAGGTGATCGTCGAGGAGCTAGAGAGTTCCGTGATGGATGGGCACGAGTTCCCGGTGAGGCTCCAGCAGAATATCGAACGATTGTCGAACATCATCGAGGGGATTGCGCACTTTCGGTACTTCCTTGAGCTCGAATGCCAAGACGAGAGTGCACGGATCTCAGACGTCGCACTGGAGATGCATCGTCTTATGGGTGAACGGCCAGGACGCACACCGGATCCACGCTTTGGCCAAGGTGGGAACATAGTTGATAAGTTCGAGGTTCAGGCGCGTTGTGACCCGGGCGCGATGTATGGTTTCACACTTCGCAACAATTCGTGCGAAGATCTGTTCCCCTATCTGTTCATGTTCGACGCCGACGATTATTCCATCGATGTGAGGGCCATTCTATTTTTCTGTGCATTTCAGGCTGAACATTCCATCGGCCAGTGCTGGTATGCCCCCCCGAACGTGCACGTCGGTGGGCCGCTGCACAAACAGGGCGGTACAGTCACTTTAGGCATGGGTGGTCAACCCGCCTTTATGCTTGACATTCCTGCGGGACAATCTCGGAGCTCTGGGTTCCTCAAATTGTTCGTTTCGACGACGGCCCTAGACCTCTGTTGGATCGAGCAAGAATCCCTCCTGAAATCCGGTGACGGCTTGGAACGGTACAGGTTACGTCGGGAGACGATAAAGGCGAATTTAAAGTGGGATACGATTCGTGTGGCCATTAGAATGACACTCTAATCGATCGAGGTACCGCGCATGCTCATATCATTCTATGGTCAGCGATGTTGATGTGCGCAATTCAATGTTATCTGACACTTTCCTAACTGTGTTTCTATGATTTTCATTCAACTATAAAAGCTACTAGGAATTCAAGGACCGCTTGCCAACCGCTTATACATTCAACGGTCAAGAGCCATACACAGTGCTCTTTCGGGCCTCATGTGAGGCAGGGAGCTCGAAGGTTTAGGTCCTCCTTGAAATGGCATGAAACTTCTCTTTTTTGCATGTTTGAAATAATTGTTGGAGTTTTGCTCCTGAATTGGGTACGTCGATTGGGACATAATTCGCGGCTGGCTATACCGCCCTCCCCCCTCAGTAAACATGTGTTCTTCAAACATTTGAGGTCAAAGTTGTGATTGGAAAACACTGAAGAAAAAAAATATGTGCTCATCAGAGTTTTGACAAATAACTTGTGGACCTTTGTTTGACCTTGTACAAGGTCAAACAAGGCCTAACGAGGTCTAAAAAGGACAAGGTCGCAAGGTCACCAGAAAGGTGTAAATTTTCGCAAGGTCAAATTTTCATCGATTTTTTTTCTTCTCATGTTGATTTGGGATTGAATCAGGAATTCATGGTAGGTGTTTTTTGACTCCTGAGCTTTTTTGACCTTGTGAGCTTGTCAAAAAGCTCAGGACAAGCCCAAAAACCCAACAAGGTCACTAGGGATTTGTCAATTGGCTGATGAAACTTGATGCTATGAGTAGTATCACCAAGTGTCAGTGGCGCACCCACTTCTTCTATAGACTCCCTCGTACCTCGCTTCTTTGTATATATGAGCCTAATTATGAGGAAGCCTTGAATATCGTTTGCTGTTGCTGCATCACTTGAGATGTTTTTTTTTGTCTGAGTGATTATGAATAGCACCACAATTAACAACTTTTCACCCAGAGTCAAACACAAGATAGCAAATTTTGATGGACCGGCACCTTCGGGAAAGCCGAGAAGTCGAATGGAAGGCCAAAACCTCTAGACTGCGCAAAAAAAAGCCCTTGACTTCCAGATTCTGCCGTTGAGTGATTCCCCATCCAGGTGTCTGCGACGCGGAACGACTGTGCGCTGCGCGAGAACTGTGTAGACTGCGACCCAGGACTCGTTTCCGCAATATCTGAATTTCCCAATTTCAGCCGACCCTGCTCATCAATGAATTATATTATAGGGTCTGCCTTCGCTTCGGCGACACAATGTATCGACAGATACAGGTTCATTTTTCGCGCACCTTCACTTGTAATTCATGTGTATATTCTTGTAAATGAAAATGCAGAGCGGACCGTAGGCATCTCTTGTCAGCCGATAACACAATAGGCGCCATCAAGAAGCATTACGGGTCGGTCCGAACCAAAATCGGACCCATTATGCCAAGTGCCTCATTGCAGTGGTTTCGATCTGGCATGACGGTGGTGGGATGTCACATTCCTGGTCCATTTATCGCCTACCAGTTTCCCCTGCAATCTCAGATTTTCTGTCTTCGATGCGAGCAGTGCGGCCCGGCCTTGCCAGTGCAGCACGCAGCCGAGTCGTCCGAAATCTGGGTCTTCCTCTGCTCAGTGCTCACTAAGGTTTCACGGTTTCTTTCCCTTGTTGAATCGTACTTACATGCCCAACCAGGGCACGATCCGCTTGTGCGAATATATACGGCATCACATGTACTCATCGAGACTTCTGAAGTACGTAGTCCTTAAAAAGTGCCGAGTTCCAGCAATAGCACCAGTTCTTTGGCTCCTAGCTGCCCTTCGGTCGACCTCGCCTTCCAATCGTTTGTCATCGATCCATGATTGTATTCATGACATCAGGCGCTTGTTTCATACGCTCGAAACCTCGTTTTCTCCGCCCCGCAAAGGCGTGGCTGCGATTCAACTGGTTTTCTCAATCGTACCTGGGTACTAAGTTTATGCAGAGCTGCAACGAGTACCGGACCTCTAAGCTCGCGAATCTGATGTTTTTTTTTTTCACTCGAATCTGCACAATGGAATGTAATTCCATCGAAATTAAGTCCTGGTTGAATATTCTTGGATTGTGAGAAGATCTACTATTTAATGCCCATGTCATATACACCAGCGTCAATCTCTCTGCTCCCGGAAAACTCCTTGTGGGAGACGGTCAAACGGCAGGCAAACTTGAAATACATTTAAGACGTCGCAGCGTGCAAATCTTTTTATCCACACCATCTTTTGTACTCATTCTCCGGCGCAAGCGAAACATGAACGGTATTGCACGCTTTCCGCGATCCCAGTCGCCAGACAAGGTTTTCGCTTTGATTATTGGTATTGACGAGGTACGCTATTCTCTGTCAGATGTGCACGCCCTACAACTTGCTTCACAGTATCGCTCGATCCGACGTCTGCACGGCTGTGTTAACGACGCAAATATGTTCAAGAACTTCCTCCTGGATTCCCCTGCCAATAACGGTCTGGGGGTCCCCCTTTCCAATATTAAATTTCTGATCAATGAGGCGGCTACCCGGGACCGCATCATTTCTACCTTCCAATCCCACTTCCTGCATAACAAAGCCATTCCGGACGGCGGGGAGGCAGCTATAATCTTTTATTTCGCCGGCCACGGAAGCCGTGTGAAAGCGCCTGGCAATAGACTCCCGGCGGACGGTAAGGTGGAGACTATTTGCCCTTACGACGAGAGATGCGGCAAGGGATCCAAGTACGTTCATAGCATCCCCGATTATGTGCTTGCATGGCTACTGTCGGAGCTTGGGCAGAAAAAGGGTCGAAATATTGTGAGTCCTACTTCGTTTCGTTGCATTCAACCTTCTGAGAAGCGGGACAGACCGTGATTTGTGATTCCTGTCATTCAGGCGGGATGGGCAGGGACGATATCGATGACGACGTGCGCACCCCCCCGACATCCTCCAAGGATATTCCTCCGCAGCTCGATAGTCATCTCTGGAAGGGCAAGAATGACGTTCTTTCATATCGTCTGTGGTCCCAGACGACGAAAAATCACGTCCTGCTAGCGGCGTGCGCTCAGGATGAGACGGCGCGCGAGACGGTGTACGACGGCCAGGTCGTTCGTGGCCGCTTTACAAAGGAACTCGTGAATCGACTTCGTGCTCTTCCGCTGCGAACCACCACATATGTCAATCTCATTCGGGGTCTCGCGGAGCAGTGGGAAAACCAACATCCACAGTGCGTCGGCACCAATCAAGACCGCCTCGTCTTCAGCACCCAATTTCCCGACACCATGCAGCACGCCTTTCTCATTGCGCGGGTGGATGACGCCCCGAATGATAGTGTCGCGCACCAGTCCTGCTTAAAGTTCTCGGTCGCAATCGGCAGTGTTGGGGGTGTCGCACGCAACACTCGATTCCACATTTACACCGAGAATCACGCGTTTTTATGCACGCTCGTTGCGGACTCGGTCGACATTCACCAAACGCTAGTGATGTCCAACAAAGAGCTTCCAAACGGGGCATACGCAGTGGTTGCGAACTGGAGGGCTCGAATCCTGCGCGTGCACCCTCACACCGATTTCTTACACACCGCCGCTTTGTTTCCTACAGCGCTACCGAACTTTGGGGGTCGCAGGTTCGTACGGTCAGATGATACGCCTCATCTTGTGCTCTACCGTGGTAACGACACGGACGAGGTGATTGTCGAGCACTGGCTGGAGCGTGGCATCCCAGAGCCGCACAAGTTCCCCGTCAGACTCTACCAGAATATCGAGCGATTGTCGAACATCATCGATGGGATCGCACACTTTCATTACTTCCTTGAGCTCGTTAATGAGTGCCAAGACAAGGGTGCACGGTTCTCTGGCGTCGCACTGGAGATGCATCGCCTCAAGGGCCAGTTCCCACAACGCAAACCAGATCTCGGCTTCGGAAAGGCTGAGCCTGGGAACTTGGTTGACAAGTTCGAGGTTCAGGCACGCTTCGACCGGGGCGCAATCTATGGTTTAACAATTCGCAACAATTCGTGCGAAGATCTGTTTCCCTATCTGTTCATGTTCGACGCCGACGATTATTCCATCGATGTGAGGGTCACTCTATTTTTCTGTGCATTTCAGGCTGAACATTCCATCGGCCAGTGCTGGTATGCCCCCCCGAACGTGCACGTAGGTGGGCCGCTGCACAAGCAGGGCGGTACAGTCACTCTGGGCATGGGTGGTGAGCCCGCCTTTAAACTTGACATCCCTGCAGGACAATCACGGAGCTCTGGGTTCCTCAAATTGTTCGTTTCGACGACGGCCCTAGATCTCTGTTGGATCGAGCAAGAATCCCTTCTAACATCCGGTGACGGACGGTGCAAGATGAGTCGGGAGACGATAAAGGCGAAAATAAAGTGGGATACGATTTGTGTGGCCATCAGAATGTCACTCTAATCGACCAAGGTACCGCGCATGCTCATATAACTCTATGGTCAGCGGTGTAGATATATGCCATCCATCTACAGTCCTGTATTAGGAAGCGCAACAGTCAGACGGTTTCGTCGATATCTGAGCCTAATCTCACCCAAATAACTCGGTCCAAAGTGTATTCTGGATCGGATCGATATGTAGTCCATGGCGCAATTTACTTTTCAGAGAAACATCCAATAGCAGTTGAGAACGAGGCAAATCTTTCTGGTACCCCAAATATGCCCAATTGACATGGAAGCGCAACACTTCGACGTCATTGATTGTAGTTCTGGGTGTATACTGTTTGGTGGTTTAACCTACATATCTGTAATTAGGGACGCTGAAAACCCCCAATGCAACAAACTTGGCATATGCCAGCGCTGTAAACATGGAAAGAAGGAAAGGTCAGGTAGTGGGGATCAAAAGACTCTGAAATATGGCCACAAACATCACAATCTTGAGGGCTTCACAGGAGCTTTCCGCACAAATCCTTTTGTAAATAGGATGATATGACACCCTACTGTACTCATGTAAAATTTGGACCTAACCCGAAGCCTCAAAGGTACGTAATTCCTGGTGTTGCGCTTCTACGTCGCATTGCGCTTCCTAATACAGGACTGTATGCCAGCGCTGTAAACACGGAAAGAAGGAAAGGTCAGGTAGTGGGGATCAAAAGACTCTGAAATATGGCCACAAACATCGCAATCTTGAGGGCTTCACAGGAGCTTTCCGCACAAATCCTTTTGTAAATAGGATGATATGACACCCTACTGTACTCATGTAAAATTTGAACCTAACCCGAAGCCTCAAAGGTACGTAATTCCTGGTGTTGCGCTTCTACGTCGCGTTGCGCTTCCTAATACAGGACTGTATGTTGCTACGAAAAAACATCCTGCATTTTACGTTCAGTCCGACTGGTTAAACCGTGCTAGATGCGGGACAATTTCGAAGGTTGCACATTCTGCGCGGCACTCCAAAACTCAGATTTGAGCGGTGCAATTGCGCCGGAGTCCCACGATTGACCAATGCTCTGCGGCGAAAAATGTTCGGGAAATTGGAAATTTACGACCGAAGAAAACACGCGTGCCTGGTTTTTCTTGATTCTGTGTCAGGTGATGAGGGATGAGAGGAAGTAGGCACCCGGAACGATCCGTGTTTTAAGTACTGCCGGCGTTAATGCAAGTGTTTAAACTATCTTCGAGTACCTACTTTCCGCTCAGATACTCTTCGCCTCACTGCTCATTTCCTCGGCGAAGCGGCGCCTCAGGTATACTTGCCAGGAAGCTTTGCTCGCACGCCAATAACCCTTCTGGGGTGCAGCCCAGTGGCTAGGAGTCAGTGCGCAAATGAATTATGAAAGATTATCGCGTGCAGCAGGTGCGTGCTCAACGTATCCGCGATGTAGACTGTAAAATTGGATTCCGTGCTGATCGCCTTTCAGCAAATGCAGGATCCACGTAGAGTTATGAGGGAGTAGAGAGATAGGCTCACATAAAAAAGGATATCGCGTGCAGGACTGAACACGAACACCAAGGCTAGCGAGCCGCAGGTCGTACCATCTGTGAACGTCCGGAGCAGAGGACATTCAGCGAAATAGTAAAGCAAGTTATTTGAGTGTGGAAGATAAAAGCAATGACATGGCAACACACTAACACATCTCATCAAAGGGAACTTCAGCTTCGGCAGCAGCCAGAATATGTATGAGCACCGGATGGCGTCGCGCTCCCGACATGCCCCAACAAAAATGCACTACGGCCGGCGCAGCAGGAAAAAAAATGTTGATCCCAAGCAATTCAGTGCTGCTCATGGATTGCCTCGAATCGGATCAAATCCCAGGAAAGCACCTCCACTCGAATTGACCCAAGCTTGAATTAAATTCAGAGTCCAAGATCGAATCCGTAAGAAAATCAATCAGATGCACCGCTCGAAGGCTAGGGATGACCACGAATGGCATCGAGAGGCACTGGACTCCATTTCAGTCACTTCAAATAAGATTGCATCCACTCACATTGAATCACAGTGAATCGAATCAGAATCCACGCGAATCCGAATCCAGAGAAGTTCAAGCGCAGGGAATGAACTGAACGCCTCAAAAAATCTGGCGGGCGCGCATCCAATCGAAAAGGTGGCGAAAAAAAAACGGAGGCGGGAATCTGGGAGGTTTCGAATCCAGATATATAATCGGCAAGACAGCGACCTGACCGTGTCGGAGGCTCTATGCATTTTCTCTACTCTCAGATAGGATCGAATACTGCATGGAACGCATCGCCGTGTCTTAAGTCCAAAGAATGTGTCTCCCATCTTTTGGGGTGGAATGAAAAGGAGGTGAGGAACACGCACCACCGCCAACACGAGAAGCCCAGGGTGGGATTTGGAGTTGAGGAACCGGACGAGCAATCTGGCGGAATGATCAGTATTAGGGGGTGCAAAACAAGGGCGAGAGGAACTTACCGGGTGTGTGGTAATCACGGGTGCCCAATCAGGAACGCAGGACCGCTGGAGTCGAGTTGGCAAAAGGGTTGGATAGCGAGAGGGTATAAAAAAAACAAGGGCCGTATGAGTTAAAAGGCACGCCTCGACGTGCGTCAGGCTTCAACAGGAGCAAGCTCGCTCCAATGAATCAAAGTCGCAGCGATAAAACTGTGGTCGATTATTAGAAAGGGTCGTACCATGTAAGATAAAAGAAGAGGGAGAAAGACCACACGCACCGCACAAACACCTCATGTACGTCCCGCCCGCCTGCACCCATGCCGTCGGCGTACACGCTGGCGCTTACCTGGAAAGAGAAAAGCAGTGTTTGGAAAAAATTGGGACAGGAATGCAAGGAGGAGAGTGCGCATGAGGATGAACGAGAAAATAGAGAACTAACTAAGAGAGACGGGATCAGAAACCAACGTCAGACCGAAGCGCAGACAGGCCCTAAGAGAAACTCGGGTGTTAAAAGACCCCAATTGCACAAGAAATACCATCCAAACCCAGGTCCAGAACCGCCCGAATCAAAAGTCGAAAAGAGAAAACCATGCACCACCAACGCCCATAGTGCAGGTGCGCAGTGGTGGTCGAATTTGAGCCTTACGTAGAAAATCACCGTAGCATACGGTAGGCGGGATGGTCGAGGTTGATTTTTGGCATTTTGACATTTTGACATCGGCATTTTGTTCCGGTGATTTTTGACTGATGGCAATGATCAACCCCCTATCTGTGCTTCTTCAACCCGTCAAGGCACATGAGAGGCAACCGGAAAATACTTGTAAGTATATAGTGCATATAATATTGTAATGAACCTCAAGAAGCAATTTCCTGAAATGGCAATGTGTTCAGGTTCCCAACAGTGAAGAAATTTGATTACTTTATTGACAATATACGGCAAGTTCAACGGAAATGGGGAAGCATTTGACAAAATATGGACCAACCCTCTGTCGACACAAGCTTTGGTGCTCCAATGTGTTCATAAGCTTCCCAGGTGCTGGCATCAAACTCATCCGAGACCCATCTATAACATTCGTCACGAGGCTTTGGAATATTCTGTCTCAGGGTATCGACAAAATTCTGGGGAGCTGGTACCGAAAAATCAACCAGACCAAAGCTCTCTGGAAAATCACAAATATAGTTGGGTGAAAAACCAGATGGTAAGAGTTTGTTGCGCTGAGCCTGAATCTTGTGGTTGTTCCAGTATTCAACGAACTCATCTAGGCTGAGTTGCATTATCTCGGGCCACAACCAGTTGAAGAGATCACTTGAAACAAAAATTTAAACCCATGGCCGTCAAAATGAAACTCATAGAAAACTCTGGTGTCAATCAAGTGTCCACGTTGTTTTGGCTGACATCTGTGTCCCGGAAACCTAGCCTTGGCACCATCGGGGTCAAGGTCGAACATAACCCGATGAACAGTATCCCTGGATGAAATGCAAGTGTCAAATCTTGAGAGATATGGCAAAGTTAAGCTCACCGAGGAATCTTTACTCCATGTTGAAGAGAGATCTGGGTCTGAATGGTGTGGGGGCCATTGCGAGAGGACACATTGTTTCATCATTACTTCTGTGACCAAAGTGGCTGAAATGTGATCGGGCGGCGGTTTTTGACTGTTTTAACCTTGAATTCTCAATTGAGTTTTTTCAGATTTATTAATCTACCAAATGAAAACAGGTATCCAGACCTTCCTCAAGAAGCATGAATGTGCGAACTGTTGTCACAATCTCCATCTCAGTGTCAGCGACAGTGCTTAGGTCAGCCTGATTGCGACCATCACAGCAAGCCCTAGCCCAGGTGTTGAGAGGAATGGCCACAGCGAGTGGCCGGCGACTGAAGATCCATCTAGCGATAGTTGAACCAAGCACATGTAATGTGGTTCCACTAGTCCGGATAGGGGCATGGCAAGTAACCATGAGAGTTCTGAGTGGCCCAACGGGATTAACCGGGATTAACCCGGGTTTACCGAAGGGGCATAGCGAGTTGAACAGGAGCGGATTATTGCCAGACGAGTGAATGATGGATCTCCGGATGTTCGACAGATGTTCCTTCGAACTCTACGCTCCATAGATCGAGAGACGTAGGAGAGATGGGTGGTGAAGGGTGGTGGTTGTCTCGTAACGAGAACCCGAACCGTCCAGGACTAGCGTGCATCAAGCCCGCAGAGTCGGACCCAACAATGGTACTCTGCAAGGGTCTGCTAGAGGCCTGGGTGCAACCGGATAACCACCACCGAGGACGTCGTAGACTGAGCCCGTACTGAGACTGAAGACAGGAGTCAGAGCAGGGGTTCAGAATAGGGGCCGAGAATAGGAGACAAGGGTTATGACGAGCGGAGCGAGGGATAACCCGAGTCAACGAGATAGCTGAAGTGAAGGAGCCTTCAAGCAAGTACAAGTCCAGAGTAACAGGCCAAGGTAAGGCCAGAGAATAGACGAGATAGAATCTACTGTACAGGGAGATTCTACTCTACTTATATGCTATTTGATAGTCAGGAGTGTATCTATGTGATAAATGCGACACTGAGGGGAAATCAAGGAACGCAGGGGCGTAGTGACACGCCAAGAACATAGATGGGTAGTTGTGATGCGCATCAGAACTACCACGATCGCACCTCTTGATCAGGTTTGCTATAGTTGATGGAGTGTCCTGTGACTGGGTTTACCGTGGGTTAATCCAGGCAACTGAGCCGAATCATGACACTCAGCCGTGATGGATTTGCAGAGGATGTGCACGAAGAATCTGATGAGGAGTAATTCAAATCAACACACGTAGTATTTTGGCTAATGAAAAGAACATATATTTGATTTGATTCACCATACACGATCGTTTCTGTTTAAATATATTGTTGCCAAATCACAACGACAACCCGTTCCCATTGCATGAAATTGAATGCAGAAGTTCATTAGCATGTTAGCTGAATTACTGAGATGTTTTAAAGTATTTCTAAGCACCCCCCATGCGCCTTGATGGGTTGAAGAAGTGCAGATAGGGGTTTGATTAGTGCCATCAGTCAAAAATCACCGGAACCAAATGCCGATGTCAAAATGTCAAAATGCCAAAAATGAACCTTGACCATCCCGCCTACCGTACGTAGCGCGTGCCAAATCACCGCGTGCAGCCGACCACCCGAGCTGATCGGGGTTCGAGGTAAGAAGTTCTTGGGGAGGAGGGAGAACACGAGGTTGACGAGGCGAAGCCTAGGCGTCCTCGGAAATATGGTCGCCTATGCGAAAAGAGGAATGGCAGAATAAACCGCCGGTGAAGAACTGAAATGAATGACGGCGACGTCGACAAGATGAACTACGGCAAATGCAAGAGGTGGAAAAAGTAAGAAGGAATAAATGCACGCCGGAAGATAGACGTTGGGGTAGAAACGAGGTGGCCAACGGTTACGGACTAGAAAAATTAGGAATGAAGGCAAAGGAAATGAAGAATGAAGATGGGATGGGCTCTGCATCAACACCCACTAAATATCCAATACCAAAAAATAGGCTGAGAGGAAGGAACACGCACCCAACACCGTCCCAGCCAGGATCATCTCCTCCACGTCCCCTCCGCCGGCTGCATGCGCTCCTGCCTCTCTCCGTCCCGAGTGCGCCCCGAGTAACGCACAGACACCGAGCCTGAGGTGTGTGCACACCGTGGCCGCTCTGGTTGAGAAGAGGCGGGCTGCCGGCCTTAGCAGGGGAGTGGGTCTCCTCGCGCTGATCTCGTGTTCAGCGTGCTCGGATGGCGTCGAGCAGGGTCGGCGGCCATAGCGAGTGGACAAAAATGTGACTTGTCACGCCGAGACCCGGAATCGTGCCGAAACATATTCGCATCACGTGCTCCGGCTGCGGCCGCTTAAAGTTAAGCTGGTCGAGAGCGCGCCGAGGCGCGAAGCGCCCCGGCACTTTCTTTTAAGTGAATCAGGGGCCGGCGGAGAGGCCCGAGCGGAGTTTGAAGGCTACTTTGATAGAGAAGTGAGCACTCGGGACTGCGGCATATGTTCCGAAATAGTACCGAATTGATGAATGAACGGCAACCGGGTTGATAAAAGGTCGGCATCAAAGAAATTTGAACCACGCAAATATAACCCCCCCCCCCCCCTCCCCCGATACACCAGGTCCCATTTACAGAAAAATAGTAATATGGATCCGCTGAAGCCGCGCGGTAAGCTCGTGCAGCAGACAAAGCCTTTGCACAGCATGGTCTAGACCCTTTCCTTTTTTGGACAGTCTTTATTTTTGTTATTGGGTCCAGATGTCCGACACCGTTTGAACCGCATGAGCAAACCCCACCTTTTGTTGGGTTAAAATAGATTATCATGCACAGTTTATGGGAAGTTGGCGGCATCGAATGGAAAGTGCCGAAATGGCGCCTGATCTTGGCAGACACTCACTGCAACGTGTATCGGATATTGAGAGAGGAAGACTGTTATCATGATCGCCCGCATATAGGTTCATTTTGCGACGTTCCGAATGGTAACATTGAGCTTGAGGGGTGTACCGAATCCTGACGGATTGAATGTTTAATACCACAGCCCTTCTTCCGCGTGTACCGCACGTGTTGGTCAAAATCAGTTATAAGGTCGAGTATGTCACGGTTCGTTGAC
Source organism: Mycena epipterygia (assembly GCA_029281465.1). Classification (NCBI taxonomy): domain Eukaryota; kingdom Fungi; phylum Basidiomycota; class Agaricomycetes; order Agaricales; family Mycenaceae; genus Mycena; species Mycena epipterygia. The sequence continues at coordinate 649,262 of JARJCQ010000020.1, forward strand.
ACCTTGTATGATAGTTGTATCGATTTGACATGCCCGGCCGGCACTTGAGGGGCATATGCAGGCACATTCCCTGCCCTTTTCCCCCTGTGTTAGTCGAGCTATCAAAGAACGCTCGAGTTCGAGTTCCAGGTCGCTTTTGATGATAAACATGTATTGAGAGATGCTACAAGTCTCCAGTATCACCGACTCAAATTTTCTGCCTGCGTCTGTTCCTTGATGGATTGTATATTTTGTGCACCCCCCGCCCGCCGACATATGTAAGACAAAGTTCATAATCCTAGACGGCAACGAACCTAAACGAATAATTCCTGGTACCTCGGTTTCCTGTCATTCGTACTGCATGCCCACATTTTTTTGTTTCTGAAAACTGTGTATACGTACAAGCCAAGGGAAGTTCTTGGAAATGATAATAACAGTGTACCTTTGCTGGATTGGTATGGCATGGAGGAATTACCAACACTCGGGGAAACAAAAGAAAAATACATCTGCGGACGGACTACGGACGGAGCTCCAACTCGAAGTGCACTACGAGGTCCCCAAGCTCCAACCACTTTGTCTCGTTCATATCAAAATTACTGAACCAATCCTTGAGGAGGAGATGTATCAGTGATGTCCCACGAGCACGGTACGCGCGCAACAGGCGTTTCAACACCTCTAGAAACGTGTCCACCGGATCCTCGTCGGGGTCATGATGAGCAAAGAGGGCGAGCTGGATGGTGCGGAGAGGAACGTGGTGCTCCATGTCCAGCACTGCTTCGCAGAAGCGCGTCCCTGCGTCGTCAATGTGCATGTACACTGCTTCCAGTGCAGGTAGCAGCGCGAGGGCTGTTTTCCAGCTTCTAACCGTGAGGTGCGCGGAGCCAGCATCGAGGTGCGTGATCGCTTGGGTGGGCAGCGTTTTGAGAACCTTCGTCATAATCTGGCGCAGGGCGCGCGCATTATCCGGATGTGAATTAATGCCGAAGAGTTTGTCGCGGGAGAGACCGGCTGGGAACGTGGGCTCGAGGTAGGCGGCGGTGGAGAAGTGGCTGATGTTCTCCTGGTCGCTGCGCGGGACACGAATCGCCAGCATCGTCGGAATGGGCGCGCTGCGAGCACAGAGATGTTTGCGGAGAAGAACCAAGATGTCGCGAATATCTACGCCACTGGTAATTCCCTGCGGGTACATTTCCACCCGTGTCGTTGCTGGGAAGATGAGATGGGCCAGCACATCCTCGCAATAAGCCAGGGAATCGCGAATATAGAGGAAGTCAAGGAGTAGGAGCCTGACGGCTTCCGAGTTCCGATCTGAGGATCCGGAGGCGATGACCATGTCGAGTCTCAGGGTAGTTAATTCTGGGGAGGACTTTAGGACATTGAACAGGGTAGGCAGTGAAATCTGGGTGGAAGGGGAGTCGGGACCGCTCGTGAGCGATAGTGAGCGTAAGGAAGCCAAGCATTGCCAATGGGCATCGATGCGAGCCAGTGAAAGCGAGCGGAGGCGAGGCATGCGTCCATCGAATAGCTCAGGAGGAAGAGTGAATTGCCTGTCGGCGTTTTCCGCCGTCACATCCTCTCGGAGAGCAAGGGAGAGGGACTCGAGGATAGGGAATGCATGATTACGCATTTCGTCCATGAAAGTCAAGAGGCAAGTAGGGTCGCCTCCGAGGACAAGGGATTCCAAGCGCCCCGAGTTCGACAGGATCGAATCGGTAAACTCGTTGGAAGTGAGCGAGCGAATTTCGATTTTTAACGGTGCCGCCCGCGACCGTTCGAGCTGGAGAAGCAGGTGAGGTTTGCTCGACTCCCACAGAAACCGGATGTTACACCATAAGGTCGGTGTTCCAAGTGCAAGCTTATGCCAGTGTCGACAAACCAGCATGACCTTCGTCCATTGAACACCAGAGACGGAGATCGAATCTTCCGCGTAGACGCCAAGTATCCGAGCGAGAACCTCGTTTGGGAGTGTTGAGATGGGTGTTATGGAATTGCGTTCTTCTATCAGAGCCGCTATTCGCACGTAAAGCGCTTCCAGTTCTGCGTCAATGGCGGCCATTCTGGGGCCAGGGTGTTCATTGTGCGGTGACCTAGGGCAATATGAGCGACTGGGTGGGATATTACACAATAACGAGCACATATTGGTTCCAGTGTAACGAGAATAACTGCCGTTGATGAGGTTACGACAGGGAAAGGGCGAGTTGGAGCGTCGCAGGAAAGGAGGAAATGACGAAGCCTGATCGCCGAACGGAGCCGAAGGACACAGCCACCCGCACGGACCACAACCACTGGCTCCTTGCGTGTAATGTATGACCCTCACCGATCCATCAGAACCCTGCGCGTCTGCCTTAGCACCTCCTTAACACGGGGAGTCCGTCAAATACAATCCTCATCGCGCCGACGATGCGTGTGCTCTTTCGAATTGTCTCAGGCTCCACACAAGGTTTCCTCTCCAACCAAATATCCGCTATCGTCACCCATTCGCGGGAGGCCCGCACAAGTTCCGCGACATGTATACTATTGGAGATCCGCTCTCCTGGACGGTGCGTGCAGTTTCTTTCCTGTTCGATATGCTCCTCGTTCTTCACCTTCCCCCCACGCAATCGTCCCCTCCCTCTCAGGTTCGCATGTCGTCGACTTCTAAGAATCGTGTTAGTAGGGCGGGCGGCAAATCGTTATCCATCCTCGTTCCAAGTCTCAGACGACAATTCCGCGCGTTTTTATGATACACGGTGGTCGCTCTGATTCCCATAGTAAATATATCTTCGATGTGGTTTATAACAACTCGAGTGCATTGTCATGTCATTGCAGACATCCACGCGTATGTGTACCCGCGTTTTCGTCGATCTTGACCTGGAGATACAGTGGCTGAAGATGACGGTGCCGGACGGAGTTTTCGAACACTCGAGTTTTGTTTATAAGGTGAGCGGGTGCGGCCATATATGGTTCGAAAGTGCAGTCATCGTTTTTTCACACAGAACTGAATTGTTCACAGACTTGCGCCGACGTGCTATCCTGCTTTCGTTGGCGCTTAAGCGGCCGGACGTCTGAGGACGCGACGCTGATGCCTCACCAGGGATCTCGGACGCGCCCTCCTTGTGATATTAACCTCTGTAAGGAATCGACGCTTCGCTGCATATCCGCCAGTCATGGCGCGTGGACTGCGCTTTGGCGGAGGATTCGTCTCGGAGTGGATGCTACTCCCGCTCGGTCTCGAATTCATCCAATTTCTTCTTCGGCGTGAATGGCGAATTGATTAATTCTGTGCGTTCCACCTCCCAATCCACACGCTCCTGTGCATGCGTACGAAGCATGCACATCTTCTGTATGCAGTAGTCCGGCTTCTGTGACACAGGGTCCTTGTTTCCCGGCATACGTTCCTTCTCTCGGGCTGCAATCCGTGCCTGAAGGCTCGCGCATTCCTTCTGGGACTCAGCAAGTGCGACGAAGGGTGCAGTTGCCCTGGATCATAGAATGTAATTCTTCTCCGACTGGACGAAGGTTGAAATCGGGCTTCACCAAAATTCCTCCCCGCGTTTCAGTCACAATTGCCGCGTGTCTGCGCGGAGCCCGCCGGCCAGTTTTGGAATGGCATGTGCTTGTATCCTGTGGAAATCGGATCAGCACATCGGAGAAGGATAAGATGTCCAAACCTATTTCCTGGAAGAAGTGCTGCGCATCAAAGTTCCCTATTAAAATCAACGACAACGCGAGAGCAGGCAACGCACGATCTGGTCCTTGGGTGCGAATAATGCGGCACCGAAAATGTGTACAGGCGCGTCACCCCATCGCTGCGCGGGGAATTATTTATCGGTGAGTCACCAGAAGAGTTTCAGGCGGGATACGTACTACCTGGTAGTAGAGTCCCTACATGGAAATCAGACTGCCGGCGAAATAGACCAATGAAGATGGAAAAGCACGCCTGTTGAGTCAAGGTAGTCGAAGGACTTCATGTATGGCTCGCTCCTCCACAGGTCGAGGTCGGCGATTTCGAAGTTGCTCCAGACTGGTGGTAATTAATCAGGTAATATGCATTGGGATAACTGACGGAGAGGACGCACAATGTCACAGATTACAGTGCTCTTTTTCATTAAAGATCATCTCCATAGCGTTATCGGCCGCTATGAGTTCGGGATTGGCCTTCATGAATTCTACAATGAGAGCGTAGTTCGTCAACCAGATGAAGGATAGATGAGGTTACGAAGGGGAATCAGGATTCATACAGGACCCATGAATGACATGACGTTGCAACTTACCGTCGACAGTGGGCAATAGTGATTGGGTCGTCTTCCTGTACTCTGGTAAGCTAATAGTGAATGCTGCAAAGATATATTATCAGCCACTCAGACGCGATCCGAAGGAGGCGCCGGGGAATAATTTCAGAGGAAGAAGTCAGCCACGCACCATATTTCTTGCCCTCTCCCTGCATGAAGTGAAACGGATGAAACGGATCGAAGTTGACGTCACAGAAAAATCCGACGTCCGGTCTGAGCAGAGAAGCTTAAATCAATGGTTTTTAGTGAGTTCGGCGTGACGTACTCCACTCTGGAGGCAAGTCAGAACTCGAAAATTTTGAACTGCATGACCCACGTACAGTACCTCCAGTAATATTTGAACGGCTTCAAGAGTTCATGCCGGAAGAAAAAGTGCATACCCTTTATCATGTTTCGCCCGGAGTATGGAGGATGGAAACGAACCCCTGATTGAAAGCGGCACATATTGCGATATCTGTGGACGCAAACACAGGCGGAAATACCTAAGATAACGATGGCTGCAGACGCTCGCTGGGTGAAATTTTGCGTCAAGTAATACTTCTCCGGGATCGGTGTCTTGTGGCTTGTAGGGCGGGCCGTGCCACACTTTCGACTGCGGCTTTTCAAAAGTCCACCGGGCTATCTGGACCAGATTCGGACGGGACGACAACAAAATAATACAGAACCATCTATATCAGAGATTCTTTAGACTCTAGAGTGTCAACGTCGACCCGGAGATTAAAGACCACCAGGGCAAATGCAATGAAAATTAGATACAAGTGGCGCCTCCGAAGCATGTTCGTCGACTATCGCATCGATATGAAACGCTTTGCCTCTCGGGCTGGAAAGTAAGCCACGTGTCACGGGTCACGACCATTTGTTGAATTGTTCCCGTCGGCCGACGTCACACGAGAGTGAGTGCAAACAACTCAGTAGAGGGTGGGTTAAATTAGGTTAAATCTCGTTTCTCCCTTTTCTCGTAGAGTCTCGCTGTTGAACTGAGATATATACTTAGAATGTCTGACCTGACTTCGGCCCGCGATTCATTTTGGGATTCACTAATTCAACATAAGACTCTCGTTCGACTCGGACCCCAAGACATTCAAAAGTAGGTCAAACAAAGCGGAGGTTACCTACTAATCAAAAATGCAGCTGTAAACGCCGTTGAGTATCCAGTACAAACTGTGAATGCGACTCCTCACTGATATGAAGAAGCAGCGTTGTCGAAATTCACATCCCCGAGATTGGCTATCCCCGGGGATTTGATATTCATGACCTCGTCGGTAGCTGTATTGAACGAGCTACACCCGTGAAACCTGTCGAGACATTGATTTCAACTCCGACGCTCCTTCGACAGCAATCGCACGCACCGCCAAAGGAAGCATGTTTGGCCCGCGTCGGGCCCGAAACTGGAGACGAATTTGTCCAGGTCCGGACCCAGATCGACGCATGCTCCATTCCGCTCCCCGGTTATCAGAACGCAGTAGTTACTGAATCCGACGCCGGTGCAAAGGTATCTGGGTGCACCAGTAAACACAAAGCTTTCAACCGGATGCATAGTACGTACGAGTTTCCGAGGGTGCGCTTGTCGACATTCGATTCCTGAATAAGTAAACCTTTCAGCGAATGGGCCCCAGTGCAAGTCGTGCACAACATACAAGGGCAGTAACATTTCCCATGTACGAAGCAGCGTCGATGACCTTGTCCACCTTCGGGGGAAAGACGGCAGGAATCGAGGAGGCGAACGCCGCAGCAGCACAAAAGCTCGCAAGAACGAAAGATCGCAGGGGAAGCATCGTACAGAGCGTGGTGGACCCCAGAGCAATGCCCTTCTTTATAAATGTGGCTTTGGGCCCTGACGCCCGAATCAAAAGGGGAACAACTTGTTTCATCCTCGACCTCCGTTCCTGGCAGCGCTATTATCTATATTCCGAACAAGCCCGTGTACTTGGAATTGGGAACTTTCGGCCCCCTCTCCGTCCTGAGAACCCCGCCGTCCGCTGACCATGAACCGATTGTTCGTTATCTTAACGAAATCTACTACGGCTTTGGCATCCTTGCCACATCTTTGCCCTCCTCCATAATAATTCGTTTTTTTCTTGAATTTGCACCGCGTCTTCAAACCAATCTTCAGCATCATGCCAAGCCCGACGGAGATGGAAGTCGCCGGTCGGAAAGAGTCGGAGATCAAAGCGGGCGTGATTGAAATGCCGGTTCGTACCGGCTCTCTCTTCTAGCGCTCAACGCTCATTGATTCTGCACTCGCCTCGCCACCAGTCCTCAGTAGCATTGGCCAGCCCTTTGTGTGTTGGTCAGACCTGCACTCCACTGTACTACGTCGTCCAACCAAAAAAAAACCCCCCGATGCGGCGAAAAAAAAAAACATTTCCCCCTCTACTAGCCTGACGCGGCTCAGACCCGAGATCACCTTTTTCATCCCTGCTGTTCGACCGAGAACAAAGATAACTGATTGGAACACGGGATTTTCCGCATACCAAGGCGAATACGGCTTGGCAAGTTGACAATGGCAGCAGAAAAAGGTACCGTTTCAGGAGGTTTATGTGGATTATCCGCGAGCAGCACAGCGGCCCCCCCTGCATTTCTTGTTCTCCGTCGCGCCCGCCGGAGCGTCTATCTGCCATGCGACCCATATATACCGACAGGGGATGAAGCCGGAGAATTTATAGGCGCATTTCGTCCTCAATCATCCTTTCAGCATGATGTGGGCAGCCGCACTCGTTCTTCTTGTCTGGACTCCGCAATCTTTTGCATCTCTCGTCGATCTGACCTCCGCCAATCGTCGTCCTCGTGTTCCTGGTTTACCGGACTGGACTCAGGTTGGATACGAGAAGGGCCTGCAGCCTCTCCCCGGCGACTCATTGGTGGCAAAAACCATCACAGTAGCGCAACTCGCATCCGTCTATGGCGTGATAGCGAACGACGATATCGATGATACAGACGGCCTTCAGAAGGCGATCAGCGGTATATTTTGTTGTCCCAGCTTGACGCCGAAGTCTGACCGATTTCTCAGATAATCCAGGCAGTCCAGACGCATTCACTCTCATTCAGCTCCCCGCGGGGACCATCAATCTTTCTTATACTATCTATCTTTCCTCCAATTATCTTATTCTGCGAGGGGCTGGAAACGACCCGAGCAGCGGCACTGTCCTTTCATTCAGTCCGGACAGTAATACCCAATACGATGTCCTCACGAAGCCGGGCGGAGATGAGGTACATACGCGTATTCCACTTGGTTCGCTTGCGATTCTAACCCAGCTTGGAGTGGGATCTCGATAACACAATCTTTAATTGGGCATTCAACGAGGCGGGGGACTCAAAGACGGGAATAAAATTGATCTCGGGCAATGCAACGGGAGGATGGTATGTTTTCAGTCGCTTGTTTGTTCCTGAGTTATACTCAGGTTCTGCAGGTTATGGCCTGGGCGATCCGTCTTTCGGGTTGGAACTAAAGAAATCGCTGACAAATTCGTAAAACCTGCGTCCATGGCGCCCGCCAATCGGATCGACCTTTTCTACGGGAGTGCGAATTACCATTGGCGGTCAGTTCATTAAATAAAGTCGTCTCTGCCCCTCTGATCATGACCTATAGGAACGATTCGGTTTGCCCTCTCCAGTGCTGGTATAATGCTCTATTCATCAAATTCGTTCCCAGAAGGTCAAAGGATACATGGCGGACCAAACGATGGAAATTGCCGGCTTCGAGGGGTACTCAAACATATTTTGTGTCCTTGCCTGCCGATGTTGATCGCTTTTTTCAGCACACGGAAGGTGTACATCGACACGCAAAACAGTTCCTGGGATGCCGACGTAGGTCAAGATATCTGGATCGGTATGTTGCACCTCAGATTATCATACCATTCCTGACACCGTCCGTCATACTCAGGCGCTCCGGTGAGGTCGTATGGTACGTACTAAACACCCGGATAATGGCGAGTCTGGTTAGATTGCTGACACTACGAATAGACTACGATGCCTGGCAAGTTCAGGACAAGGACTATTACCAGAACGAATACATGTTTCAGGTACGCCGGGTCTCCAATCGGGATATTATTCTTTCCAAACTTGTTTCGGTTAGGATTGGTTCACAGCGACGGGCAAGGGCGACGACGACCTCGGCCATTACATCGAGCTCGATCACGATCTGGAGTTCGACGTGTACACCAGCTCTGTCACCGGTGGGTCCCCGCAGATGCAAGGTGAAACGTACTACACAAAAGTACGGCGCAGTCCTTTGTCCCGTCGCCTGATGCTCATCTGCTGCAGGTCATGCCGATCGATGAACCCGTCCATCATGTTGGCATCGAGAACCTGTACATCACCCAGCCTATGCCCTCGTTATTGGTCGCGAATGGTACGTGGATCCCTTTGTTGGCTCAGGCGTATCTTATGTCGTGCTTCAGCAACGGATAACTACGGTAACATGGCTCCAGAGGCCGCGATGCATGTATGCTTTTCCCATCTACTTCATATCTCGCCTCTGATCAGTTGCAGGGAATTGTATTCCGCTACGCTCGTGATTCGTGGGTCAGAAACATCCGGACATAGTAATATTCTTTTGTGGTATCGTACAGCATTGTCTGATGTCCTTTGGCTCTTTCTCAGCATGACAGGCTCCCATCCAATCGCGACAGAGGTAGCCCACTCGCTCTCGAACTCGAACCTTCTTTCCTAATACGTTTTATCGAAGGCTGCGCGCTACCTTCAGATCCAAGACAACTACTTTGACGGTTCGATTCTATCCCTGGTTGAATTATTTGTGTCTGATCTCCGTTCAGGATCCTGGAACAAGGTCTGTATTTTACTGAGACCTATTTCCAAGGCTGTAACGGGATACAGGGTGCTGGAGGAAACGGCTACATTAGGGGAAGTCGTGTCTGGGATAGTTTGTATTACAACAACACCCTGCGGTACGCTCACTCCTCTCGAAATTCGATCCATCTTCAATACGTTTCCGCAGAAATCTCCGGCATTTCACCTTCCAGTGGTGCGTCCCTCAGTATTCCCATAATCCACTGCTCACCTCATTCGCCAGGTGTGCCATGAGAAACGTCGCCACCATGCAAAACATGACCAACGACATGAACATGCATGGCGGGTACGAAGGCCATAATTTGCTGGAGCTCAATTTCGTCTCTGTGCCTTATAGTCACAGAGCAGGGAGGTATGTCTTTGGTCTGAATTTACGATTTCAGTGACTGAGTGACATATAGCTGTCTCGACCATTGTGGCGGCGAGGGTACATTTGCCCCCGTCATTTTCGGTGTCCCCGTTTAATACTCCCTTTCAGGCGGCAGTTCAGATCTAGACGGCGGCACTTGGGCGCCGATATATTGGTTTGCAACATTTATGATCCCCGTGCGGAATCTCACGTTCGATCTAGGTCGACTGGCAGCAAAGCAAGTAAATGGAGTGGTGCAACTGGACCTCAAAATGTGTTCTATCGGTAAGTGCTGCGATCATAGTTTTTTCACATCTCATATTGTTCCATAGGAACTACATGCTGAAGGTATACTCACTTTCCGTGCTCTCAAGCTGGCTCTCTCACAATAGACTTTCCAGGCGTTCACACCCGGTTCGGACCAAGATGAATATCAGCCTGTGAGTCAGCTCGATCTGTCAAATGAGTGTAGGTCTCACCGAAAAACTTCAGTACTTTGCCCGCGATGGATCTTTATCATCTTCCGTATGGCAATTTGGATGGTAAGCTTTCCTGGGTCTCTCCGTATATTATTTCATCTTCGTCCAGGGATCGAAATACCCCGTTCGGCAGCCGATACCAGCATCTCTCCAACGACGGGTCTGCTCTGCTTGTTGACTGGCAAGGCCACGAACAAGACCCGTTCATGACCAGCCCCAATGTCGGCGCCAACGGCCAACTCACTGATCAATATACCAGTCTCTTTCTGCGCGATGTCTCGAATGGGACTGGGATCACCGCATTTTCATCGATTGCGGGGTTTGCTGACTGTCTCGGAAAGGTGACGCCTAAAGTCGTCGGTTATTATTTGGGAAGGTGCGCGGCCACGATACTTGCTGGTAATAGGCATCTACTAACATTATCCCCGCTTTCAAGTGCAGCCACGCGGAGCTGCCTCCCGTGGTCTCCAGAGGCAATTGACCCATCGGTATTCACCGTTAGTGTCCCATGGATTGCGAGTTGCTTTTTAATTCTCAACGAAATCACTTAGCATGTCATATACGCCTATGCATCCCTCACCGCCGCCGGTGTAGTATCTTTGACGGCATCCCAGCAGGCGCAAGTGAAATCTATCGTTGCGTTGAAAGCCGTGACCCCCAATTTAAAAGTCTTCATCGCAGGTAACCATCGTACTCTGGTTTCCCTGGCGCTCGGATTTCTGATATGTTCAACAGTCGGAGGTTGGGGACTCGGCATCGACGCCTCGCCGCTCATTGCCATTGCCACATCGAGCAGCGCGCGGACGAAATTTGGAACAAGCGCATTGGGATTGTTAACCTCGTTCGCATTCATGTTCATTTTCCCATGAACGATCTTCTGATTTACGAGCTGCCAGTCTGGGCGCCGATGGCATCGACCTCGAATGGACGCCGTGCATCGGAACAACCTGTATATCGGCTACTCAGTTTTCGACCATAGCGACAGCGGTCAAGGCCGGAATCGGCTCCAACCTCCTCTCGTTGTCCACTCCCAATGCATTCTGGTGAGTTTGTCGCTGGCACCACTCTCCGCAACCCTCATTTACATCTTTGCAGGTCTCTCTCTGGTGTCAACACCGTACGCAGCCCCTTTTCCATACCAAACCTCCAGACCTCTGACCTTCCTGCCAGATCACGACCAATCTCGCAAAAATAGGTGTGTCCCGTATCTACCTGTGCGGTACTTGACTGATCTTGAACCAAAGTCGAATTCGTATCGTTGATTACCCATCAGCCGTCTACTTCAAGCGACGACGCCAATGAATTCGATGTTATTCAGGCCACCCTTAAAAAAGCGCAGTCGGCTGGAATGCCCCCGACTTTGCTGCTCTTCGGTGTTCCTTTTTACTCAAGGTTGCGCTCGTTTATTATTCACGCTATTCGGAACACACTCAAATTCGTCTAGGCCCGTCGGAACGTCCTCGCTCCAAAGTTCTTGTCTGGCATCCGGTGACCTTGCTCAAGGCACATATCCCTATTATGCTGTGGATGCTATCATCAACGACGGTCTATATGATTCTGACGCGTGCGTTGCATTGATGTCTGATCCCTGCGCTTTTGACACATCATTGACAGATACACGGATTTGACGCTCGACGAGACTACTTCGATCCAGTGGCTTACTATGAGCGACGGCTCAACCATGGCATCAGAATCTCCTTCGTCTGTGTCGGCTCGCGCGCTTCTCTCGCAGAACCTTTGTATGGGGGGAATCAGTGGTTGGTTTTGTTGAACCGTATTTTTGGGGGACAGGTTCTGACACGCTCTTCCAGTTTTTAGTCTTGATCAAGACAATACTTTGTCGGAACTCACATCTGCAATTTATGCGCCGGGAGGACTTCTTCCCACCCATGATTCAATTGTTGCTTGTTCGTCGATCTTTTCTCTTCCTCTCGAGTCAATCTTAGCCTTCTGTAGCCATGTCGATCGAGAGCTTGGACAGCTCGGGATACCTGCAAGATGGGGTCTATGTAAGGAAAATTCATATCCTTCAGAAGAGTACTTATTTAACCGTGATCCAGGATGATTTCGCTACCACGCTGGCGAACGAGTATGCATTCCTCAATGTCCCAGATAGTTTCCGCATTCTACTCCTGGGTGCCCTCCAAATCCAGACCCAGCTTAGCAATCGGCTTCGCTTGTTTCTGACTGAGTCAGATCTTGCGAGCGACAGCTTCAATTTGTACAAAACATGGGAAGGCAAAGCAGCCGACTACAACGTACGCTGACGCCCGTACAATATGTACACATTCTAATTTCGTCTATGTTAGCTTGCGAATATCACGGGAACGGGAAACAACTACTGGCATTGCGAGTAAGTGAAGTTCCGTAGCTTCTTTCCTTGTCTAATATTATTTGGAGGGGCGATGGCGCCTCAATTTCGAGGTGTCCCGGTTCCATCATTGAAGGCCTGCACTTGCCCTCGCAGAGTCCCCATTTGACCAGATATGACACGGTTCAATGGTTTCTGGACGATGCCGATGGCTTCAAGCAGTATCTTAACGACTCCGTTGGGATCAACCTGGACGATCTTATAGACGGGGAATTTTATGTGACACGCTTAGGTGAGCCTCCACACATTGTAGGCCTCCAATCTCCTACCATTCTACCAGACGAGTCATGTACGACCGGAGGAGAGCCTGTGAAACCCCCAGTTTCCCCCAATCGCCGCGACGCACATTCCAGTAGTCGTAGGAAGTCGCGCCATCACTCGCACTGGACGAAGAGAGACACTGATGACCCTTCCGATCCGTACGACCCCCCAGAGGGTTGTCGAACCAAGTGGTACGTAATCACAACACCCACCAGGCTATTTGACTTATTCGATGACGGTTTGAAAGGACTGGGCTTCGGCTTATAAACCCTGATACATTCTTCGTCAATCCGATTGATGTAATCCAAAGTTTCGTCCAGAGCACTGGTACGTACTTGGTGTACTGAGATTGAACTCTGCTGATGATGCAACTGATGCAACTCCTACAGACAATGCCGTCACCAAATTTACACGTCTTGCCGCCGCGCCAGATACTGATACCGGGTCACTTATCGGCTTACTTACGGTCTGTCGTCTCCCGTTGCTGCGACCACCGATGTTAATTAACCATTTGCAGACGACTCTTACCGCCATCTCTCTCGGTAATCAGACAATCGCCAATACTATAGCATATATCCAAGAGGTCGTTGCTGTAGGTCCCGGCTTGAATCGACACTCACAGCATTTTAGGTTGAATATGACAAAGTCCGTCAAGCCGCTTTTGATCAGGCCCACGCGCGCGAATCGGTTCTGAAAATAATCGCCAACATTGGGGTACGCCACTATCCGTCATATGCTGGTGGTTCCCATCTAATCTTCCTTTCGCAGCTCATGATTCTGAGCGTTGTACCTGGAGGTATGTGCACCATCTGCTCGGAGACAAATACTCAACCTGGATTAGTGGGAGAAATTAGCGATATCGTTGTCGGCGGCTTAGACACTTTCGGGTTGATCTCCAAGGCCATGGACGCATTCTCACTTGCTAAAACACTCGACAAAGATTCGGATATCTTTAAACTTTTTGGGGCCGGCCTACGAACTGAAGATGAAATTGCCGGCGCCGCTGATGCCGCAGAGGATGCGATCAGCGTCGAGGCGCGCGAGACTCGAGGGAACTTGGCATCCAGTGCTGGTAAGGTGCAGGACACAGCCATTCAGTGTTTGAAGTCGACGTTCGGCCCTTTCGCAATGGACACGTCAAAACTTGGCTCCGTTTTGACACGGCGTTCGTTTCATTCGTTCCAGTCGCCTCCGGATTTCGAGAACAGCATCTTCCCCCACGAGCACAGTATCTTCGGCAACCTTTTGGCACCCAGGGCGAAAAACGAGGAACCCTGTGTCTTCAATATTTTCGTAAGCGGGGATTTTGATTGAACGAAATGCCGCAACTTACTTCGTCCAAAGGAAGCGGGGGAACTTAAATACTCGTCCGAAACGTACAGCCAATCGTGCCTGGAGAACACCATTAACCTAATGCAAGTTCCCGATAACCCGAAGACTCCTACGAGCACTGAGGGCCAGACTTACGGAGATTGCCATGCTGAGTACGAGGGGAAATGCCAGTGTGAGTTAGGTCTCATGTAAATGGTTACACACTTATGCCCTCCCAAAGGCGACCACCTTTTCGAGCGTAAGTTGAATTTCTTTCACCTTTCGCTCTTTTATATCTCTGCATAATCTAGCCGATGAGTGGATGGGGCATACAGCTACTCAAATCGGTGAAAAAGAGGCCAAGGTTTGTTTGATTCAAGTCAGCCTTATCGAAGTGGATTAATCAGTGACAAAACAGCCTTTGTGTGAGGTTCTCGCTGGCGAAAACACAAGAGAAGAAATAATGGCGATCATGAACGACAAATCAAGCAAGTGAATCACTCTTCTGCGCGGTCGCTTCTGACACACCCTCTTCTAGACCTGGCCGGCCTATGGGGTCCTACCTTATATCTTCTTTCCAATCGAGGCTGACTCGACATCCCATAGGCGATACTTCGAAAGGTTCATCGTTTAATCCGAACGTTATTAAGAACAACCTCATGGTGTGTTTCTTTCTGTTTACGCTTAAACCTGCTATCAATGTTTCTATAGAAGAGTTACAATGACGAAAAGGCTCTGCAAGCCGTCTATGTGAGTTCAATTTTACACACAAACCTAGGCTAACCAGATTACTTCTGGGCCAGAAAAAATATAATGACGGGGGAAAAAACCTCGTGTATGACGTTGCACGTACGGAAAGAGTGCTTGAGTCCCTCAATATTCGGCTCATAATGCCTTACAGACAATCACATCGTCCAATACTCGGACGCTCGGAAGGCCACAGCAGCACTGTTGGACGAGAAACTTCACGCTTACTATCAAATCGTCGAGAATAGCGGCTCAGACGAAGCGTTGGATGCTATGAAGCTAATATGTTGGTGGCTTTACTTTGGCCCGTCCAACAGAGGCTCACTGTGCCCTAGATCAACCGAACGTTGATGGCTCGGTCAAATCAACAATGGTCACAATTGCCAAAGAGAGTGAAGACCATGCGGCCGATGTGATCGCATATTTGAGGGACGAGGAATCTGTGAGCAACGAGGAAAATCCGGATGATACTGCCGAGCAAGCTGGCGAATCGGAGGATGAGGCCAGAGGAAGAAATAAACGGCCACTATCGCCCGGCTCGACGGGTACGTGTAGTGATGACCCAGAGGCGGCAAGGAAAAAAATAAAGACTTGATATGATATTTATATGACCTGCTAGTCTAGTCTTCGATCGTTGTTGTGCTCCCTATTTAATTAACCTCGTTTGTTTAATTTCCAGTCTCGAATGAAAGCAGACGAGTAATCAATACCAATGGTGAAACGACTGGCGGGAATTTCAACTTCTTGCCAGAGGCACAGTGCATAGTATATTCTGCCGAACCAGCCACCGTGAGGTAGTCGTGGTACAGATCCTCACATCCAGTGGGTTATTATGGAAGTGCAGTGAACAAGGTGTGCTCCGAGTCTGCAAAGGCTGTCCGACCGTGTTGAAACTAGTAGCACCCGAGGTTTCCCGCGTTATCATTTATTTATTCTCAGCCTTCAGAGATTGTTGCTGCATGTAGCGACAGCTTGCAGAAGCCGGCCCGTCGGCCGACGTGGGTCGGATCATTCGGAACCGATTCCTTCTTTACTAACACTCGGTAGCATTAGCCTTTTCCTTCCTTTTCTTTCTTTCCTCGCTATGATCCCAAGAACTCATTGAAGCCATCGTGGATGAAGTGTACGATACCGATTCCCTCAAATCATGCTCCTTGACGTCTTCCCGCTTCCGTGGGGCGAGCCAGCGGATCCTACTTCGCTCACTGGAGTCCGTTCGGGAAATGGAGAAACCGGCAGATCGAGCGACCGCCGGTTGACCGGCGATCGCTTACATCATCGAGCGGAACTTGAAAAATAGATCTCCTAAACAGAAAACAGCGGTCGTTGTGGTGGTAGTACCTGCAAAACTGCGTTCAAAGGGTCGCAAATTCAATTACAATTTGTCCCCACTACCTTCGTCCCTCTTCCTTTTTAAAAAAAAAAAGAGTTCAGCCTTATTGCTCAGCCGGTTCATTCGAACCCCTGTTAAGTCGCTGTGGCTTATCGATTGCCCTTGAACCTGGAAGAAACAGTATGTAGCACCGAACCAGCCAAGTCCAGGATAATTCGCCGGAACAGGAGCCATTGCCTGAATTTTGGAACTTAAGTTGCCGTAGAGCCATCGTTATGTCGTATGAAAAATGCTATATCATTGGACAATTATTGTCCCATAAGTTGGCTGTAACGAAAGGCTAGAATGTCGGAGGCGCAAAGGGACAACACGCAGACGAAGGGGATTACCAAGGCAAAGGTTGCGGACACTCGATTCAAACTCCGACATGTGCCGAGTTTGATGCCGCCGGTTACGTTTGTCGGTTTCGCGGAATCCCGAATTTCCTGGCTCACTGACGCTGCAGTGCGGCCACGTGGAGAATGCAGTGTGTGCTCTGCTCGAGGAGTCGCCTCACATCGTACCATACATCAGGCGCTTGAAAATCGAGCTCCCTTCGCCATTTCGCACCCTTTCCCAATATCAAAGTCTCCAGCCGATCCTCGCCAAGCTGACGAACGTTTGGCGATGTGCCATTGACGGAGGGACCTTCGGTGTGCGTTGGACCTACCTTCCCCCGGATATCTCCTCCGCACTCGTCGATTTCGTCGCACGGCAGACTTTGATCTCCCTGCGGCTTCGCACTTTCGAAGATATCCCCCAATCTGTGTTCCTGCGGCTCATTACTTCAGCTTCCAGACTGGCCATCCAATTCGTCAACATCAATCGAGGGCTCGAGGGGGGGGGCACCCATTTTCCGATCCTCCCACCCGCATTCATATTCTACCGTTTCTTTGCACCTCGATTCAAGATCCGCCAGTAGCAGTCAGTCCATGTGGCCGCTCGCTGCGAATTGGGAGCGGTTATCTGTGAAGTATCAATACTGCATTCGTCTAATGTCCGCTGCCGCCCACACGCTCAAGCATGTCCGCCTCGACTGCAGATGTACGTCTCCGAATTACATTCGAGACCAGCATTAACGGGCTATCCAAATGGATCCAGACACCGCCGAGTCATATCTCAGCCTTGGATTCCCGACCCTTCCAGCTCTTCGCTCCCTTGAATTTGTCATCAATTTCCGAGAGCACACTGCACCGTGGTTCACCCGTGGTATTGCCGACATTCTTGCCTCGAACTCGATTACTCATCGCACTACGATCAAAGAGATAGCAATTACCTATGTCCACACTCACACTTGGAACGAGACTATTTCGTCTTCGAGTCATGACATGATGCTGCAAGCGCTGGAAGAATCCCTCCTGCGTCATTTACCAGGGATTCCGCGCGTTCTGTGGAGATTCGATGGCGCACAAGACTTAACGACTTTCACCGGACCCATCCAACGAATGATGCCAGAACCACATCGCATGGGAAGCTCGCGTTCGAGGAGTTGGAGCCTGATTGGGAGAACTTGACAAAGTGAGCGGAACTCGCCCTCTTCTTTGTCTGCCCCCTCCTGATCCTTGTACTTGGAAGCTCCATGTGGACCTAGAGCCTGTCATGGGGGTGAATTTAGTTCACAGAAGATCGACTGTTCCGATTTGCGGAGTTGGGATTCCAGACGTCGACGACCATCAGTGTTTTACATACTATTGAAGTTCACTCCGCATACTCACATACAATGTATGCTTCCTTGACTTTTCATAATCCCGCCTCACAATGGAGTCCGAAGTCGATCACTAGAGTCTAGACGTTGGGATTCGTGGTTCAGGCACGCTGCGCCTCAGTTTACCTTTGCGGCTCGTCCGGGGACTATGGGAAACGGAATCAAAGAATTAAACGCACCTCATATCGTGGTCGCATTGCACGCACGTCGGCACATACACTCGCATTGTTATACAAGGTGAATTGTGCTGAAACTCTACATGCAACTGATGGTCCAGAAGTGCGCGTTAGAGGATCTATGAATACGTACAAGGAGCTATCTAAAAGCCAGGCCGTGTTTATCAAGGTGTCGCTCTAGCATGGTCTGTGATGAGACATACTTGTTTCATGGGGTACAGTTCCACCGAGTACTGATGCCATGGTTCCCCACCTCATGCTGTAGCCGGTCCCTGAAGTGTTGCAAGCCGATACGCCGTCTTGGCCGATCATTCAATCATCTTGTAGGGCGCTGCTGCCTCGTTTGTTTGCACGGAATCATCGGATCCGTGCCGGCCGTGGACGACTTGCTCGTTCCCCCACCTGCCCTTGGATGCCGCCCGGACGACCAAGGGATGCGCAAACAGCGGCTCGATATACTATGCATGATGCCAGACGGGAGCCAAAGGCGCTTTGGGACTTTCCGAAAGATGTCACCTCCCACTGGAAGTATGATGGTGCGAACGCGTGGGCGAGCTCCCAGGGGCTGCGTATTTCTGGTGTTGTCCTTTGTCATTTATATCCCCCTTGTCCCTGTACTACATCTACCCTCCAGCTCCCGTCCTCGGGCATGCTTTCTCTGCCTTCCTCCTTGACGAGGCGTTTTTTTCGTCTCGTTCGTCTCCTTTGGAGCTCTTCCATCCTCCTCCATTGATGTTGCTACCCACCATCCACACCTTCGTTTTCAGCGTTCGTCATCACCCCCCCGTCCTCGATATTTGCCCCAAGTTCTTCATGCTATCGATGCGCAGCATAGTATATACGATACCAATCCCTTTCTTCCATCATATCCCCCATCTGTCTTTCCTTACGTCTGTCTCTCAATTATTCTATCACTTCCTCCTCCTTCATTTGTCTGTGCCTGCCCCCTTCACGTTCGCGCTTTGGGAGTTTCTGTTTTGGTTATGACTCTGGGTTCTATTCTATGATATCGGCCCGTGCCCCGCGCTCGCTGACTTCCCCTCCTGCGCGTTACAATATTTCCCCGTTCCTCCATCCGCACCACCCACGTTTTTTTTCCATCCCTTTACTTGCGCCTGCTTGTCTCACGACCTTTCTGCATGGTAGTACTTTTTTCGGTACTTTTCTCGGTGTTGTCTTGGGCGACGGTCAAGTCTTGGTGTCGAAGCACGCGTTTTGCCGCTGTGTTATGCATGGCAGAATGATCTCACGGCAATTCCAAGGTCCATTTTATTCTCCTCGAAACTTGCAATATACGATCAACTGAGGATGGATTCCCAACTGCGAACTGCAGCGCATATTATGCACGAGCCGAGCTACATATCATGTTCTCCGCTGTCCATTCAACTTGAACGGTGTTAAATAAATGCTGCACCTATTTTCAATAGTGGGTCGTCGTGGCTCCTAAACATTTGCCATTGATCCTACACTAAGCCATTCCACGGCAGCGAAATAATTCACACAATTGCGTTCATAATTAATATCGTCGCAAACTCCTGGTTTTCGATGGTTATTCCTTGCATTTATGCACCTACTCAGCGCACCACAACTCAGACTTTAGAAGCCAGTTCGTCTTACATTCTTTATGACGCGGTGAATCATCCGCCCTCAGTAACAACATCTCCGTTTGATGTTTTCATCATTGATGAGCAGGGCAGCAGCGGACGATTCGACTGTCAACAACACAATCCTCTGTCTAAATATCGATACTGCTCGGGTATGAGTTCCTCCAAAGTCGTATTCAATTAACACTCTGTACAGGTAAAAACCTTCTCGTTCTGGGCTTATGTACTGGCAGCGATCCAAATAGCGCAAACGCCACGCCTAGTTAAACGAACTCATCGCTGTTGATTTACAGGGGACAAGCCCCACCTGTGCAGAATGCGCTGCGGACAAGTCAGGCACCATCGAACTGAGCACACAAAGAATGACTTACGGCTTTGGATGGCCAACCTGGATTGGGCCGGGGTGGCAGCAGAACTCGCCTTTAGGGCCTATAGGGAAGATTCTGATTAGCGGACGTAGCAGGAAATATACTGCTTCATACAGGGCGGATCCTACAACGAACGGAATTATTGTCAGGCGGAATCGCAAATCTTATGCGAACTTATACGCACATACGGTTCTCCGCCTACGCACGAGGGTTGAGTGAATTCAGTTGCAGCCAATCAAACTGACGACGACGTACAGGATTGCACGGCTACGGCTCCCTGAGCAACGACAAGGATGGTAAGGATGACAGCTGAGAGCAATTTGCTGAACATTCTGTGAATGAGGAGATTCGCAGTATACTAGCCCTCCTTTATACCAGCGCTGTTCATTTATAATCAAGGCACGGTACGCCGCGGCGGAGATCTTTGCCCTTCATTTCGATGTTTATCGCTCTGACGCACCCGTAGTGTACCACCGTTTTAACCCAATGGTAGTAATCATAATAGAACGGGAACAATAAAATTACTCGGGCCCTCCGTTTCATCTTATTGTTATGTTCGAGGATGCGAGACGTCAGAATCAGCGCCACAGGGTGTCATTCTCACTCCCATTTTCTCCTTTGCGATATCTAGTCGTCAGCTACCCGAAATCCTTCAGGAACAATTGAGTGTTCAGGTACGGCGCCACGGACACCCGTCACACCGACATTGTCATTGAACATACTCCTGTGCTTCACTGTCACTTGTTGTTAGCTCTCCCCAACTTCTGGCCCGATTGCATGACGGACGAGAACGACGGTCATAGCGGATTAATACATATTGTGTAGGAAACCTAGGGTCGCTTCATTCATTCGTTTGAAGTCCTACTCCTCATTTCCTGCCTCACTGATCAGTTCGATTTGAACAATATACTTCCACTACACGAGGCCCCTGGGTTAGTTTTCGCAAAAGTCCGGATCATAGATCGTGAGCGCATAAAAATCTCTTTCAACATGTCACTGCCCCGGCGGGTGTTGTTGTGGTCCCAATTTATACTCTGCGCCGTAGGATTTAAGTAGAGCGACTCAGCCAGATTTGATACGCCACTAAATTCAATCGAATCCGTCCTTAGTGGAATCATCGGCCGCATGGGGAGTATGCGATCCATTTGGCAAGCAAAATGAATTGCTAAACACTTGTTTTACATGTGGTTGATTTTCGGATCTGATTTTGATCATTGATGCAACCCACAACAAGATGCAACACAGATGACGCCTCTTGATCAGAACCACCAAAGAATTCAGCGAGGGATTATTGATGTCCTGGACTCAAGGAAATGCCCATGAATGGCGATCACGGTTGGTCGGATCCCCGTTGAATATCTCGAGTCGCCACTCATGAATGCACGCCCTGGCTCGTCGTATCCTAGACTCGTAACCAGTCTGCCTACAGGATACCTGAGTTTGCCTACGGCAAAAGTGCTCGCCGCATTTTTTTGAATTCCGTAGGCAGAGACTGGTTACGAGTCTAGTCGTATCTCAGGGTTCGGAAATACGCTACTCGGCTCTCGACCTTTAACAAATATCAATGGATTATCTGGATCACCGGAATCAAGTTGATAATTGGTCAAATCGAGTCCTTCCATGTGAAATCAAAATATACAAAGTTATCAGCAGCAAGACTGTATCATTCCCGACGCATATCTAGTCTCCGACCACTACTCTGATGCCGAGAATCCATCGTCCCCGCGGGATTACATGCGTGCAAAGTTATCTACCCCGGGGAGGCGGGGGTCGCACCTATACTGGGGCGGCGGCGCCTCAGTTGAATCCTGCGTCGTCTACGCGACTCGATCTCCCCTAACTGTGGTCTAAGTCACTTTGTTTTTAGCTCTTTGTGCTCGCGCGGATATCACCCAAACCATAATTCTGTGGATAATTGGACTACTATTCGATCACATTGAGAAGTATTCCAAAAATCACATTGACACTATGTAGCATGTACTCGTAAAAACACTATCGTCCTGGACTTTGGTACAAGATGCCAGCTGGCCCGTCTGAATTTACAGGGGACACGCGCCACTCGTGCAGTGTCCGCTAAGACGAAGGTTAAGCATCCATGCGATTGCTCATGCGGAAAGGAAGACTCACGGCCTTGGAGGCGATCCGACGACGGGTACTGGACCGGGGATACAGCAGAACTGGCCTTTGGGGCCTGAGAAATTGTATTCGGTCAGTGGCCAGATTTAGCATGAAACGAAGCGCTTCATACAGGGTGGGTCCTATGCAAAAATTATTGTCTTGTCAAGTTGAAGTCAAAATGTGGCGCTGATTAATACGCACATACTCTGCTCCGCCTGGGTAAGGGTTCAGCGGACGCCAATACAGTAGATCCAAAACGAAGAAGACTTACACGGGTGGTTCTGGGGCACAGACAAGACTCCCTGTCCGAGGACAAGGATTGCAAGAATGGCGGTAGAGAGGAACTTGGTGAACATTGTGTTGCGGGACTGGGGAGCTTCGCAGCGTTTACTTCTTTTTATACTGAGCTGAGCCGTTGGTTGTGTTTATATCAGCCAGGCATTGTATGCGGCGGCGTTGATTTTTATCGTGCATTTCGATGTGTACCAGTTATTCCTGACACCGCGGGAGCGTACGGGCGCAATGGTAAGTGATTAAAGTGCGAAGGGGAAGAACTGAATTGTTCCCGCACTGCTACTGCCGTCAGAACAGAGATGCACGGTTATATTAATGAATGACGAGAACCGTTCAAAAAAGACTATCTCCTATATCCAGGTGAACCGGAATTCGCCGTTAGGACCCAAAATCGGTGAGGCAATGCGTATCCAGACTCAAAATGAGAGCGTCAGAACGAGATAAAGCCATTCAGTATCGTGGACATGCTCCGATGTCGCTAACTGCGAATGGTGCCGCAGTTCTGCCAAGACCACCGATGTCAAAACACCCCTTCCGGATGGCGCATCGGGCTTCAAAAAATTACAACCTATAGCAGGATCGAGTCCGCTCGGATTCCGGATGTCGTTTTGTGGATTCTTTCGCCGTCGAAACTTGGTCTCTCTTGTTGCAAGGCGGAGTTTCTAATTTAGCTTCCCGCTTTATGGTCACTGAGTCAGGCGTGGATGATGATTGTTAGCATACCAAACCGCAGTCAGGATGGGATTTGAGGCGGGATTTCAACCTACGTCGTTAGATTTCGAGGATTGGTATCATTTGTCAAGTAAAATTGTCGCTTACTTGAGAATGAAACTTGACGGATGCAATGGGGAAGGGTGGGAAGCCTGGGATGGGAAGGAACTATAAGACTCGCCCTCACGCGGCCGCGGCGGAGCGGACAACGATCTCCGTGGAGCGACCTGGGCAGAAACCTACACTTGGTAATTGAATTGTTGGATACGGTGTCATCGTTGGCAAAGTGGGGATAAACGCTGGGAGTTTGCGAAAATAAAGCAGAGTCAATGGTTTGATAACGAAAACCTTGCCGCCAACGGCATGAAATAGAAGGAGCTCCACTTAAGTTCTAGGCGGTCCAGACCGAACCAAGACTTAAGTTCTCGTAGGACTTAAGTTTTCCCCAAGTGCGCCTGCGCGGCCATATGCGTCCCTTATTGATGGAGCAACTTAAGTTACATAAAGACGGAGCTTAAGTTTCCTCCCCCCCCCCACTTAAGTCCCATCGACGTCTTAAGCTCTATGAAACAGTTAAGTTGTATGTGTGGCTGAATGCAGTGAATTCAAAACTTGAGTTACACCCAAATATCACTGTGGCTAATATAATGACGAGCAGTGCGAGCACACCACCAACTGGGGACTCGCCCGCGGTGTGCAGTGCCAATGTGCGTTCGTCAGCGCGGCGTATATGCGCAACGTCACCGGGTCGTTCCTGTCCCATATCCCCGTCCTCACATGTACTAGGTGCGACATGGCTCGGCTCAGGACGGGGCAGCGAGGAGGGGCCAGCGAGCAGGAACAGGAAGCAGGAGGGAGGGAACGGGAGGGCAAAGAATAAGGGGGATGGAAAGGAAAGTCACACTTTGGCTCATCCTTCTTTCATACGTTCTTCGTTTGATTTGATGTTCTCGGTAGGGCTGCGCATGGTTTGCGTGGGGAATGTGGGCAGTACTGGTGTCATGGGCAGATCAGCCAGCGGAGAATGACAAGTGCTAGCTGCATACATACCGTACCTCTTTCAGCACCTAATTCTTGCCACTGAACACAATCCCATGTCTTATAACATGTCGCAAGTCAGCAAACCGAGAAGAAGGCGCGCGATAGTTAAACGTACCCCAGTTCACTTGTGAGGACACTGCTGGGCGAGACATGTGCTGGCGAACAGCTTTGGAGAACTGGATGGGAGCGATGAGCGAGCGATGTCGTCATGTTACATGTAGGATCGCCGCGAATGCCACTGAGCATTGAGCCATTCAGACGCGAGTGGGGACGAGGGAGACGTGGCGACAAATATATCAGACTCACCAAGGCTGACAAGAGGGTGGGGACGACGAGGAGCATTGACACAGGTGGCATAGAGAGATGGTATAGCCTAGGGGAAGAGAAGAAGAGCAACGTGACACTGTGACAGCCAGTCGCCGTCAATATTAATTCCCATTGTCTGCTGATCAAACTTGAAGCGCCGATCACTTCTCGTCTTACTCCTGACTTCCACCTTCATCGACACCACTCACATTCAAGCCTCTCACCCATTGCCTAGGACTGTCTGCCCAAGGTTGACTTCGACTTGGGTCAGCATCGGTGTATTCTTGGGACTTGGCCTTCGCGTCCCACAACTTGGTGGCACACTGTACGTGATTTTCAGATTTCTTCCCCCCGTGCTCTCTTCTGTCGTTGCGGGGTGCCTGTGAAAGCCTTCCACGAAGGGCAATGTGGACTGTCATTTGTGGCTTGATTTGGCCTGGGAGGCCACGGGCGTCTTTCATTCGCGTCATTTTCTATGAATGCCACCTCCGTTTATCAATCTTTTAATTTTCTATTCGCATTTTCATTTTCATCTCACTGATTAAACCCAATGTTTTCAAGGCACGAGTTAGTATGTTGTCAAAAGTCCGGCTAAACCGAAGACATAGAGGTACAATTTTTATTTGTTTTATCGTGTGGAACCAAACTCAAATCGTCCTAGAACTTAAGTTGTTCCGGGACTTCAGTCTCAAGGCACAACTCGAGTTTCTACGGAACTCAAGTCCGTGTGAAGAATGTAGAACTTGAGTTCGGGGGGACTTAAGTCCGGGACTGGAGTCTTGAGTAATTGTTACAACTGAACTGCAATGGCGAACTCAAGTTCTGGTTGTCTGTCTGCAAGTCTTAAGTTCTCCACAACTTAAGTTCCGAGACAACTTAAGTTCTGAGCAAGGTAGGCGTGCGGCATATATATGGGGCTCTATAGTACTAGCCATAACTTAAGTCCTACAACATCTTAAGTCTTGATTCGGTCTGGACTAACTACGACTTAAGTGGAGCTAATGAATTAGTTGCAACGGCGAAGGCAGAACAAGAGTACCATACCAAAGGATGTCGTGAATCGGACGGGAATTTAATTCTGAATACACAGTACAGGACCACTACATAGGAGTATTCTATAAGATCACAACAGTGTACGAGCGAGAGAGAAAAAGAGATAGGAAGCAGTGTATAAAGTTGAGCTTCAAAAGAGACAGAAACAGACGGAAATCGATAGCGCATGGTAAAGAGACGAGTCAACCTAGCAAAAACAGACAAAATGGAAATGAGTCATCCATGCCCGCGCCCACCGCGGTGCTTCCGCCAGTTGGCCCGCTTGCGTGCGGGCGTGTCTGCAGCTCCGCGGGTAGACGAGCCCATTGAACGGCCTCTGCCCGCACCACCCCCAGCGCTAGTGCTTGGGCCGCGACAGCGTTGGGGTTCTGCGCCTCCCGCAGCGCCTTGGGGGCGCTTGGCGGCGCGCGGTGCAACTGTGTCTGGTAAGAACGCAACTGCCTCGGCGGCGCAGAGGGTATGGAGAAGGCGACGTCCGCGCACCGAAGACAAAGGGCGGGCGTGCAGCCGGAGGCAAGCTGGGGATCTCGTCTTCCTGTGACGGGACGCGGGCATGGAGCGTAAACGCCGGGAGACGAGGGTGGGGAAGACGACAACGGTGGGGGCTTGGGAAATGAGAATGGGGGTGGCTTGGGAAATGGTGCGGACATGGTGCATACCGTTGGTGGTAATGCTTGGGGACGATGAGTGCGGTGGTATGGGGAGGGGCTTGTGGGGCGGGAGGTCGTTCTTGTAGACGCCGTTTCTGCAATTCGGCGAAGGAAAGCGGGGTGCTTTGAGCGAGGAAGAGGCGACCGGCTTGGAGACTCCATTGAGGGCTGGAGGCGGACCCCGCGCGTTGATGACGAGCGGTGATGCTTCACGCTTGGCTTTCGGCGCGCAATTGATAAGTCCCGGGGATGGTGTCCGCGAGTCAGCGACGCTGGAGACCGTACGCTCGTGCCCTCCCGTAGGAACAAATACAGTCATCATCAAGGGGACCGTCCTCGCCTTTGCGGGGCGCTTGTCGAATGCTATGCGCGGTGGAGACTGCCCAGGAGTCTCTGCTAGCTGGGAGGGAGATGACGCGCGGACGAGCGCGAACACACCGCAATGCGAGAGAAAAGGAGTGGATGATGCTACCATACATGTACAAACAACCTATCTGGGAAACCCCTCGGTGCTACCGCACCGACCACAGGTGCCCCCCACCAAGAGATGTCCGCCCCGGACATCGTCCCGCCTCAACTGTCCCCCACCCCTCTAGTGGGCGCTCCCAATCAAACCACCGCGCGTGAGTCGAGCAGGTATGCCACTCTACTCGCCCGGTGGTTGCTCACTGCGCAGGCCAGCAAGTTTTAGAGGGTGCGCCCCGGCGTGAGCACCATAGACAGGATGTCCGCCATCCGTTCCTCCGCTTCGGCGATCTCGAGGTCCGCCGCGGATGGGGCCAAATCTTCTGCGTCCCGTGGGTGTTGGAGGTCGAGCGCTGTCCCGCGGAGTGGAATGTGGTGGCGTAATCTACGAGAATGAATGTGTAGTGAGTTGGGGATAGGAATACCATTGAGGTCACAGAGAGAAAAAGAGTTAAGAAAACGAGCGTATATCTGTACCGGCGCCGACCACCTCGGCACGAGCTTATTAATGGACCGGTGGTTTCCGTTGGCTGGGGAATCGTACCACTGTACGAGGTCGCCAATCTTGAATTCAACGATCTTGGCATTATCGTCGAAGCTGGCTTTTTGTTTCTCGGCTTGTCGAAGGGATGCGAGGTGAGCATTCCATCTCAGGCCATCTGCGAGAGCGAAGTGGACATCCACATCACTCGTGTGCGTTGCGCTCGGTCGAGGCGCGTCCGTGCTGTCTTCTGGTCGGAAGGTGCGTCCGAATAGCAGCTCCCTGGGCGTTGTGTTGAGGTGAATGAGGACGCGGTCGTTCATTTGCTGGATTGCCTCGTCAAGATGCTCCGGCCAATTTGAAGGTATGTCTTCTGGCTTCGTGTCGCCCTCGTCCGTGTCGTGGTCTGGAGCGCAGAGGCGCTTGAGTATGCTCAGGAGTATCTTGTTGCTCCCCTCTATCAGCCCATTCACCCACGGCGAGTATGACGCCGTGGTGATGTGCTTGACTCCATTCGTACTACAGAATGCGTCAACCTTTTTGTTAATGAAATGCTTACCCCCATCCGCCATGAACGTGTCTGGTATTGCGTAATTCTGGAAGATGAAATTCAGCGTATCAACCGTAGTCGTGGCGCTACCTGCAACTTTCAGTTTGGAGACCCAGACAAAATGTGAGAACACGTCAACATATAGCCCGACGTTCTTGAAGCCGCCTTTCCCGACTGGTAGCGAAAGGTAGTCGCCAGCGACCAGGGAAAAGGGGCGCGTCCGGCGTATCGGCTGCAGCAAGGAATTCAGCGTGGTCGGCCCGAAACTCTTGCACTTCGGGCACTCCAGTACTACTTGGCGGCAGTCAGTATCCATTCCAGGCCAAAAGTACTCATCTGAGATCTTGAGCTTCGTGCTCTCCACGCCGAGGTGGCCGTTCTTCGCGTGCGTCATCATTGCGATCTTGAACCCCTTCGACGTCGGAACACATCGTGTCCGTGCTATGCGTCTGGATGCTGCATCTGCGACGCACCACAGCTTGCCCTCCGCAATCATGAAGCCCACCGCGTGGTGGATGGCACGACGCCGTTCTGAGATCGTGGCCCCCGTCGAGCGCCCAAGAAGCTGGTCCACGATGGGGCCAAAGAATATATCGTTAGCGAATTCGACTTGTAAGGGGTCACGGATATCCTCTCCGGGTGACTCAGCATTCTCCATGCTCATCGCGAACAAGTCCCTCCGGATTCCCGTTGTGGCGTCCCAGTCCGCGAGCACAGACCAGTTGGAGCCGTCTGCCGGTGTCCGCTTCCGCTCAGTCCACATCTGGCTGAGGCCATCAGCGACTGGGTTCTCCACGCCTGGTCGATGCCGGATGTCGACGATATTGCGGGCGAGGATGGACTCCTTCCATCTGCTGTGGTGCGTACTCATGCGCTCCTTCAGTAAGCAGTCCCGCAGAGCTTGACAGTCTGTTTCGATTTCGATGGCAGAGCCGTATGTGTACGCCTCGAATTCGTCCAGACTGTACTTCAGAGCTGCAAATTCAAGCAAGAATGGTTCGTACTTAGCTTCGCTCGTGGACGTGCGTTTTGAGCAGTATGCGATAGGGTGCCATTGCAGGACCTCTTTGCCGTCCTTTCCAATATGCGGGAATTGCTGCGCCAAGAAGCCTGCGAAGCCTTCCGCGGAGCCATCCGTGGTGATGCGGAAGAGACGGCCATCGTACTGGGGCGCTTTCAATAGCGGTTCCTGTGAGAGTAAGCATTTCAGCGTCACGAAAGCCTTCTCTTGCGGGGCGCCCCATTTGTTCTTGATGGACGTCGTTTTCAGGGCGCGCTTGTACGCCCCTTTACGTGCTCGCCAGTTGGCGCTCGGTGCTTTGACTTCTACATTCCTGGTCAGGTCAGTCAGCAGGGTCGCGATACGTGCGTAGTTGGCGATGAGCCTCCGGAAGAAATTCGTTAGACCCAGGAAGCCCATCAAATCCGACACGGGTCTCGGGCACCGGCCAGTTCACGAGAGCGCCAACTTTGTCGAGGTTAGGTTTCAAGCCGTTAGGACTGACCACGGCGCCTGCGAATAGGACCTCTGTGAAGAATAGCTTTGTCTTGGTAGGTGCGAGTGAGAGCTTGCGATCGCGACAACGCTGAAAGAACTTAGCTAGATTCCGCATTTTCGTCTCGAAGACGTCCCCCGGCATGCAAATGTCATCCTTCCACGCGATGAGTTCGCGCCCAATCATGTCGTCAAGGGCGATGGCTACCATTTCGCAGAAAGTCGAGGGCGCGCCCGTCAGCCTGAAGGGCATCCGTAGGTATACAAAATACCCGCGGCCCTCGACGAAGAATGCCGTGTATGGCACCGACTCATCGTCTAGCGGTACTGCGTAGTACCCCGCCGCGAAATTGATTACGCTCGCCCAGCGGTGGCCCGCCGCGAATCCGTGCTTGGACTTCAAGTCACCATGCGGGAATGGTGGTATCTGCGTAGCTTTGTTAACCGCCGTGAACGCATGACATACCCGCCATTTGGTCTTCTTCTGCGTGGGACCCGGCGCCCCCTCCACGGCCTCCAGTAGCGCCTCGTTCGACTCCCCAGGTTCCATCGCCTCCTCCCAGAACGGGGCCAGGCCATTACGGATGCACTCCACGTTGACCTTACAGAGTACCTCCGTGCGCGTGATTCCTGTCTGGCCAGCCTCCTTCGGCACGAGGTTAGTGCTGTTTAGGCATTTGAGAAACTCGCCCGGGACGCGCTGAATGACGTGGGACTCTTCCATCTTGTCCAAGATTTCGTAGAACCAGTCCTTTTGTTTCTCGGTGAGTGGCCGTTGTGTCATGCGTTTTGGGAATGTCGCCTCTGGGTCGATGCTGAGGTGGTGCTTCCACCAATCGACGAAGAATACCTCTGACATTGACAGCGCAAACACGTCAGCGTATTCACGGATGAGGGCAACGACCTTAGCTCGTTGGTCGTCCGTGAGATCCGCGCCAATTTGCACCTTGGCCAGAATTCCTTCGACCCGCGCTTTGCTGAAGGGGTCCACTGCGCGTGCCGCGATCGATCTTGAAGTCATCCGTACATACGTCCCCCATTGCGTGGATCGTAGTGTCTCCGGGGCGCATCTCGTCGTCCCCGAGGGTCGCGTCATCCGGGCAGGCCATCGCTCGCATCTCATCGAGTTTAGCCTGTAAACGTCGTATGCGTATTTCTGACGTGATCCGGGCCTGCACCTGTGCTGCTGAGCTATCCTTGAGATTGATGCCCAAGAACTCACCGAGGGCCTTTGTCTGCTTCCGCATCGAGTACATCTCCGCATAGCGTGTCGCCTCCGCCTTGCGCCGGGTCTTGGCGTCGCCTCTGTCTTCCGGGGCCGGGGGCTGCCAATGGGATGCGATCTGGTTGATGAGTATCGCGTTCTGCGTGGCCTCCATCCACCTGCGGTGGTTCTCTGCGCGGCGTCTTGCTGTCGCTCTCTTCCGAGTCGCCGTGGCTTCTTCGGTGCTTGGTGCGGTGCTCCGTGCTTCCATCAGTGACACTGTCTCGCTCTCCATGTCAGCGTCCGGCATCTCCTCGACTCGAAGGTACTCAGCGAATTTCGTCTCGGCCCACGGTCCTTCCATCACCCACAGCAAGTTAATGCGGTCCGCCTCCCATGTCAGCTGGGTCTCCGGGTCTGTCTCCGCTGTCTCTGCTGGTGTCTCGATCTCCGGTTCCGCCTGTGGCACAATCTCGGGCTCCACGCGTGGCCGTTTTGTCTCGGGGTAGGGACACGGAGCTCTCGTCGTCGGCGCTATCCATACAGTGGGTGAGTGACCTATTCCAGGGAAGGGTAAAGGTTGCTCAGCTCGTCGCATTAGCTGTGCTTCCTTCCTATCTCGGTCCTTGGCCGTCTTCCTCGCTATCCTCGCCATCTCGTTCTCCTTCCACACCCGCTCGCGCGTCTCCTGCTCCATCTCCTCTGCCTGCGCATCCTCGACACACGCATCATTCGCTATCACCGCTTCCGCCGCGTCCGCCTGGATATGGATCCGATCCGAGCCGTAGTCGTGGACGCCACGCACGGTGTGTAACCAGGGTGTCCCCAGTATCACATCAAACGCGCCGTGGCAGTCGAAAACGACAAACCACTCCCACACCCGTACGCCCCCGACCTGGACTTCGCCCCACCACTCGCCCAGTGGTACCACCCGCGCTCCGTTCGCGACACGGATGCGTGTTTTGCTCGGCACCAACGCCGACAAGCAATGCCCGTAGGCATCCCACCGTTTCTTCGAGATGCAATTCTTGGAGGAGCCACCATCCATCTGCGCCGTGGCGCGCACCACCTCGCCGTTGGGACCTAGCAGCTGGATCCTCTGGAGGAATGGCGCGGTGTGGTGGTCGCCATTGGATTGGGTGGCGAATATGGAGGCGGGGAGGGACGTCGTATACCGGAGCACCAACTTTGTATTGATTGACGAAAATACATTGCGTGGTACTCTAGCAACGTCCCAAGCAGCGCTGTAGCTATGGTTACATGGGGTTTTAAGACTAGGGACCGCACCACCCAAGGTTAGGCGGGTCCCTCTCCATTTCCCTGCTCCGGCTCCTCTTGTTCTTCGAAAAGCATCTGATGCACGTCGTACATGCCCATCGGGTTATAGGTATCGGCCTCAATCTGAGCGACAGACGAGAACCGCGGCGTACGCTCCCCCGGCGGGAAGAGCGTGTTCCCGATGAATGCGCGCACGTTGTACTCGCGTTGAGGTACGGTGTTGCTCCCGCTCGTGCGGCACTTGGCAGCACCAAAGTGCGGCGGATTTGGGATCAGCCCGCAGGTCCAGCATTCCTTCGATCCCGCCGGCAGCGTGCTGGGGGAGAGGGGGAACGTGGCGTAGTCAGGCGCATTGCCGGTCGAGGCGCTGTACGTCGCGTCCCAGGCGGACATGTCCGTCTGGTACAGCTGTACACCCGCCGCTGTCGCCGGGTAAGTCCGTGGGGTGGCGGCTGCGCATTTCGCTATCGCTAGGTCTTTGGCAGGATCGCCACCTAGCGAATTGCGTGCGCCGCCTCGGCCATTCGACGGGCTCCCGGGTGATGCGAGCATGAGCTGCTGCATGAAGCGGGTGGGGGTGGGGTGCTCGTACGTCGCTGGCGCAAATGGGTTGCCCGGAGAGGCGAGCATCTGCGCCTGCGTCATGTGTGGCGGCACTGCGCGCTGCGGCGTGACTGGCGGCTGTGACAGGGACTGGAGCGGCCGGCGATAG
This sequence comes from Mycena epipterygia, assembly GCA_029281465.1. Taxonomy (NCBI): domain Eukaryota; kingdom Fungi; phylum Basidiomycota; class Agaricomycetes; order Agaricales; family Mycenaceae; genus Mycena; species Mycena epipterygia. The sequence continues at coordinate 681,422 of JARJCQ010000020.1, forward strand.
GCAGTGGGCTGTGCCATGGGCTGCTGCGGGGTCGTTGGGGCGCATTGCGGCGTAGGCGCAGACGGGTACGTCACGCGAGGTGCTGGCGTGGCGCGGTATCCTTGGTATTGGGGGCCGGATGTCGACGCGAGGTATGCCTGGAATCCGGGGATCAGCGCCCAGAGGGCAGCGTGTTCCTCAGCCCTGGCGTCCCTGGCTCCGGTGGCCCTTGCGCTGCGTTCCAGCTCGTCGCGTATGGACACGACTTTGATCCCGTCGACCACTGCAAAAAATTTGTCCCAGGTCGTTAATCCTTGTGCGGGTAGCAGCGAACGTACCTCGAGCGGGAGCGTTTCACGGACATCCCGTCTGGGTAACATCGTGGGGTCGCCTATATCTTCCACAAGCGGCCGCATATCCGCCACCCATCGCTGGTGCGCGGTCATCTCGTCCCCGGGGGGTCCCACCGTCTTCCCCAGATCCTCCGCCCTCAGAATCGTGCTCTTGATTCTATCCATCAGCTCCTCCTTCGTCGCCACCATCTCCACCAGGACCGGCCACTTTTTCTTGAAGGCCTTCATCAACTCCACCCACGTCGTCTTCTCCGCGGCGGGCAGGGCTTCGAACCACACCTCCGCAGGGGCGCCGGACGCTAGTCCATTCTCGAACTTCCAGAGACACGCGGCGTCGACCGCATCGTGGGCCATCGTGCCCTTCAGTTTTTTGAGCCAGTAATGGGGCTTGTAGCCCTTGTTGTCCCCGTGGAACAGGTCGAGGTCGTCTCGAGCCATGATGTCTTCGTCGGGGGTCGTCACGCGAGCCGGCGGTGTAGGGGAAGTGGGGGATGGGCTAAGAGAAGATGGTGTAGAGATTGTCGGTGTAGTGCCAATGGAGAGACCAGGGAGCGTCGTGTCCCCTGTTCGTCTGCTTGCGCGCGCGTCGCGGGCTGCGTTCTGGGCTAGTTGTCGTTCTAGTTGCGCTGCTAAGTCGATTTCGTGTTGTTGTCGGGTTGCGAGGTCTCTCGCCGTAAGATGTAAATTGTTTGCCAGGGTCGTTTTTCGGCTTGAAAAACCGTGGGGTTGCATGGTCGCGCTCTTGTCACCATGATGGAGACTGCCCAGGAGTCTCTGCTAGCTGGGAGGGAGATGACGCGCGGACGAGCGCGAACACACCGCAATGCGAGAGAAAAGGAGTGGATGATGCTACCATACATGTACAAACAACCTATCTGGGAAACCCCTCGGTGCTACCGCACCGACCACAGCGGCTTTGGTGGGGAGGCATCCAGCGGAGGCGGCGGGGCGTCGGATATCTCGACATCTTCTTGCACAAAGCTGCGCACAGGGGGCTTGCAGGGCGAAGGCTTGTCGTTACTGACGGCGTCGCGGCGAATGACATCGAGGACGCGGGAGAGTGCGTCCTCCGCCTTGACGGAATGCCCTCGTTCTCCTTGTCCTCCCCCTGCGTATCCTTCTCGCGCGCTCTCCCTCCTCCGCTTCCTCCCGCTCCTTCGCACGCTCGTCCTCCAGCGCTTTCTCCCACTCCCGCTTCTTCCGTGCGTTTCACTCCTTCAGCGGTCCTCAAGCGTACCGGCGGCAGATGATCCTGCGTGAGCGTCAGAGACCCCGCAGCCTCAGGCGACATCCCCACATTGTACCCATCCTCCAAACTCTCTTCCGTATGCGGGGCAGAAGACTGGACGGGTATGGACGCCCTGCTCTCCTCCTCCTCCTCCAGGGCGCACGGCGCGATCTCGGGCGTCGCTACGTACTCTGAGTTCGTCTTGGGAGCTCGGGCTCTCGGCAGATGGTCGGTACGGCTCCTCCGCTCCAGCATCCACGAGCGGGTTGTGCTCCTGCTGGAAGTCGACCTGCGGCTCGACGAACGCACGTGGGGCGAGAGGTCCGCAGCGGCGGGCGGCAGCGCATCTGTGGGAACGGCTGCGTCTTGTACTGCTGCCGCTGCGGGAGGAGGCACGACAACTTAGCATAGGCGTTCGGACCGGTACATTGATGGCGCGAATGCCTATCGATCAACGCACGGCCATCAGGCGCATCATTTATGCCGATATTGCCGGGTTAGGGGTTCGTAGTTCTGGTTAGTGGTTAGTGGTTCTTGTTAGAGATTTTTGTTAGAAGTTAGTGGTTAGGAGGGTAGGGTGAGGTTTAGTGTTAGGGCCCAGGGATATTTAATGCTGTTCAAGGAGGGACTTGTGCAAAATTCGAGGATTGATGGCTGATCAATTGACAGTAGGCATTCAGGTCATCAATGGGCGTTCGGGCAGCAGCCGAATGCCTATACTACTAGTATGTACTCCTGCGGGAGTGCAGGAATGTCGTCGTCCATGAATAGCAGCGTATGCGCAGGCGGATCGATGACTGCGGCAGTACGTTCACATTAACATTTCCGCCGCCCACGCCCACGCCCACAGTGAACCACGCAGGACGTGTGGCGTCCGCGCCCAGATGCAGAGACAAGAGGCTGAGGCGCGCGAAGCTAACGCTGGCGACTCGGAGCAGTGAGCGAACTGTTATTCTGCGGCTTAAAATGGAATTTAGAGATGTTGGTACAACATATTTGAAGGCAATGAAGAGCGAGTGGGACACATATAATAAGTTGTTGTGTTTGATATAAATGACTGCTGCTGCGACATAATCTCACTGACTTGGGTAACTTTTCGCGATGATAATGCGGGCAGGAGTTGGCGAACTAGACATTAGATCCCTCGCACGGTCCGTCTCCCAAATCCCACGCTAAAATTGGGGAGGAAATGCTAAAATTCTCTTCAATTGGGTGGACGAAACGATATGGTCGACCTGCTAAGTTACGAGTACTTATGTAAGTAAGTGATCGTCCATTTAACAAAACGATATGAGGATTTCGCGACCTCTCTCAATCCTTGTTCCATTTTTCGTGCCTGCTAAAATAGTGGCTGTGTTGAAGGCTTTTTAAAAAGTTTCACTACGATTTTTGTGATATATTAGTGGCGGTACCCCCCCACGAAATCTGGAGGTCGCCTGTTCGACTCCCCACATCCGCATTTCTTTTAAATCCTTCATTTCCCCTTTCTTCTTATCACTCATATTCGTTGTCTTCTTCATATATCTGTTATTATTTTTATTTTTAGCCAACTCTATGACTATGGCAGTCCGGATGTACATTTATTCCGCCCTCCGAAAAGTCGACCTCCGCCCTATATATAGGAGTGTTTTGATGATCTGCGCCCTATAAACAGTCACCTCCATGGGGCAGTTTATTTTGGGCGCGGAACGCATCTCTGCCCTTATAAACTCAAGTCCCGCCCTATATAAACTCGGACCCCGCCAAGACCCCGCCCTATAAAGTTGAGCCCCGCCCCTAATAATTTTTGCTGCCGCCCATACATAAATTGACCTCAGCCTAATCTGGCTAATCTGCAGTCAGGCGCAACGACGAAATGACAACCATTAAATTCAAAGTAAGTAAGGTAGCGACGATGTGCGACATTGGTATCAGTAAAGCGAGCGGTAAGGAGCAGGCGGAACGAGGTCAGTGGTATCAAGGAGTGGATGCAAGAGATGGATCAGCGACTCGGAGTGTAGTAAAGGAGTGGATGCAACAGATGGATCAGCGACAGGGATAACGGAAGAGTCCGAATACGACCGATAACGAAGGAATGGCGGTCACACTGGTATCAAGAAGTGGATGGAGCAGGACATGAGATACAGCCCAGTGTTGCATCAACAACGTTTATCGCATTGACAAGTGGATTGGCGTTCCGCCGATTGATGGAGATGCCCATTACTTCACTCGAGATGGGCCACATTGATCAAATTGGTCAGGCTGCATATTACTGGTTGGTACAGACACACACAGAGATCGAAAAACACCGCAAGCAGTTCGCCTTCGATACGCCGGCCGTCGTAAATGATCCTGACTGTGATACGATGGCCAATTGTGCTGTCGCCCGGAATACTGAGTGGACCCTTACTGTTCCGAGGCTCATGCACCATCCAGATGTCCCCATTCCTTGCATCGAGCTCCTCAATATGCTGGATGACGCCGTCATTGAGGGTCTTTGCGACGGATGTCAGAAGCAGACAGTCAGGTGGCTATGGGGAACCGGGCATGTTACGAAGGAGGAGACACTGGTGGATAAGGCTATAGCGAAGCTGATGGCACTTCAAACAGACGAGCCTATCTGTGCTGCTCTTCGCGACAACGTCCAATACTGACATTTCAGCCTCTTGATACCAACGCGACCACCATTCTTTCGTTATCGGTCATATTCGGACTCTAATTGTGTCCTTCCGTTATCTCTGTCGCTGATCCATCCGTTGCGTCCACTCCTTTACCACGCTCTAAGTCGCTGATCCATAAACCACTCCTTGATACCACTGACCTCGTTCCGCCTGCTCCTTACCGCTCGCTTTACTGATACCAATGTCGCACATCGTCGCTACCTTACTTACTTTGAATTTAATGGTTGTCATTTCGTCGTCGCGACTGACTGCAGATTAGCCAGATTAGGCTGAGTTCAATTTATGTATGGGGCGGCAGCAAAAATTATTAGGGGCGGGGTCCGAGTTTATATAGGGCGGGACTTGAGTTTATAAGGGCGGAGATGCGTTCCGCGCCCAAAATAAACTGCCCCATGGAGGTGGCTGTTTATAGGGCGCAGATCATCAAAACACCCCTATATATAGGGCGGAGGTCGACTTTTCGGGGGGCGGAATAAATGTACATCCGGACCGCCATAACTCTATGACTCCTCATATCGCGTGGTAAGTCATGGATGATTAAGAAAGCCTGGATGCCCTACTTTGTGAGATTATAATTTATTGGCCTGACTCTTGCTGACTCAGGGACTCAAAATGGACTGTTATTTTTTTGTTGTTCTCTTTACATATTCGCGTCCTGCAGAGTTGATCATCTCCACAATTAGATCGCTTTCTCTTTCAGCAGTTTTTCTTTTCTGTTACTTGATTGTCGGTGACTACATAAAAAATTCATAAGTACGAAGTTCCTGCCGGGCACCGCCGCGGCCCCACACCCCAAGTAGATTACTTTCAATTTCACTCCCCCCAGTGCGGAACGCCTATATTCTCCCTCCGTACCGTGTTGAACCCGGAATTGCATTGCGTTCGGGAACTCGGACCGATCATTTTCGTGGCTGTGCCATTACGTCTCTTTTCTTCTGCCCACCACCTCGTCGGTATCGGGCAAACTTCATAGGCGAGCCCGTCGCGTCTCATGCAGCAGATACCTAGCTAACGATGTCCTTCATCCTTCAAGAACTTCCGCAATGAGTGCTTACCGGTGCTCCGACTGCGGTGCCGTCACGACCAGCGAAAAGCCACTCGATTTGAATGCTGCCATCAGCAGCCGACATCATCAACTCTTAAACTCGAATGAGGCGCCTCTAGATACTGAATCGACCATGGTCAAGTCGGTGGTGTCAAAAGGCCGCCTACGTTTAGCTGTGGTCGAGCACGAGATATCGCGACTTCGCGAACGGCTGCAATCGTTCGAGGAAGAACGTGCTTCGCTATCGGGCCAGCTTACGAAGCAGCATTCCATCCTCTCTCCCATCCGCAGGATGCCTCCCGAGGTACTCAGCGAAATATTTTCGTGGACCTTGCCTTCTGTAGGTGATTTGAGGCGGGGCCACTCCGGCGTCGCGAGTAGCCCATGGGTTTTGACGCATATCAGCGGCCATTGGAGAGCGGTTGTCCTCTCCATTCCGTCGCTGTGGTCGCTGATGGTCATCAATTTTACGCACGAATTCCCGTATCCTTTGCCCATGGTCAAGACGCAGATCCAACGCGCCCAGTCGCTCAAGATTCATTTTTATGGACACGAGGAATCGGATCCTCGGCCACAAATCGACGTGTTTCAGTGTCTAGCAGAACATTCTTCCCGCCGGGAGGAGTTGAGCATCTGCCTATCTTCACACCTCGTCCCTCTCTTGGCCGGCCTTCGCGGGTGCCTTCCATTGTTGCGCCGGCTGTGGGTCGAGTGGGATGCTCCGGAAAGCCAGGCAGGAGTGCAATCCATCGATGGGTTTGAGAGGGCTCCCTTGCTGGTCGACGCCACGATCTTTTCCCAATATCGCTATTTGCCAACCCTCCTTCCCGCACACCAGCTGACCAGTTACGATATCGATGGATTGTGGGAGATGCATCAAAGCATCCTGACGCTGGCCTCAAACCTTTGCCAGGCCCGTATCGTCATCAGCTTGGAAGAGGAATCCAGGCCCTGGCCAGCGTCTGGTGAAGTCATTGACCTTTTGTGTCTTCAGCGTCTCTTCGTATCGGACGAGGAAGTCTTGAACTACCTGAGGGCACCTGTTTTGCAGGAAATAGGGTTCGAGGCCGATAGATCTAGAGAAGAGGATTCTCATCTTATCTTCCTTATCTTCGGCGCCTTCATGTTGCGTTCTGGCTGTGCTCTTCGAAGGATTTCCTTCGATGGGCTCCCTAGCGCTGATACAGCCACAGTGATCCTCCAAAAATATCCCTCCATTACCGAACTCGCCATCCTCGTCCACGACTGGTACGACTCCGAGAGCGCCAATAATTTGTTTTCCGATTTGATCATCCTCAACGCCACTCCGAAGGCCGCGATCTCTCCGCAACTCTCCCGAATCGATGTCGGGTGTCTCGCCCACAACAGCATCGATTATACCCTCTTTCTTGGTATGCTGCAAACACGTTGGAAGGCAGAGGGGTGTGCTCTCAAAGCTGCTGGCCTGCTCATGGAGTCGGACAAGGGTCCAGATCCTGCGACGCTTCGCGATTTAAATGCGCTTCGTCGAGAAGGAATGGCTCTTTTGATCCTACAAGGAACAGAGGTGTTGCAGGTAACAGATAGTTGGCGCTACGTCGCAACGTGGGCTTGATTTCCTGGTATCATTATCCTCGCACTGCCTGTAAGTCCTGGCTTAGATCTTATTTTTTCAAAAACCCCAAATTCACCCGCTCGGGCCACAGATTGTATAGTTTGATTTTAATATACATCTATAAAGGCAACCCCGCTCCTCTCAGTCTGATCCAAATAAGTATAACGGGCGCGCGTCCTTGCCTTCTTGCCGCCACCGTCACAGCACGTCAGGTCGCCGCCTCGCTCCATCCTTTCGCTCCACAGCGGCGACTATTCTCGTCGCTCAACTGCTGCAGTCTGCGTCCACCTAGCCAGGGAGCAGGAATCATACTTTATCAGCCTCCTAGTCCGCCACACGAGTCCCAGATCCTGCTTGGATCCTGCTGTGCGTGACCACCCGTTAATGCTCCGCACTTTTGAACGACTTGTTTTCAAATAACGACCGATTGCTACACTAGATCGCGAGCGGCTAGTACATTTTTGGGAAGCTAAAGGTCCCGTTCGATTCGGGGACGGGATATCGCAGACGCCGAACCTTCTTTTTTATCAATATTACTCGAGACCTTCCCGCCTCGCTTTACCCCATTATGCTTAAGCTTGCTTCTTTCCTGGTATGTCCATTCCATTCCGACATCGAGATATCCACAGAGGGAATTAAATTGCCGAATCAACATTCGCTCTCCACCGGAGATTAGAATCCGGATTCGCGCGGCGCCCTCTCCATGAACCATTCCTTGTAAATCATTAACCTATCCAAAAGATTGCAGATCATCGAGCGGCGAGACCTTGCATTAGCGAGCGAGTCTGCTAACAAGAAACGAAGGTAGTCAAGCATGATTACCTCTAAACTGTAAGTGCATAGTCAGCGCAATCACCGCACTTCCCTCACTGAGTCGGTGCTCTGAAACCCCCGCGTTCAGGGTCCTGGCTCCTGTTTCCCCGCTTGTAGGGAGCCAGTGGCAGTTTCCTCTCGAGTCTTATGATCTCTCGTCGAACGCTATAAATTCAGGTCAGTACAGTACTCAAGCCAGCATCCCAACCCAACGCACTCACCGCAATGCATTTTGCCAAAGCTACCCTCATCATCACCCTTGCCACGGGAATTCTGGCCGCCTCCGCCGCCTCGCTTACTGCGCGCCGGGAGGCTTGCTTCGGCAGGGGAGACATGTGCGGGTTCACCGATTCGCACGGCGACGTCGAGGAATATGGGACGTGCTGCTACCCGCTTCGATGCGTGGCCGACCCCCCTCGTAGTATCAATGGCGACGCCGTGAGTCAATTGTTACTTGAATATATTAATTTATACCTGAATACCGAAATTAGGCTTGCCACGCCTAAATTCGCGTGGAGTCGGTTCCTGTCTAAACGGCGTCGAATGAATTCACAGTTTGGGAATGTGGTTATCATGTTTGAAGGCAAAGATCAGCGAGTGGGAGACGTATAGTAAATTGTTGTACATCACCGCTTGCTGCGAAATAATCTGATGACGGGGGGTGACTTCAGGATCGTAATGAGGGTAGGAGTCGGGGAACTGAACATTAGATCCTTCGCACGGTCTCTCTCCAATTCCGCGCTAAAAATTGGGCAGTAAAATTCTAAAACTTTCAACGTGTTCTGACGTCACTGAGAGCCTTTCTGGACCGACCATTCATATTTTCCCTCACAAATATTACAGAGATGTTGACGCTGGACCGCCGATCGTCCGTAAATGGCAACCCATCACCGAGTAATCCAAACACGTCCGCATCTCCCTCTCTCCACCATCACTGCGTCGGGCCGCCGCTTTTTGACCGACACTCCGCCTTTTACTCTTATATATGGCTGGCTAGCGAGGATTTCCGTCAGCCAGGTTCACTGGCCAGGGGAAACCGGCGAGTCTGCGCCAGGAAGATTGAAGTTGGTTCTGCCGTGCTATGCTAGTCTCTGTCTTGACAGCCTCCTTCGCTGAATTGCTGTGCCACCTGTGCGATACCAGAATGCCGGTTTCATCGTGCTTTCGAGCTCGGGTCTGTTCTAATTGATTCGCACCAAATTTGCCGGCCCTGGGTCTGCCCAACATTCACGAAAATGCGGCGTAAACACTAATACGACGCATCAGGATTCAGCGCGACCTCTTGTTACTGCAATTTGATGACATGAACCCCACCAGATTTCTGTCGAGGGAGCAAACTTTCTATGTTCAACCCCGGAGGAAAAAATAGATACTCTTTTATTACTGCTACTCATCCAAAACCAGCGCTTAACATGATGGAGAGAACAGCCGACCTGATCAAGCAAGCCAGTAGTAAGAGCCGCTTCGAACGACAACCATCTTTTTATCTGTTGATCATTTTGTTTTGTACTACTATGAACAGCGACATGATAAATGTAATAGTCTGCACTGACGACTCAGATGTGAAAAGTCCGTAGGTGAAAGGTCCATGTAGAAGAAATATGCAATGGAAAACGATCCAATGCCCAACGACTTTTAACTAGTTCCCCTGCCCAGCGTATGATTCAGATCTATAGGTCTGACTTGCCCGTAATAAGCAACCCATACGAGATTTGCGCTAGCCGAACTGCGCAGCAGATCGTAAATGTTCTGGAACATGGAGCCCAAACGGGGTTCGCAGGAAGGCCAACTAGGCCGCAATGTACTGGAGGCTCGAGCAGTTTGTTCAAATTTCGGTGCTGTCTGGCTCGCTACTTGTTCAACTCAAAATCAGAACTCAACATCACATGTACTGTAAACATGTAAAATTACTTACTGTAACGACGCCCATGAGGACCAATAAGCAGTTCACGTTCAAGTATTTCACGGTCAGGAAGCCGGCTACCTTTAGGCAAGGGCTATAGAGCGCCCTAATATTCACGTCCTTCGGTAAATCATCGTAAGCACAAAATGTTGCGCCAAAGTGGCGGCGTCGATGTTGGGAGTACATAAGTAGACGCCTTGCCGCTCAAAAATCAAGATCCTCCTGATTTTTGTGCTGATGAATCCTGAATTGTGGGAGTCACTCAGAAAGGACCCGCTTTGTGATGCTGCGGAGTTGCTGCGGAGCGACATCAGTAAGTAGCGGAGTGAAAACGGAGGCGCTTGAAACGTCGCCCCTTGATTACGAGTCATGCGGATACCTTTTATTCATCCCAAGCTCTTCTTTGCCTACCATAAATTGCCAGGCCGGACCACTTTGGTCGCACTTTTGCGGTTGAAAAGCGCGAGGTTCTAACTAATGTGGTCAACATAAATGCTTTGTCTTACTCTCCTTGCGTCTCTGGCGACTGCGAACGCGTACAGCTGGCCGTCTCCCCAACTCGACGCCCTTGAGGCCGCCCGCTTCAACCAGTTCATCCTGTCCCGGGGCCCGGTTGAAGTCTCAGGTTTCGCTGGCTTCATCAATCCCTGCGATGAGTTTCCCTTTGTGGTCGACGTTGGCACAGGGAGGTCCAACGCCGCGAATTGGATACGTACGGTGAGATGTAGCGCTCGCGATTATCCTCTTGGCGCAGCTCAACCTGCAGCTGCTGCTCTTGAAGATCACGTCGGGTCTGACCCGGGAGAAGTGGAGCCCGTCGTGCGCGGCCCTCGCGGTACTCGGTGGCCTGGGGGCGTAGCATAGGCCCGTACGTTTGTCGCTGGGTGGAGAGCGCTACGTCGGAAGCCAGAAAGCAGCATTGTATCCGAGGCCAGGGCATCGTCGCCTTGAGGTCGCTAAACGCCAGGGCACGCCGGCATATCATTCACCCGTGCCCCCCTAGATCTGTCCAGTACTGTGGATCTGTGTGCGACTCACTCGCAAGGCTACGCGTGCTTCAGGGCTCACGCCCATACACTGAAACTGTGCCCACTCTACCCATTCAGTTGATCCTGCGCACCGTCGACTCTTGTGCTGTGGTGATCGTAATCGTGCCTCGGCGTTCCGCGCCCGGATCCTCTCCGCTAGTCGGCACCTTTGCGTACCTCCTTACAGTACATCCATTCATTTATCTGCATTGCCGCCGCCGCGTCGGCTGGAAACGAACGCATAACTTGTCGGTGTCGCTACTGCACGCGTCTCGTGCGCCCGCCGCCCCGCCACTGCCCGTACTGCTCGCCTCCCGCTCCTCTCTGCTGCATGCTCACCCCATGCGAATCTACCTTGCGCTATCAACACCGCGTCGGCGCCGCTCACCTGTGTAAATGCTAGCCTCATTTCGGACTGAACGAAACCTTGTTGTCGCTCGCCTGCGTTGACCCCCGCGTTATCCACGGCTCGCAAACCCTTTCGAACCGAGTGGAAGCTCTGCGTCTACATGCATCTGGTCTCTACGTATCGCAGCCTCGCCTCCGCCGTATTCAGTCCTTGTGCGAATTTCGTGCATGTCAATTGCAGCGCGGCTATGCCTGGCTTCCTACCCCGGTGCATGCTAAAGTCTCCGTGAGCTCGCCTTCAATGGCCATCCTGTATACAGAGCGGTCGTGCGCCGCGCGGCAGCCCCTCGCACACCCCTTTCCACCAATGCCGGGTCGGTTCCGCTAATCGTCTGGCCCAGGTATTTGTGTCCGCATGCACGTTGTGTATCTTCCTCCCGCTTTGCGTCTGCATTCTTACTTATTATTCCTCCTCCAGGTTAGAGGCGCCGGAATCTTAGCTACTACCGACACAAGTAACAACTACATACCCCACTTTGAGCACGGTGCTTTTCTTCCAATCAATCTACCCGTTGTGTACTACTGATTCAAGTGACGAACGCATACCCCACTTTGAGCACGGTGCTTTCCGTACAATCAATCCACTGCTCTACTGCGAAGGCAGATACTCTGTGTGTTCCGTCACGGGAAATTCACGATCCACGTTCTCTCGGAAATTTCCGTTTCGGAATGTATCCGTTGATTACACTTACTAAAGTCATGAGGCCTCCTTGGCTTCAATGCTGTTCGTGCATCGTTGGATCCAGGCACATATCATCACTGCGGCATCCTCGTGGGCACCTCGTGGCGGCCACGGTAGTACTTACATACACTAGTAATTACAGCATAGTCCAAAGTAACCGCAATGCTGTATGAGAGAGCGACAGCCCGAAAGATCGTTCTCAGACCTTTCTGGTCCAGGTGTGTTTCTGCAGTGGGTCCGAGCTCGCGTTCAAATAGACAGTTGCACGACACCGAGTCCAAACGCCGCTCCAACCCCATTCCTCATTCCCCATTTAGGCGGCTGTACCGGTCCTTTCATATCTCCGAGTCGGGTGGGTACTTCATCTCCGGTATCCCCATCGTTCCTAATTACGTTCTCAATTGTATTTAAACCCTACATCGCAGCCCTGCGCGTTTGCTAGCGTCCTCTCCTAAATTCCCCAATCTTAACTCCTTTTTGCATATCACTCCTTGCTATGGACAGTACCACACATTTGAATTCTCCCGACGTCCAAGCGGTAAGAAACTGCTCTGTCGATTGCGCACACAAATTGCTGACCTTCATGGCCTCGATAGGATATCGAGGAAGAGGCGTTGGGCTGCTTCAATCTCGCACACGACCTTTTAACCGAGTGCAAGGCGGCTGGCAATATTAACGATCTCGACACTTCCATCTACCTACTCTTTCAGGCCGCCTACAGCTTGTTTCTTGCAGATGCCCAACTGCCCGAATGTCTCAATTGTCTCTCTGTGGCATTGGCAACACGATTCAGCTATACAGGATCCTTACGGGATGTCATAATGGCTATCGTCCCCTGTGTTAATGGTCTGGACGCACAAGCTTTGTCGGCAGTGGTGGGTGATTTTTGGATGAAACATTTCAAAATTTGATTGAAGTGTCATGTCTTCTAGCAAGCAGATCTGTCCCCCGTGGAGGATGACCCTGAGGACATGATGGCGTGTGCCTCCGCTATTTTCGCTCACTTCAATCAAGCTGTTGATCCGGAAACCCTCGACAATGTTATTTTTCTTCACCAGGAAGCACTGCCAGCATTACCACATCCACAGCAGTGGAAGTCACTCTACGAGCTGTCTGATGCTCTCCTGCTTAAATACCGTGTTTCTGGTGATGTGGAAGCATTACAGGAGGCTGTATCACTGCTCCGGCAGCTCTGCCTACTCCAGCCCAATCGATGGAGCTCCCTCTGTGCAGCACTTCTGATGGCGGGGACTGCGACGAACGATCCCGCACAGATGCACGAAGCTGCAGGTCTCGTGAATAAGGCCGAAAAGTCCGATGAAGGGCTAATATCCAGAATCTCGGGGACCAGTTGTGTGGACGCGTTCCGGCAGTCTGGAAATCTTTCAGACCTGGAGGCCGGGATTTCACAATTGGAAGAAGCAGAGTTTCAATTGTCGTGGGGGCATTCCTTGCGGGGGACCCTGATCGAAAATCTGGCTACTGCAATTCAAATTCGGTTTGAGGAACAAGGGAATCCACAGGATATAGACCAGGCCATGCAACTCCATCACCAAGTCCTCGCACTTCATCCCGAAGCCCGTCCGAATGATAGCGTATCTCTCCACAATCTTGCCAACATCTTCAGAATCCGATCCGAGCACCGAGGGGATCCAGAGGACATTGGCAAGGCTATTCAGCTAAATCGAGAAGCCCTCGCACTTCGTCCTTCACCGCATCCAGATCGTGGCATTTCTCTCAGAAATCTTGCCGGTGCGATCCTAGTCCGGTTTGAGCAGCAGGGGGATCCACAGGACATCGATGAGGCTGTTCAGCTACAGAGGGAGGCCCTCACACTTTGCGTTTCATCCCATCGAGATCATATAATTTCTCTCAACAATCTTGCAACTATTCTCAGCATTCGCTTTGAGCAGCGGGGTAATCTACAGGACATTGACGAAGCCGTTCAGCTATTTCGAGAGTCCCTCACACTTTGTCCTTCAACCTATCCCAATTATGGTATGACCATCCACAATCTTGCCAAGGGGATCCAAACCCGGTTTGAGAAGCGGGGTGATCCCCAAGACCTCGACGAAGCCGTTCATCTATTTCAAGAGGCTCTCATACTGCATCCTTCACCGCATCCAGGTCGTGGCCTGTGTCTCACCCATCTTGCCAGTATCATCACGACTCGATTTGAACAGCTAAAGGATCCACAGAACATCAACGAGGCGGTTCGGCTACATCAGGAGGCCCTCGCACTTTGCCCTTCACCCCATCCAAGGCGTGAGACTTTTCTGAACCATCTTGCCCGTGCAGTCATGGTGAAAATTCAGTTTGATCAGCAGGAAAATCCACAGGAGCGGGATGCTTACGATGACATGATCCAGCTGCTTCGAGAATCCCTCGCACTTCATCCTTCACCGCATCCCGAGCGTGGCGTAACTCTGAGCAACCTTGCTATGCTTCTTTTCCTTTCTTATACACATTGGCAGGACCCTGACCGTCTCGAAGATGCCATGTCTCTCTTTCAAGAAGGATCCCTATATCTGTCCTCTTCTCCACTTGTACGTTTTAAGCATACACATACTTGGGCCGAGGCCGCGGCCGATTCTCATCATCCCTCATCTTTGCCTGCCTACCGCGGAGCAATCAGCCTTCTTCCCCAGCTGGCAGCACTCCATCTAGATATGAGGTCTCGCCACCAGCTCTTGACCACCCTGCGGGGCAGTGTCCTTGCTTCGGGTGCTGCGACCTGTGCTGTTGACCTCGGGGAATACGAAATTGCTGTTGAATTGCTTGAGACCAGCCGTTCAGTTTTTTGGTCCCAGGCCCTGCATCTCCGAACACCACTTGATACCCTGAGGACTGACCATCCTCAACTTGCTTCACAAATCTCTGCCTTGGCAACGGAACTGGAGAAAACCTCCTTCCGAGACCCCCGTCGCAATCGATCCACCGATGCACAGCACGAGGCTATTTCAATTGAAGTGGAAGGAGATCGCTGCCTCAGCCTCAATAAAGACTGGGAGCAGGCCATTGCATCTGTTCGAATGTTGTCTGGTTTTGAAGATTTCATGCAACCAAAAGGTATCAAGGCATTGCAAGAGGCCGCACTACATGGCCCCATCGTGATTCTCAATGCAGGGAAGTCGTCGAGTCATGCACTCCTTGTGAAAGAAACGGGGGAAGTTCAATGTGTGCCACTACCAGATATGTCTCTGCCTTTGGCAGAATTCCTTGTGGAGCTTCTGCAGGCCCTCAGGTTCAGATCAACATTTGACATCATCGAATTTATTGAGAACCATTCACACGGTGCAAATACGGCTACTCGGGGTTTCCTAGAAGATCGGCTTTTGGGTGGGCAGGAGGTTCTTGACAAAACCACCCCGAACGATGTGTTTCGGCGAATTTTGGCAGGTCTTTGGAGATCAATTGTGAAACCAGCGCTCGATGTCTTGAATTTCAAGGTAAGCAACCAGTCAGTACTCAGTAATTGATCATAACTTCTCTTCACAGAAATCGGCAAATCCACCTCGATTATGGTGGTGCCCCGTCGGTCCATTGACTTTTCTGCCAATTCATGCCGCGGGGCTGTATGGCAAGGATAACACTGATTGTGTGTCCGACTATGTCATTTCCTCGTACACTCCCACCCTCACTGCTCTGATCGATCCACCCAATCAGACCACCACCCCATTCAAAATGTCCGCCATCATACAACCGGAATCAGAGTTTTCGCCTTTACCCGAGACTAGGACCGAATTGAAGAGAATCAGGGAGAGGGTCCCAAAACAATGGCTCACTGCTCTCGGAGATACCGAACATGCTACTGTGGAGACTTCCTTGTTTCATCTACGGGAATCATCCATAGTTCATTTTGCCTGCCATGGCAAACAGGATGAATCCAATCCTCTTGACAGTGGCCTTGTCCTCACCGACGGTCTCCTCAAGGTCTCCGAGATCATGCGGAAGCCAGACACTGATGATTCGTCAGGGATCAGGAAGAGCATGGCACTGGCATTCCTCAGCGCATGCGAGACGGCGAAAGGTGACGATAAAGTACCGGATGAGGCCATGCATCTGGCCGCAACACTACTATTTTCCGGATTCCGTGGAGTCGTGGCGACGATGTGGTGAGCCCACATTGATTTTTATACTAATCTCAGCTATTAACCATGTCCTCCAAGGTCTATGAATGATCTTGATGGTCCCAAGGTTGCCGACACATTTTATGAACACCTGTTCAGAAACTGTGATCCTACCTTGAGCCCCCCGATTGTCCCGGATCTGACCGAAGCGGCGCGTGCCCTTCATCTTGCTGTAACTACGCTGAGAAGAGACCCTGATATTCCGTTCATGCGCTGGGTACCTTTCGTCCATTACGGCCTGTAGATTAGCTTGTATTCCCTTTACACTAATGAAATTTGATTGCTGCTTGAAGATTGGAAGGGATTTTATCTACTGATTTACTGCGTCCCAATTCCCGATTCTATGCTCTCCTAGCTTTACGCCATAGTGCCTTGTCTATTCATTTTTTCCCCTATCTGCGTCGTAAATGGACACGACCCACAGCAGAGATGCAGTGTCCGCGTAGGTGTGCTTATTTGGGGCTAGACCAGTAGCTGTCTGTCCATGGAGACAAGCCTGTGTCTGTCGACAAGCTTGCTTTCATAGACAGGCTGGATTCGAGCCTAATTTGGGGCAAAAATAGAGATGTTGGGGGGAAGAAACAAACTTGAAGAAGGGATACAGTGCTCCTGTTGCGTTGAAGTTGCTTATCTTCAGCGAGCTCTCGAAATCCTGCGGGACAAGTCTTATTCAGCCCCCAGTCTAAAAACATTCTACACAGTCACCATGCCTCGATCCCGAGTCGAACGGGCAGTCCTTAAACACTGCATTCAACAGGCCAGTAGCCAAAGTGCGGCCTCGGCAGATATAGCCGTGGACATGCGGCTAACCAGCTTAATCGCACCTCCATCAACCTCCACAGCCCTGGGATTCTGGGAAGCCCTTGCGAGCTGATGGCTACCTCGCGTAGCCATAGCGTGGGTAGCCGGGCATTCAAAGCTCGGCAGACTGCCGCTGCACTCCCTCACCAGATCTCGCCAGACCCTGAGGGCTTCCCAGGGCTGTGGAGGTTGATGGAGGTGTGATTAAGCCGGTTAGCCGCATGTCCACGGCTATATCTGCCGAGGCCGCACTGTGGCTACTGGGCTGTTGAATGCAGTGTTTAAGGTGTAACAGAATTGTGGAGTTCCGCAGACAGAAAGAAGGAATGAACGCAGGAACGGATGAAATTCGACCGGGGGATGTGGGCATAACAAAGAAGGACGCATGGGATACCCTGGTTCTTTTGAGCAGATGTTGAACGGCTGATCGGGGAAGTTGAAGATAACAGTCTTTAATCTGTCGGGTGGATCCGAAGAGCAAAAAGAAATCAGACTACTAACGGGCGCGTGTCTCGGAGTGTGTGAAACAAAGAAAAGCCTCAAGGCGACTGAGACACTGGAACAGACGGGTGGCCGAGAGAAAAAAAGTGCAAAATCGCAAGAAGCAAAACATGTACATATGAAATCACCACATCAGCTTAAGATACGAGTAATAATTCCTCGGCACAGGTCACGGGGAATGCAGTGATAAAGTCCTCTCTGAGTATCAGGAGGAGAGGATCCAGCACTCTTCACGGACTTTGGCTAGCTCGTTGTAGATGACGCCATGTTCAGAGTATATACTAGAAGAATGGGACTCAGGACAACGGGACTCGGCTAATTCGGGGGGGGGGGGGGGGGGATTAATTATACTCGCGTGGTCCACAACATGAACAACGAGTCTACCGAAGACAAACATGCAGGTACATAAGGGTGGTTATCCCTACATAAATCTACAAGATGCCAACGGAGCACACACCATTCCAGGGGGTCGATGACTACAAGACGCTCACTACCTGTGGACTGGCCGGCCGCGAATGGCAGGACCACCGGATAAAACCCTGTGGGACCTGGTCGGAGTTCTCTCCTTCCAGGTGTAAATCACCGGTGTCCACCAGCTCACAAATAGTTGTCGTAGGTCTTCCCTTTGCAGTATGCATGCATGAAACAACCATCAAAGAATAAAACCAGACCTCATAAAATGAGACGGATGTAATGGGTTACTCAGTGGGAGAGTAGCTGTGCCGAAGGATTTGTGAGAGAAGGCCCGGGTAGCCCGCACGCCGGCGAGAAGTTTATTGGGAAGGTATGCACCTGAGATAGACCAGTTTCCAAAAATATCATTGATATCAGTACTACTGCACGTCCGAAACGCTAGCGTTTTTTGTAAGACCACGATGCAGGCTTGCCTCCGCCGCCACCGGCACCACCGCGACCGCCTCGGTAACTACCGCTCGACGACCTGTGCCCAGAACCACTGGCCCTCGCATTTTGAGTACGTGGCTCGGCCTCGCGTGGCCCACGATCGGCGCTCTCCAACACCATTTTAATGCTCTTGTAGCCCTCTACGGTATTCGCACTCCACGCCCTGATAAGCGCTTGGGCTTCCGCTACCGATGGAAAGACTACGTGGATGTAGTTGCCCTCGCGATAGACAGTGATGCGGAACGGCGTAGGAGTGTCGTAGTTGGGGAGAGCTGTATCGATGTGGAGTTGGAAGGCCTCCACGGGCACCATCGACTTGCCGAACTCGAGGGGTCCCATCACGATAGTGCGATCGCGCTCGCGCTCGGTCTCGGCCGCGGGACGATGGCGCTTAGCGGCCTGGCCATCAGCGGGGGAACGGGAGCGCGCCCGTGCGAGGGGGGAACGAGAGCGGTTGCGAGCCGGTGGGGAGCGGGAGCGGGAGCGCGGGGCCATCGAGCGGGAGCGGGAGCGAAGTGCGAGGGGGGCAGCCGGGGCTAACTCCAGCCGCGCAATTGTGGCTCTCACCTGCCGGAGTTCCCTTTCGAGCTCGGCTACTTTGACGTCGTGGGCGTTATTGATTTTGGCTTGTTTCGACGCGTTAGACTGAATCATCTCGATGACCGCATCGCGGTCGCTGGTGATCGTCTTGAACTGTAGCTTCACCGCGTCGCTCAGCTGCGTGATGGTGAATGGAGTGGTGGTGCGGCGTTCGACGGTCTCGAGATCCACGGCTTGATTCTCGGTGATGCGAATGATGTCGTCTATTTTGTGATCGAGCTCGTCAAGGCGCGCACAGATCTCGTCGCCGTTGTCCTCGTAGCCAGCGACGGAAGACGGAGCCGGGGAAGGAGTGTGAGGGGCAGGAAAGGTGTCGTCCTTTTTGGAAGTATCCCCGGCAGGGCTTCGGCTATCACCGCGGCCGTCCTGCGCGCCGAGTTTATACTCGGTCACGAGGTTCTCGTGCTCGCGCGTCAGCTTCGCAACGCGTCCATCGAGCATGGCTACGACATCCGCCAGCTTGCTGAAGTTGGCATCGACGCGGGCTGCCTTTTCCCCCGCCGTCTCCGCTTTCCCAGACTTTTTCCCAGCGAACTCCTCCAGCTTGTAGAGCTCGAAAGTCGTCACAGGCGGGGCGGGTTTTTTGGGGGAGAGGAGTGACGGTGCCGTGTGGGCCCGTGCAACCGTACGTTTAGTGGATTCAGGGCCGAGTTTCCCCTTCAGGTCCTTGCGTAGGTCATTGCTGAGCTGCAAGGCATCTCCGTTGGGGGTGAACGCGCCAGCAAGCGGTGTCTCGGCAAGTGGGGCAGGAGCCGCATCTTTGTTGCCGGGGACTGGGGCCGTGAGCGGGCCGTGTGCCGTGGGGTTGTCCAGGAAGTTAAGGAAGGGTTGGTCGACAGAGACAGGGGACGGCATCGAGAGAGAAGGGAAGAAGAAAATTTTGCGTTGCTCGTGATCACTGACCAGAAAAGGAAATGAAACATTCGGGGTGCTGATTCTGCCATCAATTGATTATCAGTATCGGGAACTAGACGCCGCCTTCGGCAACCGTGGTGATGTCGCAGCCACATACTCGTGCTCAACTTCCCGCACGCGTCAATATACACAGTTCACAAGCTCACATCCCCTTGCTTGCGCACCAAGTTCCCGTACCGTTCAACAACCTGTACTTTCCCATATCAAGTCAACGGCACATTCCCTGCACCTGCAAGTCCCACATCCCTTCCTCTCCAGTGCGCAACCAGCCCGACACGCCCTCAAGTCTCTGCACCCACGGTGCCCAAGTCACCAAGTTCACTTCGTGGTCAAGTCCCCCAGATTGCTCAATTTAGAGCCCAGTTTCGGGTGCATATTTCATATATTAGTAGAGTTTTAATACAATTTTTCTGTCGATTCAAATACTCCTCGATTGTTTTTGTAAGGGAAATTAGATATTAGTGGGAACATTGGTCAAATGCTCAAGGAACCCCTGAAAAATGTTGTCCGCAAACATCTCTGGAATGCAAATGTTCTGGAAGCCTTGAGGGATTTGACACTTTTTATTTCGGCAATGTTGTCGGCAACATCTTCTGATGCATCATTCGCGAAACATCTACAAAACATTCCTACCGAACGGCGGTGTACAGCCTCGTTACTCATCTTCGACCCTCGCACTCATCTTACGACATTTATCCAGTCTATCGGCACCCCCTCTCTCTCCATTTTCTTACTCGACATCTCGGGACCGTCCAGCCCTTTCTATATTCGAAAATCAGTCCATTCGTACCGGATCACCGACCTATTTTAAGAACCTACACGCCAGGCTTTCCACCCTTTTTCAGCAGTCTCGGAGGCACTTCGAATCGTCCTTCATGGCGGAGCGGCATGACACCCGCAGGATCTTAGAAATGAAGTGACGTCTAGCTACTCGGCGCGAATATTCTCCCCTCGAGCTCTATTGTACCTTTGATTTTGTGGCCTGACCTGGAATCAACTGGATAGGGTTTGATTCAAGTGTGCTGCGCATTCGCCGTGAGTTATAGAGAATGGAGTGTAGTTGAATTATCCCAATAAGAGTTTGCTGTTCCATTGCGGCGACGGCGAGCGGGCTGGCGGGGCTGGCGGAGATGCGCGTGCTCACCCTGCCGCTCGGAGTCCGTCTAGTTGGGGTTGAGTATATAAGCTGCCTCCGAATGGTTTTCGTCATTGATGTGCCAAAAACGGTCTTATTCAAGATGCATGCTCAATTTTACGCACTTAGACAATCGTGGCGATTCGTGCGTTGAGCCTAATGATTGTTCTGATGTATATCCTGAAATCTCACCCTCTTTTCCTCGTTTCTCTCTGTTTTTCCAACTTGGGAAACTTGAATTCCCCTGTGTCTCCCAGTCATGGGTGTTGGGCCTTTCCCCTTCTTTCGACACTACTGCCTCCTTATGTAACCCTCCACATCAATCGCCAGAGGTAGCAATTCGGACCTTTCTTCGGTAGTAATTGATAGCTTGAGCACGCAGATCACAGCGGAACGTCTGGTTCTTCACAGTAAGATCACGATTTTCCCGCCACAGCCATGTAGAACTCTCCGATCAATCACATTTGATGGATCGACGCACCAAAGTAGACCAACGTTTCAATTGCTCCCGAGTACTACCATCCGTCCTTGCCAGTGCAGTTGCCAGGCGACTCTCCCCAGGCCACGGTCGCCTGAAGCTGAAGGAGAAATATCGAGAAACGGCACTGCGTATCCCTCCCAAACGCCAAATGGTTGACTCAAAAGGTTGTGGCGGGAGTGCGATCATCAAAATGCGCGATGAAGTCGGAGTCCGTAAGGTAGCGGAACGTGCTTGAAACGTCGTCCCTTGATTACCGGTCAGCTCCACGGTTACGGAAGTCTTTTGCTCTGATGTCATGCCTAGTGGTCCAGCGTCTCCCAACTTCAACCCCCGAACCTAAAAAATGAAATAAATGCCGTACAGGGTAGCAAAAAGTCCTGCCATTCCCAAATATCTATTTGGGCTATACATTTTACTCTTAAACAGCAAGCTGAACTGCTCCTCCGTCTGCCAAGCCAATGTCTGTCATCCGCATCAGACCGTGGCGCTGATGAGAATATCCCGGCAACTTGATGTATGTAGAATAATCCCAGGTACTGGTAGTCTCGCACGCCGTCTTTGAACCACACGAACCTGCCAATATCATCGTCCATTTGTATGTAAGCGCTAGGTATCCCTCCTTTCGCCGGTCTTTTATTCACCTTTATTCAGGGAAAAGGAGGTTTCTTATGTAGAAGTTATAATTATCTGAGTACTGGTAGTGGTACCAATCCTCTGGAAGACGTCTGGCATCATTGTACACGGCATCGCTAGGGAGATTTGATCGCACTTAACCATGATACCTGATCTCATATATAAACTTCAGTCTCTCGAAACCGAATCTCTATTCTTCCCCCCCTGGCTGGGCCTTTCGCTTTGATTTTTTTTCGCACTTCCCTCCCCGCCATTTTCATCACATTTTTGATTCCTTCTTTTTATTGCCGAAATGAAGATCTCATTCTCCATCCTGCTCGCCACCGTCCTGTCTCTCGACGCCTTCGCGGCCCCCTTACCGGGTGGAGATGAATTCGTACATCACGTCGTTCCACAGATGAATACAAGCTGACTCGTTATTCAGGGCCTCAAGGTTCGCCATGGCATGGCCAAGTCTGGTCTGTCCCATTCCTGAATATCCCATCCTCTCGTTCTATTGGCTAATGCTGATCTGTAGTGCATCGCAGCCTTTTCGTTCCGATCGTGGCGAAATGCGATACGGTTGAGAACGTCACCGAATTCCTGGCCTCAGCGCTACCTCTGGTCGAGGCAGAGCCCAAGACGATCCAGTGGTATGGCGTCAAATTCACAAACTTTACTCCTCCGACGTTTGCGATATTCGACACATTCCACTCGGAGAACGGCCGGCAAACGCATCTCAATGGAAAGGTGGCCGGCGCGCTTTTCGACAACGCCGATGCCCTCTTGGCCACCGCGCCAGAAATCGATCCGGGAAACGTCCTGGCAAGCAAAGTGGTACGTAACATTATCGGGAGACGGCCAGATTTAACCGTACCATTAGGTTTCGACACCAGACAACAGCAGCACAACTGACGGCCTGAGCGTCGGGTTGAGAGTCCTGTTTACGGCCAAACCCGGCCAGGTGCAAGCCACCAGAGAGTTCCTCGTTGTGAGTTCATTCGATAGGAGTCGAGGCGTTTCTGATCCACTGCACAGGGTGCCCTGCCCCTCGTCCAAGCGGAACCGCAGACACTGGACTGGTACGCGCTCGAATTCCCTGACACCAACTCATTCGCCATCGTCGATTTCTTTGCGGCCGAGGCAGGACGGGAGGCACACTTGAATGGCAAGGTCGCTGCGGCGCTGTTTGCGTCGGCGGATAAGCTATTCACGGCGCAACCGAGTATAACTAAATTCGACGTCGTTGCTGTGACTCTCAAGTAGTGGAATAACTATGTGATTTGGCCTTTGGGGTCGTGTACAGCATGCTGATGATTTGGCTGAACTGACGAACAGTGAGTCGAGAATACAGAACCTTGGGCTCCACACACCCTCGATAGATCCAAACCGCGCTTCCTCATTGATTCATTCGTCCATCAGCTGCGGGGCGAGCGCGTGATCGCGCACTGAATCAGCGAGTCGAACGCGTCTGACAGCGCGCAGAGCGCTCCGCTGAAATCCGACGCGGACGATGCACGCGAACACATGCTGCACGAGGGTCCTGCGGTCACATCAGCTGGGCGTCGTGTGCTGCGTGGCGCCACGCCGCCCGCATCAACGCCGTGTGGTTCGCGCTCGTGATTATCCTCTTGGCGCAGCTCAACCCGCCGCTGCTGCTCTTGAAGATCACGTCGGGTCCGACCCGGGAGAAGTGGAGCCCGTCGTGCGCGGCTCTCGCGGTACTCGGTGGCCTGGGGGCGTAGTATAGGCCCGTACGTTTGTCGCTGGGTGGAGAGCGCTACGTCGGAAGCCAGAAAGCAGCATTGTATCCGAGGCCAGGGTGTCGTCGCCTTGAGGTCGCTAAACGCCAGGGCACGCCGGTTAGTACTATGCGCAAGGAAAGGAGCACATATATACCTGCCCGACCTCTGTCACAGCTCCTTGGCACGCGCGATCGCCTCGAAGGTCGCTCCCCACAGCTCGTTCGTGCGCGGGTCCGCTCTTATGATTATCGTACCGACTCGGACCTCCTCGGCGGCACCGCCCTCCTCCGCATAGAGCGTGAGCGGGTCCATGGTGCGTGAGATCCTTGGAAACGCCCGGGATGGCACGATTGCAGCGAGGCGCGCGGCCTTGACTCGGGTGATGAGTACATAGTAGTCTAAGTCTTGGTAAACAAACTTCGTCACGACATCATCGCGATCACGTGCCGTCTCTGAAATCAGCGTGCTGCTCAACACCGAAAAAACTCCGCGACTCTCTTCGTTCAAAGGGGTCGCATAAATATCAGTTTCACATAATTGCGATGACGAGCCTGCGGGCTCGCTTCGCCGCACATAGGTCCTTGCAGTTCCATTGAATTTTGATCTCATAAATCCACGCCTAATTCCTAGCTATGTACTCCTCCGGACCACTATCCACTATTCATCTAGGGTCTTTCAATTCAGTGGCTGGTGTGGTATCGATGCGGTCACCGTGAATCTCCTCCAACTCCCGCACGACGAGTAACCAAATGCCCCGGTCCCCGGTCCCTGGTCCCCAACCCACACCAGCCGTGCCCTGCCGCGGTCCCGTTCTCGTTGCGTATTTCGCTCCGTTATTTTGTTGGAGGATTCATCCTGCATATATAAAGCCCGATGGCGAGTCGTCGCCCCCCAGAAAATGCAGGTCATATTTCTCGGCACCCTCCTCCTCTCCACTCTCATCCCAAGCGGGCTTGCGGTCCCAGCGCGCGGCCTTGTACCACGCAGCGCTACGGCGCACAGCTCGGCCTCTGCCTTTGCACCGAGCAGCTCTGCCTCTGCAGGGAAAAGCTGGGTCGGGGCGAACGTCAGTCGTATTCGCCTCCACTTGAAGTATCGAGATTAATTGGGTGGTGGACAGAATTATTACGCGCACAACCTTCCCGACGCGGACGGGCACGCGCTGCTTGACGGTATGAAGGCCGCTGGGATGAAGGCGAGTATCCCCTGCGCATTTTGCTGCTCTGAGATTCACACGGGGATTCAGGTCCTGCGGACGTGGGTGTCTGGCAATTCTGCGGGGCAGAAGGCAGCACGAGCACGGAGGCTACGGACGTGGAGGGGGGCGGCATCGGACAGTACGATGACACGATGCTGGATAAGATCGACCAGCTCATGGTTGATGCGCACGATCGCGGTACGCGACGCTTTTCTACTCGGGTTGGCGCGAGGATTGAGTGGCTGATATTTGGGTTGGCATTAGGGATCAAGCTGCTGATTGGCATGTACGATCGTACGTCTGAATTGAGTTATACTATCATAGCGATGGGCTGACGCGATGGCAGAGAACGCCCTGCTTTCGCCTGACATCTACAGCAAGACTGACGGTGCGTTGACTTTTCGTAGTCCTTTTCGCCATCCTGACAAGTATCCCTCGGATTCTACACCAACCCTGGTTGGTCTAATGCTCTTGAGCGTGATTTCCATTGATCTGAGCACACAACATAGCGGCCATAACGGGGTCCAACAACCGCATCAAGATCATCCTCTCGACGCACAAGAACAAACTCCTGAACAACCAGCCCTGGAGCGCGCTCTCCACGCACATCTTCGGGCTCGAGGCGCAGAACGAGTAGGCGACTATCCATTCCCACCCGAAATTCGTCTCGAATACTTACAACTTATCGCCCAGACCGATGATCTTCAACCAGACGCTCTACCTGCAGAACCTGCACTAGATCTGCAACGTATCGGCCGTCGAGAGTGCAATTATGGAATTTAAATTTATATATGTCGCTACAGCTTCGGTAAACCAACGCAGATCCGAGAGCAATTCACCGACAAGAACCAGCTGATCTTCACGGGCGGCGGCCCCGGCAAAGCGAGCGTACAGCCGCTGTTCTTCGACCCCTCGTGCTCCGGCGTGGACGTCGTCGCCGTGCACGACTACAGCTTGTATGTCTCCTTCATTCTTTGGCGCGCTGGGATATAATACTGACTTGCCTCCCAAGGGACTTCTCCTCGTTCATGCCCAAGGCAATCAGTGACGCGCAGGCCGCGGGCAAGAAGCTCCTCATCGAGGAGTGGGGCTCGCTCAATGACGCGAATCGGGCGGGGAACCTCGCCGCGAACATCAAGGCCATCAACGCGCTCGGCGTGCCGTGGCTCTACTGGGAGCTCATCACGAATGCCGATTCTAAGGAGGGCCAGGATTACGAGGTGCGTCAATTTTGTGTGTAGGGAAATTCAGGCGGGACTGACGGGTGGGTGTGTGATGTAGATTCAGGTGAATGGGACGGGACGGACTGGAGCACGATCGCGCAGGGGGCGGGGGCTGCTGCGGGTGTTTCGGGGGCGTTTGACTTTAGTGCTGCTCTTGCCCTTTGATGTTTGTTTCGAAGCAACGAGGAGAAAGTGCATTACTTTTTTGGTCGTTGGAGATACAGTAAGGGCCATCGCCTGGGGAATGGTTGCGAGCGTTCAGGATCCAGACAAGGCAGTAGGTAAAGCGAGAGTCTCGCGGTCGAGGTCAGCCATGAGAGTTTTGTTGAAGCGACGAATCACGATTCTGTTTCTTTCCCGAGGGAGATTTTTGAATTACATACAGGCCGCTCCGCACCCGGAACTCGTCAGGCATACCATCGTGGTACTCATCTCATCCCATGGATATGCATTCTGGGAAGAAAACACCCAACATGCTCATGATCCGGCAGAAAAAGTATCTCTCTGCTGAGGGGGATTCAAGATCAGGGGTCATAAATCATGACGACTGTTTTTTCTGGAAAATAATATAATCAATTAGAGTTCAAGCAGTCAAACGAACCCTCCAGAATGGCAGCACCAACGGAGATCTGAACATACCGCGCAGGTGCCGATCAATTAATTGATGGTATCATATATATTTCGGCACACTGGTGGAACGCCGGTGGATGCCGGTACACTTTTGCACCCCGACCGCTCACCAAAGACGCTAGGACTTTCACAGGACTGCCCAACTTTTACCCTTCGCATGCCCACTCATTCTCACACCGATTACCTTCTTCAAATGTCCTGGTTGATGGATGTGACTGCGGCAAGACTGCGGCTGCGGGGTTGTTATTGTTATCACGCCTCAGTGATGAGGTCCGTTAGTTAGCGGACCCGATTCTAAGCGCACCCCGACTTCGCAGGCAAACACAGCCCTCAAACCAAGATTCTACATATTTTGTTTCGTGGTGGCTGCGGAGGACGACAAGCACACTCACTGTATGGTCTAACACCGCCTCATCTCAAGATTCGCGACTTAATTTTTGTTTCGTCTTTAACTGCGGAGTACGACATGTTCCCAATATATAACGGCTTTCAGGTCCAACAGAGGATCATTCCACCTTCTCCATCCACCTTTAATTCACTTCACTTCATCTTTCCTCTTCAAATATGGTTCAAGTTCAATGCCTCGGTAAGAATTCGCGCATTTTTCCTTCGAACCATCCTAACCAGCGAGTCGTAGATCCTCGGACGAACGATGACTACAATTTTCTGTACTGCCCATCGTTCCCGGCAGCCGTGTTGTTCTCTACCCTCTTCGGGCTAATCACCATCGCCCACACCGTCCAAGCCTTCCATTATCAGAAAAAATTCTGCTGGGTTGTCATCATGGCCGGGATATGGGAAACGGCGGGCCTAGTCCTGCGTGTCTTCTCTGTGTTGCACACTACCTCCTCCACATTTGGGACGCCGTCGCAGCTTCTCATTCTCCTCGCTCCGCTGTGGATCAACGCTTTCCTATACGTCCTCATGAGCCGACTCGTCTACTTCTTCGTCCCAGAAAAACGCGTTGCAGGCATCAACGCGCGACGGCTGTCCCTGTGCTTCGTGCTGCTTGACATAACGTGCGTCCCGCCATCCGTTTGATTTTCCCCGTCGCTCACATCTCCTTTGCAGCGCATTCCTGACGCAAGCGGGCGGCGGCTCCTTAATTGACAGTGACGATCCCAAGATCGCGCTTCTGGGGATCCACATCTACATGGGAGGCATCGGCCTGCAGCAATTTTTCGTGCTCATATTTATCGGGCTCGTTATCCGCTTCCACTACAAGATGAAGCAACTCGACGGATCGACGGAATGGAAGCGCCCGCTGTACCTCATGTACGCTTCCCTCACCCTCATCACCGTGAGCACATTCCCGGTCTCTCGTGGTACATTGGTTTATTTATCTATTGCTGTAGATCCGCATCGTCTTCCGCCTCATCGAGTTCTCTTCGGGCGTGTTCTCCCCCATCACAATGCACGAGGCGCCATTCTACTGCTTGGAGGCACTCCCCATGTTCGTCGCGCTCTCCCTCTGGAGCGTATTCCATCCTGGGCAGGTGCTGGTTGGGCCCGACAGCGAGTTCCCCAAAAAGGTTAAAAAATCGAAGAAGGCTGCACAGCCTGAAAAGAGCCAGGACGCTTATGATGTGCATCTCCTATCGACATCCCATCCTTCGGTGTAGAGAGGATATTGTTGGTAGAATCGCATGGACTCTTATTATATCGGGTTTTTTTATAGCTTTGAACATGTTCAACCATGGTATTGGGGCAACTTAGTTTTATTGTACTGTGCCTAAACGCGATCCGAGTCATAAAAAAGCATGATAACTATATAGAGATAACGATTAAACTATTTGCTACATAATTTGGTAATACATCGTGCTTTATTAACGAGAACATTAAGTTTGATAAAGGACTCATTGTGCGATTGATTGCACCTGCAGAACAGATGCCTCAGACGCACCTGGAACCCAGGTGCGTCGGTTTTTGCCCCCGGTGCATCCCCATTGCCACTCGAAAAGCCGCGATCTCTCTGCAACTCTCCCGAATCGATGTCGGATGTCTCGCCCACAACAGCATCGATTATACCCTCTTTCTTGGTAT
This sequence comes from Mycena epipterygia, assembly GCA_029281465.1. NCBI lineage: Eukaryota > Fungi > Basidiomycota > Agaricomycetes > Agaricales > Mycenaceae > Mycena > Mycena epipterygia. The sequence goes on from JARJCQ010000020.1 coordinate 710,032, forward strand.
GCTGCAAACACGTTGGAACGCAGAGGGGTGTGCTACCAAAGCCGCTGGCCTGCTCATGGAGTCGGACAAGGGTCCAGATCCTGCGACGCTTCGCGATCTAAATGTGCTCCGTCGAGAAGGAATGTCTCTTTGGTTCTACACGGAACGGAGATGTCGCAGGTAACGGATAGTTGGTGTTACGTCGCAACGTGGGCTCGACTCCTTGACATCGTTCCACCTGTAAGCCCTGGCTCACATCTTGTTCTTTATAATTTCACAATTCATAGATGTTCTAGCTTGGTTGTCACATAAAACGGCTCGATGCGTACACGACCAGCATAACCATCTGCGCGTGCCATGTTGCTGTACAGACTTTATCTATTTCTCAGCCGAACGAGGACCGCTTTCGCGGACCTTCTCTTCTATGGTGCTCAGTGCTCCGGTCTAATTCTTATGCTTGCGACACCTCCATTCTTGTCTAATTCCTTGGATTCTGTATCTACATGCAGTTCTCAGGTATGATCGTAAGGTCTCTAATTAATCTAAGCATATGTTGGGACCTGTGTCGACCCGGCGGCGACGATTGATTTTGCACCCATCGAAGCTGTTAATGTCACCGACAGTTTTCATTGACTGGTCCATTTTCATTGGAAAATTGTCCACTCCAAGTCACCCGATGAGGGCAGCTCAATGTGTGTTGCTTCATTGAAGTCCAGAAGCCAGACGTCAGAATCACCAGAACCTTCCGCACAGACGTCAGGTCCCCCAGCAAAATTCAAAGCCGCCTCTATGGCAGGATCTTCAGGGTCATCCAGCCCTAGATCCATGAGCAGGGGACCGACGAATGCGTCCATGAGCCGGATTCAACAGTGGCCACTCCGGAGAATTTAAACGGTGTCAGATAATAACCAGAAGCTAAGGTTGCATCACGTGTGTATATAGCTGAAGGGACCTAGGGATAAAATCACTTGGGTCCAAAGCACGCCAAGCGAGTGGGTCCCTATATGCAACTTGAACCCTTCAACATGACTAGGTCCAATGAGCACCATCCTATGGTCGTGAAGCATGAACTCCTCGGAGAATAGCGTGGTGCACGGCTCTTCAGCCCCAAAGAGAAGGAGGATCTCCAGCTGCGGCACCACGGCAAAGATCGCTTGTCGGAGCGCGATGTGTCCCAGACCCAAATGGGTGAGCACAGCAGTAACCCTATGAAGTTTGTTTAAATAATAGCTGTCTCAACGCCAATCAGGGTTCAAGTATTGTTCAGATTAAACAACCATTGAACAGTTGAACACCTCGAGAAAGGAAATACACACGGGGGTTCGAACTCACGACATCCTGATATCAGTCGTAGTTTAAGGCATGCGACATGACAGCTGAGCCAAAGAAGAATCAGTAACCAGGCCAAATCTGTAATCATGGTTCGCCCACACTGCCGGCCATCAAATGAACGTCTGGCTCATGCAAGTCCAACACATGTTGAGCAGCAAGTGTCTGAAGCCTTCTATCAACACTACCACCCATTCAACATTTCCCTCTCAATGCAGAAATAGGTCACACTCCACAAGATTGATTCAAATTGATTGAGTTGATATTTGGGAGACATTAGTACTGTTCATTATTTAATCTGGTATGTCACAACATTATTGATTTAGAGCATGATCTACTTTTACTCTCATTTGGCTCAAGATTATCACTAGAACAAGCCACTAGGACAGATCACAGGAAGCCGACCTGTGAACAGTGATTTATACATCACTACTAAGTAGTGTTGTAACAGATACGTGAAAACAGATCCAGGTCACACCTCTTGGCGCTTCTCAGGACAGATCTTGGTGCTCATCCTGCAAAGAATAAGCATACACATTTGAGATTGAGCAATGTGAAGTCACAAAAAAGGATCAGATGATAAGGGCTGCTATCAGTGCACATTGGTTACGTGGAATTCCGGAGTGTCAGCGTTGTGGTGCAGTGGTTAATGCAACATCTCATACTTAGCCCTTGCCATCACGGGCAGGTACCAAGTTCGAGTCTCTCGCCTGCCTGCCCTTTTGGCAAACCATTCGAACATCGTTCATCGTTGTTCAATCATTGTTTATTATTTGTTTAAACGGGTCACTTAACCCTCCTTAAAACAGTGTTTCAACGTTGTCTATCCCTGCAGCTGACCAGCCCAGCCTATACTTGTGGTGAACAGAACAATACTTGAATGCTGATTGGCATTGAGACGTGAATTGATTAAGCAAACTTAATAGAGATTTATAGCGTGGGGAGTCAAAAGATGGTGGGCAGTGATGCCAAACTCGTGGATGAAATCGTTGTGCTTGTTATGGTTATGGTGGAGCTCGCCAAGGGCAAGATGGCTGATGCAGCTGAAGAAGGAATGTGTAAAGTCAAGCTATGGGTGCATGAGGTCGACCATCAAAAAAAGACTCTGTGGCCGCGAGGATCTGAAGGAGGGGCGGTTTCGCGAGGTCACTGATGAGCAGTAGATGCTCAACACAGGTGCAGACATGAAAAATTGTGTCCAAATCCTTGTCCGACCACACATTCTCAGATCGTTCACGCAAGAACCTCCATTCAAATGACCATATCTCCATATTCCTAATGGCATTGGAGAAGAAATCGGCTCCTTTTGCAGCGATGCGTGACAGCATTGCGGCGCCTGAAGCATCAAGGCTATTGAACATCAGGAAAAACCCAAATTGCTATGAGGTGCTACATAGACATACATAGACAGATATAGACAATATAGACGATATAGCAACTGTCTATATCATCTATATGTGTCTCTGTGTGTCTATATAACAAGCCATAGAATTTTGGTTTTTCCTGATGAATACGGATATCAAAATGTTCTTGTACAAGAGGGGTTCAATCCTGTAGGGCGTGTGAGTGGCTGACTGATTTTAAGAAAGAGGAACTTTCTACACGCGAACCCGTCGCGCGACACGGAGAAATCTCGGGATCGTTCCAAGATATAACAGCGCAGTGATTTCGAAGATCTCGCGCTCCAACTCAGCTGGGAATTCCCAACTGCTCGTGCCCGCTTCTGCGCTGGGAGGCTTATTGCGTTCCATTTGTGGCGTTTCCAGCTTCAAAGTGCGGTGTGACATGGGGGGTTGGGCATTGGGCATTAGATTGCTGGTGGAGGGTATTTATATTGCACTGCCCAGTGCCAAGATATCGGAAGCAGATCAGAAGGGGGGCAGTACAGAGCATCGAAATGATATCCGTCCAATATCCGCAGCGCTCAAAGTAAAATGCTGCAGATTCAGGGCAAGTCAATCTCATCGTGCAGAATTCAGTCAAGGTGAGGGACCTCGCTGTCCTAGTCTGTGCGATTTTCCACGATATATTGCATAGATATTTTGGCCGCGATTTCAGGGGGGGAGGGAAGGATTGAATATAATATATATGAGGCCACTAACCAGGTCCACGCTCGCTCGAATGTGAGTTTGATCTGAGAGCTCCTTCATTTCCACCTCCGCACTCCGGAGAGAGACGAGGCACGTGCTGCGACAGGAGGTAAATATTTCGCGTTGTTGAAGCCTCTACCGCAGGAATTCCTAGAAGTTCAAAGGACATAGCTGGAATGAAATAACAGGATGGAGAGAAGGAAGTCGGACAATATGTTTCGCCTCACACTCCGCAATCACTACAACACGGTCCCGGCGTGATCGTTCGCCAGCCCCGAGCAATTATTTGCCTGTGATTATGAAGTACGCTCTGGCTCTGAAGCGGCGACACATTGTGAGACCCCGGAAAGGAATCTAGTCTGTCAAACACAATTATCTTCCCAACTACTTACTCAAAAGAACATTCGATCGAATACAAGTTGTGAACAATTGTTCCATAAACTTCTCAAAACAACGGACATGATATTTACACCGCTCGATCCAATGCGAGCGGGTTTGCGTGGGTTTGTTTTCCACTCTCGTACACCTACCAGAACCATCAATGAAAATCAGTCATATTTTCTGTGGTCGGATAGAGGGCTCACTCGTGGAATTCTACTCTGTGGTGCACTTAAAAATTCCTTCGGATTCCAGACGTGAGAAGTGCGCTTTGGTGGCGGCGAAGAAGCCCTGCGAATATGTCTGGTCAAGAACCAACTCGAATGTTTTCAGGGCAGGAAATCGGGCTGCACTGAGAACTGCCGAGAGGCTGTCCCAGTCCGAATCCACGATTGAACCGGGCGGGTTCGCCGCAACCCAGATATTAATGTCGATTTTAATTGCGGTGAGGGTGCTGGGGGTGCAATGGGATTTCAAGAGTTCGACGATCATGGGAACGGGACTCCCGCCATGCGACCCGGGATCCACGTATAATCTTATAGACCGGAGGGAGGTCATGTTGTGCAGAGAGAGATCGATTGGTCCTGACCCTTCATCAAATTTTAGTTCCAGGGTCTCGAATACAACCAGTAACGTACATTGAACCAAGCTTAGATGCTCGAGACTCCGTTTAGCGGAATCCATGATCATCTGCGTGTCCAAATTCGTCCGAGTGGCACACCAGGTACAAAAACTTTGCAGCTGGGATAAATTGGCTCCCTGTGCCAACCATGGTACGATAATGTTCAAAAATGATCTGCTGTCTGTGTTCAAACTCAAGTGGGTTAGCCGCAAATTGGTATTGGTCATGAATCCATTGTGCGCCACAAGCACGAAGTCTATGTCCCACAAGGATAAATCGGTTAAAGCTGGCGAAGTGACGAGTTGAGAGAAGTCGTGCAAAGGGACGTCTCCCAGACGGATCAACCTCAACTTCGATAGCTTCGAGAGCCGACATAGATCGCAGATGGCGGATCTGAATCTGGATGGCAGATTACCCCAGCAGGCCTCCAGAGTGAAGGAACGCAATTCGGGAAGATGCTGTAGGACCGGAATAAGAACATCCAGAGTAGCCCATACAATATTCCGCAGGAGAATGCTGTTCGAGGTGATTCTGAGACCCTTGATGTACCGTACAAGACGGGGAGCCTGGGATATCACTCCGTACAGTCGATGGAAGCGTTCAGGTTGAGTGGCTTCCGTCAAGATGAGGTCGATGTTCGAGAATATATGAGCCTGTGAGCGGGGGAGGAAATCTCGACAAACAAGTGCGCAAGACCGGAGAGTGGGTACATCGGCTTTGGTCTCGTCTATGACTTGGTCGAATAGCTCCTGAGGGAAGGTTTTGACGATGGATGCGGGTTTCATGCTATCGATAAGAAATCGCATCAGTTCTTCACCATCGCAGGTACTACGAGAGGCGTACGATGTAGTTATCAGAAGATCGGCCAGGAAACGATCTGCGAGTCAATCTGGTGGCGGAAGACAATTATGTGCTGACCACGTGTCTCACGTTCATGTTCGTGCTTCCCAGTTATTTCGGTGTGGGAAATTGAACCTCCACCTGAGCATGTAAACGCACTCGAGAAAGCCTTCCATGTCTTTTTTGCACGAAATTCGCCTGTCAGCGAGCCTTCTCCGGCCTAAGTTCGTGTCCATCTCGCCGCTCACGGGGTCCACCGCTTTCCTCCACTCCAGCAATCGGACGGCGGTATTAATACCCCATGGGAGGCGGGTAACGTACAACGTACAGGGATGGATATTATATCCACATAATGGCACAGACTCCACCGACGTATTTAAATCGTTAAACTCACTGGCTGTCCATGTCTTGACGCGACAAAGGTGAACCCAGCGACATCCAGTGGATGCACATCCATACCGCAAAGGTAGATCAAACTAAGAATCAGTACCGCTCTGCGCGGTCTACCTACCTACCAGCTGCCTGCCTGGACCGAACCATAATCAGTAAATAATGGGGTATGAATTGTGCTAAGAGTGCACATGAGCTTACTCAGACGGGGGCAGACGAAAGGGAAAGCCTTTCGAGGCGGAGAGCAAGATACAAAGTGAAGGAGCTATGGCGATAGGTAGTTGATCGAAATACATGTACGTTTGGGTGCGGACTGGGAAATGCGTGATAGCACCTGATAAGGCAAACAAGGAGTGAGAACAGTATGAGTAGAGCGAGAGTAATAGAGAAGAAATAAATAAAAGGAAAGGAATATCAAGGTACAGTGGCCAGTTTCGGATCCAGCAATTTTAGAGTTAGGTGTGTGCGAGGAAGGAGCAGATTAGCAATGCCAAGGAGAGCCGCACTGCAACGGAGGGAGAAGTATTACATATGAAGCAGTGGAAGACTGAGAGCCCGATTGGAACCTGCTAGGTAATGCGTCCCCGGAGCAGCTGCCTGACTCTTTATATACATCTTCCTGCCGCTTCATTGTAGATATCGACAGATTAAACCTCGGGCGGACTCTGGGATCGTCGTTCCATGCCACACGAAGAACAGCGTATGGTCGTCGATGGCGGGGCGCAGGTACACAAAGATGGCATGGCGGAAGTCTCTGGCAGCCTCAACTGCGTTTCTCTGCGCCGCAACTTCCGCGGACTCATACCGCCGCCTGGGTCCTCCTCCGGCTCCCGCCGCATGCGCTTCAGCGAGCGCGCTACACTTGCGCCGGGCTGGACCTGGCGACGCACAAACGGCGGAATGGGCGGGAGCGTGCTCTCGTAGGCGAAGTCGCGGGCCTTGATGCCGAGCGCGGCGAGGTCCGCAACGGATGGTTGTTTTCGCGGCCCTTCTAGATTCTGTTCGAGGCTGAGGCTAGGGGAGGAGCACAACGGCACGAGCTCGAAGGGGGTGGAGTTCGACGGGGGAAGTTTGCTCGTCGAGGGTTCAAGCTGGGTGTGGAGTCCCATGAGGCTGAAACAGAGCAAGGAAAGGAGGCAAAAAGGAGGTCGACGCGAAGAAGAAAAAACTGGGTTAGGGTTACCAAGCTTTTTAAAGGGGCCGGTTCCGAGTCCGAACCGCCGGGCCGAACAGTAACCTAAAAATTGGGGTCATCTGCCACCATTTCGCTCTTGGTTATTCAACTCCGTGCCTTTAATTGCATACTCATCTCCCACGGGCGTTCCCGAAAAGAAAAGAAAAAAACCCGTACTGGTCTCGGCCGAGACAGAAATACTTGCCGCTTCACGTTGGCTTCACGAGGAAAATGTTGCCAAAGTAAGGATAATGGTCCAATACTTACTCCTGTAAAAACGATGGAGTTCGAGCTCTCTCGCCAAATTTTTGAGGTTGCACGCAATCAATACTCATCAATTTCCTGGGGAAAAGAGAATTCATGCAACTCCGTGTCGAATATTGGGTCTTGGTAGACTGTAGGGTTATCGTTCTCCGTGCTACATAATAACTAGTATTACTCCTTCTAGCGACTGCAACTCGCTCAACCTAATGGTGCAGAGTTTCCCAAGTTTAGAAATAATCCCGAAGCGCCGATTTGATTCCATACGACTGCTTGTCGCCGATACCGTACAGTATGAGTCAAACCGACCGGGAAAAAATGGGGCTTCCAAGGAAAGACCACCAAAATCCCCCTCCATTGACGCAGCATCATCCCAGTGAACTCCAGAGGACTCAATCGAACATTTGATCTGCATGTCGGTGTATTTCCCGCTGAAATTGAGAACGAAAATACGATTTCGTTCAAGTTGGGAACACGTATGGATAGCCATCCTATTATTTTTCTTGCTCACAGTAAATAAAAAAGTTGACTCTGGCGACTGGCGGTCCGTAAAGGGCAACCCCGATCACCGAGTCCAAACATGACCATACGCGCTTTCGCGCTTTCTTCCCGCCACCATCCCATCACGTCAGGTCGTCGCCTCGCCCCGTCCTTTCGCCATTTCCATCGCTCAACATGTCCACTTCTGCAGGCTACGTCTAGCCAGGGACCATGGGTCATTTTATCAGCCTCCGAGTCCGCCACGCGGCTCCGAGATCCTCCTTGCATCCTGCTGTGCGTGTACTCCCCGGTCGCTAATAATCAAGCCGCTCTCATCGTGCGCTCAAGGAGAGACGTTTTATGTTCCGCGCTCTTCGACCGAGTTGTTTTTGAATAAGACAAAGTTGCCAAGCATCGCACCTCGACATTCAACGGAACATCTTCTAAAACTTGGCCGGTGGCCTTCATTCAGCCCAACGATATGCACCAGGTTTTCTAGTACTCGGCGCTCATCTTGCCCCAGACCGAACAGGGTAAAACTCCAAAAATGGTAATCTCCTACCCGCGCCGACGGGGGATTCCGCTGTCAACGCAATATGAGTTACGCAGAGACTTCTGTGTTCCGTCCACCTCACCTCGTCACCCTGATCTTTCAGGTATAAACCCATCGCCGGAGCAAACCTTCGTCGTGTGCGTTGACCTCCTGCTCCTCCGCGAATGCTTCTGACAACCACCAGCGTATTTTAAACACAGGAACCCTGCCAGTTCTAACACCACATACTCCATCATGTCAGCGCCTGTCCGGCGCTTGGCCAGCACGGTTGCGAACTCTCCACTTCATGCGCTCAAATCGCTGTTAAGAACATTTTATGTGGTCATATCTCACTCAGGCCATAAATGGGACATTCTCAGTCTTCTTTGCTCCCGCTTAATCATAGACGCTCTCAATAGTTCCAGCAACCACACAAAATATTCCTATTCTAGGCCGCGGAAACGCCCGAGAAGCGCCCACATTACCCAAAAACAGGGGCGTGGGTGTTGATCGTCGCTTACCGCCGGGTTGTTGGGTCCCCGGGATGTACCAAGTGCGATGCATTGCAGTTCCATCAGGCTGATAGCCTGCTCCACCCTCCGCCGATAGTCGCTTGCACACTCTGCGCCACTCTGCTGCACCGCGAATCATCAGTACAAGTCAAGTTTTACCTTCCACGGCGAGCCTCCGACTCTGTTCCGCTTTGGGGGCACTGTGAATGCACAGTGTGCCCTCATCGCTTGCGGTGGCTTCTCGGATGATGCTCTGGACGTGTCGGGGTCGTCGGTATGCCGCTATATAAATGGGATGCGTGCGGGAAACGCCGCTATCGCCCCACCCACCCTCGCCCACAACGATGTCACCGTTCCAGCTGGACGCGACTCTTGGATTGGGCGTAACAGAGGTCGGGATCTTCGCGTCGCTCGTGCTATTCGGCATCTTCCTGCTCCAGGTCTACATCTACTACATGTGCAGTGCTGATCCCGCGCGGGTGAAAGTTATCGTACGTCAAATCGCTGCATCTGTGGAAGTTCTCGAAGACTGATTGTTGGGCGGAAGGTGGCAGCGGTGCTGTGAGTTACAAGACGCATGTCAGGATTCATCCTTACGATTCAGCAGGGTCCTGGAGATGTGCCATACGATTGCCGCCACACAGGCACTGTATGTTTGGACCGTCACCCTGGCCAACGTTGCGGAGAGACCAGGGTCGTACGCTGGACTGAGCCTGGCTATGGTCTTCGAGACCCTCATCACGTTCTTCGTCCAGGCGCGTCTCCACACAACCATGTTCATTTCTCCGTACTTACATTGTATTCACACCAGGGGTACTTCATCCATCGCGTCTACCTCTTCTCGCAGAACGCGTGGGTAGGGGCGTGCCTCGGCGCGTTGTGCCTGCTACGATTGGTCGGAGGCCTATCGATCGCTGCGGGCAGCTTCGTTTTTCCTGCGCACGAGCCAGATTACTTCGTGCTGCAGGACCGCCTCGGGTGGCTGCTCACCGCGACCTTCAGCGTTGGAGCATCCGTCGACGTGTTCGTTGCGGCGTTGCTCTGCGTGTATGTGTATCGGTGGAAAGCCGCACCAGCGATGAAGACGTTTGTCTTCTTTCTCCTTGTTTGTTGGCAAATTCATTCATATTCATCGATGTTTTAGGACGTCGCAGCTCATCCACCGCATAATATTTAAGTCCATTCGTACGTCCGCGTCCCACTACACTCCGCTCAATTCCTTACGTTCCAAAATAGAAACAGGCTTGGTCACAAGGTATTTTTCTCCCTCCCCGTGTCCGCAACATTAAAATCTGAAGCCTACAGTCTCGTGTCGGTGGTCGTCGTCATCTGCGTGCGTTATCCCAGCTTCAATGGCAAGTAAACCGCAATCGACTGACTTGCCTTGCTTTGGAATACAGTTTCAAACCATGAAGCACAACTGTACGCGCCGCTGACCTTTCATCCTCTTGAAAGTCTAACTCCCGGGCACAGACGTCTGGGTCGGAGTATTCGCGATCCTGGGGAAACGTACGGCTTCCTGTTTCCGTCCTCGATTCTCCCCGGCTGACACTACACAGTCTACTCCAACTCGCTTCTTACTTCGTATGTCAATTCAATTCCAACGTCCAAGAGAAAATTAAATTGCCCACACAGACTCAACATTCGCTCCCTGCACCGACGACGGGATGCCAACGCACCCAATTCGTTCGCGCTCTTCTCTGAAGACTCCGTGAGACTTAATTCTCTGTCCGTCCGAAACAATCGTCTTACCTGCTGAATTGCAGATGGACTGCATCGAGAGGCGGGACGTCGAATTCGCGGGCGGCGCGTCTGCTGACGGGGAGCTTACAACTAGCTCCACAATTGAGTTCGGACCTGGATCCACTATGGATCGTTCCTCCACCTCTTTTCTGACAGCCCGAAATCCGGAAGGACTACTGGCACAACATTGGGAAACCAGACAAGCGTTGATCTCAAGTCGTATGACTAGTCGGTAGTGCGGTGAAAACGCGTTGTATTGTACATATTACTAGTTCGACCAATAATGTCTAAATAACCCTAAAACCATGGGAAGCATCGTTGTAAGTTGATTTGTTTTCCACTCAGCTGCCAAGTGTCGAACTCAAAAAAAGAATAAGTAGTCTAAGCCGGCTTTGTGTCGGGCGCATGTGCAGCAATATATTGATATTGTCGAACCTCCCAAAGGAAATCGATGGCTGAACAATAACACCAAGATTGCATTGGCCGCTCAGGCTCGGGAAAACTCGGACCGATCTTCGTGGCTGTGCAATCACGCTCTTCTTCTGCCACCACCTCGCCGACTGCGTCGCTCCAACTTAGCAGGTGGGCCCGTCGTGTCTCATGGAACTCCCGCCGATTTACTCCTTTGTTCAGAGCTTTCGCGATGAGCGCGTCCCAGTGCTCTGAATGTGGTGCCACCATCACGACTAGCGAAAAACCACTCGATTTGAATGCTGCGCCCGGTAGCCGACATCACAAGCTCTTGAATTCCAACGAAGTGCCCTTTGAATCTGATACAGGCGTTGTCAAATCGGTGATATCGAGGGCCCGCGCACGTTTAGCGGTGGTCGAGCACAAGATATCGCGACTTCGCGAACAAATGCAATCCTTGGAGAAAGAGCATGCCTCGCTATCAGGCCACCTTGCAGCGAACACTGCGATCCTCTCTCCACTCCGCAGGATGCCTCCAGAGGTCCTCGGTGAAATATTTCCGTGGACCTTGCCCTCAGCCTGGCTCGCTTCTTTCGCCGTAGAGGGTAGCCCATGGGTGTTGACGCATATCAGTAGCCGTTGAAGAGCCGTTGCACTTTCTATTCCTTCTTTGTGGTCGCTGTTTGCCGTCGATTTTCGCGACGAAGGCAGTCCTCACTTGCCCATGGTCAAAGCCCAACTCCAGCGCGCCCAGCCACTCAAGGTTTATTTTTACGGGTGCGAGCAATCGGATTCTCAACCGCAAATCGAACTGTTGCGGTGTTTGGCGGAACACTCTCCCCGCTGGCAGGAGTTGAGCATCAGCTTAACTTCAGATTTGGTCCCTGTCTTGAATAGCCTTCGAAACCGCCTCACATCCTTGCGCCGGCTATGGATCAGGTGGGAGGGTCCGACCAGTTCTGCCGGAGTGGTGTCCATCGATTGCTTCCAGTCGGCCCCTTTTCTACTCGATATCGGCATGCTCAACGAATATTGCTACGTTTAAACTCTCCTTCCCGCACACCAGTTGACGCGGTACAATATCGACGCGCCATGGGAGATGCATCAGGAAATTCTGGCGTTCGCACCAAACCTTGTCCAGGCCCGTATAGCAATCGACTTCAGTGACGAAGCATGGCCAGATCCTGGTGCAATCATTGACCTTTTGCACCTCCAACGCCTTTTCGCAACCCATGGAAACGTTTTGGATTACCTCAGGGCACCTGTTTTACAGGAAATAGGGTTTTCAGCTGGTTTACAGGAGGAAGATCTGGATCGTCTTCCTCATCTCGACCCCTTCGTCCTGCGCTCCAACTGCACCCTTCGAAGACTTTCCTTCTACAGTTCGCCTAGTCCTCATGCAGCCGCGGAAATTCTCCGAAGATATCCCTCTATCACCGAACTCGCCATCCTGATCCGTAACATGTACAGCTGCTGGGGGAGGGCGGCCGAGTTGATTTCCCAGTTGATGATCCCTAACCCCACTGGAGGCGCAGTGATGTCCCCCAAACTATCCCACATATCGTTCGGATGTTACGACGACAGCAGCTTCGATTACGCCCTTCATCTCCATATGTTACAATCACGGTGGAAAGCGGCAGATTCTGACCTCAAGGGTGCCGCGTTACTCACATCTTCCGGGGCGGGTCCAGATCCTGAGACGCTTCGCGGTTTGGATGTTCTTCGTCGAGACGGAATTGATCTCTTGGTATTGCAGGGAATGGAGGCTTCAAAACAAATGGATGGTTGGAGCTACCACCCAACCTGGATTTGAAATTCCGATGCTTCAATACTGATTTTCACTGTGTCCTTTGTGCCGATGTATATTTGGAAATCCGGTCAACTCTTACTGATCGTTGGTGATAATTCACGAATTATTGATTATGTACCACCGATGAATTTCATCTTTGTTGGGTAGCGTTTGAGTCGTGTCGCTTCTACAACCCATTAAATTGTCTTCTGTGTTCCTTCGACTGTAAATCCTTCATTATCCTGAACAGGGTGAGTATGGCTGCATCCGTTATTTTCGCACTATGGACAGCAGTATACTGTTACGGTGATGGGCAAGGATCAAGGTGTCCAGTGATATGGTAAATTCTGCAACACATGAGCGAGATTTGACTCAAATTCAACTAGAAGTCAGTTCCTCACCATTTACTTGCGATATCTCTCGACCCGGGTATTGAACGGTTGAAGGTTACCGGGTGAGGTCAGGTTGCCGCCACCCGTAACTTCAACATTGTTAAACGAGATCATTGTGAGGTTGGACGAATTATCTGCGCAATCAAATATGTCCCATGCGTAGGTGCTTTCGTCTGTTTCTTGAGCTCCCGATTTCTTTAAAATTTCGGGGTGAATTCGATCGGAATGCTATAGCTCCAACTGGCAGTGTCAAAATATTCTATTATTCGCACATTGGAACAAGGATCTCTCGTCACTGCAAAACCTCATAGTTCTGCCCGTTTACATTGTGTATATCCGTCCGAGCCTTCCAAGCTCATCTCACACTTAGTGCGGTCTGTCAACTCCTTGTTTCTATTGATACGCCGGTGGCCCTTCGGCTCCTATCGATCTCAGGCGTTCAACCTGTTCAGTGAGCAACACAATCTGCCTGTGCAACTCTACATTTGAGGGCACACCCGGTTGCTCGACGCCTGGATTTCGGGCGCTCCGAGAACGGAGGCTCTCCAGGCGCTCTTGTTTCACACGCATCTCAGCGTTCAACGTAGCTTTGAGGGAGGAGGGCCGCGTGTTTCGTACGGCAGAGCTTCGACAGAATCTACTGGGATGGTTATTTGTGACAATCCCTCCCAATATTCGCAAGCGCAACTTACGCAGTAGGTGCTTGGCCCGCAAGCGACGGCGTCGGAGTAAGAGAAAGGCGACCACCAGTATGACCACGGTGGCAAGGGATGCAACTACCCCTGCGATCACAGGTGTGCGTGAGGGCGACGCGCTTGTCCTTGGAGTACCACTCGGGCTCGCAGATCTAGTGGGAGACGTGGAAGGGCTACCCGCGGACCCGCCGGATCCGAAAGCACTTCCGGTGCTGCTAGCAACCAAAGAACTAGCCGACAGCGTTTGCGTTGCCCGGACCGAATCCAGTAGTGTTGTCTCTGGTGAAGATCATATGAGCCGAAAGCTACTCTACGGAATTGTGGAACTCACGAACTGCTATAAATGTCGCCCCGTCATTGTCCCCTCGGGTGCCGAGTTGTTTGAGATGCTAATTTCCCAGACAAATTAAATGGATAGTTGATATTTGTTCCATCCCATGTCAGGCCTCTGTCCCCCCACCATGTGTCGTTAACAAAAACTGTGAGGATTCCTGCTGACCCCGACGGATTAACAACACTGGGGAAAAACAGAGCCACCTCTCGGTCCTCTACCCGCAAGAGGGATATATTAAGGGGAGTTCCAGTCAAAAACACGGGAAGGTTGGAATTCCCTATGAGGGCGTTAGATATTTAAGGACAGAGAGCGTCCATGACATACAAACATATGAGGCATCGCTGTCTTGAGGAATGACCGTCTCGGAGTTCGGATAGCACGAACTGACGTTGTTCCCAGACATTTCGCAGGTAGCCTTGGCGTTCGCTATCACCTCCGTCTCGGACAACATTCTTCCTACCTTTAAGAGTCTTCAAATGTAGAGTGGAATGTTCCAGTAGCGTCGTGGTCAGAGGAAAATTGGGGAATGGTTACGGTCGAAGGCACTGGAGTGAATGGAAAAGCCAAAATTAATTTGTACTGCCGTAACATTAGTCTCTCTTGACAGACGCTTTATCGATACCAGCTCGTTCCTCGCTCGATAAAGTCTGTTAGTTACCGCGCTTGATACCCGGGTGCCTGCGTTATTATGTAATGATGGGAGATGCACAGCCAAACAAGTGATTTATTTTCACGCGTACCACGCGTTTCGACGCGACCTCGACCTCCCTACAGCAAAGTGACGCAGCAGTCCCCACCCAATACGACCTCCTTGCCTCCGGGATCCTTCTATGGTACACCTACACCGTGGAAACCGTCCACTGCGCCACCTCAGCCGCCTCCACAAACTCCTGCTGCACTGCCGACTCTTGTACCTTCTAGCCAGGCTATGCTCCGAGCACCGAGGCAGAGAAAGTTTTCAATCTGATAACCAGTGAATTTCGCTCCCTGGGTGCCTTCCTGAAGATCTTTTTCCATGTCAGGGATTTTTTCTGTCAACGATCACCGCACTGTCAGCCACGAGCACATACATGGTCACCTCTTTTCTGAACGGAGACAACAAAATTCACGCGGGGACGCATCATAGAATTGATGTATTGCCATCCACAGAGCCGGCCGCACCAGTCCAATCTGGAGTATCACGTCTATTTCTCGCCCACCGGTCAGAGATGATGGCACAGAAAGTGTGACTGGGAATACTGAGGCTTTTTTGATGCAGAATATCAAGTCTGATTCATAATAGATGTATTTGACGCGTCCATACACGTTTTATGAGGGCGAAACAGCCCGTTGCGCGTCGTGCAATTAAGCCGACTCGCGTCGGAGAGTGTGCACGTGAGTTCCCAAAACGGAAGCTTACATAATAACGCAGGCACCCGGGTAATCACACGCGGTAACTAACAGACTACCGTAACATGTGATCGTATCGAACATGCCAAAAATTCAAGTTCAGTGAATAATTCAATTGCGCTTCTTGAAGTCGGTTCTTTGAGTAGATTTGAAGTTGGGTTGGCACGCAAACATTTATTTCCTGGGGGGTTGATTCCTGGCGGGTTGACACAAAGACACACTGGAATCAGAGGTACAAATTATACACTTCGGCATCAGGTTCGTTGATGGTTTCATGACCTGCATTGCAACCGCACTGGTTGTCTTGTGGGAGATTTGATTTTTCGGGTGCCATCTTTGATTGCTTTCATTATTCGGCTTTCATGGCTCACAAGAAATCAACGAATGTTGTTGGCCACCTCAGCCAAGGAAACATAAACTCACAGTTGAGATTTTTAGCCATAAATCCCTCCTGCTTTCTCCTCTTACCACCACCACCAATATCTGGAACTCCAGTATCAACTGGCCATGGTCTAAATACTTCCTCAACTTGCTCTGGATCCTATTCTGGCTACATGACCACACTCACCATGTATCAAGGCCACTCGAAATCTACTCGTCGTCGTCGTTGGCCCCTATTCGGCTGCACCAGCTTCGGCCTCAGTCCCATTTACACCTGGCAGTGCACATACATGCCCTGGGCCACGACGTGAATATCCGTGATCATGAGAGGACTGCCTTCACTACTATGTGTCGTCGATGCGGTGAACTCGGTGCGGAGGAACAGATAACTGTGACGAGAGGACTGCCTTCACCACGAGCAATGCTTGATGTGTTGTTGATGCAGTGAACTCAGCAGCGGCTATCACACATATCAACATATCGCGAGCCTCGAAGACTCGGACACAATTTTAATTCGAGCCGGGTGTCTTCGGGCTGTCTCGGGTAGCGAGCGTCGAGCATTGTCTTGGATGAGATCGGGCCAGACCTCCCCTATGTAATCAACCCCTGATCCCTCATGGATATATATTTTGCCGGGCTCACGTATGGATACATGCATGGAACACCGTAGCGAACGATGGTACATCGAGGTGTTCATGACATCCTACTCTCTGACCTTCATCTCTGGTTCAACATGAACTGTAAGCGCACTGTGACGGACTTATCTTCGGAGCGCCCCGATAATCCGCCAACAGTAAATATGGTATACACCGGGGATAATAATTGTTGTCACAATGCGGCAACTCTGGTAAAAATACCGCAACTTGACCAGCATAGGATATTGTTCGTTCGCCCATCTTCTAAGCTTTTTCGTGAGACATCTCTTTACTTTCACTGAGAAGTAGATAGATTCTTCACAGCGACTGGGCCGTTGATGGCTGTAGCATACATTTGACGCGATGTATGTAGGTACAGCACCTGCTTGTTCCATATAGGGACCACCGCAGTAATACACTTTCCTTCCCGCATGGTTGTATACCCGGATGAATACTTATCTTCCACCCTGCACTCAACCAGGAGCTTTCCGCTGCTGTGCTCTACGCGGGCGTGGTGAAAGGTGCGCTTGATATCAGGAAACAGGACAGAACAACACAAGGTTTGAATGTTGGAAGAAATTCAGGAAAAACGAAAAAAAAGGTGTGGAGGACTGGCGGCGTCCATATCAAGGTCCACCTCGTCGACTTTGATCGGGAATGTGATACCATCACTCTAACCCTAACCCAGTACATGGGGCTGCTCACACCATGATCGCTTTTCAATGTTTTCAATGTCTATGTAAGTGTCTCCGCCTTCGTTGAATTCTTGAAGGCTTAAGAACCTCCAGAACTCGAGCAGTGGAAGCGCCTTCCCGAGTAGGCCATGAGCTTCCCGACTCCACGAATAATCCTCAGTCGATTCGATCATGATCTACTATTCACATTCGTCACAATGTGGTGCATGTCGCTTTGCACATACAGCTGTTCTCTGCTTTAGTGGTTATGGCACGTCTGCTACGACGGGCGCTGCAAACGGCAAGCTGTATGGTTTTCAAGTTGGCACTTGGCAGATCCGTAGCCCGGCATAGCGAGTGTACCTAACGAAAATGATCATTAAGATGGCAGGACATGCATCCTGTAACATCCAGCGCAGTAGCTCTTTGCCCCGGACAGCCGCCGACGACGGACCGGACAACGTACGTGTCAAATCGGTCCTGAGCTTTCATCTTATCATCATTGTTGAGCCTTCAATCCAACTGCACCGGCCTTTTTTCCTTCGTACGGCACGCTCGGCTTCATCGGCTCTAACAGTTCCGAAGAACGTCGAGGCTGGTTCAACCTGCCAATCATCCCCATGTAAGTGATAATCATCCCTGCAGATTCAGTAAGACACTCGTTTGAACGGCGAGAATCAAAAGAAACTCGTGCCGATATATTTTGGTTTTCACCCATGTGCGAATATGTACGGACGTCATGGGTGGGAGCCGAGGAACGTTCAATCCCTAGGTCTGTCTTTAATAACCCCGTGTTTTTTTTTTTTCGCCCTTGCATGCAACGAAGGGCTAACAGCGTTCAGCAATATCGGCGACCCGGCATCCTGTAGAATCTCTTCGACGAGCACGTTCTGGAGTCGCGGAAATAATCCAAGAAGAGTGGTCTGACGCGGGCGAAGCGGGACTCACATAATTCTTAAGCTCCATGACATCTGACATCACACTCACCACCAAATTTAGACATCAATATTGATATTACCAACTCTCTCACACGCTCGGCCGCCAATTCGTCGCAAACCAATTCATTCGGGCTGTCCAACGCTCGGGCCGATGTCCGAAACACCATTTCGGCTTTGCGAGACAGCATTCAGGCACCCTTCAACGTGAAGGTCAGGACTTGGAATTCAAAACCCACGCTCGGATTTCTGATGGAACGAGTGCCAAAATATCCGCACTGACTGGCTACGTTCTAGCCCAAGTGCACACTGGAGGCGAATATATTATATACACTCTGAATTCTGTTCTCCATCATCATCCTAATATCCAAGTTCTAACCCGAGGTTAGCGTCCGGTCCCCCAGGGTCGTCGGGACGTTGGAGGACTCAGGACTGAGAGCAATAAGCGTGATAAAGATCTTATAACGGCAAGCTTTTTGGCACGTTCAGGGGACAAAGCAAAGATTGACATGGAGAAGCTTCAAGTACTACTTACGCGCAACTCCACATTTCGAAATTTGACATTCTAGAGGGATCATGATGCTGCCGTAACATAACGGAACCCACGGGCGATCTCCGTCCAGATATTAATAGAACATTCGTCCTCAAAATATGCTCACTTTTGAACCAACCTGCTGGTGGACCTCAACGTCTTGGAAGTGTCTTGGCTGCAAGTCAAGGGTTTAACCCAAGACCTGCCATGTTATTTTGGTAGGTTACGGTGACCAAGACACGACCGTGGCACTACACATGAATTCTGTTTCCGGCAATAGTAGGATGTATTGCGGCACTCGGACGCTTCGAGCAGTTGTCAGGAATGTTTCGGGCTATAGCAACCGGCTGTCTATCCTTAGGACGTGATTCTGATGGAGCACTTTAGAGCAGCTCTAAGTAAGTATCTCACTCACATTCTAAAGGTGCCGCGACCTCGGGTTAAATGGGCGTGCGTTAATTTCAATGTTTACTTTAAAATTTTCACATTTTCGCAAATAGGCCGAGGATGGGGTTGGTATAGAGCAACAGAGTTCGGGGTTGGGTGCACGATCCTTCTTCTGCCAACTCAATTCATCTTGACAGCCCTGCAAGAATGATACAATTATGTGAAACCCGGAAATCCGCTAACAAGCAACTCCGGGCGGGTGCTTGCATCGTGTCAACCGGGCACGGTTTGACATCCTGTCAATCTGTTGTTCAGGGCCCTTTTTTCGTATAAAAGACGAAGGCGAACTCAGACGCAGCACCTTCTCGCACTCGAGATCTCCATTCTTTTCGTCCATAAAATCGTCGTATCTGGTTTTATCCACCATGTTTGCCTTCAAGCTGCTCTCCGCTCTTGCCTCCACGGCGCTCCTTGTCTCTGCCGGTCCCACTCTCGCTGCTCGCGAATATGAGTGCTGCGAGACCGCGAAGGCAGTGATGGACTTGCCGAAGAACCAGACAGCACTGGTCAGCCCCACGACTGCACCGCTCTTCGTGATGCTCGGGGTTGGAATCCAGAACTACACATGCTCCAGCACGACCTCCACCTATGTGTAAGCCCCAAACTTGAACAGTTCCGCAACATTAAAATTCACCTCTCTTCCCAGGTCGATCGGTGCCGTCGCCTCATTGTTCGACGTCTCGTGCCTCGACCAAAAACCGGAGTTCTCCACCATCCAGACCACCGCATTCAACATCTGGAACAGGTCTCCTCCTGCCGCTACCGCCACTTCGATTGGCAGCCGCGTCGATGCTCCCAAACTACTTGGGGTATGTGCATTTATCTAGTCTCTCGGTTTGTCTCATCCCAAAATCAACAGTTCCACTACTTCGTGACCTCGCCTTCAGGCACAGGCATCTCTCCCATATGGGACTTCCGGTCGACGGGAAAATTCGCAGGCAATTCCACTGCCTACGTGATTGGAGCTAAAGTCGGCGACATCGCCGCCCCCACGACCCCCGCGACCAACATCGACTGGCTGGCCTTGAACAACGCGCAAGGCGCCCTCGCCTCCAAAATCTTCCGTGTCGACACCATTAACGGACAGCCCCCCACATCCGTAAGTTTTTCCCGATGATCGCACTCTGTCGATAGTTGCTGAATCTTATCTGCTCTTATCTCCAGTGCGTTCCCGGCTCTACTCCTATCGAGGTTAAGTACACGGCGAAGTACTATCTGTACTAAGATTCACGACATCACTCCGTCTGCTCTCCGTCCGCCTCACATTCGTTTACATTCAGATGTAGTTTCTCGCGGTTGAAATACTATATTTAAACCGTCTGTCTCCACTATGCGTTTTATGTAACCTCCGGTATGCGAACCCCACCTGGAGGACTCAGACTGGCATCCCATGCAGCGGAAAGAATGTGATTACAAGGGGTAGTAGTACAAATGAGGGTATGTAAATACAATTACAGGAAGCTACAAGTTCGTCCAAAGTCACAAGTTCATCCAAAGTTCATTTCACGCACTGGCCTACACCAAATTGTACGACGTCTTGTTATACACAGCCTTTCCGGGCTGAAACGAACATCAGCGATGGACATGTGGCACAGAAGGAAAAATGACAGACCACTTGCAAGCCAGGCGGAGGTCCGCCGAAAGAGCGGATCGAGTCTGCGTCTGTCGTTCGGGTTCGGGTGATTTCAATAGTCAACTGCTCAAGGTTGAGGATAGCAGCAAACCAAGAGGGATGGAGTGCGTACGTCAGGGGTGCGAAGAGAGCTGGCGTCCCACGACTTCGGAGATGGTGCACGAACGATCTCACGACGTTGGGGGCGAGCGTTCAGCCTGACAGGGAAATCAGCGAATGCAGACATTATGAAACAACGGACTCACGACACCATCAGAGAGTTGGCATACACTGGATCACACGTCATTTCCTGGTTGTAGAAAATACGTGAAGACTTGGACTTACGTTTCGCGAGGAAGGTGTATAATGCCAGCCATACGACTGCAAGTTCACGATCAATTAACACTTTCTGATGTGGAAACTGATGAATTTACAGTTGTGCTTCATTGTCTGAAACTGGATGGCGATAAGCGGAGGTAGAAATCTGAGGACTGAACGACGTACGGTGATAACTACAGCCACCGACGTAATGCTAGCACATCCGTCAGGAAATTTGGAACGGTGGGTAGAAATTTCCGACTACCTTGTAATCAATCCAGTTTCTGCACGGCGGTCAGACGGAACGACACATGAGACGAAAATAACACTCACGGATCGTCCATGCAATCAGCCGTTGAATCAGCTCCTCGCTCCTTGGAAACTGATCAACAATTGCTGGGTAACGCGCAAGTCCGAAAGGAACGCACTTGGGCAGGTTATACGGCGTGTACAATTGGCGAATATAGAAGCACATCGAAGCACTGATCAGGAGGTCTACGACCACACCGACATTCAGCGCAGATGTGATGAGCCAGCCATAGTGATCTTGAAGCGCGAAGTAATCGGGTTCTCGCGGAATGTCGAGGAACCCCTCTACCGCCATAGCTATTCCGCCGACGAAGCGGAGCAAGCAGAGGCCCCAGCACACAAGACTAATGTGTAAGCGCCCAGATAATAGGCGGATCCGATAGGCGAAGAATCCCTGCGTTGCACGGCTCAATATAACCTTCTGGACGCGAGGAGATCGAACATACCTGGACCAAGGCGGTGATAATAGTTTCCAAGACGGGCGTCAGCGACAAGGAGTAGGTATTGGCAGCTTTTTGGAGTTCGGGAACGCCAGCCAGGACGACAGTGAAGAAATAAATTGCGTGGCAGGATGCGATCGAATGGCATAATTCGAGGAAACTAAAGACAAGAGATGTATGTTCAGGTTCGTCGTAATTTACAATGCGGAGAGACGTACAGCACGGATCCCACCTATAAGGCGCAGAGGTCTGGATTAGATTTGATCCGCCGTATAAGCTCCACCGGAACTCACCAGCACCTTGAGTCCAGCTCTGTCGGACTGACAGTTGTGGAAGTAGACATATCCCTGGAGAGCGACGACACCGAACATGACGAGGCTCAAGAACACGCCGATTTCCATAATGCCGAGGACCGCCGGGGTGTCGACGCCGTATGCGATCATCGTGGAAAATAATAAACGACTGTAGAAAAAGAGCGGGGGGTAGAAAGAAAGAAAAGTCGTCAAGACTGTGAAGGTGGGGGGGGGGAAGAAAGCACCGGGGAAACCATCCGATTCATCACGAATCTTATAAATGGACCGAGTTCCTGACGGTCAGCAAGTTGGCAGATTATCATCCCGAATCCCGAAGCATGACCGCCTGGGGGTGGGAACGGCGTTTTCCTGTGGGATCCTGTTACCGAACGAGGATCCCGATTCTCTATGGCACCGGCCAACACAAGGGAGAAAATGACGGGGAATACATATTTTCAGTCCATCTGACCGCATCCTGGGGAAATAGAATGGCTGGAAGTGATGGTGATATATGATGCTTCGCTGATATGGTGATGAATCTATCATTAGCAGTTGCGGAAAGGGTGGATCTAACTGCACCATTGAACGACACAGGGTCTCGGACATTCGATGTGAGAGCTTAGAAGCTATTGATGCGCGTTATGGGACAGTGACGCCGACCGGGGAATAAAGACGGACAGCTCCGAGTCAAGGTAAAGTGATGCTCGATGAGAACATCTGGTTTTTGGAGCAGTTCATCAGTGGCATGAGAAGATCCCTTCGTAACTGATTTTGCGGAAATAACGTTTCAGGCCGGGCGATTTTAGGCACAACCAAGAATAAATCAGACTACGCGCGACATTGGCGTGTTGTTACTAAGCGCCACATTGGCGTGTTGTTCAGCATCGCAGCAGGCGAGATGTTGAGGTTTCGACACTCTGAAGCGTGTGATCGTAAAGATTTGCGGAGTCGGTTCAGAGAAAAGACATACGGCTATTTCTGAAAGGTAATTCATCCAGAAGCAGTGGCTGTGCCTAGATTGTGCGCTGATGTCGCAACGGGAATTGTCAAGATAAATAAAGTAACGCACTTTTCATCCTGCGAATCACCACCCACCGATCCTATTTCATTGTATCCGGATCGAACTGTCAGGTATATGTATGAGCTGAACACCGAAATTGATATTCACGGGAGTAGCGAGAGAAGGGATGATGACGCCACCGCCGTTTGACTGAAGCCTGACGGTTTGGAAATGTCCAACGAATGTCTGTATGGCGATGTGGAATCCGGATATCAGTCTGGATCGTTTTATTAGTGCCATACGCTCACAATTATAGCCCAAAACAGCATCAGAAGCCCTCCAACTCCAAGGACGACCCTAGACTTGACCCGTCTTGCCAAACCGGCGGGGAGTTCGTCGAGCTTGTGCCGCAACTGAGAATTTGCGGAGAACCACCAACGGAAAGCGCACATCCCCCGTAGGCCGTCAAATCGATACCCGCAAGTCCACTGCAGGTTTTGCTGCAAGTCCACTTCCTCTAGGAGTGCGAGTGGGCCGGCCGGGAAACGCGTGACCTCAGGGGTCAAGCAAGGTGTCCTAGTTGTTTCCAGCCTTCAAATAGACCAAGGGAGTTCGACTCTGAGTCATGGTGGCAGCAGAGGAGCGCATGTGAGTACTGGGTTAGGGTTAGTCTGATGGCATCAAATTCCCGATCAAAGCCGACGGCAAGCCCGGCACGACACGGTCTTGGTCCGACCCAAGTCCGACCCAAGCCCGACCTCCCTGTCTTTTTCGGTGTTCTTTCCTCTCCTGCCCCATTTCAAACGCTCCATTTCTATTCCTCCCTGTCGGATGTGATCGCTTCTGGGCAGCTCCTCCGAGTCAGCTGCTCCTGAGACCGCCGCCCATAAAAAGCCGTAACTGCAAACTCCCTCTTTCCCCCACTCAACCCCCACTGCAAAGTGCTCAATCTTCCGGCAACATTCACCACCTACATGACTACCGTTTATAGATCAAACTCTTGCGTTATTGTGCGTCTCTCATGAAATCATCGCATTCAACTCTGACTGTCCTCTCTTTCAACATGACAGCACCGTGAAAATGGTAAATAAAACAGACGATGAGCTCCTCCGAGAAAACCAGACGAAAATCGACATTCGTCTATTGGAGACTCAGGTCCAGCTCCAGCAAGTCGGAAACGAGATGAGTGCCGAAGATCGAACACTCCGAGCTCTGAAGCAGTAAATAACGAAACTCGAAATCCGTGGGACTGTAATCCTCCAGGGCCAACCCAGCGCGGTCTACCGCTTTGCCGAAAAGGCGCACAAGCGCTTGGACGACCGGTGTGCGATGATCGTCCACGAGGATAGCACTCAACATCCCGCTCACCGCCGAAGCTTTCCGCGCGGCCCCGATTCGCCGCGTACCTATGGATCGAGATCTTCATGACCGCGAAGCCGGATGACGTCCAGCGTCCTGGGAAAGGTCCCGTTCTGCAGCTGTCGCAGGTCTGCACCGAGTGGGGAGCCATAGCGTGCGACTGTGCTATTTTGTGGTCCTCCTTCTCCTGCGCTTTATCTCATTCGGGGAGTCCCCCAAACCAACTTGGTGGAGCTGTATTTTCACCGTGCCAAGGCCGCCCCGTTGACCATCGAAATAAATGGACTACAAGATCCTCCCCCAGCTCCACTGGTGAGCGCATACTAGATCTCCTCGCGGACCATTCGAAGCAGCTGCGCAGTCTGCGCCTCTTCGGTTACTGGTTCGCGATGGCGTTGCGTGGCCTCCGCGGACACTTGCCGGCTGGAAGTTCTGCACTTATCCAAGGGGATCATCGCCTCCGACCAATTCGAAATCGCCCCCCGCCTACACCCTAATTCTCCAGGACGGCTTCATGCGCGAAAGCATCGCGATGCCAATGTCCCAGATCCACCCGTTTTATATCAACGGCTGCAACCTCGCGAGCCTCCCCACATTTCCAGTGTCATCTCGCCCACTTGCACCCTGACGGAAATAGCATTGATCAGCTCTCGCCTCCTTTTGCCCCGCCTATCTTCTTGGCGGATCGATTTTGGCAGTGCCATTTCCACGCCAGCGAACTTCTTCAGCTCCTACATGACCCCCGTGCTCGAATCCCTAGAGCTCATCCGTCTCGGGCAGCCAGCCATGCTCGGCGAGTTCATCCAGCGATCGAAATGCGCCCTAAAGACCCTCGTTCTACGGGAGTCCAGGTCCGGGTCGCGAAATGCTCGAGATATTCGCGCGCAGCACCAGCCTGGAGAGCTTCGTGGTGGAAGAGGCGCCGATTCCGACAGCCATCACAGATCGGCTGTTCAATGTGCTCACCATGTCTGCGGGGTGCACCTCGCCATCGACGGCGTGTATATGTATGTTTGACAACGCAGTCCTGCTGGAGATTCTCGAGTCGCGGAGGGCGCCCGCGGCCGCGCGCTCGGGCGCGGTGTTTGTGAGTCTTGATGTTGTCGAGCTGACGCTTGGCAATCGCGTTGTGAAGGACGCGCAGTTGCAGCAGCTGAGAGCCCCGGATGGTATTGATGTCTCGTTGGACTACGAGTATAGGAACGGCGATGTAGTTGGCGTTATCTAGAAGTGTACTCGAAGAAGAATCCCTCAGTTGCAGAGAGAAAGGAGCTCAAACGAAATTCGCTATAATGGTCGACGGCGAAGGACTTCAAATCGGAGACATGTCCGTCGGAGGTCCCATAAGGCCCACAGAGCAGGGATGAAGCTGAGCAGATCCTGAGCATAGATTGCAACGTGGACACCGATTCTAGAGATGTCAGGATTAGCAGGAATACTGCAAGAGGGAATGAAGCTCATGGTGGTCGTGAAGGAAAGGCTGTAGTTGGCGCTTACCAGGAGGCTGTAGTTGACGTTTGGCATGGAGATTGATTATCCTTGTTCCAAAAACGCTGCGATCCAGAAATCGTGGTGCCTTTTGTACTTTTGGAAAGTTACTGTGGTGATATCGCCAAAGAATAGAATTGCCCACCACAGGGCTCTGGTAAAAGGTCGGATACCGATTGGAGCGGAGGATTGTGCAAGGATCATGCCGACTCGTGCGATGCTATTTTCCATGGACACGCATGCCGATCCCGGCCCCAGGCATCACTGTACATCGACAGCAGAGGAAGAGTACTGCCGCCGTGCAACCCCGATGGTTTTGATGCGCTCAACATAGGGTACAGTGTAAATAACTCGTCCAATCCAGGAATGGCCAGTCTCCTGAGTAACAAGCCACCGCAGCCGTGTCGGATGTAACGTCCACCAATCTTTCACCGCCAGGATCTGCCGAGCTACAAGTTGCGGGAAAAATGACCAGTTTAAGGGAGCGATGCGATTTGATGCTTGGAGCCTGAACTTGACAAACGGTCCACGCAGCGACAGGCAAGGATTGAAATATTGAAAGACCAGAGCGGATTGAGAGCGGATGAGACGGAATTGAGACGGAAGGAAACGGATCATTGATACGGGCCGTAAATTCCGACTTCAGTTGGTCATCGGTTAGTCATCACTCAGCCGTTTATAAATTCAACACTCAGCCGCTTATAAATTCAACTCTCAGCCGCATATAAGTTCAACTCAGCCAACTCTCACTGCCGCATGGCTCCCATCCGCGTCGCGCTCATCGGCCTCTCCGCATCCGCGAAAACCAGCTGGGCGTCCTCCGCCCACCTTCCCTATTTCCTCTCGCCCCGTGGTCTTGCACGCTTCCAAATCGTCGCACTCTGCAACTCATCCGTCGACGCCGCCCGCGCTGCCATCTCAGCATTCAATCTTGCCTCCGAAACCCGCGCATACGGATCCCCCGCAGACCTCGCCGCCGACGCGGACGTCGAGCTCGTCGTGTGCTGCACGCGCGTCGACGTGCACCACGAGACCGTCCGCCCAAGCCTCGCGGCCGGCAAAATGGTGTACTGCGAGTGGCCGCTTGCGCAGGATCTCGAGCACGTCCGCGACCTTGCGCAGCTTACGCGCGAGAAGCAAGTGCGGACGATGGTGGGGCTGCAGGGCCGCGCAGCGCCGATCGTACGGCGCCTGAGGGAGTTGTTGGAGGATGGGCGGATCGGGAAGGTTGTGAGCGCCGAGGTGAGGGGCGCCGGCGGCTCGAATGACCGAGAGGTGTTGCCAAAGAGTTTGGAGTATTTCACGCAGAGAGCGGTGGGCGGGAACGTGTTTACTATTGGGTTTGGGCATTGTGAGTGAACCCGGCTGCGAAGGGAGATGGATTTCTTAATTGACTTCCGCAGTGTGGGACCACATCCAATTCGTCCACGGCGACGCCGCGGCCATACAATCTCGCTTGCACCTCCAATTCCCCGACGTAAAGGTCCGCGATCCGGAGACGAACACCATTGTTAAGACCGTCAAATCCGACGTCCCGGACCTCATCATCGTCACCAGCCCTCTTCAGGAGTCTGCCGTGACGCAGAAGGACGCAACGCTACTCGTGCGCTTCCGCCGCGGCCAGCCCTCCTTCGATGAGCCCGCGCTGGTGTGGAGCATCATTGGTGAAAAGGGCGAGATACGCTTGACTAGTCCTGGAACCACCCTGCACGCCTTCGCGCACACCGAGGCGATGCGACTTGAGGTGAAGGATTTTGCGAGCGACAAAGTCGAGCAGATCGGCTGGAAGTGGGAGGCGTGGCAGGAGGACTTGCCCTTGCTCGCCCGCAGCGTGGGAGCACTTTACGAGGCGTTTGCCGAGGGAGACGAGCGGAAGTATCCGACGTTCGAGGACGCGCTGAAGCGGCACGAGCAACTTGAGGGAATGCTGTCTGCTTGGTCTGCTTGATCGTTGAAAAGGAACTGAGTCGTAACTATGTTTTGTTTTTGTTTTTTTGTACTCGCACATGTTGCTGCCAGGAAAACGAAGCTGTACCTAATCTTCGCGCCGAGGGCCTCCGGGCTTCTGGTCGAAACGCAGCATTGACATATCTGCGAACATTTGACCGGGAGTGAAGTCTTTTACCCGGCGTACGAGGACGTTTCCGGTGCCTTCTCCATAAACCACGTCGTTGGTATACCGCTATTCCCGGGATGTCGAACATGGACCTGAAAAACATAGAGGTGCGTTTGCAAGTTATGCAGTCATTGAGACTGAACCAAGGTTGCAATTCTGTATGTAGAGCACCCATTAGTGTTATTTTAAGCACTTGAGGGAACTTGTACAGATTGTGAATCTACATATTCTCCTTCATCCACTCCAATCTCTCTGAATGCGCCTTCCTTGCCGGCTCTGACTATTGGGCTGCTCAAATCCCCGCGAACCTACGTCTCCTTCAACAAAATCGCATCAAGTAAAAGTGTCTGAATCATGCGTACCGCGAACCCATGCGTGCAGCCCTCGAAATACAGGCGCTTGTACCCGGGCGCGAACCCCGCGAAAATTTTATCCGCCGCCGCCTGCTTCTCGGTCGGGAACTGTGGGTCCACCTCGCAGCTGTTGATGAGCAGCGGCGCCTTCGCGGTGGCCACGTATTTCTGTACCGGCCGTGTCAGCTGGATCCCTTCCCCGACCGAAGCGAAGATGAAGACGCACCTCAAGATCGGCCGGGACCTGAATGAGCGACAATCCTAGCGCTCTCATCACATCCCGCCTGACGAGCCCACCATACTCCGTCTCCTGCATTAGCGGCTCTAACCTTCTGCATCCGCATCCGCCACCTCCTGCGCCATCGCGCCGCGCCGCAGCTGCGTCGGTGCCGTCTGCCCGCGATCACCACCACTTGAGTTCCACACGGAGCACAGACCGCCGTGGACAAATCTGCGCCGCCATGCGTGGAACCAAACGGAAACGAACGCTTCTTAGCCCTGAGCGCGGACGCCCACGACGCTCCCACATCCGTACGCATCCGCATCCAGAACAGAACATAAAACCCTCTGCAAAGAAATGAATAAAACGCACCCCGACCCCCCCGCGCACCATCTGCGGGCTCGACATGCTGTCCACGCTCCAGCGGCGCGTTCCTAGCGCGGGGCGGGTGGAGGTCTAGGGATGTGCTTGGTGAGGGAGGAGGCGGGGTGGTGCGAGCTCGAAGGATGAGGGCGAAGTGATCAGATGGAAGGAACATTGACGAGGTCGAGTTAGTGGGAGACCCATAGGAGACCGACGGATGAGGCTGAAGACAAAGACGCGATTAACAGGACGAAGAGACGACAAGCAAGCCATCAGAAAACAGAGGTGCAGCGCAGAAGCTCAAAGCCTACCTGATTTTATCGGAAACGGCCGCGGCGGGAGCGGAGGCGACGGTAGGGAAGCTAGTGGGTTCGGGAATGAGAGGGAAGGGAGATTGACGGCGAGGGAGGAGTCAGGAGAAGGGGCGATGCGGAGACCGGGAGCTCGTCGGGGTCGCGGACGCACGAGGGAGATACGACGGCAACTTGAAGGATGAAATTTTGAAAGATGACGGATGACGCAGACTCCGCCGGAAACAGCGATAACGAAACGAAAACACTCACCCGCCCTTCCCCCTCTCGCGCTCCTCACGCGCAGCAGCGGGGAGCGCACCTGCGTCTGTGGATCAGTCGGGCCGAAAACTGGTGCGGTTATGAGGACGACGGAGGAGGGAGGATACGAGGGAGAGAGGTGGAGAGTGGGAGAGACGGCAGAAAGAAAAGGAGAAGGAGAAGATAGGCACCGGGAAGCCAACGTGGGCATATGAATGACGACGGCTTATGGTACTGCAGCGTCCATATGAGCGCCATATTTCGATGCAAGGACGGAGGCTGCCTCTGACCTCACCACACGGCTCAGCGACACTGCCCGGGGAAGCACTGCCCAGGGAAGCACTGCTGAAAGCTTTTAGGGGAAAAGAATGAAGGACATCGTTAGGCGTTGCTGCATGAGATGCGACGAGCTCATCTGCAAAGTTCGCGCGATAAGTAAAATCGACAACGTGGTGGAAGAGTGCTGGAAGTGGGACATGGCCTGCAATTTTAAAATTTGTTATCGGTCAAAAAGAAGACCGCATCATGAGCCGAGAAGCCGAAGTCGCACCTTCGGAGATGGCCGCCGGGTGTTGCCGTTCCGATTTTCGCCGACCCGCCGACTCGAAGTCCAGACTGGACTGGGAGCGATTTTAGCTCGACTCTGTATGTTCTGCCCACTGCCTGATCCATGACGATAACATATCAATATCCTCCAGCCTGGGCGCGCCTAACACACCGTTGAAGCACTGCGGAAAACAATTGATTTGCATTCAAGGTCTGGAACCAGCGGGAAAGGATCTGGCTCTCCAATATTAATTTAGAATCGTAAGTCTATGGCCAAACAATCCAGCTACTCTGCACAGATATTTGTTCTGGACTCAATCTCGGTCCCGTCCGCCGCAACCCGTTACATATAGACAGTACACCAACCAAAGTGATCATGATGTCTCTTCTTTCACACTCCGCAGTCCCTACCCTCCTCCGATGGCCCCCTATGTCTGTTCACCTCGCGGACACCGCCCTCGAATTTTTATGGGTGCCGAATGACACATGCGCACGCCGCCGAGTACAATGTACGTTAAAATTCCTATTCAAAAATCCATCCACGGGGTGACATTTAAGGGCGTCCTCTTTTCAGAACATGCCCTTCGAGTACTCCAACCGCAGGAAATTCGCCATGAAATGCGTCGCGTACATGGGATTCGGGTTCGCACTACCGTTCGTGGCTGTCGGATGGCAATGGTATGTACATTCCTCACCTATTTATTTTATTTTGTCTTCCCACACAGTTTTTTTGCACATACTGACTGACTGGAAAAGGTATAAGCCTGGAGGATATAAGAACCCCTAAACACATGAACTACCCACACTCGGCAATGCTATAACAATTTTTAAATGTAGAGGCCCTAAATGTACTTGTAATGCGTAATGCAATGTTCTGTTCTCTCTCTGATTCATCGATGGAGATATTGCATTGTCCTGAGTTCAGCTTTTTAAACTTTTTTTTCGTCAGTTTACTTATTCGCATATTCGCAACATATTCGACCACGCTTTGGCCTGGCGTTTGTCACTCTCCGTTTGTCTGCAACCAGCCACTAACAATCCCTCTGCTTTGTGCCTGCGGAGTACTTGAAGCAAACTTGAAAAGCGCCTAGAATTGCATTGTGCGTTCCTCGGGACCTCGTTTGTCTTGAATCTGCCACTCGACTCGCCCCCTCACGGTAGCAGCTCTCGGTACCCGCCGGTATGACATAGATTCAACCTCCTGACTTCTCGGCACTCGCTAAATCGATTAGTGAACGACCGAACCTAGCCCGTGCTTACCGAATGCTGCGCCTGGCTCATTCAACCGGAACTTACTATTGACGCAAATTGTACTCAGCCTTGCAGCCTACCGGATCTGCAGTATCATCATCAACGTCGCCGATAACTTCGCTTTCCCGCCATTCATTGATTTCCACCGTTTGCAATTGAAATTTGCAAACGCCCTCTTCTCACCGTTCGTCAAGTTCCTCCCCATCCGAGTCCTTATTGTCTGCATCCCACCTCGGCGCTCGTCCTAATCTGCCCAGCCCTCACCATGCACCGCCTCACTTACATGAAGTATCGACCGATAATTAATCAACTTGACGTTAGCCCAACTCAGTATCCAGATTGCCGGACGCGGACGCCAAATGGAGTTCAGTTTGCGTTGGACGAAGGTGCGAACTGTTGACTTCAACTTGACATCTCTATATTCCAACGGTCGCTTCTCCGACGACGATCTCCGTGATGTAACTCCCTCCCTTAGAGCGGTGGCTGCGCTGTTGTTCGGTCTCCATGTTTGGTCCTTTGCGTACTATCCTCGACCCACGCCTAGGTCAACACGAATCAGTAGCTTTTCGCACTTGCTAGATCAACCATGACCTACTCGCTCTGATGGTCTTTTCTAGATCGACTGTAACTTTCCCGGACTTGGTAGATTATCATGGTATTTACATCAGCTCGTCGACTTGGTTTATTCTCATTTGAGCTTTTGGCTATAGGGAGGAAGATGTTGATCATGCGTTATTCATACCGCTCCGTCTCTCATGATGCATCTCTTGCGCCAACCCCCTCTATTAATCAGTGGGACTTGTTGTCAATTGGCGCCAACCTCATTCCGCGTACTTCCTGAGTTGCCCAGCTGATTACGTTCGCTATCTCGCATTGCTGTGTCACTCGTCCGATTTTTTTGTGATTCAACCGCTCCCTGCAGCGACACACGAGATAAGCATATGAAATTCATCGGTTGTCATATTCAACAAACTGAACGAAGTATCTTTCGAAAACCAAATGACCTACAAGTTGGCGTTGAACTTCTCTTCGACCCACTCCTTCAGTGAGATAAACCTCTCGGGCTCCTTCTTCCGCAAGATTTGGGCCAAATGATGACCTGGCTCACCAAACCGGAAGATCGTTTTTATCTTCTCGACCATCTCCTTGACCATCGGTAGGTATGATGATCCAATGTGTACGCTAGAGCTCTCCTGGAAATGCTTGTCCAGGAGTTCAGCGAAGCGCTCGTAACATGCGAAATCTGACCACATCATCTCGTCTTCGGTAGTGGACAAAGCCATAGTCAACTGGATCAATTCCTTGAATTTGTGGTTCGGACCCCTAGATTTGGATAGCTGTTGGCCCCATAACTTCAGCAGCACTGTCAGAATTAGTATTTTCGTGTCTGTTTCCTGCAGACCCTCATCGTCGGTGAGGGAGACCCATCCAGATCCATCTGCATCAACCACACGCTTCAGAACCCCCCTGAACTGGTCATGTGCCGTCCTGCTGGCACGAACGCTCTCTGGGAGTGTCCAGAATATCTCGATAAATATGCAGAGGTCCTCGTAAATTTGGAGTTGCCACCCATTCAACCCAGCGAGAAAGGCGCCGACGAGTATATATGTGCCGCCCAACTTCACCAGATGATTCCGTGCCACGCGTCCCATCAGCAGGAATGCCGAGTCAGGTTGGCACTGTAGGATTGGGGCCAAATCGGAGTCTGTGAAACAGATTTTCACAGAGTTCATGGCCATAAAGGCCGAGTACGAAATGGTCCGGTCGGAGGAGGACAGGCCCATCCGAATCGCACGTAGAGCCCGTTGGCTAGGCTTTGCTCCGTACGGGTTTGAGCGAATTAGGGCCTGAAGGAGATGGCCAACAGCAACCTGATCTACATCACCCTCGGCGCACGTCCCAACAAAATCGTCCAGCGCTTCATATACCCATTTTACGTCGTTCAATCGGGGCCGGAATTTGGCGTTGGGTATATGTTCAGTTAGTTTGAATAAAGTGGTGTTTGCAAGTCGCACTGAAAGAAGCACCAGTTGCATCCAGCCCCGATGTTCTCGGTTCAAGTTGCTACAGAACCAATAGATTTGGGATTTCCGCGTCAAGTGATGACCCATGGTGATGGCCTCCAATTTCGGGGCCAGAAGAGAAAGGAAATTGACGACTTTCATGGTCGTGTCGTCGTCCGGCGGATCTCGTAGGAAAACCGAGGCAAGTTTTTGGAAAAATATGGCAACGAGGAGGCCGTGGTCATGCCTGACATTCGCGATTAATTCACACGATGGTTTCGCAAAGACAATAATCCTCACCGTTTTCCCACACGCCGTCGATAATTTTTGGGGGGTTTAAAGCCGATGGTCGTGCATATGCAGAGCAAGAAATCAGAGAGTTGTTCGTCCGTTAAATCCGATGGAGCCAGATATTCGAAAATGTGTGCCCAATCAGGTTGGACTGGATGTTCCAAACAGGATCGTTGGGAAACTCGTCCGGGAAAGACTTCCAGTGCCCAAGTAAGGTCTTGGGAGTCATGCATTCCACGGAACCCATGCAGCGACCCACGAAGAATATCGGCAATCCTGTGCAGTCTGATGGCATCCAACGAGTCAGAATCCTGGCTGGTTGGAAAAGAGCAGATCTCGTCCAGTTTAATTGTGAAATCCTTGTCGTCCTGTTCTTTGTTCAGCATGTTCAACATGCCATACACCTTTCCCGCCTGAATGGCATAATCGAGGATATCTTGTCGAACTTTTATCGACACATCCTTGGACATCCCTGTCTTCTGAATGTCAAAGCATGTCAGGAATATATCGCGAAACCGAGTCAACGAAGGCGAGAGGGCTAGGCCCCGAGGCCACCCCATGTGTAATACCACACGTGCGGCGGCGCCCACCAGTTGGGGCTTTGTCGATGCGTTCAACATCCATAGAACGGCAACACCGGTTTCCAACTCCTCCGTGTCAGGTTCTTCTCCGGAGGGATCATCGAATGGGTTGTTCGGTCCGATGTTCTCCAGCGGTTCACCAGAGCCAGCGCGAAACCTGCTCAGAGTCAATATATCGCTGAGCCCTCGCAGACTTCAATCACCTACCAAATGAGATAGCTAGTCCAGGGAATTATCCAATTTTTCCCGAAGAAACTTCGTATCGGGACAACTCCTGACAAGGTTGTCGGGAAAGCAGAGGGCCGTGGGGGAAAAGGAGGTAGAGTCATAGTTTCAGGGCGGCCCTGTACCATACTTCCCTGCCATGATGTTGACCCCAATTCAAAATCAATATCATCTCTACGTTGGCCCGGCGACCCTCGTCTCATGAAAATGAGAGAAAATATCCGACCAATGGCAAGCAGAAGCCGTATGAAGTAGGTCCATAGGACAGTTTTGCAACCAGTAATCCATCGAGTGGTGGGTTGTAGCAAGTTTTTGCGAATGCTGGGCGCTATTGGTGTCTGAAAGGGAGAATCCGCGGAAAAGATAGCAGATCCGACCAGAAGAACATATGCCATCAGCCCCAGGGCCGTAGATGTAACCAACAGACGGGCAATGGGGTGATTGATGGTCCACAAATAAACCGACAGTGCGATGCCAAAGAGGAACAAGGAGAGTTGAAGGAGAAGTGGAAATGCCTTCATAAAGGCATCAAATTTCCATCGAACCAATCCCTCGAATTTCCGCTGGCGGTCCCGGCCACGTTCCTGTATGGTTCCTGTTTCACCGGCACCGGTGTAGTATAATAACCATTGCTTTCCGAGCACAGCGATCAGTGCAACCAGGAGGGTTGAGAAAAGACTGGTGTACAGGAGGCTCTGTACAACCACAATCGTGACGGGAGGGCCAGTCCATGTGGGGATTTGGGCATCGCTATCGGAGAAGATTGAAGGATTCGTGGTGTGAATCAGAAGGCGCATCAACGCTTGATTGGTAACGTTGGGATCTGGCTGTAGCTCGGGTTGAATTTGTATAATGAACGCCGAACTGACGGCCGAGAAGAGACCGGCCTGTTACACATCAGAAGGGTTAGTGAATATTAGGATGTCCAGTACGTACGAAGAGGAGAGCATTATCCAGATCAGTGCCATATTTTTGTTCCAAGTTCCGGTCATATTCATCTGCAACTTCCTTGTATGCATCCCAGAAGGCAATTTTGGGATCTGGAATCGCCGACGTTTCGACAACTCTGAGGGAACACATTGAATGTACTGAACTATGAAGAAACTGCTTTGCCAACCTGTCCTTCCATTTGCTTAGTTCTGCCACACATTTTTCCATTGCTACGATGAGTCTGACGACATCCCGTGAGCAGGGTCCGATGGGGAGTTGGACTCTATACCTCTCGTTCACATTGTGTTCTGCGGTGGGATGCCCCTCAGTGGGGATTCCTTGCGCGATGTGGGAGTCTGTCATGGTGGTGGAAAGGAAGCAAGGATATTCCGATCATAAAGGAATGTATTTACATACTGCTTGATCCGATGCCAGTCAGTGGTCACTCTAAACTTGAAGTAAACAGTGATTTAATGTGGTTTAAAGCGCTTGGTGGATATCGATGTTTCCTTCTGTGGCGGATATTCAGCATTGATGACCGTTGTGACCCACAACATCAGCAATCTAGATGTAAGAGTTCAAGTCAGAGCCTCGAATTACTCGTATCTTAAGCAGATGCAGTGATTTTATGTGCACATGTTTACATTCTTCTTCTTCTCCCGGCAGCTCCCGTATGTCCTTCCCATTTCCGATTTCATTTCTGGGGTCTGGAAGCTAGCGGGTGCATTAGAATTATGTTCGATCCAGGTTTTTGGACGCTCCACAAGGTTATTTTCGACCTATCCGATCAACCGATCAATTTCCGTACAGGAAGGCGTCTTGCGCAATCTTTCTTTCTTTCACGACTTCATCACGTCCTCCGATTAAGCAGACGACGCTCTGAATCAGATTATAAATGTTTCTTTTCGTCCGATTTTACACCTTTCTTTCGTGAGCAGATGCCCTGCTTCAGTATGCTCCTGTTTGCCATTACCTCAAACTGACCATTTTTTTCTCAGCCGTGATCCCTGTTCCAGAACTCTGGCTCTGACCTTACTGTTACTCGTATCTTAAGTAGATGTGGTGATTTCGTATGTACATGTTTTGCCGATTTTGGACCTTTTTTCTCTCGGCGACCCGTCCGTTCCAGTGTCTCGGTCACCTCGAGGCTTTCATTTTTCTCACCCACTCCAAGACACGCGCATGTTAGCAGTCTAATTTCCTTTTGCTCTCCGGGTCCATCCGACAGATCAAAGATTGTTATTTTCAACTTCCCCGATCAGCCGTTCAACATCCGCTCAAGAAAGACAGGGTCTCCCATGCGTCTTTCTTTGTTACGCCCACCATCTCCCCCTGCCCTGTCTTCCTTCTTCCCCCTGTCTTCTTCCCCGCAACGGATCGTATCTTCCCGTTTGTCCATTATCTCTCATTTGTTGTGACTACAAACTAACCTCCCCTCGGCCGTCAGCCCTCGCGACATCAGGACGACCATCCAGCCTTCCAAATAACAGGTAAATGTATCTTTTGTTGTCCACCTTGCCATCGGCAGACACTTAAAATGGAAACGCCTCATGTTCTCGGTACGCTAGCGTTCGACTCCGAGCACAAAACTTATCCCAAGGTCCAGTTCGTACTAGGCGATCTCAACGTTCTTCAACGCGGTCTGCATCGAGGATGCTGTTCTGGTAGTAGGTTGCGTTTCTTGATCGTGTTTGATACCGTCATCTTTGTATTAAGTTCTGGTTATGCAGGTGTCCGTGACGCTGCTGACATTCTATTCAACTCTCCATCCAAATTCGAATGCATCTTTGACGCACTTAAGGACCTCCACCCTTCCTTTGCAGTTTGCTTCGCAAGGGATAGAATGCATCTACAGGCGTCTACAGGCATCTTCTCATCCTTCTTTACTCTACCAGATCGATACTAACCTATTTTTCAATAGCCTCATAGATTCGACGTGTTCTATCGACGTCGCATAGCCTGTAATTTACATTGCAGTCTCCAAGGTCCCATGAGCGAAGTGAGCGGAAGTTAGTTAAATATCTGCTCGCACTTAGTGCTGACGTACCGGTGGGTTGATAGTGTTGCAATTCTTATGGCCTTCGTCTGCTCTCTGGTATGTTTTGTCACAGATGAGTTTCCGACACTGTCCAGCCAGTGTTCACTCCGTTTCCCCGGCCGCTATTATTTTATGGAACGGTACGTACTTCTTTTCCATTTACTCTGCATTCACCCACTGATCTTTGCCGTCCGCCATATTGCAGCCCGCCGTATAGTAACCCAATTGCGGCCGACGAAAAAGACTGTTGCGCATGAGAGCTAAACTTGGTTTATGGCGCAGATCTTTGTGTGTAGATACCTCAAGTGAATGAATAATTTTTCTTTGGAATAATGCTTTCACCGACCATAGGTCTGTCGTATATCCAAATCGTTTATTCTGTGGTATTTTTAAATGACGGTTAGTTGTCTTAAAACACGCCGTGGTCTGTACTTCTGCCGGAGCGTAGCGAAGGTATGTCTTGTTCGAGTTTATCCATTCCTAGAACACCTATTTACAGCATGTGGCGTGGATTTTAGGGGCATGCTATGACCTGCTGGCATATTACGAACTCGGCCCTTCCGGCAGAAGCGCAAATAACTCTTCGGTGGTCCAATCGGTGATAAGGAAACATCTCCCCCCGACTTCCGCTTGACGTCTGCCAGTGCGCTCATTCCCAACCATCATGGGCTCCAACGTCTCTAGCTCTGCCCATGCGTTGGAGTTGACGAACCCAGAACTTAATCTCTCGGCGAATGACGTTCACACTGTTCGTGAGATACTCCTCTGCTTCATCCCAGCAAAAATTGTCGATCGCATTCTGAATGAAGCCCACTACTGGATGGTCACTTCCGCGCATCGAGAAATTCCAGTCAGGGTCCGCGCGTCGGACTCCACCAACAATAATGCTAGTCTGTGCTACCTCGTCTGTGCACCGCTTCCTCCTAGCGCGAAAGTACGGCTAGTCCAATTCACTACCGAAAGCCACGATCAAGGGTGGGGTGGCGAGGCTGGACTTGGAGGTATGGTAAAGTTGGTGCTTCTGATCTATAACTTATTGATATTGCATTCTTCCACCCAGGAACTTACGAAGGTGGCCACACTTGGTTTGATGCCACCATTTTTCGACCGTGCCCCACGGAGACGGAATCCTCACATGCGGCTTGGCTAGAAATGGCATCAAGTGCTCCGGTCGAATTTCCCGTCCCCTACGATTCTGCGCTCGAAGTGGGGACCTCTAAAGACGGGAGGACGAGCCGCGCGGATCGCCGCTGGTTGATCCAGACAAACAGATGTGCCGACGGCGAATTGACGCGCCACACTGTTATTTGGGAAGCCGATTCACTGCTGGGTGCTCCTAAACCATGGGACGGGAGTGGCGACGGTGATGGATTCATCGCGCAGCTTAAGCCTGGGGATCAGATCGGGGTGATTGCCCGCGCAATGGTGAACTTGAACTTAATTTCGCATTCGCGGCTTTGTGGCTGATTTCAGGTTGTTTCAGTACCCAGGGTGGGTGCACCACGTGAAATCTGTGAATGTCGAGGTCTCATACATATGACATGGCGATGCACGAGAGCGGCGTCCACTTCTGGGGCGAGGTCTGGACATTCGACGATTTCAGGCGCCTCATCATAATAATATATGAGCCACCGCAGCATGCTAGGAATAAAGGGAACCCGCAGCCTGTTTTATTGTTCTTTGGTAACCTATTCAAGTTGAGGGTTGGACGTTGGACTACCCGATGCATGAACATTGAGTCTTTTTGATTTTATTTCTTGATTGGAAATTTTACCCCTCGTATCAGCACGACTACATAGTATACAGATTGAGCATCGAAACAACAGTCTGTTGGTCGTCTTGATTTCGACAACTGAGAGACTGAGACCAGGGCTCGAATTTCCTCCGATGCCTTTGAACGGCTTGTAGGTTTTTTTTTGTGCTGATTTATTTGGTTGGTCCTACGGGGTACAAATATCCAGAAACGACGACGTTGGATGAGGCCGCGCACGCCATGTATTACTAGGATGATGTGGAAGGCTGCGGCCCGAGTTGAGGCTAGGGGAATTAAATCTAGGCCTGCGCTGGCTGCGAGATATAGGACCGTTCACGACAATTAAATTGAATAGGTGTACATCGCTGAGGAGCGGGAATTAACATGAGCTTATATGGATAACCACTCGCACCGAGTTGATCACAGATACTGTAAAGCGCGCGCTAATCGTCAGGCCGATGGGAGCGTGTTGTTTCGGATATAAAGACGGGGTGATAGATTGTTGTATGTATACCGCGGTACGCACAAGACATAAAGACGGGGCATAGAGAAAATCAACAAGTTGAACAAACACGGGCAGCTCGCATACGTGTAATGGAGTAAATCCCATGTTGTGAGTTCTGACCGAGAATACTATTGGAACAGAATCTAAAGATAATAGGGAGAACGGTTCCAAGATTCAACTCCACATTCAACTGGCGCCTCCCTTCCCTGCTGTATCAAAAAAATACATTCCGTTTTGACGGAGCGCATCCAGATCACGAAGAGTCGCAAGATCTGGACCCTTGCCCGAAGTTGCGAGTAACGTAGCGCCCTTGAGGTCGCAGTCTTCTGCTTCCCACCGCGATTGCAGCATATGGAGATAAATCGTATAATCGAGTCCGCTGTGGTCAGAAGACCAGAGAGAGATTTGGGATAATTGTCGAGAGATCGTGAGGATACCGGCGGAGTCAGAGATAGACAAATGGGAAATTAAATTGTCGGCGCTCTGGGAGGTGGGGACAACGAGCACGAGTTCGAGGATGGACGGATTTTGTCGGAGGATTTCGTTAGCTGCGTGAGGGGTAGGCATCCCGTTAAAGGAAAGTTTCCGTAAAGTGTAACGAGAGCGTGCAACGAATGGCTCGAGACAAGGATGATAATCCAGATCCTCCTCTTGATCAACCGCAAAACCGATGTCCTGCAAAAGAGGAGTTCTGAGGTACGTCAAAATACGTTCGTGTGACAAGAAGAGACGTTCGAGATGCAAAAGGTCGATGATTTCACCAGGATATGGCAATGTTTCATCATTGAAGCTGGCGTGGATATGGGCCTGGACAAGTTTTGAGGCCGCCGTCAGAACACCCTTATGTATCTCCCAGGGTGCATCGAGATTGTAATGCGTGAGCTGGTGCGAAGGCAGGAGGGTTGGCACATAGCGAAGTTCGTTCAAGAATCCAGCGTCGACGAGGGAAGAAGCGGACTCGGAGCAATCAACGGACTCCAAGGGTCCTGCCTGGCTTTCAGCGATGGCCCACAGCCGGCGCAATGATGGGAGGCGTCCTCGAAGACCGGGCAAGAGAGGGGCGAGATCTGAAGTCAAGCCCATGGCTAACTCCTGCCAGCGGGAAGACTGCTCTGCCAGATGGCGAAAGATATTAATTTACGGCTGAGAATACGATTTCTCACCTCCATAATAATGAATCTTGAGCGACTAGGCGCGCCGGATTTGGGCTTCCACCTTGGCCAAGGGAGGTCGGAGTTGATTTGGAAAATCGATGACGAGCAGTGCCTACAACGAGGGAGTGGAGAGGGCAACTGTTCTCCAACGACTACTGATGTGTGTCAACACCCATGGACTATCCCTGACGCCGGAGTCCTCCTGCCTCAATTCATGGATCGACGGCAATGTCCACGAAAATATTTCGCCGAGAACTTCTGGGAGAATCCTCCTGAGTGGGGAGAGAATGGCATTGTTCTCCGTAAGATAGCCTGATAGCGAGGCACGCTCTTCTTTCAAGGCTTGCATGCGTTCGCGACGTCGCGTTAGCTCGCGCTCGACCACAGCCAAGCGTTTCCGAGCTTTCGATAGCATTGATCGGACGATGGTGGAATCAGAGTCACCGGGTGCTTCGTTAGAGTGCAAGAAACTGTGATGTGGGCTATCGGGCGCAGCACTCAAATCGAGCGGTTCTTCCCTGGCCGTGACGGTGCCACCGCATTCAGAGCATTGGGACGAGCTCATCGTGAAAGTCCTGAAAAAGAAAGGAAGAAATTGTTAGTACTGGTTGTAGCATCATGAGACAGGGCGCGCTCATCTCCAAAGTTGACGCAATTTGCGAGAAGTCGTGGTAGTAGAGACACGATTGCACAGCCACGAAAATCCTCGGTCCGAGTTTCCAAACTGGGCTCAGTGCAACCTCGATACAATCTTTCATAGAGTAGGTATTTTTGACCGCCAATTGCCGATTTCATTTAATTTCGGTCTATGTGTGATCTCATACCGCATACCGGGATTCAAGTATTTTTTTTTAGCTCGTCATTTAGCGCGTTCACGCAAAGAAAATGTATGAGCAGGGTTTGGTTGATCGCACAGGCAGTACCGGTGAATACCCAAATCATCCTGTCTCATCCCTAATCCGAGTTGCACCATGAACGCATCGGCAGGGCATTGGAAAGCTGGAAACGCGTGGTAAGCCACTGTGTGTGCATGACCCCTATCTTATATATTTAGTTATTCCTCTAAGCTTCATCTCTTATGCGCCCACGTTTCACTAGGGAATAAGCATCGGTAGGGTTTCAGAAACCCGCAGTAACAACGTCAGTTCGATGAAGCCAAAGTTGGAGGCTGAGCACGGGGTTCGACTCCCCGCCGATGCATCCGGTTTGTAAGAATTTCTTTTTCTGGTTCTTTCGTTAGTACTGTCGTAGTTACTTAATACAAGACCGGCGGGCAGAAGCACCGACAGACTCCTAAACTCCCGCGGATCATTTCTCCGTCCCCAGTCAGAACACCAAAATCGCAAACCGCAAACCAAAAATACACACAACACAGTATGTACGATAGATAGATAGATAGATACTACTAATACGCAAGTCAATAATTACGCTGAAAAACACTGAAACAGTCGGAGAGAGATGTATGAGAGGGAGAAGGAGGAGGAAAAAGATATGTAGGTATGTATGGACGGATGAAGGGAATATGTATATGGTGAAAGAAAGAGAAGAAAAGGATGAGGAAGAAGAGTAAGGATGTGGATAAAGGTAAGGAACATCAAGCCCCGTCCCCCGTAACGGCGTCCTCATAGTCCGACAACGACGGCGAGTCGTCCTCCCCCTCGCCCGCCGCCCCCGCCGCCCCCGCCGCCCTCTCAGCTTCGGCTTCAGCAGCAGATTCCGCCTCCTGCCTCACGCGCTCGCGCTCCGCCCACTCGATGTACTGCGCAATCCGCACCGCCGCGTCCGCCTCGCGCTCGCCCTCCCCGCGCACCATCACCAGAAAGCTCTCCGGCACCAGCGCCCGTCGCTCGCGAGCCCCCGCGCCCGCGCCCGGCCCCGCCGCGTCCGCTTCCGCCCACAGCTCCCCCCATACCGCGCCCGCGTCCGTCCGGCCCCCGACGCGCGCATGCACCTCGAGCAACCCCCCGCCCACGACGGGCGGCTCCCTTCCCCGCACGACCGCCCACCCCGCCGTGCCCCCGCCCCCGCCATCTGCACCGACGCCCCCGCCGCCGCCGAGAACATACACCAGCTGCCCCTCGACGAGATCCATCTCCGCCCCGTCGTTGAGCGCCTTGAACGCGAACTGCGCGCGATACAACCCGGGCGGTGCAGGGTCCGCTATCTCCTCGTAATACAGCCCCTCTTCCCCCTCCACATACCCTTCTTCCCCTTCC
Source organism: Mycena epipterygia (assembly GCA_029281465.1). Lineage (NCBI taxonomy): Eukaryota > Fungi > Basidiomycota > Agaricomycetes > Agaricales > Mycenaceae > Mycena > Mycena epipterygia. The sequence continues at coordinate 752,891 of JARJCQ010000020.1, forward strand.
TCCTCATCATACTCGAACTCCCCCTCGCCCTCCCCCTCGTCGTCCCCAAAATTGCGCGCAAAGTCCGCCGGGCCAACACCATCACCGTCACCCTGGCTACCGTCCTGGTTCCCAAACGCCGCGCCCGCCCACGTCATGCGCCCGCGACCCAACATAAACGTGCTCCCGCCCGCCCACGGACCATCTTCATCCGCGTCCTCGTCCTCCTCCCCAGGCGCGCCCTCCCCGTCGTCCCAGTCCGACGCATGCGACCCGCGCGCGCCTGGCCGCAGCTTGCGCGCGAGGCGCCGCGCGTCGCACGCCGCGGGGACGTCCGGTCCCAGGCCCTCGTAGCGCGCGTCGCCCGCCGCGAAGGCAAAGTCACGTATCACAATCGGGGGCCGTTGTGGGGTGTTGGCGGCCTCGACGTCTGCGGCGGACGTGCTCATGCTGAGGCGGTGGCGCGCGCCGGCGAGGACGCGGGAGGTGCGACGGCTGTGGCTCTGGGAGGCGCTGCCGCGGGAGGAGGCGGAGGCGGAGGAGGAGGAGCGCACGAGGGCGCCGGGGACGGCGGAGGCGCGGCGGGAGAGCGCGGGCGAGGGCGGAGCAGGGCGGGAGCTGCTGGGCATGTCGCCGCCGAAGGACGCGAAGGACGGCGTGGAGGGTGTGGTGGGGGTGCGCGACGCGGGCGGGGGAAAGGACACGCGCTTGGCGGAGGGGGTGGAGGGCGCGGAGGGCAGGAGTGCGGGGGCTGGTGCTGGTGTGGATGTAGATGTGGAGATGGAGGCTGGTGTGGATGTGGATGTAGAGACGGGTATTGCTGTCGCGTGTCCGGACGTCGCAGCCGTGGGCGTCGTCGCGGACGGTGGCGACACGGGTGACGCATCGAGCAACGGGCGCGGGGTGGCAGGGCCGGGCGACTCTGCCTCCCGCGGCGTGAGGCGGCCGTTGCTCTGCGGCCGCCGCCGCTGCTGCTGCTCGTCGGTGTCCGCTGGCCCAGGGTCTTCCTCAGACTGGGTGCGGCTGCGCGGGGCGCGGCGCTTGCCTGGCGGTGCGGGCTTCATGGCGAACTCGTGTGCGCCGGGGATGGGGGGCGGGAGGAAGCTGGAGGACGGGGACGGGAAGGAGGCTGCGCTCGGAGGGGTGTCGATGCTGAGTGACAGGTGAGGCGGGTGCGAGTGCTCTGTGGGAAAAATGGGGTAAGCTGCGTATTTTGGGACGGTTACGAGATTAATTAGAACGACGAATGTAGCAGAAAGCAATGCACTGCGAGACGACAGACAGATGCCCGTCCGAGATGATAACCAAGATGGCCAATCAGCTTATCTCCTGCATTCTCTCTGTCTCGGACACCATCGACGAGCAATGGAGCGTCCATGGATGAAGCGTCCAAAGATGAAAGGCCCCAAAGATACCCCCGGGCCACCAGAAGACAAGAGCACCAGCCACTGCTCGGTGTATCATCGAAGGACGACAGATTCTGAGATGATAGCCAATCACCCCGAGGGTCAATCAGCTCATCACCGCTTCTCTCGCCCACCATCGACGACCACCGAAGCATCCAAAGATACCCAGTACACCCCGGAGCCACAAAAAACACGGGCATTCGGGCTTCGCAAAGACGTCTGGGAAGATAGCAATCACCTCGATGGCAAATCGAGACTTCCCCCTCTCTGGCTCGCCCCTTCTCCCCCGCCCGCCATCGACGACCACCAAGTCCAAAGATATCCTCGCCACAAAAAGACATGGCACGAGCACACACCTTTCGGGTCAGAAACTACGGCATACGCCATCGTGCGCAACGCTGCAAAGATGCGCGAGATATATCCCCCCGTTTCTTTTCGTTTTCGTTTCCGGTACTGCCAAGTGCGAGCCAGTCGTACCGGGTTCTGAGAGGGGGTGGAGTAGATTCAAGAAAGCCAGAGAGTCTGAGAGAACGCGCAATGCAATCCAAGGTGCTTCAAGTACTCCCCCGGTACAAAGAGCTTTGTTAGTTGGTGGTGGTTGCAGACAAACGGAGAGTGGACAAAGGCCAGGCCAAAGCGCGGCCGAATACGTGTATGCGGATGAGGGGCAAGGCCGGGAATAAAAAACAATGCCAAAGGGAGCTGCGGCCACGTGTTGATGCGGCGATTCTCGGCCGATGCCGGGTCGTGTTTGTTCAACTTGTTGACTTTCTTTGTACCCGTATTTCTTTCTTGTGCGTACGGAGGTGAGGCAATCTATTACTCTATCTTTATATCTGAAACAACACGTTCCCGTTGACCTGGCAATTATCGCGTTGCTTTACTTGACAGCATCTCTGACTCGTTGTGAGTGGTTGGTTGACCGTGCTAATTACAGTCGGAGTCAGCTTAATTCAATTCTGCTCCAAAAGCAGTACATATAGTACTGTCCGTTACCACAGCGCTGCACACCTCTCAGTCCTTATATAGGATTTAATCTTAATTGGCCATTAATTCCTTCGCAATACAGCCTCGAACCACTGCGCCGCAGCCATCTCACAGCTACCGTAATAGATAGCGTGCGGGGCTTCATTCAACGTCGTCTTTTCTGGGGTTTTTCGCTCTGCAAGCTCAACGGCATAAATGAGAACCAAAACGATTCACAAGTTCCCTAATGCATCGGCGGGGAGTCGAACCCCGAGCTCAACCTCTCAACTATCGCTAGTCTGTTCAATAAGAGGGTTGTGGGTTCCAATACCCCACAGACGCTTACTTTTGATATACCGCGCATTTTTACAAGGCAAACTTCAGTTGAAGTTAGAAAGTCAAGATCTAGGGGGGGGGAAACAGCACCCGAACCGAACACTGTATGCACCGGCGGAAAGTCGAACCCCGATCTCAGCCATCCATTTTGAAGGGGTATTCCAGTTCAGCCCGAGACTGGAGGTTTCCGATACCCCACCGATGCGTCATTCTCTCTGAACGGCGCCGAGTTAGCCTGGACAAATTTCTGGGTGCCTGGCACACAAATGGAAAAATGACAACACTCACTGCTTTACAGGCCTACTGTGGGTTTCCAATGCCTCTCGCCCATCCTGCGCAGATTATGAGTGAGTTTCACGATAAAGCTGCTGGAGTCAAGGAAAAGACTGTTTCCCTGGGAAACCCTCGGAGAAAAGATGATGAACAAGGATGCATCGGCGGGGATTTGAACCCCAAGCTCAGACTCTTGTTCAGGACCATATTGTGATAAGAAGCCTGCGGGGTTATACGAGGGGAAATCTGGAGGAACTTCCGAGTCCAAGAAAAAGACGACGCTGAAATGTATCGGCGGGGAGTCGAACCCCGAGCGTAGCCACGCATTCTAAGCATTGCAACTTGTCAACAATAGGCTGGGGGTTCCAGTACCCCACGACACAGTATTCACTCTAAACAGCACCGGATTATTGTGGGCAAATTTCTGGGGTTTCCCACCCGTAAATGGAAAATGAACGCAAGAATCTTGTGGATTTTCCAAGACTTATTGCTTTAAAGAGCCGCTGTGCGTTTTCAAATCCCAATACTCCACCGAATGCATGGCAGCACAGCACTTATTCGCGGAATTGCGAGGGGAAAAATCAGCTCAACTTCACTATGCATCGGCAGGGAGTCGAGCCCCAAGCTCAGCCTTCATTGTTGCTCCGTCTGGGAACGTTATCATGAAGCTGCGGGTTTCAGACACCCCAGCGATGCTTATTCTTGATATACCGCGCATTTGTAGAAGGCAAACTTGAATTGAAGTTGGAAAGTCAGAAGAGGGAAGAAAAACAATACCCGAACATTGTATGCATCGGCGGGGACTCGAACCCCGAGCTCAGCGTCATTCCGGCATATTTCATATCGACAGGCTGTGGGTTTCCAATACCCCACCCATGCCTTCCTTCCTAGCACGGTGCGAGTTGATATGAAGAAAACTTTAAAGGATAGCTCTCTAATATATGTTCGAACTGAGAAGCAAAAAACATATTCGGGCCTGCTATGCATCAGCGGGGAATCGAACCCCGAGCGCAGCCTCGCATTGTCGGCAGCCATGCAACAATAGGATGTGGGTTTCCGATACCCCACCGATGCTCTATTCTCTGCAACGGGCTCTAGTGTTGCCGCCGGCTAAGCCGATCAATTTCAAAAAACTGCCCTGCAGCTCAAGATAAAATGTAAAATATTCTGAAAATATTCAAGCTAATGAATCGTCCTGAAAGCTGAGGACTCTCTCGTTGGTGCTAAGCAAGGCACCTGATTCTCGTGAAGATATTCGACCGGCTTCTAAACGGCTAAATTTTGAACCGTTTAGAAGCCGGTCAAATATCTGGCGACCAACCACACTGAGCACTTGGGGCTCGCAAAAGATCCCATGACTTTTTATCTCCTCTACCTACCCAAATATTCTCAGAATTTTTCCGCTTTTATTTGCTGCTATATTTCGATGTTTTGAAATTGACCGGCTTAGCCGGCGGCAACACTAGCAACAGCACCGAGTTATAGTAGCCAAAATTCTAGGGTGCCTGGTCCGAGAATGGAAAATGAACACAACGCCCCTGTGAATTTCCCAGCGCTTGCTGCGGTCTCCAATACCCTACCAACGCTTCTTGCTCATCCTGCCTGGATTAATATTGGGGCCAGTGGGGGAAAAAAGGATTTTTGCACCTAGGTTTATGCATCGGCGGGTCGAACCCCGATCTCAGCCTCTCGACCTTGTTGGTGACTGAAAACGATACGCTGTGGGCTTCTAATACCCCACCGATGCTTATTCTTAGTATACCACACAGTTCAAACTTCTGAGGAAATCTCCGACATGAAAAAGACGACTCATTGCATGCATCGGCATACATTTGAACCCTGGACTGAGGGCGGCCTTGAATTCTCAGCAGCTACGCAACAAGCTGTGGGTTCCACTACCCCACCAACACTGCGTGGATTATATAATATTATATGGGGAGTCGCATAATATACAAAGCTGTTAGGGCCAAGAAAAAAGCTACCTGTGTGGGAAACGGAGTCAAAGACAAAGAAAAAAAATGACAAAGAAGGATACATCGGCAGGGAGTTGAACCCCGATCTCAGCCTGCAACTTATTGCGCTGGTTGAGCATTTCAAATTTTTCAGTGGAAATATTGGGGAAAAAAATCTTTTATTTTTCACTAATATTTCCACTGAAATTTTTGAAATGCTCAACTAGTGTTGGGTGCTGCTGAACTGGTGGGTTTCCAACACCCCACCAACACTTATTTGTACTTAGCACAGTGCAGGGAAATTACAAGTTGACATCTATCTTCATCTTTCTTTGTGGTCTTTGTGTATGGTGCTGCGAAGGAAGGAAGAGGGTTGTAATTGCTGTGGTTTTCACTGTCCAGCTTCATAGCAGTTCATGTTCATATACCTTACTTTATGTTTGTTGTGTCAATGCCAATATAAAGTGAGATGAGGAACTCAATGCAAACTGAAGGTGTTTATGGGAGGAGAGTAAATATAGAGATGTTCCGCCAGAATCAAACAACAGGGACCTACTACCTACATAGTGGAGTAATAGAATAAGTTCCCAAATAAAAATTTCGAGCTCTCCAAACAAATCCAGACAATGTTTCCCAAATGAATCACAGACAAAAGTACAGTTCAATCAGGCACACATAGTTTCTTGAGAGCTGTTCCCTCCACTATTTCCTGATCCTTAGAGACTATGTTCTTTGGGATGGACACCTCATCCAATGATGTGTTGCACAAATCTCTCCTGGTGGTGTCCACCAAAGCTTGATCAACTGAGGCAAGTCAACTGTCAATTTGGGCTATATCTTTTACTTGTGAGGACCTTTCAAATAGTGGACGGGCTTCTTTCCAAAGATCCACTGCCTTCACCAAATTTCCACTCTGCATTGCAATATCACCAAGGCGAATCATGCAATCAGCTCTGCTGCGATGAATATGCATAGATGTGAATCCCTCCAGAGTTGCAACAAAAAGATTGTGTGCTGTGTATTTGTCTCCTTGCAAAGAAAAATCATCTCCTAGAAAACGGAGTGCCTTGTGAAGTGCTAGTTTCTCCTGTGTTTTTTGTGCTTGGGCCAAGTATATTGTGGACCACACATATGCTGAGTTTTTGGTAGCAATCCAGTGCCTAACGTCAGCTAGTCTCTCTAGACAATATGATACAGTGTCAGGATCATTCCCCCAAGCCGTATTCAAACATTGTTTCAGCAAGTGCTTTGCAGCTATCATATTGCCCTCCCTGAGATTCAGATCAGCTAAAACCATATCACATTGAGTTTGCCCTTGAAGCCCTCCCAAGGTGCTAAATATTGATCTTGAACTATCCAGATTTTTTTGCACCTCCAGGACATCTTCCCCAATTAGGACACCAATTTCAGCAATGTTGAATAGGGCAAGTGCATAAAAATGTGGATTTTGCTCAACAGATATTTCTTGAACAAGTTTACTGTGGATGCTGTGGGCTTCCAGATATTCAGATTTTAATAGATGGACTTCTGCCAGGTCAACCATCACATTATGTTCCACATGACCTCCCTGCATGCCACAAAGTTTCAGAAGCTCTCTGGCTCTTTGATACAAGGGAACAGCTTCTTCCAAATTACCTAGGGTTGCAAGACACACAGCCTTGGTTCTCAATGTTAGTGCTTCCTGATATAAATTTCCAGACATATGGGCAATTTGTTGTGCTTCATGGGCATCCATTTGTGCTGCAGAATAGTCCCCCACCCTATACTTGAGCCAAGCTATCTGATCAACTGCTATAGAATGCTGTCTCAAGTCTCCACATGACTTTGCCAATGATAGTGCCTTCTCAAAGGATTGCCTTGCAGCAAATCTGTCATTTTTTCCCCCCTGATAGTAAGATCCAATGGCTGTATAGAATCTGGCTATCATGATGGTCCAAAGTTAGACAATCACTTGATCAAAATAATCATGTAAACTCACATTCAAGGGCAGGTTCACTCAAGTGACAGAATTGAGCTTTGACTTTGTCAATCAGAACTTCTGGATTTTTGATTGGATGTTGATACATTCCTTCAAGCACCTCAATGTTATATCTTAGTGCTACATGGTGGTCAGAGAGCTGGAGTAAAACAGTTGGAACGTGATCCATCAATCCACTACAACCATGGCCAGTGAGTCGACAGAATGCATTGAGGTAAGTAGTGCAATATATAACATCAACAAGATCTGGATTTTCTGGATGCAATTCCAATAGCAGCAGTTGTTGCAGATTCCCAAGGTTCGCAGTTATTTGATTGATTCTTGCACTGTTTTCATAAACCCCGCGGTATTTCTCGTAGAAATACATAATGAGGTTAAAATACTTGCAGAGCGGGTGGAATAGTTGTGGTGATGGAGGGTAGAAGCATTGGATATGTTCTCGAATTGGTACCAATGATTTCAGCCTCTCATTTGCATCATAATATGCAAGTGATGTGCAGAGCAATTGAGCTCTGCACCTAAGAAGATCTTGGATAGGAAGGTCACATTGAACAAGTTCAATGTCTGAGAGACCATCTGGAAGGATTGATAAAAGGCTTAGCAGATCCTTAGCTCCAGGACAAGATGTCATACGGGGACTTGAAAGGGATATGGCAATGGATGCATCCAGATTGGACTTTTTGTCATGACTTTCAGAAAGCAGAGATGTCCTTTCTGTCTCCCAGCGAGCCAAAACATTGGAACAACCCTCATAGTCCACAAGATGGGCAATGAGATTTACTGCAAGCGGCATGTTATTTGTCAACAGAAGAAGCTGGTCAATGTCCTTGCTATCATGGCAATCATCTGCAATTTCGATGAATGTCTGTCGAGCAGCATCATCTGTCAAGGGCTTCAAAGGCTCCAAAAATGGCCGTGTCCAGCGGACCTTGGCTGGCCTCTCTGCACCTCGCATTGTGATCTATTGAACTATTAACAGCTGCAGGTGTCAAAAGAAACTCATACACTTACTATCAATGCCAGATGTGGGATGTCAGTAAGCAGAGACAGAAATTCTTCAACCCCACCACGGGACTCAAGTGGTTCCCATGGTGTTTCCAAATTATCCAGAACCACGAGGCAAGGTGGACCTCTGGAAAGATGTTGGACAACAGGCTTTGTCAAGTCCTTTCCTGGTTTCAATCCTAGATGAGATCCAGTCAGAGCTGCTAGCTCAACACTGGTGGTAGCAGAATCTGCAGCGATAAAGAGCCTCTGTTCATATTTGGCAGCAACATGTGGGTGATGCATGACAGCCTTTGCCAGACTTGTTTTCCCTATTCCTCCTGTTCCCAAAATGGGGATCCTGGCATGTTCACTGTTGAGCTTCTCCACAATATCTAGGAGTTCAAATTCACGGCCATTAAATATCTTGGGTCTTGCTGGCAGCATTGAGAATGAAGTTGAGCTTTCAAAAGATGTTGAGAATGGATACCTGAGTTGAAAAAATCATCCCTACCTGTTTTGTGAGCTAGTGATCCCCAGATACATCTGCTTTTCAATGGTTAATTGCTATCAATGTATGACAGTTGGGACTCTCACAGAGGATGACTTATCTGAGACTGTGTCCTCAGAGAGGTTTGAAATCAGTTCCAGTAGTTCTTGCTGCATGGTTTCTGTCTTCTTCTGGATACTGGCAATGTCGGTGAGGATTGGGACACTTCTTTCAATCTATAGTACATGTCAATGTCTCATCTATAGTGAGGAAACTAGGATGGCTTACCTTGAACACATCCAAAGCATGTTCTAGTTCTTTACGGCATTCTTTGAGCAGTGTGCTCATCTCACTTTGGCGGAAGAAGTGCTTGATCTTGTTTCCATCATGCTGTGCCTCAACAAATACATGTATCTTGCGGAGTGTTCTGCAATATTGTCCCAGTAAGAAAAGAAAAGAAAGAAATCAGTAAGGGAATTGTTAATACTCCGCAAACTTTCCAACATGATCTAATGTTCCTGGTGACAGGCTTCCTACTGGCTCAGATACTATGTGCAAATTCACAATAGCATAAATGATTGCATGGATGGACTCCATGAGCTGCATAACTTGATCCTTGTTCCTCTTCACATTCTTTAATATAAAGTCAGCTGTATAACATCTATGTGTGAGGAGTGTTGAGTACCTGTGCTGTCAAGATCAAAGACAGGGTGGTGCTTGAAATGGCCTGGACAAAAGGTGTACCAAAGCCATCATGGAGTTCATTCAGGATCGTAACAGCTGGAGTGAGACAGCTTATGATGGTGGTCAACCGAATCTTGGTCGCAGTGGGATCATGGGGCATCTTGAGAATGATGATGGCACAAGCTTAAGGATGTGAAGGTCTTATATATCAAAATGTCTTCCCAGATTAGATCTGCTCCCGTAAATTTGTTGTGATGACAGTTTACATACCTTGCTCCCGGTCTCCATGCAGAACATGATATAATCTGGTGCTAACTTGAACTGTTTCGATAACTCCTTATGGCCTCACCGGCGGCCAAGCAAAGCTGTTTTTAGCACCAGCATTTTGGAACTGAAAGGTCTGATATCCATCTTCTTTTGAACAGAGCCCCGACTGTGTCTAAGAAAGTCGCGCACAGAAGCTGCCCACATTGGTAACGTTGTGGTCGAAAGTGCTAGCTGAATGTCTAATCTGTGGCACAGAAACGAGGCAAGAAATGCACCCTTGTAAAGTGTAAGCATTGACTGACAGTCTGACACAGGGACATAGCACTTAATGACCTATCTATCAGATCAGTGTAGGCATGGTTCTAACTTTATAAGGAGCGGGATCGGCATGTGCGAGTGGTACTAAATTTGTGGATATGATCTTGCGGGTGATAATAGACTTCACTCTCCTTTTTCCTGATGGCATTCTAGTGTCCTGGGCAAGACTTACAGTCGATGCATTATACCTCACATTCTTTTCTCATTTTCTTGCTCTCGTTGCTTCCACAAAGTCTCGCTCATCTGAATCCACATCTGATAGCAGTTGTGCATTGGTCGGGTACTGGAAACCCACAGCCCGTCCATGACCGATTACTGGAGGTAAATTGAGAAGCTGGGATCGGGGTTCGATTCCCCGGTGGGAAGCGGCCTGAGATCATGGTAGTTGAAGGTTGAAACTGGAGTTGTTTTTACAAAAAATTGAGCAAAGAACCGATTACGCTCAGCCTCGGAGCGTCCCGTGTGTATGAATGTTTAAGCCCTGGATTTCTGGGTGTAAATTCAGTGCACTCCGGCTCGTGGATCCTGCCTTTTCCCCTGCTAAGTGGATCCTGTTATGCACATTCGCCACTTTGAGATTATTCAGCTTGCACCAGCATTGGTTTTGTTCCAAGTTTCCGGTTCTAATAATGATACAATATGTGCATCGACAAGCCGAATTCAAATTCGGAGGGTAATACATATACGCTCAATGCTATAGTATTCGACTGCTGCGAATCTGTGCCTCTAAGTCGCAGCCCTCATTGATAACAATACGTTACATGCACTGGGATCCCGGGAGGAACTTATTGCTTCAGCACAGGAAATCATCTGAACACGAGTGAATATCTGAATGTATCAGGGCAGTATTCCTCGCTCACGTCGCCGGTGCCATCAGCAGAAAATATAAATCGATTGCCATCCCATGCATCTCGCACTCCGCCTGGCTGCAAATACGTGTGCTCCGATTAAAATAAATTGGTCCAAATCGCGCTGGTGGCATTGATGACAGAAGAAGTGGTTGGAAGGAAGCTGGAAGCTTCCTGTGAAATGATTGTCACAGTAAAAACATACCAGCTCAACTCGAATGTGAAGCTAATGCAGTCAGTCTTGTTTCTGGATGTCGGAAGTGCCCGAGCATATCGGAATAAGTCCTTGGGACACGAAAAGAATTAGTGATAGCGGTAGACCCGAGAAAACGAGATTTGGTGATCCTCAGCGCCTTTTTGTTGCTCTTCTGACCAAATTATAAGACGATTATAGCAGCTGATTCCATACCGGGTTCAGCCGTCAAATATTCCGGATCTTAAGATCTTGGTGCCTGACCACGAGGGACACTTCTGGGGAAACTGTTTTAAAATACTGATGGCAACGATAGAGCTGTGGGTTTCCAATACCCCACTGACGCTCAAAGTGTGTGCCATTTGCACTCATGCAGGCGAAATCTATGGGGAAACTGCTCTGCCAAAGAAATAAAAAATCTTAGACTCGATCGAGGATGCATCGGGGGGAGTCGAACCCCGAGCTCATTGGCAGTCTCTCATTCTTGTTGTCGACAATAGACTAGGGTTCCCAATACCTCATCGATGTCGCTGTGGGTTTCCAATACCCCACTGACGCATTATTCCTGATATATACCACGCATTTGTTCGGTTGAGGTTGGAAAGTTGGATCAGCGAGCAAAATCAGCTCCATGGGTCGACGGGAAGGCTAATCTCGAGCTCATCCTTCATTCTCCGCATCCGCAATCTAAATATAGGCTGCGTTGAAACTGCACTTCAGCATGGAGCGCTCTTTAATTCTCCCTGTTCCAGAGTCTTCTTTAAAATAGCAGGATAGCCTTTCAGTATTGGATTTACAATCCGAACAAGTCATTCCCAGGGAACGCGGTATGTTCTTTGCTCAACGTGCAACCACTGGACGGAGAGCCTTGTATCAGTTACGTCAAAGTTACGTACACAAAACCAAACTCAGACCGATCTTTTTTCGTTCGCATCAATCGCGGCTGCGCATCACCGTCATGAGACCCGCTGCCCATGTGTTCAGCGCCCCGTCAAGTTAAAAAAGCTTTGCACTCGCTGTCAGGCGTCCTCAATCGCCACCATGAAGTTTCTCGGCGTTGCTCTCTTGCTCGCCGCAGCTGCATGCGCGTCGTCGAACCCTTGCACGACCCTCTCTTCTTCACTATCGCCCGCCGCGAATGTCTACTGGCCCAACTCGACCGAGTACACGCTGGCCATCGCGCACTGGCTGCTGTCGTCCATCGAGGACCCGCAGTGCGTGGTGGAGCCCAGCTCCGCGCAGGATATCGGTGCAATTGTGAGCCGAATGAATTGTTAGAATTCCAAACCAGGACTCATTGTATTCCAGCTGAAGACCGTCGGCGCGACACGGACCCCGTTTGCAGTCAAGGGCGGCGGGCATACGTCGAACATAGGGTTCTCCTCGACGACCGGAGTGCACATCTCGCTCGCGCAATTCAACTACACGAAGCTCGACACCGCAGCGCAGACTGTGGCAATAGGCGCCGGCACAAAATGGATTGATGTGTATACCACTCTCGACGGCACGGGATTCAACGTCGTCGGTGGGCGAAACCCTTCTGTTGGTGTTGCGGGACTCACTTTGGGCGGAGGTACGTGCGTTCGAGACGGGATTATGTGCTGAGAGGTAACGTTCGGCAGGATATTCGTGGAAGAGCAATGCCCATGGACTCGCGGTGAGCAATGCTATCTTATCCTGAAGCCTTGATCTGATGCACTCAGATCGACAACTTGCTGCACGTCAACATCGTCCTGCCCAACGGGACCGCCACAACAGCGAGCGCAACGTGCAACGCAGACCTCTTTTTCGCCCTCAAGGGTGGCTTCAACAACTTCGTGCGTCTCCTCTCCCCATCTTCTGCAGTCTTAATAATACCCAGGTGGTCCTCAGGGCGTCGTGACGGAGTTCACATTCCGCGCCCTCCCTCAATCCCTCGTCTTCGGTGGGCACCTCTCCTACGCCGCCGCGGATACAGCGGCTGTCAACGCAGCCGTCGTCGCCTTCGAGCGAAACAACACTGACACGCGCGCCGCCATTGTGCACGGCCTCACCGCCCTCCCCGGCCCTAACGGCACCTTCGCACCCCCGTTCGCCGCCGTTCAGCTCTTCTACGACGGCGTGGACTTCCCTGCGGGCATGTTCGCGGACTTCTTCGCGATCCCGGCCGCGTCGAGTAACTGGGGCGGCCCGATGACGTTTTTGCAGTGGAGCGGCGCGGACGGTGGGGTCTCGAATCTCCGGTGCGTCTATATGTGTCGAGGAGGGAAGATCAATGCTGACGATTGGCGAAGGGGCGTGTTCCACGCGTTCTCGACGCTCCCGCACACGCCGGAGTTCCTGCAGGACGTCGTGGACGAAATTTCCGTGCGTGTCTTGTTCCTTTCCCCTTCCTGGTTACGCATTCACTCATGGTTCGTGTGCGACAGGCCTTCAGCGCGGAGCTGGGCCCGAAGAGCGCCGCGTACATCAGCATCGCGATCGAGCCCTTCATGGCGACCGCGCTGAACGACTCCAGCTCCAGCTCCTCGGCGTACCCGCCCGTCCGCGCGCCCGTCCTGCTCCCGTCTAATATCTTCTTCGGGTGCGTTTTCGTTTCCGTCTCCGTTTCCGCTTCCGTTTCCAACCTTCAGCTGGACATCCATGTCCCGTAACACATCCATACTCACGATCCCCACCCAGGTACACGAACGCATCGGAAGACGCCGCCTTCCGCGCCGCCATCGCGCGCATCCAGGCGGCCGTCGTCGCCAAGGCGCAGGCGCGGCACCTCGTCTATCCCGAGGCGGAGGGCGGGAGCATCTACGCGAACTATGCGCTCGGCGGCGCGGGCGGGGCGCAGGTGGTCGAGTTCTACGGCGCGGAGCACCTGGCGGAGATGCGGCGCGTGCGCGCGGAGGTCGACCCGCGCGGGGTGATGCGGTTGGCCGGGGGGTGGAAGGTTTGAGCGGGGCGCGCGCTTCTTTCTAAGTTGAGTTGAAGTCGAGGTGCACCGATTGCCCTCGACTTGGGTTCGTTAATATATACGTTACAATGGGTTCCTTCTATATAAATCCGCGCTGTGTTGCAGAGGAATGAAGCATCGATGGGGTATTGGCAACCCACAGCTCGTCCATAATGCCAGGAGATTCGATAGGAAAGCTGGGATCGGGGTTCGACTCCCCGCCGATGCATGGTTTTGTGAGACCAAAGTTTTCTTTTCCTGCCAATTCTTCAAAAAAAAAAAAACCTGGTCATCGCGAATATGTATGACGAGTCCTACAAACATGCGAGGTACGAGCATCAACGTTTGTCGCGTCTGTTTATAAGAGGCTAGATGAGTCCGGAATCTGCTGGGAAGGAGCATCGATGGTGTGTTGGGAACCCAAAGCTCGTCCATGTATAGGCGTTTGGGCTGTAGGGAAGCTGGGATCGGGATTCGAATCCCCGTCGATGCATGAAAGTGAAGCGTAATAATCTTTTTATTCCCTCGCCGATTTTCCTCACATCATCTGGTATCGCTCCGGGCTGTACTAGGAGCATGGAAGTCCGCTCCCAGGATTTTCAAGGCTGTCAACTCGAGTTCTTTTCTTCATTACCGCCGTGTTACAGTTTCACTTGTACAGTTTGCTATACAGTACCGGACGCATTCCTGGACCTCTCGCAGTAAAATAAGCGAGAGATAAATTGTTCGAAATGATAGATGCATGGATGGGAGCGGCAACCTGAAAAAAAAAAAGGTTCGCAAAACTGGATTCGAGCAATGCACCGAAAAGGAGTTGCACCCCGGGCTCCACCTCCGAACGTGAACGCGTGAACTCTCGGAGGCAGCGTGGGACGGGCTGCGGGTTCCAATACTCCAGCGATGCTTGAATCATAGAGAGAATAGAACGTTGCATTACGCATTACAAGTACATTTAGCCTCTACATTTAAAATCTATTATCACATTAATATTGCCGGGTGTGGGTGCTTTTATGCGTTTAGTGGTTTTTATATCCTCCGGGTCTATACCTATCCATCGACCAGTCAGTATGTGACAAGAGATTTGCGGGAAAGATAAAATGGAGGAAATAGGATGCTACATACCATTGCCATCCGACAGCCACGAACGGCAGCGCGAACCCGAATCCCATGTACGCCAGACATTTCATGGCAAATTTTCTGCGGCTGGAGTAGTCGAAGGGCATGTTCTACAAAGAGGAGGCAATTAATTGTGGTGCGGGTCGATTTTCACTTGGACTTGTAACGTACATTGTATTCGGCGGCATGCGCGTGCGCCATTCGTCGCCCACAAAATCGGGCGGCGGTATCCGCGGCGTGGACAGAGATAGGTGGCCTTCGGAGGAGGGTAGGGATTGCGGAGCGTGCAAGAAGAGACGTCATGATCAGTTTGGTTGGTGTACTGTATTCTCCGTGAGACATCAGCCTATATATACTGGTTGCGGCGGACGGGACCGAGATTGAGTCCAGAACAAATATCTGTCAGAGAGGCTGGATTGTTTGGCCATAGACTGAGATGCTGTACGATGCTAGATTAATATCGGAGAGCCGGATCCTTTCCCGCTGATTCCAGCCCTTGAATATGGCAAATCAATTGTTTTCCGCAGTGTTTCAACGGGATCACCGTGTGCCAGGCGCGTCCAGGCTGGAGGGTATCATCAGTTCCACAGACTATCCAGGGACCAGAGTCGAGCTAAAATCGCGGCCAGTCCAGTCTGGACCAATGGCCGCGGAGTCGGGTCGGCAAAGTCGGAACGGCAACATCCGCTGCGGCGATGTCCGAATCTCCGACTTCGGCTTCTCGGCTTCACCATCGCCTTGAGCCGACATCCAAAGTTTGCTTTCTCATAATCTGTGGCTTTTAAGCTCACTTGTCTCCTTGACCGGGAGTGAGATGTCTTCCGCCTTTTTCCAGAAATCTCTAGGCTCGCCGGGTTGCATCCCCTTACAGTGAATCGTTTATAGTACAACTCGGGCTGGGAGTACTGGGAATGAGACCGAAGACGGGATGGCTAGGATGTTGACTAGCACTGTCTGCATGTAAGATTCAGTATAATAATCACAGCACAAACATCGTATAATCCGTTGGCAAAATGTTTCTTTGCGCGGATTTCGAGTGACGAAATCAAAAAGGAAAATAGTGGAGTTCCGTCTTTGGGTTATATACACAATAATAGTCTCCCGTAGTCATAATACACAGTCCTATTGCAACTGACGACAGTTTCTTTTTTGTCGATAAGCTCGGGGAACTCGGACCGATTTTCGTGGCTGTGCAATCACGTATCTTCTGCTGCCACCACCTCTACTATCGCGCGAACTTTGCAAGTGAGCCGGTCGTGTCTCACTCATGCAGTAATGCCTAACGATATTCTTCATTCTTTCCCCTAGGAACTTTCACCATGAGTGCTTCCCGGTGCTCTGAATGCGGAGCCATCACCGCCAGTGAAGAACTCGATTTGAATGCTGCGCCCGGCAGTCGGCGCCACACACTCTTGACTTCCAATGAGGCGCCTTTGGACTCTGACTCCACCATCGTCCAATCGGTGATATCGAAAGCCCGGGAACGCTTAGCTATGGTGGAGCACGAGCTTTCGCGACTTCGCGAACGCATGCGAGCCTTGGAAGAAGAGCGTGCCTCACTATCGGGCCATTTTGCCATCCTTTCTCCACTCAGGCGGATGCCTCCCGAGGTGCTCGGCGAAATATTTTTGTGGACCTTGCCCTCGGTCGGTGATTTGAGGCTGGGGGCCTTTAGCGTTGCGGATAGCCCATGGGTGTTGACTCATGTCAGCAGCCGTTGGCGAGCAGTTGCCCTCTCGACTTCTTCGTTATGGGCGCTGCTTGTCGTCGATTTCCCCAGACAACCTCGACATTCCTTGCCCATGGTGGAAGCCCAAATCGAGCGCGCCCAGTCGCTCAAGATTCATTTTTATGGTTGCGATGAATCGGATTCTCAGCCACAAATTGAAATCTTTCAATGTCTAATCCAGCATTCTTCCCGGTGGCGAGAGTTGGCCGTCGGCTTAACTTCAGATCTCATCCCTGTCTTGGCCGACCTTCGAGGACGCCTCCCATCATTGCGTCGTCTGTGGATGGAGTGGCAGAGCGTTGAAAGCCAGGAAGAAGTGGAGGGTATCCACTGCTTCGAGTCGGCTCCTTCCCTGGTCGACGCCGGCATCTTCAACGAACATCGCTATGTGCGAACCTCCCTTCCTTCACACCCACTGACCCAGTACAATATCGATGGACCCTGGGAGATGCACCAGGGTATTCTGACGGCGGCCCCAAACCTGGTCCAGGCTCGTATCCATGTCAGCTTTGATGACGAGGAAGGCTGGCCGGAGCCCGACGCAATCGTTGACCTTTTGTGTCTCCGACGTCTCTTAGTATCACACGCGGACATTCTGAAGTACCTCAGGGCACCTGGTTTACAGGAAATAGGGTTTTCAGTTAATGAAGAGCAGGAGGATTATCTCCCCCATCTCAAGCCTTTTATGGCACGCTCTCGCTGTACTTTGCGAAAACTTACCTTCAATGGGACACCTATCCCTTCTGCGGTCACCGACATCCTCGTGGAATATCCCTCCGTTATCGAACTCGTGGTCATCATCCTCTCATCCCAGAGCGCCAACAATTTAATTTCCCATCTGACTGTCACCAACTCCACTGCTATGGCGGCGATATCTCAACGACTATCTCAAATCTCTTTCTGGTGTTCCGACGACAGCGGAATCGATTATATTCTCCACCTCCATATGCTGCAATCGTGGTGGAAAGCAGAACACCGCAATTTCAAGGGCGCCGCGTTACTCACATCTTTGGGGAAGGGTCCAGATGCTGCGACGCTTCACGGTCTAAATGCGCTCCGTCAAGACGGAATGGAGCTTTTAGTACTTCAGGGAAGGGAAGCGTCAGAGCGCATGGATGGTTGGGCCTACTTCCCAACGTGGGCTTGAATGTCGGATACCGTTATCCAAAACTATTCTCCGGTGCAGCAGCTTTACCTTGAATACATGTTTGTGACTTATGCGGAGTCGCTGACCAAGTTGATGGTCTCGCGAGTTATAGCGATAAATTTCGGTGGGTAGGATTCGAATTCTTTCTTTCTATATGCGACTTGGGGATTCCTCCTGAGAGTTTGTTCGACTTCAAATTATTAGGGCTTGACCACGGATCTGACTTGGTCGGGCCCTGACCCCGTCGACGGGTATCAAGACATGTACCTAGTACCCAACAGTCGCAGCAACAGTCTCGTCGTCGTCTGTTTCGTGATCGTCTTTAATGTCACCAATTTTAACGAATTCTAGCAGTCCTTGAATAAACAAATGAGTTCTTGTTTACATAAACCGGTAAAATGGCACCAATGTCGTTTCGTGTAAAGGCGTCGACACACAAGAACACAGTCTCGAGATGTACTAGCGCCCAAGTGTATTTAAGCTCTCCAGTCGCTGTGACTTTCATATCGACCCGGGTGACGAGATGACCGAGCTATAGAATTATATTGGTCACCATTCAAGTACGACAAACGTCTTCTCATTGAATCCCACATTCTCACACCGAACTCCCACCAGTATATATCGGCCTCCGCAGCCCCAGAATCGTACTGTGGTATTTTTCTCTGCGAGTGTACTGTACTATTTCAACCGTACGTTCACGGTATGCCCCTTCCATTTAATTTTCAACATGTTCATTCCTCGGCAATCACATCAAATATTTTTCACTTTCTCATTTATTTGAGCCGCAACAAGCCGTTACTGTCAAAGGGACCAAATAGGTTCAATTCACGACCCTCCGTCACCCGTCACCTGCACCTAATGGTACAGTAGACAATACACAATACACAAGTGATTTGAAACGACTCTATTCAGAGGACTCGATTTTTGTGACCCCTCAATCAACCCTGCCAAGCGAGCCAATGACAATGGCATTGGCAATGGTCCGGACCTTCACAACCTCCCAGCGCAATGGGTACACCTGCTCCTCCTCACCCTTGGCAAGAAGCGTCGCCTTCCCGTTGGCACCAACGAACGCCTGAAAGATGGAAGGGCCGCCATCATTAGCCCAGACTTCGTCCTTCGCAATCTTCTCGAACGGCAAACCCAGAAGACCTGTTCCGTTCATGATGAGCTCCCTGAACTCTTTGGTGGACTGTGCATTATAGCGGTAACCGGTGATGGCGTGGGCCACCACTTCATTGCCCGAAATGGCGCGATATGCCGGAGCGCTCGTTCTTCTCATGAATATGAGAAAGATGACCAGGAACGAACACCGCGGCAGCCTTGATGTTGGGGCGGCGTTGGCAAAACGTTCGCTGCCATCCTTGTTCTTGAGGGGCTTCTTCCCTTCGTTACGCAGCGCGGCTTCCTCAGTCTCCTGACCGAACGGCACACGCTTACCCATGGCCCTGAGTTCTCTGGCCTCGTTCCAAGCATCGTCACAGCGCTGTAAGCTGGCTGTGAGAGGGCTGGCAATCTTCTCAAGTTCAGGGTTCTTGGCAAAATATTCGTACCGTCCCTTGGAGGTGTTAATCTCCTTGAACGTAGGGTCGGGCTTGTCGAGAGGATGGTTCAGGGAAGGGCCAACAGAAAAGAAGCCATCGTCGAGAACACGACGCTTGAACAGATCTGCATACATGGTGGGTGTTGGCAGGAACTGGCGCGACACCGAGGTTTCACCAACAGGGTGTTGGTAGAATTTCTGGTGCAAGCGGGATCCATCGACATCCGATCGGAATAGTTCTGGATAGTGGATGAAGCAACCAGCGACGACGACGCAAGGACCGTGCAAGTCGGCCATGAGCTTGAGAGGGTTGGAAAGTCCAGTGGGAAGGCCGATTGGCAACTTGGTGTACGCATCCTTGACGTGAATGGAGCTGTTATCTTCGCGCAGCAGTGCCCGACATTCAGGGTTAAACACGAGGCTTTCTCTCGACTTCAAACCCCTCGTCGTAAACTAAGTCCGAGGCTATAGCGATTGCGGTGCAATAAGAGAAGTGGGACATTTGACAGGTGTAATTTTGAGCTTCTTATATAGGTGTCAACATCCACGCTTAGCGTCTAATAACTCTCCCTCTCCCCCAACAGCAATGGACTCCGGTGCGGAATTCAACTTCGAATCCAGCACCAATGACCCTGGCTCTGTGCCGTCAGTCTTTCATTCCACCTTCGTCTGTGCCGTATTTTACGGCGCTTAAATGCAGATACACGGGCGCTTTTTTCCCGGCCTCGCAAAACTTTACCGTAGCTGGCGGAGTGTTTGAGAGTCGTGTCACGAATCATATCCATCAAGCCGCTCCTTCCCTTCCTTCTGGTGAGTTCGGTTGGTTTGTAAATTCCCGGTCCACCTACCTACCGACGCAGATTTTCGAAGAATCCCGCTGGGTGACATCGATCTACAGCGTGAGATACGGATGGATACATGTGGTGTTGTGCGCCGTGCGCATGAACCAGGGTCTGTTCGGCGGATGTATTCTGCCAAAATAGCCGGTCGAAAGTCGAATATGACGGTTTCTATGTACCAGGGGGATACCGCGGAGGAAGTATGTGGATTGGGTCCTTTCTTAGAATATGTTCTTGATTTTGCCTTCGCAGGAATGGTTAGAAGCCATCTCGAAATATTCCTGGTTGCGGTGAGTGGGAATAAAGCTCTCATGACTTTCACCAGTCAGATATACAACCAGCCATCCCAATTTCGTTCAATTGTACGGAGTAGCGAGTACTCCCGGGATACGCGCTGCAATTCTCCATGATGGTTCGCAATTCGTTTCGATCAAATCCGCAGAACCACTGAGGATTCACACTTGGATTAGATCTGATACCATATAACAATTTTCTGGACTTCTATCGCAATTCACCCATACTGACTATCTATATATGGGCTAACTGCGTAAGTGCAATTGGCAGGTCGTATTCTCCCTATATTGAGTTGCTTCGAGGATTCCGAATTCAGAGTATGAAAGCTGAACATTATTCAATGAGTTGCTGACCCTGCTGCAGGATGCCACCGATTATTTTCAGCTGGTCTTTCAAATATGGCTGGTGAGTGGCCGCCTTACGACTTTGTGCGTTTTGACGAGGGATCTTAGCGGCCTATCGATTGCACGTTTTGGATCCGTCGCTCCACCGGCCGGCTCTGTGCAGACCTTTCGCCCAGCGGTCTTGACGGCCCCACACCATTGTTCTTCCTACCGACCGGGCCATTCCTTCCTCGTAACATAATCTCTCTCAATGGACAAAACCAGGAAGCCGCAGCAATTTCTTTTCTAAGACTACCAATATATCACGAAATCTCTTACTGGCATCGATCACACCCTCGAATTTTAACCTCCATGCAGGCAACAGTAAATCTGGGGGGATCGTGTACTGTTCCTTGGACTCTCAATTTGTCGACATTGCATATTTACCTGATGCCGGATTTTTTGATTCTCCTTGGAACACCAGGGAAGAGATTGTAGGACAAACCATGGATAATGGTTGGACCCGGTATCCTTTTTTTGGAATCTGGATGATACATTCATACTGATACTTTTTAAAGTTACAATTCTGGCGATGCATTTGATGTCGAATTTCAGAAAGAAGTATTGACTAGGGGCGGGTCCGGAGGGGCCTGGCTCTGTCAAGCAAATTACATTTTCAGTTGTCTCCAGATCACGTTGAGCTACGAGAATTACGGTGCGTGTTAAACCGATCCATTATCACATTATCCGAGTAACTGTGGCAATAGTATTCATGGGGGGAATTGATTTCCGCCTTGCGATTTCGGCGACTACGCAAACCCCTCCTGAAGGCTATTTATTCCTGTGTCCACTGGAGGACTTTCGAGTCGGCCCGTGCTCATTCTGGGGGGCTAACTGCCCAGCTTACTGGTCCCTCGATCCATCGGGTGGTGAACGACTCAGCATGGCGGAGGCGACGCAACTAGGATTTCCCTGCATCCAGTTGACTACGGAAATCCACGGGGCTTCTTGGGATGCGAGTGTTTACGCCGGCATGCGTCAATTCCATCAGGCCAAGGGCTTCGATCCGGAGAGCCAAGATGTTGCCCGACATCTCAAGTGTCGACTTTTTCAGTTGTCCAATGTGGTTGAAGTTGTTGAAGGGCGGTTTGCGTATGGTGACCTGCAATTGTGGTTGCTTCGCTTGATCAGTACTGATGTCGCACAGTGGAAGACCCTTTGGGCGAGGGAGCCGATATTGAAAGTGACCAAGAACTTCCCTTGAGCGATGGAAACACAGACGAATCAACGACGACTGAGCGCAATGGTAAGTAAGAAATAAAATGTTAGACTTGCCGCCTAACCATACTTTCAGAAGTTCAGGTGCCCCACGAAGGAATACATCGAGCACCCATCGGGGACCCTCGTGAGTAGGAAGAACAAAAGTTGAAACCTGGCTCCTCACAAAACCCTAGAACCTGACATACAAGACCTCCAACTTGCAGATGGACCCATGGAACCTTACAGTATTGATGCTGGAGATTTCCCGGTCTCATGGAGCTTACAAGTAGTTATGTTTGTGGAGTTCACGCTGATTACTTTCCTAGTCCTATCTTCTTTGTACGGTCCGTAACTTGAACTGACAAGTTGACTTACAGAGATTGAAGAAAACCTGACCAGTTCATCTGTCAGTGATTACATTAATTTTGTCATGGTAAGATTGATTCGAAGAAAAAGGGGGTGGCGGTGCTCGGGTAAGCATCGGACCAGAATTAATATTGTACCTCTTGCGCTCAACGCTCATCTCGATTCTACAGGATTCTCTGAATCAAATTTCAAAATGGCCTTTTAGACGCCCTTGGTACCTCTACAGCAGAGCCATCCCTGTAGCTTAGTCCTATTAGCGAGTCCGCGTCATCGTCTGAAGAGAAACTGGCGCATGTCTTAGAGGCGTGTTAACCCAAGGCCGCGGTTACATCGCGCTCCCCTTATAAAGGGCATCCAAAAATGCGTATAAATCGGTCGATGGCGGTTCAACGTTCAACGTTCAACCTGTGTCCAACTTTTTGATTTGTTGTTCAATAATCTGCATCACCGCGTTCTTTCAATTTCTGCGCCGACCCATAATTATATTTACCCACAGTCTACACAGCTAAGCAGAACGAAGGAAGTATTCATGATTTTTTGGGGGGCGGGGGGGGGGGGTCGAACGTCACTATGTGCAGATGCGCAGGAGTCGGAAACTCGATTCAAAAAAATGACAGGCTACTCTTTGAAGACAGACCACCTGCAAGTTTCCAATACTCTAGCGAGGCTTCTTTCCTGGTAAAGCGCGAATTCATATGAATAGAACTCAAGTAGACCGTTCGAACCTTTATGTTTATTTTTGTGGATCTGCCACGCCGGAGCTCACATCCCATCCGGTTTGACCCCATTCTCACCGATCCATCTGCCGGTGAAGTCCTTCAAAGGTCCTAGCAAACTAATCTCCGAGCTGCGGTTGAATGTCATGGTTAAATTTTCGCTGCTGGAGAGAGCCTCCGCCTGTTCTCCGGCCACTGTAATATTGTTTCGGCGCTGATGTATTTGTGAACCAAAACAGAATGCGCACCGTAATCCATGATAAGCTGGAACTGCCCATCCATGTCCTGGGTCCGGTCGTAGTATTTTCTTTGATCCATCCAGACTTTGATCTTGATAATGTCAGATAGCATTCGCAGCAGTCGGGGGCGATAATGATTCTCCATTGTTGACTGCGGAATGTCGGGGGGACTAAGCGCGCAACACGATAACGTCAAGGTCCTCTGGAAATAGTCGATGAATGGCGGCCGGGTCCGCAAGGTCTCGATGCCCTTAAGCGCGTTGGAAGTGCAGAGAATGCACAGGTTCAACACTCCCTCCTCTGTGGGGGACTCCGTGGACTCCACGCAAGCGTTGATGACGAGCTCAACATAAGCGAACAGATTACGCTTCATCCTCCACGTTACCCACGGCTGATTCAGCATCTCTCCGCGTAGCGTGTGCAAACTGTTAGAAATAAGGTGGTCGAGGGGTGCCCAGGTGGTCGTCCACGCTACGAGGTCCGGAATCCATTCGAAGTCGCTCAAGTCCTGCTGGTGGCGGGAAATCATCACGAGCGATTCGACGAAGGTCCGGAGGTCGAAGTGAATGAGCCCCGATTCTCCGCGCAAGAGCGCACCAATCTGAGCTTGTCGGACTCGGGCCGGCATTTCAAACGTGTCCCGAGAATATAAGCCGTGTAACTTTATGGAAAGAACCGTCAGCATCAGGTCCAGGATGCGTGTTGCAACGAGGTCGTATCTGGGGGATTTAAACCGGGACTCCCAGTTGAGTGATTTAGCGGTGAGGATGGAAACGACGGGATGGCAAGGTGAGTTGGAGTGATAGCCCACTACTGTGGCGATTGCTCGAGTGAAAGGAGAGTCCCACAAACTCTCGTAGTAAAACCCGTGCGAATTTCGATGGTACCGCTCCAAGGCTTCGAGCAGCGGTCCTAGGAGCTCGCCTGCGGTATTGAATATGTGTGAGTCTGTCCAACAATTAGAAGGTTTCAGCGCCATGAATTAATGGTGTACCTCCAGCCGAAAATGGTTCATCACCAAAGGAATCGACGAGGACTTCAGCGGCAGTACGGTTGCTGCGAAAGCTGGCCTCGGGGGAAAGGAAGTGAATAAGGGTTTTCAGCTCGTGATGTGCCATGCTTCTCCTACGTGTTCCCAGATATGGGACCTTTAATATGTCCAGAAGCGCAGAAGCTGCCTGTTCCAGAGCGTCATCGTCATGTGTTCCTTGTACGATACTGTGGTAGCTATGCATGGTTTCGTCAGATATGCCGAGAGAATCGCCTACATCCGGCAGATAACCGTTTTGATTGACTTCCGAGGAGGGATGGCTCCCCGTAATAAGTGCAACGGCTCTCCATAGGTGAGGTTGCAGTTTAGACCACATCGATTGCAATCTTGTGATTAAAATTGAATGGATGACAGCTGCGAGTGTCGACTGGAAAATCGACGAAGATGGATGCAAACTTCCATCGATCAGCGTCGCCAATAACGTACAGCAAAGACCAGCAATCAATAGTAGGCAGAAAGTCGTCGTGATGAGGATGAAGAGCGCTCGATGTGGGAGTTCAAGCACCGTCGAGATCAGCATGTCCAGAATTCCTATGAGGAAGAGGAGTACGGGGAGCACTAGGAGCTGGGGTAAAGATTCAATCGCGGGGCGTAGTATTCTTTCTGCGGCGTCCCACCGCCGATGGATGTCGGCTAATCGGAGCGTCGCTTTCTTGTGCCGTGACCATGGGATCATGTTCACGAAGCCCCTTCCTGCTACGACGAGCGCCGCGATAGATAGCTACAGCGTATTAGAGATAATATAAACAGGGACGAACAAGACTCACACTGAAAATGAGGGAGAGCGAGTAAAATGAGTTGACACGTATATCACTCGGGTCTGGCTCAAACGCGATTGGGAGCGAGAAACTGAGATTCCTCCCGGGACCGGGATTAAGCGCAATAATAACTTCAGTCAAATTCGCCAGAAGCTCGTTAGTTCGGGCAGTCTGATTCGGTTGCAAGGCGCCCAGAGAATCCACAAGGAAGGCGGTAACAATCGCAGAGAATAATCCCAGCTGTGGGAAGCGCGTCAGCAGCGGAAGAAGCAAACTGAATTCTGGCGGATATACAAAGACTAGAAGCGTGTCCAGGCCACTTCGCCAGCGGTCCACCTTCGGGTGGATCGTTTCCGTGAGGAAAGAGGTGAGAAGTGGATTCCAGGCGCTCGTGCTGGTGGCAGGAACTTGCGGTATCGCTTTTCGCGATAGATCTAGGAATTTGTCGCGTAAGCGGAAACTGGTATGTGGGTAGTCTGGTTACAGACCTGCAGCGGCCTGGCGTTGGTCTATTCGCCGCAAGACCTCTACTTGGTCCCCCATGATCTGGATCAGTTTCGTGACTTGTACACTGATGCATAGTTAGACATGAATTTCCACGCTGGGTTTGAGTAGCACTTACTTCAAGTCGTCCATAACGTACTCCCAAGGGTGGATCTGGGAGGATCCAAGAGCGATGACGAACGTTTGATACGAATCAAAAAGGCCCACATTGTTAGATGTCTTTGGCATTCCCACCTATAGCTTTCAACTATTTATGTAACGATCCACGGATGAAACTTGATGGCAGCCGCTCCAAGTAGATCCAAGTGAGCTCCGAAGGACCAAGGAGAAATTTCATGAGGAAATATGAATGTTGAGCTTGATTTGAGCCGGGCGTGGCTCCAGGCTCGTCGAAAGGCGACCAATCCAGATAATAGTGTTGAATAAATGCGAGAAGCAGCATCGGAGGGCAGTGTCAAGAGGTATCACCTGGCTGACGTGGCACGTCAGGCAGCGCCATTTTTGTATTGGTATGGGAAGAAGAATATATTGCCGCCGCTGTTGATCACGTTGAACACTGATCAACAGCGAGGATGTACGAAACACGGCGCACACAACTCATTGGGAAGGGCGGCACTACAAATCAAAAGCGGCATTGATTGACATATGCCAGGTTTGATGTGTTCAAGTGCCGCGCTTGATAGCCATGAATCTCGCCGTTTTGCAGATTTATGGCACATATAGTGTGCAAAAATTATTGGTTTACAACTTTCAATGTAAACAGGGAATTGGCTTACAGCTTGGCAAGCAGATGACAACTTTCTCAATGCAGACATCATTGAGCAGAGCCATCCCTGGATACAACACATTACTTGGTTACATTTGAGGGTCGATTCCTTACGACTTCAATGGGACTTCGTCTTGTGGAAGTTCGTCAAAATTGATGGTAGTGATCAGAACATTGATTTCGATCCCATGCCGAGATCCATAAAGAGAAATGGGTCCAATTTCTGACAATCTGACACCGAGAGCACCTGGAATTCATCCCAAACAACTCAAGACGGTTATTTGAGCGAATGGATTGACCTTCGAGGAGAATCTAGCAATTTGAATCATGCCAGCAGTAAGTACGAAAACATGGGCCTGAGCACAGCCATTTCTGCGCATTGTATACCCGTTTGTGAAGGTTTTGTTATAGGATAACGATTTTCGGTCCTAAGAACGTATGAAGCTCTATCCGAAGTGACTCAATATATTCATAAATCCCTGAGCTCAAGTTTATTGAAAGGCCGCCAAATGCTGGGAGTTGAACTGATGGGATCAGCAGTGATGATTAATTCTCAAGATGTGACCAATTATCGAGATGTAACGAACCAAAGAGATGTCAACCGCGTAGAAGTTGTCAGCCAGAAGTCCGAGATGTCATCCAACTGAACAAATTTCATTGTAACGTGCGTTCAAAAACCCTGTAAAATGGGCCTAATTTTTGCACAGTATATCGCCCATACAGATTTACAGAGTCGGAATATAGCTGCTCGTTATATCCACCTACCTCAACAGCATTACAATATCCCTGAACCCTAACATTAACCAAAAAATCCTAACCTCTAACCTCTAACTACCAACCACTAACCACTAACCTCTAACCTCTAACCCACTAACCTCTAACCTCTAACCTCCCAAACTTTCAACCCAAACCCCTAACCTCGCTCCGTGGATGGAGGCCAAAACAACCGCGGCACATGCGACGGCACATGTGCCGTGATGTGCCGCCTTTGATTCCGAATGCCGCCCTTCCCAATCGGGTGTGTGCGCCGGGTTTCGTCGATCCCTATCAACAGCTTGGGCTTGATCAAGACAAAATGAAGGCGACGTCTGAGTCCGAGTCGGAAGTCCTAGAAAGTCCGAACCGGAGGCGGGCACCGATTTTCTCCCAATAAAACCGAGAGGGGAGTGAGTAGTAAACGAAAAGGAGCAATGTTGTTGTTTGGCCGCGCGTTAACACAAATTACAAGAAAGCACGGCCAAACAACCGCTCTATCCCAATCCAGCGTAGCTATGGATCTCGAACCGCCTCTACAGGTACCATTCCAGCAAGCGCTCAACTCCAGTGCTTCCCCGGTCCACCACATCCTGACCGGCTCTTTCCGCTCACTCTCGCTCTTTCTCCTCGCCTTCTCCCCGCTCCAGCTCACCGTCGATCTGGTGCAGACAATCCCTGCCTTTGGACCTCACCAGTACATTGGCCTGGGTCCTCGTACACATGGTGTGGATGTACGTAAAGCGTACACAACGAGTTGGGCGCTGCCTCCGCAACTCCAGAGCTGGGCTATCGAGCAGCAGCCGGAGGGCGTGCGTGTCCGGTTTGTGGACAGTGTGGATATCAGTACGTCCTACCCCCCTCATTTACTGAACGATACCAATGTCCACTACAGCCGCAACCTCATCCTACATCACCGTTCCCCCGCCGTACTCGCACATCTACTCCGCTGGCGGGCCCTCAGCTCAAGTGCACGCACTGGACGACCCCGGCTTTGGGCCCCATGTGCAGGAAATATACTTTGTTCCCCAAGGCGAGTGGGCCGCAGCGGACAAGACGCGCAAAGCCCTGGTACGTGTTTTTGGGTTATTGTTACGTGTCGACACTAAGCGCTCTGAATGCAGCGCTACGGCTCGCACGGAATCGAATTTGCCTTCCCCGCAGACTCGCCCGCGCTCGCATTCATTCCTGTGCTCGGCGGGTCAACGATCGAGGTCTACACCCGCGCCGCGGACGGGTCTTTAAACCACATCGATACCTCCCCCGCGCCGCAGCGCCCGGGCGAGCCGGTAATAGGCGAGGAGGACGGGCCCCGGCACGTCAAAGTACACCCGAATGGGCGTGTGCTCTACTGCGTCACCGAACACTGTGCGTCTCATTCCCCTCCTCTCGCACGCCTTCTTTTATAGCGTTCCTCCAGCGAATTACCTCGACGTGTACACGATCAGCCCACCCAACGGCGTCACCCCGGTCCTCACGTACGTCGCCTCGCGCTCGCTCGTCCCGCTCCACCTACGAGGTGCGGACGGCTCTGCATTCCGCGGCGACACGCTCCTCCTCGCGCCGCCGACCGCAGAGCAGCCCGCGCCGCAGAGCATCTTCGCGACGACGCGCGGCAGTGGCGGCGAGGGCGAGAGCGGGACAGCCACATCCGGCTGGATCGGCGTGTGGCGGCTCGACGCCGAGGGCATGTTCGCAGGCGAGGGCGAGAACAACCCGTACTTCGTCGAGCGGTACGAAGCGCAGACCGCGGGCGGGAAGGCGCACGCACTTGACTTGTTGGCCAAGACCGACCCCGGGGATGCGGAGGACGGCGCGCTGTGGGTGCTGCTGACGGACGACTCGCCGCCGCACCCGGGCGTGCGCGTGCTCGAATGGGATGGGTGGCTGTGGCGCGGTGGGGGGACGCGCTTGCGCGAGGTCGCGGCGTGGCCGAAGCCTGGATTTTATGAGACCAGGCAATCCACGCCGGGATTTAATGCCTCCGAGGCGGAGGAGATGGCTGGCGCGAGCCATGCGGTGTGGCTCGATTAATAATTATGACTAATTTATTAATGAAAGTTGCAAAGGACATGGCGTTCTGATACGAAGGCCGAACTAACTAGTTGGACGCCCACTGTTCCCGTGTAACTATACCTCCCACGTCTTTCCGAACGCTGTGCACAAGAAACGAAGGTGAACAAAAAAGGGAAGCAAAATAATGCACGACTAAGTTATGCATCGGCGGGGAGTCGAACCCCGAACTCGGTCTTTCAATCAGTTGGGACAGCAGAACTGTCAGACTATGGGTTTCCAATACCCCACCGACGCTTATTTCCTGCCGGGCGGACTTGTACAAGGCGAACTCTCATACGTTGCTACACCCTGATTCCAGAATTGATTTATAGTTCGCAGTCTATCTTCTGACGAAGCGAACAATAAAAGGAGAAAAAACGGTGAATAACCAGTCGCTGTCATGTATCGGGTTCCGATACTAATCGACGTGGAGTTGTACGAGTCCGACTTCTTGGACGGCCATTAAAATGGGCGAAGGAAAAGATTCTGGGCCGCAAGTAAAATGTGTACGCAAGCAACAGGCATCGACGGGAGTCGAACCCCGTTTTCAGCCTTCAAATATGCACGACGCAGAGTTTACATTGATAGGCTGTGAGTTTCCAACCCCACCGACGCTTATTTCCTGCCAAGCGCGGACTTTTAAGTACGAGGTGAAGTTCTGGTCCTTCCATACTTTGCTGCGAACTGACTGTGAGTTTCCAACACCCGTCCCAATTGGTTCTTTGTATATTTCGTCGTTCGTAGTCATCTTTCGGCGATGGCACAGTTGTACAACTTGCAAACGAAAGAAGAACCATCGAAAAAGCGAAGCAAAACCATCACCACAATAACACGCGTCGGCGGGGAGTCGAACCCCGATCTCAGCCTTCAAATATTGTCTATTGCAGACTTTACATTGATAGGCTGTGGGTTTCCAACATCCCACCGACACTTGATTCCTATGAAGCGCGGATGCATACGAGGGGATTCTGGGCATT
Source organism: Mycena epipterygia (assembly GCA_029281465.1). Taxonomy (NCBI): domain Eukaryota; kingdom Fungi; phylum Basidiomycota; class Agaricomycetes; order Agaricales; family Mycenaceae; genus Mycena; species Mycena epipterygia. Next base: position 782,924 of record JARJCQ010000020.1, read on the forward strand.
TATATGATGATGCTTTCCCAAAACTGACTTTGCAACTATCGTTGTGAAGGTCGTAGTCTGAACATGAGCAGTCCGGCAGTCACATAGCTCATGCATAGAGGTACATAGCTATAGATACATGACTAAGATGTGGCTTGGGGCATCGTACGAAGGACACCCAGCAATTATGGGATACCATTACGATTGTAGTAGGGCGACCTTATGGCCACGCTGGGCGCAAATTTATATTGAAGCACCGCCGTCGAATCAGCCGCGGTATTGGGTTTCCGAAATACGTATGTTCCCCCGCGAACTGGTGCATCCCCGTCAACACGGACTAGGTCAATGTCCACCCGCTGAATCTTGGGCAAGGATTTCACAGCAAACGCGAGAAAGCAGCGCATCATGTCCAAGTCAACCCACTCCTTCTGTCCCACCAAGACAAAGGCGATATGTTCGATGCTGCTGGGCGGATGGAGCGCTTCCAGTGCAGGTCTGTGGATTTGCAATACCCCACCGACGCTTTATTCCTGTTAGACGTGGATTTTTATGAGTTGAACTTCTGTTTGAAATCCATATGTACTTCACTGTGGGTTTCCAACATCCTACCAAACCCTGCATTGGCATCTGTTCAACACTACACAACGAAAGACGAGCCAAAAAAGGAGCAAAAGGAAATGAAACCCGATCATGGCCTTTCAAATGTTAACGGTGATCCAGATTTTCTGGCAGACTGTGAGTTTCGGCTTAATTCTACCAAGCGAGGGTTCATGCCAACGGGGCAAATTTTCCAAGATATGGTCGGTGTCGTGGTTACCCTTGGGATGAAATTTCAGAAATAAGTTCTTCAGTTAAATAATTATATGTGGGAATTATTTGACCCTGTCATTGTCGGAGCGTTACAAACAAATCGGGGAAGCTTTTGGAGCTGTTGAGAATTTACCCAATTACTTAATCCTGCCTACACCTTGATATTGAGGTAACAAGCTAGACGTGTCTCTATACGGACTTATTTCTATTCGTAGTTAATGGACAATTACATAATTATTTACCGTACCATAGAAATTTTCCTAGTTTACGTGTACATCTCAGTTGGCTTGCATATGCCTACTGATATGTAAGTCCTCTCGTTATATTCATACACTATGCTCACTGTACCTAGCTTCTATTATTATCTAGGTATTAATATATTAAGTTGGCTTGCATATGCCTACTGAGATCTTCTATTATTAGGGACAGTCAGAGAAGACGATTAAGGAGCGATTAAGTCGAGCAATTTGAAAGCGATTAAGATTTATTTAAAGTGTGGGATAATCACTTGAATGCTTAATCACCTTTGAATCGCTGAAGCGCCTCTGGAGGCGCTTTGACACGATTATGTTTGCAATTCAGACGCGATTAAGATCAAATAAAGTGCAATCATATTATTACTGAATAATCGCATGCAGTGAAGCACATCTGAATCGCAAAAAAGGGACGGTCAGGATAAACTGTGATTATCACACAATTATGATGCGAAATAAAGTCAATAATCATATCTTAATCGCTTGCTTAATCGTCTACTCTGACTGTCCCCATTATCTAGCTCCTCCTAGATTTGAGTTAATACCTACCTCATACCTCACAAACCGAGCTCATGGCCCAATGTATGGTACTATTTGCGCACATTCAAACACATTCAGATTTCACGTGCTTGAAAACTTGTAACAAGTTTGGCATAGCCATTTAAAAAACACAACTCTTCATCCATCATTCTCCAAGATTCATTGCATCGCAACACCATCCAAGCACCATCTGCATTCTTTCTTGCAGCTAATCAGTCTGAATACGTCAAATCTCAGAAGCATGCCAGCTCTGAGCTTCCCTGACGAGATAGTATCCGAAATTCTCTCTCCAGTGCTCCAGGTCCAGGAGGACGATTTTTCAAGCATTTGCCTTGTTTCGCCTTTCACATCCAATGGAGAGTCATCATCTGCTTTCCTACTGGTTTGCAAATCATGGCTTCAGGTGTGAACCCCGTTACTCTATCACGTTGTGGTTCTGTGCTCCAAGGCGCAAGCCCGAAGACTTGAAACCGCCCTCCGGGGGAACCTGGACCTAGGCCGATTCGTCAGAAAGCTCCGCATTGAGGGGGGTTTGAGAAGCACATGCTCACCATCCTCAAATCTGTCCCGAACGTTACCGGCATTTTCCTGTCTCTCATAATCTACTCTGCTGATTCGACCACAGGCCTGGCATGGGGACTCCCTCTCATTAATCCGACCCATCTCATCCTCTTTGACACCATACACCATGGTATCTTTCTAAACACCTCCTTGGACCAATTAACTCGTACAATTAAGACATGCGTGGGTGCAAAGTGGACCAACATTGTACGTATTGTGCCTCTGTTCTTCCACTAAAACTCATCGGCGGCAGACAATGATCATGTTTCCTGATAAAGACCTGTCCAGTTCCTTCTTCAAAACTCTCTGTCTCAGTCCAACCATACAGATTGTGTCATTCCCAACCATCCCTGGGTTCTTACGCAAGCTTCTCCCAAATACAGCTTTGCAGAGGATAGAGGTCTGGACTACCAAATACCGACTGACCCAAATGGGACCGCAAGCTACTTCGCTTTTGGTTTGGACCAGGGGGCAAAAGTAGGCCGGCATTTCTGGTTGCTACAAGTCTATTTATCTCTCCCTAGCTCAATTGCAATGTTCGTGGATGATCATCCCACCTCGGCGTGTGATCCTTCATTCCGTCCATTGGAGTCGGTATCTCAGGACGTTGTTGACTGCATCTGGTCACACATACTCTTTTTCGCAATGGTCGTGGTAGACAACAAACCCAATGAAACATCCAATTCCAAGTGTCTGCCCTTTCTCTCCATGTCCAAGACCTTCTTCGTTCGTCTGTCAACTCACGGGGAGATTAGAATTAACTCAACCACAGCATCTCGCCCTGCCACACCTGTATGGCTATCCTGTGCTTATGCACCAATGGTGTGCAACACAGTTTGCCGCATGCCTTGCAAAAGACCCTACACTCTGCCTGCACCTGTGCAAGGTCCAGTTTTTCATGACCTGGTGTGGACCCATCGAGGTGGACTTGCTTCCTGTCATGTCTCATGCAGTACACCTCGAGTGCCTTCTGGGTGAAGGCAGGGTGCCTATTGTAAGGTACCGTTTTACCATTTAGTTACTCTTTAGCTACAAATCATGTGCTCGGTATTATGTAATATCATCTTACTCTTTTATCACAAACCATTGCCTCCGTGCCCAAGCCTATACTCGTAGAGATACTCTGAGATCAGGCACTGCGCATTAGGCGACACCTATTTGCTCCTAAACCTTTATGAATCTCACTGAATCTTACGAATATCTAGTCCAGGACCCTTACGCCTCGACACGGCATCCTCGTCTAATCTCTACTCTATTGGAATATCCGATAGGGTACGAGCTCGATGATAAGTAGGCTATATGGCCAGCTGTGAAATTGTCTAATTTTACTAGTGCTGTATACCTTTAGCTAAAGAAACTGCTATATCTATATCATCACCAAATGAGGGCTGGTGCGAGACCCGAGCAGCTAGCTAGGAAGCCACACATGTGCTGCAGTTGCGGAGCTTTACTTTGATGATGATTCCACTATGAATCAGATTTCGAGAAAGCACTAATTCTTTAGCTAATGATTTACTCAACCATTCTATGATCGAATTGGAGTTCATCTGCATGTATTCCGAACAAGGGTATCAAATACTATCCATCTAAGACTATGGGCGATCCGAGGGAACACCAGTTGCAAGTTAAATTGCATTGGCAGAGTCGTTGTGTGCATTGTGGGCACATTGTTTCATTGTTGACATGTTCTGTCATTGGAGGCATAGCCACCATCTCCGAATGCTTCTGGAAGGCTCTAAATATCGGAGATATTCGGAACGAAGCACTGGCTCTAGAACATTCTGTGTCGGGCTCGAGATAATCCAAGATTCTAAAAATAGATTCTTGATAGTCGAGGCTATGCAAGGAGCGCATGGAATGCTGCACAGGAGCACATGGGACATTGTGCAGGGAGCACATGGAACACAATTTTGGTGCAGCATTACTGCTACTTTCGACCAAGTCTTTGTACATTTATCTATTATTTTGTCGTTTGGCTATTTAACTTCATGTAACCATATTAGGGACCTGTAGATAAGCTCACAGTATAAATAGGGTAGCTAGTTTCGTAGTACACTGGATCCTGCCCCTCCAGTGGTCAGCTATTTGCTGGTCGCTTTTTGGGTGGTTTCTTTGTCTGGTTGTTGGGCTCATAGAGGAGTCAATTGATTTTGTTGGTTTTGGATCATTGTTTCCTTGAATCGCAATTGGCCATCGGCTATTAGTGCTTAAGGAGCCCTTGATCTGAGTGTGAGACCTCCGACACAAGTCCTTGTTGACTAGTGGCTTTGGTCTTCACTTCAATACATTGGTTGTCCGCATTAGCTAAAGAATTATATTGCAATTGTTACCTCGCGTGTGGCTATATCTGGACGAGTGACGCGTGGATATGAGTGCAAATACATCGCTTTTGGCTTAGGAAACAGTCTGTGGTGGACCCTTCGCTTTCCTGCCTGGTACACACCTATATTAGTGTGCCAATCCTGCAAGTGTTGGAATCTGCTTGGAATACCATTGGATTGAGCTATAGTAAAATCATTTGACTACATACACATACACACCTTGAATATAACATCGTTTCAATCGTCTCTTCACACTACATTGAGTGCTTAGAAGGCCATTAAACAATTTAGCTTGATCAGCAAGCTTTGTTTGTCCCACAACTTGTGCAGCTTAGTTCAGATTGCCACAGCCTATACTTGGTTGGAATCCCCGAACTTGTGCGCTAGGATATTGAGAGTAGCCCAATAGAAAGTGTTGTGGTAGTGGTTGGTTGGTTTTGGGATTTAGTTGTTCAACTGCCCTTCAGATCTCCATCTTGCCATCACTATTTCCGCTCCTGCTCTCAAATCCAGCGTTTCATTGGATATACTAGTCTTGAGCATATCTCATTCTATTCTGAGTTCCGCAAGAGATTGGACTGTCCGACAGAGGGTCTTCACCACAATTGCTCAACAGATCACCCACCAGGGCTTGCATGTGACGAATCCCTTTTGTGAGCTCTAAAAGAGTCTTACACCTATGCACTGAGCCGCATTTTCTGTGCTTGCGGGCATGGAGGGTGCAGGGCGCATGCTCACCGATTTCGCAGGGTTTTGTATCCTTCCCGCCTTGCACGCTTTGACAGTACCATCACCTGGCGTGTTCTGCCACTTCATGGCGCTGAGGACACTAGCCTGGGAATCCGAGATTGCCTTCTCTGTGGCAGATGACGCCACACTGGTGGATGCACTCCCTGCGCTACAACACCTAAGCGCAAAATCACCTGAGATATTCCCGGTGCTGGCGCAAATGGAGTATGTGTTTTCCCATTACGCTTCCAGTGTCCCTTTACTGATGTAATTGTAGCCTCCCCAACCTCACCCATGTCGGTCTTGCATGCGACATCACTCTCTGCAGTCCATTTCTGCAACGGCATGGTGGCAAGTTGGTAGAGCTCGTGATATGCAACCCGACAGTCGGGGATGCCTCGGTATTTGCCCTCTGCCCCAATATCATGCGTCTCACACTGGAGGTCAAATATGATTATGCTTGCTGGGTATGTCCCCTCATCACCTTCCTTCATGTCGTCAGTCCTGACATGCTCAGGCCTCCTCCCACGTGCCCCCGTTCAAATTTTCATCATGCAACCTGCAATTCTCCCCTAAACATCAGTGTCAAGCACTCTTTGCTTGCTATCTGCAGTGGTGGGCATCATCGGTGGTCACAGGTATGCACCTCTAATTTTATACACAAGCTCCACTTTTAACCAGAGTGTCTTATTCAATTATTGCCCGACCTCAACTTAGAGGGGTTTATGTATAAAACCACCAGCCTCTGGTGATACATTTGCTGTGTAATGCTTCTCATCGGAGTGTGTCAGACTCCAAGTTGGTGCCATCAGGCACTGGTCCTGGACCAATCATTCAGACATTATCGGTCTGGACTGTTACGTTATTCCACGCATCGGACCTCAGTCCTCGCCAGCCCACTACTTTTGTGCCTTGCTAATGATGTGAATGGAATTACAGGTCCGGCCTCGAAAATGGTGGGTCACATGTACATCGTGGGGAGATCCTCAGTGGCCAAAAAGGCGTGATTATTCTCTCTGGAAAGACCTCCTAGCCTTGTTCTCTGAGTTGTCTCCAATTTGTTAAAGCCAAGGTAAAGCACTTGAAGTCGCAGCATGATGGCACTTGAAGCATATGGCAATACTGGTATGGAGTAGGCAAGGTCATGCTCTCCCCACGCTCGGTGTGGTCCAGTGAGTGTGTGAGGAGGGAGATGTTGAACGGACAGTGGCAAATGAAGAACGAAAATGGCAAAGGATTACTTACATGTACAGGAAGGCCCCAGGAAGCTCCCACCAAGGATTGTCCGGAAAATAGGATTTTTGAGGGCGAAAATTTTGGATTTCCTTGTCCGAAAATAGGATTTTTTAGGCCAATCTTGGCGGTTTTCCCACATATTTTTGACCGTAATCAGCGCTCGGAAGCAAAAGCTTTTTTTTTTTGGTGGAAAATGCGAAAAACCCTTGTTTTTTATTTGACGCTCCACGTGACCACCCCTGTCCGATAGAGGATTTTTGAGGCCAGAATCGGGTGTTTGTGGCGGACAATCCTTCTTCCCGAGCCTGTACAGGACCCGAACCGACCCGGATTGATCCGAGTGAAAGGATCATTTTTTTTAGACTAATACTAGCAATTGCACTGAGAAATTCAAGGGTCCCAAGTTGCTGTGGAGGTAACAAGCTTACCGCGACTGTCTACGGACTAAATCCATACGTAGTTATCGGACATTTATTAATCACCGTATTATAAATTTTTCGTAGCTTACGTGTACACCTCAGTTGGCTTGATACGTCTACTGAGCTGTACGTCCCCTCGTTAGCTTACTTAGATCTTTTACTAACTGTACCTAGCGCTATTTTAATCCTCTAGGTATTAATATATTTTAGTTGGCTTGATACGCCTACTGAGCTCGCTATTTTAATCCTCTAGCTCCTCGAATCGGTCTGCGCCTCCACAGTTACCTAGTCGTTTCATTCATGAGTAGTATACAGAATATGAACTCACAGCGGCCTTACGCGGGCTTGTAATTTAGTAGCAGAGCTGTGTCAAGTTGGTGTCAAGTCTTCATTGAAACCAACAAGGTTCAATTGATCAACGAATGTGTATAGTATAAATTGTCCTGACGATGTCATACATTCATGAGCTCTTCCCTGCGGCATACCACAGCTCCACGTTTACACGTTCCCTGCACGAGTGTTTACCGCCGTCGCAGGATAACCTGGGAGCGGCTCTCCACCGTCCAAATGACCACTGTGCACCCGTTGAAATAGAAGTCTGACTAACTCTCCTGTGGGAATCTCCGGGGACATAGGGGTAATCTGCCCGCCCGTTGATTTCGCACTTCTCGCCACAGGCCCCTCAGCGGAATATGGAGGTTCGTGAGATCTCTGAAACTTTCCTGCCTGAAGTGGGGAGTCCATGTCCAGAGAGCTACTCTGAAGGTTGAACGGATTGATTGTGGGTGCTATCGTGCGCGTAAAGCCCATGAACGTTTTCCCGTTTCTTGGTCGGTTCTGCGACCTGCGCCAGAGAATGATGCAACTGACCACTCCGGCCAAAAGCACAAGGCCTCCAAGAGTGCCTCCAACAACCGGTGCAATGGAGGAGGCTGTTCTCGTAGATCTGGATGGCGATGTTGGTAAGCCGGAGGCGCCTGGGGAAGGAGGAGGAGGAGGAGGATTGGCTGAAGAGATCGAGGAGGAAATAGGTCCAGCAATCGAAGAAGAATTTGATGTTTGGTTTCGAAGGTTTATTGAGCTGATGAGAGCCTGAAGTGCATTGGTTTGATTTGCCCCTGAGAAAACCGGATAAGGCGGACCGATCCAAGAGCCTCCGTAAATGTCGCTTCCGTTTTTGGTTGAAAGATCAATTACAGCGTTGAACTTGGACAAAATTTAAGTTAAAGCGTTGGCACATAACTGAAAATTACCTGAACGCTGAGATAATCTTCGATGTAGGACTTCAGTGCGGGGGTAGTAACGTTTCGTAAGTATGCCGTTGAAAGACCGCGGACAATAAACATGTCTCCCATTTTATTCCCTGTGGAGACGGTCAACCTGTAGAAACGACGGAAGGCGGAATTAAGTACCTCCCGTTGCGACAATCCCATCGCCCCCTTGCCAGGCAGTATTAGGAATCGCGGCAGTCAGAATGTCGCCAACCCTACGATAACATTGGAAGATGGACTCTGTAAAGCGGTTCATGACTCACAAATCGTGAATCGAGGCATTTTGCGTGATGGAATAAAGTATAGCTAGTCCTTCGATCATCAAGCCAGAATTGTATGACTCTAGAACATTGGTCACACTGGGTGCGCATGAATCGTTTGCACCAGCAAATATCGAATCCTGCACAACATTCTGGACGCTGTATAAATGAGCATGGATGAAATTTGCTGAATCTCGAGCAGCTTGTAAGTACATGTCCTCAGACGTCGCTTCGGCCAAAAGAGCGGAGAGACTGAACTACATTTGTGAACGATACCGAAGGGAAGATCAGAGGAGCGTACACCAAAAAGTTTCTGAAAGTGAGGTTTGTCAGTAGTTGGAAGCCTTCTCTGCGACGCTCGGTGCTCACCCAGTGGCAAGTCCCACTATGTCGGTTGACGTAAGATCTTGATTCTACCGGTGGGGATAAGTTCCTAGATCCAGTTCAAATGTAGAACTGACATAGAATGTGCCACCGGCCATGGTGACTTCAGAAGTTGATGAGATAGGGAACGATATCGAAGAATTCACTCACTGCTTTGGCATGTTTTTTGCAGGGTGAAATTTTTGGTCGCCAGGGTACCGATGTTCAACTCATCCTGTGAGATAGTATAGATCCTCCCCCACCACCATGATTGTTTGGCATATTCAAGAAAGAGCGGATTCTTGTACGTCGTATATGCTATGATTGCGGCGTGCCCATAATTTCTACAATTTGTTTCAAACTCCACGGAAGGGTTCGATGGTTGGCAAAATGAGATTACTCACAGACCATCATTTATCTGTTATGCACATGACTTTCAGCTAACGACCGGCCAACAAGTAAATTTCTCTGACACTGAGACATAATCGATGAATATTCGTGATGTAAAGCTATGGACGCACACTTACTATTCCCCTGAGAAATTGACTGCCTGTTGCTGTTCGGCCAGCAGAAAATATTGTTGCAAAGTATCACCATACTTCGTTTGGTTGGTCGCAGCGTCAAACTCTGCCAGCTGGGAGTAAAAGGTGCCTGCCACTCCGTATGATTCACCTGTAACGGCAAAAATGAGCGGAGCACTTCTCCAAAATGAAAATGGAAATATGTACCTGGGAATTGGGCAGTAGTGCTATCGATAAAGGCAACGGCCTTTTCAATTGCGGCGCCGGCGATACTGACGCGGTCCGGAAACGACGAGGTAATATTAGGTTTCTAGAGAAGTCAGTCTCAGAGTGTTATTCAATGAACGTAACGCACACGCCAGGACAAGGGTGTCTGCTGAGCGACTACATGGGGTGTAGAGAATGCCAGCGAGACCGCGAAACCAAGGAAGAGGAACATGGAAACGATTGAAAGTGATCGGACGGGCTTCTTAAATGCATGTTTCCCTGCATTGGTGGGCAACCGTGATGCGTGATAATCTCACCAGATGAAGCGGTCCGGTCGAGAATAGGACACAACTTTAATAACATGGTTCAACATTAGTTGACGGCATAGCAACGACTAAGATGATCACCTAGTCAGGATCTCCAAAGGCTCATTAACGACGCGAAACCGCGATTTCCGAAGCAGCCTGTAATAACCAATCACCCAGGAAAGTACCCAGATCCGTTTCAGGCAATGGCATGAAGGTGGGATATATCCCAGTGCCATAGACACAGATTCAACCACGGTGATAAGATGTACGTTGCTCACCCACATTTTTAGCTTCAGCATTCTAATATGGAGAAGGATATGTATGGATCAGACGTTACAGTCGAATCTGTTACGGAAGACAGAAACCGACGAGACAGAAATCATATCGGAGGTGGGACGACCTTAAAGTCTTTTCCAGAGAGTAACTTCTGAAAGATTCATCGCAGGAATCGTTTCAGATTTCTGCAAGAACATACGGAACTGGCTCATGATGTGATATTTGGATACAACTATCAGCAACAGAATTTGATTTGATGGCAAACTAGACGATTGGTGCTATAGTGCGGAAACCATCGACGCTGACGGGGAGAGGCGCGGTTGCCGATTTGATGACCCAGGAGTTGAAACGCTAGGCTCCTGTGAGTTGGGTGATTTTTGGAGTGGCGCTCATATCCGTCGATTGTTGTTAATGGGTGATCCACACTTGGAGATGAAGGGTGGGGGTAGGTAGGCAGGTAGGTAGCATTACACGGCACGGTCCGAATAAACACCAGATCCTCTGCAAAGAATCTGATCATTCTCTGGCAAGGTTTGATTAGGGGTGGGGTCCACAATTTTGATAGCTGTATCCAGTTGTACGTCGATGACGCCTCTAACGATGATGGCGGTGAGGTCCAAGAAAAAGCCGTGTGTTGCAGAACTTGTACCACATAACGTCTCGTGTCCGATGAAGATTTATCTTGCGAAGCACATGCCAACTATTTTACAAACATCTGTCCCGGATGCCACCGAAAATTTCCTGGCTCCCAGAATCTACTCTGCTGCCAGCTCTGGCGCTGTTGAGTCTTTGAGTGAGTGCTCCTATTTCTGCTCAAAATTCATGGAGCAAGACTTGGATTATCACTAGCGCAGACCCCACTCTCGCGCCAGAGAGCGGGAAAAACTCGTGGATCAATGGACCCACACGGTGGCGCACCTGATCGTGCCACACCTTTTCGCCATGTTATTTGTGCTTGTGTATCCCACACCCCTTTCTCCTTCCACCTCATCAGGCATGGATCACAAAATATGCTTTTGGAGCGCACGCGAAAACCAGTTGATCCAGCAGTTTTCGTGACATAAACACTCCGTATATGCGGTCCAATTCTGTGACCAAACTACCCTCGTTTCTGGGTGCCAGGATGGGGAGATAAGGGTTTGGGATGTATCTGGAGTCCAATTGAACGAAAGTTGCAGCGGAACCGAAGCCGGCGCGCAGTGGGCGCACATACGTCGAGTGAATGGAGTTGCGATTTCGCATAGCAGGCAGATGTTCGCCTCTGTTTCAGACGATTCGACTGTCGCTCTTTGGTCAGCACGCACGGAAAGCCTTGCGTTATCTCCTATGCATGTTGAAGCGGGTAACGCATGCTGCCTTTCACCAGACGATGTGATGGTTGCAACACCATCGAAGGACAATACTGTACAGTGCGTCTTTGGTGTACCGCCAAGGGGACTCTCCTTGGATCGTCCTTGATATTCACCGAAGTAATGGGACTAGCGTTTTATCAGGAAGATTGCAGACTTGCGATTGGGCTGGCCAACAACACCATCGAGCTGCGGAATACAACCACTCGCCAGAAGATCCAGGAGTTCAAGTCGGGTCTACCCCATCGGAACTTGTGGGCCTTGAAAATTTCTTCTCGGCCTGGAAAGATTTACTGTCTACTTCATGGTATAGACACTGGCCCAGGATTCATCGTCTGGGACGAGCATACCGGGCGGGTGTTATTGCACCGATATTTCAACATCAACCGCGCCGTGCTGGCTTTCGATACGCCTTCCATTGGGTTCAGCGCCGATGATGCCTGCGTTCTCATTCGCTACCATCATCATGGGGATGGGGACATCGAGGTCAGTGCGTTCGATGTATCGACGGGAGGAAACCCCAGCTGTTGCGGATCCACCCCAACGTGGTCTCTGCAAGGAATACCGAAATTTACCATGCAGACAAGATTATTATGGGTTTGCCTCGAGACTTCCGGACGCGGGATGTGGTCAAATGCTGGACCTCCGCGGGCGATGTTATCATGATTGGAATGTATTCTGGCCAGGTTTATGCCGTTTTAGTTCGCATCTTCATAAGTCGATTGCGTTGTGAATAGGTAGCTAGTCCTCGCAATTGTGCCGAAAGTCGCGTAATATTTCTAAAGATGTCTAGCAAAATTGTAGACGAGATGGAACATAAAACAAATTTTACGGGGGATTCGAACACAGGGTTCGAGTTCCATGCTGCTGTTTTCGGTAGGACCGTGGGAGTGGTGGTCGATCTCGGCAAAGTCGGAGTTTGAAGCTCGCTCCTTTCCTGCCACATCATCCCCCCCGTGCTGGATCTGCTCGAATATGCTTCGTCTGGGCTTCTATCTTCTTGGAGTCCACCAGAGCTATCTGCTTGTAATCCCCGATTCAGCAGTCTCCCCGGGTCCGCGTCGCACGAGGCAATATGAATCCTAAACGCCCCATAAACGATATGCCCCAGGCCTTGATTCACTCGTCGATTCACTTCGGGCCATTGATTCACTTCGGGGCACAGGATCCGTGCTCCGTCCTAGATAAACAGCCTTCTCTCGTAAGTCTATACTGAATGGCCAGGCTTACTTTGCCTCACCATCCATTTCCCCGATCCCGGCGGCTCACTTGCTCACTTCTGCGGCGTTCCCGTCTTCTTAGAACTCCCGCAGGAAGCATCCACATCCTTCCCGCGCGGCAAACGCGGGGCAGGGCTTCATTTTCATAATGCTTCTCATACGTAAGTACGTACAAACGCATATAAGGACCCCCGCGCCCCGGATGCCAGCCACTCAAAGTCGCAATGCTCCCTCTCCCTCTCTGCATACTATTCGCCGCGGGTGCCGTAAAATCTGCGCATATCTCCACTCCCCATGCCTCGCTGCCGTATTCAAGTTCCATCCTCGAATCGAGTTCGTTGCCAGCCGCCCTCTTTTCCGCGCCGATAACATCCCGAACTCCCCGCCGCGCATCGAAGGCCACAGCCCTGCATACGCTCCGCTCCTCTGGTGTCAGTGCGCATACGGCCCCGCTCATGGGGTCGGATTATGACTACGAGTACCTGGCGAACATCACCATCGGCGGCCAGGGGTTCTCCGTTATTGTCGATACCGGGAGGTGTGTCCTTTTTCCTCCATTGTTTTGAATCCGGTTCGCTTATGGCATGGGTAGCTCGGATACGTGGCTTGCGGAAAAGGGCTTCGCGTGCTTCAACCTCACGGGGCACCCAGAGCCTGTGTCGACGTGCGCGTTCGGGACGCAGGGGTTCGACATCCACCAGTCCAAGAGCTTTCAGCCGTACCCGAATACTTCGTTCTCGATTTCGTATGGGGACGGGGAATATCTGGTAAAATCCACCTACAGTTCAGTCGATAAACGCTAATGGTTTCGACAATTTAGTCCGGCGCGGCTGCGTTTGAAACGGTGTCTGTCGGTGGATTGACTGGTGATTTACTCTTCTGCTGCATCTAATCGTAGTGATTAATGCGCAGGAGCTAGTAACGCACCAAGAAATCGGCGTCGTTTCATCCGCGGCATGGATTGGCGACGGGATCAATAGCGGGCTTTTGGGGCTGGCGTATCCATCCCTGACGAGCGTCCATGGGCAATATGGCCAGAAATTGCAGTACAATCCGTTCTTCTTCAACGCCGTCAAACAAAACCAAATCCCCCACCCGTGTTTGTGCTCTCATACCTCTTGTAAGTCAATCTAGCTAACACTGACTCCCTCATCGTGCTGTAGACTTCTCGCTGGCCCTGAACCGGGGCACGTACACCGGCGAGCACTCCGCCAACATCGACCCGCACCTGGGGTACCTCGCCTTCGGTGGGATCGCGCCCGTCCCGGTCACCTCCACCGCCGTGACGATCCCGATCCAGGGCTACTCCGCCGAGACGCACGCGCCCGCCTCCGGCGCCAACGCCACGTTCTTCTACTACGCCGTCCCCGTGCAGCACTACATCTACAACTCCGCCAACAACACCAACGCAACAATATTCACCCCAAGCGCGAGCTCGTCGACGATCGTGGACTCGGGGACAACGCTGAACCTCCTCCCAAGTCCCGTCGCGCAGGCGTACAACGTGCACGCGGACTGGCGCGGGGGGTTATATTATGTTAATTGCACGGTGCGCGCGCCGCCCTTTGGGGTCGTGCTCGGGGGCAAAACGTTCAGCATCGACCCGCGGGACCTGGTCGTCCCCGTGGGCACGGACGCGAACGGGACGGCGCTTTGCGCGTCGGGGATCCAGGACGGCGGGCGGGAGGGCGTGGGGAGCGTTTTTGTCTTGTGAGTACTCACTCGGACAGAGCCTGGGGCTTGGATGTTAATTGTTTTTGTTTTGCAGGGGCGACGTATTCCTCCACAATGTCGTGACGACGTTTGATATCCAGAAGAACCAGTTGACTGTTACCCAGCGACAGAATTACTAGATCCTTCGAGCTCGCCTTTCAGCTTCCTACGTTTTCGTTTTCTTTCTGTCGGAGGAAATGAACTTTCATATTAGTACTACAATTGTTTTATACTCGTTGCTTACTTTTTTTGTATCCGATGTGGAGCGTGGAGTGCTGAGGAATGGCAGTGATTATATTCCCGGTTGAAAATGCAAGTACCCGCAAATGTCTGTTTCACCCTCTTTATAAAATTACGTGTGTCTGTCTGTCCGAAGCCTTTTTTAAAACTCCGCTAATCTAATCGATCATCTCTTTAGGGCAGGTCCCGGGAACTGGCGAAGCGGAGTGTCAAAAGTACTCGGCAAGGTCAGCTGCCTCAAACGAAGTGCCGGGGCGCGAAGCGCCCCGGCGCGCTCTTGTTCTTTTTAGAGAAAGATATGTAGCCCAGTCAGACGCCTTAAGTGCGGTAAAATATTGTGGCGGTGCATCTATTCATATGGTCGCTCCCGTCGCGCGCGCTTAAAATGTCGATCACAGTAGGTCGGAACCAATTCGGTACCAAATCTGCCTTTTTTCATATCTTGCATGTGAATACTGAATTGACTCCTAAAAAAAATGTCGTAGTCCGAGTAAAACATGCCCATCGGGAAGGACACAAAACCCCGCAAAATCGATTTGAGTGAGCACATGCGTCCTCCCAAGATGGACGAGAAATGTCGGATTTCCATGCATACAGGGCACGGGAAACTCAACACGACAAGGACCGACGTTCAGCCTTACAGAACATTAAATTAACATCTGCTTGTAAGCATGGAGGTGTGTCAATCGCCGGGGATGTCAGGCTTCTTCAAATTCCACTGTACAACATTGCCTGTGGGGCACCTTCCAATGGTATCAATGGCGTCATATGATCATAGTATTCTTGGCTATTTTGTACACTGCATAGATGAGGAAAATCTCCTGTACAGTTACATGAATTCGGGGAGAAAGGGCACATACACAAGCTTGTAGTTGATTATGAATCACAGGAAGAAGTTTCATGAGAGACCCCCGCCCGCACTGGTCTATAGTGAGCGAGGCTCCTCAGGATTTCACAGGTCCTGAATTGCACATCGCGATCACCAGACTCCATCAGGCCCGAAATGTGTTCCAGGACTCCTGCGTCGATAATAGCTGTGACACCAGCCGTGTATTGGCTCATGTCCCGGAGAGCGAAGACCGCGTTCCTACGAACACGAGAATCAGTGTCCCTGGTTCAAGTGAGCACAAATTGTCATGTATTTTATGTTCCAACTGATGACGCACTGCAAGAGCGATACCAGGCCCACACAGGGTTTTATCGCGAAGACGGCCTGCACCACGGACTGGTGCAACGCTAAATTCGCCAGCATCCCAGCCGCATGTTCCCGGATATGCTCGTTCGGTGATTCAATGAGCTCCATGACGAATTCAAGAGCCTGCGCTTCAACATCAGCTTTTGCTCCGTCGGGCCAATGGGCAATATTATGCAGTGCGCGAGTTGCCTGCTGAATAACCTCGATATTCCGATCCCTAGTCAATGTCAGAACAATTTTAAATAAACAAGAGTTCAGACACACCGCAGGAGTGATACGAGATGCACACACGGTTTTATCGCCAAGACAGCCTGCACCACGGAATTGTGCAAGGCTAAATTCGCCAGCATCCCTGCCGCCCACTGCCGAACCCTCTCTTTCGGTGATTCAAGAAGGGCCACGGTGACTTCCAAAGCATTAGCGTCAACCATAGCTTGTACTCCGTCGGACCAACGGGAAATATTACACAGCGCAAGAGTTGCCTCCTCAATAACCTCGATGTTTCCATCCCTAGTTAATGTCAGAACATTGTTTAAGAAGCAAGAGTTGAGACACACCGCAAGAGTGATACGAGGCGCACACATGGGTTGATCACCAAAACAGCCTGTACCCCGGACTCATACCACGCTAAATTCGCCAGGATCCCGGCCGCATGTAGCCGGACCGGTCCATTCGGTGATTCGAGAAGGACCATCGCGAATTCCAGAGTGTTAGCCTCAACCGCAGCTTGTGCTCTGTCGGACCAAGAGGAAATATTATGCAATGCACCAGTCGCCTTCCTAATAACCGCTATATTCCGATCCCTAGCCAGCGTCAGAATAGTTTTAAATAAGGAAGAGTTGAGACACACCGCAAGAGCGATACGAGGCGAACACAGGGCTTGATTGCCAAAACGGCCTGCACCACGGACTTGTGCAATGCTAAAATAGCTAGGATCCGCAGGGCACATTCCCGGACCCCCGCATCAGATGATTCAAGAAGTTCCATGGCGGATTCCAGAACGTTCGCCTGAACGGCAGCTTGTGCTCCGTCCGGCCAACGGGCAAGTTCAGCGAGTGCATATGCTGCGCGCACGATAACCAACTCATTTTGATCCCTAATTCCTTATCAGAACCCGGTTCAACAGAAAAATGGATACCTGCCATAAGAGGGCCACCAGACGCAAACAGGGATTCAAGGCCAAGACGGCCACCACTGTAGATTGTTGCATAGACAGCTGTCCAACGATCAAGCACGTCCGTCTCTGGATCTGGGAGGACGGCGATCCAAGTAACATCGTGACCTGGTCTAATGCACCTGAATGCACTACAGCGTCTGCGTCTTCTTGAGACCTGGACGCTCTGGCGCAAAGCTCCCGCAGAATCTTCGTCTTCGTCCCCTCCATAACATATTGAAACCTACAGAACAAGTCAGCACCATTTCAACTCAATCGAATCGAGTACCATACGCGAGGTAGCTTTCGTAAATCTGCATTGTTTGCTCTGAAAGAGGGATATTTCAATTCTTCTTTATGAAGTCCAGGACGGCCCGGTGATACAAGAGCCTCATCAGTGGCTTCGCCACTGCATGGAGGTTGATCGTGGGTCCTGCCAGAAGTGGGTTGCTGTCGGACCAATAACTATGTACGCTCTGGGGCGTCCAGTGGCGAGTCAATGGTGGCATGGATGATAACAAGGCGGACAAAGGTCTGTCACCTTTGGGTTAATGATGCCGAGTGATGGCCGTGCATTCCCCGATCGCCTACAAGACAATGCAATCTCGGAGTTTCAATTTAAGTCGCGTACGCTTTTTCATACAGGACTACTTAATTCATAGGCTTTTGACACAGAATATTTGCCTGTACTGTGCCTTGATTTCTGCCTCCTCAGAATTCCGAAAGGGGGTTTGTAATCTGTTGTGCAAGGAGTGCGATCTGATCACGTGCTCTTTTTGATGTAGAAAATAATCAAAACTGACTCAAAATGGACAGAAAAAAATCGTAAATTCATTTAGGAGGTATAAACGCCTAAAAACCTTCCCGGGCCACGCGGCTCTGTTTACAGCGTTATGTTCGAGGATTGCTTCAGGATCAACGGATGGAACCATGAAGATTTGGGATGTATCCACAGGATCGTGCCCAGTTACCGCTCGACTTGCGGAAACGCCGCACTTTCAAGCTCCACATCGCGTGGATCCCCGGCCACCAAGATGTCGAAGGAAATGAGGCGGTGGATGCAGAGGCAAAGCGGGCTGCACAAGGCGAGTCTTCCGACCTCCCGCATACTCTCTGCGCCTTGCACTACCTCCCCATTAGCATCGCGGCCATGAAAGCAACACACAAGAAACGCGTTGCCAGCAAGTGGGGCGACGTGTGGTCGTCCTCCCGCGTCGGCTCCCGCTTTGCGGACTTTGACAAGACCCCTCCGAGCCAGCGCACGCTCCGTTGGTACGAAGACCTCCACCGTGGACAGTGCAGCATCGTCAGGCAGATGCGCACCGGCCATGTGGGGCTCAATGCCTACCTCGCGCGGTTTGGCACTGTGGACTCGGCCCTGTGCCAGTGCTGCCGCGAACCGGAGACGGTCAACCACTATCTCCTCGCGTGCCGCTGCTTTACGGCTGAGCGCGACGTGCTTCGCCGCGCTCTCTTCGCCGACGAGCGGCAGCCACTCAGCAAGAAGAGTCTGCTAGGAAAACCCAGTAACAAGACACTCCTGCTGGCGTATGTGGCTGCTACGAAGCACTTCCCCAGATATGTTCCCAACCCATCATGAATCCCTCCCTCTTCCCCGTGCGTGGCGTCGATTGCCTGCTCCGCCATGCCAATCCCCCCTTCCCCTCTCCCTCCTCGTATGCCCCTTATGCTTCCCTCTATGCCCCATCCCCCCTCCCCTCATCTCTTTCCCTTCTCATCCTTCCACGGGACCCTTCGTCGTCCCTACCCGGCACCTTTCTCGGAACACGCCACCTTCACCACCCCTCCCCACGATATCCTCGATCCCCGCATGACCAAATCCCCGCACGACTCGTTCACATTGCTATTCCCATATCTTCCTCGGCCGCGGGGAAGTCTGACGCGCCGTGGGGCAACTGCGGCGTAGCGCGCGGTCATCGCGCGCGAAAGTCACCCTCGGGTTTTACCCCGCGACCTCCCTTAAATGGGCAGAGGCTGCTTAGGTACATCCCACTCCGCGTAGTAGATACATAGCAAACTAGCTACATAGGCCATAAATGGCCTGAACAGCTAGTATAATATATTGATTTCATCACCGCTCGACTTATTGAACGAATTTCATTTTATACAATTTGTCCGCAGGCGCGCCTCAATGTTCTCACGTGATCGTGATTTAAACTCCGCCGGGTGTCCCCGGTCTTCTGTTTTGTTCGGAAGATTCTCCCCAGTAGCAAAACAATGTGACAGCGTGTCAATACCCAGTTTCAAGCTTAGCTGTTTCCGCTCGCCAAAAGCAAACTGGCGCCAGTGTGGGGCGCGTTGTGCAACGCCGGATCAGATGCACAAAGAGAAGACCAGAGGCTCTTTCCTTCCCTCCACGATGAGCGCCCAGTGTATCCCTTCAGATCCCGACATCTCTGGAATCGGCGCCCGCGTAGCAATCTACGTCCAGAATCCGCTGAGCTTCGTCCCCGCTATATGGGCCCTCTCGGACGGACAAGTATCTCCCTACGAACTCGACTCCATCGAGACCCAATCGACGACGATCCTCATTACCGCCTTCGCAATCCTGATTTCGGCCATGGTCCAGACTCGTAGTCTGGGACTGTCCAGCTTTCATGCGAGCATCGTTCTCAGCCTGAGCTGGATGAACAACACAAACACGTTTATATATTTTCTTCTCTACGTCCAGTACAGGAGTCAGACTGGACCGGGCCAAATTAAACCGGACTTGTCCTCTTGGATAACACATCTCAAAAGGAGCCTCTCATTGACAGAGGACGATCCCGAGAGTAGAATCCATTTTACTCATTCTGCGACACCTCTCGCTCACCGACGTTCGTTCAGAGCAAAAGGCTGTAAAGCAGCAAAAGGTTGATGTCACGAGTAAGATTAATTCTTGTTGAAGGGCATATTCAGAAGGATTGTCCTCCTGCTCGGCTCCCTGAACCTCTCTATCATGGCGGCCCTCGGGATTTGGCTCTAGAGCAACCCGCGCTCGTTCGGAACAGCGAAACCCTGCGCGTCCACGTACACCGTCATCCTTGGCAAACGTGTCCTCCTTGGGTCGAGTGGATTGCGCACCTGGCCAATCGTGATTTATTCGCTGTTTCTCGCACCCGAACTGAATTTAATTTTGCCGATGGGTCTATTACTTGGCGTGTTCCTAGGTTACCAGGCGTGACAGCACTCCAATACTACGGTCAGCCCTATGGGCACTGCCCCCTCTCAGTCTCCATTTCTCGTCGCCTTTCAAGCCTGGCATCAGCGTCTATCCCCTATCCTGCCCACCGTCATCGGAATGGTTCTCCTCTTCGCTATCAATATCATATTCACTCTTCGAAAAAATCGAGGTCTGCAGCCAGATTCCAGCGACTCCAATTGGACTTTTAGCCAAACCCTTTCTCTGCTTTTGCTCGTGCTGCCCTTGCGCGAACTCTTGGAGGCCATCTTTGCACGGCGCGAAAAGGGACGCAGAGACGAGCATACTATGTCCCTGAAGAATGCGGTGCAGGAGAGGGCAAGTATGCAAACGATATGGGATTTGGTGAATACAGGTGCTGATGTCAATGCAAAGGTTAAGGGTGCGAATATCGATTTTCCTATGGACTCCGAGTCGTACTGAGAAGCCCGTTTAGGTTCCAGGTCTGCACCAACGCTGCAGCTCGCATCCTCGCGGCGAGATCTGAAGCCCGTCATCACATTACTGGCCCATGGCGCAGATCCAAATATTTCAGGTAAAGACTTGCGATTCTGCCTGACGGATGGGAGTGCTAAATTGGTACTTCAAGGCGGCCAGGATGGGATTGCACTGCAAGCAGCATCTCGCGCTGGAAATACGGAGATTGTCGAGCTGTTGCTCGAAAGGGGAGCGGACCCGAATATTCGAGGTGGGCGTGTCTTTTAATTTCGAAGACGAGCTACTGAAATAGTGTTTCAAGGCGGCGAGGACGGTACGGCACTGCAAGCTGCCACTCGCGATACAAACCTGGAAATTGTCAAACTGCTCCTTGAAAAGGGAGCAAACCCGAACATTCAGGGTAGGAATGACTCTCTATTGCGGTGAGTAGCTACTCAACTCTCATCGAAGGCGTTGAGCACGAACCAGCACTTCACACTTGGTCCCGCGGCGGGAATCTCCAAATCGTCAACCAGTTTCTTCAAATAGGAGCAGACCCCAATATGCGGGGTGAGAATGCCGTTCGATTCAGAGCATCAGTACTAAAATTATAGTGTAAGGCGGGGAAGACGGAACGGTGCTGCAAGCAGCGACTCGTCCTGGCCAGGTGGGTATTGTCCAGGCATTGCTTGAAAACGGAGCAGACCCGAACATCCAAAGTAGGTTTAATGTCGAGGGACACGAGTAGGTACTCACCTCTGATCAAGACCGCGAGCACGGGGCAGTACTACTCCAAACCTGGTGTCATGCTGGATATCTCCACATTGTGAAGCTACTGTTAGAAAAGGGAGCAGACCCGAATATTCAAGGTGGGAATGTATTTGATTTCGACGAAGTCGCTGATGACACTCCCAGGTGGTCGAGGAACGGCACTACTGGGTGCAACTCGTGCTTGAAACCTAGCAATTGTCGAACTCCTCCTTCAACACGGAGCAGATCCAAATATTCACGATGTATAGTCTTTAGATGCCGTCGAGGAGCTACTAAGATGGTGCTTAAAGATAGCAAGTGCGAGACGGCACTGCAAGCTGCGTCTCGCGATGGAAACATCTCCATTGTGCAGCTGCTTCTTGCAAATGGAGCAGTCCCGAATATTCAAGGTGGCATGTCCGTCGATTCGCGAAAGTTCAACTAATAGAGTATTCCAAGGCGGCGAAGAGACAGCACTGCTAGCGGCAACTCGTACCGGAAATGTGGAGATTGTCAAGCTGCTTCTTCAACAGGGCGCACGGCCCAATTTCCAAGGTGAGAAAATATTTTGCTTCGAGGAGGAGCTATTAACGTTCTGCTTTAAGGCGAGTACGATATAGCACGTAAATTGGCAGCAATTGGCACCGGCCATTTGCTGAAGCTGGACACTCGGCTCAAGCTGCTCCAAGCCTTTGAGTCGGCATAGATCTGAATAACCTCGATTTCAGAGTGGAAGAATGAGAATAAATGTAGGGTTCTACGGTAATCCACGACTCCCATCCCCGCCTGCCGGACTTCTGTAGAATACATCCGTAGGCAGAATACATCTGTAGGCATAAGTCGGCACAATATAAATAATGAACTGCATGTAAATCTAGGATGTATTTTTGTGTTCCATAACCAAAATACAATAATTTCTGCGGTGATTCAACACCTGCAGCTACAATCAGGAGAACGATTTCAATCCATACTATGGATGGCCTAAAAGTGCAAGATCAAGTGCAATTTGTTTTGACCTCAATGCTAGTCGCAAAAAAACGGACGGTTATATGGGAGTCCAAATAGTACCTGTATAGCATTTCAACCGCAAACGATTTGTGGCCAGGAATATTCAACAGCGACATTTTGATCGTCTTGCACTGTCGTGGAAAATTCCTGATTACGACGAGGCTGTACTTCGGTAACTTCCCTGTGCGTTCAATTCGGCCTCAGAAATTAAGCCAGAGGTTTTTTTCATCTTCTTGCGTTCGTAAATACTTCCCGCAGAAGCGGAAGCCAATAATAAGGTGACAAAAAGGTTCTTAGTCTTTGTCGAGCTTCGGACCAACCGGTCCGGGCCGGGAATCCACGTGGCCGTCAGCGGGAATCCACTGGTCACCCAGACTCTCCTTCAGGACTCCTTTCACTTTTGAGAGTCCAGACGTTCTCGCTCTCCCCAAGCTTCAAAATCCAGGCCAAAGTCAAGTTCTCGGTGCAAACAGGTACTTCCAGGTCGGAACATTTCAGAACACGAACGCTGGCGCTGATGCATCCGAAAGGGATACAAGTCCTGAAAGTATGCTGGCAGTAGCGCGTAGCGCGACAAAATGTTCTGAAAGTGGTCTGTGCGCTTTCTATGAAACAGATCTCGCGTACTCGAACGCGAACCGGATCCAGAATCGAAATGACGCAGCTGGCAGACGACCTTTTCTCCGACTCTCTTGGCAGTTCTCGGAGTTATTCTCGTTGTCTCGATACTATCCCTGGACGCTTCTGACCTCTTCTTCCCTAAGATCAGTCGCACACTGTGCAGGTCTCCGTCTTGTCTTCGTCGTCAAGCACCTCTCATAATCCGAAGTTTGGCCGACCGTGGGTCAAGTGCATTTAGCAAGAAGGCGCATCAGTGCACCCTGCGAATTAAATGCCTATGTTGTGTCTAGCGTGTGCGCGAGGTTCTGCCTATAGGGCACCCACAGTCACTGGTTCCTTCACGACGTAAAATTCATGATGATTCGCGTTCACGTGTCTCGGGCCGCCTGGCAAAACACCGGGAAAATTCTTGTCGTCTGTGTATATAAGTATGTCCGACGACGATTTATTTGGAAGGTCGCAAACTCGAGACGACATTTATCCGAGGCTACGATGCTAACTATTTCTGTTTCTTTGGCTGCCGTGCTCGCGTTGTTGCCGTCCGCTATGGCCCAATCAGCCGTGTGGGGCCAGTGTACGAATTTTTAAACCAGATTCCCTGTTGCAGAAGTTGACCGGACGTAGGTGGTGGTCAGGAATGGCTTGGACCTACAGTACGAAAGACTACATCTTGGAGTAACGGTCGTTGATGCTGCAATCCAAGACCTGCGTGGACGGTTCCGTATGCACCTTCCAGAACCCTTTCTACTCGCAATGTCTCCCCGTCCGTTTCGCCGTTTCGCTTTTTCAGACGTATGCTTACTTTTTTTTTCCATTTTTCCCCCCATGGAAGGTCGCTGGGGCTACCACTACGGGTACCACTACGACCGCTACGTCCGCGGCCCCGCTTCCGACTGGTACTTCCACGGTAAAAACAAACACTGTCGCAAAATCACTGGGGGGTAAATTGTATTTTGGCTCGTGCGTTATTCCGCGGTCATAGTACTTGCGCATGTCTTGACGAGGACCTCAGTGCGACTGACAACCCGGAATTGAACGACACGACTTATGTCGCAACGCTCAGCGATAATACGCTGTTCGGTCAAATAACGCCAGGTGAAGATGGTGATTTCACCGAAGTTTTTACTCGCTGAACTCGTGAAAAGGCAATAGTATGAAGTGGGTACGCATCACAGTTTGTTACCATCTTATTCTTTGTTCTAAAATCTGTTCAAGGATGCAACGGAACCAAGCCGAGGTACGTTGACGTTCAAGTCTTCCACCATGGTCGATTCTGACGCATATATTCATAGGTACCTTCACCTTCGCCGCCGTACGAAGTTTTGCCTGTTGTTTCGGTTTGGAGTGAGCTGATTTGGATCTGACTTTGCAGGGAGATGTGATCGCAGCGCTCGCCAAGAAGAACGGACAACTTTTGCGTGGACACAACTGTGTATGGTATAACCAACTTGCCAGGTATTGCATCCGTATACTGGTCACAGCGACCGCCGCGATTTACATCATCCTCCAGCTGGGTCACCGCAGGAAATTTCAACGCTACCACTCTCACGAGCATCCTGCAGACCCATTGCAGCACTGTTGTACGTACATCCGCTATTTGACTCGTGTTCCTGCACCGAATGAT
Organism: Mycena epipterygia; assembly: GCA_029281465.1. Classification (NCBI taxonomy): domain Eukaryota; kingdom Fungi; phylum Basidiomycota; class Agaricomycetes; order Agaricales; family Mycenaceae; genus Mycena; species Mycena epipterygia. Next base: position 807,471 of record JARJCQ010000020.1, read on the forward strand.
ACTTTCTTTGGCTATCTAGGTCAGCCACTATGCTGGACAAGTGTAAGTGTTCTAAAATCGCTTCGAACTGCTAATTTACTCTCCTTCAGTTGTACGTTGGCTCGTTCCATTTTTCAGCTGCCAGATACCAAACTGCATATTAAACGCAGACGCTTGGGACGTCGTGAATGGCATGTATGCTTTTCGTACCAGGCACAACCGCTGATCTCCATCCCCAGAGCCATTCAACGACGACGGAACGATCCGTCAATTCGTATTTTCTACCGCCCTCGGGATCTCGTATGCGACTACCGCCCTGGTCGCCGCTCGCGCCGCCGACCCTGCCGCGAAGCTCTACGTGCGAATCCCCACCATCTGAAACTCAGTCTGCTGATTCCCTGCATCCAGATCAACGACTACAACATCGACTCCGCGGGCGCCAAGGCCACCGCAATGATCAACCTCGTTAAATCGCTCAAGGCCGCTGGCACGCCCATCGATGGGATTGGCATCCAAGGACATCTCATCGTCGGAGAGGTTCCGTCGAAGGCAGCCCTGATCGCGAACTACCAGGCGTTCACCGCGCTCGGCGTCGAGATCGCAATCACGGAACTCGACATCCGCATGACGCTGCCCGAGACGCCCGCCCTGCTCGCGCAGCAACAGGCTGATTACCAGACGGTCATTTCTGCGTGCAAGGCCGTCGCCGGGTGTGTCGGTGTGACTATCTGGGACTACACGGACAAGGTTCGTCTTATGTTCATGCCGCGGCGGATTCCAGTTATTAACAGGATTTTTTTCCGCTGCTAGTACTCTTGGATTCCAGGTTCGTTTGTGGCATTTATTTATGCGCGGCCAGTATAACATTTTGCAGGTGTATTCACCGGACAGGGTGCCGCGCTGCCCTGGGACGACGTATGCTATTCAGCTAAATATTCCGCGTGCATCGCTGACCTCTGTCTCCAACTGCAGAACCTCGTGCGCAAACCCGCATATGACGGAATTATCGCGGGTTTCACGAATTGAGAGGCGTTTTTGGGACTGGAGAAAAAGATGGGACATAGGTTGTCTCGTCTTTATTATGGGTTCAACTTGTTAAGGGTTCAATTCAAATGAAATGTATGCGAGTCATTTCGATGGTGCTTGATGGGCTGCGTATGCTTTCTCTGGTTTGACCTTGTATTTGTCACGCCATATCCATGGTATTTGGAGATGCTCGCTTAGTTTCGAGGCAAGAATGATCGAAGCCACATACTTGGGCTTGAAGCTTTGAACATTGAACTGTAACCTTGAACCGTTCAAGTTGACTAGTTTATTTGACTTTGAGAGTTTGCGTGGTTCAACCAGAGACATGAGTTTATTTATTCAAGTACGATGCAATAAAGTTCCGGACCTGACGACTCTCCGAGTCCAATCCAACACTCGGTAAATAGCAAATGAACCCGGTCGTTCAACATTTTATTAAGCCTTGAAATGGGCTGCCATCTCTCGAATGTCTTCGATGGATGCGGAGGGGTTATCAAGACCAGGCTGGCACAATAATTTTTTTTCAGTCACAGTGCGCACATGGTCCGGGAAATAAGAAGTGGTGGCCTCCAAAGGTTTGGACTAGCCTTGTGCGAGTGTGTTTATTTGTCTGTTTGATCTTCCAAGTGATGAACAATATCACCAAACAATCGCAGAAGTTTTTCTTCCTGCCACTACGACAGATCCAAAGCCACGATGCTCGTTCCATACAGGACTTTTCGTCCACATCCGAGCGGGAAGGTCTGAGGATTCTAGTCCCCCAGATGGATCTTAGATGGATCTGGCTCTCACCCAGCCAAACGACGCACCAGAAAATCGTCTCTTGTCGATTTGCCCCAAAGATCTCTTCTCAGAGGGAGGGTGCGCACAAGCTGGCTTCGAACGTGTCGTGGGACTGGGAGGTGCATCCCCCGTCGTTCTGCTCTGTGCCTCAATCGGCGTCAACTGCTCCCTCGGGAGCACGGAGCATCCCCGTGTACGGATATCCGCCTCTGGGCTCTGCTTTCGCCAGTTTGGCTCCGGCTTCGCTCCACTTTCGCGCTGATCACACCTGTATGGTCTCTTTCGCTCAGCGGGGGAGATGCCATTGAGGTACACCCGGATGCCCTCCTCTGTCCGCGGTGATAATATGCGCCTGGGAGCCTCCAGGACGCTCGTACGAAGATCGCGGGATGTATGCCAAGCACGACCGGGTCGTATCCCGGTCTGCCGATGTAATTCCGCCCCGAATGCGAGGGCGGTTGTCTTTGACGGCGTTGTGGTGTGCGGCGCACGAGGAGGCACGGAGGGCCTTTGAACGATGGGTACGCACCTTCCTTTAGTGCACTTCGCGGCACTTGGCAAATCCCCGTTCCCGGGGCGGGGCGTGCCGTGCAACTCGATTCAGACTATTCTGGGTCTGTCGTGGTTTATCCAATTTTTTCATCCACTTTTTCTCTTTGGAGAATGTTTGTCGTCGGCCCGCGGACACGGGACTTTGTGTGTATGTCGCTGTACTCCCTTTGTTCTGCTTCTACTGACCATCGCTGAGTAGATCGTCGTCATCGGGAGATTGGAGTCGGTCGCACCTGAGGTTTTCGAGCGGTAGTATTCACAATAAATTGTATTAGCTATTGGCAATCAATGAACCATTCCATAGGTGCACTGAGCTAATTCAAAAAAAAACAAGAGATCTGTGTACACGGGCCTGCGCCACAAGCTTCGTCCAAGATGGCGAAATCATAACCCATCGGGGTTTGGGAGGGGCTGTCCTTTCTTGCTCATGCGTTTGGACCACCTGAACTCTGGTGACAGAATATCGCGGCATCGAGTACTGGGCACTTGACTGGGCAGCGTATATTGCCGCGGCGAACGACGACGTTGTCTGCGGCTGCCGACTCACTCGGCTTACTCTTTGTAAGTTTTATGTTATCCCATACCGTATACGCCCAATTCTTATTAGATTATTATGCTCTGGCTCCAAAGGAAATTCCAAGGAACATATTTATCAGCCAGGGCTTCTCGTGTTGCTCCAACACGATCTGCTGACTTCCACAATGTCGAACTTGGCCAATGGGGGAGGATGCCCTGACATTAACTCTAATAACCCGTGACCCAGGGTCATGTCGCCTGCAATGTGCTGCCCCTCGAGCCTCGATCCGTTTCCATTTCGCAGGCATTTTTGGCGTTACGCTGTTTTAGCTCCTGCATTTGGACTGAGCGGCGTTCTAAATCCCTGCCGCTCGTTCCCGCTGCGTCATTTCCCCTGTAGCAAATTCAACACGCAAGCATTAAGATCCAAAAGGCAATTCTGTCTACACGCTCAAACAAGTTACCCTTCTAAGTTAGCCGCGCTAGCTCAACTCATAAGCTTAGGTCGCCTTCATCAGACGCTTGTACCACACTCGGTGCGCTTCTACGTCCGTCAATTTTCCGCCGCGGCCAGACTCAGATTCATGTCACTATTGGAACTATTAAAGGTCTGTATATTGATCACTCCACAGTCCTCGAGCAAATACTCATCCAACAACCATGCGCTTGATATCCTTGATGTCTCAGGCTGTCCTCTGTGGCATTGCATCAGGTTCGGTTTATTTGCGACTGTCATTATTCAAGTACTTCACGGACACTTCTTCAGCTGTACCTACTGCCCTCGCCTCAAGAGACTGCTCAGCAGAGGTTGCCAAGTTCAACATAGAGCGTAGGGAGGCTCGCGGACTTAGCAAGAGGACGTTCTACCCCAACATGCTGAACGTGCGCCAGACATCGCCCTTTCGTCATAAAAGAAGCTCACTCGCTCATACAGCTCACCTGCATTCTTGCGCCCGAGGCCGGTCTTGGTACGCATCAACTTCCACAATCACAAGCGGTCCTTACGAATTGTTTATCAGAGGATTACATTCCCAACCCGGTAACTAATTATATTCTTCAAACTTTATATCGCTCATTGTCCTCCTTCAGCCCGTTCGCGTAAACATCACGGAAAACCAGCCGTGAGTAAAACAATTACACAGATTACAGAATGTTCTAACGGGATACCACACAGTGGTGTCGCATTCATAGTCGACATCGGCGTGCTGGACACAGTCACCTGCAAGCCACTTCCTAATGTTCGCACATATCCTTTAGGTCATCCAGGCTGATGTAATTAATTTTTAGGTTATGGTTGAACTCTGGGGTTGTGAGATAACCTTCGGGCGCTGTCACTGTCTCTGTAATAACTCAAATTCCTTAGCCAACGCTGTTGGAGATTACGGTACTACTTTCCTCCGTGGCGCTACGTCGACAGGTAATATGGTTCAATTTCTAGGAACACTCTGCTTAAACATAGCTTTCATCAGCATCCAACGGAATCGCCGAGTTCCAGACCATTTTCCCCGGATTCACGACCGGCTCGGCGAACCACCTCAGCATCTTGGTCCACCCGAACTCGTCTGAATCCTCCGGAACCTCGCACGTCGGCCAGCTCTTCTTCACGGACCCCTGGACTGGCAAGCGCACCTTCCATGCTATTTATCCTTCAATCTTAAGAGAGATCTAGACATCATCAGTCAATACACCAACTATAACCTGAATACCAACAGTAAGCGGTGGCTAATTGTCCCGAGTGCGGTTTGGTAGTGACTCGAGGCCACAGGCCGGCTGGTGAACGCCGCTGACCCGAACTTCGCCGCTGTGAATAAGAACGGGTTCAACAGCATCATCGAGTAAATATCTTCCGTGGACAATGCGAGTTGCAGCTGAGTTTTCTTCCTCTCTACAGCATTGAAGAGATCAACGACGATTGGCCTGAGGGTAAGTCATTGCACCATCGTCACTATCGCATTTTAAATCTCCCTTCTGTTAGGTATCATCGGATACATCAGTGAGTTCTCTTCCCCGCTGTCTTCTCCATCTGAATCTATGTCACAGCCGTGGGTGTGAACCCAACCAAACTTGTTGCTTGAGCGGGGAAAATCGGATGTTGGAGTCGGAGTATGTACTCCGAGGTTAATTGAGTAAACAAGAGGTTCGCCTTTGATATTGCGCTCCACGACTTTCCTGTACTTTACGATTCGGGACTCCTTGTAAGATGCTGGAAACTAGAATGAGACTGAGGAGGCGGTTTTGCATGGGTGTCTCGGACACATGAATTTTGTTTGATTTAAAGTTGAACGTTGAACGTTGAACTGCTGACCAATTTATTTTACAGAGAGCTTGGGTGGTTCAGCCAGAGACATAAGTTTATTCATTTCGAAACTCAGTAAATAGCCAATGAACCTGGTCGTTCGACACGTTTTCTAAGCCTTGAAATGGGCTGCCATCTCTCGAATGTCTTCGATGGATACGGGGAGTTATCAAGACCAGGCTGGCAGAATAAAATTTGTTCAGTGCACGCATAGTCCCGGTAAGGAGACTTACAAAGTGGCCTCCCGGGCACTGGGATACAGAGCCATCGCTGGAAGTCGAGTATTGTTCACAAGGGCCTTGAGGCGTGGAATTTCGCTGGTAAGGTCAATAATGAACGGCTTCAATTCGAAGCTGTCCACAGAGCTATTGCTGGCGTCCACCCAGACCACTGCGAAAGTAGCGGTGAAGAGACACGACAAGTTTAGAGAGAGGCGCATGAGGCAGAAATAGCTGTACTGTTTATTGGGCGCCGCAATACAACCTTTTAAAGGAAAAGACGCGTTCGGCTTCAGCCTCAGTTGCGCAATTGCCAGGCTATAGAACACCAATTGTCGCCGGCGTACATTACTTACTGAGACAATCAAGCACGCAGAAGCATATTTAAATTTGGACTACAGCACCTGACTAAGAGTCCGATCGGAGTATTATAGTGCCAGTGGATTCTGGAAAGCGAAGCTAGGTTCAGCGTGCACCAGTCAAGAAGTTTCATTAGCTATGGCGCCAGTGGAAATTTGATGTGCTTTAACGAATTTCGGTTAACTTTTGGTTAACGTACTCTTGACCGCTTAACGGACTAACGGACTCAGCCTTGTTTACATTGTTTACATTGTTTACATATTCGGAAACCGCCTCAGAGCAAGTTCCGACGCATCCATTTTTGCCCTCTAAGAATCATTAGGGAGCCCGATTTTTGTGGCATCGGGAATTGCCGCTAAGTGTAGCTCCAGAACGGACAGATGGCTGGAACTTTCAAGTTTGACAGCGAGAATAAATCTATTTATCTTGAATACTTCTTTTGGTCGGGAGGATGAGCGATGTAGAACAGTGGAGGACTGTCTAGTCAGTTAAGTACTTCCAGATAAAATTGGTGACAGGGACGAAGGTGAGGGGACAACCAAAAAGGCGTGGGAAGTTTTCATGAATGATTCCAGGGACATTCGGCTTTATCAAAGTCTCCAGAGACGTGTCGATCCTAGCGGGCTGAATGCTCTCGGAATGTTCAGGCAAACTTCAGGTTGTCGACTAGACTAGTACCCGGTTACTGATGTCCGGTCAACACTAACTAGTCGTTCGGCTCATTACACAAATCCTGAGAGTCTTTTATCAGTTCTCTTTTATCCCTGACGACACCAGCTTTAATTGTCACTAGTCGCTCGAAGCTATCGTGTCGTACTCAGACACGTCACACGGTTGAGACTCTCCAGATGAGACAAAGTACCTAAGCGAACACCGACCCTATTACGTTTTGACCTCTTACGTCGGTGTATTAACCTACCTAAGAGGTCGGAATAGTGCAGGAGGTCGACGGGAAAAATGCTTCTATTTTTATCGAGCGAGGAACAGGAACTCCGAGGAACAGAGTCTGTCAAGGGAGAAGGGAGACTAGCTTCCATTTGTCATTGATCATTTTTGGGGTAGTAGTACATCCGCAACGGTGCGCATCTACCGGCAGTTTTAGCATTGACGCGACGTATGTAGTACGGCCCCGGCTGTTTCTTAACGGGACCGCGTCGGAATATACCTACCTACCTATGTTCAACCGGCGGAGCCTCCATCGCGTACGTTCCTCAACGGAACCACCGCGGTTAATGCACTCCTCCTCCTCCTCCAGTCCCCGCCTCCTGGCTTCCCGTTGCGAGCTAGGGGTATGGTTTACATATGTTTGTACTGTATGTCTCCTGTCACAATGTTGAATTAGTGTTGGTCGGACATCATTTTACGTCTAAATTCGTTATAACGAACTAGCGTGACGTATCACACATGGAATGGTACAGGAATCTAACTCGGATGAGGCTACCCGAGGCATTGACGAACGTGGCACTCAAGACCTTTAAATCCAAAGACTCTCTATCTCCCCTCGTATTTTCGTGGCTAGAACTCACGGGGATATTCTACTCTCGGCGCTATGTCGATACCACTCGCTTTCCTGCGGGCTCGCCCGCCCCCGACCGCGTCTCTATCCCTCGGCGACTCAATCGCGGATTCCCTCTCACAAACCAATGTGGCAACTCTCATCGATTGTCTGGCATCAACCACCGCCCCAGCGATCTACTCGCCTGAGCTCGGGCGCAGCCCATTGAAGCACTGGGAAGTCAAAAGATTCATCCAGGACTTTGCTCTCCCCCATTCTCCGGATCGTGCACCCCTCGGCCCCAATGACAGAGTCATGCTCGTCCTCCCTACCGGCCCCGAGAATGCCCTTGCTGTTTTGGCGGTAGCCAGTTACCACACCTGCGCGCCCGTTAATGCGAACTGTACGGTAGCCGAACTGCAAGACGACGCGCGGCGGCTCAACGTCAAGGCGGTCGTGACTACGCGCGACATGGAAGATCAATTGCAGCTCTGCGTCCTGCGAGTGCAGCTCGGCTGCGACGTCGTGTTCGTCGAGCCCCGGAATTCGGGATCGTGCGCATTATTCGATATGTCGGTGATGGGAGAGGTCGCTCAGGTTCCTGCCGGACCGTCGATGATGCATGGGTTGCAAGATAGGTCGCTGATTTTGCACACTTCCGGGACGAGCGGGAAGAAGAAGGTCGTGCCATACACATTGCTTTCACTCATTATCGGCACTTGGTGTGTGGTGGAGTCGTGGGATCTTCGGTCCACGGATATAAACTGTACGTCAGAACTCACTGGACGAACTTGCAGCGTCTGACTTTTTAAATTCACCAGTTAATATGATGCCTCTTTTCCACGTCGGTGGAATTGTCCGCAATTTATTCGCGGTATGTTTATTGAACATTTAGAGGCCATTTTTCATTCGATAATTCCCACAGCCGATGTTCTCGGGCGGTAGTTCTATCGTGTCTGCAGGCTTCGATCCCATCGCGTTTTGGACACTTTCTGAGCGGCTCCAAGCGACATGGTATTTATTTTCCTGAGCAGAAAATACTCCGACACCCTGCTAATCTGTACTGCAGGTACTATGCGGCGCCCACAATGCATCACGCGATCCTTACTTCAAAACCCGAATCACTTGTCCCCGCCATGAATCTGAGTATCCGAATGATTGCCAATGCCGCCGGGGGTCTTCTCCCCGCCCTCGCTACAGATCTTCAGAGGACCTTCCAAGCCGTGATTCTGCCTTCATACGGAATGACCGAGTGCGTCCAATCCGTCTTCTAGGTATCTAACTTACCATGCGCTAGATGCATGCCCATCGCCTCCCCATCCACAGCCTATCGGCTTGAGCGTCCTGGGTGCTCCGGTAAAGCCTGCGGACCTTACCTCTCCATCCGCGACCCGTCGAATATCGAGAACGCCTTTCCCGCTGACAAGACCGGCGCCATCTGCGTGCGCGGTCTACCAACATTCCAGGGATACGAGGTATCCCCCGATTTCAACGTCCCGTTAGATACGTCCGTATTCACCCGCGAGGGATGGTTCGACTCCGGGGATGTAGGGTACCTGGACAGCGACGGTTATTTATTCATTACAGGGCGATCCAAGGAGATTATCAATAGAGGTATTTTTTCTACAAACTCTACTCCAATGGTCTGACTAGGATGAATAGGTGGTGAGGTTATCTCACCGTTCGAGGTGGAGGAGGCTATCATGATCGCAGCGAAGGACTACGTCAAGGCGAGTAATTTTGGTTATTCAATCTATTACGACCTGCAGACCTTTTGATCATCAGACGACGCTCGCGTTTTCCATTGAGCACAATGTTCTTCAGGAAACGATCGGTGTGGTAATTGTTCCTGTTGCAACAAAACCGCGGATTGGACTTGCAAAGCTGCAGAATCTGTTACGGTAGTTTTTGGGGTTCTCCTCATCGTACCTGCTCTAACGGTTCGCCAGGGACAAATTGCCCCCATCTAAGTGGCCTTTCGCCCTGGTGTACATGAATGATCTCCCAATGAACAGGTTAGGCGGCCAGATTTTGATAGACGTTTGAATCTCAATTTTTTTCTCTCGGTATCTAGTGCGGGAAAGCCCTTGCGGATCCATCTTGCCAATCGCCTGGATATTGGATGTCTGTCCGACTCAATCCCTGCTCTTCGTCGACACTTCGAAGCTGACGTTCCTGACAAATTGGCCCCGGTCTCAGAACCCATTAGATGTGATCGTGTATCGGTTGATGTCGCTGCAGTCGAGGGCGCGCTGCTAGACATTCACGGAGTGTACGAAGTTGCCGTGCGATGCCTCGAGGATGGATCGCCTGAGGCATTCGTCTTTGCCTGTGATCGGGATTCGCAGGAGCTCCAGGAATTAATCTCTGATGTGCTGCCGGGGTACGCCGTTCCCAAGTTACTGCACGTCCTTCGGGCCAAACTTCCCAAGAACGCCGGTGGAGAAGTGGATTGGACCGTCTTGAAGGCAGAGACGACCGATATGAGCACATCTGCAATGTCGGAGTACGCACTCCTTCTGCGCGATATTATTGCAAGAATGTTGGCCACCGACACTGCCAAGATCAACGGCGACTCAGATTTCTTCCTGTTAGGAGGGTATGTTTTCTAGTCGCAGATCTCCGAAACACTCATAATTTATTTTGGCAGGAACTCGCTTCTTCTGGGAAAACTAGCCTATCTAATTCGCAGAGAGATTGGGGTTAATATCCCTGTAACGATCCTTTTCAGACACACCACTGTCAAGGAAATCGCGTTTCTCATCGAAGAATCCGACGGAAACTCCTCCGTGGAGCTGGAGAAGTCACGCGTCGGCAGTGAAATGCAGAACCGAGACGCAGAAACGCCCATAGCCGACAACGACAACGCACTCGTTGACAAGCCTTTCGAAGCCAGCAATCTGGCCCGGAGTCAAACGCATCCTTTTTGTTTGATAATTCAGGCCATCCCTTTTGTCTTATTCTATCCGCTCAACAAGGCATTAACTTGTATGTTTAACGCCGACGTGATATTATGTTTACCGCTCAGTTGAATCTTGCAGGGACTATCCTACTTCTGACGCTTGCGGACTTCGCACCACAGCTCGCGTCACATGTTGATGGGGAGCTCTGGAAGCGTATCCTATGTTTGCTCACTGCAATTGCCGTGGCGAAAGTCTTGAGTACCTCGTCTCATGTCAATCCTCATTATTCCATGCTAATGCGTCTTCAGCTGGAATCATATCGCCGGTCGCATCAATCATGTTCAAATGGATCGTTATCGGCAGGTACAAACCAGGAAAATATCGCATGTGGTCCGGATACTATCTCAGGTATTGGATTGTGGACCAGGGTCTCCGAATTGCCGGTCGGGGAATATTCAGCCTGCATCCTTCACTAAATGTCATATATTATCAGCTCCTGGGTGCGCGTATCGGCAAGAACGTGACGATCGACATCGAGGCGAGGCTAGGCGAATTCGATTTGCTCACGTTCGGCGATGGCTGCGTCGTCGACAATGCTTTGATTCGAGGGTTCTGTGTCGAACGGGAAGGGTTCTTTACTCTGGACAAAGTCATTATCGGCCGATATGCAATTATCAACACCTACACCCAGATTTCACCAGGAGCCGTCATTCCAGACGGCGCGGTCTATGGTCCTCATGCCTCGTCATACGATGTACCTGCTCCCGAAGGGTTCGCGGCGTACAGCCGTCCGATGATTTCGGAGCCGCACCTATTGATGAAACTTTTTGTTGCTTGGCCCGTCATTGTCTCGGTGTTTTTCATATCCTGTGAGTGCGTCTAACCTCCGTCCGATTTCGCGTTGAGCACGTTCGCTTAGATCTGCCTTGGTTTACTATCCTTTGGTTCATGACCAATGAAGGAGGTATCATCGAGGATCGCTTGAACCCACTTGAGTCACTTGTGGATTGGTTTGCGACGCGAGAGCGAATTCTGTTCTACATCTTGGCACGTATTGTTCGGGCATTGATCACCCCATTGTTAAAACTGGTACTCGGTATCCTAGTCAAGCGTGCATTTGGATTCAACAAAGAGACGAGTCTCTACTCCCAACCAGATCAAATTGTCCTCCTTCGCCGATACATCAACTCCTACACACTCTCCAAATCCGTCTTGATTCCATCCTTTGCGATTCTCGGCACTCATTACGAAGCTGTTTCGGTACGCTGTAACACAAAATAATTGCTGGTGGCATCCTCATTATCAGCACTACTTAGCTTATATATCGCGCAATGGGCGCCAAAATTGGACGCAGGGTTCGTTTATTTTAACAAGCGCTTCCACCTCGTCTTATATGGGTTCCCCAGATTTACTGGCCGAATTCCGGGCTCTTCTGTCTGGATCCCGAGCTTTTGGAGATTGGTGACGACGTTGTGTTTGGTTCCAGGAGCGAGGTTTTGACCACCGGTATGACACTTTATCTATCACATAATCCACCGTTACAAACGAGATCAGATTGTCTTGGAAGTGCCAAAATCGTTGTCGGGGATGGCGGTGAGCTTTCGACTTCCTGTTTTTTCTTCTAGTCTTACGAACCTATGCCTAGCTATGATCGCCGACCGCGTCGTCCTTCTTCCGGGAGCGAAAATCGGCAGGTTGGCGCTGATGGGTTCTGGGGCCCTCGCCCTGCGAAACAGAGAGTATAAGGACGGGTCAATTTGGCTCGGCACAGGTAGGTTCGAAATTCCCTCCAGATTTATCATTAATCTGCTACCAGATTGCCTGGACGACGGTTCCGACAAAGACCTCAATCCCGACACCAGTACGCCTTTCGGCCGCGCTTTCTACCAACACAAAGCGCCGTACATCGTATACCCGTACTTCCTCATACTCGCAATCAACATCGCCGTCATCGCTCTTTCCGCCACATATTGGTCGATCGGTGCGGTCTCAACAGCCCAAGTGCTCCGTCGCGTCGGTCGATTGGGAGAGAATCACGGAAATCTGACCTATCGCCCATCTTGGTTCAGACCGGCCATCGTCTATGGCATAAATGCTCTATCTTTCGTCGTCGTCCTGAATATCCAGGCCATTCTAGTAATTTTCTGGATGATTGCTACCAAATGGATTGTCATTGGGCAGAGGCAAGATGGTCAATATGCATGGGACATCAGCAGCTACTGCCAAAGGTGGCAGCTCCATCTCGTCCTATCACAACTTGTAAATAAGGGCCAGCGAAACGGCGGAGTTCTGGGGCCCCTCACTGGTACAGCTTATTTTGTGTGGTATCTGCGCGCCATGGGAGCGAGGATCGGGAATAACTGCGCTATATATCCCGGCGGAACGGCAGGGCCCATGTCCGAACCTGATCTGGTCCGGGTGAGTTTTCAAGGTCGTTTCTGTTACAGTGGGTCTGAAGTTTCAAATAAAGCTCGGCGACAATGTTTCTCTGGACGACTGTTCTGTCGTAGCACATATAAACTCCAGAGGAGATTTCGCTCTGAACAGTCTGGAGGTTGGAAACGGGTGAGTTCAAACCTGTACATTTATTTTGTGGCTCAACCAGTCACCCCCAGGTGTGCTATGCGTTCAGGCTCCCGGCTGCTCTCTGGCGCTTCCATGGAGGACAGCAGCATGTTATGTGAGCACACCTTGCTTACCTCCGGAGACGTTGCAGATTCCGGCGCGGTATATGCTGGGTGGCCTGCTAAACAGATCGCGGGTACTGTGATGAATCGGAGGTCGAAAATCACCCGGAATTTGCGTAGAGCATGATCGTCACTTTCAACCACCCTGCATATGTCTGAACAGTCCGAAAATATTATAATAGCGCCGAGACCATCAATCAGCACTTGGCCACTCCTACCTGGGTCTACATGTTCTGGCAGACCGCAGTGCGCGTCATGAGACAAAGTGTGGTAAGCGCACAGGACATGTGCAATCTCGACTGATTTCAGGGATTCACCAAGGGCAATGTCCGACGAAAACCCAGGATCATACGGTGTAAGCGTCAACTTCTTCAGACCACAGAAATGGAACGGAAACCGGGATGCTGAAAATTCCCAACGACTCGACGCTGACTTTGTGTGAATTCGATCTAATGTTTGGTTTGCATGAGGTTTCTTCCGAGGGCTTGGGACTGACTTTACATGACAAGCCTAGGTGTCGAATATTCGACGAATAGCGATCACATAGCTTCATAATTGGCGATTCCTTCGGGGAAAAAAAGTTCATATCCAGAGATTCGAGGGTGGAAACACGGAAAAGCCGTGAAATTACAGAAACTTCGCGGTCAGAAGGAAGATCGATCTTGCCGGAGGTGTGGAGGTTCCTGAGCCGTGTGTACATATTAGAGGTCGCAGAGTCCGAAGAAGGTTTCGGGGGCCATGAAATCTTTGTCGATTCCGAGCGTCCACATAAATCCTACGAGGTGAGGTGCAACTTTTAATATTTCCAGCAGACGACTGGCAGCGCGGGCGACGCATCCAAATGCCTGGGAGAGTACCCCCATAGGGTGAACTTGAAGAAAAGATGGTATTGCGAGGTGCGAGCCCATGAACGGTTGACGAGAGCGCATGCGTGCAAATCTTGGCCTGTGCGGAGGAAGCCGATGCAGTGGTCCACGAGCTCCTGAATTTGGAGGGGACGAACGACGACTGTTTTCTACAGGACACTTGTTTTGATCTTCGTATGAAAGATGGAACCGATAGCGCACCATAATTTCAGGACGGAAAGAGACGAAAAGGAAAAGAAGCGCGATGTTTGCCGCTGTGTTGGGACGCCGCTGGTCCCAAGATTCGTCGGATGAGACTCCGCCAACGCATTGAAACCTGACTTGCGCATGGCTGTGACCGTTACTACCATGGCGTTGTGTGGTCGCTCTGCGTAGATTGGTCTGTGATCATGAGAGATATTATCTCAGTCTGTCTATGATTAGGGTGTTTCAGATATATATTTTCGAGCCCAACTTGTGCCCCAACTCAGACCTCAACTTGGCCTCAACTCCGAAATTGAGAGTTGAGGTTTCGCGTATCATGTTATGTAACATGATACGCGAAACCTCAACTCTCAATTTCGGAGTTGAGGCCAAGTTGAGGTCTGAGTTGGGGCACAAGTTGGGCTCGAAAATATATATCTGAAACACCCTAATCATAGACAGACTGAGATAATATCTCTCATGATCACAGACCAATCTACGCAGAGCGACCACACAACGCCATGGTAGTAACGGTCACAGCCATGCGCAAGTCAGGTTTCAATGCGTTGGCGGAGTCTCATCCGACGAATCTTTTGCCCAACTCCTAATGTTACTATCAGTTCACTTTCCGCAGATAGATATAATACTCCTCAGCAAGATGAACTGATCCACCATCAGATCTCGGAATCCTTGATTCGAAAATCAGACTTGTATCTACACCACTTTGACTGCGGAAAAGCTAAAAAAATCTCAGGCGCCGCTCTCAAAACATCAGCTGTTTCTTCGACTGCTGCACAGATATGAACTCCTCCTCCCATATTGCTGCTGTAGAGCAGGCCCTGTTCGACTCGGTCAAGCTGGTTCCAGGAATGATCATTGAATCTGCGCTGTTTGGTAAGCCGACCAGATAATCCTCGGCCGGTAACTAATGCTTTTCTCGAATAAACAGGCGTTCTATCCCTTCTCGTACTCTTCTCAACAGTTACCCTCTTGTTGAGTCCGTCTCCCTCTGTTGCGGCTTTACTCACATAGACCCTCAGCCAGAGAGGAATCGAGTTCCGTCCCCGCCTCTTCATGCTGGTGGCGACACTCACGATGTACGTCGCATCGGGCACGCACTGGGGTTTGAACCTGTACACTATGATGCGAGAGATACGTGACTCAGATGGGTGGGCCGCCCTGCCCATTCAACCACGGTACAGATGGTCCGTTGCCAGTACTATTGCCCTTTCTTTCAATGTGAGTCTCCAGATGTTTATTTTCCATATGTTGACAAAATCTTTAGTTTTGGATTAGCGATGTAGTTGTCATGTGGCGCGCGTGTGTTTTATGGGCATGGCATCGATATGTAAAGCTCGCATTCATTGTTCTTTTAACTGCGCCAGTGCGTCTCCTCCTACTTTTCGCTCTCCGAATGCTACGTGTTGACTTTTGTACTGTTACATCCATAGGTGCTTCTCGCTATCATCGACGTCTCCGTATCCCGCCCTGCTTCAAGCTTCATTCCCAATGCATACGGGCTTTCAGCGCTCTTCGTCTCTCTCTTTTCTAATTTATGGGCGACGTCCCTTGTAGGATACAAAGCCTGGTACGCCATCACTTTTGCGTCCGGACCTAGGTTGTCCCGGCTCATATCCTCGTTCATGACAGGGTCCATCGGAAAAATATCCAGGTTTATATAGGAAACGAAAGCACAAAGTCAGCAGCGTCTAGTATCCTGGTGATACTGACTGAATCTGGCTTCCTGTATTGCGGTACATTGGTACGTCCAATTGACCAACTACTCTTACCCCCATACGATACACATCCCCGCGTATATCCTCAATTCTGATGCGACAAATCTGTAGGCAGTGTTCATCGTCGCATCAGTGATTGGGACTAAGAGTTATACCTTCTTTACGTACGTCATATCGTGCGCTGCACCCCAGTTAGTGGTATGCATCTACACCTCCCCTGGAGAACCTTTTCATGACCGGCTCCGCACTGCATTTCCTTATCTGCACTGTATTTTATTTCCAGGGACTTTATCCGACGATCATCATTCTCCTCGTCGCCTTCCGTAAAACTCACTGTGACCAAAGTTTCACCTACTCCACTCCGACGAGGTCGGGATTGGTCGTGGAGCCGATGGTGTTTGCCGCCGTATCGCATACACGGTCGACCATGATCAGCACTGGCAGCGCTATCGGGATGGAGGAGAGGCATGGCAGTCGGGCACTTGGCTCGGGAGAAGATCTGGATGTACCTATGGATGAGCAGGGCAATCGGACATCAAGTCGAGTGGACGCTCAACTAAAGACCGAGTCAAGTAGGGCATCTTTGTCTTCGTCACTTGTATGATTGTCCTAGGAACAAGGAGCGGTGAAACAATGAAAAACATGTTTTGCACATTTATGGCACACATACTGTGTCATAAATAAAAAATAACATTGGTCTGAGATTTAGGGTTTTTGCGCAGCATTGCACTTTGATTCGAGTGAAAAAACGCAAACAGTGAAATCTGATCTGGAAAAAAACACAATCAGCACAATCTCTCAAAAAAAACGCAATGTGCAATGTTGCCGAAAAAAACAATAACATTTGATCCACAAGAAAAAACACAATGTGTGGATTGCATGAAAAAAAAGAACGCAACATGTTGGGGGGCCGGGCATATATTGTACCGCCATCGGATCAGCGGTTCCAATTTATCTCGGTGATCAACACTCCTCTCTCTCTCTGCCTTGATGGACGACGACTTGGGCCATGATGAGGCCCGCCACTTCTTCATGGAATGCCACCAGATTTCCAAAGAGGCTCAATTTCTTGTGTATTCACTAATGTTGAAACAGCAGCAGTGGAATACGCCTGCAGACAACTCAGTGCTGTCCGAGAGATCTTAATTGCTCTCAATGATCCTCATTCCACCCCTGCCGATCTGGAGCATCTCATAGAATATGTCGAAACTCTGCTCTACCCACTTGATCATTTTCTATCCAATCCCCCTCTTCCCCCACACACTCATATACCCTGCCGTTGTACTGGCCAGCGAGGATGCTGGATCTTGATCAAGCCATATTACTTCATGACCTGAGAAACACGTGGGAAGATATCGCTATTGCAATGGGCGTTTCAAGGAGCGGTGGCAGGAGGCGGCCACGATATAGCCTGTGGTGGCGGCAGAGCAGGTTGAATATGGTTAAGATCATAGCCAGATTTTCACGACCACACCCACTTGGGTCGGAGCTTCATGCTGAGCTGCGTAGCATCCATCTGCACAGACCACACATTTCACAAGCCCCGGATGCTCGGCAGGAGGACCAGATTGAAGTATAAAGACTGTGAAGCCTGAGCGGCAGTCACCTTTCAAACACTTTCCGCAGTTGCTGAAGTCCATTCAACGGTTGTGGGGGATGGGGAAGATGGACGTCAATGGGGGATCTGCCAGCAAAACAGGCCGCGTAATCATATGGAAATTGAATGATCATGCATGTTCCGGGCTCATATAATTCCGCTCAGGCGCAAAGGCTACCAAGTGTGGATTGTGTTTTTTTTTGTGTCGCAGTTTACATTGTGTTTTTTTTTTTGGCAGTGATGCATATTGTGTTTTTTTACACGTGAGCGTGACTGATTGTGTCAAATGCTGGAAATCTCTCATTGCGTTTTTTTTCAACTGGTACCTACATTGCGCATTTTTTCTTGAGTTTTGAGCTGATTTTTGGGACAGTATACCGCCCATACACATTGATTAAAATGCATGAGCCGCAGAAGCACGCGTCGTAGAAGAGTTAGTATTCTGATTCCCTTATATATATGGGAGGAAATTAATGCTCAAATCGCAATTCAACCTATCAATCGGGCTTCTCGGACATGGGAATATGGTTGAAAGAGTGGTTCACCGGAGCTGGCCTCAATCATTACGGACATATACATTTAATCTTTTCGCAGTTCCCCGCCAGTGCCTATCAAGGAGGGCGATGAAGAACTACTGTAAAGCCTTCGTTGGGCGGGCGTTGGGCGGGGTGAACAGAAACAAATCAATCAAAACCCTTCAACATGACCCAGCCCCGAGTCGAACGGGGACCTTCCGCATACGTGTTCGTCACGCAACCAGTAACTGCAGATGCACACCGCGTGCTACTGGGTCTTATTCCTAATAATCGGACCTGGTACGCGTGCGCAAGAAATTGCGAAATTGAAGAGACCGCGTCACGCGTGCCCCATGCCCAACAGAGAAGCGCAACTAAGGAACGGGAGATGGCGGTTGGAAATTCGGTGCAAGGGCCCAGAAAATCAAACTTAATAGATAGGGTTACCAAAAGAACCATGACGATGCGCCCACAGAACGGCGACCAACATTGTGTCAGCGCCAATCGAGAGCAGGCGCGGGGCGGGGCCTGCGCGCACGGAGGCAACAAACTGAGATAGGAACCAGGAAAGCCCAAACATCTAGACCGTTGGCATAGAAGGCATAGATAGAACGCGTTTAGAACATGAAGTGCGAAACGGGGTCGCGGGAGGCAGTTGGGCATGATGAGGGCCCACATGGAAGAGATGAGGTGTGGGAGGCGAGGCACAGTGGATAGCGTCCCATATCGGACAGCGTCCGTACTATGGGTTGATTGAAGTTCAGAAGAGAGGCGGGACGGATGGTGGGACTTCGCCAGCAGACGACGGAAACGCGATGGTGGGATTTAGCAAGCCGGAAGCAGACGGACGGTGGGTGCAAACGTATCCAAGATACAGCATCAGGTGGCGCCAAGGTGGAGAGGGACGGCGAACTAAGATGCATGGGTGGATACGGAAAAGGCTTAATGATAAAAAGGCGTGGAATTCGTCCGACGATGCAACCGCCGATGCGGCGTTGATACTAGGGTGTTGATAATGAAGGGGAAGATGAAGTGGAAGGCTGGGTGTCTGACGTCCGTGATTGATAAACGAGGTGAGCTGAGTTTTGTTCAATACGCGCACAGACAGGCTTCGAAAGTGCACCGCCAGCTAGACCGAAAACCACGAGCACTCGTGTGCAGATAGCAGCAAGGCTCACCGCGTCCCGACCGCGCGCGTGGATCTTCCGTCGGTCAGCACCGACGACACACGCGTGCATTTCAAAGAGAGCTAGTGAGCAGTTAGCCTGAAAGAAAGACAAGACGGAGGGAGATTGCAACGGAGAAGTGTTGAAGTGAAAGATGCACAAAGGACAGAAGGAGAGTGGGGCGGGCGCCTAAATTTTGCGTGAGCGATCCGAGCGCCGATCATTGATCGCACACATGATTCGTTGTCGACACGCGCGCCGCGTCCACTCCCGTCTCCGTGTATAAATGAAGAGGAATAAAGAATGTAAAGAAAAACGTAAACATTACAGGCTCTCTGTCACTGGCTTCAACAACTAAAATTACAGAGGCAACCGAGCGAAGCCCACGAAAAAAAATCAACCATCCGGAAGAAGACCCACTGCCCGGTGTCGAACGGGAGCACAGACGTTGGGCGAAGTGGTGGAGATGCACTACTCGTCTCCTTGTACAACTGTGGACGAAATCGCTGCTGGAATCGAAGTTCAACCTTCCTTTCGGGCGCCTCGGGCACGGAATTCCGTTAAACCATACATCGAATCGAGCGGAAAGAAATGCAAGTCGTGAGATCATTGGAGAATCCGCAGCTGAACGTAAATGAAAACAGTTTGAGATACAGGGAGCAAACAAATTTACCCCCCGCGACCTATCACCTAGTCCTGAATCGAACGAGGACCTTCTGCTTACATATATGACAATGTCTCTCGATTCGTAGCAGATGCACGCCGCGTGCTACTAGGTGTTGTTCCTTTGAATCCGTATCTTCAATACAAGGTAGGTTGGAAGCAAAGTGGACTCGAACATCCTCGGGCACCTCGGGCAAAACTTAATTCGGAATCGTGTAAAGAGGCTGGAGAAGGCAAATGAACCAACCACAACAGGATATTGAGGATTGAGGCGGGCGCAGGAAAATGGAAATCAAGTCAAGGCACAATAATAATGATAATTTCTGAATAATAGAAGGATCTGCACGGTGGCATTCTGTACCCTATTCAAGACATCGTTCTCGGGCAGTCCCATTAGATTTAAAGGAGCGACGATTACTTGCTGTGCTGTTACGGATACACACAAATGGCGCAGTGAGCAAAAAAAAACCCCAACCCGATTGGATATGATCCAGCTTCGAGTCGAACGTGCGTATGCTTCCTTATGACGTAGTCTTGGACCCATGATAGGGGTCCCAAATTGGGATCTCATGAGAGGATGGTCCGAGACTACTTATGACGAACCAGCAAGTAGGATCCCGATTGGATTTGATCTGATTCTTTCTGTCAAGCGTTGCTTTTTGTCCTCGATCACGATATGCTTTGGTCGACACAAGCTCCCGCAAAGACAAGCCCACCCGGACTAGACCTTACAACTACACATTCATCTAGCCGTTTCCATGATCAAATGAACCAGTGAACGACTCGTACGACCTCACATTTTCCCTCTGTTCCCACATCCGGAATTAATCCCAGACGTCACGACGAAATCCTCAGGTCCCAAGTCACTTCTTGTACGCGCTGGTTTCTCCGATACAGTACACTTGCTCTGGACCGCATTGGAGACTTTGCCGTACTAAGCCACAATGTCTATTAGCGCCAGCGCCCTCGCACGCAATTTCAACGCAATGTCGGCTAACGTCGTACTAACGCCAGGACCTTTCAGCAATTCAGTTTAAGCGCTCGCCCGGCGCTAAATGGGCCTGATTCGGATATGACATGTCTCGGCATGAGGCGGGAAATGAATAAATAGCAGAGGACTTTGAGAGGTCTGGGCGGATTCGGGTCGGCCCATTTGGGGGGTTGGAGCTGTTCCATGTGGAAATCAGTTCAGGGCAGCACAAATGGGTGCAGTAGACCTTCCATCGGCAGATATCAATTTCAAAAGATGTCGAGATTTGATGCCTCTGGCAGTCGAATGTGAGGCTGGTTCTGCGTCTTTACAGGACTAATATTTTGATAGCATTTCTCATATAGGTGTAAGAAAAAATATATAGTGCGTCTCTTGACAGAGCCTGCCGCACCATTATTTCCCCATCCATTTTATTTTCCACAACAATATATATACACAGTGCCACCGAGTACCCTACTTATTTACTACGGGTGAAAGCCGTTGAGTTGGAAACGTTCATTTCCATAACCGAGCCAATGTCTATGGTGTGCACGGGGTTCCCGATACTGCGACTAATGATATTGGAATTTCGCCGAAACGTCATCGGGCCCGGCCCAATGCTACGACTTTGAGTACTGTCTTGGATCCACTGGCAGTGTCCCAAGCCAATACGGACGAGAATCAGGGTGGGTGCTATATTCTGGGGTTCACATCAGCAACATGTGGTATACTGATGGTCAAGACAGCACTGACGACTATTTGTGACCAAACACCAGTGGTTACCCCAAAGAATATGTATACCTTGCGTATGTCTTAGGGTCAGGCGTATAATTGGTTATTGCTGAGACTCACAGATTCTGGTCCAGAATTGGGAAATTCGTAGATAATGGATTGGGCGACCACCCATACTATTATGGCAAGGCAATAAAGTGAACCGGACTCGAGTCTGCGGCATTGTGTGAGACTTTCCACGTGGTCCGTCTTGGAAGACGTACATCATAGCAATCACAGTATCACGTCGTGGGGAGAAAGTCCGGCCGCCGACGTCACTGCGCGCCTCGCGTCTTATATACCAGATTCGCCCCGCTAACGAATTCAACTAGGAACTTGAGCAGCATAAATCACCGTACCTGTTAAGCACATCAAAAGCACACTCGTCGCGACTGCCGTAATGTAAGGCGTCAGGAAGACGATTTTCGGGAGCGATTCGCTGCCGGTGGCGGTGAAAGACCCAAAAACTGCCGAAAAATAACTTAATCGAAGGAACAACGGGAACTGAACCCACTCACCAACTGTTGCAAGCATGCCAAGTCCTGGCCCAATGAGAACCCACTTTCTCAATCCCCAGACAAAATAACAGCGATATGACTTGGAGGAAGCGTCTTGAGTTGAAACAAGGAGAATAGCGACCAGGCGCACGTACAAAAAGCACGTCAGTGACCAAACTACGGGTCTTGATTAATAAAGTACTGGATGAAGTGGGAGTGGAAGATATGTGCGCTTACTTGTTGGCTACCATCAAGATTGCGTCGACAATGAAGAAAGTATTGTATAACTCGAGTAGATGCGGCAGATCAGGGGAACCTTGCACCTGTGCCTTATTCACCTTGATGGCGATTCCAACGAGAAAGACGGAAACGATAACATCGCACGTTCCGAGGAGGAACATGATCGACGAGGTAACGAGGAAAAACCGGCGTCCCGCGGGTTTTTGACGGATGACAGTATACATGGAGAATGTGAATAGGACGATGTATAGTGCTGAGAATTTCCGTGAGGTCGATAGCTAAGCTTGGGAGGGCCATAGCCACGTACCATATAACAACAGCATGCTCTGGCATCGACATCGAATGTCAGGTACTTTATCCTGCTCCCAGATACGCGCTGACTTACGAAGGTAGCCGAGACCTGATACAGCATTTGATTCCAGTTAGCTTGGAATTCTGAAGAATCCAACTTGAGGCAATCCATGGTGGGGCGTGGAAGGAGGGTAAGAGATTAAATGAGCCAGCACATCCTTATATCCCGACCCCACTTCCCCCCCACGAGAACTATTTATTCACCGTGACAACATGCCGACCCGAGGATGCGTAGTTCATCATGCAACGAATGATCGATGTTGGAGCCATCTCACGGCCAGATTAAGACCAAAGGACCTGTGAAGTACAGCAATGCAATTTAGTTCGCATGGGAGCTTCAAGCTACCATCAAAAGTTAACTCAACTGCTCAGCACGAGGGATTAGGCGTAGACGCGACGGGAGGCGGGGGGCGGTATATTATACTCGCGTGGACGCGAGTCAGTAAATAGAGCATTTCCCATGATCGCCGGGAACGCAGGAACAAATTTGGTTCAAACGGCGGGCAGTGATGATCTCTAAAATTAACGAGGATAAAGGGAACGGACTAGAAAAGTCGCTGCATACCAAGAGGTGGTGCCAAAGCTCTGTGGGGGAGGGGGGGTACAGTCAGGTTGTCAGACGTCCTCCCAGGAACTTGTATCACCGTTTGTTAGTCTCCCTCCCTGGTTAGACCAAATATCAAGATTAGGTTTTGTTAACGTTTTGGAGTGGGAAAAACCAACCTAATTTAACTGTTTCTTTTCCGTACAAGAAGATCTGATTCTACGATGGCGTGCCGAGTTTTTTTCGGCTTGCATACACGGTGGGAATAGGTTGAATACCCGGATATTTCGTCCGCTGTCATCGGAGTTTCAAACCATAGTGCAGAGACTGTTCTGTACTACATTTTGAAACTCCGCTCGGTCCAGTGTGTCGGTCTGCTGTCACCAGAACGTCTGGGCTATTGAGACGGGGTATCTTCAGAGAAATCGCAGTGTTTTCTCCGGCCTTACGACCGCGATAAAATTCTAGATACAGTGCCCCAGTACCCCCAGTGAGTCATGTAGACCAACAAGTTCCTAAGAGACAGAATAGATTATCTACCAATCTCCCAAACCCAGCGCCAAAATAAGATCTTCCAGTCACTTGCCAGTGTGGAGCTCCCTGGAGATCCAAATCAGATGCCAAGATGGGAGTGGTGTTCGTGGATTCTTGACTGAGGCCCACGATGACCACAGTGGGCCTCAGACCACACGAGTGAAGTAGAGTTCGGTACCCGTCAAGATGAAGTAGCAAGCATTGTGGAACCAGATAGGCTGTCGCATTCGAATCGGACAATAGAATAGGGAGGGCGCTCGCACAGTGATGGATGCAACGCCTGGAATGATCATCGGCAGAACTCAGGAATGTTATTTAGGGACCATCAGCCGCGGTGTACTAGCCATATAAGTAAGAACCCCGAAAATTCTTTGGAAATCAAGAGACAAAATTACTCAGCAGGCGAGGAGATTTTAACTGGACAAAGTCAACGGATACCCAAACGGATAGGAGAATGAGGAATGTGGGATTTTGCGAAGTATACACAGCAAGACCCGATTGCAACAGCTAGACGATTAGGCTTAGATTGGCGACAAGGCGGCGAGAACAAGATTAGAAGAAGCAGCGAATGGCGATAAACGCAATTACGGAGGAGTGCCAAAGGAGTGCGAGATGAATCGCTGGCAATGCGGAGGAAGTTGGGAGGACGCCAGTGGCAACTTTAACTTGAAGGATTCATATCAAACAATCACGTAGGGGTCACATCGAAAGAAAACATGTAGGGGTTGAGTAGCTTGGACTTGAGGTTACGAGCGTCGAGTCTGTCTAGAGAGACTAGCTTTGGACTCACGATGAGTTGATGACGGGAGGATGCCGTCACGGTCAAATGTCAGAATTCCGATCAGTGGCAGTGCGACGCATCTTTCCACTTGCCTCCATCTTCCTATGACAAAACGGTTTCTCAAGTTCAACAGGTTGCTCCGGCGCCTCGACCAAGATAAAGGAGGAGTTTAAGGTGCCGAAAGATATGACCAAACCATGTATAAGGGACTGAACCTCCAGCGCCGCATGCTCACAGCCTCCCAAACTCTGAGTCTCAAAACCCTCGTTGCAAGTCTAGCCCCGCTAGTACTGCGATTCCTGGAGCAAAACTGAACAGGAAGACTAAACGAACACATACGATAAGCTCCGACGCCGAACCTCGACTTGTAACGTTTGAAAAAGTTTGTCGTAAACCTTGGTCTCAAGCTTGCTTCCAAGGTTACTGCAGCAGCAGGTCTTAACAAAATTTCCTTCTACAAGTATCTTCGACTAAATCTCGTTTCACCTGGAATCGCGTGCTAGGTCTTCCCCTCTGAATTTCGTACCTTGTGCAAGTCAGAACGGAATCGCACGTGGTAAATATATCAAAAAAAAACATCATATCCCCGATGGACGTCGAATCGAGTTTGAGTTTATATACTGAGGTAATTCGAAAACTTGGGTTTTGAAGAACCCAAATTGAACTATGTTGAGGTAGAGGGAGTAAAAAAGGAACGATTTCAAACTAACGACCCAGCCCCGAGTCGAACGGGGACCCTCTGCGTAAGCCTTACCAAGAAAATTTCAATGGGAGCAGATGCACACCACGCGCTACTGGATCTTATTCCTATTGACCCTGACTAAGGTACGTTGGAATGAAGGTGGATCCAACATGGGACTCCTGCGTCCATTCGACTTCAATTAGGAAAGAACAAATAACAGCCCGTTGCAACGAACGTGTGTAGAATTGACTTGAAGGAATTTTGCGAGGTCGTTCGAAAATCGCAGGGTGAAGAACCCACAGCGTGCGAAAGAAGGAGCAAAAAAAACAAGCTATCGCTTTTATGACCCAGCCCCGAGTCGAACGGGGGCCTTCTGCGTATGCTTCCTTGAACACACCCGCTAATAGGAGCAGCAGATTCACACCGTGCTACTAGGTCTTCCTCTCATAATTTTGATCCTGGCTAAAGGCGAACGAAGCTGAGGACGCAGAGCGTCGTAGATTGAAGAGGGTATAGGAGTAGATTGAAGAGAGTGACCGTAGACTAAAGAGGTTGGTAGACACGCACGTGCATTGCGCCCACAGACTTTTTAGTTTCTAGACTAAACGGCCGACACGGCATGGTGCCAACGCGTCCAGAGAAGCGCGAACGATGAACGATGAATCATGAACGCGAGGCGCACGGGAACAGAATAAAACAGACAGGAACGCGAGAAGCACTGAGAAGCATCTAGACCGCGGCAGGGAAGACGGCCCCGGGTGACGAACTTGATGAAGGCCCGTCGGGAGAGTGCGTCCCAGGGGCTATAGAGGTAGAGCGCGCCGACGGAGGTGGAGAGCGCTGCCAACTACATACTAGCCTCAAGAGACGCGGTGGGATTTGAGAGGCAGGAAACGAGATGGTGGGATTGCAGCACGGGCCAGGTGGGAGTTGAAGGAGAGGAGAAGAGAAGACACGGTGGGTGTATCCAGCATGATGAGGTCGAGAAGCTGAGCTGAGATGGATGGGGTCACAGAATACGGCTTCGGGATGGCTGATGGGAGAAGTCAGAAGGCGTAGGATGATAAATGAAAAAGCGCGATGGCTGAGAACGCATCGCGCACCAGTGGAATAACGGGAGCCGGCGTCGACGCTCCATAGCAGTGCGTGCGGTGGGTCCGCGAACACAACACGGGCACCACCGTCTATCTACTACATTCAGTTAACGCATGTACAGTAAGTATATCCAAGGCGTGGTGAGATTTCTCCGAATTTGTTTTTGGAGCCTTCGAACGCGCGCTCGGACTAACACCGGCGCGCGTCGAATAACGCCAGCGCACACGGAATAACACCAGCACGCATCGAATAACAGCAGCGCGCAACGGATAACACCAGCAGCGATGCCGACGGGAGGGGCGGGCGGACGCGTGGATCTTCCGTCGGTGGCGTGCGTGTGCGCGTATCGCAGGCACACGAGCGATCGAGTGACTTGGCTTGGCGTTGGTGCGTCCAGACTCCAAATACGTGCGCGCGTATCTCTGTGCCTTTACAGCCCGTCCCGCCTTACTTACGCCTTCCAATATTCTAACTTGCAATTGTGCGGAGAGCTGGCGAGTAGTTAGCCTGAAGGAGAGATTGTATTTCTTCGAGGAGTTGAAGGGAAGATGAGACAGAAGGAGATTTCAATGGCGGAGAAGTGTTGAAGGACATCGTAGCGAAAGGACTGTAACAGAAGGATGGGGCGGGCGCCTAAATTTGCCTCCCTAAAATAGGTGACCGATCCGAGCGCCGATCATTGATCGCGTACACATGATTCGTCGCGTCGACACGCGCGCCGCGTCCACTCTGAGTCCCATATGTAAAAGAAAAGAATAAAGAATATGAAGAAAAAGGTAAAATTACAGGCTTTCTGTCGCTGGCAACGCTTTATGAAAGGCAACCGAGTGAAGCCCAGCAAAGAAAAAAAAGTGAACCAAGCCCAAACGAGACCCAGCGCCACATCGAATGGGGGCACATACATTGGGCGAAGTGGTGGAGATGCACGCCTCGCATTAATTTGGTCCGCTACATTCCTTGTAACCGTGGTCGAAATTGCTGCTGGAATCGAGATATAACCTGCCTTTCGAGCACCTCGGGCATGGAACTCCGCTAAACCATAGAATCGAGCCCAAGTGGTAAGATAATTTGAGAATCTGCGCTGCGCGAGTAAACGAAAATGAAACCTGGTTGTAATAGAGGGAGTAAAAATTCATAGCTTCTCCAACAATCCAACACCCAGCCCCGAATCGAACGCGGACCTTCTGCTTACATTGGACCCCGTTCAATTATTCGTACAGATGGACGCCGTGTGTTACCAGGTGTTTCTTCTTTGAATCCGTACCTTCAATGCTACAATGTAGGTTGAAATCGACGTGGAGTCGAACATCCTCGGGCAAAAAATCACTTGACAACCTTTGATGGTAACCTAGCGTTTTTTTCAAAGTAGAAAATGAGCCACATCATCGCAGAATAATCTCAGAATAATGGGAACGTATCCACCCCGCTCCCATTCTTTACCCTCTTAACGATATCATTGTATGGTCAATATCCATCATATCTGAATGAGGAATTGAGGAATGATTACTTACCTGCTGCTGATCATTAAGACCACCAGACAAATGGACAGACACACATGGCACAGGGAGCAAAAAAAAACTCAACCTAAGTGGCTATGACCCAGCCCCGAGTCGAACGGGGACCTCTGCTTAGACAGGTATCGAATGCGATCACATGGATGCAGATGCACACCGCGTGCTATTTGGTCTTTCTCCTCTAAGTTTGCGCCTTGCATAAATGGGGACGAGAATATATGCTAGCAGAAGGATCTGATAATTATGCACGCCACGGCCGGATGGTACTAGGCCTCATTCTTCTTTCTGCACCCTATTGAAGATATCGTTGTCAGTCAACGTCCTTAGATTTAAACGATGAACAGGCGCGTACTGGTGCCAATTGTTTAAACATAACCAGGCAAATGGCTAGACGCACATAGCGCAGGGAGCAAAAAAAAAAAAGGCAACCAAAGTGGCTATGACCCAGCCCCGAATCGAACGGGGACCTCTGCTTAGACCTCTGTCGTAGCTGTTACATGGATGCAGATGCACATCGCATGCTACTGGGGCTTCCTCCCATACTTCTGACCATGGCTAAGTCAGGTTGAAATTAGGGGAACTTCAACCTGCCATTCGGACTCCTCGGGCCATGATTATTATATCATTTATTGAAGCATATTACGGAGTTGGCACAATATCATGGACACTTGACCTTTACCTTGCCTAAGTTCGGTTTAAAGTGACTTCGAACCTATCCCCGGGCTCGCGGCACGAGGTCAAGGTGTAAAAATATTACAGGCTTCCCGTCGCAAGGCGTAAAACATCACAGACTTCGCGTCGCTGGATGGCTCCGTCAGAATCACCTAGGACACATATAACAGGTAGAGACATCTGGGGGCGGAGTGAAAACCAAAAGAAAATGGAGAGTCTCCAACCATGACCCAGCCCCGAGTCGAACGGGGACGTTCTTCATATGCCTAATTAAAGAAATCTGAAAACTAAGAGCAAATGCACACTGTGTGCTACTGGGTCTTGGTCCTTAAAATTTGGACCTTCTTCAAGCCAGAGTGTAATTGAACCTGCTATGAACACAAAAGCATTCAATCGCCAGTTGACCAAAGTTCGAATGCTGAGATCACCCAAATATCTGCAGGCAACTCACATTTCAAAAACACAAAACTCGCTAGACCTCTATGAGGTTACCGAGCTCCTGGGATGAAAAAGTTGTTGCAAGAAGCATAAATATTGAGACCCGTAGGTCTACCACTCCGGAAAAGCGTGTCATCCTTGTGCAGGGGCCATGCTAATCTTCTCTGTATCGTTCCAATTTTTCGTATGACGCCCCGAAGGGGTCGAAAGACTGTGTGAAACTCGTCTAGTGATCATCAGAATGATGTACCTTGTTCGAAGTCCCGGGTCGTCACGTGATTTGAATGCACTCTTTCCTCATGTTGCGATCATTATATTATGGTGGTGCGTAGTGTTTAGATGCTCAGGGAGGAATGAATCAGCTTCCAAGGTGCCATGGATCATTGTGAAATTCAACTGCTTAGAAGTGTAAATTCCATGTTCGGAATCCGAACATCACTTTTGAACAACTTTCTTGGGAAGCCGATGCGCGTTCTCGGAAAGGGCTGTTCGGAATCCGAACCCGAATCCTCAAAGCCATGTTCGGAATCCGAACATCACTTTCAAGGTTGAATTTCTGAATCAGAACATCCGCTCCCAAATTCAAAAGCTGTGTTCGGAATCCGAACACCGCTTTTCAAGTTGAATATTTTTTGTCTTCGAACCATCGTCGGCCCAAAGTCCATCAAACTTCTGAACGGAGTTACCGACCCGTCCCCGCAAGGCAGTAATCAGTAAGGAAAGGGCTGATTTCGGCCGAGGGCGTGCCAGAGGATGGATAAACAGCACTGGCTGGACAAAGGTAATATGTCGGAAAAATCCTGGGCGGGTTGGATCATCATTCAACCGGTCCGAAATCATTGCAAGGTCAAAATACTTCAGTGGCTTGCAGCACTTAGGTAAGGTGCACGTAACCCGGTTCCAAGCCAGGTGCGGTGTCACAATCCATTCAAAGACGGCGAGGAGATTCAGAGCTCGGGATTGCTCTCAACTCGTTGCGACTGGTGCGGGGGGGCGCAGATAAAAAAAAAATAGAAAATATGATTTCAAATTACATTCGTGATAATATTCAACGCCGACGAGCCCGGCGTTGTACCGAAGAAACAGGTGTACGCGGTGTATGGGGCACAGCACCCGAAGAGATCGATCGCGTTGCCGATGCGGGTTGGGAGCGTGCTGGCGGAGGCGCCTGGGAGGTCAGGGCCGAGTGCCCCGAGCGCCGGGAGAGGGTCGCCCGGGGCTGTTGCGAGCTCGACGAGTGGCGGGAGCATTGTTGCCTATGACGAGGGGACGGAGATGCCGGCCTCGGCTGTTCGTCGTCATGGTCGCCGTCGTCGTCGTCTCGTGGAGAGCTCGGGACCTGTTTTGGAGTCGTAATATTAATAACAGTTAGCATTTACCATTTTGGCCCTCCGAATCTTGCTGAGATTGACCATTGACA
This sequence comes from Mycena epipterygia, assembly GCA_029281465.1. NCBI lineage: Eukaryota > Fungi > Basidiomycota > Agaricomycetes > Agaricales > Mycenaceae > Mycena > Mycena epipterygia. Next base: position 837,521 of record JARJCQ010000020.1, read on the forward strand.
TCAATATATAGAGAAAAACTGCGCCTCGATGGCAAGCCCTCAAGCTAAATAGTGTGCTGAGTCTAGGGCCCCTGCCCGAATTCACGAGTCACGAAAGAGTAGATAAACCGGTCCCGTCCGTCTGCTGTCGCATCGGAGCGATGCTCTCGGATGCCTTGTTCAACAGGATCGCCAAGACTGAATGCATGGATTACGATTCATTAGTGTTATACTGAGACTATAATTGTCTAAGTCTCTCGTCGCAGTGCGCAACATCGCCCTTCTGAGACGACTTTTCCAACAACGGTCTTACTTCCATTCACATCTATCGTGCCTTCAAGCGCTCTCCTCAGGAATCGCACACGTCACCCATTCTGATCAAGCAGTCGCCCGTACTACGATGGGTACCCATCAACTTGAAGCCGTCCAGCGCACCACAGACTGGGGCTTTTTTATAAAAAACACTCTAATGAGAGTCTGTCCATTATTTAAATAATCGCTCTAGGTTAGAGACCGATTATTTAAATAATCGCTCTAGCTTAGAGACCGATATCAGCCGTTGACAGCTTAAAATAGACATAATCAGCATGTTGATTACCGTGATGGCCCCGCCTTAGGGGCCGGTTAGAGTTTGGTTAGAGTTTGGTTAGAGTTTGGTTAGGTTTGGTTAGGGTTTGGTTAGTGTCAGTTAGTGTCAGTGTCCGAGGGATGGAAAATGAAAAGAATACAAAACACATAATAAGCCGTGTAAAACAATTACGAAGACCTAGGGCAGCTTGCCTGCCCTAGGTCTGGGTATCAGCTGTGCCACGAGGTTACTCGATTGACAATAGCAATATCAGCCGTGTGGCAGAGTCGGATGTTCGTGAGAGTTGTTATTTCTTCGGAATCTGGCAGTAGTGTGTTCGATTCTCATGAGTTGTCCTTTTTGCCGCATTTTGGCAGCTGTTCTCGCATGACAACCCTGAAAATGGCACGCACGTGCCCTTATATGTCAGCTCTTGCAGATGTCTCTAGTGTTTTATAAAAGGCATGTCTCTAAACTAGAGTCATTTATACATAAACGCCCCGCCTCTAATTAGAGACCTTTTTTATATTAAATCCCCACTATCGCCTGTCCAGCGCGACCTGAAATAAATTCGCAGCTGTTTCTTCATCGTCCTGAACCAAAGACACGTCCCCGAGCCGTTGGAGCGCTTGATGTGTCGCAGCGAGATCGTATTGTTTGTAATGCTAACATACATTCCAGTTAGAATTACAAACGATATTGGGACTCAAACTTATTCAATCATCGCAGCTCTAACTTGTTCTATAATGTACCGCAACACAAACTCCTCGGTCAATCCAGCAAAATTAGATATTTATGCACTAAGGTTGAACTGTCAACAAGGGTACCTGAGAGCTCATTTCAGTGAACCAACATCTAAATCTTGGTAAATACCAACAGTGAAATGTTTCCTATCATAGCCAACTCCACCTCCAATACATCCCAACTGCAGAAGTTCAAAAATCATCAAATTTAAAAAGAATGCACGCAAATCACGTGACGACCCGGGACTTCGAACAAGGTACATCATTCTGATGATCACTAGACGAGTTTCACACAGTCTTTCGACCCCTTCGGGGCGTCATACGAAAAATTGGAACGATACAGAGAAGATTAGCATGGCCCCTGCACAAGGATGACACGCTTTTCCGGAGTGGTAGACCTACGGGTCTCAATATTTATGCTTCTCGCACCAACTTTTTCGTCTTGCGAGCTCGGAAACCTCGTAGAGGTCTAGCGCGCAGTTTTTCTTTGACATGTCAGTGGCCTGCCTGAAATGTTTGGATGATCTCAGCATTCGAAACTCGGTCAACTGGCGATTGAATGCTCTGGTGTTCATAGCAGGTTCAGCTACACTCTGGCTTGAACAAGGTACAAATTTTAAGGACCAAGACCCTATCCGAGTCCGAGTCAATACGTGCAGATGCACAACCGTTGTGCTCTCAGGTCTGTGCTCAGTGCCTTCAGAACTTGACTATGTGAGGCACCTAGGCTTTTGGCGATACGAAATTTCATTGTAATGCGTTGTTCGTTGGAATGTACATCTGTGAATCTGTGCGAAATGGAGTTCTGGTAGTCCAAGTGTCGAAAATGTCAAGTCATCATCGAATCGTAAGCTGTCCGTGCGTGTGCATCTCATATCATGTCTTTGCCTGTTCACTTTCCACCCTCATGTCCATCTGAATCCCGCCCAACGAACGGCCGAAAGCAACAACGACGAAAAGGTCCGCTATGCAGGCGTATCGCTCTCAATCGTGAACATCGGACTCAAATTGCCCGAGTCACCGAACACTAAAACAATGAATCAGCAACCAGCGGTGAAGAATATATCACACATGACATAGGGACGAAAAACGCACAGACGAGCTGATAATTCGTGTCCGCCAGGACGTACGGCACCTCGATCTCGAACCGCCCCGCGCGCAGGTCGAAGCCTTTCGCCAGAATAACTGCCGCCGCCACCAAACAATTAAACCATTAATCATCGAAACGATGATGAAGTTATGCAGACGGGCACGTACACGGTGCCTCAAGGCCACCCTTCGCGAGGAGCAGCAGCGCCTCGTTCGAGATCGTCGCCGGCGCGCCCGTCGCGTTCCTGCGCCCAGAAAGAAATATTAAGATTAAACCCGACAACGGGGGAGCGCGCGGGGACGCACCAGGTGACGTTGTGCCGCTGGAAAGAGAACCACACCGTCCCCGCGTGCGGGTACAGGATTGGCGGCACGAACACGTCGCGCTTCTGCGTCTCCATCTGGGCGGGGCGCGCGCTGGCAGACCCGAGCATCAGCGCTGCCACTGCCGCGAACAGAAAGGTGAGCTGCATCGTCGTCTGAATGTTCGTGGGGAGTCGTGAATGAGACGTGTAGATCGTGGATGAGACGCGCAGATTATGAGCGAATCCCGTAGATCAAGCGAAACAGCGAAACCCGTAGATCCGAAAACTCGACCGTAGATCGGAAGCAACTACTCAACGACGCAGATCCGGAAGCCATTACAGTGTGCACTATATTATATACCCACCCTGCGCGGCGCCGCAGCCCGTGGTGTGAGCCTTGCGCTGTTTATAGCCTGCGATTAGCGATAGCAGGGGTCATTCGCTTCAAGTTAGGCACCGAGATAGCGGGGGTCAATAGAGATAGCAGGGGGTCAGCAGAGCCAGCGAAGGTCAGGCGCGCCGTCGTAGTTTGGACGCGCGGAGCTATTTTGGACGTGGACAGCGGCTCTTGCGGTCAGCTGGCCAGCCTAGGCCATACATACACTGGATGTGCGTCGGACGAAGGGTGGGGCTAGGAAAGAACCGACGTCGAAGGAGAGCCGGTTTAAATACGTTGAGCAGCTGGCGTGAATTGAGTGCATGAAACGAACGTCGGCTGTGAGTCGAGAAACATCGGCTGGTGAATCGAGAACGAGTTCCGTAAGTATTCGGATTCCGAATTCATTCCAGGCTGAAGCGCCCGAGTCGTTGGCGCAGTCATCTAGTACTGAGAACCTAGGCTGGCGGCTTCGCCCGTTGGTGTAGTCAGCGGTACTAGTTCCTGTGTGGTCAAACGTCTAGCAGGCGGAGATGGAGATGGATGGCACACAAGATGCGGAGCCGAGAGCTTAACCTGGGGCGGACGTCCTACTTAGTTCCTACGTAGTAGTGTGGTGTGTAGTATAGAGTTCGCAGAACAGAGAGATGGCAGAGAAAAGAGAGGGAGCACGCAGCACCGCCACTGATGCGCTGTGCGCCTCTCCTTGCTCTCAAAGTCCTCTCCAATTTTGCGCCTTTCTATTTTTCACCCAAACCCAAATCACAGAAAAAAGATTATGGAATTCGCTGACTAGGCCTGAGCTCAAGACGGCGGAATTTGAGAAGCCTCCTTGGGATAAAATCTTCTATGATCGCATTTGCGGCATTGGGACGAGATGCACTAGCTCAATATTTGGGGCACCACCTTTCGCAAAGACTTTTTGCAACTTGGCTTTATCCGAGCGCGTTTGAATATGTTCACAATCCTTTGATCCTCACATCAGCAACCGTCCGCGATGGTGGTCCTTTCGACAGCATCTGCAATCTGCTGGGCTTAAAAACCGGTAACTTCCATCTCATCCGACGCTCTTTCGCGCGCCCAGGCGTCCAAATCCTTTTTCGCGACTTGGTCCCCCCAATATCCGGTGATTCCTTCCTCGAACTAAACTGTTTTCGAGGCAAACCGACCCACAGTGATTTTCCCCAAGTCTATATCCCCTTGGAACGCACATCCATGCATACTTTTTACGAAAGCTCAAACTGGACATCCACAGGGCCACCCGTATCCGAATGTACAACTCTCGCGATTTACTCAACGGAACACCTGGCAACCCGGCTATTGTCAAATCGTCATCGGAACCGACTCCCTTTCCGTCGGAGTGGCCATGCCCGCTCGGCTCGATGCGATTCTCGTGGGAAATATCGAAGACCTGGATGAAATCCTGCAGACTGAGTTAGGCCGGGTGAACAGAATCAAGAGCAAGACAGAAATCGCCCGCGGCATAATATATGTCTCATCTTCGACTCGCAAAGCCGCAGAGAAGGTTCTTGCAGATGAAGAGACCGGGATAGCTCCAAAAGCTGGCCAGAAACCCCCTGATCTCAGCTTCACGCATATCATCGTTGCGAAGTGCAAGGTCAAATGTCAGGACGACTTATACGGGAATCCACCTGTTGATCCCCCGCGCACATGTACCGCCTGCGTCCAAGCACCTCCCCACTCCCACCCCAGCTCTTGCAACTGCATCGGCTGCATCCCCGAGACTCTTCCTACCCTCGCGAAGCCTCTCAGTGTCTCCAGAGTCAACACATCGATCTCGAAGGCCAAACGACTTATCAAACTTCAGCGAGCGCATGGGCGTCAGCATTTAATTGAACTTAGAAATTTGGAGAAGTGCAGACCATTCAAAAATGTGGATGATGCCGCCAGTTACGTTCCTTCTGGACACCCTGATAACTTCGATTCTCGACAATTACATCCTGCTCAATACTATTCCCAAAGTCTCCGAGCATATCAAATCACACGAATATTCGAATCGACTACTAGAGGTTTTGAAGGAGCTATCGCCCCAGTTCATGGGCTACAAGTATTTTTTCTATCTTTGCGTCTTCCTCTGATAGAATAGCTCACATACCCAGAATACGATACAAGGGTCGATAGCGCCCGGTGTCCAATGAATCAACGGAAGTAAACGGAAGCAAAAGTGGCTCCGAGCCGTTCAAGTCAATAGGTTGGAGACTGATGTACGTGATATCCCGCGGCTTAGGAGGATTCGAAGATCCCAGCAGGGCATTTCATAGGCTTCTCGATGGGAGCCTGGCATCGCACCGTCTCAGGCTGGAGAAACGCTCTTCCTCTGTATGGTTTCGCCTCACCTACTGATGGAAGTACGATTGCCTGTCCGGGGGGTCAATGGGCAGAACGCCCTAGATTCAGTCCTGCAAAGATCCCGCCTGGATGGGTGCAATACATATGCAGCTAAAGGGAATCATCGCTGATCAGGGCATTAGCTCCCATCCAGTGCATATTTCTTTTCTGAACCACCGACATTCCGGGAGTATCGCCTGGCGAGCACTCCCCGCGTCTGCTCCGCTGATCTCTTTCCATAATTTCCGGATAACCGGACTGCTGCACGGGTTCGTTTGGCCAACTATCCCCAGAGATTCCACCTGCGGGGCAATGCTTTTTCATGGACACGTATCCTCGGGAAGGCAGCCCAAATCTCAATGGCACCAGCAGGTTTTGACACATATGTAAAGTTCAAAAAACATCGAACCTAATTACAGACGGATAACGAGGGATCTTGGGTAGTATTATGTTCTTTTACATGTCTTTCCGGACTCCAGTTTTCGTTGCCTTCTTGGCTTCGACGCACTGGAGGAAGGTGCTGTCACCCGCCTGGCGATGTATAGCGGTGACCTCCCAGCCAGTCCGACCCAGAAGCTCAACGAGATGCATGACATTGCGCTCTTGCGAGTTGCACATCAGGAACATCTGTCGGAACATAAGAATGGTTCCCATTCGAAATACGAGGGGGGGAGCGTACAGCGAAATCCGTGTGGTACACCATGTCGTTCGCTCCACCGTAGTTTGCCAAAAGCGGGGCGGGCGCCTCGTTAGGGACTGCACCCATAATTCCATGGGGGTCTTCTGCGCTTGGGTCATGACATGCAAGGGGAATGATGCTGTCCTGCAACAACAACGTCGTGGTGGGGGTAGCGGCCTCCCAAAGCTGCGCCAGGATTTTGACACAGTAGTCATCCGACCAATCGTGCATGATATGCTTCAGGAGAAACACGGATGCGTTCGTCTGGGGTTGCGGACTGAAGAAGTCGTGCACTAAAAAAATGGAGACTTGGATTAACCACGATGACAATCTGGTTTATTATTCGCACCCTCGAGCTTGACCTGACCGGAGGTAAGTGCAGTTGGCATTTTTGTGTTCCACAACTGAAAAGAAACGACATAAAGTTAAGTCCAGTGCCCCAGAGAGGTATGTGCAAAGCGTGGCCAACCCGTTTCGCCTCTCCGATTACACCTTGAAGGTCTTGCACGACAAACCTGAGGGAAGGGAACTTCGCGGCAAGCGTGAAGCAGGACGTGCCAACCCCGCCGCCAACATCGACAACAATTGATTTGGGTGGCAAGGAGCTCCATTGGTAAGCTGTTCATCAACTTTAGCGGGCGAATAATCGAGTACCAGGTCCGGCAGACCTTTGAGGATGGCATCTGCGGGCTGAAAAGCCTCGACTCCTTGCATACCGATGTCGAAACGACGGTGCCTAAACTGTTCCTCTGGGCGCTCATAATACGTCCAAAGAGTCTCGGCGCGTCCCGTTGCGCGTGCTAATGGAGAAGCAGTTGGATCTCCGGACCGAGCTGTGGCGGGATCGGCGAGTGTTTCCCAGGCATACGCAGAGGCTTTAAAAGTTTCATCCAAACTATGCGGCGTGAACTCATCGTGAGGAGGTCGTGCATGAACACAGGGACTTACTGGTGGGATGCCAAAGCTGCCAGACCAATGGTATTATCGTGCTTGTGCTCCGGACTGATATGTATAAGCGAGATCCTGGAATATAGTAACAACACCACTTACTCCGCAAGAATGTCCTTGCTGGGTTTCAGGGTGTCGAGCATGCTGGAAATCCGGGTGTTCGCAAAAACGTTCGGTTTAACTTCGCGATAGACGTGGTGAGTTGCCAGGTAGCGGATGAATCGTGCTGATTTAACCGTTCTCGAAGTAGTGTCAAAGGAGATTGAATTGAACGCCTACCTAGTTTCTCCGGGTCCTGGCCATTTTTGGCAGCGATGTCTTTAACATGGATTCCCTTCCAAGAATACCATCAGACACGAACAAAATCCCCTGTCTGTACCCCTAACCTGCGGACCAGCCTCCCGAAGAATTTCGGTGACATCAGATTCGAGACAGATTCGCAGCGCGGCCGACTTGAAATGCTGGAGGTGGAACGTTAGCCATGGGGACCACGAAGAATGCAAGTGGCTCAACGCACGCCGCAGACAATACCGTACAAGGAAACTTGGGGAGGGGTCAAAATGGCCGCCAGTTGAAGGGCAGCAGCACTGATCACGCTAGCAGCTTCCGCAGCAGCAGGAATCGCGCGGAAGGCCTCTGAAGGAGGAGCAAATGGCTCGTGGAGGTCTGGGATGGCGACCCCAGACGACTGACAGGTCGTCTCCAGAGTATTCACAGACTTGGTAATGAGTGCAAGCAGTTCGCGAATGGGGGTCGACATGGGGGGCGATACTGATTCACCTCGCTGAGAGCACAACCTTTAAAAATCTATCGACGCACAGCTTTGAATCCAGAACTTACGTTCCAGAAGTTATACTTGGCCGCAAATGAGGATCGGCCAAGGCGCCGCGTGACCGCAGTCCTGTAGGGAATATATGCGTTAACGGCGATGTTCTAAAGTTGGCACTCTGATTCTCTAAAAGATGACATTGACTCATCTTGATTTCCCAAAAACTCCCTGATATAACTAAGATGGCAATTGTTCATCGGATTGTTGATCTCCCGCCCTGCTTCCAGTTTGTGCCTGAGTTCCCACCAGCTCGTTACATTTTGGGGGTTCCAGCTGAATCGAAAACGATACGTTTCGATTTTCGAGCAAAGTTCGAGCCGAGAGCACCGCCACTGATGCGCTATGCGCCCTTTCCTTGATTTCATTCTCTCAGAGTCTTGCGCCTTTCTATTTTTCACCCAAACCCGAATCGCGCAAAAAAAAGATTAAGGAATAAAATTAACTCCCTCCCCCTCTCCTCTCCTCGTCCCCCTCGTCCTTTTCTCGGCTCGTCAACAGCTCGTCAGCTCGTGAGTCGTAGCTCGTAGATATACGTCCACCATCTCCCCATTAGATCCCCACTCCTCCTCTTCCTCCACTCCAACTATATGAAATCACCACCCCAACCCCAACCCCAACCCCCAACTCCCACGCGAAAATCCGACACGGTACGAAGCGAAAACCCGATACGAAACGCACTCGCGAAAATCCGATACGAAAGCGGAAACGAATTTCGTCCGCCTATCTCCCGATGTACTTGAGCTCGAGGTAGCGCGCGGGTACGCTGGGGAGGAGGTCAGTTAGACGGCCGGAGGGACGGACGACGGGAGGCGGACGGGAGGAAGGTAGGCGAGAAAGGGAGGTAGGTAGGCGAGCGAGGAAGGAAGGTAGGTAGGCGAGCGAGGGGAAGGAGAGCAAGCGAGCGGAAAGGAATGGGAAGGGGAGGGAAGGAGAGCGAGCGGAATGGAAAGGGGAAGGGTAGGCGAGCGAGTGGGAGGGTAGGCGCAGGGAGGGGGAGAGGAGGGTAGACCAGCCGAAGAGGGGAATGGAAGGGGGAAGGGGCGAGCGGAATGGAAAGGAAAGGGAACGCGAGGAAGAGAAAGAGACACTCACTAAACGATCCCCGCAAACGCGCCCGACAGCTCGAACCCAATATCCCCTCCAAACGGATTCGCAGAGCCGCCCACCAGCGCGCCGATCTTGCCAATGTACTACATGTGCCCGTTAGTCCAATCCACTCAAAAGAATCCCACTTCTGGAAGAGACCGAGGGGATAAGGAGAAAACACGCACCCAAACCTGCGCCATCCCCATCGCCGTCCCCAGCGCGCCAAACAAAAACGCCACCAGCGCCGCGATGCCCACGGGCGTCATGTCCTGCCGGTTCCACGTCACGGCCGCGTCGTAGCGCGCAAAGTCGCCCTTGCGGAAGACAAAGTGCTCGAGCAGGACGACGGTGACGAAGATCGAGAGCCAGTAGCCGAGGACGTTCATGAAGTTCTCGAGCGAGGTCGCGAAGGAGTTGGCGCCTGCGATGGCGATGGGGATGTACTGTGGGGTGGGTTAGCATGTGATAAAGCGAGGAAGAGAAGAGGAAGGAGGAGGGAAAGAGGAGGGAGGGGCAAGGAGGAAAGAGGGAGAAGAGAAGAGGAGGAATGGGAAGGGGACGAGGAACGAGGGACGAGGAACGAGGAACGAGGGAGAGAAGGCGAAGGCGAAGGCGAAGGAAAAGGGAAGGGAGACGCACAATAGCAGTGATAACAACCGGCCACACCAGCCTCGGGATCTTCGCCAGCCACACGCTAATAACGCTAATCGACAACCCCATCGAGTACACATCTACCGCGCAATCCATCAGCACCCCTTCAAAAAAATCTTCCTTGGCACGCACTGATGATGTTGTTCGCCACGACGCTCAGCACGAGGAGCACCATGCAGAACTTCCCGAAATTCCCCACCACGGGCACCAGCACCGCGCCGAGGAGGCCGCCGAGCTCGTTCGCCTCGTACGCGGCGGTCCACGCGTCGTTCGACGGCGCGACGCCGCCTGCGACGCACATGACGGCGGCGCCGAGCCATTGGATGAGCACGAGCGGGAAGATGAGGCCGGCCTGGGTGGGAGGGGTTAGTATGGGAAGAAGGGGGGGGGAGAGGGATGGAGGGAAAAAGAGGAGGAGGGGGACGAGGGCTGCGATCGAGGGTACCACGTCATCACCGTCGCGTCGTATACACGAGCATGCTCCACACTGGACACCGCACAAGTCACATCGGTCCCCATACCACCGCCTCCGCGCCACCACATCGATCACACTGGACACCGCGCCTGCCCCAGCGTCTGCGTATCCACCACCACCGTACGCGTCGTATCGACCCCATGCCGGGACACCGCGCCCGCCCAGCACCGCCAGCGCCTGCGCACACCACCCCCGCCCCATAGATGGGGGGTCCTCGCGCGCGACCTCCGGGACGTGGCAACACTCTTGCCCTTGCCAGCGACACTCTTGCTCGCGCCAAGCGAAGAAGTGTGCCAGGGGAAGAACACAAAAAAATGCAACAAGCGAAGAAAACGCCACAGAGAGGAAAAACGCACATAAGTCCACCAAAACGTCGTACTGGCCTTGGTCCCCGCGGGCTGGTACACGTTGTAGTCGCTCGCGAGCGACACCCAGCCGACCGCGAACCCGAAGATGACGCCCATGAAGGAGAGCACGTTCGAGGCTTCGAGTTGGCCGCTGGAAGGGGGGTTAGTGTTGGGGTAAAAATGGGGGAGGGAGAAGAAAATGGGGAGAAGGGGGGGAAGGGGAGGGAAGGGAGGGGAGAAGGGGAGGGGGGAGGGAAGGGGGAGGGGGGGGGGAGGAGGGAGGGAGAGGAAGGGACGGCAAACGGGCAGGAGGCGGAACAGGAACAGGATGGGCAGGGTGGGAGGGCGGGAGGTCGTCTGTATGTATATATGGGAGCTGGAAGGAGGGAAGGCAGTAGGAGGGAAAACGAGGGCGGGCAGGAGGGTACGGTACGGAAGGAGAAGGACGGCGGACGAGGAAGAGGGAGGACAGGAGGATGGGAGGGAGGGAATGGACACGTGCGCCGGAGGAGCGCACGACGGCACGTCGTCCAGAAGATGGAAGCGGCAGGAAGGGAATAGCGAGGAGCGGGGGTGGATACACGTCGCAGACGGAACGTGTGTGGAATGGAGGCGCGAGTCGAGCGAAGCGAGCTCGAAAAATCAAAGTAAGAAAAACACACACCTCCCCATCGGCACATTCACCAGCTCCTTCGCCGCGCACCCGAGCACGACAAAGAACGTGATCGCGGTCGGCACCCAGGACCACTTCTCGTAGATGTGCACGTGCTTGTAGCCGAGCAGGCCGAGGACGAGGGTTATTATCTGGGGAAGAAGGGGGGTTAGTAGGGAGTAGGAGGAGGGTGCTTTTTAAGAAGCATTGGGGGCAGGGGGAGAGGAGAAGAGAAGAACCCAGGCGGAGGAGCACCGCGCACCGACTCAACAGGGAGGCCACGCCCGCCCTCCATTCCAATCCAGTCTCAAGCCGCGAAACGCAGGACGCAGACGCTGGCAGACACAAAAAGCTGCGTAGGTGTAGACCCGCCCACGAGCTGCGCAGACCGGGGACGTGCAGTCTACACGCCCGTCGCCGCCAGGACTGCGCGTGCTCTGGCAGCTGTGGCACACCCCACTCGACGCCCGAGGGCGCAAGGAAAGGAAGACGCGCCGCGCTCGAAAGGAAGCAAGACCCGCGTCGGCCGGCAGCGCTGCATCCCCAAGCAGATACGTCCCCAAACGCGCCGTCACCGTCAATCACGCGTCCCGAGTCTCGACCTCATTGCGAAGAGCGATAAAGGGCAGAGCAGCACTGTCAACAAGGCGACCCCGCGACCCAAGCACGAGCACAAACACCTCCACTCAGCCGGCCGTGCGACACCTCCACGCGACACCGACGCCGACACCGACACCGACACCCGCGCCCGCGAACGCCCGGAGGGAGGAATGCCTTGGGGCCCGACTCCAGATCTAGCCGGGGCGCAGCGGCCCCGACACCGAGTGCACGGGAGTAGGTAGCAGCTGCGCGCCATCGCAGACTACGCATTAGCGCGTATTGGCGCTCCGAAAGACTCTCCAAGGACGAAAAAAAGCCCTCTTCCAAAAAAAAAACCCCCAAAAAACAACAAAGAGAGAGCATATAGAGAAGAGAGAGGAGAGAGAGAAGAACGCACAGCGATGATGACGACGCCCGCCGCGTCCGAGATGGACTCGTCCGCGACGACGCGCAGGGTCTGGGCGCCGGCGATTGTGTTGATCGTGCTGTGCGAAAAAGGGGTGAGTAAGTGAGTATGGGCGAAAGAAAGAAAGAAAGAAGGGGGAAGGAGGGGAGGGGAAAGAAGAGGGAGGGGAGGGAGGGGGAGGGCGAAGCAGGGGAGGGAGGAGGGAGGAGAAGGGAAGGGTGCGCGGGGTCGAGCGGGGTATGGAGATGGGGGCGCGAGAAGACGAGGAACGCGTCCGCCGGCGAGGTGGAGGAGAGCGGGTGAGGGGGAGCGCGGGGCGGTACGGGGAGGAGCGCGGAGGGAAGGAGGGAACGGGGAGACGACGCGAACGACAAACGAGGAAGGGAGGGAGGGAGAGGGAAGGCGCGTAGTAACACGTTCCGTCGGAGGAGGGAAAACGCGCGCGCTGGAGGGCTCGCAGCCTACACTCGCGTGGCGTCACAGACCACCCATAGGTCCCAATCGCGTCGCAGACCACCCATAGGTCCAAGGAAGGCAAGAGGAAGAGGGAGAGGAAGTGAGGACTAACCTCCACCCAACACACGCGATGCAGTTCAACAAGGCGACGATCTTGGCGCCGTGCCAGCCCCACGAGTAGCGCGCGGAGGTCATCTGGCGGAGGCCGAGCTTGGGGCCGAAGGTTGCCCTGGGGAGGAATTGGGTTAGCAAGAGAGGAGAAGAGGGAGGAGGCGAACGCACATATACGCGGGCAGAATACACGTCGCGGCATTCGTGAAGAAGATGACGAGCATGCTGTCGCCGAGGCCGAGGAAGAACAGCGCGGGGCCCAAGATGCCGATCCCGAACGTCGAGAGCACGCAGTTCGCCGCTAGCCAGCTGTGCGCGTCTCCATATTAGCGCATCTAAGGTGGGACAGAGCGAGGACGCACATGAAGAAATTGGCACTGGGCCTATCGGGGCGCGCGTCCTCGGGGACGCGCTGGATGCCGCGCGCCTCGATGCCGATGGTGCGCTCGAGGCGCGCGGAGAGCGCGAGCGAGCGGCCCCAGAAGGAGTGCGGGTTCGCCGCGCCGGTGCCATCGAGGTCGAGGTCGTCGGCGGCTGCGACATCGGCAGGGCGCGCCTGCTTCTCGACGTCGGAGGCAGCGGCGGAGTGCTTCTCGACGTCGGACTCTTGCTTGGAGTGCAGGGAGGGGGACATGCTGGAGGGCTAGTCGCGGGGGAGGGGGAGGGCGGCAGGAAGAGGAATGGTAGCCGGCGGATTGGCGACATATAGGAAGGGCTGGATCGTGTGGGCGCGAGATGGATTCTGCGGTGGTCCACATGCGCATATGCTATCCAGATTCAAATCTCACGTCCACTCCAACCAACATTCCGTCCTATCTGAATTCCACGAACCCGCTGCCCTGGCTCCCTTCTCCTCCCCCTTCCTTCCCTTCCTTCCCATCCCGTCCCATGTTGCTGCCTCCCATCTGTTCGCAGTACACGCATCCAGAGCAGAGTGCGATTCAAGAAGAGCAGACCCGGCGGGCGTGCGATAAGAGGTGGACGAACCATGTGGTGCACGCTGACTGATCGGCGCCCGGATCGGTCTCGCCTATTTTAAGCGGGCGTAGGCCGAGTTGGTGCCTCGCCACTTCTCCTTCAGTACAACCAATCTCCTTCAACTCCGTCAAGAAATATCAATCTCCTTGAGGCTAGCTCCCCGCGTACCTGACCAGTCCTCTTCGGAGTAGAGCTTGGAGCTTGGAGTATAGCGCCAACCGGGCTCCAACGGACAGAGATACGTACGCGCGCACGCATTTGGACGCACCTACGCCAAGCCAAATGCAGATCGCTCGTGTGCCTGTCAAAGCGATACGCCCACACGCACGTCCATGACGCGCCACCGTCGGAAGATCGCCCTCCCGTCGGCGTTGCTGATTCGACGCGCGCTGCTGTTACTTCGTACTCGCTGGTGTTATTCCGTGCGCGCTGCTGTTATTCGTTGCGCCCCGCTGTTATTCGACACGCTAGTGTTATTCCGGGCGCGCATTCCAAGACTCCCAGACACACATTCGAAGACGCTCACCACGCCTGGATGTTTATTTATATTCACTCTTCGAAGCTTCATCAATCACGGATCCACCAGCTCGCTCATCCACCACATCTTCATCTTCCACACACTAACTTTATCCTCCACGCACCAGGTCGGCGGTTGCGTCGTCCGACGCCTCCCGAACACTCGATCCCTCTCAACTGACGGTGATTTCGTCTCACATATGCATCGTGCCGCGTTCTCGACTCAGACTCGGCCGTGTAATCCTACCTACCTACCTAGTGCGTGTTATTCCGCACCTAAATTCCACCGTGTTATTAACTTGTTCCCTCCATCACGCATCCTGGAGACGCTCTTCTGTGGGCCCATGCACCTCATTTCACCTGGAAGCTTCCTTTGGCCTTCCTTTCAGCTTCGTTCCCCACCTTGTCCCCACCTGCCGCCGCATGCTGGATATTGCACCCAGCCCGTCTTCTCAATTACCGCAATCCCACCTGCCTGTGCTGGAATCTCACCTGCCCTGCGTCTCCCGAATCCCGCCCCGCCGTCTTCCGAACACACTCTATCTCGCCACGCGCACAGTCTTTCTTGCTTTCAAGATGTATTATGTATTATGTATTATGTATGCGGGGTGCGTGATGCGTTCTCAGCCATCAGTGCGCCTCTTCATCTATCATCAGCGTCCTACGGGCGCCTTCTTAGTTCTGCCAATGCCATCAACCATCAACCACACCAATCCTGGAGACCGTCCTTCTGTGGGCCCTCAGTTCACCTGGACGCTTCCTTCCCCACCCTGACGCCGCATGCTGGATACGTCTGCACCCACCCTCTCTTCTTAATTACCGCAATCCCACCATACCACCTGCCCTGCGTCTTCTGAGTCCCATCTACAACCCACTCGTCGTCAGTCTTTTGGTCTATGGACGCACGCACCCGACGCCCTCCATCACAAATCATAAATCACAAATCATATGTTCGTCACCCGGGCCCGTCTTCCCTGCCAAAATTCCACATCTACATAGATGCTTCGCGCGTTCCTGTCTGTTCTGTTGTGTTCCCGCGCTTCTGTCTTCTGTTTGCGTTTCTGTTTTCTGACTTGAGTGCGCTTGTGCTTCTGTGGCGTTGGCGTTGGCGTTGGCGTTTCTGACTCCTCGGTAGGTAGGTAGGTAGGTAGGATATAGGATATAGGATATAGGATATAGTGACTGCGAGGGTCTGACTTGGATGCGCTGGTGCTTCTGCGCTTCTGTGGGCGTTTCTGTTTCTGACTTGAGTGCTTCTATGGCGGTTCTGACTTCCTCGGAATCGGATATGGATACAGTGACTGTGAGAGTCTGACTTTGGGGGTCTGACTTGGGGTCTGATTTGGGTGCGCTTCTGTGGGCGCGCGCGTTCCTGTCTGTTCTGTGTTCTACTGCCGTGAGCACCTTCTCTGGAAGCTGGGGGATCATGCCGTCTCGGCGGTTTCGATTCTAGAATGTGAAAGTAGTCTGGAAAATAGAATTCGTTCGAGTCTAGAAATTAGAACTAGAATACTCTAGCACGTGCGTGTTCGTATCTGCAATATTAATATTACTAGGGATGGATAGTCTGAGTGTGTGTGCGCATCGACATCAACATCGATGACTGAAGATCTTCAATCAACGACGCCCTGCGTCCCAACTTCCTTCGCCCTCAGCCAGGTCAAAATTATGGAAACGAGACCCAGTAGCACGCGGCGTGCATCTGCTCCCAATCACATCTCATCCCACGCAATAATACGCAGAAGGCCCCCGTTCGACTCGGGGCTGGGTCATGTTTGAATGGTCCAGTTTTTTTTTGTTTTTTGTTTTGTTTTTGTTTTGTTTTCACCCCACCCCAGGACGTCTCGCATGTTATGTATGTCCTGGATGAGTTTTACGGAGCCATCCAGCGACAGCAACGGGAAGTCTGTGATGTTTTACGACTTGAAACCGCGGATGTTCGTGCCACGTCGAATTCACCTTCATTCCAACGTAGTTTGGACAGGGTATGAATTGAGGGAGGTAGACCCGGTAGCACGCGGCGTGCATCTGCTACAAATGACTCTGACGCTTCACGGAATAGTCGGCAGAAGGCCCCCGTTCGACTCGGGGCTGGGTCGTAGATCAGGAAAACGTTGTTTTGCTCCAGCCGCGCACGCTGTTTGATCAGCACTCGGGTTGGATATATTTCGAGTGATCTCAGTGTTCGAATCTGGCAGTGTCCATTGTGGTTTAAGCGAATTTGAAGCATGCCGACCGTGACGTTCCAACCCACCCTGATTCCAACCTACCTCAGCCAGGGTGCAGAGGAAGAGGAACAAGACCCAGTAGCACGCGGTGTGCATCTGCTCATGGTGGCTGTAGCTGATAATATATGCGGAAGGTCCCCGTTCGACTCGGGGCTGGGTCATGGCTCTGTTGGATCTCGTTTCTAGACCACTCGAATTTCTGAGCTGCAGTGTCATTTCAACCTACTATGGGCAGGATGCAGATTCACAGGAATAAGACCCGGTAGCACGCGGTGTGTGTCTGCCTCTAATCACTTGAATAACAGGCAGAAGTGGGCAGAAGGTCCCCGTTCGACTCGGGGCTAGGTCATGGTGCTAGAGAAAACCGGTTTTTTGGCTCCTCTAGCACAGCACGTCTTCCAGCTGGATTCAATTAACCTGCCAGATTCCTGGAGGTGGTGCAATGATGTCAGTGTTCGGATTCGATTCCATTGTGATTCTACGTCCATTGTGACTCAACTTAGTTTGCATGTCCGAGAAGCCCAGCGACTTTGAATTTCATGCTGACTTGAGCAATGTCACTAATCACAAGTCGTTCCACGCAATAATAGGCAGAAGGCCCCCGTTCGACCCGGGGCTGGGCAGTGATAATAATTGGGTATCATCTTTTTTCCCCCCTTTGCTCCCTCCATTCCACCGCTAGATCTTGTTAATTCTCTCTCGCATACGTACATCATTCATTTTGTCGATGCAAGCAGCCAGTGCAGTGGTTTCCTTCTCTGGAGTTCCGCTCCAGAGGAGCCCGAAGACCGTTCTTTGTTTCGCTTTTGAACTTGATTTCAACTTACCTTCGCCAGGGTCAGAATAAGAGGAACAAGACCCAGTAGCACGCGGTGTGCGTCTGCTCCTATTGATCGTGAGCATCAAAGAAGCATACACAGAAGGTCTCCGTTCGACTCGGGGCTGGGTCATTCGTTTTGGAAATCCAAATTTTCCGGATCATACTCGGAAATCGGGGCTGGGTCATACATCATGTCTTGTAACGGATGGTTTTTGTTTTGGGTCCGAGTCATTCGCGGAATCCAGTTTTGTGGGGTCATACTCGGAAGTCCAGTTTTTTTGGGTCATTCTTGGAAGATCCATCCAGTTTCTTTCCCCATCCTCGCAGTTTTTTCCCATTCATCCTCTCTCCCGCATCTGGATCCCTCTAGGCCCTGTGTCCCCAGTCATAATCATTTTCGTTTTACCAATCAGTTCTCGAGGGTGTAAGGTGTGCGATTTTGCTTGCTTTGGCTACGTAGCGGGGAGTTTAGATGATGAGGTCAGGCCGAGATACGGAGGATAGATGGAGGGTGAGGTTCAACCTTGATTCCATTTTTGTACTTTGAGCAGGATCAGTATTGAGGGAGGAAGACCCAGAAGCACGCGGCGTGTACCTGCTCCCACCTTTCGGAAATATTTTAAGGAAGCATATGCAGAAGGCTCCCGTTCGACTCGGCTGGGCCATTTTGAGATTCTAATGTTTCTTTTGCTCCTTCTATCCACATAAATATTTACGGTTACGTTCTTGAAGTACGAGTTTTTCTGCAGATGTGCGTGTGGTCTCAGCATTCGACATGTTCGAGCGATCTCAGCATTCGATATGTTCGAGTGATCTCAGCATTCGCCTTCAAATCATTTCTATGTCCCTTGTGCGTCAACGGGATATGTCAGTGAATTCTTTCAACTTGTGCTTCGACAAGGAGTCTACCGAAGTCTAATGCAACTGGTGCCTCGACAGAGCCTGAATTTCAGGTTCGATTCTATTCCGACTTGTAGAAGGTACGAGGTTGGAGGAAAGACCCAGTAGCACTCGGTGTGCATCTGTTCTTGATTAGTCGAGGGAGGAGTGCATGCAGAAGGTCCCCGTTCGACTCGGGGCTGGGTCATAACTGCGATATCTTTTTTTTTTTTGGCTCCCTCTATCGCGCTGTGGGTTACCCTGCACCTGCATTGCAACGGGCTGTTATTTGTTCTCTCCTAATTGAAGTCGAATAGACGCAGTTGAATCCACCTTCACTTCAACGTACCTTAGCCAGGGTACAGAGGAAGAGGAACAAGACCTAGTAGCACGCGGTGTGCATCTGCTATTTCTATGCCATTTGATGTTTGAACATAGTATAAGCGAAAGGTCCCGTTCGACTCGGGGCTGGGCAATTCGGGTGTTGCAGAACCTTTTTTTTTGGCTCCCTCTATCGCATACTGTGGGTTCTTTGACCTGCGATGTTCGAACGAGCTCGCAGAATTACTTATTCTATTCTACATACAGTACATTCATTGCAACAGGCTGTGATTTGTTCTTTTCCTAATTGAAGTCGAATGGACGCAGGAGTCCCATGTTCATTCCAACGTAGTTTGGGCAGGGTTAGAATTATGGGTTTAAGACCCAGTAGCACGCGGTGTGCATCTGTTCCTAGTCTTTTACACACAAATGATCTCTTTGAGGCGGAAGGTCCCCGATCGACTCGGGGCTGGGTCATAGCTCCGGAATCTTGGATTTTTTTGTTCACCTCGCCTCACCCGGGCATACTTCTAGGCTCTGTGTCATCAATTATTTTCTTTTCACCAACCAGTTCTCGGAGGTGTGCAATTTTGCTTTGGCTACATAGCGGGGAGTTTGAATGATGAGGGCAGGCCGAGATACCCGGAGGACGGATGAGATTGCATTCGATTTGTACACGGTCAGAAGCTAGAGAGGAAGACCTGGTAGCGCGCAGCGTGCACCTGCTCACGGAGGGGGGACAGCCAGCGTACTGGAACGATGAGGTGCGGGCAGGATACGACGACGCGCGGGGCAGTAAATTGAAACTACAACGTGCACGACACAGATCGAATGATCGCCATTGGCATTGAATAAGCAGGCAGCACCGAGCCCCGACCCGCTGAGCACGCCGGAAAATGAATCGCGGCTCCTTTTGCGCCCAGGGTAAGGGCATACCGCGTCCCATCTGACAAGACGTTGCCGGAGCCGAAATCGAAATCGCGATGCATGATGCATGGGGAGGGCGGCGGGCCACATATCGAGGCGGATTCAGACAAAGTGGTGTTTTATCAATCTCTCACTCAAGCAGGAGTGGTTGAACACTCGAGCAGGGAGTGGTTGACGACGCTCATCTTTCAAGTCCACTGCACTGGCGCCGGATGGCGGTCCTAGTGTAATTTCGTCTCGAACTAAACAGGGTGCAGAGTCAGAGGAATAAGATCCAGTAGCCGCGGTGTGCATCTGTACCCATGTGATCAGCATTCAAACGTCTAAGCAGAGGCCCCGTAGCACTGGCTGGACAAAGGTAATATTAACAGTTAGCATTTACCATTTTGGTTCTTCGAATCTTGCTAAGATTGACCATTGACACCAATATATAGAGAGAAACTGCGCCTCGATGGCAAGCCCTCGAGCTAAATAGTGTGCTGAGTCTGGGGACCCTGCCGAATTCACAAATCATGAAAGAGTAGATAAGCCGGCCCCGTCCGTCTGCTGTCGCATCGGAGCGATGCTCCCGCATACCTTGTTCAACAGGATCGCCAAGACTGAATGCATTAATTACGATTCATTAGTGTTATACTGAGACTATAGTTGCCTAAGTCTCTCGTCGCAGTGAGCAACATCGCCCTTGTGGGACGACTACTCGAACAGCGGTCTCACTTTCATCCACATCTCTCGTGCCTTCAAGCGCTCTCCTCGGGAATCGCACACGTCGCCCATTCTGATCAAGCAGTCGCCCGTACCACGATGGGTACCCATCAACTTGAAGCCGTCGAGCGCGACCTAAAATAAATTCGCGGCCGTTTCTTCATCGTCCTGAACCAAAGACACGTCCCCAAGCCGTTGGAGCACTTAGTGCTAACATACATTCCAGTTAGAATTACAAACAATTGACTCAAACTTATTCAATCATCGCAGCTCTAACTTGTTCTATAATGTACCGCAACACAAACTCCTCGGTCAATCCAGGAAAATTAGATATTTATGCACTAAAGTTGAACTGTCAACGAGGGCACCTGAGAGCTCATTTCAGTGAACCAACATCTAAATCTTGGTAAATACCAACCATGAAATGCTTCCTATCGTAATCAACTCCACCCCCAATACATCCCAACTGCAGAAGTTCAAAAATCATCAAATTTAAAAGAATGCACGCAAATCACGTGACAAACCGGGACTTCGAACAAGGTACATCATTCTGATGATTACTAGGCGAGTTTCACATAGTTCTTCGACCCTTTCGGGGCGTCATACGAAAAATTGGAACGATACAGAGAAGATTAGCATGGCCCCTGCACAAGGATGACACGCTTTTCCGGAGTGGTAGACCTACGGGTCTCAATATTTATGCCTTTTGCAACAACTTTTTCGTCCTAGGAGCTCGGAAACCTCACAGAGGTCTAGCGCACAGTTTTGTGTTCTTTGAAATGTGAGTTGCCTGCAGATGTTTGGGTGATCTCAGCATTCGAACTTTGGTCAACTGGTGATTGAATGCTTTGTGTTCATAGCAGGTTCAATTACACTCTGGCTTGAAGAAGGTACAAATTTTAAGGACCAAGACCCAGTAGTACACAGTGTGCATCTGCTCTTAGTTTTCAGCTTTCTTTAGTCAAGCACATGAAGAACATCCCCATTCGACTCGGGGGTGGGTCATGGTTGGAGACTCTCCATTTTTTCTGGGTTTTCACTCTGCCCCCAGATGTCTCTAGATATTATATGTGTCCTGGGTGATTCTGACGGAGCCATCCAGCGATGAGAAGTCTGTAATGTTTTACGCCTTGCGACAGGAAGCCTGTAATATTTTTACACCTTGACCTCATGCCGCGAGCCCAGGGATAGGTTCGTAAGCCACTTTAAACCAAACTTAGGCAAGGTAAAGGTCAAGTGTCCATGATATTGTGCCAACTCTGTAATATGCTTCAATGAATGATATAATAATTGTCGCCCGAGGAGCCCGAATGGCAGGTTGAAGTTCCCCTAATTTCAACCTAATTTCAACCTAACGTAGCCAGGGATAGAGGTATGGGAGGAAGACCCAGTAGCATGTGGTGTGCATCTGCATCCATGTAACAGCTACAACAGAAGTCTAACCAGAGGCTCCATTCGACTCAGGGTTAGTCATAAATAAGAAACACCGGAATGTTTTTATTTAAAAAAAAGACAGTGTGCTGTGTGTGCCTGCCTAACTACTCCAATGTTTTAACAATCAGCGACGGCAGTCGAGGAATCGTCCCTCATTTAAATGAAATGGGAATTGGTCAGAATATGTCCAATAAGAAATGAGGCCTAAAACTGCCCACCATGGTGTCTGAGTCAGATCCTTCTGCTAGTATAGGAGTCTCGTCCCTATATTTTGATGGACCTCATTGGACAAAACCAATGATTTTTATGGTCTCAGGCCGGAATAGTGCCAGATCTCTGGGTTTCTCAAGCAATTCCAGACAAAAATACAAGATCTCTGGAGATTGGGCAGGATTCTTCGAGATCTATGAAGAACAGAAAACAAAAGAATCTGACTCACCAAATTTCACCACCCGAGAACTCGATAGATCTTCAGAGATCTCGGTAAACCTTTCCCCACACCTAATTGCAGATCAAACTATTGAGCACACCTATCCCGAGATCTGGAACCACCCTATATTTCAATCCCTTATCTGACCCTGCCTCCTCAGCCTTGGCAACCAATTGTAGCTCAATCCTCCATGCACAAGAGCACACCTGCAGCACATCTGCCCCATGCCAAGCCAGTCAGGAGCTTACTCATAGGGTTATCTCCATATGCTGGTGAGTCAGGAGCTTACTCATGGGGTGATCTCCATATGCCACTCCCAACCAAGCACATCAATGAGTCGGAGTCGGCCAAAATTGCGCGTCTGACACTACATTGTGTGTATTCCTCTCTTCCTCTGCCTCCATGTCTGAGGTGCAGGCGAACCTCAGAACGGTGTATCAGATCCGCCAACGAAATGACATTCGAACATTGCACACTCAACGTGGTGCTGAAACTCAGCTCAGTTTCCAGGTGACAGAGGCCCTTCAATTTTTCGCAGCCGCCCAGCTGGTTAGTGACTTTATTCACAGTATCTTTGACTTGATGAAGAAGAAAAATCCTTTGCAGCACCAGGCCGCATTCCCTCTCACCAAGTTTGATACACTCAAGCAGAGCATCACCGACATGGTCAATGTGCTTAATGATGCCTGCCACCAGTCGTCCAACCCACCAACCACTTCTAACCTTGCCATCACATCGCACTTGAGCACAGGGGGGCACCACATATTGATCTTATGTTTCTTTCCCAGGCCTTGGCTCTGCGTGGACCCTCACATCTCCACAACATCTTCAATGTCTCTGCCAGAACCATCCAGCACCGAGCTCTGGAGTACGGCCTTGTCCAACCAGGCATGCCTGTGTATACCGACACACCTCAGCCTGATGGCTCTGTTTCACGCATTTACACCTCCACCTCTAACTATATACTTCCATCTCAAGGTAGGCCTAGTGAGTGGCAGTGCCTTTGGGGGTTTCCCCCGCCAATTAGGAAGGTGCCACTGATGGTGGCTGTGTCTTTGGGGTAAAGGACCCAAAGGCATGGCCCTTCCCCCAAAGACACAGCCACCTAACTATATACTTCCATCCTGCCTTCACCATTCAGACTATTGCTACTCATCGTTGATGTGCTCATCATCGATGATTGAGCTAGCAGCTCAACTTAAGATTACACAAAGTAGTGGTTCACAGGGGATCAACTGGCAAAGCAAGTTGTCTCGACAAGAGGCAGAGGCTCCCCTGATGCACTACTAGAGTGAGTCAGAACCCTATGACTCACCTTGACTTGAAGACATAGCCTTTAACATAGCATTTGAGGCTCCAAACTCAGACGCAGATGCGAAAGACGAAACAGTGATAAGTTCTTGAACCGTGGGAAAATGCCCAGGTGCCATCAGTTTCTCAAACGATGGCAGCGAACTCGGGGCTTCAGTGTTTCAAAACACGAAGAAAAATACATTGAGCCTCAGAAATAGATAATAGGCCATATCAGTAATAAATAAATGGTACAAGTACATAATTCCATCATAAAGTTTTTTGTACAATCTTTGTGAACAGGTCAGAACTGCTTCAGAATACTTAATCTGGCGTTTAATACATCAAACAAGGTGTATCAAGCTGGACAAAGTCTTCCCTCTTCAGTCTCCTTCCATCGATCTCCCCCAACATTTATTGAGCCATACAAAAGTTGGTCCGGATCCCACTTGTCCTTAATTGCGAGGAGTTTATTATAGTTGGGACCCCAGAATGCTTGCTTAAAGTCAGGATCTTGAAAGTCGGCCTGGGGATTCACGGTCAGACATTTGTGCGGCGCAAGAAGAAACACCCTAACCTCATTATTGTAGGACCCCGATCCTGGTGTTAACTTTTTCAGTTCCGGGATGAAGTCTGTGGTTATTCTGTCCTGATTGTTTAAGGCTTCCTCCTTGGATTGGCCATCGACCAGGGGACTGAATGACGAATGTGAGCTTCTCTACGTGGGGACCAAAATAGAAGTTCACATTACAACTGCAAAATGCCGTTCGGCGTTTCTCCATGCTGGAAGTACAGCATTATCAGGATTCCCGGCAACCTGCAACGTAGGCCGTAGGATGAAATCGACCGCGGCTGTCCCTCCCTCCAAGATGCTGCGAATGGTGCTCTGGAGGCTCTTGAGTCGCTCCGGATTTTCCCAAAGCGACCGGGGAAGGAGTCGGGAGCCTATGAGAATATCTGCGACTGTGAAGTCTTTTAGGGACGTCAGAGTATTGTAACCCTCGAGGTATCCGCTATACGTATTCGTTGCTGTCACGTAGTGGACTCCAAGATTATCGAGGGTATCGAGGAAAGGATGAATGAGAGCTGAGACTTCCGAGGAAGATTTGTTGACGCCAAATACCGGGTTGAGCGTAAATGTTGCGGCAGTGTATTGTGCCATACCCCAGACTTTGGCGTCTGTGAGTGCTGGTGTGCTGGCTTGGTACGCATCGATGGCTTGCCAGTATGTGTCTTGACTAATACCCTCCGACGTGAAGTTGATGGAGGCAATCGTAACGGGAAGGTCCGGGAAGGCTTTGACGGTGACAGACCATACAATACCGTATGTTCCTGCTCCCTGCAGCAAAGTCAGTGAGTGCACACACGGAAGTGACGAGAGAGGATGAACATACACCGCCGCTCAGAGCCCAATAAAGGTCTTGATTCGTGGTGGGAGAGGCATGAACGAATTGTCCTTGGGTTGTTATCACCTCGAACTCCAACGTCTGGTCGGCAGCTAAGCCGTGATACGAGGTCAGGGCCGAATGACCACCGCCTTGTATGTATCCGCCAGCGAAGCTTACTGTCTACAGCGTCATCAAAAAGATAAGAACAATGGATTACACAGAATCAATAAACAGACGTACGGGGCATTCACCGCCGACAACTGCGAGGCCTCTCTTGTGGGCCTCTGTCACGAAGTCAAAACCAAGAACTCCCGCCTGCACCTTGAATGCCGGACCAGTATAGCGAGCAGATTGGAAATGAGGAATAAAGGTAACATCCTTTAGGTTATGCATCCAGACCGACAATGCCCCAGTTCCTGTTGAACGTCCCATGTAGCTGCAAAGAAATTTCCATTAGTACCTGTCCATTCGGGATAGAACCTGGACACGCACTCATGTCCCGTACTCTTCACGAGAAACCGAATATTGTGCGTCTTCACGAAGTGAAGGGTTTCAATGACATGGTCAACCGAAGTGACGTTCACCGCGTATTGCACGTATGCACCGATTTGACAAGGAGTCTCTGGAGGATCAAATGGGTCACAACTTTTGTTGACGAAGATAGGGTCCGTGATTGAAGACGGGTTGGTTATGCTGGGAAAGTCATGTTAGGACGTGACACGGAATCTCAGAGGAAGTTCGACCACGAACTGGAACTCCGGTATGTGCCAGTTTTGTCGAACGGTATTGCACTGTTCTTCGTTGTAGGTCGGGTCATGGCATGGACTACCGATAGGTATGGTCTTGATGAGACGACCATCAACGGAATGATTGAAGGCGTCCCATACTTCTCGGGTTGGCCATGAATGGTCGGTGGGTAGGATTCGGCATGATTTCTGGAGTTTTCCCAGCACAAAAACAAGCGCAGCTACAAGCGTGCTTCTCAACATCGTGTAAGAGTAAAGCTTCAAGTGTGCGAGAGCTAAACACAATTACTCGTATCTTTAAGCAGATGGTGATTTCATTTGGACATGTTTGTTCTTCCGAATCTACCCCGTTTATCTTCTTCACTGTGCAATCAGGTTCCCATTTAATTTTATCTTGGGCAGCTGACCCATTGCATCAAGTATTAGCCTCGGTCCGGGGAACTGAAAACCCACTGGGGTATTTTCGACCTCTCTGATCAGCCGCGCAACTTCCGTTAAAAAGGAATGGTCTCCTGCGAAGCCTTCCTTCTTCGCAACCCCCATCATCTTCTCCCATATTCCATCCCTCTATTGCTGCGTCGATTCGATGGCCATTTCTAGCGAGCGTATGGTATGGGCACCTTTCTCATCTTCTTCCCCATTTCACTGAAGCGGCATGCAGACTATCGCGCGATTATCCTGCGTGCTGGCTGGCATATACACAGCTCTACCTTTTCAAGTTCAACCTCTTCCGAAGTTCCGATCTGATGGGCGCACTGGTGTGCAATACCATCTTAAATGCAGAGTGCGCTTCTGAGATGTTTCGCTTTCCTTGGAATTCACAGACTTCTGTTTATCTCAAGGTATTTCCCATGTGTACCCTTCATTTAGCGCCTCACTGACGCGGCCAACGGACCTACTTCAATTGCCGCCTGAAGAATGATATCTGGCTCTGGCGCTCCATCGATGGTATAGCCTGTGTTGTACTAACAAAAGAGCTCCCATGGTATATAGGTCTGTCACAAATTTTATTCGATGTGTCAGAGCTCGCCTGACCTGTTTGTCACACTGACGCGATTTCATTCCCCAGCGCAGCATCATATCGTTACGTTTTCCGGTGCTTGCCAGCCTGAAGCAATGTAATTCGATTTGGCGGTCCTGGGAGTGTGCCGGTGCGTTTCTAGCTTTCCTCCTGTAAATCTCCCTCCCTTTCGCCGCTCGACTGGCCATATTCTTTACATTCCATTTAAATAGAAATACGCATCGGCAGCGGATGTCTCCAGACCCTTGAACAGATTAACTTCCGTAAGTTGATCTCCACCCTCATACTGCGGTTAGTAACTGAGCATTTTTTTATTTGTGTGGCGGATTGTCGGCTGCCCCTCATTCAACATCCCACTGAATTTTCGGCCCTGCGCATTGAACTCGGGGCTCTAGGGTCGCATCTGGAGAATTACAATTCCTCGGGATGTCCATATGGTACATCTATCGGATAATGTCTTTCCTTTCGCAGAATGATATATTCATTTTCACCGACCGATGTCACCCATCTATGCCGGAGCGAAGCGAAGGCACGTCTTGTATAACTGACCAAGTGAGAACGAAAACCATAGTAAGTAAATGAGTCGCTTACCTCAGTCTTGGCGCACACAAGTAAGCGAAGTCTGAGGGGAGGCGACTCGAGTACAGCAAATATATACGGAAGGCCGAGTGCCTGAGTATAACTACGAGAGAAAAATGAAAAACTATCAGCTATGAGCTACTGCATTATATCGTACATTCAAGTAATAATGAACATTATTTTGGGTCGGAACAAGGCACCGGACTGAATTGTATATTCCCGAGCTTTCTATCCGCTAACACATCGTGCTGGCGTGAAAGGCTGGAGGGTGTTGGAGAATTGGATTGATGTGACTGCTAGTGCCTCGTTTTATACAAGTATATCCTAATTTCGCATTTGAGTGTCACGAAGTTTGATCGTTTCAAGTTATACTGTACTATTTCAACCGTAGATTCAGTCGCAGGTCCCAACGCTGGCTGAATTGAACCTGATTTATTTTTGGTTCCAGGTAACTGGCCTCCAGGGGCGCGGTTTCAGGCCAAAAAAGGTTGGCAAATTCCGAAAAATCGCTCAAAAGGAAGTACAACCAATCAAAAGTCGAACCTACTACGGGGACCGGGGTCACAGGTCACACCCACTGAAGCTACGGTCGAAATAGTACAGTACTTTCTAGTCACTGCGTTCAAGGCCTTCCTAAACCCAGGCTATGCCAAGGCGCGTTCGCTTTTTTGACCGTGCCACACAAGTGCCACACTTCGTCTAAGTTCCATCTATGTGCCCCTATCCTACGTAACACTGAGTCTCATTTAGGCTCAGTTTTTTCTTCATCGAGCTTCGTTCAGTTAGTTCTCCAGTTTTAATAATTTTTGATGAGGCCCGAGTAAGCCGATATCAGATCTTGACCTTTTTCTTCGCATTGCTCTTCATTTCCACAACGTGAAGACCTGTGTCGACGCGACGAATCATGTGGTGTGCACGATCAAATGATCGGCGCTCGGATCGGTCTCGCCTATTTTAAGCGAGCGTAGGCCGACCTGTCTCCGAGTTGGTGCCTCGCCACTTCTCCTTCCACATCTCCTTCAACTCCGTGAAGAAATATTAATCTCCTTGAGGCTAGCTCCCTACCAGTTCTCTTCGGACTAGAGCTTGGAGCTTGCAATTGTAGTATAGCGCCAACCGGGCTCCAACGGACATAGGCACAGAGATACGTACGCGCGCACGGATTTGGAGTCTGTCGCACCAACGCCAAGCCAAGCCACTGGATCGCTCCTGTGCCTGTCAAAGCGATACGCGCACACGCACGTCCATGCCCTGTCGACGCGCCACCGACGGAAGATCGCCCTCCTGTCGGCGTTGCTGCTGCTGGTGTTATCCGTTGCGCGCTGCTGGTCTTATTCGACGCGCGCTGGTGTTATTTCCTACCTACCTACCTACCATGCGCGCATTTGAAGACTCCCAGCGCGCGTTCGAAGGAATCTCACCACGCCTGGATATTTATTTATATTTAGAAGCTCTGCTCTTCGAAGCTTCATCAATCACGGATCCAGCTCGCTCAGATGCATTCACCACTTCATCTTCATCTTCCACGTACTAACTTCATCCTCCACGCACTGGGTCGGCGGTTGCGTCGTCCGACGTCTCCCGAACACTCGATTCTTCTCAACTGACGGTGATTTTGTCTCACATCTCGAGACTCGGCCGTGTTATTCCGCACTGTCCACCTGCTGCCCTGCAGCCACTATTAACTTATTCCCTCTATCACGCATCCTGGAGACCGCCGTCTTCCGTCTTCCGTCCGCACCCATGCATCTCAGTCCATCTGGAAGCTTCCTTTGGCCTTCCTCTGGCCTTCCTTCTCCACCCTCTCCCCACCTGACGCCGCATGCTGGATACGTCTGCACCCACCGTCTTCTCAATTAACGCAATCCCACCATCCCACGACCCGCGCTCCTCCTCCTCCTCCCCCCTCTACCAACAGAGTCGCTCCACCTTCACCCCCCACCACGCCCGACGCCCTCCATCATAAATCATAAATCATAAATCACAAGTCCGTCACCCGGGCCCGTCTTCTCCGTCTTCTCTGTCGGCGCTGGGCCTGGGCGCGTTCCTGCCTGTTCTGTTCTGTTCTGTTCTGTTCCTGTGCTTCTGTCTTCTGTTTGCGTTTCTGTTCTGACTTGAGTGCTTCTGTTGACGTTCTGTTTGCGTTTCTGACTTCCTCGGAATCGGATATGGATATAGTGACTGCGAGGGTCTGACTTGAATGCTTCTGTGGCGGTTCTGACCTTCCTCGGCAGGTAGGTAGGCAGGATATAGGATATAGTGGGGGTCTTGTGATTACAACCTACCTACCTTAGCCAGGGTGCAATTTGGTTTTATGGAAGAAGACCCAGTAGCACACGGTGTGCATCTGCTGCTCCTTGTTGCTCTGACAGACGAATACATGCAGAAAATCCCCGTTCGACTCGGGGTTGGGTCGTGGGTTTGGTAAAGTGTGGTTTTTTGACTCCCTGCTGTGGGTTCTTTACCCTGCGATTTTCGAACGACCTCGCAGAATTCCTCAAGTCGATTCTACGTACAGTACGTTCATTGCGACGGGCTGTGATTTTTCCCTTTTCAACTGAAGTCGAATGGACGCAGTTGAATCTGCCCTAATTTCAACCCAGGTCAGAATTATGAGAATAAGACCCAGTAGCGCGCGGTGTGCATTCTGCTCCTGATTTCCAGTGATTATTGCATCAATGTAGGCAGAAGGCTCCCGTTCGACTCGGGGCCGGGTCGTAAGTCTATTCAGGCGTGTTTTTTTTTTTATGACTCCCTCTATCGTACAGAGTTCGATTTTCAATCACGTTCTTTGTCTGCGAGTTTTCTGCTTGTTTTTTTTTGTTCGCTTCACCACCGGCATTTCAGCGCTCAATTATCATTTTTTCCAACCAGTTCTCAAAGGTGTGCAATTTTGCTTTGGCGAGCAGGGAGTTTAAATAATGGGGTCAGGCCGATATACCCGGAGAACGGATGAAATTCAACTGTGATTCCATTCGACTTGTACAAGGTCGGATGTTAAGGGAAAAGACGCGGTGTGCGTCTGCTTGTAATAAAGCGAGTTCGCTAGATATGCAGAAGGACCCGTTCGACTCGGGGCTGAGTCATTCGCTGTTCACGTCTTATTTCTTTCTTTTTATTTTTTTGCCCGAGGTCCCAACTCCACTTACAGCAATTCCCTCTCAATTGAAGCTAACTGGAAAGCAAATCATTATCTGCCAGCGTGCCCGGAAGGCCTACAACCACGTATGATTCCAACCTACCTTACTCAGGGTTTAAATAAGAGGAATAAGACCTGGTAGCACGCGGCGTGCATCTGCGCTAGTGTTGCCGCGACTCGAGTTGATCGGAATCGACTTAACTCAAATAGCACAACACAGCCAGCGGCAAACCCTGATAGTATATAGAGGCTAAATAGAGTCAATATAGGTGCATAACATATCCACAGAAGTTGGCAATCCAGGTTCTACTTGTGGAGAAATATGCTGATTATTGTTATCCAAGTCGACAACTTGGAAAGCAATAAATCATATATTGCTCAACAACCATGCAATGGGCGCTGGAGTGCTATAAGTATGTTATTTAGTTACATTGACTCTACTTGCATGCCATTTACTACCTACGATAAATGGTGGGTGTGTTGTGCTATTTAAGTTAAGTCGATTCCGATCGACTCGAGTCGTGACAACACTAAGATTCTGCACCCATTGCGCGAACACTTCCTGCGTGCAGAAGGTTCCCGTTCGACTCCGGGCTGGGTCGAGAGATATCTCAAGCATGGTCCTTTTTTGTGGCTCCCTCCATCGTAAATAGTTCGAGTTACACGTTCTTTGTCTGCGAGTTGTCTGCAGATGTTGGAATGACTTCAGTATTCGTGCTCTATTCTATGTCCATTGTAGTTAAACGAATTTATGATACCCGAGGAGCCTGATACCGAATCCGCCTCGATTTCAACGTACCTTAGCCAGGGTGCAGAGGAAGAGGAACAAGACCCAGTAGCACGCGGTGTGCATCTGCTATTTCTGTGCTTGATGTTTTGTACACAGTATAAGCAAAAGGTCCCCGTTCGACTCGGGGCTGGGTCATGGGTTTGAGCAATGGTTTTTTTTTCTTTGCTCCTTCTATCCACATTTTCATTTACACTCTTCGTCTGTGAGTCTTTCTGCAGATGTGCATGTGATCTCAGCATTCAAATCATTTCTATGTCTCAAAGGGATGTGAGATCTTTCTACCCTCCACAAGGAGCCTACCGAAGTCTAATGCAAACTTGTGCCTCGATTGCAGGTTCGATTCCATTCTGACTTGTAGGAGGTACTAGGCTGGAGGTGAAGACCCAGTAGCACGCAGTGTGCATCTGCTTCTATTAAACCATTCATTGTTGTCGGAATATGCAGAAGGCCCCCGTTCGACTCGAGGCTGGGTCATAACTGCGATATCTTATTTCTTTTTGTTGCTCCCTCTATCGCACACTGTGGGTTCTGCGATTTTCGAACGCCTCGCAGAATCCCTTCAGCTCGATTCTACGTACAGTACGTTCATTGCGACAGGATGTGATTTGTTCTTTCCTAGTTGAAGTCGAATGGACGCAGTTGAGTCCACCTTCATTCCGACGTACTTTAGGCAGGGTCGGAATTATGGGAGGTAGACCCGGTAGCACGCGGCGTGCATTTGCTACAAACGACTCTGACGCTTCACGGAATAGTCGGCAGAAGGCCCTCGTTCGATTCGGGGCTGGGTCATAATTGGAAGTCTTGGTATTTTTGCTTCCAGCATGCGCAGTTTTATTGGCATTCGGACTGTCTGCGGATGTTCGAGTGATTCAGCATTCAAATCATTTCTATGTCTCAACGAGATGCGAAATCTCCCAACCCTCCAAAAGGAGTATACTGAAGTCTGATGGAAAACCGGTGTCTCGACAACTCACCTCGACAAGGAGCCCGAATTGCAGGTTCGATTCCATTCTGACTTGGGCAAGGTACGAGGTTGGAGGTGAAGACCTGGTAGCACGCGGTGTGCATCCGCTCCTATTGCACATTTGGTTGCAAGCATATGCACTGGCAGAATGTCC
The DNA here is from genome assembly GCA_029281465.1 of Mycena epipterygia. Taxonomy (NCBI): domain Eukaryota; kingdom Fungi; phylum Basidiomycota; class Agaricomycetes; order Agaricales; family Mycenaceae; genus Mycena; species Mycena epipterygia. The sequence goes on from JARJCQ010000020.1 coordinate 869,476, forward strand.
CCGTTCGACTCGAGGCTGGGTCTTGTTCATGGAAGTCATTTTCTCCTTCTGGACTCTTTGCCCCGTATCCTTCCAAACCCTATATACTCAATCACTTGGAAATTCCAACCTACCGCAGCCAGGTTGAGAATTATCGGAATAAGACCTGGTAGCATGCGGCATGCATCTGCGCCCATTGCGCGAACACTTCTTGCATGCAGAAGGCTCCCGTTCGACTCGGGCTGGTTCATTTTGAAATTCCAATGGTTCTTTTGCTCCTTCTATCCACATAATAGTTTCATTTACGTTTGCGTTCTTGAAGTGCGAGTTTTTCTGCAGATATTCGAGTGATTCAGCATTCGACATGGCGATCTCAGCTTCGACCATCTACAAATCATTTGTACGTCAACGGGATATGCCGGCGAATTCTTTCAACTGGTGCTTCGACAAGGAGCCTACCGAAGTCTAATGCAAACTAGTGCCTCACCAAGGAGTCTGAATTTCAGGTTCGATTCGATTCCGACTTGTAGAAGGTACGAGGTTGGAGGTGAAGACCTGGTAGCACGCGGTGTGATCTGCTTCTGGTTATGGGTGAATCAAATTAATCCCTAAATGCAGAAGGTCCCGTTCGACTCGGGGCTGGGTCATATTTGAAAAGTCCGATTTTTGCTCCTCTAGCACACCATATTTTCCAGCTGGCTTTAATTAACCTGCCAGTTTCCTGGAGGTGGTGCAATGATCTCAGTGCTCGGATTCGATTCATTGTGATTCTACGTCAATGGCGATTCAACTTAGTTTGCATGTCCGAGAAGCCCGACAACATTCTAACCCAGTCTGATATTAACCTACCTCACTCAGGGTGTAGAATGGGAGGAAAAGACCTGGTAGCACGCGGTGTGCATCCGCTCCCACTAGGGTGCCATCATGAACGAATACATGCAGAAGGTCCCCGTTCAACTCGAGGCTGGGTCGTGGGTTTGGTGAAGTGTGGTCTTTTTACTCCATGCTGCGGGTTCTTTACCCTGCGATTTTCGAACGACCTCACAGAATTCCTTCCTGAAGTTGATTCTACGTACAGTACGTTCATCGCAAGGGGCTGTGATTTGTTGTTTCCTATTTGAAGTCGAATGGACGCAGTTGATTCCACCTTCATTCCAACGTACTTTGGGCAGGGTCAGAATTATGGGAGGAAGACCTGGTAGCGTGCGGTGTGCATCTCCTCATATTAACCGTGTCTTCACGTACATATTAATATGCAGAAGGCCCCCGTTCAACTCGGGGCTGGGTCATACATCGGGGAGCTAGCGTTTTTTGATTCCCTCCGTGCACGCAGTTCGATTTATGTTCTTCGCTCTGCGAGTTGTCTGCAGATGTTGGAATGACTTTAGCATTCGTGCTCAATTCTACGTCCATTGTAGTTAAACCAATTTATGATGCCCGAGGAGCCTGATACCGAATCCGCCTCGACTTCAATGTACCTTAGCCAGGGTGCAGAGGAAGGGGAACAAGACCCAGTAGCGCGCGGTGTGCATTCTGCTCCTGATTTCCAGTGATTATTGCATCAATGTAGGCAGAAGGCTCCCGTTCGACTCGGGGCCGGGTCGTAAGTCTATTCAAGCGTGATTTTTTTTTGTGGCTCCCTCTATCGTAAACAGTTCGATTTACATACACGTTCTTCGTCTGCAGATGTTCGAGTGATCTCAGCATTCAAATCATTTCTATGTCTCAACGGGATGTGAATTCTTAAAAGCCAAGATACTCAATTTCAGCTCATCTGAAGTATAATTTGAAACTTCACATTTCGAGTTATACATCAGGAGGCCTTAAATCTGGCAATCTCTAGTGTGAATCTGTTGGCGCTGGGGCAAAAATCTATTTTGGGAAAACGCGAGCGTTGCCCCAACGACCGTGGGAAAGGTCAAAGCGAGCTCTCGCAACATTGACGGCGCAGATTCGCTAATTCATAACTCAGTCAAACCTTGCTTAATAAATCTGAAAAAATACCTACTTATAGCCTGAATCGAGGCGATCATGGGACATATAAGCATCGAGCAGTTGGATGTCAAAAATGGGTCCGGGGCAAGGCTTCAAGCCAGATCTTGCACTTTTCAGATATCCTGAACTTTCCGCCCATGCATAATGGAACATTTCAGTCCAGAAATTGTTGTGGAGGTCTTCTCACATATAGGCAACCCTATCTATGTGCTCAGAATGCAAGGCACAGGCGGGGAAATTGGTTGTTTTTGGAGAAATGTTTGGACAGTGTACAAACAGTTTTTACCCTTGGAGGCTGAAAGATCGTCCCGAGGCTCGAATTTTTCTGGGATTTCTGTTAGTCCTGTGTGTGCCTCGTGTATGAGGGGATTGTCCGTCATAAGTTAACCGAGGTGATCCAAAAAAAATCAGAAAGAATGGACAAGTTTGGATACCTGTTTGATTTTCTGCAACAAGCTCCCACTTCGTGGGAGAGAGGACACTATGAAATAGAGGTAGCCGATCTTAAGTTTTGGGCGGTTCCATCCTATTTACTTCTTAAGTTCCACGTACATCTTAAGTCTTAATACAACCACTTAAGTTGCTGCCAGCCCGCCCCCGCCTCCGTTGCACGCGTACACAGCACCCTACTGGGACTTAAGTCCCGCGTCGCAACTCAAGTCCGGGCTCCACTTAAGTCCCGCAACTTCAGTTCGTGCCAGCTGGGGTGGCATTAAGATCTTAAGCTCCACCGTCTTAAGTTCCAGCGTTTTAAGTTCTAACATCTTAAGTTCCATGTCACATACTACTTGAGTTCCACGATGCCGCACTAAAAGTCCTTGTACGCCCTGTGTATACCCTATTTCGTAGTCAATACACAACATATTAGTTCATAAATCACTCCACGCACCATTTCGTCCATCCATTTGAAGACCAAGTCGTGCCACCTGTCAATCTTGGTTACCAACTCGTCGAAGGTCGTCGCTGTAACCCAATCGTGATGCGCCCCCGACCCAGTGCTCTTGAAGATCTCCTTGGCGTTGTGTTCAAGCCGCTTGTACATGGCTGCTTGCATGCGTGCAAAGGTCACTGCGCCATTGACGCGCCTATTTTGCTGCTCGTCACGATCAGCATGCCCCGCCCACACCATGCTATCGCGGCGGAACCTCGCGATGACACGCATGAGCTCTGCGTGCTTGCGTTCGTACTGCTCCAACCACCGGTACATCTCCGCTTCGGCCCGGAACCACTGCACTCGGTCGCCTAGGAGAGTGTCAGTATAGAGGCGACCCGAAATCACTAAACAATGCCACTTACTTTCCTTCTTGTACTCCGCTAATTTACCTTCCCCCAGAGATTGACCCCTCGTCAAGCTCTCCAGCCATATCCAGCCATCTGGTTTCTTGGCCTTCTTCTTCTTCTTTCTGCCGGCCTTCATGCACTGCTTGGACGGCGACATGTCCAAGTCGCTGTCCTCGGCCTCGGACGAGGATGATTCGACAATTGCATCATCTGGAGTGATGTCCTTCAGACGCTTTGGTTGGCGCGGAGACCTTGTCCAACCTATAGGTATGTCAGTCCAAGTAACATAACAGCTCCTGAATGACCCCTGCGTACCTGAGCGCTTCAGCGTCTGTGTACCCGCCAATAACTGCGGCTCATCATCTTCCCCGTCCTCCCCGTTGCTTGGCGAAAGCGTTGAAGCCACTGCAGCATGCGAGATCGTGACCCCGCTCTGCAGGTACCAAGCTGTCCCGTCGAATAACCGGGAGTCCCCCTTCGCGCGATGTAAGTGCGTTTCCTTCCGGCGTGTGTCCCTGTGGCTCAGCGACGGATATGGCTCGACGTCTTCCTTCGTCATGTGGCCCAGATGAATCAGGGCGGCTCGCGCCCTATTGTACATGGTGATCTCAAAAGTCTTCATCAGCTCGGCGTTTTGGAGGTTCCGCTGCGAACGCGTTTTTCCCGCCTGCCCCCGGTAATCGAGATCGCGAGCCTTCTTGATGGAGGAGAGCGCCAAACAGGCCGCTCGGACAGCCAGGATACCGCTGTTAGCCTCGCCACACCGTAACTTCGTCTCAGTCTCCCGCAGTTCCGCGTCCTTGTCGGTGGCATCAGCACCCGTCGCAGCCCGCTGACCATGCTTCATGCGATAGGATGGCAACTGGATGGCGGTGAGTTCGGGCTCATCTACGTCAAGTCCGCTGAGCGTCAGTCGCGGGTACACCGCCCGCTGGCGTTCTCTGAATGTCTTCAGATCCGCATTGAGGGTGTCGCGTAATTTGGTGATGGTCGCCCAGGTGTCTTGCAAGGGATGCTCTTGGTGGCTTTTAAGAAGTGCAACTACTAGGACTCTGGATAGCCGCCCATTTAGAAATGTTCACACGTTTACAATATGCACTCACTGTTGACGCTCAATGCCCATTCCCTGGTGAATCCACTGTGCAACCGATGTTGTCGGCTCGGCGCTGGCTGCGCGGCTCAATTTCTCGTGTTCTTCAGCGACCAAAGACGCCAGCATACTCTCGATGGTAAGCACTAGAATTCGTCAGCTCCCAGATACTCGCCACAATTCAATGAAGAAATACCTTTCGTAGACTCATGCTGATAAACACTGTGAGGTTTACCATCCGCAGAGATTGTGGTTGTTCTGGGCAGTCGCGACCAACCAGCTACCTCGTTGGCATGCTGCCGGCTGAGGTCCTCCACAACGGCCATGTGAAGCTCGAATAGGCGAAGTGCGTCTCGTCGCTCATCAGCAAGGAGTTCCGCTGTGAAATATGGAAATGAAAGTCAGCAAAGTCACGGTGCCGGCGATGAAGGCTTACCTTGACGCAGTACCTTCCATGTATTCCACGCGTCTATAACATAATTGATGGTGTCGTGTCGCGCAGCACCGGTCATTTGGCGCGTTGAAGAACCAAGGGGGTTCAAAAATGCCCAAAGCATCTCCGCCGTCTCCCCGTGGAAGTGAGCCCTGCACGCAAAATACACTGCTTGCCAGAGAAGCTGGCACCAGAATCCGTGCCCGTTGATATGATCTGCTGGAATTTGTCCTTCGGCCTTCGATAGCAAGGTGTGGAGCCAGTGCGCCTCCGGGAAAAGGGCGATAGCGCGCTTGACCCTGTTAATTACGAAGGAACAATAGCTGTCATAGCTGAAGACGGTTGGTGTGGCTGTTGCGGAGCTGTGAGGCGGCGAGTTCATGTGCTTCAGATGCTCGCGTTGTGCATACGTCCCCAGTGCGAACCTGTTTAAAGAAATCAGTCCGCGAACTCATGGAAAAGACGTTAGAGCAAAGACTTACGCTTCACCCTTGAGCATGTCAATGAGCGACCCCGCGACGGTATGATCACAGGCGGAGGCAACGACGCCGCTAACAGCTGTATTCCCGTACTTGGGTTGACCCTGGTGGCGAATCGACCCTATGTACGCCTTACAGGGTACTTCCTTTGGAGGCTCGTTATCAGCGGCAGGCGGCATTAGTAGAACAAACTCAATTTACCTTGTCCTCCTCTGAGACTACGTACGCCTTGGCTAGCTTGCGATATTCCGCTTCTGGCGGAAAATACATCTGGCCGTCTGTCAGCGCTATGTCGCTGCCGTCATCTCGTTTGAAGAACAAGTTCGCCTTGAAGTTGCCGTCTAGTGTCAACTGCTGTGTGATAAGGTGCCTGGTATCCCATTAGCGCCTTGCCAAGGAAGAGACATCCTACTTACCGAAGGTAGCTTGGTACATTCACCAGTAAAGGCATATTGACACCTCTTTCTGGACAAGCCCCGCAGTTGAGACCCAGATACCCGAGCAGGCGATTGGGGTATGGGCGGCCGACTTCGCCAGGGATAGGATCATCGCCCCCATGGGCGAACCCACGCCGCATGACGATATCAAGTTTTTCATAAAAGCGTGTAATGGCAAGCAAGTTGGTGTAAATGTCCTATAATATAGTCAGTATTTTTTCCCGGACCGACTGGAGTCATCACCCACCGGAACTGAGCCCGCAAAAAAAACATCTGTCATCCGCTGCAGAACACGCACAAAATTATAGGCTGAGCCCTTCCCTTGGCTGCGTTCCTGGCGGTAGCGCTCCAGGAGATTCAGAGTGTAGCCTGTCTTGGGTTCCTTCACGCTCCCCGGGAAGATACCCGCACGTAGAAGTTGTTGGAATTCTGAAGTGCCGCGCTCCCCGCCAAGACCGATGCACCGGCAGAACGAAATGGAGGTGGCATGAATGCCGTTGGAATCCACCAAGGTGAACATCTGTCCCCGGTCTGCGTCGGGACACCGCTCGCCATGATGCCCTAGCGCAATAACGGCATTCTTCATGACACGAGAGAAGTCGTGCCTCTCGAAGAATCTGTCAACTGCGTTCCATACCAGGGCCCAATGCGTAGGCATCGTCCGGTGCTTGTTCAGCCAGCATTGGGGACAGAGGAGGGGCGCTTGCAGGCAGTCATGACACCCGACCGTGCGGACGTGTTTGTCCTTGCCACAAGAGCAGGGGGTGAGTAGGAGGTCGTCGTGGTGACGTCCAAGCAGGATTTGGAGGAAGATGTGTTCCTGTTCTTTAAGTTCATTCATATGGGCGACATTCTACAAGTAAAATTAGTTTTGTAACAAGCATTGCGACGTACGGAACATACCTGTCGTGTCTTCGTGTCACCCTTCTCATCGCACGGCACCGTGGTGTCATACGACGGGATCGCCCCTGGAGCCTCTTCAGCAACAGCAGTCGCGTCAGGAAACGGGAGAGGTGGTTCATCTGGTGTGATGTCGAGTGGTACCTTGGGTGGCACGCGTCTCGCCGTGTTTGCAACGTAGCGCTCTTCAAATTTCGGGGGAGCGGCTGAAGTATCTGTCTCCGGGTCAGCGTGCACATCAAGACGCCAGTGGCAAACCCTCACTTGTGTGGTATGTAATTTTGACCGATGGCACGCTGCTGGCGAGTAGCGTTGTGCTAGGATTTACAGGCTTCTCATTTTTCTTGAGCACGCGCTTCATGCTGGCAACCAGAAACGCAGGGAGGAAGACTGCAGTGTAGACGTCAGTTTGGGAGGAGGGAGCAGGAACGTGCACATACAAAGACACTTGGATTTGATGGGTGGCCACAAAGCACAAAGCACCACGCCTTGATATAAACAAATGTGATGGAAAATCCGATAATAGTAGGCGAGAATTAATAAGGCGGAGTGCGCAGAAGTTATAAGTATAGTGCCCGTTTCAAAATGAAGCAAATACGCAAAAAAGAATCAAAGCAAAGGAATGTAAAGTAGCTGGCCAACATGCAAGTCGGGCGAGGCTGACATGAAGTCGAGCATTCCGTGCGTGCTGTCCAGCTTGCTGTGCGTCGTCGGGTTTCAGTGGAGGTGAGGGCGGCCGACATGAAAGTCTGGCCCGGCTGACATGAAAGTCGAGCCGCTGAAATGACTGGCGTGAAGTTGAGCCTCCAGTGCGTGCATTGCTTCGCTGGTAGCACTGCACATCATGCGCGACATCCCCAGCGCCGCTGCGAGGGCCTTGTGTCCCTGTTAAATATATATTAGTACGTGCGAGTGGCAGCAAAGAATAAATAAATAAACGTGCGCAACGCAGCTTTGCTGAGAGCTGCCTGCGGAGACACGAAGTTCCTATGGTAAGGATCTATCGGTGACTCCGCGCGCAAGTTTTCTCAGCAAAGCTGAGAAGGATGAGAGATGAGAGGCAACGCGAAAGGATTCACTTTCTATCCTCTTCTTCTGTGTGGTACCTCGCACTTACCCAGTCTTTGAGCTAGGGTACGGCCCTAGACGACCTTCCACGGCGGGGACGGCTCGACAGACTGGGTTTCATGCGCAGTACCACACGGAAGAAGAGGGTAGAAAGTCAAGAAGTGATGCGACACGACACGCGTCGCGTCGCGACGTGACCTAGTTTCCCACCGTCAGACAACAACAGAATCACGCCACATGTATAGGCCGATCATCCGTCCTTGAATCTTCAGTGTCCGAAGCTTGTGTGGTACGAGCAAAAGCTCGGCCAGATATTGTGTATTAGTACCAGAGGGGTGCGATGAAGCGCCGCAGAGGCGGGCAGGAATGGCGGCTCAGGCTGGAAGGTGCGTCTGCACTATAACCTAATAATCCCACAGGCTGTCAGATGAGTGCCGTATAATGTTATCAGTAATCTCTTAAGCGACATGATCATGACGCCGGCTTATAAGGCTAAAAATATTTTTCCGACATATATCAGTGGAGACAAGTAGATGATATACCGCGGTATCACAATTTGAAGAATGATCGGCACTACTGTACAGTTAAGATTAGTCCTTCCTGAAAATCAACCAAAAATGAGCTCGACACGTACCTTTGAAACATTACTACACAGGAGAGTTACGGTATATTCTAAGCGAGATTATTTCCATAAATAGTGACAACTTGATCCGCTGCTTTCGAGCTCATATCTCGCCCGGTTCTCAACCGTTTGCGTTGATTTTGGACGCGTTCAACGCGCTTTTGAACGCGCCTTCAGGATATATCTAACCCGACTGGTGGATCGGCGGTTTAGATCTCGGAATTCCCGCTTGCCTGTTTTGAACCGGCACATCCAACACGTTCTCAGTTAGGCCGATTTGGTTGACCTCTGATGATTCTGAAAGGTAGAATTGAGGCCATCCTGAAAGTGTGATCAAATCAGCACTGAAAATCGCCATCAGGGATCCGAGAACGCTCAAAATCAGAATACATCTGCACGGGCATGTTCAATGTACAAATGTCCTGTTAATTCTCAGCTGGTTCAATTGGCCTCGGAACAAATTTGATTGAACGACATTCAATGCGTCAACAGAAGCAAAAGGAGAGAGAATATATAAGGAGAACCAGACCATGGTAGGCTTTTCTGTGTTAGTATGACTCACTATTTGATATTCTGTCATCGGAAACGTTCTGAATTAATAAATCCACGGCGGTAAAGAGCACGGGGGCAGCGCGAACTTGCTGCTGACATGCAGGGGCTGCAATCCACATGTGGACCTCACTATTTGATCACAGGCTCAGAGAGTTGAAGAGGGAGAAAGGTGTTTGAAATCCGACCCAAATGTGGTATGTTTGTGTCGCACTGACAGAAATTAAATTGGTTTAATCTAAATCTATCTGGGAAGATCCCACGCAAGCTTTGGACCACGGACTTGACCTTTAATATCAAATGAATGAACTGTATGTAGCGTCAAGACAGATATAGAGAGAGTTAACGAAGTCAGATGCTTAGATATCTCGAGAGGACATTGGAAAGACCATGGTATAATTACTGCCAACATACCATCATAATAGGAAATGGCGAAAACGGATACGAGGCTGTGCTGATTGGATCATTTTTCTCTCTTCCTACTCCCATCACGCGCAATGCTCAACGACCCCGGCCTACGCTGCCCAGCCCACCCGATGAAGGACCCAACGCCCCATACACCTGCGACGACAAATGGCCGGCTCGACTTCATGTCAGCCTGGCCCGACTTTCATGTCGGCTGAATTTTCGCAGTTCACACAGGCTTTTTTCTTTTTCTTGGATATCCAAATGGGCACTCTACCTACCAATTTTTTTTCTGGACACTCAAACGGGCACCATACCTACAGACTTCTGGCTTTTTCATTTATCGGACTCAAACGGGCACATTACTTACAAGCCTTTGCTTTTTCTCCTTCGATATTCCAAACTGCGAGCACTCGGCGCCAATGTAACTGGGGAACTTTTGTCGAGCCATCGTCTCTTCGCGCCCAAATGGGCTACTTTCTGAAAGTGTAAGTAATTCTCTCAATTCGTCTGCCAGCATCTTGGACTAACCCACCAAGAGTAGCACTGGATCCTCGCCCATCGTCTCCTCGTGCCCGATTTGTGAAAGAAAGTGTAAGTAATTTTTGGATTCGTGTGCCGGCACTTATACAATGAATTTCTACGCTAGCTATTCGCGAGTGGTCTACCGCGTTCCTTTCTTCAAACCGTCAAGTCGACAACCCCCAAGAACTTCCGTTTCTTGCGTGGGCTCCCCTCGTCATCGATAACATCGGAGATGTCGATAACGCCCAAGAATTTCCTTTTCTTGGGAGGGTGTACCGCCACGTCATCAGCCAGATGAATGGGATGCGAACGCGACCCCCCTGGGATGGGAGCAGGAGAGCGACGTCCAGTGTGGCCGCGGAGGGGTGAGCTGGGCGGAGGGGTGAGGAGATCGACCTCGGCGCAATGCCTGCGCGTGGGCTGGATTGGAGACGGAGGTACGGTAGGGCGAAGACCGCGGACAGGAGAGGTGGGCGGAGGTGATGGGAGAGCAGCACGACGTGGGTGCGCAAGCTGCGTTGGAGCCCGGGGTGCGAGTGCAGCTGCGGCACGTACTCTCTGAAGCCCCGGCAGTGGCTCCAAAGCCCAATCGGGACGGCCGGGTCTGCCGCGCGCTGCGAGGTAGGGTACGATCCAATCGTGCCAGGCTTGCTCTGCCGCCTGCAGTGCCAACCGGGCCCCTGCGTCGCGGACGAGATAGAGATTGCCTTTCTTCATGAAATACGCGTCGTACGCGTCGCGATACGCGAGCAGAGCTTGACGAGCCTCGGCAGCGGGAACGGGGCTCTCTCGGGACACAAGACTGCCGTTGTATACCTGACGGTGTGTGAGTCGGTGCCAACATACATTTGGACGGAACGCACATAATGAGTCTGAATTTTGCCCAGCTGATAGTAAGTGGACGCTGACCCCATCACGACGCGCAGTTTTGTAAGCTGCTCAAATATGGCCGCAAGCTCTTCGACGGAGCATAGCTCGAGCGCTTTGCGGAGAATAGCACAGTGGCGGACGTTGGTATTGGAGTCAGGTCGATACAACAGGCCGAACAGACGCCGGGTTTCTTGAGCGGATATCATGGTGGACACTAGGTATGGGAGGATATTCAACTTTACTGGAACCACGACAACTTATATAACGTCTTGAGCTTTTATATGCCACCGGACTCAAGCGTTATCCATTTGCGGAAAACTCAAGCTCCACCCACTCAAGCGTTGGCCATTTCCGGAAGGAAACTCAAGCTCCACACTTTGATTTATTTGCCACCGTCTTTCGCATTGTTGTGCTTTGATGAGCGCTTTTGGTGGTGTGGCCCGTGAGTTGCACCGGTTTGCGTCTTGTTTTGACTTGACTGACACCCACTTCAGGCTACTCTTCTCCACCTACCTTCATCTCGTCTTCGCCCCCGCACGGACTCGCGACGATGGCGCGAACGAAGAACTCCAAACCTAGAGTAATGTTCAAGCCGTACAACCCCGATGACGTCCCCGACATCATGCCATTCCCCAAGTTCGCGCTCGTTGCCACCAACAAAAGCGAGGAAGTTGCTGTCCCGAAACTTAACGACTACCAGCAAAGCTGGATTCTGGACGTTGAACTCCGCGGCGTCGATCTCCCTGGCCTGAAGGGAAAGGACGCGACTGCACTATACGACAAGATCAAGAACGATGCCTTTGACGCCAAGGCATTCAAGCACAAGCCGCAGCCTGGGGACGCGGAGGAGGAAACTCACCTCCCCGTGCTCATCACCGCGTGGAAGAAGAAGAAACAGGGTGGCAAGACGTCGGTGGGAGAGGATGGGGAGAGCAGTGACGAGGAGGAGGATGAGAGTGGACGCGCAGCTCTCCTGCGTGGATACAGCAAAGCCGGGTGGCGATTGGTCGGTTTTTTTTCTTCTCTCTTTGTTTATGGAACGCGTTTTTGACCTGAGAACACAGGCGATCCAGAAGGTCATCAGTAACAAGCGGACCGCCGAAAAATCGAAACACCGGACCAAGACCGACGACGCAGGTGACGCGTGCAACGCTGGCGGCAATGCTGGCGAATCGATCGCAGAGGCCCCCGCGCTGGCGAAGCTCCTGGGCCTCGCTGCCTACACCGGCCGGGACAAATTTCGCGATGATCGCCACGACGAGATCCACCAATATTCAAAGTCGTTGCCGGGCAGCTCGAATGCCAGTGGCAAGTTCCGCAAAGCCGAGGCCTTGCTGTGGGGGCGAGAAGATCAAGCATTCTGGGAAGCGGCGGCGGCGGCTGATGAGGACGTCGACTGGACGGAGTAAGTCATTTGTGACTTGGCTTTTTTTTTTCGTGGCTTACATTTTCTTAGACGTCGAAAGCTAGTGCCAAGCGGCTTCAAGCAGATGGTTAACACCCTCCACACCAGCCGCAAGTTCCGCCCATTCGTTGCGACTATGCTGATGGCTTGGATCGACGACGAAAAAACAGTGCAGTTTGAGTGGCAAGTCGTTCATCCTGAGTGCCGTGCGTATACTTACTGTTGGGGCAGGGCTGAGGCCATCCCCGCGGCAATCCACATTGACCAAGCGTTCGAGAAGCAACACAAGAAACTCGTCAGGGACAGCATCAACGCCATGTACGAGTGGGCAGAAACCCCGCTCACAGGTAAGGCGCAAAATCGAGACGATAATATACCCTGACCTGCTCTCCCAGAGTATCTTGCCGCCCTTGAAGATTCCGCGCAGGAGGCACCGCCAGTTTTCCCTCTCACTGCTAACGCTCTGGACGACATATCCCCCAAAACCCTGGCGCAGACAGTGACGAGTTTTTTGACAGCATCATATGGTGCGTCTTCCCTTTCACAATCAATTGCACCCATTATTCACTTATAATAGAAGCTGCATTTGGTACTGAGGAGATACCATGGGAGGCAATCTCCAGCACGCCCAACGAGTATTATGACGCTGGCCTCACTTTCGCGTCGACTGGCCTCGCGGAGTTGACACGCCCCGAGTGGTATGAACTGGCCAACACGCTGGCGTCGGTAGCGGGCGCTGGGACCTCGGGTCTCTTCCGTAAGGTGCGCGCAGCTCAGGCGCCTCTGCCTCCGTCGCGCCCCGGGTCGCCGCCTCCGCCGCCTCCTTCGTGCCCCAGTTCGCCGCCTCCGCCGCCTCCTTCGCGCCCCAGGTCGCCGCTTCCGCCGCCTCCTTCGCGCCCCGGGTCACCGCCTCCGCCTCCGCTGCGTTCGCGTGCCTCAACACCACCTCCGCCGCCTCGCTCGCCGCCTCCGCCTCCGCCGCGTTCGTGCACCTCAACGCCACCTCTGCTGCCTCGCTCGCCGCCTCCGCCTCCGCCGCGTTCGCGTGCCTCAACGCCGCCGCAAGACTCCGGCCGGAAGAAACGGGGGAGGAAGCGCCAGGCGGAGGCTCAGCTCGTGCCAGAGGACGACGCACCTGAAGGCTCCGGGACTCGGCGCACTGGGCGGGCGCGGAAGACAGTCGAGGTAAGCTTTCATTCGCACAGCGGATTTTGGGTTGTTAAACTGATTGGGAGCCACAGGAGGCCGCACTTGAACGTCAACAGAAGGCCGCAGCCGCTGCGAATGCTCCCAAAGGGAAACCTAGGTAAGTTTTGAAGTCTTCATACACACGTCAAGGATGGGGCTAATCAGTATCAGTTACAAATACGTTGTGGCGAGTCCGTTGAAACCCAAGACCAAGAAAAGGTATGAGATTATGAGCTTGAGTTCTCATATCTGGAACTGAAGTCGCAATAGAACTTAAGCTCCTCGGAAACTCAAGTCGATGGTTAGAACTGAAGACGGAGAAGGACTTGAGTTGCAGTGGAGAGTTCAGTTCGGCCCTGTGAACTTAAGTACCCAAATTATGCATTTTTAATCACTCATTTGTGATCTTGAGTTCCGTCCCAGAACTCAAGTTCGGGGCGCACTTAAGATCCCGGCGCGAACTGAAGTCAAGTTTGAGCTCAAGTCAGCGGGGGCTCAAACTTAAGTTGTCGCCGACTCAAGTATCACGCTGGAACTTAAGTTGGAGAGGAGCGCCTGCAGACAGCTGCGTCATGATGAGCGGGGGCATCGGGGCCATGAATTGAACTTAAGATGTTATATTAAAACTTAAGAAGTACGTACAACTCAAGCAGTAAATAGGATGGAACCGGCTACATCTTGAGATCGGCTAATAAAGTATTTGGGACACTAGTGTGAAGCCTTTCAGCTACGTACAATCAACGAGCTTAATGCAAGTTCGTAATGTTGGAACGGCAAACCAAAGTAGCCGTCAGGCCGGGCGGCTATGCGGGCATCTCGCCCGAATCTCATTTCCTTCTCTCTATGAATTAATTCTACTCATCGTTACTCAATCTTATTCATGTGCACTGTTTTCATGTCGTGTTTACTTGTCCCCTTCAAGTAGTAAGATTCTTATTTTTCATCATATGGACTCATAGCTATGCTGCCTCAGTTGTATTTAAACCGTACTATCAACCGCCGGGAACCTGGCCACCTCAAGAGTTTTCGACCATTACTAACCCCTTTGAGGTCTTTAGGAGGGTCCGAGGGCTTGAGATGGTAGGCGTTAATCCAGTGAACAAGTGAAGCCCATTTATGCCAATTTTGGTGATGTTTTGACTGTGTGGTGAATTTATTTCGGTCAAAACTCCCAGATAGGCAATTGACACGGTACCTGGCCACCTGCCCAAATTCATTGTTGCCGGCTCAATCAATAACTTCAAAGTGTATAATAATGTTCAGGTGATGTAGATGATATACTCTAGCCCTTAAAATGTTACACTGGACCCATAAAAAGGGTAGCACTGGGTGCCTCTGATGAGAAGGATGAGCGGCGGGATCCATATTGCTAATCAAATGAGGGCCGCGCAGCAGTGAGAGGGCGCGCTTGGCCAGAATAAGCTGTAGGTGACTTTATCTACTTGTTATGAACGCACCTGGACCATCTGTTCCATATTTGAGTCGCACTTCTGAGAACCCGACATTTAAACTTTGTTACCACGGAAAACCGGGGTATTAGCGTATCGGACGAGATTGAGAGAGGTATTAAATAAATAGAATTAAGGCATACATGTACAAATGAAATATTAATCATCATCATGGCCCATGTAAAGTGCTAGACACGTAGTGTGGAAGAATCTTTTGCTATGTGGGTCGCCGTGTTGGGGTACTCACAGTCGTATCGCAATCATATGTCCGAGTTTAATATAGAAATCGTGCAACTCTGGAGGTCTTTTCATTCTCAATAGAAAGCCTGAGATCAGCCGAGAAGAAACGAGCCCCCGAAGTCGTGGATTGACGAAGAATTGGTGGAGATATGAGCAGATATAAACGAGATGGCCACTCGGAGGAAAATGATTTTCTCACCCTTCGGCCCGCAATCAAACGCGCCACAATTTTCGATCAACTCATCATTTTGCGTCCAAATTTAGCATACATGGGCGTCAGAGGTCCTACTCCCTCCCCCGAGTCCGAGCCTTCAATATTCAGTAGCATTCGTCCTTATATTTGGCAAGTGGCCAGCTTCCCCATGTGGCCAGCTTCCCAGCACGTGATAGTAGTACTTTACTGAATAAACTCAGTTCTTCTGCGAACATCGTCCCCTCTAAGTCTTCTATTCAATACTTAATAACGCGCAATATCAGTTTGCAGGCTGTATACTTGATTTTTTTCATTCAGAAGGCACCATTGACGTTCCGTTGAGATCAGTTGGCCACCGACGATTGATTGGGTTTGGCCTCTCGACTGCATTTCAGTTGCAAAGCCAAGATTCTCGCGCACTATCTCGACGAATTTTCAACAAAAAGGATTACTAGGACAAAAGGGACCATTCGGGCGCCAGAAGCGTGAACTACTAGCAACCAAGACGGCTTGTGCCGAGAGCGATGTCATCGTACCAAACTGTTGTGGAAGCAAAAGTTAACGAATGACTTTCTTCGCACATGTTTGAAACGCACCAGTGTTTGGATCACTCCCATAGGACTCCCATCCCAGACCCCAATTCGAAGGGTTAGGTATGTATGAGGATCCCCAACGTGTTTGCGGGGTAGTGAGAGAAGGGATCGCATTTCCGTTGACCCAGGTCTCGATCTGGCCGGTGGTCCGGGAGAGATGGAATTCAATGCAGTACCAGGTGTTGCCTGCGATCGCGATGGAGCCAGCATCAGATGTGGGGCTGCCGTCGGGCATGATGGAGTCGTCTAATAGAAATTGTGAAGTTCAATTTGGAGTGGGTGTGAGTATGTACTTACCACTCGCACGGTTCCAGTCCAAAACGCCGAATTGTCCACCCATGCGCAAGGTCTGCGCGACGGGGTCGGTCATCATCATATGCGTCGTGTGGTCTTGGTTGAACGCGTTCAGGAAATTGCTATTGAAAGACGAAGGATAAGCAAGTGTTCTTTTCTTCCTTCTCGCAGACTTGGAACTCACGCATAGTACCGTCCGTAGATATCACTGCCACTCCCGAGGGCATTCAAATTGCTCAAGCCGTAGAATACGTGGTTTGAGAATCCACCTGTCGACACGATCTTGAGCGAGTGCGTGCCCGAATGGGCCTTGGTGGTGTCGATTGTGGCCGAGCCGCCGCTTTGGGCGGTGACGATGACACTCCACACACTGCTGTTGACGGTGCCTTCAAAGTCGGTTCCAATGACTCCATTTGATGGACTCGAGCCTGTCGGGGGCGTCGCCGTGGTAGTCGTCGTGGCGGGCGGCGTACTTGTCGTGGCGGGTGCCGTACTCGTCGTGGCCGGCGGAGTCGTGGTGGTCGCTGTGCTGGTCGCGGTACCTTGCAAGCATTGAGAATAGCTAGCAAGTAGGTTCAAGTTCACGCTACGGTCGGGAAAAGACAGCTACGTACTAAGGACTTGAACTAGTGAGAGCAGAATCAGAACCTCGGGGCGCACTAGAACTCGTCCACCACTTACAATACGCAGGTCCATCCAGCTGTGCACGTAGTGGCTCCGGCCCATCCCTGAGCGTAATTTAGGTCGCTGAACGTGTTTTCATGCCAAATTCATCTACCTGTCCACCGCATTGCCCCCAAGGTGGGGATTGTCCTACGACGACGGAGGCTGCGATGAGGGCGAGGAGAACTTTTGACAATACCGCCATCGTTATGGAATCGATTGTCAGACAAACGGGCGTGGCATGCTTTATACGATTCGATTCGCGCCGTCAGGTGACGCGCCGAGCATCACCCGGAAAGAATGGTGGGGGATCGTCGGTGAAGTCTTCCATACCGGCGAAAGGAGTTGAGTTCCGAGGTTTATCCAACATCATAGAAAGCAAGCATTGTGAATGACGGGATGGGTTCGTGGGGTAATTGCGACCCGTCGCGAGCTCCGCAAGCTTTCTCGTTAAGTTGAACCTTCGTAGAGGTACCTTTCAACACAGTACCACCGTTCGTCCCGTATAAACTGCGAAGATCTCGCGCATTGCGCGCTATGATGGGCCTGCAGCATTTTCGAGAGCAAATGTTCCGAAGGTCGGTGGACCTTGTTCGGAATTAGCCAGGCCCAACTTCGGTACACGGTACACCTGACTTTTTTGTCGCGAGATTTTGCGTCCACGGTTCTGAAAGGAAATATCCCGTCTAATTGCTTCAAAATTTTCTCCGGCGTCGGCCTTTATGATGTCCAAGACCCTGTCTCGGTAACCCAGACGTTCCAGTGTGATCTTATCTATCTCGGATTGATCCGGTGTTTGACATAAATGATAAGAAAATGATGGGCCGAGATCACACTGGAACGTCTGGGGCAATTGGTATAGTGATACCCCCCATAGGGTCACATCCCTTCCTCCTCCTCCCTCCCCGCCCTTCTTCCCTCAACGGCTGTTCATTCCAGGCTCCCTATGCCTCTCAAAGGCTTCTCCAATTTTCTCGGATTTCTTCGGCCACTTTCTGTGCTGCTATGTGCCGCGCAAAACTGCACCTATTTTGGGGCCATTGAGTGCTACTTCGTGCCAACGCGGCCTCACGCTTCCTAGGAAAAAATCTTACTATGTCCTATACACACATATAGTCTTCCCATACAATTTTAGGCCTATTTAGATGCTCTCGCGGTCCCCAGGACGCGATACTGCACGGTGCGTGACATGAGAAGTGTGACCCCACGGGGGGTAACACACTACCAAATGCCCCAGACGTTCTAGTGTGATATCTGCCCATCTTTTTCTTATCAATTATTCAAACTCCGTCGGATCAGTCCGAGATAAGATATGCATATGTTGTATAGGATATCACACGTATAGAACATCTGGGTTACCGAGACAGTCCAAGACCACGTTGGTAGCCACTGTCCAGAGCACAGTTGTGTGTATCAATAGACAGCTTGCGCACAAGACATTGGAGCCATACAATGGCTTGTGACGCGTGCGCAAATGAATGGCTCCACAGCCATTCACCTGCCAAATCTGCGCACGCTCCACAAGCCATCAAATCTGTTGCGCAAGCTGTCTATTGTACTTCTATTGTCCGAACTCCTCTTAAACACCACCTGAATACCACCATCGCTGGCCGCGGCGCCGCACATTGTAAAGTAACCTTTCTTCAAGTTTTCGGTGATTCCATATCTCGATACTCATATTAGGGTGTTTCATAATTAAAATATTGGGCCCAACTCGTGCCCCAACTCGGGCCTCAACTTTCGTGAAGTTGAGGCCGGAGTTGAGGCACAAAATCGAAGTTGGATGTCAAGTCGTGCATAAGACCACGACTTGACATCCAACTTCTGCCCCAACTTGTGCCTCAACTTGATGCCCCAACTTCGGCTTTGGCGCATCATTTGTTATGTAAGGTGATACGCGAGACCTAATTTTGCCTCAGCTTCGGAGTTGAGGCAGAAATATCTGTTTAGGTGTTTCACGAACAACGCCTCAACTTGTGCCTCAACTTGGCTTGAGTTGAGGCCAAGTTGGGGCATAAGTTGAGGCATAAGTTGGACCCAAAATTTCAATTATGAAACACCCTATTTTTTCTGCAGCTACATTCTTGCCTAATCCCCGGGCCTGTGGCATTTATGTTGTGAGTCTCTTCCAGTTGTCGATTACTTGAGGTGTTCGACTGTAAGTCCTTCTGCAGTGCACAAGGCGAGCAGGCTATCGCTCTTCTATCTTGCTGCTCGATTTCCGACTCCTCGCTTAATTCAAGTCCAGGTCTACCATGGCCGGTGGCGAGAGTCAGCGCCCCCACGAATAGGGATCTTCATCGTACGCACCGTATACGGTACGTCAAAATACGGGCGATACGGGTCAACTCCGTGTACGTACGGGGCGATACAATCACCCTCCACAGCCCTTACGGTAGGGCACGGACCCGTGCCGTATGCGGAGCCGTACGGAGATGTGATGCCCAGATCTGAACGTCGGCATCATGGATATGTAATTTTTCCGCATACTTAGTCTTGCAGCCATACTACGTTTCACGGCACATGTGCTCCAGACAATGGCTACCTTCCCGAGGTGGCAGGAGCAATGCCGAGCATTTGATGGAGTCAGGTCCGTGGCCGTATCTGTACGTTGTTGGCCGGCACGTCGGCAGCCACCACGGTACATGAAATCTCCCGTACGTACGTACGTCTCACCGTATCAAACGGTTGAGATTCACAATGATTCGTGGTACCTTGGTTCGTTCCTCTCTGAGCATCTAGCACTACGCACCACCATATAATCACCGCAACAGTGAGGAAAGAATGCATTCAAATCACGTGACAACCCGGGACTTCGAACAAGGTGCATCATTCTGATGATCACTAGGCGAGTTTCACACTGTCTTTCGACCCCTTCGGGGCGTCATACGAAAAATTGGAACGATACAGAGAAGATTAGCATGGCCCCTGCACAAGGATGACACGCTTTTCCGGAGTGGTAGACCTACGGGTCTCAATATTTATGCTTCTTGCAACAACTTTTTTATCCCAGGAGCTCGGAAACCTCACAGAGGTCTAGCGTGCAGTTTTGTGTTTTTTGAAATGTGAGTCGCCTGCAGATGTTTGGGGGATCTAAGCATTCGAACTTTGGTCAACTGGCGAATGAATGATTTTGTGGTCATGAGGGTTCAAGATGCCCGAGGAGCATGAATGGCAGGTTCAATTACACTCTAGCTTGAAGAAGGCACAAATTTTAAGGACCAAGAAGCCCAGGAGCACACAGTGTGCATCTGCTCTGAGTTTTCAGGTTTCTTTAATGAAGAATATGAAGAACAGCCCCGTTCGACTCGGGGCTGGGTCGGGTACATCTTTTTTTTTTGTTGGCCCTTCCCGCCCCACCCCAGTATCCATTTAAATATATCGTCAATCATTTTATTTTTACCATTGAGTCCATTCGGCCCTGGCCGGGGTCAGAAGTATGGGAGGAAGACCCAGTAGCACGCGGTTTGCATCTACATCCATGTAACAGCTACGGCAGACGTCTAAGCAGAGGCCCTCGTTCGACTCGGGGCTGGGTGATAGCCACTTTGGTTGGGTTTTTTTTGCTCCCTGCGCCATGTGCGTCTAGCCATTTGTCTGTCTATGTTTAAACGATCGGCACCAGTACGCACCTGTTCATCGTTTAAATCTAAGAACGTTGACTGACAACTATATCTTCAGTAGGGTGCAGAATGGATAATGAGGCCTAGTACCACCCGACCGCAGCGTGCATAATTATCAGATCCTTCTGCTGGCATATATTCTCGTCCCCATTTATGCGAGGTGCAAACTCAGAGGAGGAAGACCCAGTAGCACGCGGTGTGCGTCTGCATCCATGTGATCGCATTCGACACTCGTCTAAGCAGAGGTACCCGTTCGACTCGGGGCTGGGTCATAGGCATGTGCGGCGTATTTTTTTTGCTCCCTGCCCCGTGTGTGTCTGTCCATTTGCCTAGTGGTCTTAAGGATCAGTAGCAGGTAAACCAATCATTCCTCATTTAGATATGATGGGTATTGACTAACAACGATATCGTTAAGAGGGTAAAGAATGGGAGCGGGGTGGATACATTCCAATTATTCTGAGATTATGCCATGATATGGTTCATTTTCTACTTCGAAAAAAACGCTAAGTTACCATCAAAGGTTGTCAATTGAATTGTGCCCGAGGATGTTCGACTCCACTTCGATTTCAACCTGCATTGTATTATTGAGGTATTGAAGTTACAAATTCAAAGGAGCAACACCTGGTAGCACACGGTGTGCATCTGCCACGAATAATTGCAAATTATGCTTTGTAAGCAGAAGGTCCCCGTTCGACTCGGGGCTGGGTGAGTGATTGTGAGACTATAGTTTTTTGCTCCTTGTCGCACGCAGTTTTCATTTGCGTTTACCCGCGGATTCTCAAATTATCTTACCACTTGGATTTATTTCTGAGATTCTATACATACGCAGCGTGGTTTAGCGGAATTCCGTGCCCGAGGAACCCGAAAGGCAGGTTGCATCTCGATTCCAGCGGCAACTTCGTCCACAGTTGTACAAGGAATGTAGTGGACCAAAGGACCACAAGCGTGCATCTCCATGACTTCTAAGTTCGATCTATGTGCCCCCATCCGACGTGGCACTGAGTCTCATTTAGGCTCAGTTTTTTCTTCATCGAGCTTCGCTCGGTTGGTTCTCTAATTTTAATAATTGTTGATGAGGCCCGAGTAAGCCGATATCAGATTTTGACCTTTTTCTTCACATTCGCTATTCCTCTTCATTTCCACAGACGGGAGTGGACGTGAAGACCTGTATCGACGCGACGAATCAAATGATCGGATCGGTGACCTAGCTTTGGGCGGCAAATTTTAGGCGCCGGTACTGCCTTCTGTCTTTTGTGCTTCTTTCACTTCTTTTACTTCCACTCTATTGCACTCTCCTCGTCTTGTCTTTTCTTCAGCTCCTTGAAGGAATACAACCTCCTTCAGGCTAATTGGTCACTAACTCTCCTTGGAATACAAGTGGGCGGAACCGCAGACTCGGAGGCGGGCCCGGACGGACGTAAAGACGGATTTTGGACGGACCAACGCCAAGCCAAGTCACTCGATCGCTCGTGTACGCACGCCGCCGACGGAAGATCCACACGTCTGCCCTCCCCGCCCGTCGGCGCTGCTGCTGGTGTTATTCCATACGCGCGTTTGAAGGAATCTCACCACACCGCTCGTTCATCAATCACAAACACGGATACTGCCCGCCCTCGCTGCAACCACCAACATCGCACCATCCTATTGATTGAATTCCGTGGATGGTGGTGTTCGTGTTGTGTTCGCGGGCCCACCGCACGCTCTGCTATGGACGTCGCGGGCGCCGGCTGTTGCTGCGTCCAACATTATCCTGGTGCGCGATTCATTCTCATGGCGTGTATGGGCCCTCCGGCGTGGCTGGCGCTGCCATCTGAGCATCCGTGCTCGTGCTCGTGCTCGTGTTTTTCAGCGCGCGGATTGGAAGTCTGGAAGCTCTCGTCCAGCGAGCTCAGCTCCTCATCGATGCACCCGAGCCCTCATCATTCACGGACCGGACGCCGCCTGCTTCATTCATTCACATTCACCACTTCAAGGCCTGCGTCCGACGTGCTCCTACATTCAGCTTCTTCTCATTTTATTGCGCCTCCAACATCCACCGCGCATTGATGTGTTGTTCTCAAGCGTACGTGCACATTCGTTCTAAGTATGTAGAGACTTGGCCATGTTACAGTATTAATTTATCCCTCCCATCCCATCCATCTCGCATCACGACTTCTGGACACCCATGTCATCTCCGTATCCACCCACCCATCCATCTCAGTTCGCCTTCCTTTTCCACCGTGTCCCCACCTGACACTACCTCCTGGATACGTCTGCACCCAGCGCCTCTTCTCCTCTTCTTCTCTCCCACCTGGCCTGCTTGCAACTTCTCACATCCGTCGTTTTCTGAATCCTCTCCCTGCTTCCCGAATGCTATCCCCGCTCCCCTCTGCTCGTCGTACAGCGCATTCCTATGGGCGCGCGTTCTACCGCTGTGGGCGCATATCAGCGCTGGCGGCCTCCCGCGAGGCCTTCTCT
Source organism: Mycena epipterygia (assembly GCA_029281465.1). NCBI lineage: Eukaryota > Fungi > Basidiomycota > Agaricomycetes > Agaricales > Mycenaceae > Mycena > Mycena epipterygia. The sequence continues at coordinate 892,213 of JARJCQ010000020.1, forward strand.
GTCTTCCCTCAGCCTGCCCCCTGCCAACGGTCTAGGTCTAGATCTTCTCGTGTTCCTGTCTGTTCTGTTCCCGTGTGCTTCTGTGGGCGCATTCCTCTCTGTTCATCACGCCCGCCGGCCTCCCGCGAGCCCTTCTTTCGGTGGGCACTGGGTCTGGGCGCGTTCCCGTCTCGTCTGTTGCAGCGATCGTCTTCCCCGTGGGCGCGTTCCTGTGAGCACCTTCTGTGGACGCTTTGCCGACATGCCGTCTCGGCCATCTCGAATCTATCATTATGGGCATTCGTCTTCGGAATATTCTGGCACGTTCGTGTCTACCAACAATCTCTTCAATCTACTCCAATATTCTCGTCAATCTACTTGTGTTCTCTCTTCAATCTACACCTATACTCTGCGTCCCCAATTTCGTTCGGACCTGTTTTGGATTTTGGATGTGAGACTTTAACCAGGGTCAGAAGATGGAAACGAGACTCAGTCGCACGCGGTGTGCATCTGCTCCTAATAAAATGAGTGTTTCAGAGGATATGCGTGCCAAAGGCCCCGTTCGACTCGGAGTTGAGTCATATGTATAACGTGTGTTGTTGTTTTTTTGGCTCCATTCTACCGCTAGATTTTGTTATTTTCTCTCTCATATGCAGATAATTATTTGTATGCAAGCAATCTTGGAACTCAAGTGAAGTGATTTCATTTTCTCGAGTTTGTTTGCATGAGGAGCCAGAAGACTGCGCTCTATTTCACTCTTCGACGTGGTTTCAACCTGACTTGTACCCGGTACGAATTTATGGGAGGAAGACCCAGTAGCACGCGGTGTGAATCTGCAGCTCCTATTAGAGTTACTCCGGTGTCGGGTTTGGGGTTGGGATTGGGATTGGGATTGGGAATTGATGGATTACGTGACACCGTAAACAAGCTGACCTGAAGGTGTAAAATGGATCCTAGCTCCCTGAATTGTGGTCCAATCGTCCTATTAATTCACGGAAATTGAACTGAGATGTGTGAAGCCTTGAAGTATGTAAAAAGACTGAGCTAAACGAATAGCTAATGAGTTATATTTGGTGCCAAGCCTATCAAACTTGGAAATTTAATTTCTTTGTTGTACTGCCGCTTGTATACATGAATTGTTGAGATATAGACCTAGGGGTGATATATAGCCATAATCCACAAACATCTGAAGGAAAGTCGGGGCAGAACGGCCATAGACAGTGAGGCCGAGTATTGAAACTCCGCCTGAATCAATATAATATCTGTGTGTCCTGTTTTGCCTAGATTTGACTGGCGATTTTCTGTCTTTCATGCTTAAAACAATTTCATAACCATTCATTCAAGTTCCTGTGGTGAAATCCATGTCGAACACCAGTGAAATAAATTTGTAGTGGTTTTTTTCTCTCGGGGCAGAGTTTTGCTCAATATCCACTCGTTTTCTGTGAGGTCTTTGTCATATATTAGACCCAAGAATCTTCTAGTAAAGTTTGTGCCACATCCGAAGATAATACAACGAGGAATGAGTGAATCTGGACACATTTTGAGGTTTCCCATCATGTCGGAGACGGCCATCAATCATTCGGCACGCGTCACGTAACCCATCAATTCCCAATCCCAATCCCAACCCCAACCCCAAACCCGACACCGGAGTAACTCTTAAAGGATTCATCGAGCCTCCACGGGCCGTCGTTATGGAGTCGGCTGTCGGATATATTGCACCACTCTCTTTCTCCCAAATACAGTAGTATCTCATGTAAGAATGAGACAACAAAGTAGTGCGCGAGCTAAATAGAATAGTAACTCGGTCTTCGCGCACAAGAGTGGAACGAATTCTGAGGGGAGTCGACTCGAGAGTACAGAATATATACTACCCGGAGTTTTCGCTATTAAACCATAAAAGAAAATAAGATAATAAGAACGGCATTGTACCTATGTTCCTGTACCTCGTACCTCTATGTACCTAGTAGTGCGGCGGTGCGTTGCTACGTGCGGGTGCACACACGACGATCAAGATAATTTAAACATCTCGTCACACAGTTGACACAGAAGTATAGGATATGTATCGAAGGATGCAGGGCGGTTCGGCCTGGGTTGCCATTCCACATCGAAATCTCGAGCAGTGATGGTTCAGCGCAAGAATTTCAGAGCCCAATGCCTCAGAAATATTACATAACAACGAACAAATTCCAAAACAGAACTATGGTATATACCCTCCCTTGGATCTCCTTCTACACATTCCTACAATCTCAGCTGAAATGGGTATCTTGCACTGTGTCTGAATCACAGAATGAAAGTAATCGCGAGCAGCAGCGTCCCAAGCACGCGGCCAGGCCAACCGACAATATTTCGGGCGGCGGAGGCTGATAATCCAGTTGTTGGTCCAGCGTCGGCTATGCTGTTCGCGGTGGTGGTAGGGGGTGGTTTAATTCCGCCCAAAGTTCCTGTGGATGCTCCTCCCTCGGAAGGTACGATTGAATGTGTTTCGCCGAAATCATCTGGGGTAATGTTAAGCGGAATGACATCCTGCAAGGAATGTATATAAGCACCTGTTGTTGTCTGAGTCGAGGTGTCTTCCGTTGCTATAGGCGCCGCAGTGGTTTTTATCTGTGTGGTGGTCGCTGGAATAGTCCCTTTATTCGCCGTAGTCCTCTCTTTTGTAGTAGTAGGAACATTCTCCGTAGTCGGCGACCCGCCCGCCTGGCATGCTGCGTTCCCATCCGCGTCGCGACCTTGATAAAGGTCTATTAGCCCAGGTTAAATCTCCGAGTAAGCAAAAGAAACACACCGCAGGTCTCATCGGAGCCTTCAAGTAAGCAGAGTAAGAGCGAGTTCCACGGTAGGTGATTAAATCGACATACGGCAGCAGCCATCGGTGCCGGGGCACAAGGAACCCCCGCCAGCGCACTGGTCTGAGACTCCACTACAGGTCTCCCCGTTCGGGCAACAGCCTGGGCCGTCGCAGTACTCGCTGGACAACATTCCACAAGCATGAGAAAATCCAAATGTGGTTTCGGAAAGATTAATACGTACTCGCCGGGACAGCAGCCTCCGCCTGTAGCATCCACTAGTCAATATATTATAATTTGGGGAGAGCAACACGTTGGGCGAACCTATGCAGCAATTTTCTCCGATTGCGCAACATTCTCCATTATTGGTGCACAAATCGAATCCGAGGTCGCAGGAAACCTGGCGGGAAACGAGGAGTCCGGCGATGACCCTGGGATGGCGGTGGTTTGTGTGAGGCCTGAGCGGCGTTAGCTGTTTCAACGGACTGGTGCGGTCATGAATTCCATTCGCATGGAGACCCAACGCGAGAGCGGCGATCGACAACAGGCGCAGAAGAGAGAACATTGTGGTTTTGGATGACCCCAACACGAACTTGAGACTCTGTTTTTATGCTCGCGATCTCGAATTATATTTTGTTCTGTTTTGAGAGAATCGGGCTTAGGGCGGAGGTATACATCGCTTCCAGGAAGGTTACATGTAAATTGCCATGACAGTGGTTTGTTGTAGGACGGGAACAGCCTACGCCATACCTGAATAAAGACTCGGACTGATTTTTATCACTAGCACCTGGGCGTCCCGCAAGGGACGAGCTCCCTTTTTTTCCACCTTTGGCAAGCTTGGGCGACGGAAAGTACTCCGCTGAAGGGTTCGTGCCAATAGAGAATCAAATTGAGAGCAAGGATTTGACTTTCCCTAAATACAAAAGTAGTACTGTAAGCCGAAGTGAGGTTCTCGATGAGAGGCGCTCGAATGGGATAAAGATCTTCTTCCTATTTCCAACCTATTTCAAATAATCAGATGTATACCCCGCTAAGAGGCTTGGCGTACACACGGAGATTAGAAGTGCAAATCGCATTCAAAATGAAGAAATGGGAGCTCACCGTGGTATGCAGTCAGCGAGGGCAACTTTTTGGCACGTTGCGATCGTAATTGTCCCTGCAAAATTAACCGTGTTCTCCCGCAGAATCTAGCCGCAACGAGTTTTCTGGCGCCTCCAGCCGTTTCAGTGGCAATGACCCATCAAACAAAAGCTACCGCCTGTTTGGGCTGGACAGATGCGAACTTTCATTCCAGGGGCGCGTGTCAGCGGGAATCGTTTTGAAAGGCCGCTCAGTTTTGGTCCAGAATCGAACGACTGGCCCCGCTGAAATGACCCTAAGTGCAAAAGCCGACGAGACGGTGGAGAAATACGTGCCAAGCCTCGGGACCATGGGTTCCGTGAACGGGACGAAAGTTTTGGCCTGTTTGTTCCAGTCTTCCAGAGGCTCCGTCAGTTTATTCCCGGCATCGTTTTCCACACACACTTCGCCGACCTGGATTCAATTCTGCATGAACTGCCGTACTCGCATAACGATTTTCTTAATACCCCACGTTCAACGCCCCGCATACCATCCTGGGATGCCGCTCCAATTCCTGCCACGTCGGATCCGACATTCCTCGAGGCAATCATTTTATTCAGCCAATCTACGTTATAACCGAGAACATGAACTCATCCACCGGCGTGTAACGACTTCCGGTGCGCTACAAGTTGAACTACGTAACCCATGCGTTTGGTCTCTTTCCTTCCCTCGTTCTACATCTACATGGCGCCATCCCGTCGCTTCCATCTCACCGAGGTCGCGGATACTTCCTGCCAGTTCCTCCCTGGTATTCCCATCTGTTTCTCCACTCATAATAATGATCTAATTATTAGTTCGCTGCAGAAACGTAAATCTGCTGTACATCCGCGATTCCGATCACGCGCCACGAGGATTTTTTCTTCTTGGTCCGCACCACGAGCAGAACGGCGACCGGCTCCCAAACGCGATGCACGAATCTCTCGCCCTCCAGAATTTATCGAAACTGCCTCTAGCTCTCCGTGTAACTTCCTCTACTCCTTCTTCACTCTTCGAGACTCACGAGTGCGATCTTGACAGATACGCGCGAAATCTGCTGTTAATGGGACCGACAAGAGTCTGGGGGATTTTGACCGTCTTCTACACAACTTCCCCACCGAAGACTCTGTTCTGCTTCTACCCGTGTTGTTCGTTCACATCGATCCGGCAGGAATTCCGATTGCGGCGGAACTCGATGCGGTTTTGGCCACACCGGATCGCCACCGAGAGCTTAATCTAGTCTTTGCGGCCACAAAGTCCCTCAGGATTCTAGGTCGTATGTTGGACTCAGCCTGGGTGCCTTCCGCCTGCTACGCCGACCTCTGGCCCCGTCTCTACCAATGGATCATCTTCCTTCACATTTACCTGGATGTCATTCCCGACCGTTTCAGGGAATTCCCACCTGACCAGGCCAAGACCGTGTGCATGACTATCATTCTAGCGATTGAAAGCCATTCCCCCATGTCCAAGGTCGTTCGAAAAGCCGCCCGTATACGGGTCATCCTCGGAGAATTCTGGGCGATGCTTCTTCACAGTGACGGTGACATCGCCCTCGAAGGCACCATTCCGGACCCGGGAATATGGCACGAGAAGAGCTGTCCTATCCTGAGCCGTATCTTCATTTCGGATATTCTAGATGCGACAAATTTTCAAGAGATCGTAGACGGCGTTGGCAGCCGAGATGAATTGGTCTACCTCTTTGTCAAACAGATGCACACCGCCGTCGCAAGCCCGCTGAACGACGTCACCGCCACCACTTTGGTTGGAGTACTGACAATTGTCAGCCTCAAAGGTGCTCTCAACGAGTCGTTCATCGCGGCGATGCTTTTTCATGGGGGTGGTAAAGCACTCGCGGCGGCAGTCAATGCTATTGAAATTTATAGCCAGAGGAAGGGGGAACGGGATGTTGTAGCGGCGAAGCAGATGGGTCTCAAGTTTATGATGTTGCGCTTCAGCGAGCGCTTGGGATTCCAATGGATTGCGCAAGCGCTGGAAGGCGGCCTTTTAAGGCTCATCATCTCAGTGGGTTCGACGGCTCGACCGACAACAGAGGCGGATGTCTGTAATCCCTATCCCACCCTCCATGAACTTCTGCAAGACGTCCTCCCCTCCGCTATGATCCACTACCCAGTCGCCTGCCAAATGAAGAAGTCCATTCACGAGGCACTGCCTCTTATTACCCCAAGTTTCATGAAGTCTCCGCTCTTCGCCGTATGGATAAAGTTCGCGAAGTTAATCGAAAATCGTCTCAAGGCCCTGGATTTCTTCGAGTCGCGGCATTGGGTATCATCAAAGGCTTGCGAAAATATGGAGGTGCACACCCGCCCGGGCTATTAATTTCTTGATGATTTACATTGCGAATTAGTGTCTGAAAATCGCTGTTAAAGCAGATTTCAAGAGTTGCTCCGGCTGCAGCTTTGTATATTATTGCTCTTCTGAATGCCAGAAGAGCGACTGGGAAGCCGGTCACCGCCAATGGTGTGACAAGCGCGGATACGCCCGTGAGCCATAAAAAGCTGGTACTTATTGTCGTGAGCATTAACCCTCTCCAGGACTCCCAGGACCATCCTTCGCGCGCGATAGGGCGTACCTTCGTGCACTCCTCCAGTATAACTTCAAGTCCTCCGCGATCAGATCCACGGTGCTGCTCAGTCAAGCTGAATTCATCTACACGCACCCCGGCACCGAGTTCTTCACGTTATTCCACTTCAACAATGGCACCGGGATCGAGATTGTGCCCACATCGGAATATGCCCGCGCGGCGGATGGGCCTTTGCGACTCGCGCAGCTTTCACGCGCAGGGGGACGCCTTCAGCTCCATGCCGTGGGCATGTATGCCACACAGGCCACGATCGTGCGGATGTTTCCTATGTGGTCCAACAGCTCCGACCTGGTCGATGGACTGGCTTGCCTCGTGAAGCGGCTTCCATCTGGGTTTCAGTTCTCGGCCGTCCGCCCGAAGGTAGTGAAGTGGCTGAGTGAATTGCCTTTGGATGGCGGCGAAGTGCAGGAGATTTACTAGAGGATTTATATGTGTGGTTATTTCTTGATTGACTTTTTCCTGTATTCGCTTAATCGTCGTACCTGATTCCATTCATATCTGAGTTTTACTCCAACGAACCTGGCAAGTGACTCTCCTACGACGAAGCTAAATTAAACCTCGAAGCCCGAAGCCCGTGAACTTGAAGCCCGAATTACAGGTTGGATTTTCCAATGTCAATTTCGTCTCAAGAACAGGGCGTAGAATAGGATAGATCACTCGACTCGGGGCTGGGTCGTAGCCTGGGACAAATAGTTTTTTTTTTCAGCCCTCTATCACACCACAGTTTCACCTACGTTCTGCAAACTCCTGGTTGGCTGCAGATATTCGAGATATCTTAGCATTCCAACGTTTGTCAACTGGCAATTCAATGATTTTATGTTCATGGTAGTTCAACGGAATTTTGAATGTCGGGATGCCCTGACGACGACGTTCAATTACACCTTGATTTCAACCTGACTTGTACAAGGTACAAGGTACGAATGTAGAGAGAAAGACCCAGTAGCACGCGGCGTGCATCTGCGCCCAGTCCATGAATATCGTACACGCTACACGCAGAAGGTCCCCCCGTTCGACTCGGGGCTGGGTCATTTATCGGTGGCCAGGTTCCTTTTTGCTCTCTCCAACGCACAGAATTTCATTTACTTTCTTCGCTCCATGAGTCGTCTGGAGGTGTTCGGGTGATCTCTGCATTCGGATTTGATTATGTGTCTAGGATGTGACTTTTTTCAACTGCAGTGGAAGGCCTACAACCGCCATTATTTCCATTCTAACCTGGCCGGACTCAGAATTATGGGAGGAAGAGCCTCTGTTCCTGTCGAGAATTTGAGATTGTCTGGTTGTATGGGGACTGCTTTTTTCTCGCAGCGCACGCAGTTTAATTTGCGTTCTTTAATCTGCGACGAGATAGTAGATTTTCGAATGATCCCGAAGTTGTTCTCTCAAAATTCATTCAGCTATTTTGCAACGGAGTGTGGTTCTTCTTCCAACTAAAGTCTAATAAACGCCGATGGCAGAGGAACCCGAACTCCAGGCTGAGTTTCGATTCGATTCGCGTTACTTGATTTCGACTCCATCTCAGGAGCACGCTGTGTGCATCTGTTCCCATTGTCCCTTTTTCCTTTGCGCACGCAGAAGGCCCCGTTCGACTCAAGGCTGGGTCATTCATTTTTCTCTCTTCCTGCATTCTTCGCCCTGGCCCTGTGTCCTCGAACAAATCACTTGGAAGGAGGCATCGGGCCAGGCCAGAAGTACTTGTCACCGAATTCCTTGCCGGAGAAGTTGAGTTCAATTCCACGTTGATTTAAACCCAACTTATGCAGGTTGAAGAATTTAGAGCGGAAGACACGGTAGCACGTGGCGTGCATCTGCTCCTATTAAACCGGGCTTGGTAAAATACGCGGAAGGTCCCCGTTCCACTCGGGGCTGGGTCATAGATCGTCTCAGTCTTTTTGCCCCTGTCTGGCCATCTACCGAATTATAATGTTTTAACGATCAGCGGCAGGCAGATAATCGTCTGTCATTTAAATGTGATGGAAATTGTGCGACAACGATATCTTCAATAGGCAGGGCGCAGAACGGTGCCTACTACTACCACGGGGCGTGCATATTCTCATTATTCTGAGATTATTCTGCGGGCATCCCAAATACCCAGCATTTTGCGCCGTGATCTTCATATTTCTTGCGCCTGCCTCAACCCTCACTATCATGTTATGGTTGGTTTATTTTCCTTCTCTGTACGTCCGTGTACAACCTGATTGAATTGCCCGAGGAGCCCGATGATTTTCGAGGTCACGTTGATTCCAGAATCTACTAACCTGCCTTGTATATATATTGAAGATACGAATTCAAAGGAACAACACCTGGTGGCACGCGGAGTGCATCTGCTACGAATCAAGAGATGTTATATCGACCTGTGTGTAAGCAGAAGGTCTCCATTCGATTCGGGGCTGGGTGTTGAGTTGTCGAGTATGTATTTTGCCTCCCTCCATCCCAAGCAGTTTTCATTTGGGTTTACCTGGGGATTCTCAAATTATCTTACCACTAAGATTTCTTTCTGTACGATTCTATACACTCGTATGAAGACAGATCGGTTACCGGACTATACCCAGCGCGGTTTAGCAGAATTGTGCCCGAGGAACCCGAAAGGATGGTTGAATTTCGATTTCAGTGGCAATTTCATCCACAGGCACAAGGAAATTGGCGGACCAAATTAGCACGAGGCATGGAGACGGGAGTGGACGCGTCTTGAGTGCGCCGATTATCGGCGCTCGGATCAGTCGCCTATTTTCGGACGGCAAAATTTAGCCGGTCCCGCCGCATTCTTCTTCTTTGCCTCTTTCACTGGTGCATTGGAATCTCCTTAACCTTCGGTCTTGTCTTTCCTTCAACTAATCGAAGAAATACAACCTCTTTCAGGCTTCTGGGAAAGTAGAGGTGGGCCCCGGGCCCCAGATAGATGTTCTGCCAGAATGCACTGCGCCAGACCCTCGATCGCTCGTGTTCCTGCTCCGAGTGCCTGCAATACGCACACACGCACGCCGCGCGTGTCATCGGTGCCGATCAACGGAAGATCCACGCGCGCCGTCGGGACGCGGTGGGCGTTGCTGCCGTCGCGTCAGGGCATGCATTTGTTTTACGATGCAGCTGGCGGTGTGCATTCGAAGCTCAGCTCCAATCACGGGCCACGGACCACCACCCATGCTTCATTCACCGCTTCATCTTCCACGCACTAGGTATCGACGCCGACGCCGCCGCCCCTCGGCGGTTGCATTGCAATATTGTCCGACCGCTATTCCACGCGTTCTCGTGGTGGGCGATGCGTTCTCAGCCGTCCCTCCCATCGCGCTTCTTCATCAACCGTCCTGGAGACCGTCCTCTGTGAGCTCCATTCCATCCCAGTTCACCGTCCTTCTGTTCACCACCTTGCCTCTGCACCCACCTCTCTTCATCTTCGCACTATCGCTTGTCGCGGTGAATTCTGTCATGACCGTCGTCTGAATCTCACCATCTCGCTCTTCGTGTTGACGTGGTCTGGCTTTGCATATGTGGGCGCGCGGGCGTGCGCTCCTGGGCGGGTTCCTGTCTGTTCTTGTGTGCTTATCATTATGCGGGCGCGTTCCTGTCTGCTGCCGCGACGCTCTTCTCGCGTTCCTGGTGCAACGTTGGACGCGCTTCTACGGGTGCAGCGTCACGTCTGTGGGGAATAGCTCTACCTTCAAATCGTCATGCCTGCCAACGTACATACACTCACATCTCTGCGCCCATACTCTGCCCGTTGACTGCTATACATTCGATTTCGACCTAGTTTTGGATGCCGAGCAACCTGACGACGTTCTAACCCAAGCTTTAGGAATAAGACCTGGTAGCACGGGCGTGCATCTGCGTCCGTAAGGCCATCCAAGAGGTGAATCAGAGGCCCCCCGTTCGACTCGGGGCTGGGTCATACCAGGCCGACAGCTTTTTCTCTGTTACTAGCCAGAAGTCGTTGGTTTTCTCAGTCATACGTACGGTTTGCAGGCAAACAAGTGGTGTTTGTTTTACCACACACTCAAGCAGGAATGGTTGGTGCGCTCTCCTTCCAAGTCCAATGCACGCGGTCCTAGCATTATTTCGTCTCGAACTAAGCAGGGCGTGAAATAGGATGAATAAGACCTTATAGCACGCGGCGTGCATTTGCTTCCACTAATCCGTTAGCTGTCCGTACATGCACAAGGTCCCCGTTCGACTCGGGGCTGGGTCATTCGCGATCGTATCGGCCAACTTCTTTTTTTTGCTTTCTTTTTTGAGCTTCTGTGATTTCGACCTACCTTAGCCAGGATCGGAATGTGAGGAACAAGACCCAGTGGCACTCGGTGTGCATCCGTACCCACTTTCATAGCTGTCGTGTTTGATCATAAACGGAAGGTCCTCGTTCGACTCGGGGCTGGGTCATATAGTTTCTAGAGCGTTTTGCACCCGTCCCGCTATTCTTTTTCTATCGTGTCTTCTCGATACCTCAGTCAAGATTACAATGATGTGGGTCATCGATGAGATCCTGTGGTTTTTGCTGTTTGCCCCCACCGTCTCTCTAGATTTTCTGTGCTCCGGTCCTGGTTTTCGGAGCCTTCCAACCACATCAAGTAAGAAGCTCAAGTCTAATGGAAGCTCATGCCCGGGCAGCTCGCAGGTCAGCCTTGATTTCACCCCGACTTGAATATGGTGTAGATGTAGAGAAACAAGACCCAGTAGTACGCGGCGTGCATCTGCTACGAATGGGCACAGGAAGACGAATGATTATGCAGATGAACCCCGTTTGACTCGGGGCTGGGTGATGTATCGGTGGCTAGGTTTCTTTTTGCTCTTTCCAGCGCACATGATTTCATTTATGTTCTTCGCTCCATGAGTTGCCTGGAGGCATTCGGGTGATCTCAGCATTCCGACTCGATTATATGTCTATTGTACACTACGTCAACAGGATGTGACCTTTTTCAGCTAAAGCGGAAGGCCTCCTACAACTACGTTTGATTCCATTCTGATCTGGCCAGAGTCGGAGTTATGGGAGGAAGAGTCTCTGTTCCCATTGAAAATTTGACATTGTCTGGTTGTATGAGGACTGCTTTTTTCTCGGCGTGTACACGGTTTAATTTGTTGAACCTGCCAGTGGCCAGCAGATTTTCGAACGATCCTGAAGTTATTCTCTTAAAATTCATTCAGCAAACTTGATTCTACATACCTTCTTTGCAACAGGATGTGATTTTTCTTCCAACTGAAGTCTAACGGACGCCGGTGGCCGAGGAACCCAAACTCCAGGTTGAGTTTCGATTCGCGTTCATCTCGACTCCATCTCAATCAGTTGGAGAATAAAGGGAATAAGACCTAGTAGCACGCGGTGTGTATCTGTTCCCATTTTCGCACACAGAAGACCCCCGTTCGACTCGGGGCTGGGCCATTCGTTTTTTTCTCCTTCTGCACTTTTCGCCCTGGCCCTATGTCCTAATCAAATCACTTGGAAGGAGCCATCGAGCTGGGTCAAAAGTACTCGAATCCCTTACAGGAGAAGTCGAGTTCAATTCCGCGTTAATTTCGACTCCATCTCAATAGATTGACGAGTACGGGGAAATAAGACCTAGTAGCACGCGGTGTGCCTCTGCTCCTATTGACCGCGTTTGTTCAGTACGCGGAGGGTCCCCGTTCGACTCGGGGCTGGGTCATCTCTGAGGGAATATATCCATCGTTTTTGTGTTGTATTTCACAAGCTCCATGATCCCATCTTATCTCACAAGCTCTACAATTCTATCCCAGGTCAATGGTTTCCAACATATATATATATATATATATATATTAACTCCTTGATTCGTGGATATTTTTCGCTCCTTGAACCCGTGGATGGTCGTGGCCGGATAGGTTTGAAGCTGATTTCAGCCCAACTTACACAGAGTGCAAACTTAGAGGAGAAAGACCCACTAGCACGCGGCGTGCATCTTCATCCGATATATAACCATAGTGGTGTCTAAATAAGCAGAGGTCCCCGCTCGACTCTCGTAGGCTTCATTTTCGGGGCCATTCCTTGTGCCGCATGGAATGCGGACTTTCCTTCGGCTGCAGAAATGCGGATGTGGAGGTCCTGCTCATTATTGGTTGCCGCAATTCCTGTGGTCCTTGTATTATGCATTGTCTTGCACAGTGCCTTGGTCACATCTGTTGAGAGTGCCATTGATGACACCTTTGAAGCAATTATTTCATATATGACTGTAGTTTTGATTCTATCCTACAGTACATCATCGCCCGCGCATCTCTCATCGTCACTCCCTTGACAACTCTTCGAGCCCTCCCGCCCGGTGGGTTCATCAACATAAATCGGGGTATGTATATACCACACCTATAGGGTATAGACTCTCGCCCCTATTCTCATTTTTTATATGCTGCACGGTTTCATGTAGTTGTGTAATATGGTATATTTTTCTGATCCATTTGAGAGTCTCCGCTGGCTTGGTCGACTCGGAAATGCATTGAGAATTTAATTGATAGTTCTGAATCTACATGTATTTACATCGATGCACTAGAATTCCGGATCTGAGAACTGGTTCCAAGGCTGAAGTTGAACCATAGAGCACAGCCACCGGGAACCTCAGACACATTCAAAGTCGTGCGAAGTCAACTTTTGCGTTGACGTCGTTGCAAGATTATGTATATTTGAAGTACACATTGAAAGGAACCACCTGAAAAACACTGAACTGGGGCCGGCATCAAGAAACTTTTCGACCCTGTATCTGGAGATTTTGTTGATTCCCCTTACCCGTATCTGTTGTGGACGATGGGAACGGTACGTAGTCAGACTTTTGAATACACGCGGAAAATGACTGCTTTCGAAGCCTAACTACCGTACTACTTTAACAGTCGTCTCGATTGACATCTCCGTTTACGCAATAACAACACAGTAGTCGCTCTTCCCGGTGCCCCCGTTTTTGCAGTATTTAGTACGAGCAGACCCCCACGTGCAGTCATCCTTGTACCCAATAAGCCCAGATCCGAACCCAAAAAACTGTGTGCCGCTGGTGTCACACGTGAAGAGGATGTCGCGGGTGCGGTTGCGAGGGATGCCCCGGGAGTACATCATCTGGGGAACGAGCCACTTGTATATGTCCGCTTCCAACAACAAAATGATTCAGATGCGGAGTATGCAGGTGCGGAATGGGCGTACCCTTCCAGTCCAGGAGAACGGACCCGCAGTAGTCCAGACCGTCCTTGCAATAATCATTGTTGGCCCGGACCTCGACGGTGGTGGGTTCCGAGAGTGCCTTGTTCATTGGTGCGAGTGCGATGAGCAGGGCAGGGATGAGAACAGCGAGTTTCATGATGGTAAGGATGCGATTCAGTCAGTTGGTGCGATTTTGGATGGTGAGGTATTACCATGGCTGAGTCTTTATAATATTAATGCAAGTACGCACAGAAGTCGATAGATCGGTTCCGAGATGGCCTCGGGCGTTCTTTCAATGGCGACCTGGCCTTTGCCGCGTAAACCGGAATTGAAAAATACCAAGTTTCCAGAAGGTGCGTAGAACAGCCGTCCAAATGAGTTCAGAATTCAACGTGTGTTAATGGGGTTCAATCTTGCTCGTGCAACACGCGTTCTTCAACGGCGTCCCCCTGTCTCACGGATTCGAACCGCGTGAGGCACCGAAGGTCGCGTTCAACTTCTTGCGCGAATATGGGTCCTACGAGAAGTTCCGATGGAACAGACGGAACCTGAATGAGTTCAGAGTTCAACGTGTGTTAATGGGGTTCAATGATTGGGCGTTAACTGCGTCGCGTGGAGCAAATGTTGTTCGAGATCTAGCAAGTCCTACCTATTCGGTCGCGTATCTTCCTCGTTCCACATGCGTTCTTTCACGTCTTCCATGGCGTCCCCCTGTCTCAGACTCGAGCCCAGATGGCACAGGCGGAACCTGTGCGCAGCCGTTGTCTTCAGCATTAGATGCGCCGCCAGACTCCTATACAGAAGCGTAGGACCGCGTGATTCAAGTTGGAGAATACATTCGAGAAGGATACATCAGGGGTGCTTACCGTAATTTGGAAAACTGCGAAGGCAAAGTCGACCCATCGGACTCTGCAGCAGTGGAAATAAGGCGAAAGCCTCCGGAGCTAGACCAGTGATGCAAAGCGTCCGAATTCGGCTGCTGTCGTCCAAGGAAGATCCAGGAGAAGTAAACGTCCGAGTCATCGTGGGTCGTATCTGCAGCGGGTGTGGAACTACGGTATATAAGCCCCATACCTCGCGAAACCCTCCCCAGTTCGCCCATCAGCATTATCGGCATACTTACTTGTGATCATGAAACTCGTCCTCCTCGTACCCGCTCTTCTTGCCTCCCTCAGCCCGACGGTGTACGCAGTTGCAGAGAACGCTGCCGCCGCGGCACCTCCGCAGATGTGTACGGCCGGAGTGTCTTATTGCGGCCACGTCCTCTTCGACCAGATGTGTAAGCCACCTTCGCCCCTCATCATATCTGCCGCCTGATGTCTCCCGCGCTCAGCATGGGTGTACGATTGGCTCGTGCCCGAGGCCTCCTGGTCGGCCACCACAGACCCAGATATTTCCCTTGCCGAGAGCGAGAGTATCCGCTTCGGCACAAACATGCGTCACTCGATCTTCCGCTGCAGCAGCGATCCAGAGTACCCCTCGTTGATCAAGTGGGTCAAGTTCTGCGGAGAGGGAAAGTGCAAGGCGCTCGACGGGACGGGGGCATCCACCTGTTTTTAAATTTGCGTTGAGATATGCGCGTAGTCGAATATTCTGTGACGGCTAGTACATACGGTCGAATGTCAATCAAAACCGGCCGACTGCTCTTCTGATCCGATGTTCATCGAGGATGGCTTGGGTCGCTGCACGAGGGGTCGGGTCGTAGACGCGGCCGGATACTCGGGATCCACAAGGTCAATGCGGGCTGCAGTCGCAGGCGTGATTACATCCTGAGTTGGGCGCCAGTCGAGAAATCAATACGAGGTTGAGAAATTTGAAGGGCATGCCGAAGACAACAAATCCATCTTGTTTTTCGGAAATCACAGCCCGGGATTACAGAAGCAAAACTAGAAAAAGTATCAAGTCAAATCACCCTTGTCCTCGGAGTTGAACTTACCGACAAGACGTATGCCTCTCAGCGTCGATTTGTACATGCCTCCCCGAGTACACCCGCCCCACCCCGTATTTCACCGCTGCGCACAAGTCTCCACATGCGTACACGACAGCGAGCGAGCAGCAATTCGACTCTCCACGCACCATCGCGCCTGCGTGCGCCCGCAATCCGCGCTCGATGCGCCGCAAACGCCCGCTCCGCTCAACGCGGACATACGCCGCGCATGTAGTCCATACCCCGGCAGCGCGCCGCCTCTCACACAAACGGCCGCGCTTGAGCACGCTACGTCCCCGCCGGGTGACATCAGCGAGGAAGGAATGCAATGAAGGAAAGAGGGATAAAAAAACCAAGAGAAAGGGATAAAAGGAGAATAGGACACCGTTATGCCCATTTTTATCCATCGGCGTCGCCAGATATGCGTCCCACGGCATTGGGTTCTTGCACAAATCGCCGTGCACACAGAAGACTAGCGGGATCCGGGTACTGTCGGCAAGCATGGGCGGCGGAGCAGCGGGGGAGGAGACACCGGGGATGGGGGACGTGGCGAGTGGCAACAAAAGAGAAGAGATAAAAAGTGAAGCCAGTGAGACCACGCAAAGGATACGGATCACGGACGCATGGTACGCGCCAGTGAGGAGGTTTGGGAGACGAACGGCGACTAAGGACTACTAGTCGCTGATGCAATGCTGCTGCTCGTCGCCGAACCAAAGCCAAAGCAAAGTAGATTAAGATTGACTTTGACTTCGGAGGAGAAGCCGGTCGTGTCCGTATTCGTCGATTGGGCTACGGGGCGGGCGGGATGCGCTCGTCGGCGGCGGTGTGTAGCGTGGAAGAAAAGCGTTGCGATTGCGCCGTCGGTGATTTCCGGCGGAGCTTGAATTACTCTTCCCGCCGTATCAATCTACTCTCTGCTTTGCTTTAGCCTTTGGTGCCGATGCGGCCTCCTCCCTACGACTTCCCGTTCGGTGATGAGCAACAGCACCGCCTCAGCAACGAGCCGCAACAGCGCCTCAGCAATGTCGCCACCGCCGTCTTATCGTGCATCTCTGTCCTAGTCTCTCTTGACAAACTCCCTCGTTGTACTGTATGCATAATCACACTTCTTTTCTGTTTTTCCATTCTGCTATCCTCCTTCTCCTTGCACCGCTACTCGTGATTTACTCTTACAGTCTACCTCGCCGAGCTCATCATCCTCTCAACGCCTCGTGCGCCATCGTCTTCCGATCCCGCCTCATACGCGACCACCACTGCCGCATGATTGTCAATGACGCCTGAATACCATCCGCGTCGACCTGCGAAAGAAGCCACGTATCTCGCGCCGCCCGCGTATCAGGATGGGGAGGGCGACTTAGAAGACAAATGGGAGCCTTGGGAGTATTATGGTGCGTATTCTCTATTTTTTTCCTGTTATCTTTTCCTCATTTCATTTTGTTTCCATTCCCTTTCCCTGGAGCCCCTCGATCTCATCCCTCTGTATCTTCTACCCCACCCATTTGGTCTGATTTCGTCTCCTCTTACGTTCTTCAAAGGCTGGTGGTCTACAGATTTTCGAATAATCTCAGTATTCAGAGTCCATTGTGGTGTAACGGAATGTAGACGGCCGAGAAGCTCGACCATGTTTGATTCCATTCGTACCGGAATTCTACTCCAACGAACCCGGCAAGTGACTCCTACGACGAAATAAATTGAACCTCGAAGCGAAGCCCGAATTACATGCTAGATTTTCCAGCGTCAAATTCGTCTCGAACAGGGTGTAGAATAGGAGAAATAACTCGGGTCATACGGCAGATGCTGGTTTTTTTTCGTCTGGTACTATTCCATCGTCTCTATCATTTTGAGCACACAATACCCGATTTTGTCAACTAAATTCCCCTGCCTCACGAACCTAAATCCTAGTTTTCCATCTGAATGCCTGCGATGTCAATGCAGGATCCTGTCCTCCGCTATTGGAGGTGAGAGCGCGAAATGATTGTTGATATGTAAGTACCCGGAGCCAAAGTTCAGCTATATCTCCTGTGGGCGAATAACTTGCCCGAAAAGTAAGTATCTCACAAATTCAAGCTCAATATTCAAGGCCCATTATTTGTAGCAAGGGTCTGAAAGCACGGTGGTTGTGCATCTGCAATTAATAAATAATATGCTTGGTAGGGCTGCCGCCCGTGCCCCTCACGGCAACGGCCGTCGATTTCACGGGTGGTCCACGGGTACGGCCCGTGTCTCCACGGCCCGTCGACTTGGATTTCAGAGCTCAAACGGGACGGCACGGGCAACGGCTGAGAACATCTCTAAAGCTTCAACGAGATTCAGAACAGGGATATTGTATGTATGAAAAGGTATGTGTCACATATCTTATTGCCACGGCAGGTTGTAAACCAAAGTCGGCAGATGTTAGAAGACACACCAAAGTTCAGCAACCAGAAGAAGATGCAAGGCAGGCGGTGGATGAAGCTTGAAGTCACTCTGTCACTTATAAAATGTGAGATTTGACTACTGTTCTACAGATAGCGTTGATAAACTCACGAAAGAACGAGTTTCAACTTGGTGCCAAAAGGGGAAATGTCGCTCGGCGTTGTCGGGGTTGGGATTTTTTTGGCCGCAACAAGGCGTCATGCTGGCACGCAAAGGTGCACGCGTGGAAGAAAAGTGCTGTGGGTAGGTCTAAAACCTCTCTGAGTACGTCGCATCTCATGAAATAGATCAAAACAGTAGTGTTTGGAGGCACCCGTTGAACGGCCGTGACGACCGTTTTTCAACGGCAAAAAAACGGGTGGTACCCGTTCCGTGACCGTGCCGTCGAGGAGAGTTGAAAAGTCTCAACGGAACGGGCACGGGCGGCAGCCCTAATGCTTGGCAGAACGTTCCTCGTTCGACTCGAGGTCAGGCCATCATGTCACCTTGATGCCTTTTCCCGCCGCTGGCCGTTTTTCCTTTCCTTTTCTTAATGCGCAGGACCCATGGCAGGTCTACAAGAACACGCTCTTCTATGCCCCAGATTTCGCACTGTTGAAATTGAACTTGATTTCCGGACCTTCGGCGATCACCGGGTTTGATCGGCTATTGTCGGCAATTCGTTTTGCTTTCTTCTCTCATCCTCTTTCGTTCAAGTTGCAGCGCGATTGACGCGCCCGACTCGCCGAAGGACAT
Source organism: Mycena epipterygia (assembly GCA_029281465.1). NCBI lineage: Eukaryota > Fungi > Basidiomycota > Agaricomycetes > Agaricales > Mycenaceae > Mycena > Mycena epipterygia. Next base: position 910,869 of record JARJCQ010000020.1, read on the forward strand.
GCGACGCGCGCGCAGGACTGACCCTCCTTCCCCTCTTGTCAACGCATTCGCAACGACCTGAATCAATCACGGATACACTGCGAGCCCTTTCCCGCCAACTTCCCGCCCCGCCGCGCTACTCCAACTTTCACGATGTGTTGTACATGTTCTCGGTTAGGGATATCTTCGTGTTCCCCTGCCCGCTCGGTCAATGGGCCACCGCATTCATTTTTCATCCTCTTTCATCAAGTATCCATCCATCCATCTGGTCGTGTTTTCCTCCTTCGCAATTCCACCTCTACGTTCTGAATGCCACACCGCATCTGCACAGTACACCGCCGAATTCTCCATAACTCGTCCCCGCCCTTTTATACATCTGGAAGGGGACGCCGTTGCATTCGTAGTCTAACCACCTCCTTTGAATCTGAACGCCTTCGTTCATCGTCTCCCAAACCTCCTCACTGGCGCGTACCGTGCTGATCTCACTGGCTCCACTTTTTATCTCGTCTCTTTTGTTGCCACTCGCCACGTCCCCTTCATCCCCGGTGTCTCCTCCCCCGCCGCATACTCGCCGACAGTACCCCGCTGGTCTTCTGTGTGCACGGCGATTTGTGCAAGAACCCAATGCTGTGGGACGCATATTTGGCGGCGCCGATGGATAAAAATGGGCATAACGGTGTGTGCTATTCTCCCTTTATCCCTTTCTCTTGGTTTTTTTTATCCCTCTTTCCTTCATTGCATTCCTTCCTCGCTCCTGACATCCCGGCGGAGACGTAGCGTGCGCAAGCACGGCCCTTTGTGTGAAAGGCGGCGCGCTGCCGGGGTATGGACTACATGCGCGGCGTATGTGCGCGTTGAGCGGAGCGGGCGTTTGCGGCGCATCGAGCGGGGACTGCGGGCGTACGCAGGCGCGATGGTGCGTGGAGAGTCGAATTGCTGCTCGCTCGCTGTCGTGTACGCATGTGGAGACTTGTGCACAACGGTGAAAATACGGGGTGGGGCGGGCGTACTCGGGGAGGTATGCACAAATCGACACTGAGAGACATGCGTCTTCACCCTTGTCGGTAAGTTCAACTCCGAGGACAAGGGTGATTTGACTTGATACTTTTTCTAGTTTTGCTTCTGTAATCCCGGGCTGTGATTTCCGAAAAACAAGATGGATTTGTTGTCTTCGGCATCGGTACCGCCCTTCAAATTTCTCAACCTCGTATTGATTTCTCGACTCAGGCGGCCAACTCAAGATGTAATCACGCCAGCGACTGCAGCCCGCATTGACCTTGTGGATCCCGAGTATCCCGCCGCGTCTACGACCCGACCCCTCGTGCAACGACCCAAGCCATCCTCGATGAACATCGGGTCAGAAGAGCAGCCAGCCGATTTTGATTGACATTCGACTGTATGTACTAGCCGTCACAGAATATTCGACTACGCGCATATCTCAACGCAAATTTAAAAACAGGTGGATGCCCCCGTCCCGTCGAGCGCCTTGCACTTTCCCTCTCCGCAGAACTTGACCCACTTGATCAACGAGGGATACTCTGGATCGCTGCTGCAGCGGAAGATCGAGTGACGCATGTTTGTGCCGAAGCGGATACTCTCGCTCTCGGCAAGGGAAATATCTGGGTCTGTGGTGGCCGACCAGGAGGCCTCGGGTACGAGCCAATCGTACACCCATGCTGAGCGGGGGAGACATCAGGCGGCAGATAGGATGAGGGGCGAAGGTGGCTTACACATCTGGTCGAAGAGGACGTGGCCGCAATAAGACACTCCGGCCGTACACATCTGCGGAGGTGCCGCGGCGGCAGCGTTCTCTGCAACTGCGTACACCGTCGGGCTGAGGGAGGCAAGAAGAGCGGGTACGAGGAGGACGAGTTTCATGATCACAAGTAAGTATGCCGATAATGCTGATGGGCGAACTGGGGAGGGTTTGCGAGGTATGGGGCTTATATACCGTAGTTCTACACCCGCTGCAGATACGACCCACGATGACTCGGACGTTTACTTCTCCTGGATCTTCCTTGGACGACAGCAGCCGAATTCGGACGCTTTGCATCACTGGTCTAGCTCCGGAGGCTTTCGCCTTATTTCCACTGCTGCAGATTCCGATGGGTCGACTTTGCCTTCGCAGTTTTCCAAATTACGGTAAGCACCCCTGATGTATCCTTCTCGAATGTATTCTCCAACTTGAATCACGCGGTCCTACGCTTCTGTATAGGAGTCTGGCGGCGCATCTAATGCTGAAGACAACGGCTGCGCACAGGTTCCGCCTGTGCCATCTGGGCTCGAGTCTGAGACAGGGGGACGCCATGGAAGACGTGAAAGAACGCATGTGGAACGAGGAAGATACGCGACCGAATAGGTGGGACTTGCTAGATCTCGAACAACATTTGCTCTACGCGACGCAGTTAACGCCCAATCACTGAACCCCATTAACACACGTTGAACTCTGAACTCATTCAGGTTCCGTCTGTTCCATCGGAACTTCTCGTAGGACCCGTATTCGTGCAAGAAGTTGAATGCGACCTTCGGTGCCTCACGCGGTTCGAATCTGTGAGACAGGGGGACGCCGTTGAAGAACGCGTGTTGCACGAGCAAGATTGAACCCCATTAACACGTTGAATTATGAACTCATTTGGACGGCTGTTCTACGCACCTTCTGGAAATTTGGTATTTCTCAAATCCGGTTTACACGGCAAAGGCCAGGTCGCCATTGAAAGAACGCCCGAGGCCATCTCGGAACCGATCTATTGACTTCTTTGCGTACTTGCATTAATATTATAAAGACCCAGCCATGGTAATACCTCACCATCCAAAATCGCACCAACTGACTGAATCGCATCCTTACCATCATGAAACTCGCCGTTCTCATCCCTGCCCTGCTCATCGCACTCGCACCAATGACCAAGGCACTCTCGGAACCCACCACCGTCGAGGTCCGGGCCAACAATGATTATTGCAAGAACGGTCTGGACTACTGCGGGTCCGTTCTCCTGGACTGGAAGGGTACGTCCATTCCGCACCTGCATACTCCGCATCTCAATCATTTTGTTGTTGGAAGCGGACATATACGAGTGGCTCGTTCCCCAGATGATGTACACCCGGGGTATCCCTCGCAACCGCACCCGCGACATCCTCTTCTCGTGTGACACCAGCGGCACACAGTTTTTTGGGTTCGGATCTGGGCTTATTGGGTACAAGGATGACTGCACGAAGGGATCTGCTCGTATTAAATACTGCAGAGACGGGGGTGTCGGGAAGAGCGACTACTGTACTGTTACTGGGTAAACGGGGATGTCAATCGAGACGACTGTTGAAGTAGTACGGTAGTTGTCAGGTCTCGAAAGCAGTCATTTTCCGCCTGTATTCAAAAGTCTGACTACGTACCGTTTCCACCGTCCACAACAGATACGGGTAAGGGGAATGAACAAAATCTCCAGATATCGGGTCGAAAAGTTTCTTGATGCTGGCACCAGTTCTCAGGTGGTTCCTTTCAATGTGTACTTCAAATCTACATCTTGCGACGACGTCGACGCAAAAGTTGACTTCGCACGATTTTGAATGTGTCTGAGGTTCCCGGTGGCTGTGTTCTGAGGCCTTGGAACCAGTTCTCAGGTCCGGAATTCTAGTGCATCGATGTAAAATACACCCAAGTCGAACGGGGGTCTTCTGCGTGCGAAAACGGAAAGGGACAATGGGAACAGATGCACACCGTGCTACTGGGTCTTATTCCCTTTATTCTTCAATTAATTGAGATGGAGTCGAAATGAACGCGAATCGAAACTCAACCTGAAGTTTGGGTTCCTCGGCCATCGGCGTCCATTATACTTCAGTTGGAAGAAAAATCACATCCTGTTGCAAAGAAGGTATGTAGAATCAAGCTGAATTTTAAGAGAACAACTTCAGGATCGTTCGAAAATCTGCTGGCCACTGGCAGGTTCAAAAAATTAAACCGTGTACACGGCGAGCAAAAAGCAGTCCTCAACAACCAGACAATGTCAAATTTTCAATGGGAACAGAGGCTCTTCCTCCCATAACTCCGACTCTGGCCAGACCAGAATGGAATCAAACGTAGTTGTAAGCGGCCTTCCGCTTTAGCTGAAAAGGTCACATCCTGTTGACGTAGTGTACAATAGACATATAATCGAGTCCGAATGCTGAGATCACCCGAATGCCTCCAGGCAACTCATAGAGCGAAGAACATAAATGAAATTATGTGCGCTGGAAAGAGCAAAAAGGAACCTAGCCACCGATACATCACCCAGCCCCGAGTCAACCGGGGTTCATCTGCATAATCATTCGCCTTCCTGTGCCCATTCGAAGCAGATGCACGCCGGGTGCTACAGGTCTTGTTTCTCTACATTTACACCTTATTCAAGTCAGGGTGAAATCAAGGCTGACCTGCGAGCTGCCCGGGCATGAGCTTCCATTAGACTTGAGCTTAAGCGTACCGAACATTACTTACTTGATGTGGTTGGAAGGCTCCGAAAACCAGGACCGGAGCACAGGAAATCTAGAGAGACGGTGGGGGCAAAAACAAAAATCACAGGATCCCATTGATGATCCGCATAATTGTAATTTTGACTGGAGTATCGAGACAGGCACGATAGAAGGCGCAAAACGCTGTAGAAACTATATGACCCAATCCCGAGTCGAACGAGGACCTTCTGTTTATTATCAAATACGGTAGCTCTGAAAGTGGGTATGGATGCACACCGAGTGCCACTGAGTCTTGTTCCTTGGCTAGGAAGCGACGGACGCAAGCCATCGGTGATTTCCGGCGGAGCTTGAATCACTCTTCCCGCCGCCACATTCTATTACTAATCTACACTAATCTACTCCCTGCATCTCTCTGTCCTAGTCCCTCTTGACAAACTCCCTCGTTCGTTCCCGTGTCGTGCTGTGATTTTCTGTTTTTCCATTCTGTTGGAAAATAAATTGAACCTCAAAGCGAAGCCGAGAGCTCGAAGCCCGAATTACATGCTGGATTTTCCAGCGTCAATTTCGTCTCGAACAGAGTGTAGAATAGGAGAGATCACAACCACGCTTGATTCCGTTCTGACTTACACTAGGTCCAGATTCAAAGGAATAAGACCAATCGAATAAGACCCATTATGTACTGCATTTTTTGCTCTTCCTGCACTCTATGCCCTGGCCCTCTGTCCTCATTCAAATCACTTAGAATGAGCCAGCATCGGGCCGGGTCAGAAGTACTTCCCCCCCCCACCACCGAATCCCTTGCCAAAAAAATCGAGTTCAATTCCGCGTTGATTTAAATCCGACTTATCCAGGTTCAATAATTTAGAGAGGAAGACCCAGTAGCACGCGGTGTGCATCTACTCCTATTAAACCGGTCTGGGTAGAATACGCGGAAGGTCCCCGTTCGACTCGGGGCTGGGTCATCTTGAGGAACAATATCCATTGTTTTTGTTTTGCATTTCACAAGCTCCAGGATTCCATCTTGTCTCACAAGCTCTACGATTCCATCTCAGCTCAGTGGTTTCCCGACGTCGCGGACCGCAAGCAAAATATATACATTCTGACTCCTTGAAGTCGTGGATATTTTTTCAATCCTTGAATCCGTGGAGGGTCGTGCCCGAGAAGCCTACGGATCGGTTCGAGGCTGATTTCAATCTAACTTACATAGAGTGCAAACTTAGAGGAGAAAGACCCAGTAGCACGCGGCGTGCATCTGCATCCGATAGCTGACCATACCGGTGTCTAACTAAGCAGAGATCCCCGTTCGACTCGGGGCTGGGTCATGGATCGTCAAAGAGGATTTTTTTTTGCCCTTTCTAACCATCTGCCAAATGTAATGTTTAAACGATCAACAGCAGGCAAGTAATCGTCCCTCATTCAAATATAACAGACATTTCCCGAAAACGATATCGTTAAGAGGGTGAAGGAGACCTACTCAGGGATACCCGCGGTGCATATGCTCCGATTATTGGATTATTGGATTATTCTGCTTGCCAGCCGATTGCACTCAATATGCCATGGTGCGGTTCATTGTATTGTTCGAAATATAGCTTACTTACCATTAAAGGTTGTGGTTCGACTGGATTGCATTGTGCCCGAGGAGCCCGACGGCATTCCAGTCCACCCTTGATTTCAACCTGCCTTGTATTGAAGGCACGAATTTGAACCAACAACACCTTTTAGCACACCGTACATCTGCTACGAATAAACAGTGGCCTGCAGCATGTGTAAGCAGAAGGTCCCCGTTCGATTCAGGGTTGGGTGATAGCTAGCAATGCTTTTTTTTTTTTTGCTCCCTCTATCGCAACCAGGTTTCATCTGCGTTTATCTGCGGATTCTCGAATTATCTCACCACTTGGATTCTTTCCGCTCGATTCTATACATACCCCGCGGTTAGCGGAATTCCGTGCCCGGGGAGCCCGAAAGGCAGGTTGTATCTCGATTCCAGTGGCAGTTTTGTCCACGGTGGTACAAGGAATGAAGCGGAACAAAGGAGCACGAGACGTGCATCTCCACCACTTTGCCTTGCCCAATCCCAATGTATGTGCGAGTCTCGTTTGGGCTTGGTTGGTTTTTTTCTTCTTTGTTAAGCTTCGCTCGGCTCCCTCTGCATTTCAATCATTGTTGATGAGGCCTGAGTAAACCTGCATCAGATCTTTCCCTTTTTCTTCAAGTTGAAGCACAGACGGAGACGGGAGTCGGGTTCAAGTTCAAGGGTGCGCGATCGACGAATCATGTGATGCACGAACAAATTTAATGATCGGCGTTCGGCTCGGTCGCCTGTTTAATTTTAGGCGCTCCTTCTATCCGTCGTGCCTATTCAATATCCAATTCTCAGTACCATCTCCTTCAGTAATCTCCTTGAACAAATATATCTCAGGGTAGTTCGCACTGGCTCTGCTTCAAGTTGGAATACAAGCGGAGCGTCAACCTGCTTGAACGCGGCCCCCGCCGACGCAAACCCACACACCCAAGGGCCGAACGCGCCAAGCCACTCGCGCCGGCGTGCCTGCTATCCGTGCTCGAGTGCAGATCGCGCGCGCCCACGCACGCCGTCCGCGGTTGCTGGCGCTACCGTCTGCGCATGCGTGCCCTGTTTTTCACTGCAGCTGGTGGCGCGCATTCGAAGACTCTCACCACGCCTTGGCAGAGACTCCCCTCGCGCTCTTCAATTGGGAATCAATACACCAATCGTGGACGAGACCGACCCGATGCAACCAACCACTACGTCCAACGTCTCTGCCCGTGTTATTGATGATGTGCGTCTCCCATCTTCTCCGCATTGACACCCATCCATCTCAGTTGCCTTCCTCCTCCACCTTTTCCCCACTTTGTCTCCACCTGATGCTGCATCCTCGATACGTCTGCACCCACTCAGAAACCCCACCTCCGTCTCCTACATCCTTAAATCCACCCTTAATTCCCTAACACATTCGGGCTGTCGCACTTCGTCGCCTTCTCAGTCTGTTAATCTGCGGACACTTGACGGCCGCCCGCGAGCTTCTCTGTGTTCCCTCGACCCCTTCTTTGTCGGCGTGCGTTCCTGGGCGCGGTTATGTTCCCGTGCGCTTCTGAGGGCCCTCACGGCGCCGACGGCCTCCCACCTTCTAGTGGCGTTTTGCCATTAATCCTGTCCCCGTCTAGATCCGTTTCCGGGTCTCTTCAATCTACGAATACTCTGTACCGCTTTTCCCTCGCTCTTCTCTTGAGACAAGAGAGTTATGCAAGGTTGAGTCAAAGTAAGAACTGAGAGAGGAAGACCTGGTAGCACGCGGCGTGCATCTACGCTTAGTACGTACTTTACGCTCCGAATTTCATACGCGCAGAAGACCCCCGTTCGACTCGGGGCCGAGTCATTACTTAGGATACTTCAGTTTTTTTCGCTCAACTGGCCTGAGAGATTTTCGACGACGCACCGGGCGATTATTTTACCTGAATTCCCATGCCCGAGGAGCCCGAATAGTATGCTTGAATTTTGAGTTTCAACCCTGCCTTGTTAGCCAGGGTCAGAATTATGGGAATAAGATCTGGTTGGTAGCGCACGGCATGCATCTGCTTGATCTGAGTAGGCACCAATCAGGAATACATAGAAGGTCCCGTTCGAGTCCGGGCAGGGTGATACGACGAAGGTCGAGAAATTGTTTTATTTTATTTTATTTTAAACCACTCAAATTTCTGCCAAGCTGCAGTGCGGTCTCAAGCTGCCTTGGCTAGGGGAGGAGTTTGGAGGGGAAAACCCAGTGGCACGTAGTGTGCATGCTCCTACATGTTGACTTTGCGAGTGAGTGTAAACAGAACGTCCCCGTTCGACTCGGGGCTGGGTCATTCTTCAACGCGTCATTTCTTTTTGTCAACCTCGTCCCCGGGTCTAACCTTTTTTTTGTCTTCACTCCTGATCATGCAAACGCCCGGTATCCGTTTAGCAGCATTCGTATCGAGCTTCGACCGCATTCAATCGACATCGGTGCCCCAGGACCTTGATCAAATGAATGAATGCACACTGTCTTTGGACAGTGCCGAAATTGAGGGAGAAAGACCCAGTAGCACGCGGTGTGCGTCTATGAATATTCCAAAAAGTCCCCTGAGGTTTATGCAGACAGATGGTCCCCGTTCGACTCGGGGCTGGGTCATAGATATTGGGGTATTTCTTTTTTTCTTCGCTCTCATCCCCGACAAGATTATTAGCTCCGCATCGTACGCGTGTTCTTATTACAGTAGCTCCGTATCTTGTTCTGATTTTTCAGTTCCCTACATCCAAGAAACAAAATGTTTTTCACTGAACTCACTGCGTTTCAACCGGCCCTAACCTGAGGCTGCGCAGCTGCGCTTAGCTTTGCTTAGCCGCGGCTAGGTCGCTAAACAGACCAGACCTAGCCGTCGGCTAAGCACAGCTAAGCGCAGCTCCGCAGCTCTGGTTAGGGCCGGTTGAAACGCAGTGAGTACTCCCTTACGTACCCGACAATCCGTCAACTCTCTTGTCCGAGAAACCCGAATCCCAGTCTTTATTTCATTCACACTTGAACGAGGTGCAGGTTTACAGGAACAAGACCCAGTAGCACTCGGTGTATCTGCTTCCAGTTTGGGCTCCCTGCCTCAGTTCATAAATGTAGAAGGTCCCCGTTCGAGTCGGGGCTGGGTCGTTATTGTTATCTGTTGGCAGTGTATTTTTGTGCCCCTCATTTCTCTTTCTTTCTTGTTTCTCCTTCTTCACTCAGATTAAAGTTCCATTACACCAGAATGTGGTGCAGTTTTTTGTTCGAAATATTTATAAAGGTTGCAACATAAACGGGATGCTCAAGGTGTCCAAATCAGGTTGAATTTCTCCAACATGGATCTAAAATAAATGCAGTAGAGCTAGAAAAGACCTGAGCATACCACCAGCTCTTCATAGCTCTACGTCGTCAGAAATCCGTGGGGGTCTCTGCATTTTTGCGCCCTGCATTTTTGCTTCTGCGTCACTCGTCCGGCCGGATGTTCATTAAATAGCTCCATGATATCCCCTGAAGTGTATCCCATGAATTGGGAGCTTTACCGCGTCCAACAAGGACCTGAGAGCACGGCGGTTGTTACGTTCCTTAAACTTCGAGTTCGCTTGAGGTAATTTGTGGGTCAACCCAACTTGAATGCTCGACAAGCCTGACCACTTTCTAGGACTGTGTTCACTTTGCACTAGGATTTAATTTGCACTGGTTCCGGGGTACGAAAATGTAGAGAAAAAACAAAAAAACCTGGCAGGCACTTGCAGACACATATGCACGGAAGGTCCCCGCTCGACTCGGGGCTGGGTCATGTTGGTTGGTGATGTCAATACTTTTTTTGAGTTACATCAACGCTAAATTTCGCCGTCGTATGTATGTAAGCCATTTGGAGCTTCTAGTACTTCTAGTAATGTCCCAAATTTTGGAAGGGATTGATTATATGAAACTGAATTACCTTACCCGAGGAGCCCGATCGAAAAGGTTGGAGTTCGATTCAGCGTTAATTTCGTCCCCACTTATGCAAGGTGTAAATTTAGAAGAGGAAGACCTGGTAGCATGCGGGGTGTATCTGCTCATATCAAGCAGCAGTTTCAGCCGAAAGGTCCCCGTTCGACTCGGGGCTGGGTCATGAAAAGACGCCTGTAATCCCTTTTTTTTTATTACCCCCACCGTCTCTCTGAATTTTTGTGCTCCGGTCCTTGTTTCCGAAGCCAAGAAAGTAATCGTTGGTACGCTCGAGTCCAATGGACACTCATGCCCGAGCAGCCCGCAGGTCAGTCTTGATTTCACCCTGACCGCTATCGTCTTTCCCTGACTTGAACATGGTGTAGATTTAAACGAATAAGACCTAGTAGCACGCGGTGTGCGTCTGTTTCCAATCGTAGATCTCTCATAATGAGTTGTGCAGAAGGCCCCCGTTCGACTCGGGGCTGGGTCATCAGGAAGATGTTGCCCTTTTTTCCTCTTCGTCCTACCATTCTATCATTTTAAGCGCCCCACACCGGAAAGTAAGGGATTCTGTCGACTAAATCCCGCTGCCTACGGGCCTAAATCCTAGCTTTATTTAAGGATCCGGTCCTATTTGGAGGTGGGAGGGCGAAATGATTGTCGCTATATGTACATATGTCCAAATTTCAGTGAATAACTTCTCCCAAAAGTAGGTATCTCCTAAAGTCAAAGTTCTACCATTTGTAGCAAGGGCCTGAGAGCACGCTGGTTGTGCATCTGCAATTAACAACAATCTTCTTCTTGCTTGGCAGAAGGTTCCTCGGACCTCCTTCGACTCGAGGTCAGTTAACTCGATGCTTTTTTCCCGTTGGCCGTTTTTTTCTTTTATTTTCTTTCACTAAATGCGCATCACCCTTGGCAGGTCGACGGGAACACTCTCTTCCAATGTTTGCACAGTTGAAATCGAACTCGATATCCGGACCTTCGGCGATCACCGGGTTTGATCGGCTATTTTCGGCTTGCTTTCTTCTCTCTAGGTCTCCTCTTTGACGCGGCAGGCGCTGTGGTGGGTTGACACGCCCCCGACTCGCCGACGGACGACCGGTGCCCAAGAATGATCCTCCGAGTCCTTCCTTCCCCATCGACACGCGCACGAACCCGAATCAATCACCACGACCGATACTACTTTGCCAGCTCCTTCCCGCCCCGCGCCTTCCAGCATCCATGTGGATGCATGAATGTACAGTGTTCTGGAATAAAGGTATCTCCGTGGCCGTGGACGCGCCGCATGAACACCAGCACTAGGGTCAACGCCGCGTCGGCTGTTGCTGCGTCCGACGCTTCTCCCGGTTGCTTCGCGCGTTCTAAGCCATCCCCCGGTGAGCGCCGTGTTATTCCAGCCACCGCATCCGTTGTTCCTCCTCTCTCTCATCAAGCATTAATCCATCTACCGTCCTTTCCCTGCGGGCACCCATCCATCTTAGCGTAAACAGCTCCTTTCAATCTCGACGCCTTCTCGGGCGTGCCGACGCGTCCCACACCCGCATTCCGCGTCTTCTCGCGCTTCTGAACTCTGCGCACTTTGGCGTCACACGGTTGTCCGGCCGTCTGTGGAATAGGCAATCGGTGTCTAATACGCAACATAGAATTTCTGTGCCGCGCTGTTCCTTTGCTTTGGACTTGAGATCTCGAGGCGTCAGAACTTAGAGGGGAAGACCTGGTGGCACGCGGCGTGCCTCTGCTTCTATTAGCCGCGCCATAAGATGCACTTTCATGCATGCAGAACACCCCGTTCGACCCGGGGCTGGGTCATTTTCCGGCTGCGAATTCTTTTTGTTAACCTCGTCCCCGGACCTCACCTCTGTATCATATCGAACTTCGACTGCATTCAATCGACGTCGGCGCCCCAAGATTCCCACGACGTTCTAGCGGACCTTGAGATTAAATCAATGATTTCACGCTGTCTTTGGTCAGTTCCAAACTTGAGGGAGAAAGACCTACTATCAGTGACTAGGAAGCTGGCCACACTAGGAAGCTGGCCATAGGGCGAATATAACACTCTTGAGGGAATAATATCTCACCTTTGTACTTGCATGGTGCAATATGACCCATTGTGCACCCTCAGACCGATTTTCAACCCAAAGTGATGAGTTGATCCAAAGCTGTGCCCGGGTTGATTGCGGTCCGCAGGGTGAGAAAATCAATTTCCTAACTCCGAGCGACCGCCTCGCCTGTTTCTCAACCAATACTTGAGCAATCCAGGACTTTGGGGGCTACTTCTTCTGCCACAGCCTTGGGCTTCCATCTGGGCATGTAGCTTACTGTGTAAACCCTTTTATTTACTTCAGAATCCACCAACACAATTGGAACTCTAACTCGACACCTGCAGTCTTCGATTCGAGATACCAATGTGGTCTTCAAGACTACGATTCCAGCGCCTTGCATGAACCATTAAGATAGATAAAACTTTCATATTCTCAATAGCTCACCACGCTAATACCGCCCTGTCTCCCTTGATGTCAGTACAAGTAGAAAATCACGCTTTCGACACTAGAAAAAAGATTAAATGTCGGGTTCTCGGCAGCATGCCTCGGAAGTAGGGATCTGGTTCCAGGTGGGTCCATCGGCTTCCAATGAACCCTCCTATAGCTTATTTTGGCCAACGGCGCCATACCGCTGGTGCAACTCCCTCACTTAGCTCACAGTGTGGATCTCGCCACTCACAGTTCTCATGGGACGACTCCGGTACTGCAGTTTTGTGAGGTCCAATGTACAATATAAGCGTCTGGAATACATCATTTGGAACCCATGTACATTATGGCCAACGGTGCGCGCCCCCATTGGCCGGCAGCAATGGGTTTTTTACGGTGGCCAGGTACCCCGACATTACCCTTTGGGGAAATCCAACAAAAATAAATTCGTTGGGCACTCAAAATGCCACCAAAATTATCCCAAGTATGCTCAATCTCTTCAAAAGATACACGCCTATCGCCCAGGGCCCACAGACCTGGGAAAAGTCCCCGTGGAATACCGGAATTGGGCCAAAACCCCTAAGGTGGCCAGGTTCCCAGCGCCATATAGTAGTAGCACGCGGTGTGCGTCTGTAAATATTCCAAAAATTCTCCTGAGGTTTATGCATAGGATCCTCGTTCGGCTTGGGCTGGGTCATAAGGCAGATAGTACTTAGATTTTCTCCCTCTTCGTCCTACCATTCCATCGTCTCTATCATTTGAGCACCCAACGCCGGAAAGAAAAGTATTTTTTCAACTAAATTCCGCTCCCGAACGAGCTTAAATCCCAGAGTTCATTGAAGTATTCTGCTTGCGCTGTAAAGCAAGGATCCGGTCCTCCGCTATCGGGGGTGGGAAGGCGAAATAATTGTCGTGTTATGTAAGTGCCCGGAGGCGGGAGTGGTCTCGTCCATTGGCCTCATCGCGGGCCCGTACTACACGTACGAGCAACAGAAACGTCTGTATTTGCTGGGGCTGACGAGTCACATAGTGAAACTTCAAGAATCATCGTTCCAGTCAGCATATGGCTTATCTCGTAAGATTCTTTAAATTCAACCATACCTGTGAGTGAATCTTTACCTTGCCCAAGACGCAGGTATCTCATAAATTCAAGGGTCCACCACTTGTAGCAAAGACCTGAGAGCACGATGGTTGTGCGTCTGCGGTTGTTGACTCAGACCCCCGTGACACAGCAGAAGGCCCCTCGTTCGATCCGAGGTCAGGTCATGTCCTGTAGGATCCTTTTTCTTCGCCGTCCTTCCATTTTTTGCTTCCATATCCTGACCTTTCGCGCAAAGTGTCTATTCACTGGAACGCTCTCTTCCACAGGTGCAGTGCTGCTGCCGCTCGGCGATCAGAAGCTCCTTTTCGAATTTTGGATTTTTGCCGAGCTCAGCCCGAGACGCGCCTCGGATGGGTCTGCTGTGACCCGAGTTTGTCGTATACCGCATCGGTTCTATATGGCGTCTTTGGTGCCAGTTCGACTGAAGAGCGGTTGTGGCTGAGCATGCGAATGGAGGGAGGGGTGGCGACATTCTGTTCCTGTTGGTGAGTTCCATTCCCGGAGACGAGCTGTAAGTTACTAAGGCCCTCATAGTGCCTACAAGGTGGTAAGAATAACCGAACATTTATACTTGTGGAGGTCGGACTCACACATGGTCCCCGAGGAGCGCAGCTTTCGTCAGAGTCTCCTGTAATGCATCGCAGTAACTCGAAGGTTTGATCTGGAAGGCTACTAATCAAAACCTATAAGACGAAGCAGATGTAAACAGCATATACCAGTACGCGTTCCAGCGCGGCAAACATATCAACTAGTTTGACGCCCTTGGCGTTCTTTACGTTGAGCTTGAGGCCGCAGGGCGAGCCCACCCTCCGGGGGATCACGATGGTGACCAACATCACCGCAGGAATGGAGAAAAAATCGTTGGCGATGGCCAGGCTGGAGAGTTCTCGGTCGTTGTAGAAATAGACGCAATCGAGGGGTTCGCCCATTACATAGGAGGCGATTTGTACCGCGGGATGTAACTATAAAAGCTCGCTAAACGCCCTACGCGCAGGCGATTGAATATCGGAAACTTGCCCTCATTCGTTCAGTAGGTCCACTGGCTTCAGAAAAGCGTCCTCGGATTGGGTCGCGACAACCTGGGTGCCATCGGATCGATTATCACGGCAAGAATGAAGTCAATCCGCACCTGGCTCCACATACACCGTGCTGGGTCTCTTAAACATTTGCACGGCCAGAGCAGGATCTTCTCTGACGATGGCGTGCCATTGCGCAGACACGGTCATCACGGACAGCAGGGATGTATACGAAAGCTTGAGGAAGATCTTGGCCAGCAGCTCCGGAGGGAAGTCGATTATGGCCTGTAGCTGGATAAGGAGGATTTAAGTACGCCTGAGGGAAAGACTCGCCATTTTCGCGGTGGTGGTTGGTAGAAAAAGCCGTCGTGACATCCCACGTAAAAGGGACGTAAATTGCGACAAATTCGACCCGATTCCGATTTGAGGTTGTTTGCCATAAATTCGATTTCCTAAAAGTACAGACCAGCAGGGGAATTAGAGGCCACTTGCGCAGCCAAAACCGGTGCACGGACGATAGAGGCATGCAAGTAGTTGGAGGTCGGAGTTCGACAAGACGCAGATCGGGTTTTGACAAATGGGATTTTACAAAGAAGATATCCAAGTCCAGCGGCCCTTCATTGGTATCCAATAGTTTGCGATGTCGAATGCCGACGTCGAAATCTACGGGCATTTCGCGTTTTGAGCTGTTATCAATGGAAGTGGATCCGCAGTGGAAACACCGAGGAGGCCATCTGGGATCCTGTAGGTGAACCAGTGCAGCCGAAGAACAGACGGTCACTCGCCATGGACTACTGGATGACTCAAGGATGAATGAATTGTTGAGGAAAGCTCCAGTGGCAGTGCCCCGGGTTCCCTCATTCTCGCCGGTAAGTCTGACCGAGTTTTCGTTCCTTCTTTGAGCTCCGGCATTTGTTTCATACTATGGATGAACAATTCAAGAGCGTCAGACGAGCTAAGTACTTATATAGGCTCGTACCCTGCACATGTTGAGGTCGGACAAGAACACAAAAGCGAAAATGTCAAATGAAGTCGCCGCCCGCGTTGGTCAATGAATTGAATCTTGATCATCAGTACGAGATGGCATTCCGCAGCAGAGGCGTGGAATCTTGCCAAACCTGTCCGGATGATCTACCATATCCACTTCAGTTCTCCCAGAATACAGGAAGCGTTCTCTATTGAAGCTCTTCCTCCCATAACTTCGTAAACTGAGTTTTGAAGGTTTGAACAAGATTTTTCAACACGGAATTACGTTAGATTGCCGGCTTGATAGCCTTGTCGAGCGTTCACACGCGCCCTTCCTTTGACGCGCTCTTCCCTTCACCACTACCACCACTCGCACCCTGGCTGGCGGGACCTGGGCCGCAACCGTCACCATATTTACGCGTATACGCCCCCGGTGATCTTGCCCACCACCAAGCCCGGGTTCAAAATGATCATATACTCCGAATCCGACGAGCAGCTTGGGGTATCGAAGCTCCCCCAAATTCAAGTACGAATGTATGCCGCATTTCGATCCCATAACCCCAAGCTGAAGCGAGCTGGATACAGGTGTCATCATCACTGTACTCAATGCGACCCCGAAAAATCGATGTCGTCCCTATACTTCTCACTGAGGCCCACAAGCCGGAATTTAGGGTGTAGACTTTCGTATGGTACGTATCGATCAATTTCCAAGTATCTCTCTCCTTCCACTTTAACGTGGAATCTTAGCGGCAATGAGCATTTCCCTCTCCATATTCGTTCTCGCCATTGCGGAAGTTTATACGGAGAGACATGGCATCCAACTCACGGGTGCGTCACTGCACACATGCCTCACTCTCTCCACTAATTCTCTTATTTTCAGCTATCGGGCAAATCGTTGTGGCGCTTAATTCTGCAGCGACGTTCGTGATACTGTACGCCTGTTTCCCATTGCGCGCTGCACGGAACTAAAGCTAGTTAGGTTGCGGCTGGGACGGCGTCAGCATCCACTCGCTCGCACAATATCTCAAATTTATGTCCTGTGCGGACTGGCTTTGTCTTGGATCGGTAAGGAGATTTCATGTCGATTTAACGGTTGACTTACCACGGCCTGATCAAGGTTTCGTATCCTTCCTCATCGTCGGAAACATTGCAGCATGTTCCCGACGCTCCCTCTACCGCAAACCCCTCGGGACTTGTGCTCTGTTCACGACTGTGAATATCCTAGGTTGGGCCCTTTCCATCACATGTAAGTGAGAGTGATATCATCCCACGTCGAGGTCTAAAGAGCTGTCCCTTCCAGTGTTCGGGGCTGCATACGCGGTGTATCGCAGAGCAATCGCTCTGCACGGCGATGCAATGGTCCCTGCGCCGGGACCTCCGCCACGCGTCGCAGCATGGCGCCTGTCGCAGATTTCAGATACTGTAGCAGATACGAAGAATCAGAACATGTAACGAGTGGATTCCAGTTAAATAATACATGCGACGCATCTCGCGAACCAGGCTGCGCCAAAACCGCCATCCTCAAACCAGAGCCAACATGCATCTAGGACGGCCCGACTTTCATCGCGCACCTTTTGCTGAGGTTCGTCTGCACAAATGCTATTTAGGCAACGGCGCGGGCGATATACGGCTACTTATGAAACGCACGGTTGCACTTCTGTTGGCTGACGCGGTCCACGGCGTCGTGATTTTCAGAACAAAGAGGCACCCAGTTTGACACATTCGACACATTCTCAGTCTAAGACGCCCGCGACATAACAACACATGTGGCAAATGAAGACTATGCTTCCGAGACACAATACATGTAGGAAATTAACAATGAGATCCAATGGCGCTATATGCTCCGACAACCCATACAAACAGTCAGTTCAGAGGTCGAAGAAAAACGTGCATAGGTAATATACATACCTCAAGGTTCCGCTCCGCATGGGACGGCAACAGTCCCCGAAGAGACGAACGTTCCCCTAAGAGAAAAACATTCCGTAACGAAAACATTCCCCGAAGAGAAACAGTGGGTGCAAAAATTGAAACCACGACAGACCCAGAGTAGTCTGAATCGAGTTGCACGGGAAGCCCCCGTCCTAGGAAACGGGGACGGCCGAGTGCCGCAAAGTGCACTGAAGGAAGGTGCGGAGCCGTCGTTCAAAGGCCCTCCGTGCCTCCTCGTGCGTCGCACACCACAACGCTGCCGAGACAACCACCCTCGCATTCGAACCAGGATTATAGCCATAGGTCTCAGGTCGTAACCAGCTCAAACGCGAGCGTCCTGGGGTTCCAGGCGTGTATTATCACCCCACAAGAGCCACTGGTTCGTAGAGGCGAGGCGACATACAGGTGTGCGAAAGTGGAGCGAGGCCGGAGCCATACCATACTGGTAGTACACGGAGGTACGCCATATGTACATGCAGGCAAGCCGTGCTCCCGAGGGAGCAGCTGACGTCGATTGAGGCACAGAGCAGAACGACGGGGGATACACCTCCCGGTCCCACGGCACGTTCGAAGCCCGCTTATGCGCGCCCTCCCTCTGACGAGATCGTTGGGTAAATCGCTAAGAGACAGTTTTCTGGTACACCGTTTGGCTTGGTGAGAGCCAGATCCATCGAAGATCCGTCTGGGGGACTAGAATCCTCAGACCTTCCCGCTCGAGTGTGGACGGAAAGTCCTGTACGGAACGAGCATCGCGGCTTTGGATCTGTCGTGGTGGCAGGAAGCAAGAAAACTTCTGCGTTGTGTGGTAGTGTTGCCCATCACTCAGAAGATCAAACAGACAAACAAACTCATTCGGAAGTTTCCTAGTCGTCTCGCTTGACAGACGCTGTAGTAACAAAACGCTCATGCCTCCCTCTTTATACAGAAGTTTCCACACTGGGGCTCTGACAGGCTCGTCTGTTACCCCGCAGCTCGCCAGTCTCTAACCGGTTCCTCCAACTCTAATCCAATACCCTCGCAGAATCGGCTTGTAAAGGACTCTCTGGAGATTTGGGACTCGGGAATCGTGCGGCACTGGTGCCGGTAGGTGCCAAATGGAACTAAAAGCCTCGTGCAGTGGGACTCCGAAAAGCTAGTGTCAAGACTCGAGAGACTGTCTGCCGACTCTGTAGTAACATCAATTTTCCGTCTCGGCTTCCTCGATCAATGATCTCTCTCCTGAGCAGAATCGCAGAATGCTTGCTGAAAGTGCACCGGGCTCTCGGATCGGCTAGCATGCTGCACTTGCTGATTGATCAACTCCAACACCTCCAAGGGCCAAGGCGAGTGGTGCTTATAGGTGCTTACTGAGCGTACGGTGCTTACCGATCCTACGCTCGGTAATGTACGCCAGCTTATAGCTACGATTAGTGTTCTATTCTGTGCTTACAGATGTTACGCTTGGTAATGTCCACTGGCTTATAGCTACGAGTAGTGTTCTATGGCCTGACGGATTCACGGCGGATCAGTGGACAACTGAGGCCGACTCTTTCTGACTTTAAAAGGTTCTATTGCGGCACCCAAAACACGTTACAACACCATGCGCCTCTCTCTCAAGTTGTCGTGTCTCTTCGCCGCTACTTTCGCGGTGACCGTGGTGGACGCCAGCAACAGCTCTGTCGACAGCTTCAAATTGAAGCCGTTCAGTATTGACCTTGCCAGCGAAATTCCCCGCCTCAAGGCCCTTGTGAACAATACTCGACTTCCGGCGACGGCTCTGTATCCCAGTGCTGGCCAAGATAAAGGCATCGAACTCGATTTCCTTGATGAACTGCGGACCGATTGGTTACAAAACTTTGACTGGGAAGCACAGCAAGCAGAATTGAACGCGTGAGTCGTTGATCTCTCTCTTTTTTTCGTTTCGCTGAACTTCGAAGAATAGGTTCAGCCACTATACGACGGTGATCGAAGGGCAAACCGTGCATTTCATCCACGAAAAATCGACGAACCCTAATGCAATCCCTGTGATACTATTGCACGGGTGGCCAGGTATTATCGCACGTCCGAGCTTGGAATTAATAAACAATCTGACCGAATACATTTGTGCAGGATCGTTCCAGGAGTTCCTTCCAATAATCAAACCATTGACTGAGACGAGCAAAAATGTGTCCTACAATGTTATCGTCCCGTCGCTTCCCGGATTCGTCTTTTCCTCTGCACCTCCCGTCAACTGGACTGTAGATGACACTGCCCGCATATTTAACACTCTCATGACCGAAGTTTTGGGATACCCGACTTATACGGTGCATGGTACGGATTGGGTATGTCCTATTTTTCCGCGTGCGCCGAAGCGATACGATATCTTTTTCAAGGGCAGTGCTGTGGCGTACTCGCTATACAGCTCCTTCAACACAACCGTTCGCGCAGCGCATTTCGTCGTCATCCCGTTCTTGCCTCCCTCAGCGCAAGAAATAGCCGATAACAACATTACGCTCTCCGGCGCGCAAACTGTAGCGGAACATCGGTTCACCCAGTGGAGCGCCATTGGCAACGGGTATTTCGTGGAGCAAGAGACCAAGGTGAACGCCACGTCCGTTCGCCTGCATTAGACAACTGATCTTTTTGCAGCCGAACGACATTGGGCTGGCTCTGTACGACAACCCCGTCGGACAACTAGCGTGGATCGCTGGTAAAATCAAGCTATGTTCGTCTATCGTCTATGTTTTCCCTACGTATTACCAGATTCACATATTCGACAGGGTCCGACCCCCGTGCGGGAACCCCACCATCTGTACTCAACAGCACAGCTATACTGACCTCGGTCTCGCTCTACTACCTCACCAACTCGTTCCTGTCTTCGGTCTGGATTTACGAGCAGAATCCGAACGGCTTCCGACCGGTATACACAAAGGCTGCCACGGACGCGCCCATGCTTTTCAGCCAGTATGAGTATAACCTCGTTTTTTGGCCCGAAGAGTACGTCGCCAAAGTCGGTAATCTTGTCTCCTACAAATGTACGTCCTCTGTTATTGGGCCGTTCGGAAAACTGATGAAGAATAGTCCAAACCTTTGGAGGCCACTTCGTAAGTCTTCTGACCAGAACTATGCGTCCACTGAACAAAATTTATTCTGCCAGCCTGGTCTTGATAACCCCCCCGCATCCATCGAAGACATTCGCGAGATGGCAGCCTATTTCAAGGCTTAATAAACCGGTTCAATGTGCGTTCAACGCTCAGCGCTCAACATTCAACGTTCAATTGAAGATCAAACCAAATGGTTCAAGGGTCACGTGTCCGCGACATCCACCTGGCAAAACCGCCTCCTCAGTCTCACGCTACTTTCCAGCATCTATAATCTTATAACGGGTCCCAAATCGCAAGTGCAGGAACTTCATGAAGTGCAATATTATTGAGACGAACCATCTATTTACTCGGATGTCTTTACAAACCATCGAATTCATGCTCGCGTTGTTCGCTGTTTACAAACTTCACCCTTCGAATGTCTGGTCGGTGTGAGGAAATGCGGGGAGGGCAGAATTAATTTTGAAATACAACTCGTGTCGACCGTCTTTCCAAAGAATTATTAAACAATAAATTCGCGCCTTGAATCATCTCTTTTTCTCGAAATGAGGCAAATTCTTAGGGTCACGCTCTGAGATACTTCTCGTCGAGGGATGCCGACCGTATCGGGGTGTCCAGGAGGATTCCTTATGACTGGCACGCCGTAATAAGAGTAGGAAACTGAGTTTCTGGATGATCGACGGAAAGCGAGAGTGAATTGCCCGTTCTCGTTGCAAACCTGGGCAGGGAACAGCCGTGCCGAGACTGGGCAACAAACGGGGCGTTGGCAGCACGAAATTTCATTTTCCAAAGACAGATAAAACCATACCGGCGATCCGGCGTAGCAAGACGGAAATCAACAGCACTAGGCAGGATAGCATGAACATGACATGGTGGTTAACAATGGTGCCGTTGAGGCTACGTTTGTATGATTACGCAAGTCAGTCCGTTGGGGCGCATCGGCAAAGTTCGAGAGGAAAAAGCGTCGACCTTGCTCTTGAGGGCCGAGGTCCTGAGCTGAGGTTGATACATACAAAATGGAAACGGACCCGGCGCGACCAGACCGCGTTTGAAGCAAGCGTGATGGGGCGAGAAGCCTTTAAATATATTCCGTGGAATTTCTTTGGAGCTAGAGCTTTAGTCTATTAGTAATCTGAAGATTTATAAGTAGGATAACGAGTAAGCCCAGTGACTCGACAGCCGCAAGCAGCGTCGTCTTCCGCAAAATGCGCTCCACCCGCGTCCAGTGCTCGATACCGCGACATTTGGTCACCGAAGTTCATATGGTTTAACAAACGCGTGAGCAAGAAAGGACAACCCCTCCCTAAAGTAAAATAAAATCTGACGGGTTACGATTTCGCCATCTTGGACGAAGCTTGTGGCGTAGGCCCGTAGATCCCTTGTTTGAATCAGTCCAGTGGCCCTACGGAATGATTCGTTGACTGCCAATAGCTAATACAATTTATTGTGAATGCTACCGCTCGAAAACCTCAGGTGCGACCGACTCCAGTCTCGCGACGATGACGATCTGCTCAGTGATGGTCAGTAAAGGCAGAGCAAAGGGAGCACAGCGACATACACACAAAGTCCGTGTCACGGTCCACTCGCCGACGACAAACATTCTCCGAAGAGAAAAAGCGAACGAAAAAAATTGGATGAACCACGACAGACCCAGAGTAGTCTGAATCGAGTTGCACGGCACGCCCCGCCTCGGAACGGGGATTTGCCAAGTGCCGCGAAGTGCACTGAAGGAAGGTGCGTACCACCGTTCGCAGTTGACGCCGATTGAGGCACAGAGCAGAACGACGGGGATGCACCTCCCAGTCCCACGGCACGTTCGAAGCCCGCTTGTGCGCACCCTCCCTCTGAGAAGAGATCTTTGGGGCAAATCGACAAGAGACGATTTTCTGGTGTGTCGTTTGGCTGGGTGAGAGCCGGATCCATCTAAGATCCATCGGGGGGACTAGAATCCTCAGACCTTCCCGCTCGAGTGTGGACGGAAAGTCCTGTACGGAACGAGCATCGCGGCTTTGGATCTGTCGTGGTGGCAGGAAGAAAAAAAACTTCTGCGTTGTGTGGTGTTGCCCATCACTCGGAAGAGCAAACATACACAGACTCGGAAGTTTCCGCACAGGCTCCGGTCAGTTGTTCAGTTTCCGCCTCAACGTGACTTCCGAATCGGGTAGCTAACTTCGGCAGAGTTCGGCACGTTCGCGCAAGCATTTGAGGGTTGCAAGGGAATTTGAGGTAATTTAAAGTAAGTAAGAATGGAGGAAGCCCAGGTGTATTAAACAAGTATTAACTACATCAATATATTTACAACTCGTTTCTGCATGTGCGCGAAGGGGACCGACCATTCGATGCTCCTCCCCTCCCTCGCTGCGCTCGGGGGGTCCCCCGAGCCTGGGCATCTCAGGTCGACACACTAAAGCCTCGTTCGCGCTTTTCTGCTGATCTTCATCCTAACCGAACCAGTCGTGGCCACTGGCGGGACGACAATGATGATACCCGGAGTTAGGGCAAGCGGACGACAGGTGGTGACAACGACGTGCTTGATCTTATCGGTGATGTCTGGGGGGTGAGTACTCGGGCGGGCGGGCGGGCGGCAGGCGTGTGGGCGATGGGTGGAAGAGGAAAGGAGCGAATGTGGCTGACAGCGGCATGTGTTTGTTTGGTGGATGCGCTTCAATATGTCGAAACCTGCCGAGAATAGTTACCCTATTTGGGTTGCCACGTTGAGGCGGAAAGTCAAAAGTGGCTCCGGTCTGTTGCCCTACATTGACTATCCCGTCTAATCTTGGCCTAATCGGTTCCTCTTAACCTCAAATCCAATACTCAGAATCTCGGGCTTGCGAAGGACTCCGTGGAGAATCAGGACCTGTCAGGACTCAGGATTCGGTGCGGGCAGATAAAATCTGAGGCGTGCTGAGGCGTGTTGGCAAGAGAGGTGCCAAAGGATCCGGACTATCCGCCAACCTGGGGCGTCAAGTTTCGGCTGCCTCTGCCAATGATCTCTGGGCCAGGATTGAATCCTTGCTGCAAAGTACAGGGCCGGGCTCGCTCGGGTCGGCCAACACGTGCTGACCGATCAACTCTGACAGCACGCCAAGACCGCAAAATGAAACGTAACTTCCTGACCGTGCGGCGCACCGAACTGCAATCCACTCTGATCGGCGTAATGCGGACTCTGAGTCAGGGCGCTGAAGTTCAACTGTGCTTACCGATCGTACGCTTGGTAATGTACGTCGGCGACGATTAGTGTTCTATCGCTTGCAATTGCGCAACTGAGGCCGACGCCGAATGGGTCTTTCTGCCTTTAAAAGGTTGCATTGCGGCGCCCAAGAAACAGTACAACACCATGCGCATCTCTCTCAAGTTGTCGTGTCTCTTCGCCGCTACTTTCGCGGTGACCGTGGTGGATGCCAGCGATAATTCTGTGGACAGCTTCAAATTGAAGCCGTTCACTATCGACCTCAGTAGCGAAATTCCCCGCCTCAAGGCCCTTGTGAACAATACTCGACTACCGACGAAGGCTTTGTATCCCAGTGCTGGGCAAGATAAGGGTATCGAGCTCGATTTCCTTGATGAACTGCGGACCGATTGGTTACAAAACTTTGACTGGGAAACACAGCAAGCAGAATTGAACGCGTGAGTCGTTGGTCTCTCTCATTTTTTTCTCCGACTAAACTTCCGATAATAGGTTCAGTCACTATACGGCGGTGATCGAAGGGCAAACCGTGCATTTCATCCACGAAAAATCAACGAACCCTAATGCAATCCCTGTGATATTATTGCACGGGTGGCCAGGTATTATCGCATCTCCAAGCTTGGAATTAAACGATCTGACCGAACACATTTGTGCAGGATCGTTCCAAGAGTTCCTTCCGATAATCAAACCATTGACTGAGACGAGCGGAAATGTGTCCTTCAATGTTATCGTCCCGTCGCTTCCCGGATTCGTCTTTTCCTCTGCGCCTCCCATCAACTGGACCGTGGATGACACTGCCCGCATATTCAACACTCTCATGACTGAGGTTCTGGGATACCCGACTTATACGGTGCATGGTACGGATTGGGTATGTCCTTCTTTTTTTCGCTTGCGTCCAGGAGATACGATATTTTGTTCAAGGGTAGTGCTGTGGCGTATTCACTATACAGCTCCTTCAACACAACCGTTCGCGCGGGACATTTCGTCTTCATCCCGTTCTTCCCTCCCTCAGCGCAAGAAATAGCCGCGAGCAACATTACTCTCTCCAGCGGGCAAAATGTAACGGAACATCGGTTCACCAAGTGGAGTACCATTGGGAACGCGTATTTTATGGAGCAAGAGACCAAAGTGAATGCCACATCCGTTCGCCTGCATCAAAAGACTGATTTTCGCAGCCGAACGACATTGGGCTGGCTCTGTACGACAACCCTGTCGGACAACTGGCGTGGATCGGTGGTAAAATCAAGCTATGTTCGTCTCTAGTCTATCTTTTACATAGGTATTACCAAATTCACATATTCGACAGGGTCCGACCCCCGTGCGGGAACCCCACCATCTGTACTCAACAGCACAGCTATACTGACCTCGGTCTCGCTCTACTACCTCACCAACTCGTTCCTGTCTTCGGTCTGGATTTACGAGCAGAACCCGAATGGGTTCCGACCGGTATACACAAAGGCTGCCACGGACGCGCCCATGCTTTTCAGCCAGTACGAGTACAACATCGGATATTGGCCCGAAGAGTATGTCGCCAAAGTCGGCAATCTCGTCTCCTATAAATGTACGTCCTCTTCTATCAAGTAGGCCGCTCTGAAAGCTGATGAAAGATAGTTCAAACCTTCGGAGGCCACTTCGTAAGTCTTCTTACCGGGACTATGTATGTACTGAACAAATTTTATTCTGCCAGGCTGGTCTCGATAACCCTCCCGCATCCATAGAAGACATTCGCGAGATGGCAGCCCATTTCAAGGCTTAATAAACCATGTTGACCGGGTTCATGTAGTACCTACCGAGTGTCGCAATGAATAACCTTATGTCTCTAACTAAAATGAACTAGCCAGCGGCTCAACGCTAAACATTCAACGTTCAACCGAAGTTCAAACCAAATGGTTCAAGGGTCACGTGTCCGCGACATCCACCTGGCAAAACCGCCTCCTCAGTCTCACACTACTTTCCAGCATCTATAATCTCATAAGGGGTCCCGAATTGCAAGCACAGGAGCGTCATGAAGTGCAATATCATTGAGGCGAACGATCTATTTACTCAGATATCTTTACAAACGATCGAAACAATGAAAAGTATTCATGCTCGCGTTGTTCGCTGTTTAAGCTTCACCCCTCGAATGTCTGGTCGGTGTGAGGAAATGCGGCGAGGGCGGAATTAGTTTTGAGATGCAACTCGTGTCGAACGTCTTTCCAAAGAATTATTAAACAATAGTAACTGTCTACGTTGTGTAAACTTCGCGCCTTGAATCATCTGTGTTTCTCGAAATGAGGCAAATTCTTAGGGTCATGCTCTGAAATACTTCTCGTCGGGGGATGCCGACCGTATCGGGTGTCCAGGAGGATTCCATATGACTGGCACGCCGTAATAAGACTGGGAAACCGAGTTTCTGAATGATCGACGGGGAGCGAGAGTGAATTGCCCGTTCTCGTTGCAAGCCTGGGCAGGGAACAGCCGTGCCGAGACTGGGCAACAAACGGGGCGCTGACAGCACGAAATTTCATTTCCAAAGACCATACCGGCGATCCGGCGTAGCAAGACGGAAATCAACAGCCCTAGGCAGGGATGAACATGAACATGGTGGTCAACAATAGTGCCGTTGAGGCCACGTTTGTATGATTGCGCAAGTCAGACCGTTGGGGCGCCTCGGCAAAGTTTAAATTTCTAGAGGAAAAAGCGTCGGCCCTACTCTTGAGGGCCGAGGTCCTGAGCCGAGGTTAATACAGTACATACACATACAAAATGGAGACAGACCCGGCGCGACCAGACCGCGTTTGAAGCAAGCGTGATGGGGCGAGAAGCCTTTAAATATATTCCGTGGAATTTCTTTGGAGCTAGAGTATAGTAATCTGAAGAGTTATGGGGATAACATGAAACTTAACGAATAAGCCCAGCGACTCGACAGCCGCAGGCAATGTCATCTTCCGCAAAATGCGCTCCACCCGCGTCCAGTGCTCGATGCCGCGACATTTGTTCATGTGGTTTAACAAACGCGTGAGCAAGACAACTCCCGAAAATAAAATAAAATCTGACCGGTTACGATTTCGCCATCTTGGACGAAACTTGTGGCGCAGGCCAGTGTACGCAGATCCCTTGTTTGAATCAGCCCAGTGCCCCTACGGAATGATTTGTTGACTGCCAATAACTAATACAATTTAGTGTGAATGTTACCGCTCGAAAACCTCAAATGAGACCGACTCCAGTCTCCCGAGTCCCGACGACGACGATCTGCTCAGCGATGGTCAGTAAAGGCAAAGCAAAGGGGAGTACAGCGACATACACACAAGGCCCCGTGTCCGCGCGCCGACGACAAATATTCTCCGAAGAGACAAAGTGGACGAAAAAAATTGGATAAACCACGACAGACCCAGAGTAGTCTGAATCGAGTTGCACGGCACGCCCCGCGAACGAGGATTTGCCAAGTGCCGCGAAGTGCACTGAAGGAAGGTGCGTACCATCGTTTGCAGCTGACGCCGATTGAGGCACAGAACATAACGACGGGGGATGCACCTCCAAGTCCCACGGCACGTTCGAAGCCCGCTTGTGCGCACCTCCCTCTGAGAAGAGATCTTTGGGGAAAATCGACAAGAGACGATTTTCTGGTGTGTCGTTTGGCTGGGTGAGAGCCGGATCCATCTAAGATCCATCTGGGTGATTAGAATTCTCAGACCTTCCCGCTCGAGTGTGGACGGAAAGTCCTGTACGGAACGAGCATCGCGGCGTTGGATCTGTCGTGGTGGCAGGAAGAAAAAAAAACTTCCGCGTTGCACCTCCTAGACGGTCACGTGAGGGTCCTCTTATGTGGGTTTCTCTGTACTAGTTAAACCTACCTAAGAGGACCATCTCCGGCGGAGGTAGACCCGCGCTTCTGTTACATAACCGGTCTCTCCTCGGAGGCGGGCGCCTCCCCGCTGCTGATGGCATCAATTCCTGAGCCCGCCGCGTCGGGAATTGGCCCGTAGCCTCCCTGATCCCCCGATATTCACCAATTCACCCACTAAATATCTTCTCGTACCTATTTATCCCTATTAGTGTTGCCGCGACTCGCTAAGTCGAGTCGCGGCTTGAAAGTCGAGACTTAAGGGCACCGTCGACTAGACTCGACTTGACTTAGGGAACCTAAGTCACTTGAAGCCACTTAAGTCGACTCGAGTCGATCAAGTCGATGACAGTTTCCCCCAAAATATTAGGGGAAGTCAGAGTGGACGATTCTACGTCGATTCTGGCTCGATTCGGACTTCGATTCTGAGCCGATTCTGAGACCAGAATCGGCCGAGAATCGACGTCGCCAGAATCGAAATAGAATCGCTGTTCCTCCTCGGGAGGAGGAACACACACAGAATCGACCCAGAATCGATCCGAGAATCGATCTGTTGATACGCGTGTCCCATTTGATCTAATGATGAAAGAGAATCGACTTGTTGAATCGGCGCTGAATCGAAATCAGAATCGAAGCGGTCAAAGTTATACGCGATTCTCGACGGATTCTGGTCTCTGAATCGGCCCAGAATCAAAAGCCGAATCGACCCAGAATCGACCGTGAATCGTTCACTCTGACTTCCCCTATTGAACAATGTGTGTAGCATAGGGTACGGTAGCTTACAATTGACAACATGAGGGACATGCATCAACATATCAGCACGAACGTCTGCAGCGCCTCGAAGCCGAGAACTGCCGGCTATTTTTGCCAATGGAAATAGTTTCCATGACTTCTTTAACATGTAGACTAGTCACTTGTTTGATTTTTGGACAGTTCAGGTGGCCGGTGGCTGAAAAGCACTGGCTTTATGATTGTATTTGTTTAGGTTTGCCCCATGACCAAAACGGCCAATACCCAGCCTGAAACTTACAGCTATTTTTGCTGTAAGGAATTTCCCTGGCTTCCTTACCCTTTAGTTTAGTCACCTACTTTATTTTTGGGTAGTTCAGGTGGCCAGTGGCTGAAAAGCACTGGCTTTACAATTGTGTTTGTTGATGTTTGCCTCATGACCAAAACGGTTGATACCTAGCTTGAAACTGACAGCTATTTTTGCTGTAAGTAATTTCCCTGGCTTCCTTACCCTGTAGTCCAGTCAGTTACGTTATTTTTGGGTAGTTCAGGTGGCCAGTGGCTGAAAAGCACTGGCTTTACTATTGTGTTTGTTGATGTTTGCCTCATGACCAAAATGGCTGATACCCAGCTCGAAACCGACAGCTATTTTTGCTGTAAGTAATTTCCCTGGCTTGCTTACCCTGTAGGCTAGTTGCCTGCTTCGCTTTAGGGTGCTTCAGGTGGCCGGTGGCTGAAAAGCACTGGTTTTACAATTGGGTTTATTTAGGTTTGGCTCATGACTGGCAAAATGGGCCGATACCCAGCTTGAAACTGCCAGTAAATTTTGCTATAAGTAATTTCCATGGCTTCCTTACCATGTAGGCTATTTGCTTGCTTCACCTTTGGGCAGTTCAGGTGGCTGGTGGCTGAGAAGCACTGGCTTTACGATTGTATTTATTTGGGTTTGCCTCATGACCAAAACAGCTGATACCAGCTTAGCACTGCCAGTGAATTTTGCTGAAAGTAATTTCCATGGCTTCCTTGCCCTGTAGGCTAGTCGCTTGTTTCACTTTTGGGTAGTTCAAGTGGGCACTCATACTCGAATAGAATATTTACAGGCCATACATTACATTTGAAGTCCAGCAGAAACAGAGGCAAGCTTCTTTTGACTCTGTGTCATAATCCCTGCCACTGGATTAGCATTTTCGATGTCCTCCACCACCTCCACCTTACGTCTCTTTGGGGCTGAGGTTTTGGTGATCTTGTCTGCGTGGGGTCATTTGCGAATGGACTGATTGGAGGTCAGCACTTTTCGCCACCCTACAAATAAGGGACCAGGCTCCAATGCAATCTTCTATACTGACCAGACACAATCAACGAACACCCGGAAGCTGTAGAGCCCAAGAGTGGTGTTGTTGACCTCATCTTTGACATCGACAATGCTCACAGCTCTGCCAAAAAATGGTATCAGGAATTGTGTTCAAGCCAACCACAGAGAGTAGACAGTGCACTCCTTGTTTCCACGTTGGGCCAGGCTGTGCTGTAAACGGGGTGTAACACTTGATTTTCCCGATGGTGATGAGGAAGTTTGGAGCCTTAATGAGTTTCTGGTTATGGTCAGCACAAAGTGTGGCTTTTACCGATGTTTTCGGTGATGCTCCGCCGGGAACTGCAGCAAAATAAGACACTGCCACCACAATGGGGTCAACTCACGCTCAGCGCTTCCATTAGGCTGGATTATCGCATTTGGCAAAAAAAGTCCTAGCTCATGTGCGGCTTGCAAACAATCCTGGTAAACAAGGACGTTGAAGCACCGATAAGTGAGAACATGATGGAGGTATTTGGTGTGCCCATCCAGGTTCATGTAGAAAGGACGAGGGCCCAAAACGGCGGGAAGCCGGGCACTCGGAGCCGCAAGGTCCATCTGATCCTTGTCATAGTTGATAACTGTCTTTATGAAGCGATCCCAGAGGGTGTCGTTTGCACAGACATAATATGTGGGCATCTGGGGGTGAATCAAAGCAAGGAAGAGCTGGTCAGAAGTCTCCTGTGCGCTGCTGCCATTGAAAGCCATCTGGTTGGCCCTCATGCACACTGCAATGGGGGAAAGATCCTTCGGGTGATTGAGAATACTGGCGCGCCAATCTTCTAAAGCCTGGATGGTAGCCTCAGGCTCTTGACTGTAAACAGGGCCGTGGCTTTAGCTCCACAGAGCTGGCCAGAATTGCAGGAGCGGTCCAGGAATAAGGATAGATATATAAAGGTGTTTCAACACACACCTCAGATCCCGGCCGTAGATCATCAGCAGTGAAATGTTCGGGCATTTTCATGACATGGAACTGGATCAGGCTGTTGTGGTCAACGAAGATCAGGGTGTACTCCAACGGTAACCAAATCATGATGTTGTGTTGTTCCCGCTCACACAGCACCCTCAGAGCGAGAAACGGCAATGCGTATCAAAAGCGGGAGCCCTATGTGTAACGCACTAACAGTGACACAATGTACCCTCAGGTAAGCTTCACCAAAGCGCCTCAAAGCGCTGAAGAACATGTGCTCGCTTCTCATATCTTTCCTCTTCATCTCCACCCATGGCGAGACCTTTGTCTCCCAAATTTTGGTGGTGGCAAGGTGGTTGGTGTACATAGTGGCTCGGACTGTAGATTAAATTCCCCTTAACAATTAGAAAATTGTGTATAACTCAAACTCAGAAAATTGCATGAAATATTAATTTGCAACCCCTTTAGTGGGCTTTGCCGTGGACGCTATTCATGTTATTGCCCTCACCCAGTGTTTTGGAAGATTTCCAGTTTTAAGACCCGACTCAAGTCGACTTGAGTGACTCGAAGTCGACTTCCATCGACTTCAAAGTCGCATCAAGTCTTGGGTCCGACTTGACTTGACTCGGCTCAAGTCGCTCCCATTAAGTCGACTTGAAGCCGTTCAAGCCTAAGTCGCGGCAACACTAATCCCTATTTGATGTGTGTTGAACACTTTAACATCCATTCAGCTCCCTGCACATACAATCAAAACATTTGAAACTAGAGGGTAGGTCTCCGTGTGTGCGGTGGCCACCATCGGATGGGCCGTCTTTATATATATATATCTATTGGCCCGCACTTCATGGATATTGGGCTGGATACTGGAGACTATTTTCCCCCTCTGAGTTCAGCACACCAATTTGTTTCCCTTGCTCGCGCTCACCTTTCGGGAATCTCGGCGATTCACGGTGGCCTCTTGCATCGCCAGGCTCTGATACTAGCCATTTTGTAATTATTCGGAACAGTAGTCCAATTTTTCATCCCTTGTTCATGTTGTAGAACACTGAGCATATTAGGATGGCAACGAAGAAATCATACAAAACCACGAAGGCCTCCGATCTATGATTAGGAAACCCCGAAAGTGCTAAGACATCCGGCCAAATCTAAACGCTTGAAAGTGTGTGTTGATTATGAGAGGCCCTAGAAGTAGGTATGTACCTCAAGGTCAGAGGGAAAGAGCTTAAAAACTCGATGGTGGGTGCGTAGAAATATTACCACAGGCAGACAGTTCAGAACGAATGGTCCAATGTTTTGATTTCAATAAAACACATTTGAAGAGGATCCAACCATAATTGAGCAGCAGAAAGCAAAGTTGAAGCGGATATTCAGAGGTCTCCGCTGAGAGACCTTATGTCAAGGAGTAAAGGGATCATGGCCGGTTTAGCAAGATGGTGTAAGATTTTGGTTGTGATATCACCATTATTCAACCACGATTTAGAGCCAGAATGACAAGTTGAAGCGAAATTGAGAGGTCTCTGTTCATGTGGAGGCCTCCTGTTTGGGAATAAAGATAGTATTAGCCTTGAAATAAGCATTAGAGATAGTCTCCAATGAGCAGAGAACTAGCATAGGGACTGTACTGGGTGTCAGTGTTCAGTAATACGACAGGCGACTGGGTAACGGTGGGTACCGGCCCGGTGAGTGATCGTCCAATCAGATCACGAATAACAGTGGGTTTAACTTGAAAAATTCATTGTGCATGCATATGTTTCTCAAAAAAATTGGACCTGGTGCTTAAATCAAAGCTCATAGATGCCGGATATCAAATTATCACACAAATCCTGTACCGCCGGGCTTCACAGAAGAAGGTCTCCGCGTGCAGCAAAAGGCACCGAATCCAAGTAAGGTTCAACGTTGAAACCCGTACTATATCGCGCTGGGAACCTGGCCACCTTAGGGGTTTTGGCCCAATTCCGGTATTCCACGGGGACTTTTCCCAGGTCTGTGGGCCCTAGGCGATAGGCGTGCATCTTTTGAAGAGATTGAGCATACTTGGGATAATTTTGGTGGCATTTTGAGTGCCCAACGAATTTATTTTTGTTGGATTTCCCCAAAGGGTAATGTCGGGGTACCTGGCCACCGTAAAAAACCCATTGCTGCCGGCCAATGGGGGCGCGCATTGTTGACCATAATGTACATGGGTTCCAAATGATGTATTCCAGACGCTTATATTGTACATTGGACCTCACAAAACTGCAGT
This sequence comes from Mycena epipterygia, assembly GCA_029281465.1. Classification (NCBI taxonomy): domain Eukaryota; kingdom Fungi; phylum Basidiomycota; class Agaricomycetes; order Agaricales; family Mycenaceae; genus Mycena; species Mycena epipterygia. The sequence goes on from JARJCQ010000020.1 coordinate 943,532, forward strand.
ACCGGAGTTGTACCATGAGAACTGTGAGTGGCGGGATCCACACTGTGAGCTAAGTGAGGGAGTTGCGCCAGCGGTACAGCGCCGTTGGCCAAAATAAGTTATAGGAGGGTTCATTGGAAGCCGATGGACCCACCTGGACCCAGATCCCTACTTCCGAGGCATTCTGCCGAGAACCCGACATTTAATCTTTTTTCCAGTGTCGAAAGCATGATTTTCTACTTGTACTGACATCAAGGGAGACAGGGCGGTATTAGTGTGGTGAGCTATTGAGAGTATGAAAGTTTTATTTATCTTAATGGTTCATGCAAGGCGCTGGAATTGTAGTCTTGAAGACCACATTGGTATCTTGAATCGAAGACTGCAGGTGTCGAGTGAGAGTTCCAATTGTGTTGGTGGATTCTGAAGTAAATAAAAGGGTTTACACCGTGAGCTACATGCCCAGATGGAAGCCCAAGGTTGTGGCAGAAGAAGCAGCCCCCAAAGTCCTGGATTGCTCAAGTATTGGTTGAGAAACAGGCAAGGCGGTCGCTCGGAGTTAGGACATTGATTTTCTCACCCTGCGGACCGCAATCAACCCGGGCACAGCTTTGGATCAACTCTTCACTTTGGGTTGAAAATCGGTCTGAGGGTGCACAATGGGTCATATTGCACCGTGCAAGTACGAAGGTGAGATATTATTCACTCCAGAGTGTTATATTCACCCTATGGCCAGCTTCCTAGTGTGGCCAGCTTCCTAGTCACTGATAGTATACTTTGAAGGAACATTACATTCAAGAAGCCCAATAAGTTTAGAACTCATGTAGGATCACATCATATGTCCTAGGACCTGTCTACAATGAATTAGAATGATTGTGGAAGGTTGCGGAGATGGTTATGAACACAAATATGGTGCGGAAACATGAGAAATCAACGAAGTGATATTTTGTGCAGCTATATGAGTGCTCAAAGTTATCTCTTTCTCACAGGTGAGTGTTTCAATCGTTCTGATAATATTCTCACCTCTTAAGCAGAAAGTCATTCAGAGACCCGCAAGTTGTGACAAATGGAGGCCTCCCCAATGTTGAATGGAGGCCTCCTGAATTGCATGAAGGCACGAAAACCGCAGTAGTAATATCGTGCAAGTGAATGGTAAGTTACACATATATGAGAAAATCGTTCCTAAGACTTGGAATTATATTTAGTAGCCTAGAATGATGCCGTTTGTCGTTAGATGAGGTCACCAAATTTTGTGTTGTGGAGAATACTACAGGGTTAAAATTGAGTCGCACATAGGTCCTCTTCTCCTGGGTACTTTGTAATTGCTAAGCCTTGCTTCGTATATAAGATTGTGACCTTGGCTAGGTGGTTGAACATCGACAGTTGAAACCAGACTCGGTATCGTTTCCATTGAATGGAATAACACTTTACCCGTAAATTGCATTCTATAGCATCCAACTCAGCAAATAAAAGGCCACCAATGCATCCAGGAAACAGAATTTGAACATACTACATATTTGAACCAAGCCCAATGAGGAGGTCAACAACGCGGCGCCTGGACCGGAGAGAGGGGTATCTTATCCGGAGGTCCTCAGAAACACTAGAGCTTCGCTATTTTCACAGTGACAGGTCGGAGAAAAATCCTGCAGAACAGTGAAAGCACCTTTTGGAGGCCTCCAGATTCTTGGCTAGAGGTAAGTATCACAGACTCAATTGGGGATTGCTCAGGGCAGTGCAATGAGCTGAGACACTACGGTCTTCAAATGGAAGCCAATATCTGAGCTTACGAGCGATGGAGGGATCCGCGATTCGAATTTCGGAGGCCACCAAAAGGCATGTAAGCAAAGCGGACCACTACGGAAATGTGGTTTTCTAGGATTAAAACACGTAGCTAAAAATTATCTGGTGAAAGAGTGAGCCAAGTATTGCATATGGCATATGCAAGCCCATCCGGTGTCGCTCGCCCGACGAAGACCCGCCTAGTGGCTCCAAATATGTTGATTTTTTATGCAGAGGGTTGAAAAGAGCCTTAAAAATGTCAAATACATACAGCAATATGAGAGGGAACTTACTGGGGCAGAATAGGCGAGTATTGGGGGATCGGGGAGGTTGCCCGGCCGATTCCCTACGCGGCGTGCTCAGAAATTGATCACATCAACAGCGTGGAGGCACCCGCCTCCGACGAGAGGCCAGTTAGGTAAAAGAAGTGCGGGTCTACCTCCGCTGGAGACGGACCTCTTAGGTAGGTTTAACTAGTACAGAGAAACCCATCTAAGAGGACCCTCACGTGGCCGTTTAGGTGACTCCTTAGGTGGTCGGTCAGCACTTGCTGACCGATCAATCGATCAACTCCAGCACGCCAAGACCGCGAAATAAAACGTAACTTCCTGACCGTGCACACCGAACCCAACTGCAATCCACTCTAGATCTGATCGGCGTAATACGGACTCTGAGTCAGGGCGCTGAAGTTCAACTGTGCTTACCGATCGTACGCTTGGTAATGTACGCCGGCGACGATTAGTGTTCTATCGCTTGCAATTGCGCAACTGAGGCCGACGTCGAATGGGTCTATCTGCCTTTAAAAGGTTGCATTGCGGCGCCCAAGAAACAGTACAACACCATGCGCATCTCTCTCAAGTTGTCGTGTCTTTTCGCCGCTACTTTCGCGGTGACCGTGGTGGATGCCAGCGATAACTCTGTGGACAGCTTCAAATTGAAGCCGTTCAGTGTCGACCTCAGTAGCGAAATTCCCCGCCTCAAGGCCCTTGTGAACAATACTCGACTACCGACGAAGGCTTTGTATCCCAGTGCTGGGCAAGATAAGGGCATCGAGCTCGATTTCCTTAATGAACTGCGGACTGATTGGTTACAAAACTTTGACTGGGAAACACAGCAAGCAGAATTGAACGCGTGAGTCGTTGATCTCTCTCATTTTTTTCTCCGACTCAACTTCCGATAATAGGTTCAGCCACTATACGGCGGTGATCGAAGGGCAAACCGTGCATTTCATCCACGAAACATCAACGAACCCTAATGCAATTCCTGTGATATTATTGCACGGATGGCCAGGTATTATCGCACGTCCTAGCTTGGAATTAAACAATCTGACCGAACACATTTGTCCAGGATCGTTCCAAGAGTTCCTTCCAATAATCAAACCATTGACTGAGACGAGCAAAAATGTGTCCTACAATGTTATCGTCCCGTCGCTTCCCGGATTCGTCTTTTCTTCTGCACCTCCCATCAACTGGACCGTAGATGACACTGCCCGCATATTCAACACACTCATGACCGAGGTTTTGGGGTACTCTACTTATGCGGTGCATGGTACGGATTGGGTATGTCCTATTTTTTTTCGCTTGCGCCGAGGCAATACGATGTCTTCTTCCAGGGCTGTGCTGTGGCGTATTCGCTATACAACTCCTTCAACACAACCGTTCGCGCGGGACATTTCGCCTTCATCCCGTTCTTCCCTCCCTCAGCGCAAGAAATAGCCGCGAGCAACATTACGCTCTCCAGCGCGCAAAATGTAACGGAACATCGGTTCACCAAGTGGAGCACCATTGGGAACGCGTATTTTATGGAGCAAGAGACCAAGGTGAATGCCACATCCGTTCGCCTGCATCAAACGACTGATTTTCGCAGCCGAACGACATTGGGCTGGCTCTGTACGACAACCCTGTGGGACAACTGGCGTGGATCGGTGGTAAAATCAAGCTATGTTCGTCTCTCGTCTATCTTTTACATAGGTATCACTAGATTCACATATTCGACAGCGTCCGACCCCCGTGCGGGAACCCCACCATCTGTACTCAACAGCACAGCCATACTGACCTCGGTCTCGCTCTACTACCTCACCAACTCGTTCCTGTCTTCGGTCTGGATCTACGAGCAGAATCCGAACAGCTTCCGCACTGTCTACACAAAGGCTTCCACGGACGCGCCCATGCTTTTCAGCCAGTACGAGTACAACATCTGGTATTGGCCCGAAGAGTATGTCGCCAAAGTCGGCAATCTCGTCTCCTATAAATGTACGTCCTCTTCTATCAAGTAGGCCGCTCTGAAAGCTGATGAAGCATAGTCCACACTTTCGGAGGCCACTTCGTAAGTCCTCTTCCCGGGACTATGTGTGTACTGAACAAATTTTATTCTGCCAGGCCGGTCTCGATAACCCCCCCGCATCCATAGAAGACATTCGAGAGATGGCAGCCCATTTCAAGGCTTAATAAACCGTGTTGAACGACCGGGTTTATTGAATTTCACTGAGTGTTGGGGTGAATGACAGTCATTCGCAGTCGGGACTGTTGCATCGTACTTGAATAAATGTATTTATATCTCTGGTTGAACCGTACAACTCTAAATAAATTCAACGGTTCAACCTCAAATCCCACGAAATGGTTCAATTGCCATCTATCCGAGACATCGACCTACGGGCGCCGTCTGATGCCCCCGTCTACGATAGACTACTACGTCCAATCCACTCCGCACAGCCCGCGACGTGAGTAAGCTCGAATGTGGTTTCGACTTTAGGAAAGCTGTCTTGACTTTGGGCCGCCTTTCACGGATCCCCCTTCGGCATCCGCCAGATCTGTCGACACTCGCTAGACTAGCCTTGGCAAAATAGGCACAGATCTCCCCATTCGACACTGATAATCATCGAACGCGACGATGTTGAATTATCAGTGGACGGGAGACGTCGAGGCACGCATACACAACATTGGACGGACAGCTGTCGGGATGTTCAAGTGATGAACGCTGCTGCGGATATGCTGGGTCTAGAGTAGACCAGAGTGGACCGGCCCAGTATCAGACTCCCTGAAAGCAGAGTAATATGTCTTAAACCCGACAGCTGTCACACCATGAATCTCCAGGAACATTCTCAAACGTTCCTGGCCTGCTATAAAATCACGCCCACAAAGGAGCATCCATGATCCATCCAGCGGAACCATTCCTCAGATCATGTTTAAATTCCTCTGTGTTGCTTCTCTCGTGGCCGTCCAGTTCTTCGGTGTCTCTGCCCTGCCTGCGCCAGACTCGATCACTGCGTCCGCCCAGTTGGAACGCCGGGACATATTTAGCTTTTATTTCGCGCAGAACCAGCTCCAATTCCAAACGAACATATTCGCACAGCAGAGTTTCTCTCCGTCCGACGGTGTCGCTGGACTTCAAGTAATGATCACTGCTCTATGTTCTCCGCTCCGAGTGCAACTGACCTACTGGACAGGTGATCGCCAACCACATCAAGAACTGTAGTGATGCGATGGACTCTGCCACGTTCGAGTTGGCAGTGAGTAGCACCACATAAATTCGAATTTCAACACTGTCTCACACCCAGCCAGTCGCTCATTCGCCCAGGACAATCCCTCCCTTTACTGTCTCCCGCGGATGGCCCAACCCTCAACACCACCTTCGTGCCCCCCGCCCAGCACGCTATCCTCGGCACCCTCAGCACATTCCTCGCAAACAGCGCCTTCTATGAAGCTGTCAATGCAAGCCCGCGGCTGCGCATCGTCTTCTGCCTCTGGACCACGGCTCTTGCCCGCGAGAATGATGCCTTCCTGAAGCTATTGGTGGCCTCGGCGCCTGTAAGTTGAACTTTGGTTGAATTCCCGATCTGACATCGGTATCATCCCCACAGTCTGCAGATTTCGCAGCAAGTTGGACACAGTTGAGGAACGCGGCCACGGCTGGGTTCAACAATTTCCTGGGTGATTCCAATGGATTTAATTGTGACGTGGTTTAGGGTTACGAATAATGTGGTCAGTATAGGTGTATGGATAGATATCTGCGCGGCGCATCTGCTTTGACTGTGATTTGTTGCGACCTAGTTGCATCGATGTTTGTAGTAATATGGCGTGAATTTCGGAGCAGAGTGAAGTTCACCCCGATGTACTGGCAATGAACTCGGAAGGTAAGGAAACCTATAAATTAGAATGGTTGAGTTAGTTAGTCCATCAAGCAGTAACATCGAGTCTCTCTTTCTGTCCCGGCTTAACCGTACAGCACATATTTGGCACTGCAGTGGGGCAACTTGAATATTTGTGCAAAACCAACCGCTTCCTCAGTCTCTTGCTAATTTCCAGCATCTCACAAGGCGTCCCAAATATCAAAGCGCAGGAGCGTAATATCATTGAGGAGAGCCGCTGTTTACTCAAATATCCTCGGAGTACAGAACCCAAAACTCCGAAGGCATCCGACTTTTACCCGCTCAGGCAACAAGTTTGGTTGGGTTGACACCGACGGCTGTGACGTGGATTCAGATGGAAAGAAAGACAGAGAAGCAGAGAACTCACTAATGTATCCGATGATACCTAAAAATAAAGGAAATTTAAACCGCGATAGTTACGATGGTGCAATGACTTACCCTCTGGCCAGTCGTCGTTGATCTCTTCAATGCTGCAGAGAGGAAGAAAAATCAGCTGCGACCCGCATTGTCCACAGAAGATATTTACTCAATGATGCTGTTGAATCCGTTCTTGTTCGCAGCGGCGAAGTTCGGGTCAGCGGCGTTCGTCATCCGGGCTGTAGAGTCGCGTAAAGAACAAGCTGTATGCACAATGAGCCCGCTTACAGTTGGTATTCTCGTTGTAGTTGGTATATTGACCGATGATGTCTGCATCTCTCTTGATATCCAACTGCTAAATAGTAGGGAGGTAGCGCTTACCAGTCCAGGGGTCCGTGAAGAAGAGCTGGCCGACGTGCGAAGTTCCAGAGGACTCTGACGAGTTCGGGTGCACGAGGATATTGAGGTGGTTCGCCGAGCCGGTCGTGTATCCGGGGAAAATGGTCTGGAACTCGGCGATTCCGTTCGATGCTGATGGAATAGAATACATATGTGAGCAGGGTTTTTCCGGAAATTGAACCAGGTTACCGGTCTGGATAGCGCCGCGGAGGAAGGTGGTGCCGTATTCTCCGACAGCGTTGGCTAACAGTTTCAGTTTAATACAGAGGTACAGTGAGAATGCCAAAGGATAGGCTCACGGCCCCAGAGCTCGACCATAACCTAAAAATAATTTCATGAGACTCGATAAGACAGAGATAAAAAAGATGGGACACGAACATTCGGAAGTGGCTTGCAGGTGGCCGTGTCCATCACACCGATGTCGACTGTGAATGCAACACCGCTGTGCGGCATCGAGTCAGAACCTTCCGTAATCCGGGCAATTATTTTTGCTTACGGCTGGTTTTCCGTGATATCTGTACGAACAGGCTGAAGAAAGTTAGTCAGCGTTGCGAAGCTTGAAGAATATGGAAGAATTAGTTACAGCGTTGGGAGTGTAATCCTCTGGTAAATGATTGGTAAGGACGGTTTGCCATTATGGAAGTTACTGCGTACCCAAAACGGTCTCAGGCGCAAGAATGCAGGTGAGCTGTATGAGCGAGTGAGTTTCATTTCTGAAATTGCCGAGGCCTGGCGCACGTTCAGCATGCCGGTGTAGAATGTCCTCTTGCTAAGTCCGCGAGCCTCCCTCCGCTCCATGTTGAACTTGGCGACCTCTGCTGAGCAGTCTCTTGGGGTGGGGGCAGTGGGCACAGCTGAAAACGTGTCGGTAAAATACATAGAAATCGAGAGTTGTAAAATCAACCCTACCTGAAGCAATGCCACAGAGGACCGTTACCAAAGACACAACGGATACCAAGCGCATAGTTGTTGGATGAACTGAAGAGTGGTTAATTGTTGTTCGAGGACTCTGGAGTAGTCAAATATGCAGGTCTTTTATAACAGTTCCAATATTGACATAGATCCGAACTCGGCCGCGGCGGAAAAATGACGGACGCAGGAGTGCCCTGACCGTCTGGGGAAAGAGACGTCTCCAAATCCTACGGGCTGAGGGAGCGCGGATGACTTAGAAGTCGTACATGGCCGTAGATTATCCTTGAGTATTCCTGGAATATGAACCAGGAGCGGGGTAACTGCTTTGAGCGTGTAGCCCCTCTTCCCCTTTGCATCTTCATGCGTGTACTGAATTTGCCACAGGGGGAAATAAAGTATCGGAGCCGAGCGGCAGGCGTCTAGAACCCCGCCCAGTCGAAATGAGGGAGCTGGAGTAGCGTGTTGCCAGTCTCCCGAAAAACTCCCTACGCAATGGAAACGCGACACGAGCCTGGGTCACAGGGAATTATCCCTACTTTCGGGACCGTGGCACCTTTGCTATTGGCCGCAAATGTCTCGGCGCGGCTGTGTGGGAGTCAGCAGACCGTTTGAAGCAACTGGTTGCGGGCGAGAAGCTTTGATTTCTAAATATGTTCAGCTAATAATCTGATAACGATTGTCTGACTAGCGTTCAGATATAGTTCACCTAGATGGGATGAGAGGACAGAATTTACGAATGCGATTCCAAATCCACGTTCAATTTTGGCGCGCGGGGAGGAAAGCCGAAGAGAGCCCGGAGGATCCTGCTGAATAAACGAGAAGTCTGGCGGTCTGTGCATCTGGTTATGAATTCAGGGAGGAGTGACGTGAGTTGAGGATGTAGAACGGGAGGCCCGCACCGGCAAGAGTAAGAAATTGACAGGGAACTGGAAGCTGCATCACACAGCAAGCGAAGTATAGTCTCATGATGAGTTGGACAGAAATAATCCAACCGTCGCAATATGCGTCCAGTCGCCCGTTGCTGCGAGAGGTTGTCAGAGTCGAAAAAACTTGAAGCACAACGCAGTTTCGTACGCCCTCGAACCCAAGGACGGAGAGCAACCACTGACAGTTTGAAAAAACACACACTTTCTCTAGCGGCCGGCGCCGCTAGATGCCAGCAGCTTCCAAGGAGCTGAGGCGGCCTGGGACTACTAATTGACGTCCGCATGCAGAAACAAATAAAGTGCTGGCCTTCGACGGGTTTCTGCAAGGTTTCTATCTGAAGGTTGAGAGAGGCCAATTTCGACATGTTTGCACATGTGTGGGATCAACGCCATCAGCGCTGCTCGGCATCGGCTCGGCAGCTCGTTTTAAATTTCCGATATTTTTCCCCCAGTGACGCTTTTGCAGAATGGTATACATGCCACATGGCAAGTGAGCAACTCAGCTCATAGCCGATATCATGTTACACGGTCGTCAAGTACTCTCCGTCGACAGGATTCTAAGAAAGCCACCATTCTACATGGCCCATCCTCGGAGGATCATCGATCATGCCCCCAGCGCAGTCAGTCAGCCACCAGCGACAGGCATCGGCGTCGCCCGCAATATCCGCTCCACCCGCGTCCAGTCCCCGTCGCTCGGAACCACGACATCGTGCCTGGTCGAAATAAGTCAGCAACGAAATAAATTAACAACGAGGGAACACGGAGGAAAGAATCAAAAGAAAGAGAGAAAAACGTACTTGTCAGATACATGCCGCGTGATTTGGCGCATGGACCACAGCTTCCCCCACGGGCAGCGGTTGCAGAGGAACTCGGCGACATGGTGCCCCTGCGACAGCAGCGCAGGGACGCGCGGTGTGCGCTCCGCGCCAACGAAGTAGATGAAATGCTGGCCCTCGACGGGGTTCTGGATGGTGTGCCTAGTGCGAGAAGAGACGTTAGTTAGGATGAAGGCAGATCTTGAGCAAAGAGAAGGGAGGATAGAGAACAGACAACAGAATGAGGACGGGAAAGTGAGGTAAAAACACGCACGCAGTCCGCACATGCTCGACCACCGCCGACAGGGTTATCCGTCCTTCGTAGTGTACCGTACAGAGGGTACACACCCACGCATTGTCCCGCGCAGCCGGGTCCGGCCCCTCGCGTCTCCGCACGTCCGCCGCGCCCTCTTCCGTCAAAAGCACCCACGCGGGCGCTTCGTGCGCCACGTCCCCGCCGTTAAGGCGCGTGCACTCGATTGTGTGCTGAACCTATGTATCGAGCCCGTCAACACATGCTCAGAGAAGACAGGGAAGCATATATGCACGCACACACTCCCGCCACCGCATCGCGGGTCGCCCCCGGATGCCTTTACGCCCCTGCGTCGGACACAGCGCGCACAAGAACCTCTTCTCCTCCTCGCCTTCCTTCCCATTCCCGCATAGACGATCCATCTGCGCCGCTGTTGTCGTCTCAGGGTCCAGCCCAACGAGGCGCACAAGCTCACGCGCCGCTGCCGCGCCCTCCGGCGCAAAGTGCGGCCGGCGGTCCCAGAAGCGCTGCAGGCTGCGGCAGCGTAGGTGTGCGCCGGCGCCTTCCCAGCCAATGAGACTGCGCCCTGCAGTGACAGCCGTCGGGCCGACCCACGAGCCGAGGCATGTGAACACACTCGTCGCGAGCTGCAGGCGCCGCACATCGGGGGCCTCTACAGCATAGGACGTGGAAGGTGAGGGCAATAGGGAGGCGATGAGCTGGCGCTTATCGTTGCGCCATTCCTCGACGAAGGCCGGCAGTCCCACGAGGGCTTCAGCCAGCCGCTGGTCGTCGTCCGCGAGCGGCGTGTCGGACGGGTCGTGGATAAGCTCGCGCAGCGGCGCGAAGGCTTCGATGGCGTACGCGGGCGGGTTGTACGCCCATGTTTCGCGGGGTGCGGTGCGGAGGATGTGCGAGGCGGCGAGGACGACGACGCGTGAACGGGTTTTGATGAGAAGGGTCCGTTCATGCGCCAGGCGCGCGTGGCGCGCGGCGTCCACGAGCGGAAGGACGTAAGGGCGCGCTTTCTTCCAGTGCTTGGAGCTCAGGCGCGGGAAAAAATCGAGAAAGGGGCTCTGGCTGAGCTCGTGCGCGTCGTCAACGTCGCGTGGATCGTGCCCTTCCTCCAGGAGGCGTTTGCGAACGCTGTTGGCAGCAATATATCAGTACTTTTCGCATGATACGAACGAAGCCACACACCTCTTGAGAACCCGTCTTAGCCTTGCTTCCGACAGCGCGAGGGAGTCACTGAAGATGGTGTCTGACCAGCGTTCGGCCTCTTCCGCTCGGGCCTCGGTCGCTTCCAAGATGTTCTTGCGCGTCGCGATGAAGGCGTCCAGCTGCCCGGCGGCACCATTTCCTGCCTCCGCGTCGGCCGCCTTGAGTCGCTCGTACTCTTCCGCTACCGCAGTTCCATCCGCTGGCCAGACTCGCCCAACCTCAGAGTAGGCGAACTCTTCATGCGAGCCATCTACAAGTCAGCGGTTATGTATGAGCAAAGGACATGGAAGGCATGGACGCACCGAGGCGGAAGGTCATGGCTACGAGGGTATTCACTTGGTGTGTGAGGGGGTAGTTCGGGACACCGTTGAAGAGTCTAGCGCAGTCCATCAGCGCTTAATGGGCCCAACAATAGTCAGCAGACCCACTTCGAATTCATGCAGTCGGTGCAAAGACGGCGCCATATCTTGTGGTCTGGAGACGTGTTCGGCGCGCCGCATTCCTACGTAGCGTTAGCTCTTTCAAAGCTGAGACAGATGAAGAGGCACATACATCACACTGGCGCGGGCCAAAAAGTAGCTTTGCCCACCTTCGCCCCGGTATTTCCGGGGGGCACGTTGGAAGCGGAGGGCGCCCGACAAAGGAGGCGCGCCAGATCGGGGCTGTAATGGGTGCATGGAGGAGACTTCGGAAAGCCTTGTTCATGCGCGCGACGTGGATGAGGTCAATGGGATGCAGGTGGCCGAGGACCTTAAAAGCGGGTGTAAGCGTCGGCGATGGTTATATTATGAGACAAACCTCGAGTATGATGTCAATGTGCATGTGCGGAAAGAGGCTCAGGTCTTGCGGCGCAGGCTTTGTGGGTGTCTGCGGTATGCGGAGCGCCTTCCAGCATTCGACGGCGACGACGTTTACTGATGACTGGATGTTGGTGGAGAAAGTGTGGGGTTTGTGACTAGGGCTTACTTGTTGCGCGGTCTCTCATACACACTCGCTGCTCCCCAAACTCTCCACAAGGGTCAGCGTCGAAAAAAGGTAAGAGGTTCATGGCGTTAGGTTGGTCTTGCGACCTAAATACAGGTTCAGGGTCATTCTCCTGAAGCAGCGCATCCATCGCAGGGTCGGAACCAAAGGGTTCATTGGCCATCGGGGCTGGTATATGTTCAAGAGGGACCGTCTGGTTTTGACTGGGACAGAGCAGACAGTGACTAGGCTGAAGACTGCGTCGGCAGCGGTGCGCGGCGCGCGATGTCAGAAAGAGTCACACGCGTCACAATGAATCAGCCCAGCACCTAAAGTGGACGTCAGGCCCGACGCTAGAAGAGAGACATTTATTCTCGTCGTGCAGTCCTGGGTGACATATTATTATTGCGGTGCCATGAACTTGAAGGATTTGCTGAAGAAAAAGCCAGCTCTGACAGAGCGATTTCCTCAAAATTCCATCGCTGGGCTGCGGCACAGACTTTGCACAGACTAATATATATTCAGACTCTGAAAACCGGACGTAAACGCGCCTACCAATCAGAAAACATTTATAGATAACAGGGTCTGAGATTTGAGGCTCAAGCGCTCAAGCCTTCGAACTTTGAAGTCGGAGTCGTCGGTGGCAACAAGTGGCAGGCAATCTGGGCCCGGGATTTGGATGAGAAGGTGATGCCTGGTGTCCGGCCAGACGTGCGAGACGTCTTTTGCACAGTTCCGTATATTGGAGGACAAGCAAGTGGAAGAACGGAGGAAAACGCGTCTCGCTTTGATGCGCGCCATATTTGGTCCAATAATTCGCGGTCACGTGTGTCGGTTAGATCCGTGAATTACTCGGCCAAAACCCAGAATTTGACTCTTGCGAGAAGGAGAAATGTGGTAAATGCGAGTATCGAATCTCTTCGAATTATGGTTTGTACCTCCATACCATAATAAGTCCGCAAAGTGCGACACACGACTAACTGAGTCTGGAGCTGGGACATTCAGAAGCTTTTTCTAGAAAACGAGGGTCCAACAATCATGCATACAGAATTAATCCCTAATGAATCGTCTCCTGCAGAGCGTAATTCTCGTCCACGGTGGTGCCCATCGGTACCTCCTCCATAAAAAAACTCAAGACTAAGCCGACACCCGAAACACCGATCATCGTCTGCCAGATAACAGCCATGCTCTCCGCAAACGCCCTCTGCACGTCCTTCTGGAGAGGATCCTCGAGTTCCCTGATGGCGGGGATCGCGGCATAAGCGATCTCGAAGCCCGGCGGGAATTGGGCGATGAACGCGGGCGGGAGTTTGTTGCGTAGCATGTTCTGTGCTGAATGAACCAACGGACATACTGTACATAATCACTTGGACCTGACGCACCTGCAATATTGTGCTCGAAATGGTGATGCCCCACGTCTACTGAGTCTGAACATTTCAACTCCAAGGTGCGGGATATATTAGTACGCACCTGGAAAAAGGCTCGAATGAAAGAGAACAATGCTAGAGCAGACGCAGCCCGGGTTTTCGGTAGGGGCGCGAGGATGGGGAATATCGGCGCAGAGAACTGTCGAGCCCGAAAGATCGATCGAAAGGGAAATCGCATAGCGGAGGAGACGTACAAGCATGCCTAGCCCGGCTGCCCCGAGGACCTGGTACCCGACCCACTTCCATACTACACTGTCCTCTGTTATAGTGCTGAACAGCCCAAACGCTACGATGGTCGTGATCCAACCGATCCAGTTCACGGGTCGGTACTTTTTCGACAGAGTGACGATCGTACCACAGAGGAATGCGAACGGGGGGCCGACGAGGGAACCGGGCAGATAATCGACTGCAGAGCGGATTGGCGACGCGCCAAAGCAGGCCTGGAAGAGCACTAGAAGCAGTTGTGAGCGTCTGGTGCATATCTCACACGAATATATTCACCTGGGAGATAATAAATAACTGCTGGGGACCGTAATTGATTAGCTGGAGAGTCAAATGGTCCATGGAATGAACCAACAGATGCTGACTATCGAATGAGCCGCGGTGGTCAACAGCCTGTCCAAGTGAATCTCAGTATAAAGCTGGCAGGTGAGGGATTTAATTGATTTACCCGCTCAAGGATGTACGATTGCTCACGACATCTACTGGAATAGTCGGCCGACGCGCCACCTTGACCTCATACACAACAAAGGCGCATAGAAAGAAGAGGCCCAGAATCACGGGAGCGATAACCTGAACAGAGGACCAGGGATATCGGATTCCTCCCCAGGTCATGCCAATGATAGCCAGCACGGTTCCTATCACCGCAATGAGGTTTCCCCTACAGATTGCCTTCTTTTAATTACACCGCATCGAATGTATAAAGACGCACACCCAATCTACTTGTGCGAGCTTGCTGCGAATGGACCCCTCCGGCTGGCGGACAGAAAGGTAAATCAGGACAAGCGAAAATGCGAGGCATGTGAGGGGAAGGTTGAGGTCTGCCGCAAAAGGAGCCCTGTTAAAATGCCGTTCGTTGGAAGGGGATGAGAGATCGCGTACAAAATAACCAGCGCCATAGCATCTTGTTTTCCGTCGACGAGAGGGCTCCGCCCTTTGTACGCGCTCAGTGACGAGATATACGGTATGAATAAACGTACGATGGGCGGCCCAATGCTCTACGAGATTAATTAAATCAGAAAATCGGAGTAGAATCAAATCTCACGGATGCGACTGCCCAGACCACACCGATGATGCCCTGGTATAATCCGCGCTCTGCAAGCGGGACTAGGTCGGCCATCAGGATCTGCGTCAGAGCTAGTATCCCGCCTCCGCCGATGCCTAGAAGTCGAAGCGTCGATAAACGAGTCTGATGGATGTGGCAGTGTGGAACCTTGAACAGCTGCGTAAAATATTTTTGTTCTTAGTTAAATCAACAACGCAAGAGCGACCCTACCTCTAGCACCAATCATCATAGACTGCAGAAACGTAAACAACGACGAGAACTACAAGGATGCATCAATTAACGCACCATATGTTGCGAAGCCCCGGCCAGTGCACTACCGAGCGCAAAGAATGCAATGCATAAAAGCATGATCGGTTTCCTTTATGAGTGAGTGGACGCGGGTAAGTAGGGGAAAGGGCTAAAGGCGGGGCAAGATAATCGCCTTCCGAATGCATTGGCGAGACTGCCGCTCAGAGGAATAAACGCCGTGCTGGACATCGCATACGCAGAGGCAATCTATAATAATAATCGAGCTAAACGCAGGTGAAGTGGAATCCAGAGCGAGAGAGTAATTACCCAAATGTAATCGCCTTTAGTGTCGTTTAACGCGGTGGCGATCGTCGGCAAGGCGGTCCCGACGGCAGTCTGGTCGAGCGCGCTTAAAAATGTCGACACCATGATGGCGAGGAAACTCATCCAGAACGCGCGGGTTTTTCGGGGTGGGCGGGCTGCCTCTGCGTCAGCTGGCGAGCTCTGCATCGGGTGTTGGGTGGGTCTGGCCAACTCGGGGGAAGCAAGGAGCAGAAGGAGACGGGTACCACGTCATTGTGACACGGCTCAAGTATCCTCTGCATGTAGCCGAGTTCGCCGCGCCCAGGCAGCAGTGGGCGGTCTTAACTTGACTGGATGAGCATGTATCTCCTCGGCGCATAATCCTCGAGGCACTGATCAAGAAGTAAAGTCCAGCGTCCATTGAGAATATGGGAGCGGGCAGTCCAGGTGATCATAATAATCTTCTAGAACAGTCATTCACAGAACTTGAAGAGGAAGCCAAAGGATGGTTGATGGATGGTCGAGGCGATGTTCGACTCGGAAGTCAAGTCCAGCTTCCACTGACCAGCCAGCGTATGAGTGGTGTAGGCAGCCCAAGTGTTCACGGAAATTCCTGACGATCTTCTAGAACAGTGGCGTGAAGAACTTAAAAAGTAAGCCCAAGTATGGTTCATGCTCGGCGTTCTGATTTGTTCTGACAGAGTCGTTTAAAAGTTGCGGGCAGGTGAAAATTTCACTAGAGCTTGAAACTACGCTGGCTTGAGTATATGGCTGAAAGTCGTAAGTCGCCGAAGTCATGGGAACATCCCTGGAGATAAATAGTGCGTCCTTAGCAGTCTGGCTTGACTTTTGACGATCGCGGCACAAAAGAAGGCAGTCAGTTTGCAACTGTTTGGCTACAGACTTATCAATGCCGCATCACGGCTTGATTTCCGATTCCCCGCTTTGACTGGCTTTTTGCTTTATGCACCCGCTGGCCACTTGGAACCGCCTCAAAGGGCTCCGGAACGGTTTCCTTGATATACTTGGTCCAGCCTACTGGGGGCTCGACTGCCATGTGACTAGAGTCGACACGTTGCTCTGAGCTCATCTTCACCTTTAGTATTTGCTCAGGAGTCTGAGCTTGCGCATTCTGTATCAAGGCATTACACAGACTCAGAGTCCAAACAGGCGCTATTCATACATAGTGTACAACATCAAAAATACATGAAGGAAAGACGGGATAGGATTCCGGGACTAGACTCATAAACGGCAAACAACTCTTCGAATCAACCGCGCCATGCAGGCGTTGCCCGACGCACACCGGGAGCCACGGAGGCCGAACGAGGACCGGAAGCTATGGAGGCCGAACGCGGCGCGGGTGTCGTTGACCGCGCTTTGGCGTGCGGGATCTGGCGCTTGAGCTCGCTCGAAATCGTATTGACGGTCGAAAGGTCGCGTGTCCAGGTCCGGGTGCGCGTCCTGCCCTTGACGTCGACTTCGTGTTTAGCGCTGCTAGAATCCTGCTCGGTGCGCGCCCACAGCTCTACCACTTGTTCAGGCTCCTCCTCGCCCTCCTGGATGACGGACAGCATACGGTGGTGGGGATCGGCCGCCCAGGTCCACGCCGCCTCCTCGAGGAATGTGCGCGACAGCCCTCCCTCGTCGCGGCGCGGTCTCCGCTGGTCAGTGCATCCGAATGAGACCACGCCCATCCCGTCGAAAGGCGATCCGTCGGCTTTGAAGAGCCCGCTGATACCGAGGCCCATGATCGCTGGCAGCGGCGGGAGGGTGAACGATGTGTCGGACTCGGAGTCTTCAGACGTGGAGGTGTCGCTGATGAGCGAGATGTCGAAGGAAGAGTCGGGGGTAGGGGCGGTCGAGTACGCGTCTTCGAGCGCGCTGTCGGCGGCGGCATCGACTTTGTCCGGCGTACTGGAAGCGCAGCCATCGTCCACCGGGGAAGGGGTGCAGGCGCGAGGTGGCTGACACGCGAGCACGGGCGCGGACTGGGTGATCTGGACATCGGCTAGGCCCTGGGGTACGACGTCAGCCTCCTTGAACGAATACCAGAGGATGAAAACCGCTTACTTTGAGACCCAGGTCTTGCTGCGGTGCTCTCTGGCGCAGAATCATTCCCTTGTTCGGGCCGTCCCAACTCCAATATCCTTCGATGGCGCTGCTGGGCCGCGGGCGCATGCTTGCAGAACTGGCGGGGCGGCGCTGGGTGGACTCGACGGCGGAGATTTCGGGGTCGCTTTGGCTGGTGAATATGCCGAGACCAGCGTCGAACACGGGGGGCGGGAAGAATATACGCGAGAAGGAGCCGAGTAGGGCGGCGGTGAAGTTGGCCATGGTGGGGGCGACGGAAGAGATTGGATATAGGATGTGGTGGTGGATGAAGAAGAGAATGGAGACGAGTGTGCGCGGCGGGGAATAAATATGGAGGTGGCTGACATGTGGTTGACAAGTGAATAGAAAAGGAGGTCATGCGCGCTGGTGTTGAAATAATCCCCAACAAAGCACAGGCTTCAATGTAAGACATTGTGGAAAGCTATCGATTCAAGCTTGAACAAGTTGGCTAGAGTATGCGGGAATTCAGAATTTATATGGAAAACACGATCACGTGCAGGGTATTACATCTAGACTTAGCCGAATTCCCCCCAAAAAGCTAGGTGAGATCAACGCGTTGATATCGTTGAAATCGGCCAGGGACTCGGTAATTTCCGCCCAAAGAAATCTGAGGGATACCAACGCGTTGATATAGGATCTGAACTTAGCAGGACTTCACGAAAAAATCTCAGGCGCGTTGGTATAGACTACGGAATGGTAAGAATTTCACCCAAGAAAACTGGGGTGTACTACCAACGCGTTGGTCTAGGCTCTGGACTTGGCGGAATTTCCCCCAAAAAACCAATACTACGCCCTCCGCGCGAAGGTAAGTCTCGGTATCCCCAATTCGCCGTGCAGCAATGAATTTTTCGGTTAATACCAAATCTTTTATTTCTGCTACATCCACTTACGGTAAACGTTCCAAATATGGGCAAATTCTCGAAATAAATGCACTAGATAATCAACAACGTATTTGAGCTCTATCCCTTCCATAAATCTCAGGGAATACATACTGGCATCATTTAAATCATCCCATGAAGGATTTGGATGCTTGCGAAGAAAGTAGTTATCGATTTAAATCGCCATCAACCAACAGCTCTCAAAATTGATGGGGACATTGCGAGGACTACTCCTCACTCAATTCTCATCCTTTAGTCTATGGGTTGGGTTGGGACATTCATAAGATACATATCTACGGATATTCAAAAGGGATAAAGCTCAAGTACGTTGCTGATTATCTAGTGCATTTATTTCGGGGATTTGCCCATATTTGGAACGTTTACCGTAAATGGATGGCCCCTACCCTTAAGTATCTGGGATGGCCATACACAAACGCCGCGGGAACGTCTTTAGGTAACTGTTACACGTGTCCAGTGCTTCTTTTCTCTTCATGGCTTCTCAAGTCGCCCTCGAAGATCCCGCAGAGTCAAGGGGACCCACGAATCCGCAGATTGAAGATAGTCAACCAAGGCCCGAGCCGTCTGCACCCAATGCTCGTTGTATCGTTGCCACAGCGGAGACTCCTGACGCGATGGAAGATCCTACGAATCCCCAAGATCTTCAAGATACCCCGCAATCGACGGCTGATGATCTAGGAAGAGACATGGTCAGTTTATGCTCCTTATTTTTGCGTCGTGCTTATGGTACTGGACCTGAAGTCGGACTCCGAGTCCGAAGATGAGCATGATCCTTTCAATTTCGTAAACTCTTGGGGGGACCAACCCAGCGATTCCGTATTGTGGGCTTTGGTTCAAAGGAGGGCAGATTGTGATGCTGAAAGGCGTAGAGTCGTTGCCGCGGCCGAGACTCCGGGCCCCAAAGAAGATCCTAGGAATCCCCGAAATCCTCAAGATACTCCGCAATCGACGGTCAGTTTATGCTCCTGATTTTGCGTCATGCTCATGGTAGTGTACCTGAAGTCGGCCTGCGATGAAAGAGAGGACGACGATTTTCGCGATGGCAAGGTCAGTCTATGCTTCTTATTTTCGCGCCGTGCTTATGGTAGTGTGCCTGAAGTCGGACGACGACGATACCTTGAAGATAATGCAAATGGAAGAAACTTTGCACAGGCACGATGTGAGTCCAAGGGTCTCATTTTCTGACCCACTGCTCACCGTGCCGCAACCAAAGCCAAGTGCTGCTACTGAAAATCCTACGACGGAACCTATCCTTCTAAAACCTCACCCATGCACGCTCCCTCCCCCGGAATCAGCATTGGTAAAGGGTATAACGTGCACGACCCGTGCATTTCTAGTTGACATTCTTCCGGCCCACTACCCATATCTCAGCCAGTATTCCAACTCGACGACAACCTCCAAATTCCAAATCCCCTTCTTCTGCTTCTCGGGCCCCGACCCTCCGCCCGCCGACATCGGTGGACTGGGGGATGTGTACGTCGCGCCCGCAGCAAGCGCACTGTACGCGTACCTCGCGGACGGCACGCCCGGCGGCGGCGGCGGCGCGTGGATGCGGTGGACGGCCGTCGGGTTTCTGACGAGCTCGCGGCTGCTCAAGTTGGGGGATCCTGGGCTGCTGGGCCACCCGTATTTCCCGGAACACTTGCTTTGGACGGGCGAGCGGAAGTTCGCGTGGTACGCGCTGAGCAGCGTGCACAACATGCGCCGGGATGCGCGCGTCCAAGGGCTGTTCAAGCACAATGAGGACGCAGAGGCCGGGGCGAAGATATTGGTGGCGCGCACGCTCGAGAATGAGAAGGAGTGTGAGGAGAAGGGTATTAGGAAGAGGCGCGGAGAAGAGCCGGAAAGAAAGGGGCCGAAGAAGAAGACACGCTTGGGCAGCAGCCCCGACGACGCGCAGTCGGGAAGGACCGTCGTGCCGCGCGCGACATCATCAGCGTCGCAGGAGGGGCCATCCAGGAACGAGTGGGATGCCTTCTATGCAAAGCCCAAGCCTAACGCAACGCGCGCGACGAAGCAGCTGAAGGATCAGGCGGCGACGATCGAGCGCTTGGAGGCAGAGAATGAGGCACTGCGAGCGCAGGTCGAAGAGCTTCGCCAGCAGACCCCGACGCACGCTCTGAAGAATCAGGCGGCGGCGATCGAGCGCATGGAGGCAGAGAACCAGGCACTGCGAGTGCAGGTCGAGCATATCCCGCCGCCCGCTCCTGCCCAAATCGCTCCCGCCCGGATGCCATTCCACCCCGAATTCCTCGACTTCATGAAGGAAACGTTCGCCTGCGAGGTGATGCTGGCGTGCAATGCTCGTGCGTGTATCCCCTCCGTTCTGCGCCGTTCTAATAGACCTTGGCACAGAACGCATCGACGCAGAGAAGGCTGCCGTGGAAGGTGCGTACTCCCGTCTCCCTGTGTCTTCCTGTCCTGACCAACGCACATCAGCGAAGGCCCAAATCGCCGCCCTTCAAGTGCGGCGTACGTCCAATTCACTCTGCACTCCTGTTCGTTGCTCATCCCGCTGCTAGTAGACGACGTGATGGAGGTGGACACAGGCGGGAGAGTCGCGCAGCGGTTGACGGGGGCCGCCACTGGATCCCAGGGTGCCGCCGGACTGGAGACCGACAAAACCCGCATCGCGGAGCTGGAAGCCGCGTGCGCCCACGGTACGCTGCCGCCCATCCGAGCCTCAGCCTTTTACTGACGTTTCCCATGCCTAGTCTGGGTAGAATCCACGAACTAAGCCGCTGTCCTGAAAGCGGCAAAGACGAGAATCGCTGCGCTGGAGTTGGAGATCGAGTGCGGTGCGTGACCTCTTTCCTCCTACCACCATCCAGTGCGGCACTGATTGCGATCCACCGCCAGGCAAGAACGCGGCCGCGACGGATGCGTCTTCGCTTAAACTCGCCTCGGACTACCTTACTGAGGCCCGGCGCAAGATCGCGGGGCTGGAGGCGGAAATCAACCGTAGTGCGTCCAAATTGGTCTTGCGCTCGCGCTTTATGATTCAGAGCTGATGACGCGCCCGGCAGTGAACCAATCGGCGCAGAAGGAGGCGGACGTTTTAAAACAGCTGCTGGCTGCCCGTGTCGGGGTTAGTTACCGTGCCTAGTCGAGCTGAGCAGTGACGCGGAGGAGATCTTATGAGATGTCTGTGCATATTTGGCTCATTTTGCGGAGTGCGCTCCTGTGCGCTCTTTTCCTAGATGAAGCTCATTTCGACACAGGTCCGACAGGGTCGCTCCGGCTATACATTGGAAGAGGGCGACCCGGAGGCTGCATGCTCTGGCCAGTGGAATCTTGTTCATTGCGGCAGCGAAGGGCGATGCGTCGCCCGCGATTCTTGAAAGCTTGGACGATCGCCTCGTCCTTCCATACATTACTAATGAAGCAAGGACTTCCAGACTATGTTTACCAGTCCATACACAAGAAGGTACCTAGGAAGTACCGTACGCAACTGAATCCACGACGATCCTTGTCCTCCATATTTCCTTCTTTGTCTGTGCCTTCGTCCTTCCCATGAGCGAGTAGCGGCGTCTTTTCATCTATAACAATGTACTCCCTGTTCACACCTCCGCGACCGTGCAAAGTTGCGCTGGGATCTGGATGTGGACCCGGTTGCCCTGGACCAACAGCTGTGAGCGCATCGCCCTGCATCGCCTCTTGTCTGGAAATGACAGCGACGTAGTTGGAGGGGAACCAGGCACGCTTGTCCCCCAGCAGCCCGTCCCACCATCCCGACGGTGCTTGCGACAATACTTCGATGATGTCGTCCTGGCGGAAGGAGAGCACCGAAGGGTCCTGCGTTTCGTAGTCGTACAAGGCGCGACAGAATACGCCGTCCAGGAGCTCAAGTTCTTCCGCGATGGTAGGCTGGATAACCTCGGGATCGAGGATTGGGTCGTTGCCCTCTTGAAGGCACACTGTCCCATCTTCGCCGCAGAAAATGAGTTTAGGCTAGCAAGGATAAAGGACGATGCATTACCAGTGCGTGGTCCAGCGAGGGACGTATCTGCCCCCATCCCGCACTGCGAATCGCGGGATGCTTGTGGCTGGGATAGAGGGTAATCGTGACTGGCCGACATAGTATTGGAAATAAGCAAGAAGGAGCTTAAGCACTGCGTGGCCCTAGGCGGCTTTTATAGCATTCTTAGGCGCCGAAGCTGCCAAAAAGCCTGTCATGGTGAATAAGCGCCTCTATTCAGTCCGAGATTCTGGTAATAAGAAAGTTATAGAAAATCCCGCAAGATTCATGGGCGCGAAGTAGAGCTGAGAGTTCCATGAATGGCATTTTGCTCTCTCGGTGAGTCGGACCTGGTGCTGCAAAAAATGTGGAGGTCTAGAATATGGAAACCAGGAATGACTTGTTCTCGATACCAATGCTGAGGTCTGGTTGAGTCCCAAAGCTCTCCGCCGCCAGCCGCCTGGCGAAGAGAAGATTGAGACTACAGAGAAGGTAAAGGCAGTGGCACATGACCTGCGCAGACGCGTAATTTCATCACTAACCAGTTTATTCGGACCCGTGCCTTCGCCACGGAGACGCCCGCACACAGGGAATACAGAGCTCGCCCGCACACGGCGGATACAGAGTCGGGGGGTTCGCCCGCACACGGCTAATTCCGAGCTGTCACCTGATGCTCACATGACTTTCACATGACTCTCGGCTAGTTGTGTTTTAATGTACAAGCTTTACGACCCGTGCCTTCGGCACGGCCGACTCGCTGCGCTCGCGTCCGTCCCTTCGGCGGGTCGACAGCTTGTTGGGGCTCCGCCCCAAACCCCGGGGGAAGGGGCTCCACATTTCAGTAGGAAAGTGTAAATCAAATATGAAAATTCTATAAATGGGGTACAATATTAAAGTAATGATAACTACTGAGCATTGAAAAATATATTGTGCATCATTCAGTCAGAGAAAGGCTTTGTAAAAGAGACTTATAAACAAATTAAAGCAGCACCTCAGGGTATACAATATTTTTTGCGACAGTAGAATTAAGGTCTTGCTTGAACAGAACTCGGATCCACTGATTGAATGTGCACCTAGAGAGTGCAACATAAAGCTGTCCATGAGCAAACACATCTGTGCACAGGTCCAGGCCAACATAGTCCACAGATTGACCCTGGAATTTATTTATTGTCATTGAAAATGCCAGATGAACAGGGAATTGACATTGTTTCATAACAACGGAAAGCTGTTCTGCAGAGGGAATAACACACCTTGAGCAACACACTAAAGATAAAGCTTACAGAGGCTTTGAGGCAAGTTACAGCAAAGAGGGGAATAGAAGGGCTGACATCTGAGGGAAAAACACTGCTAGATCTTATTGAGATACAGGCAGACAGCAGAAGTAGTGTATTATTATACAGGGCAAAAGACAATTATCTCTGCTATTAAGGAGGAGTGAGAGGCAGTCTATAAGGAAAGAACAAATCCTCATACCTTATTGGGCAGACAGTCTAGGTGAAGAGAGAGAATGGTACTGCAGATAGGAGCCTTACGCGAGGTGTTCGAAAGGCAGTGCAGGCCTTCGGCCGAAAGCATCACGTGACAATATCAGGTGATTCTTTGGGTGCAGTGTCTATAGTGTTTTTATATATAGGGGGTTATTCTACCCGTGCTTTCGTCACCGAAGTTCGCCGCAGACACGGCGGATTACGTGCTCCGCGCAGACACGGCGGATTCCGAGTTCGGGGGTTCGCCCGCACACGGCTTATTCCGAGTTCTCACATGACGTTCATGTGACTTTATCAGGTGACTTTTTAAGTGGCTGTGTCCGTAGTGTTTTTATATATAGGACAAGCTTTACGACCCGTGCCTTCGGCACGGCCGACTCGCTGCGCTCGCGTCCGTCCCTTCGGCGGGTCGACAGCTTGTTGGGGCTCCGCCCCAAACCCCGGGGGAGGGGCTCCACATTTCAGTAGGAAAGTGTAAATTAAATATGAAAATTCTATAAATGGGGTACAATATTAAAGTAATGATAACTACTGAGCATTGATAAATATATTGTGCATCATTCAGTCAGAGAAAGGCTTTGTAAAAGAGACTTATAAACAAATTAAAGCAGCACCTCAGGGTATACAATATTTTTTGTGACAGTAGAATTAAGGTCTTGCTTGAACAGCACTTGGATCCACTGACTGGATGTGCACCTAGAGAGTGCAACATAAAGCTGTCCATGAGCAAACACATCTGTGCACAGGTCCAGGCCAACATAGTCCACAGATTGACCCTGGGATTTGTTTATTGTCATTGAAAATGCCAGATGAACAGGGAATTGACATTGTTTCATAACAAAGGAAAGCTGTTCTGCAGAGGGAATAACACACCTTGAGCAACACACTAAAGATAAAGCTTACAGAGACTTTCAGGTAAGGTATAGCAAAGAGGAGAATAGAAGGGCTGAAATCTGAGGGAAAAACACTGCTAGATCTTATTGAGATACAGTAGTGTATTATTACAGGGCAAAAGACAATTATCTCTGCTATTAAGGAGGAGTGAGAGGCAGTCTATAAGGAAAGAACAAATCCTCATACCTTATTGGGCAGGCAGTCTCAGTGTAGGTGGTGTTTGCTGCAGATAGGAGCCTTACGCGAGGCAAACACATGTCCGAAAGGCAGTGCAGGCCTTCGGCCGAAAGCATCACGTGACAATATCAGGTGATCAGGTGATTCTTTGGTGCAGTGTCCGTTACCGTAGTGTTTTTATATATAGGACATTTTGCGACCCGTGCCGTCGTCACAGACGCCGCACACAGTGGATCCCGAGTTTCTTCGCAGACACGGCGGATTCCGAGCTCGGGGGGTTCGCCCGCACACGGCTTATTCCGAGCTTTCACATGACGTTCATGTGACTTTTCATGTGACTTATCAAAAAAGCTGTGTCGACGTCTTTTTATATATAGGATAGGACATGCGTACATAGCGCGTCGCTGCCCGATATTATTATGCAAAATATATATCTCGCCTCAAGTCAAGTACTGATCTAGCCTGTATAGAATATTTTTTTTACTGGGCATGAGCTTTAACTGCCAATGTAGCCCGAACAAGCCGTAAACCTAACCCGCTTTAAACACTGATTGAGCCGACTTTCAACTCCTAACCGAGCCCGACTTTTGGTCCTTCAAATTGCGAACTGAGCCCAAATTTAACGTTCCCGACCCCTGATCTAGCCCGACTTTTATATTTTTCACAGCTGACTTACCCCGACTTCTGGGCGCATTCAAATTATTCGAGTTGAACTGGAAATATCATTTCCAAGTTCTCAGAACTGAGGAAATCCGTGTGGATATATATGTCTCGATCTTCCTCTGGAGATCTACCAATATTTCTCGCCTACCTCAAGGAGCTAACAAAGTCAGAGTCAATGCGGAGCATTGAGGATTTAGGTATGTAGCTGCTTGCTTGGAATTGCCACGAACGTACCAAATATGTTGAACATTAGTGAAAAGTGCATACTAAAAGACACGTTAATTTGAGAATGAGGAGAACCATGGTCAAAGTCGGGCTCGGTCAGAAGTTGAACGCTCAAAGCGGGCTCCATCAGTGGTAAGAAAGTCGGGCTCAGTCAGTACTTAATTCGGGCTGGGTTGGCAGTTGAACGTTGAAACCCAGACTCAGTCAAGACTTTTGGTGGTAGACTAGATGAGGACTTTGAAAGTGAGGAGCGAAATCCTGTTTTGTTATTATTATGTACCAGCAGAACTTATATTATAGCTACTAGCCTCACACCAAGCCAAGAACCCAACGTACACTATTCGCCACCAAGAAATGACATGAGCATAAGATCTAGACATGTTCAGAAAGAAAAACGCACCCCATAATATGGATGACGCCGATTTTCACGAGTGCCTGACGGGCAGCGTCGTCTCGCGCAGCCTTCTTGGTGGTTCCGCCCCCACGCCCAAAGACCTCGCCGTGCAGAAGGACCATCGCGGACCAGTCGCGTGCCGGTGCAGGTCCCAGCTGTGTGGTTGCGGAAGCGTCGGGTTCAGGCTCCGAAACCCACTCAATTTGCTGATGGCTCTTGACCGCGTATTCGTTGAGTTCCCTCACGGGGTAGTCATACGCGTCGGAGATGGCGCCTGTGCCTGCTGGCGGGGCCAAGTGTCCTTCGAGTTTGCTCTCGCAGCCAAGAGCCCAACGTACACTATTCGCCACCAAAAAACGACATCAACCTATGATTTAGAAATATTGAGAAAGAAAACGCACCAGACAATATTGAGGACACCGATTTTCACCAGTGCCTGGCGGGAAGCATCGTCCCGCGCAGCCTTCTTGGTGTTCCCGCCGCCACGCCCAAAGACCTCACCGTCCAGAAGGACAATCGCGGACCATGGAGCGTAAGCGTCGGGTTCAGACTCCGAGTCAGCACAAACCCACTCAATTTGCTGACGGCTCTTGAACGCGTATTCGTTGAGATCCCTCACGGGGTAGTCAGACGGCGCGTCGGAGATGGCGACTGTGCCCGCTGGCGGGGAGGGAGATGATGCGGGCAGGTTGTCACTGCTCTTGGCCGTCTTCCCAGGATGATCGTTGAGCTTTATCGGCTCATCGGGTGGCGAGGAGGGAGATGATGTGGGCAGGTTGTCACTGCTCTTGGCCGTCTTCCCGGGAGGATCGTTGAGCTTTATCAACTTGGCGGGTGGCGGGGAGTGAGGTGATGCGGGCGAGATGTCACTGCTCTCGGCCGACTTTCTAAGATTATCGTTGAGCTTTGTCAATCCAGCGGGTGGCGGCAGAGGAGGCGGTGCGGAGGGATCGGCACTCCTATCGTCCCACTTCCCTAGTAGGTGCGGCTCGTGCTGGCTCACGAACTCATACACTTCAGGTACAAGCGGCCGAAAGAGGTCGTTAAGCCATGTTTTCACACGCTCGAGCCCTTGGTCTGCATAAAGACCGCCGATGTACGCCTACCGATGGTTCAGTGTTGGTTCAGTTCGTCGGCAACACATTACCTCGAATATATCGGCTGAAAGAATATAGATTACGATTTAATCGAACAATCAATTGGTTGACGAACCATGTAGATTTGGAGATGAAATCCGCGTCGCAGGATAAACCATCGCGCGGTCGGCCAACTTGTACTTGGAAGAAATCCGGGCCAATGTGGCGTTGCCCACCAGTATCGACCGCATTTTCTATGCATCTTAAATTAAGATAGGACGTCCCTGTAATTGCGCCACTCACTGCGGATGGGCCTACTGGGAGACCGGGATACATTTCTAGAATTAGGTCCGTCATGACTAGTCCGAGAACCGAATCGCCTGCAAGCTCGAGGCTGTAAGTGAAAATAACCAATGAGTCCGTATTCGTGCCAATCATTATTGAGAGCCTACCGTCTATTATTGGGCATCGGATCGCGCGGGAGATTTTCGGACGGATGCGTGGGTCGTGTAGAGTAGCTGCGGTGGGTGAAGACCTCCAAGCTAATATCGTTCCGCACAATTTGCGGGAGAGGGGGAACCGATAGGAGCTTTGCATTAGGCCTGTATAAGACAACTCAGTGAAAACAAGCCGAGTAAGATGATTCATGGGCACGCACTTCCACAGCACTGGAGGGTCTGGCGGGTCAATAGACTTTAGCTCTACCGCACGGGTCCCTGTTTGAGATGCTCCATCGGGTACAAGTCCTGCCTCGTCCGATGAAGGTTCAACACTCGTCCCGGACAGATCGTTCTCCGAGCTCGAGTGTTGTAATTCGATCCGGTTTGTATGCCCGCCGTCTCCAAAAGTGATATTGATATCCAGCTTTTGACCCTCCCATCCCCCCACCCGCAAGTTCAGGCCCGGACCCGGGCTGCTGGCGGATGATCCCGGTTGGCTGGCCGCCAAGCTTACAGATATTCCGCGACCAGTCGCAGACACAGTGGATAAGCCTGGATTAGAGTCCTTTGTTGCGACCGCACTGGGATCGACGACGAGCTTTTGGGGTATCCTTGCCAGCGGCCTCGACTTGAACTTGGACGTGGCAAGCACCTTGTAGCCTTGTGTACGGCCAGCAGCTTGCCAGGCTTTTGATACGGCTCCTGGCATGATGCGAGCCTGGTACTGCTAGCTGATTATGAGTGAGATAGAACAGTAACTTGTACTCAATGAAACTGACCCGAAATGAGCAACTGGCAGCAAGCGTTGGGATCGACGTGAGGGTCAAAAGTGAGGAAAACGGTCACATGGAATAATGTCGCGTCACCAAACCACAACACACATACATACCGCGTGACCCAAATCATGCTTAAATCAAGCTAGCTTACGGCTGGTCCGAGTAAAAATACAGTAAGATGTGTAGCAATGCGCCACGGGCGTGTCGAGTCTTGAGTGCGAAAAGTTCAAGTCAGACTCCACTCGCTCGACGAGTTAGATGAGAATGACATCCGCAGGTAAAAAATACGCGTATAAATACCGTAGAAATAAATTCGGAGTTCTTCATGGTATACGTAAGGAGCATGAAAATAAAGTTTCATTTCCAAGTCCACATCGTTCAATCTAAGTTCAATATGAGGTGGATTGTTGCTTCTTCGGCACGACATCAACAAACGTCCGCCAGGCCGGGCTCAGGTAACGAAGAGGAGGCGGATTCGCCGCGCTGCGTGGTACTCTGGTCATCCATCATGGCGAGGGCCTGCTGCGCGGCAGCTCTCCGTCCAGCTTTCCTCGTACTACCTGTTCCCCGCCCAAATACTTCCCCATCAATCAGGACCTCCACCGACCACATCCGAAGTGGTTCTCCCAAGGCGGCCGAACCATTCTTGGATGCGGGCAACGCGGAATATACCCACCCTACACTTTGGTTGCTTTTTTGCGTCCGTTCATTGAATAGCCCAAGGGGATTTACAGGCTTTTCTGTATCCACTGTTGGAGAACCAATGTGGGCGGAGAAGGTTGAGGAATTCGCTGGTGGTTCAAGGTCTTCTATTTCGTCAACTTCGGGATTAACCTCTGCGTCAGGAATGGAGGATCCTCCAGAGCCGGTGGGAGAAGGCAGATTTTGAGCCGCAAGGGCAGCAGGATCGCTTCTGCTGTGTAAATGGGTGTCTTTACGGAGCTTAGGAGATCCCAGATTTCTATAAAACGCGCGCAGTCGCCACCATCTCTTGCTGCCTGTCGTCTTGGCAGAACATGGCGCAGTTCGAGTTGTATCTCCGGTCTTCTGGGACGGTAGGACCTCCGTAACGCCAGAGCCGTTAGTCATCGGTGCTGAAGGGTATTCTGGTATAAGATGTTCCGAAGAGGCGGAACTACGATGGATATCGATGTTTTCTGGAAGAGGTACTCTCTTCGGACCCATATCTTGGAAGAACGTGCGCAATGGATTTTGGGAATTTCGCGGTGTCCCTGGAATGCCGGGAATAAAGGACGGGATGGCTCCAGTACCAGGTTTGCAAGTTTCCCTATAACGACTATGAGCAGAACGTTCTATGTCGAGGGGAATAGATAACATACGGTGAAACCAATGTGGAGAATACACGTATTCGATGCGGAGTGGGGATCCATCGCTTCATTTCTGCACTTGTCGCGTATGCCCAAGAATTTGGCAAAAGGTCTTCTGCGTTCGGACTGCAAAGAATCAGCGAGGGCCAGGGCAATCATAAATGGGACGTACTGTCGTAGCAGATAAATGACTTGGATCAGGCTCTCGAACCAACATTTGTTTTTCAAGCCGGTACTGTCAGTTCCAACCATCCAATAATTCTGCATCCCGCGCAGAAGAGCTTTGCACAGCTGATCAATACCTTCAACATCTGATGGCCTTGTTGCTCCGCCGTCTTCCAGAGAATCAACGCCAATATCTCGGAGAAAAAGCGCAGATTTTGCGAATATCTTCCCAAGTACCGCTTCATGAAGGGGTCCGGTTTGCAACCAGAAAGATGATAGTTCTAAAATTCCACCCAGATATCTGATTGCGAGGAATTTCGAGAAATCGGATGGGCCTCTACAACACGGAAAGTTTAGAAAGACGATGAGATTTCTGACGAACTTACTGGCAATCAGCAGCAACCAATAGTCGTTCCACTACACTGAGTCCCTCACGGAAACCATCGATACATGTCGGACTTTGCCGACTTTCCACAAGAATTCCAGAAATATCAATGTCCGCAATACATGCGGCAGCGAAATTCCTGAAAAAACCCCATTCTTGTCCGTGTGAGGCGGGAACGCGATCCCACAGTGAAGCCAAGTTGTGTTCCGAGATCTGGATGTGTCGTACATATCTGCATTTGAGGAATAGGCTCCTTAGACACGGATATCGGGTTGTCAAATTTATAATGCTCTTGAATGCATCTGTTTGAGTGCCGCAGGATTCAGACCTTCAGATGGGTTACATGCGAAAACCGGAATTAATACCATGAACACGCACGGTAGAGCATACTCCATCAGTCTTGAACAATCCTTTTGAGGCCTTCGCAGCGGACCATTATCCAATGTGTCATGTCCATGTCGGGCGAAGTAGGCCGTAATCCGAGCGGCAACGGCGAGGGGGCCTAGTCCCAACCTATGTGCAACCCTATTCGCACTAGTCTCGGCAACGGAACCCAGAGATAAATACATCTCATGCAGAGTTCTGCCGGGGCCATAGGGCAGAATGGGTGCGCACTGGCTTTCCAATTCGGCGTTCGCGGTGTTTCCTGCAACGGAACCTGGGGGAGCCCGTATGACGAGGATGCGGGACGTCGTATTGTTCATTGCAGATTGAAGAGTCCAGGAGAACTTGAAGCAAATTCTGGTGCAGGTAGCTAGCGATGTTCCTCCGAGTCCACTCGTGACTGGGAAAGATAAGCATCTGAATCATGATCTCGGTGCCGTTTTGAAGTTTGGCATACTGTCGGCGCCATTGGCCCATGTCTTTCACACCAGAGCAGTGTAAGTCCAGAATATCAGCGCGAATTGTTCTGGAATATGTTATGACTATGACGAACAAAGGGAGACAAACTAGGAGCTTCTGATGGGATGTAAGACACGTGCCTCCAACGGCGCGTCCTCCGTTGACTAACACGCGTACATACCACGTCGCAAATAGACTGCTTGGCCTCCCGTGAGACGGAAAGCCTTGTCATACTAGCTACCTGGCTTGTACCTAGCGCTGAATGAATTGTAGTTTCATTTGCCGAAATCAGATGGATATCGATGGAATATTGGCAGTCAGCGCGATCTGTCTCAGATGCTAAAGGGATCGCTTACATATTCTAGTATATATCCTCCTCTCCTCTTCGTCCTCTCAAGGCTTCCCCACAACATAGTGGTCCGTCCCTTTTCACCCGAATTTAGCACACGACACTGACATCACTTGCAGAACAAACCAAGAACATGGCCTCGAATCCTTCCCCAAAACGTGCTCTTTCAGCATTCATATTCTTTTGCTTGGACTGGAGGGAGAGAGTTAAAGAGTTAATCCTGAAGCCCCATTTGGTCAGCGTCCTTCCGTTATTCTATGTCTGGGGCTGATTTATGTTCACGGCATCTTAGGGATGATAGGCACGCTGCTAGGGGATGCATGGCGAGGATTGAGTGAGAGCAGGAGAGAAAGGTCATTTCCCCAGTAAGTCCCACCGAACTGGATTTACCTGCTCTCCCAGGTCTACGAGGAGCGGGCTGCTGAGGACTTGGCTAGATACAAAGAAGAATCGGCAAAGTATGCAGCAAGCCCACCTGCATCTTCTGTCGACCAATTATAAACAGCCGAAATTTATATAGACGGAACACCCGGGGTCATAGTGGATCGAATGAAGGATCCAACATCGATATTGCACCATCCATGAATGGAATCCGGAGTTGAAATTAATCTGTGAACACGATGGTCCCGCAAAACACTGGTCAAAAAAATCAAGACCGATCACATTTATCATCCTTTTTTCGTATTCTCTCTGTTCGATTGGGGCCTCATTGCCAGGCGAAGCCACCCAGATGGAGAAAAAAGCTTAGGTTGGAACGTATAGGGTAAAGGTGAAAATGATTGTACACAAATTGTCCTTATTTTCCGGGCCAATTCATCCCGACATTGTACCTAGAAATTCGCAAGCAGAATTGAAGCAGAAGGGGAAAAATCGAATTGCGAAGATTCCGAGTCGTACTGAACTAACTCCTTTTGGACACTGAAAATTATGTAATTTACGGCTTCTCTTTCACGTCCATGTCTCACTCCAAAAAGCCAGAACAACCAAACTCCGACAGCTACCAACCCAGAACTTCAGCACACATCGAATTCGAGTTTCACTGGAAATCCTTCCGCGTCAATCCAGTCAACGTTAATTCAGACTTCCCTTTCCGTTTGGACCTGGTGGGGGACCGCCACCCCGTCCGTTTTCTTGAATTTCGCGCGCTCTGCGATCCACCATTCGATCTTGGCAACCCCGGTGATATATGGCTGAACATCTCGCCCACTTCATACGCGTTATTCGCCTTGAATGCGAACAGAGAATGGGTCAAATGGCCAGGCGCGACGCTGGACCGGGCGCATATGATTCCCCACCCGTATCTGCCGCTCTACGCCCTATGGTGTACCATAAAGCAGGCCAGTTGGTACCATCGCGAGAAGCTGGGAGGAGATTGGGTTGACGAGAAGCTGACAGCACGACGAGAGCTGGGCGGATACCAGTGTGCTGCGAATATGCTGGATGCGTCGGTGGGCGTTCGTCTGATTCTTCTCCGGGAGGAAATGGAAGAAAAGAAGTGTACCGGGGAACCAACGGAGAAAGCAGCGTCACCCAGTGCCTCCACCCTTTCGATGCTCAATTCCGTTCTCGGCGAATTAGCCACGACCTCCGCAATCCCCGAAACCAAGGACACCTTCATTGCGACCCTCAGCAAAGGAATCGACTTTTGTATGTCCACATATCACTCTCACAGTTTTTACGCCTCACAATACCAGTATTGGACGAAAGAAGGACCTTGTCGCGTGCGCTATCTGCCGCTGAGGCTCGGGCGGAAATCGCAGAAAAGAAATTAGCAGCGCTCTCTGAATCCAGCACTGTACGCGCTACCCGCCATTCTCAGAATTACCTTGCTAAATAACGGACATACATAGCAGCAGCCCAACAATCAATGTCCCCATATTCACGATACTGAAAGACTTCGTCAATATCCGCCTAATACTCACTACCGCGATCGTTGCTTCGCTGCTCCCATCCTACAAGCGCCCAGTTCGCCCACCGTCTACACCCCGGCCCCATGGTCTCCGACATTCCTCTCCGAAGTCACCCTGGCGAATGCTCCCGTGTCTCGATACACTGACCATGAAACCCCAGCGCGCTCGCCGCCGCCCGCTAAACGCAGGAAAACGCATTCCGTTTCACCGCCGAAATACCTGGACTCACCACCCTCGACTCCCCCGTCATCGTCGTCTCCCACTTTGTATTCCCCCTTTCACCCCGCACAAGCAACACTCCTGGAATCGCCAACAGCAGCACTTTCGTCCGCCACGATTACATCAAAACACTTGGATGTAATGTACCGGACGGCGGAGGACGGCCGGTCCAAACACTGCCGCATTTGCCTGTGCGTTATTCTTCTCCGTATCTGACGAGGCGCTAATATCTGCGGAATATGTAGCGCGCTTGTCACTTATAATCACAGAGACGAGAGCGCACTCGTTTTGCATGTGGAGGGGTTGCACCCAGATGAATGTGCCGTTTTGGGTCGTGCGTCGGACGAACTTCTGGAAGCGGCTCGACGACAACTAGATGAGACGGATCGAGAGCGTGCGTGAACCCAGGATGTGTTTCGTGTTTCATGTTAGTCTCTTTTCCTGCTTTGTTGCTGTTATCGTATTGTCCTCTCGTTTCATTGCAATACGTAGCTTCTATTAATCTTAGTACCTGTTGTGTTTCCGTTATCGTTATCGTTGTGATGAATGCATAAAGTAGGTATGTACAGTATATTCCGGCGTGGTTCCATTACAGAGACTCCAGAAAATATCCAATGCCATTTGTACCAAGTTTGAATATCATCCGGGCCCCAATTTTTCCCCGCGTACATCAATTTACCTCTCAGGCGAGAACAGTCCAACTACACATTTTGCTTCGGACACTCTGAGTTGAACATAGTTTCGACTGTGTTGACGCATCTCAAATGGGTCAAGTCTGACCCAAAATAATACTGATTTTCCCCGGAATCTTCCCCACACGGCATATTTCCCTCAGCTTTGGCGGGTGGAGCAAAAAGACATAGGATCAGAGTTGCTTACTGATCAGCGCGGTCACCCGGGCCGCGCTCCGCATAGAAGGCGTCAACGGAGAAACTCTGAATAGCACGGTCATCTCCTCGACGGAACTCACCTGGAACCTAATACTTTACATCCCCCAGACATGCCCGTGAATGCTGTCGCGGAGAACGTCTTGGGAACGATCGGTTCGTGCGTTTGCTCATTTCCTCGACGAGAAAAAGAAATCGACGTAGTGACATCACAGGCGCTGTATGCTGGACGGCGCAACTGCTACCGCAAGTGTGGAAGAGCTGGCGAGAAAAATCTACCGCGGGGCTCTCGCCGTGGCTTGTGTGCGTCAGATGCACCGTTTCCGGCCAGATATTCACGCATCCTGCAGCTTGATGTGGGGCATAGCCGCAGGTTTTCTCGGCGCATACACTCTACTGTTGGACCTCAACATCCCCCTGATCCTCCAGCCCCAGCTCTTCGGACTGCTTGCTTTGGTGTCCTGGGGCCAGGTCTGTATAGTAATCAACTAATTCGGCAAGCAACCTGAACTGCTCGGAATATAGTGCCAGTACTATAACTTCAAGCGCTCGCGAGCGGCTGCGACCGCGATGGCGCTGGGTGTGATGCTGCTCGTCGGCGGCTTCGAGGCGGGGATGGTGTTCGCCGTGCGCCCCGCGTATAACGCGGGCACCGAAGCGGGTGTGCGCGGCGTGCAGTTCTTCGGGATATTCAGCGCGACGCTCATTTCACTTGCACTGTTCCCGCAGTACGTTGAGATTTGGCGCCACCGGGAGGTCGTCGGGATCTCCATCCTCTTCATGATCGTCGATATGCTGGGAGGTCCGTGCCCGCATGGCAACGTACAATAACTGCCGGGCTCTGATTTTCTCCTTAAAGGCGTGTTCTCGGACCTGTCTCTGGCTTTCAAGGGCAAGTTCGATGTCATCGCGGGAATCACGTATACGCTCGTTGTGGTTGGGTTTTTTTTTGGTTGCCATTTGGATCTACTCATTCATTCCGCAGGTCCTGGACGGCCTCGTTATCCTCGCGGCCATAATACTCAACCCGCGCGCACAAAAGCGGCGGCGGAGGGAACTAGTAGACCAGGCGTCAAATGTCGCTAACGCCGCCGCACCGCCATCCACGACAATAACGCGCGTGGTGTCCCCGCGTCCTTCGGTTAAAATAGAGGCACCTGAGGAAGGCGCTGTGCCAGATGAAAAGGTGTAAAAAAATAGAACAGGATTTAACCATTTAACCATTCTGGTGTAGATCCAGAGGGCATCCAGTAATGTCTTCCTCCGGAAATAAGCATCTCGGTCAACGGACGAACGCGTATATTTCACACCAGGGCAGTGTAAGTCCGGAATATCCAACTCGAATTTTTCGGGAGTATAGATGCTAGTGTTCTCGCGGGCGAAGGTCTAAGCACTAACCTTCAAATGAGTGTGGACCCAAAAGTTGAAATCGGAAGTCTAAACTTGTGATGGATACAACTGACACGTGTCCCAAACGGCGCGTCCTTGGCTCCCTAACAAACGTACACATCGCGTCTTGACGGACAGCTACTTAGCATCCAGGGGACGCAAAGTATCCGCTGGCTGAATTAGTTCCATTTGCCGAAATCAGATAGATGGCGAAAATATTGGCGGTCAGCGATCTGGCTCAGATAAGGCGATCACTTACATGCTTCGGTATATTAGTGTGGCGAGGATACTGCGAGGATCGAGCGAGCAGGCGAAAAAGTCAAATTTTTTCGAATTGTTTAGCTGGCCGAACTTATCGTCCCAGGTCTACGAGGAACGGGCTGCCGTAGATA
The DNA here is from genome assembly GCA_029281465.1 of Mycena epipterygia. Lineage (NCBI taxonomy): Eukaryota > Fungi > Basidiomycota > Agaricomycetes > Agaricales > Mycenaceae > Mycena > Mycena epipterygia. Next base: position 979,488 of record JARJCQ010000020.1, read on the forward strand.
CACAGAGGAATCGGTAGAGCATGCAGCAAGCCCACCTGGATCTTATTTGAGCTTCATGTACCCGAGAATGATACAGGCAGAGCATTCAGATGAAGAATCCAATAGGAGCGAAATTGTTGCACTCAACTTCACGAGTTGAAATTAACCCAAGAAGACCGGGGGAAATCAAAGTCTATCACCATTCACAGCATCCCCAGTCTGCATACGATATGTCGTCGCGCTTTCACCGTAGACAGACTGGTACATCTCGTTCAATCGCATTGGGCTGGGCCGGAGTTTGATTAAATTTAAGGATGTAGTCGGACTAATACGGAGTACGCCACCCCCTTAATTAATAGTTCAAGAAACCAAAGTTAAAACGATCAACTTGTAGCGACGTGGATCTGCACCGCAATATGGATTCGACAATCAGCCATTCAGGAACCGCTCTGATAAATGAACAGTCGAGCAGAGCCATTGCATCCTGTGTTGAAACTTGACTGCGCACTCGCTCTCTAAACTTAGAGTCAACAGCAGAACGACGAGTAAAATTGTACATCAATCTAATTTGGTAAATACAGGTGAAGCCAACAATAAAAGTCTGGACTCTGCTATACAAGTGAGACATAAATACCGAAATAATAACTATTTAGCGTCCAATTTGTGCGCTTTTTCAGGCACGACCCCATTTTCAGGAATCCAAGTTCCAATTTCCTCGACGTGGACGCCGTAAACGACTGTCCCCACAACCACAGCCGCGGCAGCTGCGTCAATGCGCCCATCATCGAGAACGTTCGACCAATCTGCGAACGCTCCCGTGTGATAAGTGTTCGCAGAAAGGATAAATAAAACCGCAGCAATCCCAATCGAGGCTTGGACAATTGCCATTCGGCCCGTGGCGGATATCCAACTGCCAGTTGCACCGCGATAATCCGCACGACAGGTTTCTGTGACCAGGCGAATAATGGCATGGCCCACCAGGGTCACAGCGCCTGCGAGTTCGGGCGATCTGTAAGCGGCCAAGGGAAGAGAAATGGCCGTGAACAGAAGGAAGAAGAGGGTGGCGGAGATGAGCTGTATCGGAATGAGCGGTTGGGCAAGTAATTTGGGCTCGGCCCGGGTGACGGCATAATCGGTGGGGTGGCTATATGTCACTGGGGCGTACGGAAATATACGCCACAATGAACGAGATCGACAGGACGGGATCGACTCCACAGGACATCCATAGCAGCAGCCATATGTATGGCAGCCAATCCGGGAGAACGTCTCGTAAATCGGGAGCCCAACAGCGAGGCTGCCGATGAATAGATGGAAGTTGGGGACGTAGCCAGTGCTTTGGGAGATGAATGCCCCTACAGCAGCTCCGAAGAGCCCGCCGTGGAGCCAAAAGCCGGGCCGGAATATGGTGCGCAAAGGTTGCGCAATGAGCTGAGCAATCCCATCCTCCATGCACAAGGAAAATACTCGGGCGAAGAAAATGGCAGAGGCAATGGTTATGCCAAGTGCGTGGGAGAGAAGAAGTGATTCCTCTCGGGAAGCGGGGACGATCGTGAGAGTGGTGAATGCTAGTGCGGCAAAACCTAGACCCATCAACACGCCGTATGGCACGATGATTATGGCGGGTTTTGTGGGGATTCTGAGGTGCAAAGAACGCGGCGAAGGTCCGTCCAGTTCCATCGGGATGTGGGAGGGTGAGGCGGGACGCGATAGACTGCGAGCACGGATGTTACAGCACTGGCGGAAGACATACGCGATGCAGAATGCAGCGTAGAGAGATAGTAGAGTGTATGCATGGGCCTGCATGAAAATAGACCGAGTTCGTAAACCCGCCGGACTGTAAGCGAGAATCCATGCCACTCCAATTATTCCGCAACCGCGGATAAGGGCATATTGCATCACGTTGAAAATATTCAACCGCCGTTTAAATTCCACGAGACCACGAGGAGCAGATTCCATGCTATCGATGTAAGCCGACAGCATCCAAAGAAGATCTCCCGGCGCTTCTGAACCAAGCGTGCTGAAGATCACAAGGAATAGGAGAACCGGCCACCTGACGCTCGTGCTGAATATTACAACTGAGGAGAAAAACGAATATCACTCACTGGAAATATAAGAACGAGAGGAGGGATATGATAGATCCGGCGTGATGGATGACGTACAGAGGGTAGAGGTCCAACCGGTTCAACTCTGAAACCCAAAGCACAGCTCTCGCTGTAACGCAAACCTTGGAATCGTCGTCCAGGAACCATCGAGGCTCGTCGATCCCAGGTGGCACCGCATGCCACGCACTCCACGCGCCTCTAACGCACGATGGGGCGGATGCCAGGGTAATTAGGAGGCCCATTGAAATCCCAAAGAACACTGTATCCTTCCGCGACGCCCGCATGGAATTGTAGAAAGCTCCGTCGTAGGATTTGAGAAAGAACCGGAGACCTCGTTCGACGAAGTAGTAGACCGTGAAGAGGAAGATGAGAGCGTTGGAGTCCAGTTGTTCCATGGCGGGGTTATGTGGAGGTGGCGAGAATGGATGCTGTTTTGTGTTGCATTTATATACGCTGCTACATGTGGCAATCGTCAGGTCCCGCGAGGTAAACAGCCGAGGATCATTGATTCTGACTGTGTGTAATCGTTCAGTAGAACGATGGAACGGAAAATCTAGCGGTACGTCCGGATTAATCTATCAGTCCAAGTCTAGGCCGTATGGAAACATGGCGTACCTCTTCGTGATAGATTGTTTCATCCACAGCACTGCTTGTAGCCGGACCGTCTTATCTGAAGACAAGCTAGGCCTAAGCGAGCGGATTATCGGCAAGGGCCTAGACTTGGAGAATGACAGGACATACCATATAAGTCTAAGTCGCCTAATTGACGACGTGTCGGAAGATTGATGGGTCACCGGACTCGGAGATAGATGTGGTAATATATAGTGCTTTCTGTCGCCCCGGCGTCAAGGTAAGTATGACGTTCGCTCAATTTTGAAGCAGTTGCCAGTTGGACACCTTGACATACAGTGCGAACGGTCGAGTGGGTGCGATACTCCGCTAAAACGTATTTTCGAAATCTCTCAAATGAGTCTCCAAGGACCTTCCAAAATACAAACGTTCGCGGGAGTCGTTTGCGAGCTAGCCTGATGTATTTGTGGGTCCTAATGATATTATTCACATGGAACAAAGATCGTTTAAGCAAACTGACCTGGACCTGAGGGGTTTGTGGGCCCTAAACCTGGAAGAATCAGTATTTTCCGAGCGCTTACGTATTTTTATGTCCTCGGTCTGTACTAGGGCGGTGCTGCAACCTAACTGATTAGAGAAGTGCCAGCACACGCACTTGACTTTCCGTTCCCCTCAATCAGTACTCGGAAGCGCTGGAATATAAAAATTGAAGGACAACGCACGTTCCAGAGAAAGTAGGCAAGAAGGTCTTGGTAAAAACAACATTGAGCGCGGCCTCGTGTTCCGCGGCCACTCCGGGGGTTTCACCGGTGCGTTCCCAGACTTATCCCTGTCCGTCCTAACGAAATAACTAATTTGTCTCGGGGATCGCAGGGATCGTGAATTCTCCAAATGAGATTCAGGGCCTTGTCCCGCCTGATAATCATTTGCCCTCCATTCCACTGGCGGCCCTGTCAGGCGACTAGACACGGAACACGCCTACTCCGAGTGCGACAAGCAGTTAGGCAGTGTGGTCTGATTGCTTGAGTCGTGCACAAGGTGTGTGCATTGCCTCCTTCCACGTGGATTCCGCTATGTTGCAGCCTTGATAAGAGTTCACAGAAAGAGGATCCCCCGAAATCCGGCACAAGTATCCGAGACCGCCAGTTCGTCGAAGCCGGGCCAAGTCGACTAATACTGGAGACATGGTATGGATAGGCATGGACTCCAGTGGAGGGCTCTAGATCTGAGATTGTAGGAAGAGACATGCAGTACGATGGCTTGTAGCTGTGACTCGGAGTTAACTGTGAGTGGCGGATGCGAGTCAAAATGCAAGTCGATGTTCGTCGATGTTGACCTGATGTTGACCTGAGAACAATGGATCCCAAAAGAAGGATTTCTTTCCCGCTCGATCACGTGGGTAGTCGCGTCGCGTTATCACGGCAAACACGACCAAGCAGAACTTCTGAAAGCACCAGGAGGGCACAAAAATAATGTTTTTGCAAAATATTGTACACCGGGAAATAAATACGATTACAGACACTGACTATACTGTTTCCGCATGAGTTACAATTGAACCTGGTTGAATATATCAAGATTAGACTCACATAGGCGCTAGAAACGACGCATGTATACGGGGATACACAGGCCGTGGGGCCGGAATATCTGGGAGAAATATATATAAGATGTTGCGCAACAGAGAATCAACATACGTGAGTCCACCGCATTGTCCGTACTGTACGACAGTTCCGGCCGCCGTCGTAGTGGTGGCAGAGCTTGTCGTCGTCTTCGTCACGGTCGTGGCGGGAGCGGTGGTTGTTCCTACGCTGGTTGTAGCAGAAGAAGCAACGCCACCACTACAGCTGAACACAGAGGGTCCTATCACCGACGCAACAAATTTAGGATCAAGTTCGGGAATTAAAGACGATAGCCGCGCACCGGGAACAGTGTAGTTGGCGAGCGTCTGGTAGATGTTAATAGCAATCCCGGGGTCCGTTCCCTGAAGAAAAATCCATTCATATTGGACAGATGAGGCTTCTGAATGCGCTGACCTTGTAGGCGCCGGGGAACGAGACCGTGGCGGGAGAAGTGTTACCGCCGCCAGTTATCTGAATCTGGGCACATTCCATCTGTGTACGCAGACAATCAGACTCGGGAAATGAACACGGCATTGATACTCTTCACATACGTAAAATTGGGCACCTGGATATGAGGCTGCGGCTAGAGAAGCGAATAGAACTTAACGTCAGGACTGCAGAATTAAGGGGATATAATTAGGGGAGAAGACACGAACCGTGCAAAGCTGTGGCCAACGCGTTGAGCAAGATGAAAGAAGTAGAAGCGAATCAGCTCACCGATCATCTCGTGACGAAGGAGGTACTGCCCAGCAGCAATGCATGGCGGAATTGTGAAAGTCACTTTGCCTTTGTTCGCGATCATACGATCGACACCCCAGCTCTGGTTGGCCGCAATAAGTCCGTCTTGGTAGATCTTGAACCACTGCAAGCCAGTCACAGTGCTTTGCTGGGCGTCGGGAATTTTCGCACTGTGGTGATTGTGCGGTAACGTAAGAAAGGTGTTCATGGCTAAGAACGGATACGTACAGATACGAAATTACGGGACCATGATGGCTGGGGTCGACGCTGCAGGTCCCGAATTAGCGCGCATTAATGTGAAGGACAGATTTCACTTACGGGTCCGCGGAGTCCGTAGGATCTGCCCCCGCTAACGTATGGTCTAGATTCGATGTGCGTTCAGAATTTTCGAAAGCCGTAGCCAAATTACTCACGCCACTCTGCAGTGACCTGCGCGCCAGCAGGAACTGTGATAGTGGTGTTCGGCAGGGGCGTGTGGTATGGGTTGATTCCACCATTGCAGATGAGGTCTGACATGCCATCATATGTTAGAGCTAGATAGACACAACTTTCAGATATGACATACCGTTCGAGGTCACATCCATGATAGGCTGCCAAATATCGTTAGGAGTACAGCTGTATTACTTGCAGAGACATACACCGTCATAATCGACAACGCGAATGCCCGTTAGGTGCCCTTGACTGACACCGTTCACATACATTTGCTGGGATCCGACGCATGAGTGATGTTTATCGAAGATGATTGCACACGACGTTTACTTGGAATATGGTGTGGCCAGAGACCGAGGTCGCCAGGAACGAAGCTACTGCGAGTGCAAAGGATGCCTTCATCGTTGATCGCACTTCAGAGATCACACATTGCCGTATTTTATACTGTGTTGTTGTTCCGAGATCTTCCTCTTGACGACTGCAATGAACCGGAAACGACATTTTTCAGAGAAAAATCCGAAAATAGAGCCGTACTTGATATCAGTTCCATCATGTGTCGGTCCCGAGACCGAGAGGCGACAGATATCCTAGAGGGAGCTGTCTCCAGCTTTCGGCGTCGGATAACCATCGCCTAATGTGCGGATCCGACTGAGCAGCGAGATATTCCTCGTCCAGAAGAGCAATTGAGGGAGATTAGTATCGTTCCCCAAGTTCATGCTTCAGATAGTGGGAGGGTAATGCTTTGAGGACTTTACGGCGGCCATTAGAGAAACACAGGGCATCAGATAGGCTTAAAAGAGTCCAGTTCGAGCCCAGAGCCTTGAGACGAGCGGGGATTAATTTCCAGAGATAAGTAACAAGCTAAAAATATGGCAGGAACTAGCAGCGAGGCATGTGAATTTACTAGGCCATGAAGAACAGATGAGGCGAATTTTCGGCATGAGTTTCGGCGCTTGGCCCGTAGTGGTGGAGCCTGAGTGTTTGGCAAGTCAGTTTGGTGGCGCGTGATTGACGCGTGACGTCACACGCCTTTTTGTCTCGAACCACTATCTAGTATCATAGCCTGCTCTTCCTCGTCCAAGATCGAAAGCTCTTCCTACCTAAGGTTCATGATAAGCCTGGCCTCGACAATGGTGAGTTTTGGTCTGTTGTGGTCTGTTGTGGAGGAGAAACACAGCTCACCAGCAAAACCCGATATCATACAGACTTGGCCCATCAAAGAGCGGGATTCCTCTCTTTCTGGTGCAGACTATTGAGTACGATGACTCAAATATAAAGCCGCAGGCCTTGCCAGAATTCAGCATGCAGCCCTGCTGTGTCTCGCGTATAAACATCTTACCCCGAACGCATATCTTCGATCCATTCTAGCACCACGTTTATCGCTGACCTCTCAACCCGAGCTTTCGGACAAAGGACAGCAACGAATGAGCCTTACTCAGCATTATTTCCCATGCCATTGTTCGCCAAGACCGGCAAGACACTAATTCGCTTTGCCTGCAAGCGCCTCCAAGCAAACGGGAAGACACGTTTTCCGTTGGCGATGCCAAGGTTGCAAAATGAATGCACGCTGTACTAGGCGAATGGAACCTATATTTCTCGGCGATCCAAGGCTTTGACAAGTATTATGCTGTGTCTCTAGCCGGACGTGCTTGTCGCTTTCAGGGACATAGGTCGGCGCGCCATCTCGCGCCATTATGTTGCTCAACGGTCATCCTTGTCACTTCCAGGTACATACCTCTGCGCTCGTGACATTGCGCAACACTGCGCCAACAGTCAGGATTGCCACCCACCGGAAAACTCCTTTGGGCGCCAACTTCAAGGCACGCCTCAAAACGGCATCCGAGTCTTGTGAACTAGAATTAAGTTCAGTTGTGATTGGGTCAAAGGGACGTGCAGCTGCTCGCCTGCGGCGTTCTAATGGTACCCGTGGCGCCCTCACCTGGTCTCCTGCAAAGGCGAAAAATCCGCGTCAAGGTCCGTAAAAAATCCGCGTCGGTCGGCGCGTAGTGGCGCCGGCGTTCAGTATGCAGTGGCGTTCCGAACCTCACAAGTGTTGAAACAGTTAGGCTCTGCAGCTCCTGCCGCTACTTCAAAAATCCCGGAAAGGAACACTTTCGTAGATGAACGAGTTCTAGAACGCCAAGAGGAAGGCAGACGCCGACGTGGGTGAATTTCGTCTGTTCGACGCCAAGTGGAATTTCGGCCTGTTCCATACATTGGTGAAACCTTCCGTTGTTTCCGGCACCTGACCTCGGTTTTGCGAAGGTCTGAGAGCTCATGATCGACAGTGTACGTGTTGCAGCAACATAATCGGTTCACAATTCGCTACGAAGCGCCACAATCACGACTCGAGGCTTCGTGAAGTGTGGATCCGCGACGCAAAGTGCCATGTCACAGTTCTTCCAGTACCCGAGATTTGAAATCGCTCTCGGTAGATCCCGGCCGTTTACTCTGGTCGACGCATGAAACCGCCAATGTCCGGGTTTCGCTTCAACAACTGCATGCGTCAGGTGGTCCCCACCAACTCGCAGGGTCTGGACGCGACGTCTACTGCCGCATACCCGCCATTCCATGCACATGTGTCGCTCGTCCGCGAGTCGTACGACCCAAGTCGCCGAAGTCTTCGCCGAAGCTGAATACTAAGAAGGCAGTCATGGGACCGTTCCAGACCGTTCCTGGGTTTTTCCCTGTTTTATATGCCGATCCCTATGTATGTCTGGACCAGGGCGACATGTCGATAGAACCGGCTACAGCCGGTTGCATCACCGGACGGCTTGTCAGATGCCTAGGTTTCTGCGCTAGTGTGAGTTCGATTTTTCGGTCAGCTGATTTTCGAGTAGGCGATAACAGTATGGACGTGGACACTCTCCGACCGCCATGGACCAGGGGCCAGGAGGTAATTGCAGGCGACCTCAGGTGAGTAGCAATTTTGGACTGGATTTTGATTAACGGTTTTATTTGCGGACCGCAAACCGAATTCCAATTGCAACTTTTGCGTCCGGCGCCACCAGAAGATTTGTTTCCGCTTATCCTTCCATCGGATGCTTATGCGGAGGCAAATTAACGCCGTAACCGAACCTAGCCGACGGCGTTTTGGCAGTACACGAGTGATTTCATCAAAACAGCGTGGTCGCAGCGCCCAGCAAGGCAACTTTCCCGAATCTGATGAGGCCGGTGCTGCGGAGGTCCTTCCCTGAACCGAATATTCTGTACTGCGCGTTATCTCCCTGCTCCCAGGCCTACCGCTCTATTGGAGCATTCCTGGCTTCGGGCCTGAACTGCCGGGTCACTTTGGTGGTGCGGAAGCTTGTTTGAAGACATCTAATTTTCGACTGATATTCCAGGCGCAACGATCTGTATCAAGAAGGAAGGCGGTGCCGTAAGTCATTCATAGCGGCCCCTGTGCCTCACTAACCGGCATCTAAGACAATCCAAGAGTCAGCAAATCCGCATCAGGCAATGTCGGATGCTAGCGCGCTTCTTGTCACACTGCACAATGGCTTGACGAAGCCTTTTGAGCGGCCGCGCTTATCCCGCTTCGTCACATTCGTGATGGGACAAAAAGTATAAAGGAACCAAAGGCTGTCAGGAAAGTACTACTTCCATACCCTGAATTTTGATGCTTCAAAGCCCCCTTCCCTACATCCTCGAAGACCGAACGGGTGCCCATACAGCCTCTGACTTTGATGATATCTACGACCGCCTCTTCTACCATGTCGCCACCGTGCCCCAGCGGTCGGGCAGCAGTGCCATCATGATCTACAGCATGAACCGCCGCGCGTCGCGCCACCGGGACTCTCAGCCATTCCACCACACGCCCGCCGCCATGCTCGAGTTCCTACCTGATGGGTCGCTCGGCAACGCGTCGTTCATGCAGCCTGCTGGGACGTTGACGATCCCCATGGTGCGCTACCTCCGAAAGACGTCTATGTTTGGACGGTACGTGGCCACGTACTACGATAATACGGCTCCTTATCCCGCAGCCCGCAGCTCGTTATCGCGAAAATTTATGTGCTCCGATGGCCACGAGTACAAGTGGGTGAACCGCAGTGTCGAGGGGCAGGAATGGACTGTGAGTTCTTTGTTCGTTTTTTTTTGTTGGCATCTCGCTCAAGTCCACGGCTTAGTGCACAACCGCCGATAACTATCTCATTGCGCATTACGACCTCAAGCCGGCGGACGTGCGCGCGTACGGCGTCTCGGGTAATACCTTGACGATATACGAAGCCTTCTCCCATCTGACGCTCGGTACGTCTCTGGTATTCTGTGCATGGTTCTGTCGTTGTACTTACGCGACCGTATGTCAGAATTGCTGGCTTCGCTCACTATCATGCGGCATATCCAGCAGTATAACCTCTGATTCGGAGTTCCTTAGAAAGGAATGGACCGTTGATGGTTTTTAGCGAGTGATAGCGCGTCATGCGGCCGGGCACGCTTCTATTTATGACACTCACGTTCAACGGATTTTCTCTCATCATATCTCGCACGTTGTATATTCGATACCATACCTCATCCGTGTATTTTACCACACTCTGCATCTATCCTACCTGGAATACTAGAAACGTCGCAGGAACTCCCATCCTCAAGAGAAAATGTTGAAATGTCACCAATCTGATTCGCAGTCCGCGCGTTTAGGAGGTCAGCCGGTCCGAAGCACTCCATGACGGTGTTCCTTCATTGCGCGTCTGCGGCGTTCCTGTGTCTTCGCGTCCGCGGTAAGCATTCTACAGCATTCTACAAAGCCTCGGAGTTCATGCAGCGCTAATAATCAAGCGCACCCTCTGCAGCCGACCCCGGAATTCCGAACAATTCCGAGTGAACGGTCGGCGGCGGCGGATTGGAAAATCACTTTGATTGCGGGAGCGTCACGCAGCGTGGAAGCAAGACGGTTGCTACCCAAATCGGGACAATAGACGCTGTTGGTAAATAGGATCAAACAACGCTCTCCTCTTTCTCTCTCGCTCTCAAAACGTCCATGGCGTCCCAGCCTTTCGTCCAAACCGGTGAACCATTAAACGACTTTCTACGCTCGTTCTGGCAACGACAGATCGACCTGGCGGAGCAGGAAACTCCAGATTACCGACATCCGCCTCTGCCGCTTGCGAGGATAAAGAAGGTCATGAAGAGCGACCCGGACGTGAAAGTAAGAGCCTTTTCTCACCGATTCCGTGTCCAACCACTTTTGAATACACCAAGATGATCGCTGCTGATGGTATGTCACCTGCGCACCCGCCGTCTGTCTCGATTGGCTACAGCCCCGGCGCCTCCCTTCAGCACCTATTTTATTTTGCAAAGCGTGCGAGAGTGCGTTTGTTTATTATACGCGTGTGCTATATGCGTCTCACCCCGTCCCGAGTATTCATCGCGGAGATCACCGCGCGCGCATTCATCATCGCAGACTCGAATAAACGCCGAACCCTCTCCCGCGCCGACATCGCAAAAGCGCTGACAAAGTCGGATCAGTTCGACTTTCTCATCGACATCGTCCCCAGGGAGGAGCCATTTGCGGCGGGCGCGAATGCCAGTGGGAAGCGACAGCCCGTGCCGGCGAAGCGCGAACCAGTGAGTGCCCCATTGTTTTTTTTTTACGTGTCCCCAGTTTTTTTTTCGTGTGTCGGCGCGGATGTGCCGGCGTGAAATGGCCTTGGCACCGAGAATGTTAGGACGCCAAGTTGGGAACCCGCCGGCCTGCCGTCGAAGCATTTTTTTAAAGCCAGACCATGTCCTTTGGGCCCTAAAATTCGGGACATACAGCGGCGGTTTTTGAATTGCTTCCCTTTGATAACCGAGTCAAAGTCCGGTCTGCCAACATAGTGTCGGGCTTTCCAAACTCGTATTTGGGGGTGCAAGCTAAACTCTAAACTCGGACATAGCCTCCGAGTTCCCGGGCCTAGACTTTCTTTGGCTCTGGCATCCCACCCTCTCTGGGGCGGGAACCCGCAGTCGTCCGCGCGCTGACCAACCCCACAGATATCCTCCCCGACGGAACTGGAGCCAAAACCCCGCGCGGAGGATGACGACGGGCCTCAGGATGGACGCAGCTCAGAGGTGCTGGATCAGGTGCGCCTTTTCCAGCGATAATCATATACCACTTGCGATATTGATGCTCATGTGTCTGCAGCTGGAATCGCTGTTGGCAGCGGGGCCGGCGCCGCGCGCTATGCCTTGACTTATTCTTCAAGTTTCGGACACATGCGTAGTGTATACATAGGAGAGACGTATTCTATGTCGCGCTCTCTGCGCGCAGTCGGTACACGCAAGTGCTGACCCAAAACATATTACTGTACTCTACAGCTGGACTGATCTGCGGGAATTCGAGTACGAGTAAGAAGAGGCCACCCCTGGGATCATTGATCGTCACTGGGCCTAGTTTTAATTTTACGTGCCTGCGTTAAATATGTCGTGTGCAAATGCAAGTTCAATTCCCAGAGTTCGCTCTTTCTGCCCCCGAGTTCGCTATTTGTGTCCAGCCTGCACATGGTACGAGGGTGAATCGCTATATAAATTACCATGCACGTTCGGTCATATCTGCCCGGTGTGCAGTCGCAGCACCGCTCCATCCCAGGCAATGTGTACTATTCGATAACATTTCGGGACAAGAACTACCGTGGTCCGACAAGTCTTGTAGATCGGACTTCAGGATCTGTTTTTTAACTTTTAAGTTTAGAGAAACCGTGTCAGCTGCCGAAAAGGAAAAGAATCCACCTGCCCGGCCGGCATGAAACTATAGCCTCCAGGTTCCCTCCAGGCCCAAAATATCGTATCGTGGACTCGATACTTCAAGTTTCAATTAAAAACACGCGATAATAATAATAATATAGGCGTTCGAACTCATGCTCGATCTAGTGACAATGCTTTTGAGGGCCTTTCCTCGTCTTCCAGATTGAGACAGTCACATAAGCTCTGTTGGGATCTTCAACTTGATCACTCGCTGTATCCCGCGATCGCGGAGACTATCCAGAAATATAATTAAAGCTACAGAAAATACGCGACGATAAGGATGGGCGTGGCAGCCGATAACAGATTCGATGATTAGCGACCGACAAGGTTTAGGTTCGACGCTCGGATCGGATCTTGGTCAGGACGCGAGCGCCAGCGCTGCGCTATCCTCGCTGGCTTTGAAACTACCACCTATTACCACCGCCCAAGGCAAGCGAGATTTACTCTATCCAGAATATCTATTAAGTTACCTCCCAGCCAATCAAAGTACTTGCTCGATCCTTATAGGAAGCATCGCAGTAATACATTATCCTCCATCTCCAGCCAACCGGTGGTCGGCCAGAAATCAGTGATGCAAAATATTTGTATGGTAATTCAACCCCCATTCCGACTTCTTCAGCCCTACATAAATTGCTCGCCGTGGGCCCGAAAAATTCGGACATTAATGGAATCGTGAATGATGAGATTGATCACTGCTCAGCCAAATTTGCATTAGTTTGACTGAATATGTTTGCAGGCAGCTGTTATTTCAACTTATTTACGACATGATATCACTTCAGGAATATCTGGACGGCCCCCGGTTTTTGGTTCAACTTTGATTCGCTCTCGACGTGTGTTGGAATGGACATTCCTCCCCACTTCCATTTAAATCATCCAAACTCGGCCTCCTTGATAAATCTATGGCGAAACTACATGTATTCTCATGCGCATAAAAAATTGTATTAACGGACTGGCATCTATCGGAGTTTGATTTATCGGTCCTTTCCGACCCGATGGCATGATGGCCGACAAGCGAAACACCGCCACACGTCCTGAGCAGTGTTCGCCCTAAGGTCTAAGGCCTTAATGGCTCTAAGGCTTAGTAAGCCCTTAGAGTAAGCCTTAGAAGTTTCACCAGATTTTTGCCTGCCCTTAGAGGCCTTAACCGGTTACGTCGGACCGGATTTCCGGCCGCAGAGCCGAAGCATGCCATCAACTATTTTCGCTCCTTCCACCCATGGTCTCCGGATCCTTAGACGATTGGACGGCGAATCCGCTCGGGCTCAACCATTTGACTCTTGCAGGTAGAAATTGAGGCAGAGGGGAGCTCATGGTCGCAGGGCGGGCTGCCGAGGACGAGGAGGACGAGGAGGACGCCCGGTTGGATGACGGAGCAGTAGAGATCCCGGATGAGGATGAATACGTGGGCTAGTACTGCGGAAATATATATATTAATAATAATATAAATATTCATTAAGGCCTTGAGGGAGGCCTTAACCTCTAAGCCTTAGGCCTTACTAAGGCTTAGAGGTTCTCAGAAGTGCCATTAAGGCCTTAAGGGCGAACACTGGTCCTGAGTCCATCTTTCTTTCATCTTGAACTTCTCTAAGTTTCTTGCTTGACGAATCTTCTCCGGCTTTAAGCCTTGAACGGTACCCTTCTGAAGAGCTCGCATGATAATCGCACAGCCCTCTCCGAGTCATATGTTTTTGCTCCACCCTTGGCGGGCTGAGGGAAATACGCCATGGGTAAGACCCGCGACAGCTTGAATATCCGTTTTTCTGCGCGACGTCCGGGATTTGGTGAGCGTCAAAGCGCGATTTTGGCTTGATCTCTAGCAGAAATCCCGCAGTGTTGCCAGGTGCGCCCGGATCGAGACCCTCCAGCATTTTAAAGCTCTCCCAGTATTTTTGGGATGTGTTCGTTGCCTTTCAACCATGGATGCAAAAGACGTAGAAGCATCCGACGCTTCCTCATTCACCACCGTGCTCGCGTCTTCCGCGGCACAGGACACGGCGCCTGCGGCGGGATTCACGCAATTGGGGCGCCAGTTCCACCGTGTCCCGTCGTTTGGCTCGACCAGGATTGATCCCCGCACGAAGATACCAGGGGATTTCAGAACCCTCAGGTCGGTTTTACTAGATGGAATCGGACCGTCACTCATTCCACTCGCAGCGTTCATGTCACTGAAACTCAGGAGGCAGGGACAGACCTTTCCAAGGGCAAGGGAAATGCCAGAGGTCGGTCGGTGCCCGCATCGCATCATACCTTGCTCACCTTTTCAGATCTTTCCGCCATTACTTGGCATACGCTCTCTGCGGCGGAAATCTGCACCCGACTCGGCGTGTCGGAGAAGCGCGGGCTGGATGCCGCCATGGCTGCGCGCCGCCTCGCGAAGAATGGGAAGAACGTCATTAGCCGCCCGCCGAACAACCTCGCGCGCAAGATATTTTTCTACATCTTCGGAGGTTCTTCCGGTGATTCTTGCTCGAGCATGACTCACGTCCTCCAGGTTTCGGGAGTCTTCTCTTCGTCGCGAGCATCATCTGTTTTATCGCATGGTCTGTCTTCCTTTCCGGCTTTTATTTCTATGAGCTCACCACATAAAAGGCGTCCTCTGGGAGACCCGAACCCCTTTGTACCGAATCTTGCGCTCGCCATCGTTCTCCTCGTCGTCATTCTAATCCAAGCAGTTTTCAATGCATGGCAAGGTGCGTCCCATCCGGGCTTGCCCCCACCTTACCTCATGTTCCCTGGGCAGATTACTCGACCGGGCACGTCATGGCATCCATCGCAGGCCTCCTTCCAACCGAAATCCTCGTCACCCGGGATGGTGAGAAGTTCAAGTGCGTATCTACATAAATACAATCCCTTGCTTGAAATAACTCAACCACGCAGGCTTCCAGCGGCGGACCTCGTCTCGGGCGACATTGTGACGATCACCCTCGGCTCCAAGGTCCCCGCCGACCTGCGTCTCCTCGAAGTGTCCTCCGACCTTCGCTTCGATCGCTCCATCCTCACTGGCGAGAGTAACGACGTCGCGGCCAGCGTCGACTGCACAGACAAGAACTGTGCGTACCAGATGCTGCTTCAATTTTGTTTTAATATTTATTTCATTTCTCAAGTCATGGAGTCGCGTAACATCGCGCTGCAGGGTACGCTTTGCACGAGCGGGAGTGGTATGGGCATCGCGGTGGGTCTCGGCGACGGGACGGTGTTTGGGCGGATCGCGAAGCAGGCCACCAGCGAGCGGCCTGTGCGCACGACGCTCGAGGTGGAAATCCTGCGCTTCGTTCTGATCATAGGCGGCCTGGCGGTCACGGTCGCGGCCCTAATCGTCATTTTGTGGGCAGCCTGGCTGCGCCGGGATTACCCCGGTTTCATCACGGTGCCGGTCCTCCTGATCGACTGTGTTTCTGTCGCAGTGGCGTTCATTCCTGGTTCGTCCTCATTGCGATTATCTAACAAAAATTTTAATATGGCATCCTCGCAGAGGGCCTGCCCGTCTGCGTCACATTATCGCTCACAGTCATGTACGAAAGGCTTCCTACAAACACCTTTTATTTAAAATTAACACCACCCTGCCAGTGCCCGCGCCATGCGCTCGAACAACATCCTCTGCAAGTCCCTCTCCACGGTCGAGAGTCTCGGCGCCGTGAACTTCATCGCCTCGGACAAGACGGGTACGCTCACGCAGAATAAGATGACCGCGGTAAATGCTGCGGTGGGGCTCGCGCGGTACAGTGCCGATGACGCGCGCGCCCTTGCCGCGAAACCGAGTCCGTCCGGCGGCGCCATCCGCGAGCTGGCGGCGCTCGCGGGTCTCTGCAACGACGCGGCGTTCGAGGCGTCGAAGACCGAGAAGGCCGAGGAGAACCGCAAGGTCAACGGCGACGCGACCGGTTCGTTCTTAGGTCTCTCTCTTCCTATGGTGGATATTTAATTGCCGTTTTCAGATACAGGGCTGTTGCGCTTTGCAGAGAGCGTCATGCCGACTGATGATTTGCGTGTGAGTTGGATCCAGGCGGGAAAGATTTCCTTCAACTCGAGTGGGTTCTTCCAGTTCTTGACCATTGTAATTTCATTGCTCATGAAGGAGACTGCAGAGAACAAGTTCGCGCTGAAGCTCCTCACGAGAGCCTCCGGGTATGCGGTTGATAATGATACACCCTTTCACACTGTTGGGCATGGTCAGTATCTGCTCGCAGTGAAAGGGGTGAGTCTTCGTGTTTGGAATCAAGCAACGCATTCTGATCATTTGTACAAGGCGCCGGACGTCCTCATTCGTCGTTGTTCGAAGTACGTGGATCCCGATGGAGTGGAGCGGCCGCTCGACGCGACTATTCTCGCGGGAATGTCCGCCACTCAGGAGGACTACGCCGCCCGCGGCCAGCGTGTTCTTCTCCTCGCCAAAAAGGTCCTAGCCTCCGAGTTTTCGGCGGAGCACGTCGATGCCAACTCTCTCGAGGATCACCTCCTCGCCGTCAACATCGACTTGACGGTGGCCGGCCTCATTGCACTCGTCGACCCTCCCCGCCCTGAAACGCAGGAAACTGTCCGTATTTGTCGTAGGGCAGGTATCCGGTTCGCGATGGTCACAGGTATTTATCTACGCTGCCATCGCGTCAATTTCTTATAGCGAGTCTTTTCTAGGGGATTTCTCGTTGACGGCTGCCGCTATCGCCCGCCAAGTTGGGATCATCACCACTCCAGAAAAGGCGGTCAAGCATCTCGCGGACCTGCCCCTGGATCTTCCTCTCTCAAACATTCCGGACTTTAACGATGACAAGGCACCATATGCTCTCCTGACGAGTCTGGTCCTCAGCGGTCCTGAGATTATGACGATGACCGAGTCGCAGTGGAAGCAGGTTCTCACTGTGAGCTGACTTCAGTTTCAGATCACTATGTTCATTCACCTTTTTTTTTTTTACGTAGTTCGACGAAATTGTTTTCGCGCGTACCAGTCCGCAGCAAAAGCTGCAGATTGTTCGCGCCTTCCAGGGAGGAGGCTGTACCGTCTCAGTAACAGGAGATGGAGGTAAGTCGGAAGACTCAAAGGAGTGTGCCGTTCAAACGTTATTCCCTCAGTCAACGATGCACCTGCGCTCAAGCAGGCGGATGTGGGCGTTGCAATGGCCGGAGGGTCTGAGGTTGCTATGGTAAGCGCGCAAATACCAAAAAAGACGTTGTCTGACACCTTTGCAGGAAGCGGCGGATCTGGTATTACTGTCAGACAACTTCTCATCTATGATTACTGGGATCAAATACGGTCGGCTCTGCTTCGAGAATCTCCGAAAATCTATTCTATATCTTCTCCCAGCCGGCAAATATTCCCTGTTCCAGTCCTGGTGTAACTATTAATGTCGCTGGGTTGAACAGGAAGCTTTTCGGAGCTGATTCCCGTTCTGCTCAACGTCCTCACTGGCGTCCCGCAGGCATTGAGTAGCATCCAGATGATCATCGTATGTTAGCATCAGTTTCATTTTAGTTTGTCGATACTGACTGCGATCTCTAAGATCTGTGTTGTCACTGACGTTCTCCCTGCTCTTTCCCTCGTATACGAGGCACCCGAGGCCGATCTTCTGCTTCGCAAGCCGCGGAACCGCAAGACTGATCGTCTCGCCGACGTCCGGCTCCTTGGCCACGCATATCTGTTTCTCGGGCTGCTGGAAACGCTGACATCGATGACGGCGTGCGGCATCCAAACCGTTATTCTTGATTTTCATTTTACTCATTCTCTGCCCTTAGCGCATTTTATTTCGGCTTCCAACGTAATGGCGTCCCGTTCTCTGCGTTGTGGCGGAAGTACGGGACGTCGACGGTCGACCCCGACCTTCTGGTTGAACTGACGAATCAGGCACAGTCCTTGTGTATGTTCTTCGCTCGGTTTTCTCTTTTGTCTGCTGGATGAAACCTTGTGAATGACCAGACTTCTTCAACCTCGTGATTATGCAATGGTTCAATTTGCTTTCGACGCGGACCCGCCGGCTTTCTCTATTTCAGCAAAACCCCATCGGATCCTCTGCAACACGCAATGTTTACATTTTTCCCGCGATGCTCATCGCCCTCAGCTTGGCATGGTACGTATTTATTACTATTTCTTCAGACAACCTAGCGCTCAAATGTCTGGTTTTTGTGTACCCAGCTTCTTCTCGTACATACCCTGGTTCCAAACGATTTTCCTGACCCGCGGCATCCGCGCCGAATACTTCTTCCTCCCGATGGCGTACGGTTCTTTCCTGCTGTTCCTAGATGAAACCCGCAAGTGGTGGAATCGGGGCCACCCCAAATCGTGGCTTGCCCAGATCGCGTGGTGATTCAATTCGCAGTCAATTATTAATGACGGTATTGCTTTTTAATGGTAACTGGAACACGCCAGAATATACCTACATGCCTACTTTATGCATTGATCATATAACTACACCAGTGTACGATAACGATAACGAGACGGAAATGGCTACTCGAGTACGTCGGAAGACACAAGGATCGGATGTGTAAGAACAGCTTGGGGATATTTTATTTCTCCTTACCATAGTTCGAGTTTACTCCTTGAACAAAACACCAACAAAACAAGGTCGAGGAAATTGAACATCATCACGTGCGCCGGGTTTTCAACCAGTGATACGAGTTCCCAATAAAAGCCCAAGCTATAGAGACGTAACATAGGGCACCCCTCTGCCATGCCCCAATATTAATCTTTGCGCTGACTCGGGATGAAGGCGGCATGCTTAGAATCTTTAGTGCCTGTAAAGGCGATGACAAATTCGAAGACGCCAGGGAAATTGTCGAGCGTATCGTCCGTTCCAGGTCCTCATTTCGACTCGCGTTCTAACTTTGAAGATTTTGTAAGAGAGCGCAGCAGAGTGAAGACCAGATGCCATGTCACAGAAGTAAACCATTCACTTGAAGTCTGAATTCTGACAGTCCGTGGGCGTACGGAATTTATGGGTTGGTGACAGTCTATCGCGGACGGTTTACTTCTACTTAATTTAATCCGCCCGGAGTAGGATCTAAATATTAATATAAATGGAATCTGGGGAAGCTTGCAAGCTTGCTCGACGCTGAAAAGTTCATGAAATATAAACCATTCTTTGTTCTCCCAAATTTGATCTCCATTCAATAACCCAAGGACAACATAGCTATGATCATTGAGCAGACAGCGAGCAGACGCCCGGGGACGTAGACGTAACCGGGTTGGATAGCGTCCCCAGAGGCGGAATGGAGATCTCCACCAGGTCTCCATCCTTGAGCCACACATTAGGCGACATCCCCATCCCAACACCCACAGGCGTCCCCGTCGCGATAATATCCCCTGGCTGAATCGAGATCCCCATGGACGCGGTTTCAATCAGAGTCGGCACGTCGAAGATGAGCTCCGAGGTGTTCTGCGACTGACGCACTTCGCCGTTCACCTTCGTCGTGAGGTGCAGCTGGTCAAAAGCGAGGGACGACGCGGGCACGACATAGGGGCCCTAAAAAATGAATGATTTGAGCGTGGCGAGCAGATGAGGGTGTCAGTAAAATGTAAACCAACCATGGGACAGAACGTGTCGAGGCTCTTGCCGATGTAGAACTGTTTGTGGTCGCGCTGCCGCTCGCGTGCGGTCACATCGTTGATTATCACCGCCCCCCTGCGCATCGCGTCAGATTCATGCGCAAGTACACTGATATTGGCCTACCAGACGTGGGCCCACCCGTCGGCTTTGGGGATGGCCAGCCCGGGCTTTCCGATGATTATGCCCAGCTCGCCCTCGTAGTCCGGGCTCTTCGTCACATTCGGATGCGTGTAGATAGGCTTTCCGGTCGCGATGATAGACGTCGCCCGCTTCGTGAACAGGACGGGGAAATCGGGCTGTTCGTTTTTATCGGAGCTGTCGAACCCGCTCTTGTGAAACTCCGCGGCATGCGCGATATCTAATAGAGGGATTAGAAGACCCCCGCCACTAATATTGTGTGCACCGACAGTTCTTTCCGACACATCTGCGGCAGTAATTCGTGAAATGAACGCAAAATGGCGTCTGCGAGAACCTACAAGATATCGCGGCCAGGAAGGGGAGCGAGGATCTCGACGCTCGTCAGAGGGGTGGTTTCGCCGGTGGTGAACTGATGATCAGCAGCAAGGTTCGGGTGCGCCTCGATAAGCTTGAACAGATCGGAATAGTCCAAGACTTCCGTAACGCTCGATTCCTCAGTGTCGACTAGTCCGATTTTCGGGATTCCATCGGGTGCGAGGCGGTAGCGGTAGCGGACGAAGCGGTGGCTCAGTTTCACGGGGGACATGGAGGTCAAGAGCAAGCGACTGAGATCAATTCCGAGTCGAAAGCGGAAGCATGCGGGTGGCCGTGCTCCGTGTGCCGAATGCTGCCGAGAGTGGTTGAGTGCGCGCGAGTTGACAACGTTGAAAGCGACATATATTTTGCTTCATTCCAGCGGTGGTTTAGATCGTTGAATCTAAGAGGCGTTTATGATGAGCTGTCGGGGACGGTCTGATAGTAGATACAGGGTTGGGCAAAATTCCAGGCTATGGAATCCGGGAAATTAGTTCGCAAAAAAACTCCAAACACTGAATTTCGATTGGAAGGTATGGTGGCTAGTTGTTGTCCCCCCGAGGTTGGAGTGGGAAGTGTTGGGGAAGTGAGAATCTCGCGTTATTTGGAATTCACGAGTTTGCCAAACAAATGCGGTGGCAGACGTGGCGAGTTTAGGGCAGGCACAAGCGCGTGTTGCGTAAATAATCACTTCCTTCTCCTCTCCTGCTTCCTGTCTCATCTTGCCTTCCCACCACCATGCGCTTGTCTGCGCTGACTTCGTCCCTCCTTTTCCTTCTGCTTCCCGCCACAGGGACCTATGCGGATTCGGGGTCTGGTCTCTACCCACCCGGCCTGCAACCACTTATAACGAGGGCCAATGTCCTCCTCTCCACCGGCCAGTTCAACGAAGCTGCCAAGGTCTATTCTGAAGCTATAGGTGGGTACTGCACACCATATTACTCTCATATCGGGACACGCTACGTGATGGACGCGAGGTTGGCCACAATCTTGTCAGCGACTGCGCAATTAGAGCTACTGCTATGGCCGACTTCGGGATTTGGCAGTCGTGCGGCAGATTGGAGGCAGTTGGCAGCCGCGACTAAGCCCAATAACTCGCAGCCACCGATACGGAATCGCCACATAGTTGGGCCCCACTCCGACCACGAGGTGTGCGCGCGCGAGTGCTAGCTCCGTCATTGCGGGGTCTGGAAGTGGTGTAGCAGACTGCTGGCAATTGGCAGCCACGATCATATCCCGATAACTCGCGGTCGCCGGTGGGGGATCGCCACATACTCGGGCCCCACTCGGACCACGAGGCGTTCGCACGCACGAGTGCTAGCTATGCCAGACTTCGACATTGCGGCTGCCTTCACAGCCGCGACCATGTGCGAGGGCGCGGTGTCGCCCATGGCTCGCCACATCTCCGCGCTCGCTCCCCGGGACTTTCTCGGGTTCGATGCGTGATTGCGGTTCATGGCCTTATCGGTGTTTAGTCACTTGACGTTAGACCTACTTTTACCTCCGCGACTCTTCTCTTTTTATTCACTTTAATATCATCCTCTTCAAATCGTATATGAGTGCTCACCACCTTCCACAGAACAATCCCCCGCCGACTACCTTCTCTTCTACAAACGCGCCACAGCGTACCTTTCCCTCGGCCGACATGGCGCTGCCCTAGACGACTTCGCGCACGTCCTCACCCTCACACCGCTCCCCTCCGCGCACCTCATGCAGGCGCGCATCCACACCAAAGACGGCGACTTCGCCCTCGCACGCGCGGCGCTGAAGCAGTACTCCGGCGGCGAGAAGGAGCTGCAGGAGCGAGATGCGCTGCTGCAGGACATCGCAGACGCAGAAGCCGCTACGAAGCAGGCCTCGCAGGAGCGCGCAGCAATGCTGTGGAACGCCTGCACGGAGAGCGCCAGCCGCGCCCTGCGCACGTCGACGCACAGCGTAACCGTCCGCAGCCTGCGTGTCGAGTGTGCGCTGGGGGCGGGCGACGTCGAGGGCGCCGTCGGCGACATGAGGTGCGTAGCGTCTCCCCGTCCTCCGCCTACGACTGACTGACATTTTGCCGCAGCCGCCTGACGGGGCTCCTTCAGGAGGCGCAGACGCCCGCGCTCCACGCGCTCATCTTCCGGCTATCCTTCTTCCTGCTCCCCGCGTCCCCCGTGGCGTCAAACGCACTGAAGCAGTGTCTGCATTCGGACCCCGAATCGCGCCTCTGCCTGCCTTTGCACCGGCTCTCCAAGACGCTCGAGCGCGGCTTTGTCATGGCGGAGGAACAGGGCGCTGCGGGCGACTGGCGCGGGGCGCTCGCGACGCTCAAGGGCACTGGCAAGAAGGGCGACATCTACCGCCGCTTCGAGGAGGCCGCGGCGGAACAACTTGCCCCCGAGCACCTCACGCTGTTTGCGCTCGACAAGGGGCAGATCGTGCTCCCCGATTACGCCAAGGTCTCCCCGCGCCGGCGCACGCTGCTGCGCGCGCTATGCAAGGGGCACACGCAGCTGGAAATGCACCGGAAGGGCGAGGAGTGGTGTCGCATGTTGTACACGATGGAGGTAAGCGCTATGCTCCGCCCCTTCGTGCGGATTGCTGATTGTATTGTTTGTTGGTGCAGGGCGGGCAGGAAGACGCGGACGCGCTGCGCGGGATCGGCGAGGCGCTGCTGGTGCAGGAAGAGTGGGAGGAGGCCGTGCGGTTTTTTGAGAAGGCGTTCGAGGCGACGGGGCGGAGCGACCGCGACGTGCGTACTCGTCTAGACTCACTCACTCTCCCACTCATATTAATGACCCACCGCAGTTCCAAGCGCGTTTACAGAAGGCGCAGCGCCTCCTGAAGCAGAGCCGGCAGAAGGACTATTACAAGGTGCTCGGCGTCGCGCGGGACGCGGACGCGCGGACCATCAAGAAGGCTTTGTGCGTACTCCCTCCCCTTTTAAATCCTCGTGTTGATAACGGTGCATGGATAGCCGCACGGCCGCGAAGACGGCGCACCCCGACAAGGGCGGCACCGAGCAGAAGATGGCCACGGTCAACGAGGCGTACGAGGTCCTCTCGAACCCGGGTGAGTCCATTTCCTCCCTCCCTCCTCCTTCATCCCTGCAGTGGCTGACTATTGCGACGGCAGAGCTGCGGCAGCGCTTCGACAACGGCGAGGACCCGAACGACCCGATGGCACAGCAGGGCGGGCACCCATTCCAGCAGGGCGGACACCCCTTTGCGCAGTTCTTCCAGCAGGGCGGCGCGGGCGGGCACCCCGGCGGCGGGTTCCAGTTCCACTTCAGCCATGGGCGCTAGGACTTCAGCCACTAGCGCTAGGCGGGTGGTGGCGCCGCACGTTTGGCGTCCTCGCGTGTGTACGTTTTTGGACGCTGGTATTTACGCGTACTATATAAGTAATGCTGGGGCGCAGGTGCGAGGAGTGTATGGGGGGTGCTCAAAAGATAGTGTATTGTTTGACCACGTCTCTAGAAATTGTTTCTCTATATACTTGCTTGACTTCGCGTGTGATGTGGCTAAAACTGAACAGGGCGCAGGGTAATTTGCGTCGCTGATTCGTAGACTATCGGCCTGCGGGGGTTATCTAAGTCTAGGACCGAAAGGGTCGTGTTGGATGTCAAAACGGCCGGCGATATGTCTACGTTCGTCGGAATTTTCCCATTTCACAAGTGCGCGTCGATGAACGCAAGTTCTTCGCTCATCAAACTCCTGTTCGCCTCATCAACGACGGGCGTCGTCCGCAATATCTGCTCTACGGGCGTCCAGTCGCTCTCCCCAGGTGCAACGACGTTATGTCTGCGAAACGCGTCAATACCGAAGTCTCGACATAGGTATGAAGAAGAAGGAAACCAAAACATACTTGTCAGCAACGTGCCTCCCAATAGCGCGCCTCGACCACAGCTTCCCCGGGGGACACCGGTTGCAGCGCAAATCCGCCACATCCCGCTCCTGCGACAGCAGTGCGGGCTGGCGCGGCTTGTGCTTTTCGCCGACGTAGTAGATGAAGTGCTGACCCTCGATTGGGTTCTGAATAGCATGCCTGCTCCGAAAAGGAAGGAATGAGAACCTCAGAGAGCAGCGGAGATAGGGCGGAACCCAGAGTAGTGCGTACTTAGTCTGGACATGCTCCACCACATGCACCTTCTGCCGCCGCCATATATCGGGCGGACAGAGAGCGCAGACCCACGCCAGGTCCTGCGCGACTGGGTCCGGGGTCTCCCGTCTCTGCACGTCGGCCGCGGCTGGGTCCGTCAAAAGCATCCACACGGGCTTCCTGTGTCCCGCGTCCCCACTACTAGGATGCGTGCGCTCCATTGTGTGTAGGACCTAGAAGGAACGTCAGCATGTGTCTAGGAGACGGGAAAAGATGTACTCACACACTCGCGCCAACGCATCGCCCACCGGCCCCGCATTCTCTTGTACCTTATCACTGGACACAGCGCACACAAGAACCGCCTCTCCTGGTCGCCTACCCGCCCGTTCCCGCAGAGCCGATCCATCTCAGCTGCCGTTGTCGTCTCCGGGTCCAGTCCAACGAGGCGAACGAGCTCGCGCGCCGCGGCCGCACCATACGGTGCAAACTCGTGCCGGGGACAGCGGACGTGCACACCAGCGCCGTCCCAGCCAATGAGGCTGCGCGGGACCGCGCAGCTGCAGCTGAAGACACTCGTCGCGAGCTCCAGTCGTCGCACGTCCGCCTTGTCGGAAGGGGAGGACGAAGGAAGGAGAGATGTGAGCATCGCGCGCCGCTCCGCCTTCCAGGTCTCGACGAAGGCCGGCAGCCCTTCGAGCGCCTCCGCTAGCCGTTCATCCGTCTCCGCAAGCGGGGAGTCGGAGGGATCGTGGATGAGATCGTGCAACGGGCGGAACGTCACAATAGAGTCGAATTGCGGGTAGTAGGGCCATGTCACGGCAGGCGCGGTTTGCAAAATATAGGGAGCGGTAGCAGCGGCCACGGCGGACAGCCGCGCTATGATAAGGTCACCGCGTTCGCGTGCCAGGCGGGCGGTTTGGGCTGTCAGGACCAGAGGCAGAATCTGCGCGCGGGCCTTGTTGCACGTCAGGCGGGATGTGTAGTCGAGGACAGGGTGCCAAAGGTCGGGCCCCGTTCCAACGTCCCGCGGGTCGTACCCTTCCCGAACTAGGCGCTTGCGTGCACTGATGCTGTTAGTGCTGGTAATTGTGCCGACGAAAGATGGTAATATGCACCTCTTGACGATGCGTCGCAGCCGTTTCTCCATTTCCCATTGCGACTCGGCGCAAATCCTCCGCGACCACCGCACACAGTCGTCTGCAAGATCGAGGGTCGCTTGCACCACCTTTTTACGGGTCTCAATGAATGCGTCCAGTGCGCTAGGAGAACCATCTTCCTTGGGAGGAGTGTTGCTCGCGCTGGCGGCCTTGAGTCGCTCATACTCCTCGGCTACTGCAATCCCATCCGCAGGCCATATTCCGTGTGAGCCCATCGCCACAAGAGTGTGCACGACGTGCGAGGGCGGGTAACCCGGTACACCATACAAGAGTCTACACAGGTAATCAAATGCCAGAGATGATGATATAGAACGAGGCCCACCTCAGATTCATGCACTGCACGCACAGTCGGCGCCGGATGATGTAGTCCGGGGAGGTGTTTGGTGCTTCGCATTCCTGCATATACATGCGTGAGCTCGCCACAAAAAGGAAATTACGAGGAAGAGCAGGTACATCACACTGGCTCGGCCCAAACAGCAGCTTCGCCCACCTCCGTCCTGGGATGTCCGGTGGGCATGACGGGAGCGGGGCACGCCCGACAAATGCAGAGCGCCACACCGCCGCTGAGATGGGCGCGTGAAGAAGCTCGCGGAAGGCCCGTGTAGCCCGCGCGACGTGCATGAGGTCGATAGGGTGCAGGTGACCGAGGACCTGGAGGCGTAAGTGAGAAGTTATTTTGGCGCTGTAAACGGGATACGGACCTCGAGCAACAGGTCTATGTGCACGCACGGAAAGAGGCTGAGGCGGTCCAATCGTTTGGTGGGCGTTTCCGGGATGCGGAGTGCCTTCCAACATTGAACGGCGACAGCATTGACTGGTGATTCGCTGATATGAGATTCGAAAATGGGACTTGCGACGCAGACTTACTGGTCGCGCGATCCCTCATACACGGACGCTCCCCAAACTCCCCACAGGGGTCACCGTTGGCAAAGGGCAACAGGTCGATGCTCTCAAGATCTCCAACAACCGCCTCAAAGACACGCTCGTCCAGAAAAGCATCCATCACAGTGTTGTTCGCGCGCAATGAATAACGAGTCAGGGAGAGGAAGGAATGACCCGGAACAGCTCAGGCTGTGTTGTCGTCAGCCCGGTCAAGGCACTCGGTCAAATCCTAGATAAAATTCTGGGGTCAGACGAACGGACGGACACTAGACGATTGAATGTACTTACCAGACATACGGGCGAACGGCGTCTTGTTTATATCTTCTGAGCGGGAGAAACCCTCGGAGGTCAGAGTGGCGCTCTGATGAGCGCCGTCCAGAATAAATCTCTTGAGGAGACGCGCTTTTTGCACGCCTCTGATCCAGCCCCAGCTTCAGGACCTCTTGAGTACAATTCAGGATACGTCAAAGTTTTAACGCCGCAACGTGAGGTCCATTTGTTCTTGCTTCGCGTGGTCTACCAGCACGAAGTATCCAGTGCGTATATATTGGAGAAGGAAGAAAGAAGGACTCCATTTCCTTTATAAAAGCGAAAAGAGGAAGCGGTGTGGTGATCTTTGGTGATCCGCAACCGTTTTGACCGCTCACTGACACCAGCTTCTTTCGCTTTCTTGCTTCCCATACTCTCTTACTCCATGGCCAGTGAACTCGACGACTGAAGTAGGCTCATTTGTGTGGCAGCGGTCCAATTGGCTGATTGTTCACTAGAGATACTTGGCCGATTTCTTACCCCAAAATTCATCTCTTTCTCCTCAATATCTGCTTAGAATGAATGTCTTGCATTCCATAATCCCTCGCGCAAGTTCGCCAGCGTACGCGCGTCTTCCTACTGGCCCTGGCCGTTACCACGGTGTCAAATTTTCTCGGAGGAGATGCGGGCCAGTCGTTATAGTCATCCTCGCAGGCGTATTCAGCGTCTTTGCGACCCTGGCAATCTTTGCGCGGCGGGGTGCGTACATTTTCTTCCCCAGAAACCGAAAAATAAAATTGACCGCCCGCTCGCAGATGCGCCAGAAGCCTCGATTTCGATCTCCGAGCTGTACGCGCGACAGTCGACGACCCTCGAGCAGGCGGCTGCTCGCTACATTGTGAAACATGACCGGGAACCGCCGCCCGGCTACGACCAGTGGTACCGATATGCCAAGAATCGGAGGTGTCTCATCGACGACTACGACCAGATACACCGCGACTTTGAGCCCTTCTACCAGCTGGCGAAGGAGGACCGGGCGTTCTTCAAGAAGATGGTAGTCCGCGGGACGCAGCTGGTGAGGCATTCTCTTAGCGCGCAGGGTGGTCTGCTTAATGCTGGCAGGCGATCGCGGAGAACATGGGCATCAAGACGTTCAAGGTGGAGGGCGGGAATGTATCCATGACGGACGACCGGAGCAGCTCGTACAATGACGGCTGGATGGCGATGTTGGGGAACGTGAGTCCGGGCAAATTGACTGCTGAGGATCACTGACATTGGCGGTAGATGTCGCTCCCGGATATGAACCTCATCATCAACCACCGCGACGAGCCGCGCGTCGCGTTCGACGCGCGCATACCTAATGCCCAAAACGGCGCACTCAACGTCAGCGACGCGACGCCGTTCCGGAACGCGCCCCACCCGACGTCAAAATACTACACCGACGAGAAGCACTGCATCGTCCCGAACGCGCCCAAGGGCTTTATGAAGCCTGCCAACGACGCGAATTCTTGTGGGTACCAGTATCACCTTCCTCAAGTATTGTGCTGACGCGGCGCAGTCCTTTTATATAGCGCCAGCGCGGACTTCACCACAGATCTATACCCCGTACTGAGCCAGTCGAAGATATACCCCTGTTTCTCTGATATCCTATTTCCCAGCGAGGTACGGTCTGTTCCTCGGCCGTGCGCGCTCGAGGCTGACTTTACGCCTAGTTCCACTACGAGCGGTCGCAGTGGTCCCCCAAGTACGGGTACCCCAACAACATCACCTGGGAAGACAAAAGGCCAGCCCTATGTGCGTTTCCAGTTATCTTTTCATTGATGTAGGCTGACCTCCAGACAGACTGGCGGGGGCAGTCCACGGGCGGGTGGATTAGCGGGACGAACTACCACAGCTTCCCGCGCTTCAAGCTGCTCGACATCGCGCGCAATCGCACGGACATCATGAACGTCGCCATCTCGGCGTTCTACGAGTGGTTCTGCCAGCTCGAAGGGTGCGACGCCGCCGCGATCAAGGCAGAGTACAATATCACCGGCGCGGGCTCCCCGCGCGAGGAGGGCTACCAGTACAAGTACGTCTTCGACGTCGACGGGAACTCGTTTTCCGGGCGCTACCTCGGCCTCCTCAAGTCCGGTTCCCTCGTCTTCAAGGTACGTTTCTTTGTTGCCCGCGTTGTGTGTACGCTAAGCTGACTGGTGGGCAGTCGACAATCTTCCAGGAGTACTTCTCCGACTGGCTGCGGCCGTTCGAGCACTACATCCCGGTGCTGCCGGACCTATCGGACCTCGTCGAGCGCATCGAGTGGGCGCGCGCGCACGACGAGGAGGCGCGGCGCATCCAGGCGGCGGGGCAGGCGTTTGCGGAGCGGGTGCTTACGGACGCGCAGAACGACTGCTACTTTTATGCGGTACTGCTCGAGTGGGCGCGGTTGCAGGCGTATGCGGACGGGCCTGGCTGAGGGACCCCGGATTTGGCGATCCCGCTCTTTTTTCTCCCACTTCTTTGATGTGATTGTATACGCGAGAATAGATGGGGTGGGATACACGGGTACTAGGTCTGCCTCCTTCTCCGTTCGCGGTCTGCTGAGTCACTCGGGTCGCAGCATTGACTCGATTGAGCCTTCGAATGAAGTCTTTATCCAGATCTTCCCTGAATGTCCGCTCGGTTCTCTCGCGGTGCAAGACATCATCGCCCTTCGCCGATATTCTTCCATTTACATCGAACTCGAGTTGCCTATCCATCTGCTCTGATGACGAGGGCTAACCACTCAAATCACGGCTCGATGTGAAAGTTTTCTATTCTGAACAAATTTCAAAGTGCCGCCTTCGTTCTCAAGGTAGTGCAAAAACGTGGACGCAGTGTGACTAAATATCATTAGCACGACGTCTTCGTAACTAATTTAATCGGGTTGGGACACGCCCCGGGGAGCGAGGTGAGGGTCGGGCCTGTGTTGGTGAAGGTGACGACTCCATCTACGTTCTGCGGAGGTCTCATTATTTATTCTCGCTGAACAATCGTCAAAACAGCTTACCCGGTAGAGGCAGCCCGGGGAGAAGCCTGAAATCGCGGGTGTGTCATAACTGCAAAACAAAAAATCAGCTCGGGATCCAACTTCAAATTCCCATTTGGTATATATATATATACGCACTTGCACTGCACGGTGTTGCTCCCCTCCTCGCGGCTCAGCGTCAAGTTGCGGGTGAGGCCGGCATAAACGATCGTAGGGCTGCACACGCCGCACGAGACTGCTGCGGCGCCTGCAGAGAAGGTGAGGGCGAGAGCGAGAGTAGTGAGACGGAACATTTTGTGAGGAAACGCTGAATTGCCTTAGGCTTTATACTCTCGAATCCGGAAGCCGGTGCGCTGCCCATGAGGTGTACCTAGGCACAAAGGTGATAAACATCCGGAGTGGACCTGAATAGACTCGGTTCACCCATTGCCGACGATGTTAACTGACAGTTAGTATGGACAGCGCCGGCTTGGCAGCAGTGTTGGGTTTCAGTCGGACAGTCCTTGCTCCTGGAATCCATGCGTTACTTTCTACAGGCGACATGCGACAGCCTCTGTGTACTGGTGGACAATGGGATTTTACCTGTGTCCGCCCGAGTCCCACAGGGTTTAGCTTTTTACCCCAATCCACCTCGCTTGTCTATCGGTTTAAAATTATTAAGTGAAAAGAGACCTCGAGCAACTGGAGTATTCCAAGAATTAAACGACTAAGTTTAAACCGCTGCTCTGCCTTGGGATATCGATAAGAGTGTAGGCAATCCTCCTCCTCGGGCTCTGAAACATAAGATAACCCTCATTCATAAGTTACTGGTCATACACTGCTCGTGCTCATCCACAGACTACTGGTCACTCAATCCAGCACGCGCCGCCCGCCTGGCCTTGATGAATTAATTATATGTTAGATCGTTTAGCTAGCAAGCTTCACGGATAAAATTATCTCACCGTTGCCTTCGACTGGTACAATCGCCCGCCAGCGGTATCACGGATCCGCAGCCCCGGGAGCTCGTCCACAGCCTCTTGTGCGAGGACCTGACATTCAGCGCAGAATCCCTGCCCCGGAAATGGGATAGTGTCGTATTTCGGGGGCTCGATGGTCCTGAACTCCGTCACCCCCGCGTTTATCTCGAGATATGGCTCCAGTCCAGGGAAGTCGCAACAATCTGGCCCGGGCTCCCGCTCCACAGGCTGGTTTCGCGCGTTGGCAGATTTCCGGCCGGGGTTGGGCTCGTAGGTGGCGACTACGCCATACATGTCGGGCTCGCCCTTGTTGCGGAAGTGGCCAATCATACTGTCGCAATCTAGGACATGCAATTGTGAGGTGATGTTCCCAACGTCGAGAAGTACTGAACACACCGTCCCAGCGACTCATGTTCATGAAGCGAAGTGGTGATTGATATCTGGGGAAAATTCGAGAGGCGGGAGGTTGTTGGCGCTGGGAGCCTGCGATTGCGGGAATTTATACTACGAGATGCCCAACCAAAAACAGACGATCTTGTTTGCCTTGTTTTCTAGCCGAACGTTGGTTGTCGACAATCCAAATCGCCGTTGTCGGAGATGAATGAGCCACTTTATTCTACAGTGAACTTGGACACAGCAAGAACAAGGGAACAAGGTCGCATTGTGGGCGCGACAGTCTTGAAACGTAACAAGGGCTCTGGGATTGCTCTGGGAGAGAATGTAAGACCTTGAACTTGGTAGTATGCGGAGGAAATGATGGTTGTAGATGTGTGAATGTCAGAATACAACAGAAAACCTGAATTGGCTTAGGTCCAGTGAATGTTTGGGAAAAGCTGCTTTCGGCGGAAATTCGGCATGACGGCAAGGTCTGGACCGGCCGGTAATATCCGCGCCTTATAATCATGTTGAAATGTTCGCTTTGACCGCGCAATATTCGTGTGCCTATCGAACCGAGGATCCTGGCGAAATTCAGACGACTTTTCTCATCCTTACCAAAATTCCGTGCTGATTGTTGAATTTTCAGTAATAAAGTACTGTAGTCGGAGAAATTTGAAGACACAAATTTCAGTTTTCACCGTGTGACAGACCACGTTGCGTGTTGTCAGTTCAATTTTTACGCTATCCAAAAGACAACATGGCCGGGACTTGTACTAATGCACAACACAATCTCAACCTGGTACCATCCCCGCCCTCTTGAACCGCTCAAACGCCTTGATCCATGACTCGAGTGGATCAACCTCCTCGTGGAACCCGACTGCCCTAATCTTCTCCAAGCTAAGCTGCCTGTCGAAGGTCAGAAAATACCCATATCGATCCAGGAACGCCGCCCCGAACACGTCGTTCGGTTTCTTGCACTTTGCCTCCAACACCTCCCGATGCGCCTGCGCATATTCTCCCGGCTTGAGAACAGCCACATCAGGTGCGGGCGGCCCAACACCGACGAGCCCGAAGTGCGCGGCGAGGACGGGCCACCGCTCGCGCATCGTCGACGGCTCGGCGCGGTCCGCGATGTTGAACAGCTGTCCGCCGCCCGACTTTTCAGGGTGCAGCGACGCCCAGATGGCGAGCTTCGCGATCATTGCAGACGAGGCGTCGTTGAATTTCGAGTCGTACCCCGCCTCCGTACCTGGGTAGGGCACGGAGGCGCCTTCG
This sequence comes from Mycena epipterygia, assembly GCA_029281465.1. NCBI lineage: Eukaryota > Fungi > Basidiomycota > Agaricomycetes > Agaricales > Mycenaceae > Mycena > Mycena epipterygia. Next base: position 1,011,656 of record JARJCQ010000020.1, read on the forward strand.
CCCTCGACGGCGCGGTAAAGTGCGAGATATGTTGCCCAGTGGGCGGGGAGGCTGTATGTACTGCCATTCGGGGAGAAACCGACCTGGAAGCATTGTGTTTGAACAAATGTCAATTATGTGGAAGAGAAGGCCACATACGATAGCATCGGGCCGGACTTCACACCAGGTCCAGTTCTTGCCTTTGCTGCGCTCGGCGAGAATATCCTCAAATGCATAGTAGAAATTGGTGTCGGGGAGGGGAAGCCGTCCCATCGATTCCTTGTAAGGGGCTTTGAAGGGACCTCCGCCAGGTTTGTAAATTCCGTAGCCCTTGTGGATTTCATTCAGGAACAAGAAAGGAAGTGGCAAGTTCAAATTTAATACCAGAGTACCACTAGGCCAAACGAGGAAGCGGAAGTTTGGAGACAATGATTCCACTGCACCGAGGACGCGCTCAAGCATCCCGCAGTTGGTCTTAATCTCCAACTCCGCGTCGTCATCCTGCTTGTAGACTTTTCGGGACCCGAATGAGCAATAATTTCTGGTTCGAAACATGAACACCCACCGAAGTAATAGACGTGGGTGACCGCGGAAATATCCTTGACCTTCTCTTTGAGGAGGGCTGTAAACTCCTCGACAGTCCCTTCGGTCAAATTGATATTCGTGACGAGGTCAAGGGTAGGAGACGCGGGGGTGGGCCAAAGTGAATCTGCAATAGTAATTGGCCGATTGACGACCGCAGTGACCTTGGAAAAGGTGCCTTCGGCGGGGTAGTTCTCCAAGAGTTGCTCGACGACACCCCAGCCAGCGAGACCGGATGCGCCAAAGACGAGTGCGTGGGCGGACATGGTAGTTGTTTTGATACTTTGTAGTGGGGAATAAGTACGAGTTGGGTTCTGCTTCGAATTGCGTTGTGGACAGAGTTTATATCTGTTTATATGCGAAATCGGGCCCGAGGTTGAATGCAGTGCGGCACCCGGGCCGTTCACCTCGAGTCAGAATTCAACCAGATTTACGTTGGGATGCATATCACGGTGCCGACGTCCGGAAATTTAAAAAATCAACCGAGTATTCAATGGGTTCCAGGGAGATCAACCACCTACAATCATCCAAAATCCTTCTCTATTATCGTTTGACTGTGGCCATCTATCGATTAAGAAAACAGCAGCTAAAATAATCTAATATCTACGACTACAGTTCCTTCTCCGAACCTCGAACGCCTGCGCTCCGAGTCTTCGGCACCCAGTTCCCAATCTCGTCAACATGGACCCCATACGCGACGATCCCCAGAACAGCCGCCATCGCGCACGTCTCTAACCGCTCCCCCGACAGAATATCGTACAAGTCCAGCTCAACCACAGTCGAGCTCCCGACACACAGCACGCACGCAAGCCACACAGCGGCGCCCGCCGCCTGCACGAGCGCCATCTTCCCCGTGGCCGACACCGCGCCCCCGCCGCGGTAATCCGCGCGGCACGTCTCTGTCCCGAGCCTCACCGCCGCATGGCATACGAGCGTCGCCGCGCCCGCGAGCTGCGGGGTGGTGCATATTGTTAGCGGGAGCGACACGCACGCGAAGAGGAGGAAGAAGAGCGCCGCGGAGATGAGCTGGATCGGCACGAGGGGCTGACCGAGCAGCTTCGGCTCGAGGCGCGTAACCGAGTAGTCTGTGGGGTGGTCGTACGTCACCGCGGGGAACGGGAGGAGTCGCCATAGCGGGTGCAATGGGGCTGAGGCGGGTGGGCCGTAGCAGCAGCCGTAGGTGTGACACCCGATGCGTGAGAACGTCTCGTAGAGGGGGAGCCCGATTGCGAGGCTCGCGGCGAAGAGCGGCAGGCTGGGGACGTACCCGAGCTGCTGCGCGACCGCGGCCCCGAACGCGGCTCCGAGTAGGCCGCCGTGGAGCCAGAATCCCGGGCGGAAGATCGTGCGGATGGGGTGCGAGAGCATGGACTCGAGCCCGTCTTCCATGACGAGGGAGACTAGCCGCGCACCCGCGATGGCGGCGAGGAGTGTTATGCGGAGCGCGACTTTGAGTAGTGCGACTTCGGTTGGAGACTGTGCCGCGAGGGAAAAGGAGATGAGGACGAGCGCGGCGAATCCCATGCCCATGTAAAAGCCGTACGGGACGATGATGATCGCGGGGCTGGTAGGGATTCGGATGTGTGTGGAACGCGGGTAAGAGTCAGTCTGCAACCGCCAATAGGCACGGATGGACATGGATTGGCGGACAACGTAGACTGTGCAAAATGACGCGTAGAGGACGAGAAGCGTGCCGGCGAGGAACTGGACCCCCAACGGCAGGCCTCCGAGGCTGAACTCCGGTTTGCACACAAGCAACCAAGCGGCTATTATTATGCCGGTTCCCCGAATAAACGCGTACTGTGCGACATTGAACGCGTTAAAGCGGAATTTAAACCGGACGAGAGCCGGCGACGCGTTTTCCAAGCTGTCGATGTATGCGGACAGCATCCAGAGGATGTCGCCTGGCACTTCCGAAATCAACGTGCTGAGCAGGAGAAGGTACGTGGCCAGCGGCCACTGGAAATAAATGAACGAGACCAGGGACGAGATGGCCCCCGCGTGGTGCACGACATACAGCGGGTATAAATCCAGGCGGTTCAGCTCGGAAACCCAGAGGACCGCTCGGGCGCTAAGGCAGGTCTTGGCATCTGAGTCGAGAATCCAATCCGTGCCTGTGGATGTGGATAACCAGGCAGTCCATGCAGCCCTCGAGCAGTACGGGGTGGATACGAGGCTGATGAGCAGCCCCATTGAAATCCCAAAGAAAACGCGATCTTTGGAAGCATTTTTGAGGGCAACCGAGAAGGGAGTGTTGTACCGGGCGAGGAGAGCTCGGAGGATTTGTTCGACAAAGTAGTACGTCGTAAACAGCAGAACGAGGATCGCCGCCTCGAGGTGGTCCCTGTCCATGGTGAGGTAGAGGAATGTTTCGGCGAACCTGCTCCACGCCTAAGTACCAGTTTAGTCAAAACATGTAATTTGTCTGATAGGGTTTTTTTTGGGCCGAAACGGCGCGTTACGGCCCCAGTGATACAAATCGACCTCCTGCGGACCGTGAAACACCGCACTGACAAGTCGAGGGCCAGAGTGGACGTGGCAAGTAGAGGATTGAAGATGACAGAATCCACAAGAGAGTATACAGATCCATCGGAGCGCACACCAACGTGCCTGGTGATATGAGTACAAGAGCAGATAAGAGCCAGGAACAAGAGACAGGAACAAGAGATGCGGTGATCTGCGGTGATGTCCAAGCTCGGATATCCCTGTCCTGCTTCCCCTTGCGTCTAGTGCATTTTCGCGGTATCTGGACGCAATTCCTTCCACATCACTTTGGGCTGTCCAGCACTGTCCGTTGGAGGAGGAGGAGGTATTTATATTGACACGGTCCCATAATTGGAACAGCCAGTTCACTATGCAGGACATTAGACCGACATTGGGCCGACTCGGAGTTTTTTTGACACCTTGAAGTTTGACTCCGAATAGACTGGAGCTTTTGACTGGACGCTGATGCCAGATTTGTATCCCGGATCGCCGCAATACTAGTAGCTGGATGGGCCTAAGGCTGTAGCTCGATATAAGTGGGTGTCATCGATCAACCTGTAGCCACCACTCATGGCAGGAACCCACGTTGACATCCTCAATTCGCGCATTGCGAGCCATGGACCTAAGCCGTTCTACAAGATCCTACGCAAAAGCGCTACTAGTGCGCTGACTTGGGCAACCGTTACATATTCACAGTTCGGAAGAGACATAGAGGCAGCTGCCGCGCATTTCTTGTTGGAAATGAGGAGCAGCGGCGTTCCCGATGGTGCCGTGGTCAGTTCTAAATTTTGCTCGAAATGAAATTATTAATTTATCTCTTCAAGGTCGGGATCTGGTGAGTGCCGTACGTGCAGCTCGATGCTTTTTGGTTGATCAGCGTCCCAGGCTGCATGGCTTGAACTACTCCGATATTGTCCACCTGTACGCTCTATGCAGAGCAGGATATGTCCCCGACATGGTCACCACCTCCTTGACCGACCCTGCGGTGGTGTTAGAGCTGCTCAACGAGAGCAATGCCAAGGCACTTTTGCATGTCCCAGGTTTTTCTCTTCCTGAAGGTTGCGGGATCCCGACATACACACCGTTGACGGACTTCAACGATCTTGAAGGGGACTTTAATTTTCCCTTGGCTCGGCCGTACAATCCAGACGATGTGGCCTTCATCCAATATACATCCGGTTCAACTGCGACGAGACCGAAAACGGTCCCTTGTACAAACAGGTGGTTCAAGTCCGTGTACGATTCCTGGGAAAGTATTTGGAATCCCGCCGGCGAAGGAGAGCCTCAGGATGTCTTTAACCTCCCGGGAAATGTAAATCATCCATCTGGATTTCACGGTCAGTACTTATCTTCGGAAGCTCAACTTTCAAACTTACATTTTTTTACAACAGCGCTTTGTGTGGGGATCAATCTCGGCGGAGCATTTATCCAGACCTCGCAGACCCCGACTTATCCGCTGTTTCCCAGCGAGGAGCTGGTCCAGCTCGCACTGCAAGGCGGCCTGAACCGACTGAATACTTTTGCGCCGTTGGTTATTCCCCACATCATGGCTGCGCAGGCCCAGCTTAAATCCGGTGACGACACGGTTTTGCGCGTTCTTCAAAATATGCGCTCCATTGTCTACGGCGGCATGCCCATGCTTCCAGTCTTCGAAAACTGGGGATTCGAAAACAAACTCCCCCTCATGGTCAATCCGATCTCATGGTCATTTCGAACACCGCTGACTTTCTTCACAGAACACGTTGGGGACTACTGAAACAGGTACGCGATATTTACATAGTTCACTCTACAAATATTCTGAAACCCAAAAGGCCCGTTGTTGCACAGCACTTTTGGACACAACCCGCGGCATATGATCTCGTTCGATGGAATCGCACTCGAGTTTGAGCCCCAGCCCCGCCTGTCGGATACCGACGAGCAACTCTTTAAATTGGCCATTCTGCCGACGTCTGTGAACATCCCCCACGCGTCGCTCTGCAGTGCGGAAGGCAAATTTTACACAGGTGACCTCTTTACGCAGAACGACGACGGCACCTGGGCGCATCGAGGACGGGACGGAGACTGGATTAAGATCGGCAACGCTTGCCTCGTTGATACAAAGCAAGCCAACTTCATGTTCAACTCGGGATAAAGCGGAAACTTACTCTTGCATACAGGACAATCGAGGAGCACCTCAGAACGACGTGTTCGGATCTCATCAAAGAGCTCGTCGTTGTCGGAACGAATCGGCCAGCGATAGCTCTTCTCGCTGAACCCGCTCAGGCGGATTCCGGAGAGAGCGTCAAGGCGGCAATCGTACAGCGCATGACGCCGTTTGATCAACGGCGCTTCTCCTGGGAGCGCCTCTCCGCCAAGAAAATCGTGTTTGTTCCGCGCGGCGCGCTCCCCCGCACTGCGGTGAGTACATGCTCAATTTTCCGATCCATCCGAGTTCTCATTTGATGATACTGGACTGCGGCGTAGACGAAAGGGAATGTTCGGTAAGCCCATTCGCCAGCATAATTGCTGTGTCGTTGATTTTCTGTTCCAGGCGCAACGTCGCGGAACTCCTCTTCAAGACGGAACTTGATGCTCTTTATGAATGAGAGAAGATATGTCGCTGTCAGTTCAAAGATTTTGTAGTTCAGTTTTTCTAATAGTGCGCGCGGTCGAAACAAATATTTCAAGACGTGTGCCGCCAATTGTGGCGATGATCCTGTGCACATAGTTCGTAGTAATATCCGATGTACAATAATATATGGGCGTGCTCTATGTAGGGTTCGTTAGTCCCAGTCTCCAGAGCTCGAGCTACCAGAAGAATCAGGGCTGTCAATATAAGCCCGGCGGCGCATCAACCACTCGAGTATCTCCTACCCGAATTCCGTCTGCCAGCTTCATCTGACAGAGGTATCAGGTCACCGTCGTCAGGGTCGAACCCAAGCTCCTCCATTACTTGGTTAATATGGGGCGGACCGTAGGTCTCCCCAATATCACCGCGGAGCAACAAGGTAGCAATGGAGAACTTGAAGTGATCGCGCAGGAATGCGTCGGCTGTGGCGTCGTGCGCAGGATGGCGAGGAAGGTGGGTCGGGAGAAGGGACATGGTGTTTCCTATGTCTCGAAGAACGACGATTCTGTAGTCATCGTCGACGTCCACGCCGAAGTTGTTGCTGTGGAAGTGGAACGCGAGATCGGGATGCATCGTCAGGACGTTGGGTGGGCTAACAAAATACTTGTCAAGCAAATTGAACCAGGATGTTTTTGTCTAAGGGCACATGGTGAGTTCACAAGCAGCCACTGAAAGCAAAGGAAGCTACCTGTTCCTTGAATATCGGCGGGAAGATCCAGCACAGGGCACTGTCGGTCGTCAGACCCGTGAACCGGCACCGCTGGTTGTCTCGAGCGATTACGCCCTGTTGGACGTCCGGGGAGAATTGATACTAAGAGATGTCAGAACGGAGATAACATTAATGAAAGCAAATTACCTTGAATATACGCTCCTCGTCGTCCAACGCATGATTCGCCTGATACTCGAATGTGTCATCCCATGATCGCGGCAAGGCCGAAATCTCTCTGGATCGTTTGCGGGTGCACTCTCCTGCGAAATAAGGATGAGAGGCGCAGAAATAAAATCGCATATGAAGTTGTGTAGGACGTATTGAGGGCAGGTCGCCACGTGTCGAAAGGGCGCAAAAGCATGATGTACTCACGCACTCCCGCCACCGCATCCTTCTCTTCGTCGCCCACCCGCCCGTTCCCGCAGACCCGATCCATCTCAGCTGCCGTCGTTGTCTCCGGGTCCAGTCCAACGAGGCGAACAAGCTCGCGCGCCGCAGCCACGCCATATGGCACGAAGTCGCGCCTGGTGCAGAGAACATGCGCACCAGCGCCTTCCTAAGCAATGAGGTTGTGCGGCCCCGGTCAGCCGCAGCCGAATACACTCGTCGCAAGCTCCAATGTCGCACATCCAGTGTTGTTATCGGAAGAGGAAGGCGAAGGAAGGAGAAACGCGAGCATCGCGCGCCGCTCCGCCGTCCAGGTCTCGATGAAGCTCGGGAGCCCCTCGAGAGCCTCCGCCAGCCGCTCATCCGTCTCCGCGAACGGGGCGTCGGCGGGGTCGTGAATGAGATCATGCAACGGAGGGAAAGCCTCAAGGGGTGGGTAGGGTCATGTCAGCAAAAGGCTGATGTGCATATGTGGGAAGAGGCGAAGGTCTTGCGGCAATCGTCTAGTGGGCGTTTCCGGGATGCGAAGCTCTTTCCAGCATTGGACGGCGACAGGATTGACTGGAGTTCCGCTGACATGAGATTCGAAAATGGTGTCGGACTTGCGATGCGCGATCCCTCATACGCGCCTGCTCCTCAAACTCCCCAAGAGGATTGTCGTTAATGAAGGGTAGTATTTCCATGCTCTCAGGGTCTTCTGTTTCAGCAACAGGTGCGCTATTCATAGATGGGAGGACCATGGAAGAGATTAACAATGAGCCTGTAGCGCAGAGGACAGCGCAGGCTGTGTTGATGCCAGCGGTGCAATGTCCGGTTAAGCAAGCCCTCGGTGAACTCCTAAATTAGATGCTGGGTTAGACGAAAGGACTGATACCAAACGTTTGGCTTGCCTGAGTCACTCGTGCACCCCTGCGGTTCCCTTGCAAGGCGAGCGGCAGCATATTTACTACGCTCTGGGGTGTCGACCGGGCGCGCTCTGAGTCCGGTCCAACAGGTTCATTTTCTTGCCAGAAGCAGGGGAGTACCCTAGTACGATGTACGAAGTATCAAGCGTAAAAAAGACCCGAATTTTCTCATGGCCGCTAAGAGGTACTCATGGCCGCTAAGAGGTACTCATTGCCACTGGCCAGTATTGAGTGAAGTGGAAGCAAGATTCAATGATCTGGGCGTGGCGGTGCAACGTAAACAACGCGTCGATAACAGGGCTAAATAAGCGTCCACATCACGAAACCTGCTGCCTCCGACTTCCACCAGCCAGTGCAGACGCGCTAACAAGAGATCGATCTGAAATCATGGGAAATCAACAACAGTTTCCTTCTGCCACCGAGCGATATAGAATGCGGCGCCGAAGAACTTGTTGAAGACGCGCCATTCAAGGACTGGGGCTCGGATGACGAAGATATACAAGGCGCAGAAGATGGAAGAGACGTGCAAACTGATAAATCCGAGTCCGCTGAAGGTGGGTTGGTTTGGCTCGGTGTAAAGCGCTTATTCAAACGCTCGGTGCTTCATCAGATTCTATGAACATGGTGAGGAGAGGGGTAGAAGCTAAGATTTGAATAACGTGTTTTTCAGCGAGCCTTGAAGGACGCCTTGCGTGTGTTCGGTTTTAAGGGTTCATTTCTGCATACCGAGAGATATGACATGTCTCGGGCTGCCAATCCCTGCCTTGAGATCGAGGGTGTAGGTCCCATTGGAATCCCACTCAGTGAGCGTATTGCAAGCGCTCTCATTCACGAGACTTCCCCAGATGGTCCCGTCTTAAAGCCTGGTGTGCTGGAGCTATCTGCAGACAAGGTCCGTTTTAAAGTATGCATCCACATCCGATTTGAAGTTCATTTTCGAGCGCCAGATCCGCTTCCAAAACCCCACCTGGGACGCCTGGTTTCAAAAAGAAGCCGGATTAATATGTACGGAACTCACTGGCAAACCAGTTCAGCCATCGTACCGCTTCAGAAACTTGGTAATCGAGAGCGCTTCGGGGTAAGTCCTCCCAGTTTCATTTCAGTCGATAAACCTGAGAAATTTGGCCAGATCAACCTCGTACGCATGCTATTCTGCTAACTTACCTATAAACTGATAGGCCTAGAAGCCCCGAACTATCCGTCGACGCCATTGGAACGCTTGTCGTCATTCTTCCGTCCTCGTTTACAGGCGGCCAGCTGGAGTGCCGGCATGGCCTTCAATCTAAGACGATCGACTTCGCACCCGACAGTCAACTCTCTACCTCCGTACTGGCAGCATATTCTGCTGTCACGATTGCACGGCGTGATATCACATCGGGGTACCGACTGTCCCTCATATATGATATCCTCCAACCCGACGGCGACCCTAAATCCATGCCACCTTTTCCAGATATGGAGAAATCTGCCGCGACACTTCGCAAGGTAATGCTGGAGTGGACGGAAGAGTCAGAAATCGCGGCGTACTTCCTCCAGCGTCAATATCCCGCCAAAAAATTCAACCTGAAATCGCTCGTTGGCTCTGACGCAGTACTGGTGGCCTATCTCATACGTTTCGCCGAGGAGCTTGGTTTCCAGCTCTATGTCGTCCAACTCGAGCTTTACCAGTCCAAATACGGGCAGTATGAAAGCCGGACGAGTAAGGTTGATCACAGTAAAATAACCGGCCTGGAGGAAGAGAATGAGTTAAGATCTTTGCATGTAAATGCCGTCGACACACAGGGCGTTCCGGTGCAGATATCAAGGCTCGATTTTCGAGAGCATAAATATCTCAACGGTGAAATCGAGGATGTTCTACCTCGGCGAGAATACGACTTGTTCGGGGACGACGTATGTACTTTCGTTCACAGATATTTTCAGATGATTCTAAAATATTGTTTTCAGCAAATTCGAGTTGACGAAAGTTGGTTCTATTGGCGTGCTTCAACGACCAAAAAACTAACATCCCGTTCCAGAATACGATCGTACACTCTTTCTTCTGTGGCGTACCAGTGACGACTCCTGTGATCCCGTGGAAATTCGTTATACTCGACGATACGCTTCTTGGGCGCTTCAGGCGTCCAGCTCCACTACCCCTTCGAAGCGAGAGCTTTTACTGGTAGACAGTATCCAAGCGAAACGCAAGGCAAATGCCGAGGAAGAAAAACCAGACGAGGGTGTCAATGCGTTATGCAAGTGTGCTATTCAATGGTCCGACATGACCATGCTCTTGACAACGTTGGAAAAGAATGCTGTTTCCGTTAACCTGGATTTGATCGGAGTCGAAAACTGTGTCGTCGCCTATTGTACATTCGGGTGGGATGCTCTGAAAATTTTGTGTGTTTTCTCACTGTTCGATTTCTTGGTTTCTTTGACTGAAAGTTATACAGCTTTTGCGAGGCCGTTCAAAAAGATAAATCAAATCCACGACGACAGACCCTCGTAATTCAGCTGGGCCAGGCGGCGAAAGCAACAGCTGACGCTGAAGTCGAGGCTTGGTGCGCAGAGCAACAGGATCTGGTCCTGAGATCCCTCAACCAAGCCAGCATCGCTGAGATCGATTGGCTGCTCGGACTGGCTACAGAACATGGTGTAGATTTCATGTGCGAAATGTGCGTACCCAAGGAATTGCTCAGCATCGTGTCTCACTTTTCTATCCTTCTGGTACAATAGTGTGTATCCGCAACTACAAGCGCACCAGCTAGAATCTGAATTCTGGGTGCATTTTGTGCGACGACTCGGGGATTGTTCGGTTTCGATGGAACTCGGTCGCGATTTTTCTGACCAATGTGTTCTGCAAGCGGTCGATAACCTTCCCGCCTTCCCCACTCGAAAAAGCCAAGACCAATATCGTCGTGTTCAAGACGAGCCCTGGCCGAGTTCAATCATGGACGTTCTAAAGCTCTGCGGGGATACAGGAAACGTGAATTTATGTGATCGCATCCTTGAGAAGATGAAGTGCGCGACTCACAGTGGAGCATTTCCTGTGGAACTTCCGCCCTGGAAATATTATCTAGAGCTCGCGCGCTCATTGGACGCGTATCTTTCGGCCCTGTCAAGGGATTTAAGCGCCACTGGTTTCCAGCCATTCTTTAAAGAGACTGCAGTTTGCATACTAGCGGGTATGCCGAAGCACGATCAGCCTCGATCTTCGCCTTGTCCCTTCACACCGGAGAACTTGACGACGCTCATCATTGCTATCAAACGAGCGGGAGGTCTGTCCTCGGTGAATCGTAGGTTGCGGTATTCTGTCGACATGATAAAGTTGTTGACCGCTTTTCAGTAACACAAGTGTCCTTCTGGCTGGGCGCGATTCTAAAGACGTGAAAACACTTGTCAAGCATCTCGTCGCTGAATTTCAACCGATACCAGGTGATACATCCCTGACACCGGAGCACACTGTCCTCCTTAAAGCAGTCGTACGTCAAGCTATCGACGTATTCGACATGAAGAGCTTCTATACGCCCGGGAAACCTTCGTCATCCACAGACGATATGATCGACATGCTGAAGTTCTGTTCGGAGATGGGAGCTCAGAGCGAGTTCCGGCACCTGCTGGTGCACTTCGTAGCTTCGCCCCAGGGGGTTTCAATCGCCGACCATGTATCCAAGGTCCTCGCGCCGTTCGTTGCGCCTCTTCGAGACTACCTAGTGTCTCAGGGACTGGACTTGGAGACCAACCCGTCCAAAAAATGCACGGCACGCATCGTCGAGGCTTTCGCAACCCAAGTGATGTGCCAAAAGCCTACCGCGGTTGCAGAGATTGGGTGCCAGGGGCCAAAATGTGGCGACTGCCCGACACTCCGTGACTTTTTCGCCGGCGATGATCGGTCTATCTCACTCCCGAGAGCTGCAAAGCGCCGTGAACACATGGAGAGTCAGCTGGTTGCTACAAAAAGCTGGGGTGTACGTGTAACTGTGGACAAAGACCACGGGACTCCTTTCAGGCTTGAGGTATGTCGTCAAGTAACTCTTTACGCCCTTATTTTTGACCTTGGGCTCGAAGATTACGAAGCCGGCTAACATGACAGTGGCGGGTCTCCGGGCGGAAAACAGCCTGCGGGGAAAGGCGTTAGTTGCAGTGCTGGGAGATGAATCGGCCCAAAGACGTATCCTGGGTTCAGCGTACGAGAAAGTGCTGATTCAGATATGTGAAGGCACGGAATCGACTGCCACGAAGCGGGCTGCTGAGGACGATCAGATAGATATGCCCGCCAAGAAAGCAAGGATCTCGCCATTTTGAATGTCCGGACGAGTCGCTCACTACGATTTATGGACCGTGTATAATTTAGGTAGAAGTTTTACCAGTTTCACCCATGAAGCGACGGCGGAACAAGATCGCCTACAGGATATTTACCCTCCCACAGAGTTTTTGGCTGCGTTCTTTTCTCGCATATTTTCGGAGTGAATCGTCAAGGAAAATATACTGGTTGTACAAGAGCCATTGGAGCATGCGCAGATTTAGCATGCGAATGGCTCCACAAAGCCATTGCGCTCGGGAAGAAAGCAAGGTTCTCGCCATCTTGAATGCACGGATAAGTCGCCCACTATAATTTAGGTAGAAGTTTTACCAGTCTCACCCATGAAGCGACCGTGGAACAAGGGGCAGCTAAAGACCAAAAGGTTGCCTACAGGATAGTTACTCCCCTACAGAGTTTCTGGCTGCTTTCTCGTGCATTTCCGGAGTGAATCGTCGAGGAAAATAAATCGAACCGCATTAATGTTCAACTTGGGTTGAAACCGAAAAGTTAAATTATCAATGGAGTAGAATAGCGGTGTTTCACTAGTTTCTACTGATATTATACTGGTTGTAAGAGGTGGGATTCCGTCGGCAAATGAAGGGTTGAAAGTAGGTGGCAGTGCATGCGCAAACAAACGAACAAACTCACCACGATATATCCAAACAAGTACCGACATCGCGACGTCTCAACTGCGTTGCTCCACCTCCGAGGTTCGCCGTAATTGACGTGTTTGGACGTGGCCTATACCTACGGTGGGTCAAAACATCCCCAATTCATCTATCGAACGCGACGATCTCAGTGTTACGCCCCGACGTCGCCTCCGAGTCGACGAACCTCGTCCACGAATCAAGTCGCGATACACGTAGGGCAAAATGAAATCCTGGGAGACAGATCACACTTTCAACATACAAGAGCCTGTGAGCCGAAAAGACTGGGGCTTTCGCGATGTCGAGGACGAGGACGATGAAATTGAAATAGTGGGAGAATCAGAAACGGCCTCGGAGAGGAAACAAATCAAGTCTCGCACGGAGCACAGATGCGGTGGAGGTGAGTGCAATAATCCTCGTCCAAATACCACACATTGATCTTCTATTCAGAAGATTCAGAAGACGACTCTGCTGGTATCGAGGTGCGTAACCTCTGTTGAAAGTCGTTCGCAGTTAACCAGTTTTGCAGGGAAAGTTCCTAAAAGTGTTAGAAATGCTCGATTTCGGGGGCTCATTCCTACAAACGGAGAGATACCCAGTTGCTCAGGGGGCAAATCCTTGTCTCGAGATAGACGGTATGGGGCTAGTTGGATTGCCACTGAGTCCCCGGGATGCACAAGCTCTTTTGTCAGAGAACGGGCCCGCTGGTTCGACGGAGGGATTGAATCGGCTAGAAATCCCAGCCGAAAAGGCAAGTTGTTGTATCCCGATCCGTATTCGATTTGATTCCAACACCTGCGCCAGGTACACTTCACCAATCCTGGGTGGAATGCTTGGTTGCAGGAAAAAGCTGGCCTTGTTTGTACGGCACTATCCGGAAGAAAAGTCAAGCCCGAATACCGACTAAAAAAGTTGGTGCTCGAAGGAGCGAATTCACAGTGAGCAAACAAACTTCTCCCGTCCTTTAAGACGTTAAGACTCGACTGCAACAGATCAGACGTGTACGCGTATCTTTCTTTTCTGACGTGATATGTATATTCACAATTATTTCTTTCAACAGGATCCAGTCCAATGAAGCAATCGCAACCTTGGTCGTCTTACTTCCATCATTGTTTCAAGACGGAGACATGCTCTTCGACCACGGCATCCAATCCAAGACAGTCCGTCTAGCGCCAGACAGTCAACTTCTGACGTCCATCGTCGCAGCATATTCTGTAGTCACGAGTAAATCGTGCCCCATTACATCGGGATATCGCCTCGCCCTGCCTTACGAAGTGCGTCAGCCTGCAGGGGATCATCTCAGCATACCCGCCTTTCCAGACATGGAAGACGCCGCCCTCGCTCTTCGGCAGGCAATGGTGGGCTGGAGAGAGGATACAGCACACACGCTGAAGCTTCTGGCGTGTTTTCTGCAACGTAAATATCCCTGGGAGGGATTTAACCTCCACGCACTTACTGGGCCCGATGCGTTGCTGGTGACTCATCTTGTTCATCTCGCTAGAGAACTTGATTACCGCCTTTATATCGCTCAAGTGACGGTCTCAGAAATCTATTGGGGGGATTACGAGGGCCCTACTGACAAGATAGACCCAAACCAAATGGACCATATGGAGCTGGTTGATAGTTGGCCTGCAGACACGCGGGTAAACGGATTTGATATGAACAGCGTACCTGTCTATATCAGAGGCTTCAATTTCGAGAATGGTGGTCACGATGGGTATCTCAATGGTGAGATCCGGGATGTTGAATCGGAGGACGTCTATGATATGGAGGATCCAGATTACATGGTGCGCATCCACCTCTTTCTTTTTTTTTCTTGGAAACAAGTCTAAGGTCTGGTTCAGAAAATCCGGGTTGACGCAAGTAAATCACCTTATTTCTCCGCTTACGCTGAGCTCAAAGTTGGGGCGCAGCATACAGCCGCACGCTCTTTCTTCTTTGGCCGGCCAGCGATGATGAGGATGATCCGGTCGAAATACGATACTCTCATAAGTATGCATGCAGGGCAGTCAGTTCCTGCATCTCCAATCCGCCTTCTTTACGGGAGAAACTATTGGTCAAGAGTTTGTCGGAGTGCTGCCAAACGGAGGACCAGAAGAAAGACGCTACTCGCGGACCGTGTACGGTCGCTCAGCTGCGAAACGATGTGCAAATGTTCTTACAGATCTTGGAAGAAAATCGGGTCGTCGCCAACTTGGATTTGATCGGAATCGACCTCTGTGTCTCGGCATACCGAACGTTTGGATGGAATTTATTGAAGAACTTGTAAGTTATAGTTATCGACGCTTGTTAAGCTCACCAATATGCCAACAGTTATCATGACGCCGTCAACAAGGATGTTTCCAACCCGTGTCGCCAAGCGCTCTTGGTGCAGTTGTCCCAAGTAGCTAGCCAGTGTTCTGATTCCGACGTCGAGGTTTGGTGCAAGGAGCAACAAATGCTGATGCTCAACTCCCTCAGCCGTTCCAGTGTCTCCGAGGTCGACTGGCTGCACGAGCTCGCGACGATTCACGGCGTCGACTTTATGCGCAGCATGTGAGCCAATGCTTGGTCCTCGCTGAACTTTAAACCTCATTTACCCAGTTTATATCCGCAACTCAAAGCTCAGCAGCTCGAGTCAAAGTTCTGGGTTCATTTCACACGTCGACTTCAACATTACCCCACTGCGCGGAATCTAGGCAGCGAATTCCTCCGCGAATGTGTCGTCCAAGCCGCGGAAAATTTGTTTGCGTTTCCCGGACGCGAGTTCGCTGGCGACAGCTGGGGCTACGACAACGCCGAGCCCCAACCCGGCGGCTTGATCACAGAGGTTTTTCGGCTGTGTGTGGAGACTGGAAGCATTGACTCTTGCGCTGGGATATTTAAAAGAATGAAAGGGGCAGCTGACAGCGGCGCGCTCTCTTCAGGGTGTTCCCCACGGGAGTGCTATGCAACGTTGGCGCGCTCTTTGGATGAATATTTGCCGCCACTTCCGGAGCCTACCACACTTGCCTTTTGTCCTTTCTTTAGGGACGCCGAGGCATGTATGCTATCTGCAAGTTGTCCGGTCAAAGTTGGTCAAAAGAGGTTTGAAGCATTCGCGTTCTCGGACGAACACATGGCAACAATCGTTATTGCCATTAAACGCGCGGGGGGGTTATCGTCCATGAAGGACTAGTTCGTCGCCTTTACGTATGTAATTATACTTGGCTCACCGCTTTCTTAGTGACCAAAAGGTTCTTCTGGCCCGGCGCGACTCCGAAAATCTGAAGACCATAATCAGATATCTCATCGCCCAACTGCGACCAGTTCCGACACATATTTCTGCGATTTCTGACTTCGCTATTGTCATAAACAGTATTGTGCATCAAGCAATTGACGTGTTTGACACCAAGACCTTCCAGGGCCTGGATCCGACGGGGAAAACATCGCGATCCATAAACGAGATAGTGACGATGTTCGAGTTCTGTTCCGAGGTTGACGCTCGCTCTGAATGGAAACACCTACTGGAACACCTAACGTCCACCCCTCCGGGCATCAAGACTGCCCAGTACGTATCCACAGTCCTCACCCCGCTCATGTCAGCTCTTCGGGACTACCTAGAGCTCCAGGACTTGGACCTGGGGACCGATCCATTCAAATCATTCTCGGCGAAAGTCCTCAAGGCATTCGCCTCCTCGGTGATGAGCCAAAAACCACGGGAATTGGTTGCGAATGCGAAGATTGGGTGCGGACATAGATGTGAAGATTGCGACAACCTCAGGGCCTTCCTCAGCAGCGACAGCCTGTCTATCGCCTTCGCGAGGCCGACGGCTGTGCGGGAGCATTTAGTCAAGATACTCCGAGTCGAGATCCCAAAATCATGGGGCGTGACTTTTGAAGTTCGGAAGTATGTTTTACATGTGCGTTATCAGCTCGTCAACCTCGATTTTTCACCCATTGACTATCTAGATCACAAAACCGGATAATGTTACGGCCGGGCTTGAGGCGGAAAATGGAGAGCGTGGACGGGCGTTGCTTGCAGTTTTAGGAGATGCAGCGGCGCAACGACGTATTTTGGGGTCCGATTACAAGGAAGTGTTGGGACAGGTTTCGAGGAGGGGCAGGGGAGCAAAACGGGTGTTGGCGGATGATCATGGGGATCGGCGGACAAAGAAAGCGAGGTCTTCTTGAATTGTATATGCTTCATACTTCTTCTCCTCTTATTTTGCGGTCCCCGAAGAACGCGGAAACAGAACAGTTCAACATAGGCAACTACAAAGTTGCTCGAGGCTCTCAATCCTTCGACGCTCGATCTTTTATTCGAAGACCTGATTCCTTCTCTGTCTTTCTACCTGAACACGACAGCTCCACAGCAGTGAAGACTTTAACCTCGATGCATAGATAATTTCTACGCAGTTTTGCAATGAAAGGGTTTCGCGAGACTGAACACCGTGCAACGGGAGGTAGGGGTGATTCAAACATTCTAGATATCGAGGGGGGGAGTAGCCAGTAGATTAGTATGGCAGGCATTTTTCGGCAATTTTTGGAGCTCTTTCTTTGGGAAATTTGAGGTTATGGAGATGCACAGTCCCGGCAGAATTTCAACTGAGATCCGACTAGTGGAAGGGTTCGGAGAAAATATCAGGCTGGCCGTCGCAAAAAGTTTGGACGAAACCAGAGGCCCGACCTACCAAGCCATGGCCGGAGTCCTGGAATAAGTATCCTCTTTGGTTGAACACGGTCACGTGAACATATTCCACTTCACCGCGTGTCGTGTTCTCCCTCTGCTGTCAACCTGTTCCCGAGTAAAACTACTTTGAGAGCTCACAGTGTTGACTCGTGTTGACTCAGACAGCCCGATTCATACAAAATGCGAGAACGAAGCACGACAATTCCATTTACATATACGTGTATTACATAAGAATATAAGCCCAAGGTCACATTACATTCCAAACCGCAAAATCAAGACGCAGATACATACCAGGACATTTGATACGACATTGGCAACAGCCCGGGAATTTACTGTTCATCTGAACGCGGGGCGGAAGATGAGTGACATGACAGGACAAGTATAATCCCACATACCCTTAGGGAGAGCATCGTATATGGGGCAGAGGTCCAACCACGGGGCAGGGATGATTTCGGATTGGGGACCCACGCGCTGCGCAGCGGGCGCCTCGGCGAACACGACAGCGAGACCAGCCTCAAGATGCCAGTCAATATGGCTGTGTGGAATGTCAGCGCCGGGGGAGGTGGGTGACAGATATAGACATACCAATGGAGGAACCAAGGTCCGGGGTTGTCGGCTGTTCGAGAGATGAGGGGAAGCATGGAACATCGGATGCAACAGATGCGTACCGCGGAATTGGATAATTACGCCTCCCTGCTCAACTGCAACCACATCGCGACGAGGCCTGAAGATCCAGAGATTAACTGGGAACTTGTAAGTATGCAAACTTCCAACTCACGGGTTAACGAAATTGAGGGGACCCGAAGCGCTCTTGACAACGTCAAAGGCATGGCCGCTGAGGCTCTATTCGTCAACTGGCATAATATAACACTGTTCGGAAGAACTGACTGAAGATGGAAAGGGTGCGTGATGCCTGCAATGAATCAGAAATTGCAGCTTGCTGCCACACAAAAGTCAGCGTACCGTGGTCAGCGCCGTGGATGTGTAGCTCCACGACCTCATTTTGTTTCAAAATGAAGGTGTGCTCGGAAACGTTGAAGTCGCCGGCGACGGTGGCCCCGTTGATGATTTTGAGGAGAGTGGGGAGGTCCGGCGGGACGTATGAGATTCCGTTGATCTCCCAAATCTATATGTTAAATTGTGTTGGTATCAAAATATGTTGGGTGGATAAGCACTCGTACACCGTTGCCAGCCTGCAAGGAAAATTCTGTCAGCGCACAGGCCATACGTCTGCACATAACTCACAGCATCGAAGTTGAGATCAATGACGTGGTCAGCTGGTGCGGAGCCCCCAGGAGCACCAGGGTTGATTAAAGTCTGCAGACGCGTCAGTGATTTATTGTTGAAATTGAATTGAAACACACCGCGAGCTCGAACTCCTGGAGCGGTTTTGCTCCTCCTCCTCCTCCACTGTTGGAGGTGGTGGGGTCCTGGTTAGGTGCCCCCGCGTACCGCAAGATGGCTTTCACGTTCTGCTTGTCCACTATCACACACGGTGAGTTTCAGCATCGAAGAACGTGAAGAATACGCACGGAGAGCACTGCTTCCAGCCACGGTCTAAAATAAAACGGTCGGCTCCAATCGTCTAAAGGGAAGGAGGAACCAACCATGGGCGCGCGGATCCAGTAGTTATTAACCGGTGCGTTTGCGTGGAGCTATGCAAGTCATAATCTTAGCAATCTCGGATCGTGGTAGGGAATTGGGTGCGTACAACAACGCTGTAGCGCTGAGCTGAACAAGACGTCAGAAACTGCATGCGATTCCATGGTCGAAACGATATATGTACCTGCGTGGATCTCGAAGCTGCTAACGGTCTGTCAAAGATGGTTATATATTGTTTGGAGATGTGGAACTGTGAACGGACCAGCGGGACGGTCGCAATACCGTCCGTCTCAATAACGTCGAAGGTATGTCCGTCGATGGAGAATGTATAGGCCGCGAATCCAGATATATTGATGACACGAAGGCTGCAGGGATTAGATCGATGAGGAGAGCGAGTTCTGGTGACTCACCGGTATCTGCAACATACATCAGTATCATTATGCTCAGTAGTTGAATAATGTTGCATACCGCTTTCCCGCTTCGACATTGATCACTGACCACGGGACCAACGGGCCTCCGACGTATCTCTGCGAAAAGGAATGAACGGACATGATGTATAATTATTTATGGCTAACATACGCCAGCACCGTTGACGAGACCGGATGCAGGCACGGGCTCATGACCGTCTTGCTTGAACTGGTCCATTAATTGCTCAGCCGGCTCGTGATACCTGTGCCCCTTTAGCAACGAAAGTGAATTATAAGGTTGAAGTTCAAACATACCAGTCGGCGAGGGTGATTATAGTCCCCGCGTCGTCAACATCCCACAAATCCTTCTGCGGGTCGTCGGGATCTGGCAAAATATCATAAGCTGAAAATCATGGGCCGCGTCTCGCTGCCTACCATCTGTAAAGAGGATGTCAATGATGCTAAATGACCTGGTATTAAGCTGTGCTTACATATAACCAAGGTTCCGCGCTCGCCATCAATGTACTGAGTTGACAAATGGCTTCGGAGTTTAATTAGTACGGTTCAACCACCCAGTTGCGTAGTTTCATACCTGTGGAACCAGTAGGTTCCGGTCTGGTTGAAAAGTGGGAAGTTATACTCTGTCGTGCTGCGTTAACTCCCGAATATATAACGCGACCAGACAACTAACCGTAGAACATGCCAGGAGCAATGGGGCCTGGTGGATGGCGGTAGGTAAAAGGGGAACACGAATGAAAGAGGAGCAGGGCTGACATTGGTTCACGAACGACGGCCTACAAAATGCTCATTAATATGTCGCCGTTATAGGAGAAGTGGTTTTCATACCCGTCCTCACTGGCAGTGCGGTCCTGGAAGATTCCGTGCCAGTGCTGTTAAATACTATGATCAGGTTGTGAAACCAGAACAACAGCACAACGACTCGCGATACTGGTCGACCGCCTCATGGTTGGGTCGTGCAGCTCGTTGCTGACGTTTAGATGCAGAGTGTCCCCCTTCATGGCGACAATGTTCGTGCCAGGGAACACTCCAGCCTGGATCGCAGAGCGACTGAAGCCATCGGGGGCAACGATGGCGTTCGTGACCTGCGTGCAACGTCGGTCAGCGTCCCAGGCCTTCTGATGTTCAGCCTACCGGAATCTGGTAGAAGACATCGGCAGCAAGTGCCTGGGCAACGATGAAGGGGAGGAGAGCAAGGAACTTGAAGACCATCGCGGCGAGGAGCTATGGTGGCTAGGAGAGAAGATGGTCCACGGCTAGCTTTATAGCTTTTCGGAATCCATGAATTTAGGTCCGTCTCCGGAACAGGTCACAGTAAATCATTATTGCAAGACTGGGAGTTTGAGTTATCCCCGAGCACTCACCCCGTAAGCCTTGGCATCAGCTCTTGGCATTCCTGCCGCTTACCAAAAAAGAAAGAACTGTTCCGATGAGTTCTACATGAAGTGCATCAGCAAACGCTCCCCATTGACACAATTTGAAATGTATCTCAGGTGGCGGCCCCCGATCTGGAAAACCGCAGGTGGATATAGTGGTATGAACTATTTGAAGAAAATCTACAGTGCTGCACGGTAACATTTTATTTGACCAGGTTAGAATGCGTTGGAATTAAAAAAAAGAATTGCCAGCTTTCAGCAGAGTTTCCTCATCTTTCGCTGACTTTCGCGCTTTCGTCTTTCTAAAGCAAAGGTAAGTAGTTCGGTAAGATTACTCGGCACGGTCCCCCTTGGGAACCGCCGGGGACACAGGAATTATTTAAGTGCACTGCACTGCATCCCCCTGGACTCCTCGATATCCCCGTAAGCGGAGCTCACGGGCTGACCCGGAGCAGTAGAAATAGAATGCTGTGCATTTAGCACCTTGGATATAGCATAACACAAGTACATTGCCGAAATTAATGAGACGGATCGGTTTTTCCCCCTCGGTTCAAATTCCTAAAAGGAAGGCACCCACGAAACGGGCACTAGCCTTCACCAAAGCAGTTCTAAGCAAGTAGGCTATTATGGGGTCTCATTCGTGGATTAGGAGTAGAAAGGCGATGTGGGACGAATACACGAAGGAAAATACACGTCCAAGACGCCTTGATGACCGGCATAGACCGGCATTCGCAGGTGGATCGTGCCGCTGTCATCCGTTTCGCGTCGGTCAAGGCCGCACGACACACAGGAGGCAAAAGGTGACGCAGGTGTGCCGTGAAGGCAGTTGACACGCGGCCTTAGGTCGGCTTGTGTAATATGTATCGCCTGAGTGTGAATTTTGTTGTACGACTGCAAAATTCATATTGAGTGGATTTAACGTGTTTTAAATGCTCCATGTTCGTTCTGCTCAATCTTAAATATTATCCAATGTACTTGGTACCACAGAAAAGAAGCCTCGGGGCGCTACGGCTTGCCCCTTTCAGGTCCGCGTCTTTGTTGCATCTGCCATCTTTATCTTTGTCTTATCGCAATATTCCCACCACCACTCTTCTCGGGACGCAACCATGACCCAGATAGATGTGGGACGACGAGGGACTCGAGAGAACAAAGACAGAATTAAATATATAACATGCCGGACATGGATAGAAGTCCCAATGTAGTACCTGGTAGTAATTGTTTAATGAGATCGGAGCAGCAGGAGGACAAGAAACATGTGCCGGTTTTGATGGTGTTCCTCAATCGTTGTTTACATTTCTTTGATGCTGAGTCTTCTCCGCTCCACAATTCCTGAACACGGTGTTGTAACTTCGCTGCCAGCTCCACGTATGTACAAATTAATCTTCTTTCCACTACCATCTTTGTTATCCTCGGGCCAGACACGGCAGCTCCATCTTTGATGTCTGGTAAAGCGCCAGGCACAGACTGTCGGAGAAATATTTTTAGCCTGATTTCTTGAAGCAATCGTATAACCACCTTATAACCACCCTTTCAGGGCTGAAAAGCCAATATTAGATTACTTCGCCTTAAAATAACATTATAAGGCATGATAAGGCTACAGATTTCAGGATTTTTCCGACGTTGTCAGCTGTCCTGGAGGCAGTTGATTTTTGATATGCCCCGGTGTTTGCCCCCTGTGTACAACACTACAGAATTTACGCAAGGTAGCTTCACCTTCCTTTTAACTGATCATGCAATTGCTGTAAAGGGATTAATGGTTTTACTTGAGCCGCCCACATATCCACACACCTGAACAGTTACTCCGAGAGATTGAGTTGGCCAAGATCAAGGAACATTGAACGTCGAAACACGGTGCACAAACCGGATTGGGAAGGTCACAGAAACGCGGCACATGTGCCATGTTTGACTTGGCAGACAATTTGAATGCATAACAAAAATACAGTGATTGGGATCCGGAAGATGCGGTACTAGTGTAGATTTAGCTGATTTACTTAGATCCCAATGAACTATGAAATGCAATGGAAGTAGGCGACTCGGCTCGCGGAGGTGATGCATGATTGTGTGGAAAACCCTTGCCGTTGCACCCTCCGTTCCAACACAGCTGATAATAAGTTAAATGTGGGAGGTCCATGCTTTTCTCAGGAACGACCTGTACTTCTTATTTTTGACCATCTGGCCGTGTGTGAACTGTAGCTACTATTAACCCTCGAACGCATGTTCAACCCAACCGGGGTTGGAACTAGTATGGCCCCTGTTTTTTCATTTGATTAATTGTTCCCCGGTTCTCCGGCGTTCGCTATTCGATACCTACCTCCGGCTTGATAAGCCCAACCGAGCAGAGCTGTTTGCCGACGGTTAGTGAAACACCCGCCGGACACCGTGTAGTATAGGAGGTAGGTAGGTAGCATTACATGGAGAATATGGATGAATTCTCGGCTGCACGGTACGTTACAATAGGCCGTATACAGTAGACTAAGCAGTACTATATATAGCCTCAAGAGAATGTATGGTCCGAAATACGTGATCGCGATTCGGACCGACAATAGCGCCGCAACACGCGGGAGGCGGGCAAAACAGTGGGATGCGATGAAACAGCGGGATGTGATAAGTGACTTGCTAACGATGTTTATCACTCACAGGAAATTTGATCAAGGTCCAAATACCGATTAAACCGGAAAATCCAAGTTGTTAGTTAATTTGAGCGTTGCGAGGACAAGGACCCTGGTTCATCCCTGAGTAGGCCGGATACCTGGTTCGGACAAAAATCAGGATCTGGAGAACATAGGTGAGAGGGAAAATTCAGACAAATTACCAGAACCATGCCGGGAAAAGTTCAGACTTTACTCTGAGGAAGTTCGACGTATTGTGACCGTGGCTGTCTGCATTAGAATTTCAGGTGTGCAGGGTGGAAAGAGGCTGCTGTAGTAGTATAGGAAGCCTTTTTTTGTGTTTTTTTACGACATTTATTGCCAGATTGGACTCCAGAGAAAGTTCGGATTTTTTTGTTGAGGTCTTGAACGATCACGTGATCATGTTTGACTACAACGTGAGACGAGGGTAGATCTACAGATGATGGGACGTAACGGACACTTGGTTGACAAGATGTCGAATTTAACAGGGAAGGTGTTCGGCACACTGCAATCCGGCTGCCAGCCGAATGAACGCCATGCCTCGCGGTTTTGATAATACGGTCAATGTACGGTCGTGGTTTGCTTCAAGAACCCAGTTGGGATTTATATTGTATTTCTTTCAATCTCGACGGAAATGCAAGGATAAATGTCGAGAGAAATGAAAGAACTCAATGTTTACGCAATGTGTCATGTTTGAACTCCGCCCAACTCCGCCATCACCGGCGATGTCCGGCACCCCCTGTTGAGACGTAACTTTTCAACCATGAATGTTCCACTAACTTTCAATGCGGGACAATTGGGAGAATTAATGCATCCTATATTAATACTGCAACTGCAACTTCGGGGAACCAGCCTTCATTTGGTTTTCATAGGATTGCACATACGTTTTCTGAATCATTCACAACAGTGCTGCGCCAGCGTGAAGCCAAAATGTGTGGCGCGGAACCGGTACTCATAGAAGCGAGGTAGAATCCAGATAGTATTACAAGATCTTCCCTCGGGGCTCGAATCCGAAGAAATTCTTCACAGCTATTTGCGGTACATAAGGCGCGGATCAAATTTTCTAAAAACGCTGTTTTTCACTATTGCCCCGATATCTCACTCAGTTCTTTACCAAATGCCTTGAGACCATCACCAATAGATTTATACCAATGTTTCACAGTGCTTAGGCCGGTTCCCAGATGTATTTCTCTCAGTGCTGGCTTTGTAAGCAAAATCGGGTGATCTTCCACTGTTGACCCTGTTTAAAAGGGAGAACTACTTCAGGTGCCCTGATTTTTTGTCCAATTATTCTTCAATATATTATGCAGTGCCCTAAGGAGTCAAATAACCAAAATAATACCCTGGTGCTGCACATATGGCTTCTTAAAAATGATGTATTTATAAGTGTCTTCATTTATTTGTTTTCTGCTCGATAAATACTATGAAACCAACTCAGCGCAATGAAAGATATATATAAAAACATGCATAGCAAAATTCAAGATCCTACAACCTGTTCTCCTCGCAAAGCAGGGGCATTAGTCTGAAATCACATGACTCTGCTTACAACGCCATCACTAAGGGAAATATAAATTCTGAACAGCCTAAGCACTGTGATATGTGTGCGGAAATCGATTGGGAAAGTTCCTGGAGCATTTGAACAAGAGTTGAGCATGCTGGAGGGGCAATAGTGACAATATCACTTTTTGATGAAATTTTGATGCGCGCCTTATGTTCCGCAAATAGCTGTAAAAATTTCAACGTGGAGAGAAAACTTGGGGAGAAACAAAATTTTCTCAACCTTTCAGCAAGTATGTAGACTCTCTTGAGTACATTCTGTATCGGTCAAGTGTTAAAAGACGGGGCGGGGCGTCCCCGCCCAGCTGAACACGCGATTATCTTGACACGAAGTGTCTATTACGTATCCATTAGTTGTAGACTAATCAACCCCGTCCTCCTACAGCGTGTCGCGTGTTGTTAACTCATGAAATTAAGGCAGTGATCTCAAGATGGACGTTGTCTCTGAATGTTAAAATTTTAGGTGAGAGGCGAATTAATTTAGGAATTCAAGCACGGTAAATTCGTCGGGAATACCAGGTGTACGTGGGTTACGTTACATATTTATTTGAAGGTTATTCTTTAGTCTCCAGACCTCGCTGCCAGTGGAGGAATGAAAGCAAACTTACGATCTTCGCATAGCCAGGCCGATTCATCTAGAAGGCAATAAAAGAGGCACGATAATTCATTTGCAATGACATATATAAACATCCAGACCCGAGGACAATTGCACATCCCACATCCCACAACCACACAACTGAGGCGCACTGAAAGAATCTTGCAGCGTAAATACGATCTGCTTTCGCATCGGCCCCGGGAATCACTGCTCATCTGGACGCGGGGTAAGGTATGAGTTCTATGCATGACACGAAAAGCACAAGTGCTCGTACCGATGGGAAGAGCGTAGTAGGAGGGGCAGAGGTCCAGCCACGGGGCAGGAATAATTTCAGCCTGGGGACCCACGCGCTCTTGCTCGGGCGCTTCAGCGAAAACGACAGCCAGACCCGCTTCAAGATGCCAGTCAATGTGGCTATGTGGGATGTCAACCCCGGGGAAGCTGGATGAAAATATGAACATACCAGTGGAGGAACCAGGGTCCGGGGTTGTCCGTTGTTGAAGAAATGATGGATCAGGGGGGGACAGAAAAACTGGGTACAACGGATGCATACCGCGGAATTGGATGCTGACACCTCCTTGCTCCACCGCAATCACGTCGCGCCGAGGCCTGAAAGGGGAGCGTTGAACGGGAAACTGGCATAGAAAGTTCCAACTCACGGGTTAACGAAGTTGAGGGGACCCTGGGCACTCTGGACAATGTCAAAGGCGTGGCCGCTGTCGCTCTATTAGTCAACCGGTAAAATGGAACATTGGAAAGAACGAACTGAAGATGGAACGGGTGCTTGATGCCTGCGGATGCGATGAATCAGGATTTAAGTTTCCAACCAAAGGATATTCAGCGCACCGTGGTCCGAGCCGTGGATGTTCAGCTGGACGACTTCATTCTTCTGCAAAATGAAGGTGTGCTCCGAAATGTTGAAGTCGCTGACGACGGTGGCGCCGTTAATGATCTTGAGCAGCGTCGGGAGCGTCGGAGGGGTGTATACGATCCCACTGATCTCCCAGACCTGTTGAATTTCGTTGGTATCGACATGCCCGAACGGAGAAATACTCTTACACCATTGCCAGCCTGCAGGAGGAATTCTGTCAGCGCGCTGCATTTTATGTTTGCACACAACTCACAGCATTGAACTTGAGGTCAATAACCTGGTCGGGGGGGTTGGCGCCGTTGGGAGCACCAGGGTCGACCAAAGTCTGTGAACGCGTAAGGGGTTTATGGTTGGAATTGACTCAAAACTCACGTGGAGCATGAACTCCTGGAGCATTCCTACTGATTGGTTTCCTCCTCCTCCTCCTCCTTCTCCTCCTGAGCTTCCGCTCCCTCCTCCTCCTGAGCTTCCGCTTCCTCCTCCTGAGCTTCCACTTCCTCCTCCGCTTCCTCCACTGGCGGCGACGGGGGTGAGGGCCGTGGTGGTGGGGTCCGCGTCCGGAGCACCCGCGTAGCGCAGGATGGCCTTGACGTTGTTGATGTTCACTGTTCGATGTGAGGAGTTTTATTCAGGAAGATAATTAAGGGATGCATACGGGTGGGGCTGTTTCCGACCTCCCCATCCTAAGATGAAACAGTCAGCCCGAGTCGATTGAAAGAGATGCATGAATCAACCATGGGCGCGTTGATCCAGTAGTTGTCAACTGCATTATTTGCGGTGAGCTATGGAGCAGTCAGAATCTTAGGAATCTCAGGTGGTGCTAGCAGGTCGCGTACAATAGCGCTGTAACGCTGGGCTAAATGGGAGTAAGAAGACTGGGTGCGAATTTAAAACCGAATCGACATACCGACGTGGATCTCGAAGCTGCTGACAGTCTGTTAGATGGTTAGATGTCGTTTAGAAATATGAGATTCTGAACGAACCAGAGGTGTATGTTGCCACGCACTGTTAATCATAGAGTGTTTTGCATTGAGTTCCAATTACATCGTCAAACAACAGTCCAGGTACGTAATGTGGGCGTAATCCGTGTCTGAGACAGTGAGAGTACAATATCCCGGGCATCAAGTACGATATAATCAAATATTTTCTCAAGTCTCACTCCACTTTCGCAGTTCAGCGACACCTTAGACTCCACATTTCCTGCCCTGTACTTTAATACTGGATAGAGATGAGCTAAAAATTGTTCACAGTGCAAATTTGGGAGCAACTGTACAAGTAGTTGACTGGCTAGTATGTAGTAGCCTCTCATACAATCATGCAAGCCAACTGGATGGAGTGATAAAGTCAACTTGCCAAGTGAATGTGCATACAGGTTGAACGAGTCGGCTTGTTTCCCCAGCCGTCCCGGATCTTGTGGTCAATATCCACTCAGTTGGTGTGGTCTGTCTGAAGTTGATACAGTGCGATTTGCATCATAATTGCATATGACCATATTTATTCTCTCAAGTTAACACAAGTCAATGTTTATCTCCAATTCATTTGTAGTCGATTTGCCTTGTGAGGAACTTGACACATGAAGAATTTGTGGAGAGCATACCCTCGTTCAAACGTGTTAGATGTTCCGTGGCCCATAGGTACGTATGATGAGTCAAAACATGAATGACTTGTCCAAGTTAACTTGTGAAGTTCAACAAATTAACTTCGGTAACTTGTATCGGTTGAACAAGTTAACTTGAACCAGTTACAAATCATGAATTCCTTGCCCAAGTTAACTTCCGTAACTTGTATCGGTTGAACAAGTTAAACTGTACAAGTCACAAATGACTTGGACAAGTTAACTTGTTCCTAGTCTGGGTTTTGTCACTAAAATCAACGCGGTTGATGTGTTCACTCTGCAATATGTCTTGTCTTGCATCATTGTTTGTGTATGAGCAGTCATCTCCTCAAGTTATATCAGTCAATGTTACCCCCAGTACAATTGCGGGTGGAGGAGGAGCAGGAGGATTGCCTGTGCGGTCCCAAATTGAAACGACTTGTGCAGAACATGACACATAAAGAATTTGCGGAGGCTACACCCTCGTTCAAATGAAATGTGTTAGATGTACGGCGCTGCAAGAGTCTCATGCACTGAACTAATAATTCATTGAAACCCACCAGCTCATTTTTATCGTGAAAATGAGATCCCAACTAAACTTGGGGGGCTGTTCTCGCCACAATTGCCGATGATGACAATGGTGCCATCAACGATGGTGATGCGATCAAAGTCTGCCGAGAGCCGTCGATTGTCCTCCGGGGGACCTTTGGGGAGAGTGGAGGACGACTGGGAGGCTTGGGGATGAGGACTGAGGTGCTTATGTGTGGTAGGGAGGTTGGGTGTAAATGGGCACAAGCACAAGTTAATCCACGTGCAAGTCACACAAGTCAACCTAGCCAAATTCAAACTCCGCCCGGTGCGCAATCAATTTGGCAAGTCAATTGGGTAACCCTCTTTCTTGAACCAAGATATATAACTGTTGCCCTTCGTAGTATGGCTTATCCACAGGCAATAGTGGAAAAACGGATGGTCGATAGTCGATTTATGTAACCAGGGCTCGAGGTCACCGATATCGAACCATCGTTTCCAGCCTTGCCCCGTGTTTCCCCAGAGAGCATACGCCCCTGGGCTGAGGTCGATGTACACCCCGTTCCCACATCGAGGTTGAAGGGTGGACCGAGGCCGTGAAATTCAAAGTAGGGAATTTGATAGGATTGGAGGGTGCCACCGTTGCCCTTGGGGACGATGTAGGGATAATCAGCAGGGAGATCAGCGGCGAGTATGTGGAATTCTTTCAGCTTCGTTTGGAGCCAGGGCTGTATGAGTGATTTCAGACATGGATTGGAGACGCAAGGATGCAGGGAAGTCATTATGTTTCACAGACTTGGGACTCGGAGATGGGGAGAAGTTAACAAAGCGGCCGTAAACAAAGCCAATCCGAAGCTTGACCCGGTCAAATAGGGGTCAACACAACTTGACCCCCCATTTTAACCCTTGACCATTGATCAATGACTTGCCAAACTATTTTTGAGCTCATTTATGCTTCACCAAATTTGAGGGATATACATGAATTCAACAATTGTCGGATCTTCTGCTTTCAGTTTAAGTGACAGTGAAATTGATTTGATCCGGTCAATGACAACACTGATCCGAAGCACAAGGCAGAGGTTGGTTGAAGTATTCCGCTACCAGAGACTGACATAGAGACTGGATTCGATTTCGATCCATACAAATCCGACATTTTACATTCTACGCAAGCGCACGCAACCTTCGAGCATAGAGTTCGAGGTCCGAAATGTTATTTAGGATTTAAAGTTCGAGCCGCAATTGAGGTTATTTGAGAGACTTACCGAACCTGATTTTTGGCGTTTCCCGCAAGTCACTGGAAGTACGGCGACTCCCGTACTTGACCGAGTTGAACAAAAAGTTGACTTCGACGAGCGAGCACAACATCGGACTTGCATCGGACTTCCGGAAAAGTTATCGGCCACAGCTCAAATTTCACGATCTGAATCCGATTCAAAGCGGCTCCTAATAAGGGTTCGTATATGTGCAGCTGATCATTGTCCTAACTCAGGCTGGTACTCGGTGATCAATTCACGATTTCGAGCCATCTGTTAGTGCAAAGCCTGTGGCTTCGAAGAAAAAGATCGTGATAAGTCTCAGGTCAATTCTGGGCGATTTCCGTCGTTAAAACAGGGTTAAGAAGCAATCTCAACTCTTTACCCAGTCTTTGCGTGCTTCGAGTTACGGACATAACCACAGGAATCTGGTCATTGAGGGTGCTAAGGACCAGACCAGATAAGGTTCTTGTACAGCGGTCAACGTGATGCCCTTCGTCCGAGCCTGCTCATCCCCACAGCGGCCTTTCCGTAGTCGGAATCATCATTCATTTCGTCGAACCCAAGACTACGTATATATATACCCAAGACTACCTAAGACTACCCAACAACTTGGCAGAGTCCACGCCATTTTCGTCACTTCGTTACTTCGCGTAGCGTTGTGAATCTTCGTAACTTTGATGGGACTGTGTGAAAGTTCGTGAGTTTGATGCTATTCTGTGAAAGCTCGTGAGTTTATATTCCGGCTTGTTCAGCGGCAACTGTCCGGCACAGCACGGAGTGATGGGAATCAACAGGTTGCCGAAATGGCCGGTTAGGTTTGGGTTAGCAGGTTAGTGGTTAGAGGTCTGGGTTAGTTGGTTAGGGGTTAGTGGTTAGAGGTTAGAGATTAGTGGTTACTAGTGGTTAGTGGTTAGAGTTAGTGTTAGTGTTAGAATGAGGGATCTATATAAAAAAAATACGCCCGGCTTGTGTAAAGGAACAGTGATGGCCGATCTTAGTCGAGGTGACGAGCTTTCCCGGCTATTTGCGGAAGTGACGAGCTTGTGACGAGCTTTCACGCTTTTCCATCAAAGTCACGAACTTTCTTGTTCCTAAGCGAAATAAGCGAAGTAACGAAGTGACGAAGGTGGCTACTACTCAACTTGGCAAGTATAACACCGTTTTCTCCGAGATCTTCTTCGGATCGCCTTGACACGGAGATAGTTCCATCTTCATATCTCCGAGCAGAAATTCCCGAGAGTTGCTCCACTCTTGGCGATACTTGGCTCCAACTTGGCGACTCGGGCTTTAAATCTAAATTAAGGCCATCAGTACATCAGTGGCTGTGTAACTTCGATGTTGAGAAAAATCATCCGGCAATAGCTCCCGACGAGTTCGCTGTAAAGCGTGCTGGTACTGCGCGCTCTTTTTGGCACTGTGGACGTGAGTAATATCAGTGTAGCAGTTATCTAATTCATACCCGTTGAGCATATCCAGCGCAGACTTACCAAAATATTGAAACAAAGTCAAGTGATTCAAGAGTTGAATACGTTGAAATTTGAGCCAGTTGTACGTACTTCAATGAGCAAACTTAAACCGTCGCGCCGCTCCCGCTGTATATCCGCGCGATGGGCTGGACGTCGGTCTCTGGGTTGACACTCCGGAAGTCGCAGAATGTCAGCGGCCAGTCGAGTGCTGGATGAGAGATCGGTCGCCACAAGTTGATGATCTGCCATCGGTGCTTCAAAAGCTCGGGGATTTCTTCAGCAGGAAGATGTCGATGGACTCGCGCAATAGCGGATGCGTTCGTCTGATCACCGTGGGTCTGTGACGCTGGCTGGCGTTTTCCCGGGCTGTCGTCATTGTCGTTGGGACGGCGGCGTCGAACGGCTGGCGAAATTCGAGATTAAATTGGCAAGACGACGAGGTGGAATTCAACGACTGACTGTGGTCAAATAGGACAACTCTTCTCGCGCCTGTCACGCTCTTAATGAGCTTAATGCTTTCTGGGTAATACTCCTTCTCGATTTCGGCGTCACTCGTGAACGTGGTGTGCTTGGCAGGATGTCTGAACAGCTGGAATCCGGTCGTGTCAAGAGTCGCAACAGACTCATTCCCACGGAGATTCTCTATTTCCACGTCGTGGACCTCGAGGGTGAAATTTCTGTCCTGCGAGACGGCGGTGATCTTGAGGTATGCCCGAGCGCCGTCTTTGGGGGGGACCATGAAATCGAGAGACCCAGTTGTGCTAGAGGGGGCGCTGATGGTCATGGCGAATAGAGAAGAGTTGATACCTCACCGAAGACCCACGTCGCGCTTTATATTGTGCAATCGTTCCAGACTGCTTCTATCTTACCAACTTGCGTGACTTGATTACTCAACCAATGCCGACATCCCGGAGCCCCGAGAAAGTTTCTAAGAGATGATAATGAGGGACTGCGTCCGAAAATACATTGCGAGAGGAAACTGAACTAAAAGACAAATACGTCTTCCTCCTCGTTCATATTACCTACATGAGTTAGCCTTTCCGGCTGCACTGGCAGCGCTCAAGCGGGGTACATGCTCAATATAGAAACACTCAAAAGTACCGGATGGCTTGAACGTCAGTAGGGTGTTCGCTGTGCCCGTCGCGCCCGTTGGACGGGTCCCCGCGAGGGGTAGCCGTCCCGATTCCGTCGGCGTCTCAGGATCTTTATCAACGGGGCGGGAAGTGGACGGTGTTCTTGTCGCAACAACGGCTGTCAACGGGTCGACCGAACAGCCCTAAATGTCAGTTAATTCCTGAGATAGAGTAATATCGGACTTAGACCGATTCCGGTTGAATGAGTCAATGAGTAGTGTTCGGATCGGATCGGCCGGATCAAACATTGCTGAGCTACCCGGATCAAACCGAACTTCATTGTTGGCGCAGGTAGGTAGGTAGTAGCATTACACGACACGGTCCGAATAACGAACGCCGGTTCCCAGGGATTATCCCGCCGTACAGAATTACACATGCGTTAGCGAGAAATCCGCGCAACAAAAAAAATAGTATTATCGGTGTTGAATGAACCACAAAGTTTGAAACTAGCTATATCAGTACTAGACGACCTCAAGGAAAATTGGCATAAGGTGAACTTAATTTCATCAAGAGTGGACTTTAATTCGGTTCTGGTTAATCGAAGAAACTGAACGCTCACTCAGTCGCAGTACTGATTCAGTTTGAGTTGTCTATTATCTACTAGTAGATTTTGAATTTGTGTTCTCGACTTTCGAAGGTCTGAATCCGTTTCAGTCAGAAAACCAAGTGAAT
Organism: Mycena epipterygia; assembly: GCA_029281465.1. Lineage (NCBI taxonomy): Eukaryota > Fungi > Basidiomycota > Agaricomycetes > Agaricales > Mycenaceae > Mycena > Mycena epipterygia. Next base: position 1,044,589 of record JARJCQ010000020.1, read on the forward strand.
GTATATCGACTTCATGTGCAAATATAAAGACAACTCTGAGTCTACACTTACACCCTGAAACCGCAAGACTGCCCAATAGATAATATTCCAGCATCGCATATTCGGAGAAGATGTGAGACGGCAACAGCCCGAGAAATCACTGCTCGTCTGAACGCGGGGAAAAGCATGAGTTCCAGGCACGAGGTGAAAAGCAAACGCACGTACCAACGGGGAGAGCGTAGTAGGTGGGACAGAGGTCCAACCACGGGCCAGGGATGATTTCCGATTGGGGACCCACGCGCTCGTCCTCGGGCGCTTCAGCGAACACGACAGCGAGACCAGCCTCAAGATGCCAGTCGATGTGGCTGTGGGGATGTCAGAGTGGGGCAAGCTGAATAAGACATATCAACGTACCAGTGGAGGAACCAGGGCCCGGGGTTGTCGGCTGTTTGAGAGATGAGGAGAAGAAAGGAACACGGGGTGCAACGGATGCATACCGCGGAATTGGATGCTGACACCTCCTTGCTCAACTGAAATAACATCGCGACGGGGCCTGATGTGGGAGAGATTAACCGGAGAATGGTATGTTCAAACCTCCAACTCACGGGTTGACGAAGTTGAGGGGACCCTGGGCACTCTGGATAATGTCAAAGGCGTGGCCGCTGAGGCTCTGTGAGTCACCCGGGAAGAGAAGTAACATTGGATAGAACGGACTGAAGATGGAACGGGTGCTTGATGCCTACGGGTGCGATGAATGAGGATTGAAGCTCCCAACCAAAGGATATTCAGCGCACCGTGGTCAGAGCCGTGGATGTTCAGCTGGACGACTTCATTCTTCTTCAAAATGAATGTGTGCTCCGAAATGTTGAAGTCGCTGACGACGGTGGCACCGTTAATGATCTTGAGGAGCGTCGGGAGCGTCGGAGGTGTGTATACGATTCCGTTGATTTCCCAGATCTAGAAATTGCGTTGGTATCGAAATAGCCAGATGGTTAAACACTCATACACCATCGCCAGCCTGTAAGAGGAATTATGTCAGCGCACTGCATTTTATGTTTGGACACAACTCACAGCGTTGAATTTGAGGTCAATGATGTGGTCGGCCGGGTTGGAGCCATTGGGAGCACCAGGGTTGACCAAAGTCTGTGAACGCGTTAGGGGTTTATGGTTGGAATTGATTCAAAACTCACGTGGAGCATGAACTCCTGGAGCATCCCTACTGATTGGTTCCCTCCTCCTCCTCCTCCGGGTCCTCCCTTGTCGGCGCTGGGGGTGAGGTCCGTGGTGACGGGGTCCGTGGCGGGAGCTCCCGCGTAGCGCAGGATGGCTTTGATGTTGTTGATGTTCACTGTTCAATGCAGTGAGTTTCACCGCGGAAGATAATTCAGGGATGCATACGCGTGGGGCTGTTTCCGACCTCGCCATCCTAAGATACAAAGGTCAGCCCGAGTCGGCTAAAAGTCAATAAACTAACCATGGGCGCGCGGATCCAGTAGTTGTCAACCACATTGTTTGCGGTGAGCTATGGGGAAGTCAGAATCTCGGGAATCTCGGATCGTGGGAGGGGGGTTGCGTACAATGGCGCTGTAACGCTGAGCTGAACAGGAGGTAAGAAAGCTGACTGCGAGTGTAAAGTCGAATCGACGTACCGACGTGAATCTCGAAGCTGCTGACCGTCTGTCATGTACGATTAGTTGTAGTTCAAAAATATGAAATTCTGAACGAACCAGAGGAACGGTCTCAATGCCGTCTGTTTCGATGATGTCCAGGGTGTGGCCATCGATGGAGACGATGTAGGCCGCAAATGCAGATTGGTTGACGAAACGAAGGCTGAAAGGCTTAGAATAATGATGACAGCCAACTGCTGTAGCTCACCGGTATCTGCGATGGCCAAATCAGTCCTTTGTCTATTTCATGGTTGAAATAGTGTCACATACCGCTTTCCTTGCACGACGTTAACCACGGCCCACGGGACCTCGGGGCCGCCGATGTATCTCTGCCAAAGGGAATGAGCCAACATGATGGATAATAATTCATTGAGACGTACGCCAACACCGTTGACGAGACCGGAGGCAGGCGGCGGGGTTACGCCGTCCATCCTGAACTGGTCCATCAATTGCTCAGCCGGCTCGTGGTACCTGTGTGATTTTAGAAACGAAAGTAAAGCACGAGGTCAAGTTTGAAACACACCAGTCCGCGAGGGTGATTATAGTAGCGTCGTCGTCAACATCGTACAAATCCCCGAGTGGGTCATCGGGATCTGTCCCAATGTCACAAACAGAAAATTGTGCGCAGAACCTGGCTGCCTACCGTCTGTAGAGGGTGTCAGTCAGTGATACAAAACGATATCAGGGTATGCTCACAGATGACCAGCACCCCGCGCTCGCCGTCAACGTACTGGGTCGACAAGTGGCTGCAGGTAATTTAGTGTGTCAATCAACCACCCAAGTACGTGCGGTCATACCTGTGGAACCAGAAGGTGCCGGTCTGGTTCAAAAGCGGGTAGTTGTACTCTATCGGGATGCGTTTAACTTGCGAATATATAGCGCGACCAGGCGACTAACGGTAGAACAGCCCCGGAGCAATGGGGCATTGGGTCACAAACGCCGGCCTAGGACATTTGCATTAGCATATTGCCGTCATGGGGGAAGTGGTTCTCGTACCCGTCCTCACTCGCAGTGCGGTCCTGGAAGATTCCGTGCCAGTGCTATCAACGACTATGAATTAGGTTGTGAAATTATAAGGCGAGCACGACTACTCGCGATAAGGGTCGAACGCCGCATGGTTGGGTCATGCAGCGCGTTGGTGACGTTCAGGTGCAGAACATCCCCCTTGTTAGCAAACAGGTGCATGCCGGGGAACTGCCCAGCCTGGATAGCCGAGCGATTGAAGCCATCGGGGGCAACAAAGGCGTTCGTGATCTGCCCTCGAAGTTGTCAGGAAGCGCAACAGACTTCAGATGGTTCGTTCAGGCGCACCGGGACCGTGTAGAAGACATCGGCAGCAAGGACCTGGCCAATGATAAAGGGGAGGAGCGCAAGATACTTGAACACCATCGCGGCGATGTGAGCTGTGGTGGGTGAAGAAAGAGAGATGATGCACGGCCAGCTTTATAGTTGTTCGGAGTGCATAAATATAGGTTTTGTCCCAGCACCAGGCTTATCATCGAGGAGAGGCAGCCAATGTGAGCAAAAGTGTTGAACAGACTAGTTCCTGGGCGCAAGGGGAAGTCCTCGGGGCTAGAAATGTTCCTGGCTTTCTTGAGATCCAGAGAAGTGGATTCTCGATAAGGGACGGAGAAGCCGGTGAGGTGGCACAGCTCAAGGTGAAATCCACCAATTCCTGAGAAATTCGGCAAGCGGCAGGGAGGGTTCCCTATTTTTATCGTACCAGCACAGCGCTCAAGCCTCAAGAGTTTCCACGCTCTGGATGCACCAAATGGAGGAAACGTCAGTTATGACGCAAGGGACAACCCCTTCCATGATTCGGCATAGACTCGAGCTTGAACGATGTCTGTGACCGTATTCCTCTGCGCCCCAGATTTCCAGCCTCTGCCAGACAGATTTAGAGTGTCCTAAAGCTGGACGTGGCTTGGCAAGCGTCCAAAAGAAGAATGTGGCGATGGCGTGGCTGTGTTTGCCCTATTTCCGACGACAAGCTTATTTCGATAGGTTCGGATTGCAAAAACAGTTGGGAAGAACGGGATGATACAACATGAAGGCAATGTATTCCACCTACTCTAACCTCTCTGGCCAATCAATGATGTTGGAAATCCTTGCTATGCAAGCCCAGACCGACTATCATCTACGTGAGAGATTCAGTCCATTAATACGTGGTTTCAGTCTATTTCCGGAATCTCGATGGCATTTGTTTTCCATATATATCAGACACTAGGTTCGCGAAGCGCCACGAGAATTATCGCGGAAAGCTCCCCCCCTTGATATGGCATATCCACTTTTGGTTGTGTTGGCAGTTGGTCCGCGGGCGTCCCAGCGCAAATCATCAAGTTAATACTAAATGTCGTTGTGTGTCCCATTCATTTTCGCAGAATTTGGCACCTCAATTTCTCTTCGAATATGTATGTGTTAGCTGATCGCTGATTTGAACCGAACCTATCAGCGTTCCCATCAGGAATCTTTTTCTGCCCATTCTGCAGTGAATGGCAGTTTGGACAACTTTTTTTCGTGAGGGCCACGACCCTGCCGGCGGTGGGATTCAAAATTTTGTGACTGGACTTCCGCTGGACCACGCACATAAGGATCGGCCCTCGTGTTTCTGCCCTCACTTTGTCTTTGAAGGATTGTCGTAGAAACAGCCTCCGACTTTACGAGTACTTATGTAATAAGGAATCGTCTATTTAAACAAACTTCATACGAGAATTTTGACGACCTGAATTTTTCATTTGATCACCTCAACTTAGTTACTCGTTTAGTGGCTGTGTTTGTAGTCTTTTTTATCGAGTTCAATACGATTTTTGTGATAAATTAGTGGCTGTCCTATTTTTAGGTAATCGTGCAGTCACCCGTTCGAACCCTCCGTTATGCATCCTTTTATTTTTGAACCTTTTTGAAACCTTTCGTCGCCATTTATCTCGCATGGCTATCCTGCTTCATAGCTAATGTATTTTTATGTGAGCTGAACTTCATTTGACGCACTTTATGTTTTCTTTTTCATCTTGAACCAATATATACACTAACTCTGCAAAATGTTTGTCTCAGAGTATTTTCGGTACCGCAGGCCGATTTCTGCAGGATACAGAGAATTTGAGATTGGACTTCTGCAGAATAGAATGTTGGGAATAGGGTCAGGAGTCCCTAAAAATATTTTAGAACTTTGATCGCATCATACTGATTTGATATACCATCAATTGTGTTTGAACAGCAAAAACCCATTTTTTGCAACTTGATCTGTGATTTTTTTTCAGGACAATCTAAATCAACCAAGTCATACTCTGAGATGTGAGGAGAAATCTTGCAAGTTGAACCATGCAAAAATATACAAGCAATAAGATGCTACAGAGCCAGCAAAATGGCCAAAAACAGTCATTTTTGAGGTTTTATTGCCATTGTGGCCATTTTAGGTTATTTTGCAAGCTCTATAGTGTCCGATTGCCTGTATATTTTTGCATAGTTCTCTTTGTATAATGGGTCTTCACATCCCGGAATACAACGTAGTCAATTCAGATTGTTCTGAAAGAAACCACAGATCAAATTGCAAAAACTGGGTCTCTGCAGTTGAAACACAAATGAAGGCATATCAAAGCATTATGATGCAATCAAATTCTGAGAATATTCATAAGGACTCCTGAACCTATTTCCAACATTCCATTCTGCACAAGTCATGTCTCAAAGTCTCTGTATCCTCCAGAATTCGGCCTGCAGTACCGAAAATACTCTGAGACAAACATTTTGCCCAGTTAGTGTATCTATTTACCAACTCCCATGCATCTGCCAGCAAGTAGAATCTGAATTACTCCATGGCCTCTCTGCCACTTGAGTGCTGTTATCTGTTAATAATGTAGAAAGTTCCTAGATAATATTGTTATTGTTGGTTATCCTTGTGCAATTGTTTGCTGTAATCAAATTTATCTCAGACTCGAGCAACGATGCATCGAAGATGTTTTCAAACTCCGACGGCACACGCGGGCAGTTCAAGTGCGGGCCGTATTGTTGGCTATGTCTTTGCCAACATTCCCTTGGGGAATCTGTAGGGCATGAGATTGATCCCTTCCATCTGCATTTTTTCTTTTTCTTTTTCCACTCTGTCAGATTTTTCTTGGTCTTTTTGACCATGTAATTATCATTGTCATTCCATTAGATGCTTGGTACTGCTTCGGTACGTTGTATATATTGATATACTCAGTAGGACTACATAAGTACGAAGTTTCCGCCGGGCCTTGCCACGGCCCCACACCCCAAGTGAATCTGTATACAAAAAAACGACGGTTTTATGCCGGCCCGCCGGATAAAATCAAGAACGACAGAACAACCACCACATGTGCGCATCTTCACCCGAGCTCCACTTGGGAACGCTTCACAGATGCTCCGCCAATCTGTTGGTTTTCTATATTTAACTTTTCGGATGGTGGCCTTAGCTTATAATCTCGGTGAGCACGCTTTTCTTTTCCCCATCATGAGCGACCTCTGCTTCGTACACCACCGTCCCAGTCCAGATCAGAGTCGCTCGTTGTATACTAAAGGTCAGTGCTTGTACAGCTGATTATTGTCCTGACTCAGGCTGATGCTCGGTGAGTCCATTCACAATTCCGAGCTTGAAAAGCCTGTGGCGTCGGAAAGAAAGAAAGCCAGGGTATTGAGTCTCAATTCTGGCCAATTCTCATCGTTATAACATCGGTGAGACAGGATGTCGCGATCTCAATTTTTTTTTGCCTAGTCCTTGGGTGATTCGGGTTTCCGGAATAACCTCAAAAATCTGGACATCGATTTCGCGGAACTTGGCATCCGTTTCGCTAAATTACCTTGGGGGTGTTTTCCTGATGAGGGTGGTGAGACGAGGGGCAATCTGCTTTACAGCCGTCAACGACATGTTCCGAGACTACTCATTCCAACAGCGGCCTTACCGTAGTAGGAGTCATCGCTTCTTTCGCCGAATCAGAAGCGAACCCAAAACTACCAGAGAACTTGCCAAGGAAGGATAACGCAGATCTTCGTTCGATAGATCTTCTTCGGATCGCCTCGACACGAAGATAGTTCCAGCTACGGAGCTCCACCAAGGAATTCCCAGATACGTAAGTACTCCACATTCTTGGTGATACTTGGCTCCAACCTGCTCCGACTTGGCGACTCTCAAGCGGGGAATCTAAATCAGGCCATCAGTGGCTGTTCCACTTCGATGTTAAAAATAGCATCCGGCAATAGCTCCCGACGAATTCGTGCAAGGCATGCTAATATTTTGTAGCCAAATACGCGGTACGAAGAAAAACCTATCTCTTGTGAATGAGCCATAAAATTTCAAAGATAAATGACTCCCATTGTGAACTAGGCCCCATATCAGTAAACGACCTCTAGGATAAATGAGGAGAACTTGGAGGCGGACTGAACTGCATTCGAGATTAGCCGGTAATTCGTTTCTCTTTGAAGAGCGACGAAACTGAACGCTCACCTGGTCGCGGCGATTGATTCAATTCAAGTCGTCGATGATGTACTAGTAGATATTTAATTTGTGTTGACGACAAGTCTGAATCTAATTCATTCAGAACGAGGTAAGGGTACATCAATTTCATGTGCAAATATAAAGACAACGCCAGGTCTACATCTACACCCTGAAATTCCAACACTGCCCAATAGAGAGAGCACAGAATGTTACAACATCGTATATGGAGAAAATATTTGAGACGGCACTCGCAACAGCCAGGGAAATCACTGCTCATCTGAACGCGGGGCAAAGGATGAGTTCCATACACGAGGTGAGAGCCACAAGCGCACGTACCAAGTGGGAGAGCATAGTAGGCCGGGCAGAGGTCCAACCACTGGGGAGTAATGATTTCGGCTTGGGGGCCCGTGCGCTGGTCCTCGGGCGCTTCAGCGAACACGACAGCCAGACCAGCTTCAAGATGCCAGTCAATGTGGCTATGTGGAATGTCAGCCCCGGGGATGCTGGACGAGAGTATAAACGCACCAATGGAGGAACCAGGGTCCGGGGTTGTCCGCTGTTGGGGCGATGCTAGATGAGGGGAAGAAAGAAACACGGGGTGCAAAGGATACATACCGCGGAATTGGATGCTGACACCTCCTTGCTCAACTGAAATCACGTCGCGCCGAGGCCTGAAAGGGGAACGTTGAACGGGAAACTGGCTTACAAACATCCAACTCACGGGTTAACGAAGTTAAGAGGACCCGATGCACTCTGCACAATGTCAAAGGCATGACCGCTGAGGCTCTATTGGTCAACCGGTAACAAAAAACAGTCGAAAGAACGAACTGAAGATGGAAGGGGTGCTTGATGCCTGCGAGTGAGATCAATCAGGATTGATTTCCAACCAAAGGAAAGTCAACGCACCGTGGTCAGAGCCGTGGATGTTCAACTGGACGACTTCATTTTTCTTCAGAATGAAGGTGTGCTCGGAAATGTTGAAGTCGCTCGCGACGGTGGCTCCGTTGATGATTTTGAGGAGCGTCGGGAGCGTCGGAGGAGTATATACGATTCCGTTGATCTCCCAGACCTATAAATTGCGTTGGTATCGAAACGCCCGAACGAGTAAAACTCATACACCATCACCAGCCTGCAAGGGCAAGTGTGTCAGCGCCCGGTATTCTACGGTTGCATAAAACTCACAGTATCGAATTTGAGGTCAATGACGTGGTCGGGCGGGTTGGCGCCGTTGGGAGCACCAGGGTCGACCAAAGTCTGTAGACGCGTGAGGGATTTATAGTTGGAATTAAACAAAACTCACCGCGAGCTCGAACTCCTGGAGCATCCCTACTGATCCTCCTCCTCCTCCTCCTCCTCCTCCAGAGCTTCCACTTCCTCCTCCTCCAGAGCTTCCACTTCCTCCTCCTCCACCTCCACTGGCGGCGACAGGGGTGAGGGACGTGGTGGTGGGGGTCCGCGTCCGGAGCACCTGCGTAGCGCAGGATGGCCTTGACGTTGTTGATGTTCACTGTTCGATGTGGTGAGTTTTACCCCAGAAGATAATTAAGGGATGCATACGCGTGGGGCTGTTTCCGACCTCCCCATCCTAAGATGAAACAGTCAGCCGAAGTCGATTGAAAGGGACGCATGAACCAACCATGGGCGCGTTGATCCAGTAGTTGTTCACCGCATTGTTTGCGGTGAGCTATGGGACAGTCAGAATCTTAGGAATCTCAGGTGGTGCAAGCGGGTTGCGTACAATAGCGCTGTAACGTTGAGCTAAATGAGAGGTAAGAAGACTGGGTGCGAATTTAAAACCGAATCGACATACCGACGTGGATCTCGAAGCTGCTGACCGTCTGTCGTGTATGATTAGTTATAATTCAAAAATATAAAACCAAGAACCGACCAGAGGAACTGTCTCAATACCATCCGTCTCAATAATGTCCATGGTGTGGCCGTCGATGGAGACGATGAAGGCTGCGAATCCAGAGGTGTTGACGAAACGAAGGCTGGAAAGCTTAGAATAATGATTTAAACTCGCCGTTTTGGCTTACCGGTATCTGCCGTGCACATGAGTATTTTGGTGTGTAATGGTTGAATACTGTCACATACCGCTTTCCTTGCACGACGTTAACCACCGCCCACGGGATCTCGGGGCCGCCGATGTATCTCTACGGAATGGATTAAGCGAATAGGATGCACAATGATATATGGGGGACATACGCCGATACCGTTGACGAGACCTGAGGCAGGCGGCGGGGTTACGCCGTCGAGCTTGTACTGGTCCATCAATTGCTCGGCCGGCTCGTGGTACCTGTGCGCCTTTAGGAACGAACGTAAAGCACGCAGCTGACGTTCCAACATACCAGTCAGCGAGGGTGATTATAGTTGAGTCGTCGTCAACATCATACAAATCCCCGAGCGGGTCATTGGGATCTGTCGCAATGTCATAAAGTGAAAATCGTGCGATGAGCCTCGCTGCCTACCATCTGTCCAGAGGGCGTCAATTATGCCAGCGATGCCAAACGAAGTGGAGAGTGTACTTACAGATAACCAAGACCCCGCGCTCGCCGTCAACGTACTGGGTCGACAAATGGCTGCAGTTTATTTAGTGTAGTCCGACCGCCCAATTACGTCCCAACATACCTGTGGAACCAGTAGGTGCCGGTCTGGTTCAAAAGCGGGTAGTTGTACTCTGTCGAAATGCGTTTGCCTCGCGAATATATAGATCGATCAGATGACTAACCGTAGAACATCCCGGGAGCGATGGGACATTGGTTCACGAACGCCGGCCTACGAAATTTTCGTTAAATATACTGCCATCATGGGGGAGTGGCTCTCGCACCCGTCTTCACTCGCAGTGCGGTCCTGGAAGATTCCATGCCAGTGCTGTGGAAGACTATGATCAGGCTGTGACACCAGAACAAGAGGACGACTACTCACGATACTGGTCGACCGCCTCATGGTAGGGTCGTGCAGCGCGTTGCTGACGTTGATGTGCAGAACATCACCCTTCTGAGCGAAGAGGTGCGCACCGGGGAACTCCCCCATCTGGATAGCCGAGCGATTGAAGCCATCGGGGGCAACGAAGGCATTCGTGACCTGCCCTCGAAGTCGTCAGCGAGCGCAACAGAGTTTATGCTGTTCAGCCTCACCGGAAGCTGGAAGAAGACATCCGCAGCAAGGGCCTGGCCGATAATAAAGGGAAGGAGCGCAAGGGACTTGAACACCATCGCGGCAATTGAGCTGGGGTGGGTGAGGTGAGATACACTGTACGGCTAGCTTTATAGATTTTGGAATGTGTGAACAGGTTTATTGTCGTTGAGGAGACGAGCCAATATGATCGAAAGTAACTCAATTCCTAAACGTAAAAGGAAGCTCTCGTGTCAGTTGTCGCTGAACTCCTGGATGGGGGTAGGCGGAGAAGCTGGTGAGGCACAGAGGAAGCGGAAGCGATCTTTTGTCCACCGAAAGCCTGAGAATTCGTCAAGCGAGACAGAAGGTTTACCTGATTTTCATCATATCCACACAGCGCTAAAGCCTCAGAAAATTACACGATCGCCATGCAGAGGATCAAATGGAGCCTGAATCTCGAGGCCGAGATGCAACAAGGGATCCGATGTTTCGAAATACAGCTCAAGCCAATCAAAGTGCAGGGGCCTGTGCAACATTCTGCGCGCCAGATTGCCAGCCTAGACCAGACGCACTTAGACTGTCCAAATTGGACGTGGAGGTGGGTCTAAATGATGAGGGCGGGCATGAAGTGGCTGTGTCGTGTTCCATTTCGGACCGCAAGCTTGTTTCAATGGGTTCGGATTACAAGATGAAACGGGAGCAGCCGGAGCTAATCTGAAGGACCTGAAATTCTACGCATAACTGGTCGTGGTAGGTCGTGTTGCTCGTCAAACCGAGAATATGGAATCCCCAAAATAGATGACATTTGTCTATTTTAACCAGGCCAGTGGCTGATCTACCGTATTCTCGGTGCTGTCACGAAATTAGCCTCACTGATGTCGTCTGTCCAGATCCAGAATTTAAGCGTTACTGTGTACAATTTCGGCTTACCTGGACTGTGCTATGAATATTCAAATCATTCGAGCTTGACAGGAGCGCAGTGTCGTTCTGTATCCCACGACGCGCATTACTGTTAGATCTAGACTCATTCGCATCGCTCCCGAAGACACCGCAGCCTGTGCTAAGGCCTCTGGCCAATGAATGATGTTGCAAATCCCAGCCCAGGACGATTACACCGGCGTGTAAAAATTCCGTCTATTAATATGTAGCTTTCCGTCTATTTCCGGAATGCAGACAGATCCAGATCCATTTAAACATTGCTATTCCCATATGCGTCACCAGGTTCGCGAAGCATCACGACTGTCAGGGGTATCTACTGGTATCTATCCAATGAAGTTCTTTTGTCGCGCGGGACCGTGGCATACGGTGTGCGACCGTTGGAATTGAGCAGCAAAACACAAGCCATCTTTTGGGTCAGGTAATGTTTTCCCTCCCAATCTCGATTTCTAATAATGGTTTTAGATACAAATCAGAATTAGGAAAGCTGCCCCCCTTGATGTGCATTTTTGGTCGGGTCGGCAGTTGGTCGGCAGACGTCCCAGCGCAATGGACCCGTCGCGTCTTGTCACGACTCACGTAGGAACGGAGAAAATAGGACTTCGAGTAAGTGAGCGGCGGAAAAGGACTTTTAATCCAAGGTGGTGGCTTAGTGGTTGTGCATTACAGGCCGGAGGTATTGTTTCTGCAACTCGGCATGTTTCGGCATGAGCAGCGTCTTTCAAAATGGCCGCCTTATCCAAAATTCTGATGAAGTGGGCTCAATTCGGCCTCAAATCCCTCGAAATAAAACTGGGAGATGCTGCAGTATATAGCCTGTACTACCATGTTTTTAGACGACCCGTGGAGCATTCGAGCCCAGGATGAATCAATAGTCGGATTTTGATCGAATTGATCGCATTGATCGCCCGCCAAATTCTCATGTACAAGTCCGGCTACTCTGCTGCGGCCTCAATATTGGCTCAGAAATTAAGATATCTCAGAGTAACCATCTGCATATGTTAGAGACACTTCAGGCAAAACCCGAACCCGCCCCGCGCCAAAGGGCGGGCAGACGTACTTAGGATCCCATCAAAGTGTCATGGTATACTCGCGAGTGGGAATATTACTAATACTCATACTGGAGTCCTATAATGCCCTATCTTCGAGTTCCCGGACTACTTATAATGAAAGTTGGTGCGCCAACATATGTATATACACGTACAAAGAAAGATTGAGCACGGAAAACCTTGCTCCTTCACAAAATTGAAGTTTCAAACAACCGCCTTTACCCTTACGCCCATCCAAAGGTGCGTCCAAGCTGCGACGTGACGACACCAAATTCTGTCGTGCGCACATCCAATCCACAAAGAAAGAAAGAAAGAAGACGAAGAAGAAGAAGAAATCAGCGACTGCCGCAAAACCGACTATCCCGACAACCACTTACGTCGAACACAGTCCTCGTCCTCAGCCACCGCGCGGCCGAGCGCCATCTGCGCATCCTCACAGCGGGATTCCTCCTGGGCGAGCTGGTCTTCCACTGCGACGTATCATCGTAAACGCGCGCCGCCGCCGAAATTCAACGAGAGACGCACTGGCAGCGAGGGCGGCCTCGAGGTGCACATATTTCCGGCCGCTGGGGCCCAGTTCTACATAGGTTGGACGAGAGAGAGAATTACTATCAGAGGATTGATCGAGAAAAGAAATAGCGGAAGGGAAACGGACTGTGGGTGATGGCGAGGGTCTGGGTGTCCACTCCGTCTGCGCGAGAATCAATGAGGATGGATGGTTGGAGGGAGACGATACGTGCCTCGGATAACCGTTCCCACCCAGTCGTTAAAATGCTGCGAGGCGCGGGTGTTGTCCTCCTCGGTGCGACGGGCGAGCTGTTGCTCCAGGGCCGAGTTCTTCGCCGCCAGCTCCTCGTTCTCCTGCTCGAAATGCTGGATGAACTTTTTGAGGTTACTAGTATGATGTTCCGGGTCAAAATCAGGTTCGTTTTCGCGGTTCTTGCGCTTCCCGAGAACAGGCGACGGCGATGTTTCGAAGGGGGGAGACCAAGAGTGCGTCGCCGATCGCCCGCGGCGCGAATTCTCCGCGACGGCCTTGGAGGGTTCCTTCAGCTTCTGCTGCTCCAGCTTCGCCAGCTCCGCCAACGAAGACCGAATCAACACAGACGCCTCGCGCCACCTCATCTCCTGATCCTTAAACACACTCTGCGACACCAACTTCCGCTCCCTCGCTCTGTCCTGGTTCCGGCGTACGGTGCCCCAAACGAACCACGACACCCCGTTTGCGGTGCTGCACCACAGCTTACGGCTGCGGAAGTGCGGGTGCTTTACGCTGTTTTCGTCCGTCTTTTCCCCCGGTTGCGGGTCAAACCACCGCTTCCACGATCCGTCGGCGACCTTCCCGTACAAGGCGAAGTGGTTCGGAGTCAAATCGATGTAGACGTCGCCCGGGTTTGCGCCGGTGAGGTCATCTGGCGGGGGCCCGAGGCCGGAGATTTGGTAGAAGGGGACGTGGTAGCAGAGGACGCGCGCCTTTTTTCCCGGCACAGGCGTTATGTCGTACTGATAATCAAGCGGCTGCCTGTCCAGCATGAAAGATCGGACTTCCGTCGCGAGGTCGGGCTGCTGCGCGGAGGCAGGCAAGGGGTCGCCGCGAAAGCAAGGGTGAGTGCGGTCGGTGTTGGTGCTCATGGACGCAAAGAAGGAGAGGAAATTTTTGGCAGATGAATCAATCAGGTTGAATCGAAGTTTTACGTCGTAGGTTCCTATAGGTAGTCGCCTTCCGAACGTCTTGATGCACGTTTTTTTCCAGGCAGGGACAGTTACCCACGTAGAATCCCTTTGACAATACTTCAAAAGCGCGTACAATTGAAAGAATCGGAAGCTAAGTTGGACGGAAGAACCTTGAAGAAAGAACCTCATTGCCAAGCGAGAACCAGGGATTGAAACTTGAAAGCCAATGTATTTGGGACACTTCCGTCCTTCGACCTGTCACAAATGAAGCTATTTGAGCAACGGAGTCTCGTCTTCCAAGAGAAAGGTTTGGGTGGCATCGGAAAGGGCGTTCGAGGGTAAGTCACGATGTCACACAGGGGACGTCACCTGTTGTACATGTTTTGTCTTCAACCATCAACAAACTTCAATCCTCCGCCAAGGTGAACCTCTGGACTTGATCTGAATTTTAGAACCTGACCTGTACCTGCTTAGACTGAATTATGTAATTTTAGGAAGACCATACGTACTTTGTGCGGTTATGCATTGTTTCGTGACTGGGTGCATTTATTTAAACCTGACACTGTGACAGTCTCAGATGACCCTTACGCGGCGCTACCAGGCGCTACCCCGCCTACTTTTACGGCACCCCGCGCTTTTGAGCCGGCCGCCTTTTGTCACAGGTGAAAACCAGAGTTGTAGTTTTTTTCCATGTTGGATTCAGAGTTGTTCGACCTAGATCCCCCGTCGCGCAGATTGTGCCCTGCTTTCCCTTTCCCCAACACTTCGAACGCTCTAGCCTCTCCGCCTTTCTTACGGCGTTTGCTCGTTTGCCTCGAAGCGGCCATCATTCTAGAAGGAAAATCGAACACCATGTGATCCACGGAGCACACGGCTGCCGTTACCCGGTGTTGCTTGCCCGCTTCAAAAAAAAGAGAAAAAACCGCACCGGTGAACGATACGGACGCCAACCAAGCAATGCATCTTCGTATTGGTTCTCCCTACGAATATCGAATATTTACTGCAGTATCAAGATAAGTCGTTCCAATTTCATCATCATTCCAGATATGGTCGGACCGCACGGTCCGCAATCGCTCCAAGCGCATCCCCGTTATCAGCGGCGGCCCCGCTCTTTCTTGTATAAGACCGCCTTGACGTACGTGGGCCTTAGCTCGCTTGGCTGTTGATATCATGTCGTTCCACAACCACGACGAGAAGAAGTCTTTCGAGGACGATGTCAAGTCTGGGTCCGACGGCAACAATGGCCAGACACCGGTGGCTATCGCGGAGGTCTACAACCCCGCCCTGAAGGCGGCGATAGTCAAGTCGGATTTGAGGGGGTTCAGTCGCCGCAGTTTCATGGTACGCTTGTCGTGTTCTACCCGAACATGTCTTACGAATGAAAAATTGACATTGGCAGCTGTATTTCGTCGTCATCATCGGCTTTCTCAACGCTGTATCGAGTGGCTTTGATGGGAGTCTAATGAGCGGGATCAATGCTATGCCCCAATACCTTGACTATGTGCGCCATGAGTTTGCTTTTTTTTTTTGCACGAATTTTTTGACCGCTTGCGATCTAGTTCGACTACCAGTCTGTCGGAAAGTCGACCGTGAGTGGCCTGCCTTACATTCGATACACGCGTTATACCCTTTCCTTCCGCAGGGCATCGTGTTCATGATATAGTCCGTGCTGAGTTCTATTGCATAAACCTTTGCTGATACACTACAGCGTCTCGGGAAATTGTGCTGGTGCTCTGATTGCGGGCCCAGCGACGGAAGTGGTGCGTTTTTCATTTATTCCCGCGAAAAAAAGCATGGTTCTGAGGGTATGCATGAAGTACGGCAGACGTGGCGGAATGTTCCTCGTACGTCCTTGCATAATTCGTTACTCGCTTTCAGATGGCCGAACGAATTAACTATAGGGCGGACTCTTCATTCTCATAGGCTCGGCAGTTAGCGTCACCGCTCAGTCCCGCGGCGCTTTCCTCGGCGGACGCGTGCGTTCTTCTTCCTTACTCTCCTCAGTGTCTTGATTTATTTGGTGTTCCACTCAGTTCGTTCTCGGATTTGGCATCGCAATCTCCACCACCGCGTGTGTCGTCCCCAAATATCGCGGGTTCGACAGCAACTAAATTAAACTAATTGCACACCAGCGCGCCGACATGGGTGACCGAAATCGCGCCGCCCCAATGGCGCGGCCGTCTCGGAGCCATGTACAACTCGTGCGCATTCCCACCCACCCTGTCTTCGCATATCAAAAAACTGACATGTTCATGCGTATAGCTGCTTCTTCATTGGCAGCATTCCCGCCACGGGGTCCATGGTCGGCACCATCAAGCTGAACTCGACCTGGGCATGGCGCCTCCCGCTCATCTTGCAGATCGGGCCTCCCGTGCGTCACTTCATCCGCATTCTTCCAAGTAGTTTTAATCACGATTTTTGTTTCCTCGCAAACGCAGATAATCGTCATGTCCTGCGTGTGGTTCTGCCCTGAATCTCCGCGATGGCTCATCTCACGCGGCCGCACCGAAGAGGCGCGCCAGATCCTCATCGACTACCACTCCAACGACGGACAGTCCAATGCCGTTATCGAGGTACAGCACGACCACATCATTGACTTCGCCTCGCCCATGAGTTTTCAATTTACTTACGATTTTGTAAGCTCGAAATGGCGGAGTTCCAGGATCAGATCGCCGTCAAGCGCGAAGCCCCGGTGCGCCATATTTCTTTTGGCTGCTTTTAAATTCCTGCTGCTGATAATGATGATGCGAAATTAGTTTTGGGACTACAGTGCACTCTTCAGCACCCGCAATCGCCGTACGCTCTGCTTACCTCCTGCATTTTCTTCTCTCCATGCAGATCACATGACCGTTCACTTCTAGGCTGGCGCATGGTCTGCCTCGCGCTTATGGTTTGTTTACCAGCTTTTTGTTTTTGGCTGGAAGATTAATGTGTACGCAACTAATTCCAGTGTGTCAACGGACAACTCGCCGGCAATGGGGTGTGTACTGTTTTTTTTATTGTTCCATGTTCGAACCTTCTAAAACACGATCCAGCTGATCACCTACTTCCTCACCGTGATGATGCAAAACGCGGGTGTGACCTCCCCGCACACTCAACTCGTCTAGTGAATACCCCTTCTCTTCATCGCGTTTCCTTCCATTACTTACATCTTGAAGCAACTTCGCGAACTCGATCCTATCCGCCTTCGGCGCATTCTCTGTGCGTACAATTCCCCCTAAAGAAAATTGACTGGAGCGCAGCTAATACTACATTGCACAGGGTGCCGCGCTAACGGACCGCATCGGGCGCCGCCGCCGCCTCTTCATCGGCTCGGCCGTGCTCGCGTGCCTGCTCGCCACCGTCGCCGCGCTCTCGTCTAAATGTCCGTTCCCGACCTACCCCCGATTAATAATCACCAACTAGTATCGATGCAGACGGCCGGAAGGGCAACACGGACGTTGCGGGCGCCAACGCCTCGATCGCGTTCATCTTCCTCTTCGGCATCGTGTATGCTTTCACGTATACGCCGCTGCAGGCGTTGTACTGTGCCGAGTGCGTCTTATCTTTCTTCCTTCCCTCAACTCGGTAATCGTGCTGATTTGGAAATGGAATTTTAGGGTGATGAGCCAGGATATGCGTGCGAAGGGCATGGCAGGTGCGCATTACTCCTTCTCCGCCTCCCGCCTTGCGACTGACCACCATCGCAGTGCATATCCTCATTTCCAACATCGCTGGGTACGCTCCAACTCTCTCTCGTCCGATGGTTTGATTTTTACGTACGGACGCAGGTTCATCAACACCTTCGCGAACAGCGTGGGGCTGGGGAAGCTCGGGTGGAAGTACTACTTTGTGTATGCCTCCCTCTGCCTCCTCGCCGTACCGCGAAGTGCTAATCACTAAACCACTGTTCCTAGATTCGTCGCATGGGACGTCGTCGCGTCGTTCCTGTGGTACTTCCTCGGCGTCGAGACGGTCAGTCCTTCCCTCTTCGCATCCCTCATGTTGTTGAACTAAATTCTTCCTTCTTCCCTTCCTAATTCCCATTCCCATTGTTATCACGATCCGCAAACAGCACGGCCGCACCCTGGAAGAGCTCGACGAGGTCTTCGACGCGCCGTGGCCCGCGCGCGCCAGCACCTATAAAGTCGCGGTCAAGCTAAACCCGAACGGGAGCGTGGATGTGTTGGAGGAGAAGCCGCAGCGCGCTTGAGTTGCCCACTATGTATCACATCCTTTGGTTTGGTTGCACATGATCTTGTTTATGTTCGTGACGTTGCTGACTGACGAAGCGGAGATGATTTTCTTGATGTTCTACGATCCAAAATACAAAATGAATTGTGTTTACGGGGTACGCGCGGGACTCCAACTGGAAAGGTGACATCCGACAAGTTGGAGCCCAGTCAATTTTTTTTTTTTATGATGCTCCAGAGGCTTCCGTGAACAAGATTCTACAAGACCCCGAGTCGGGCGTCCTTAATCTACTTGTAGTTCAGTAAGGCTAGAGTAGCCGACGCCCTCTGAGAAAACAGGAGCTCCGGAAATCTTCAGTAAGTAGGAATAGAGGTTGGTGCCAAAGGCGAACAGATCAGCAGTAATATTATTCAACCACACAACGGTACCAAATTACAATTGAACTCAATGTTTTATTTACAGCGCTGCCCGGACCGATAGTATATAATACTTGAATATATAGGAGTCAGGGCGCCCAAAAGACCGAAGCGGATCGCTGTTTTGTGTCCATGATTGAATCGGTGTGACTGCAAAAGACCACAGCCTCCCGTGCATGGTCCGGTGGTTCGGGAGGTAGCCGAAACTGCGGGCCGGGACACAGTGCCAATGGAAAAAGGATGCCAAACCTATGGTTCGAAGCGCAATCCTATGTACGCAGCGGACCAGACTACTGGTCCCTAGCAAGGGGATACTAGTAGGTCGGATGGGGAGCTGGAGGATTGCCGGAAGATGCAAAATGAACGCCGTCTATTTCGTTCGGAATCACGTCACAGCTGTCTTTTTGAACTTTGGAAGCACAGTTTGAGTTACACAAAACTAGTTGATTCTGTGGGCGATGGACCAGGGGATAATGAAGAGAAAGGAGATAAGTCGGATGGGGAAGGCGATCGAAGTGATACAAATGAAAGCCGGCGTCTGTGTTGAGAGATTTCACCGGCGGGAGAAGCTCGAGTCTGTTGAAAGACTTCCTCATAATCAAACGCATAAGTAGACATCAACGGCAGGGAATCGTTCCTTTGGTTGAGAGAAGCCGGTGAGCCGCGGGCAATCTACGTCGGAGCTTGAAATGCGCTGTGGCCGGAGCTTCAAAACTCAAACTCGGCCATCAATGTCGGCGTCCCTGCCGAGATGGCGGATGGTTATTAGAGAAGAAATTGAGACGCTCAGCACGCAGATATAATTCAGTGGATGTTCCCTTGCCTACTGTAGGTAGCGTGGACAACACCGAAAAATTAAACTGGGCTCAAATCAAACTTCAAGTTGTATCAAGCCCACCTCTGTTCTCTCGCTGATTTTTACGAGGGCCCAACCACCGCAAGCCGACTGCGCTTACTTTCACCCTTTTTATGATTTTTCCTATTCATTTTTCCTCTACCCACACTGCCTGTGAACTTATTCCATTATGTCCGTACTTAGACACTTCGGCGGTTCAACCAAATTGTTGCGATTTGTCAAGCCGAGGCAGTGAGAAATTTTCGAGGGACACGATGACGGCCGGCCGTCCCTGGGAGCAGTGAGGCACATAATTTCACCCGAGGCTCATCTGCCTAGCGCCCAACTATTAATATTATCGAGGGTACAAAAATCTGTGCGTGGAAAACATGTTGATGTCGCTTCCTATTCGGGGATCTGTTCCCGCGAACTTGTCTTGGCGTGAACGCTGCATTCCCAAAGGCAGCGCCAGACAAGCAGTTGTGGCGTCCGGTCTTACTTGAATTCGGCTGTTTCCAGCCAGCTCCTGTCTGTCTTTCGCAGTATTTGGTCTACCCGATATCACCAGGCAGGATGCCTGGTTCGACAGTCGCGATTCGGTCCGAACTGCCTTCTATCTCAGGAGACATTCGCAATCACCACGCGGACGCGTCTCTTTCTGTCACTTTCAGGATCAATTGTTGGAAGGCCTTGGCAGCTCGGTAAGATCTATATATCTCAATCGACTCACACGGACTAGTCAATAATTTCTTTTGGATTCCATTCATTCATTCGTTTGACCTTCATTGGTTGGATAACGCCAGGCAACGTTCAGCTCGGAAACGATGAGGGAACGCTTCCTTCGGAGCCGACCAGCGTTTTGCATAATACCTAAAGCTGTCACTTACCGCCAATGGCCCACTGCATCGACCTTTGCGTTGTCTCCAGCATATGTGGAGCCTGAAAACGAAACAGCGGCAGAGAAGCGGTGCAAAACCGAACCACGGCTGTGCGTCCAGGCCACGGGCACGGGGCACACATAAGAGGCTTACCAGCGGATGGCCGAAGAGCTTACCAACGGATGGCGGAGAAACGAAACCATGGTATGTGGCACCGCAGTTTCGGTAAGTATGATTTTGCCTATTGAAGAACTCCGGTGACTCAATGGACCGTGGGTGTTGATTTCAGTTAGAACCCCGCGCCGTAGCGTCGGGACCATGGAAAGAGCCAAGCGTATGCCAAGTTCATTCTCACTGAGCGGGTGAAGAGACGATACCGAATGCATGGCGCTGGTTCCACGCCGGATTTACTGGTACTGCCTTCCGGTACCTCCGCAAGTGGCAGCTGCAGACAGCGGCCCTTTCTCCGATCTAGATTTTTGTCGTGCTCAATTGAACGGCAGCGAGCTGCCGAGAGGGTATGCTCAGGTATGTTGTTACGCGTGCGGCTCCGCCCAGGAACACCGCCGTGCTGGAAAAAAATCAGGGGTTCAACAGCTAAAGAATCCAACAAAACTTAGAACGGATGTCTATGGGAGGAGAAACAGATGGCACACGAGACCCTCCTATCGTCGACCCTCCCGTACCCATCCAACGTTTCACGAAAAAGTTCGCTCATGGCGCCATTTTTGCGCAAGACATGAAACTTCGCCCTCGTCGGGAGCGTTTTTCACCGCCTCGATATGATCCTGCCGGGGGGACATCTCCCGACACAACCGGATGCATATCGAGGCGGACTCGGAGATTTTCAGCCTACTTCTGATTTGTATCCAACACCACTTGGACAGTCAAGATCGTGAGGGAAAGATTACGGTACGCGGCCAAAAAGTGTACCTTCGCTGTTCCATTCCAACGGGACCGTCGCACATGGTCGTGCGACCGCTTAGGCCGAGAAGACCTTCATTGGCTGATACCCTTGGCGGCCGTGGCGCTTCGCGAACCTATCGTCTTCATATGGGAAGAATAATGGTTAAATACCATTGGCAGGAATATTAATAGACTGAATTCTAGGCATCAATTGAGGAACGCACACAATGATCTTCGCAGGGCATAGCGAGAATCTCCGGCGTCTTTCATTGGCCAGGACCTTGGTATACGCTGCGCTCCTTCCGGAACAGCCCTAATGAGTTTAGATCCAAATATTATAGATCCCACGGAATACAGATCGTGGTCACAAACGGGACGGCATTCCGCCGACCTCTGCCGACCTTCACTGTCAATCACTTCAGTGACATTTCAATGCTCGGCACAGCTCAAGTCATTGGTCTAGGTCTTGTCAGCTCGTCCGAAATCGTGGATCAAGACATCGAGCTTATTTGCTCGGGATCCGGTCCCGGTGCATAGAGATATCAGTTCGCCCGACTCTGATGCTTCCAGGACGGCGTCAGCTGGGAAGAGGCGTCCCACGCATCCGAAATATGAGCAATCATCTGCTGGTCCATTTTTTCAGATTAGATCATCTTCCAAGCTCTTCCAAGCCTTTTTCCATACAACCAACCTCCAACTTTGTCGGAACCGTACGACACAGCCACTTCATCCCCACCTTCCTCTTTGAGTCCAACCTGCGCCTACCTTGACTTAGCACATTCTGAATCGTCTGGGAGCTGAAATACATTCGGGTCCAAGGATACATGGACGGGGATCAACTCTTCAAGTATCGCTAGAGCCTACCTAGATGACGAATCATCGAGGATTTAGCGATCGCTTCTGGCTTCGCCTCTCGGCCCCCCTCCCCCCGCGTCGCGCGCGCATTCTGCCGGTGCGTTTCCTCCATTTGGTCCACTGTAAGGGGATTTTGGACGCTGCGCAGATTAAAAATATGGCCTCTTGGCGCACTTGGCAGAATATTCGGCACAAGAGATTCTACAATTGATCAATCCGGGCCAAATGGATCTCGTAGGCGTTACGGTTCCTGTCATTGTCTTGTCTTTGTCCTACTCGGTCCAACAATCCACCTAGCCGCCGTTTCATCTTCTCCATCCGACACACTAGCCGCTGTTGATCGCGGTCTATTAATCGACCAGAATTGGGACATAATGCTTCAGCCTCGCCAAGTTCTCCGTACCTTATCGACAATCTGCTTCTTTAGGTATCAAGAGACCCAGGGGCACTAGGAGAGCCATCCCGGAGCCCGCATTTTCCTCACACGAGGATCCGAAACTGGTCCTATTTGTAAGTTCCTTGCGGTCACATTGGGCTAGTCCTCTTGAATTGACATACTCCTCTACAGTGCAAAAAGACATAAATACCGCCGTGCAGCGTATTTTTTCCTTCACCCACCACAGCTTCTCGCAGCGATGGTGTTCACATTCCTCGCGCTCCTCCCCATTATTATTGGACAGGTCACTGCTGCCGATGTCTTCTACCAGATCCCGGTGAGCTGGACATGAGAAATTCTATGGTGCACAGTGTACTCACTGACGACACTCGGGGCAGGTCACGAATGCCGTCGTTGCCCCCGATGGTTTCAGTCGCTCGGCTATCCAGATGGGGACGTTCCCTGGCCCGCTCGTCGTCGCTCAGAAGGGGGACGTACTGCACCTGAACGTCAGCAACCAGCTGAACGACCCCACCATGAGGAGGTCGACCAGTATCGCAAGTATTCGTGCTGTTGTTCAATTTCACAACCTAATAATAGTTGTCCACAGCACTGGCACGGAATCTTCCAGGACCGCACTGCGAGTGAAGACGGGTACGAGAACCATTCCGCCAGGATGCCAACATACTAATGAACGTTTCCTAGGCCGGCGTTCGTGAACCAATGTCAACCCAGCTCTTCTTGTATTATATTCCCGCTTTACTGACAAGCATTCACCAGGCCCCATTGCTCCTGGCATGTTCTACGGTTAATCTTCTCGTCGCGCTATATGTTCGAGGACTAACGCAGCACTACAGAGTACAACTTCCCGCTTTTGAATCAGACCGGAACCTATTGGTTCCACAGGTATGACCGTACATAATTGAGTGGGAGGATGGCACTAATCAAACTGCAGCCATTTGTCGACCCAGTACGTTGACGGTGCGCGCGGGGTCCTGGTCATCTGTAAGCACATCTCGATATCGTTCAGAATCACTGGTCTCATTAACATGCTCTTTACAGATGGTAGGCAGTGAGACACGGCGCAGAATTTTCAGATTGTGAACATTGCACAGATCCCGACGACCCGCAGAAGGATTTGTGGGATGTTGACGACGCGTCTACTATAATCACCCTCGCTGACTGGTATGTTTTTGAACCTCGTACTTTACTTTCTTTCCTAAAGGCGCACAGGTACCACGAGCCGGCTGAGCTTTTGATGGACCAGTTCAAGCGCGACGGCGTAACCCCGGCGCCTGCGTCCGGTCTCATCAACGGTGTTGGCGTATGTCGCAATGCATTATTATCCATCGTGTTCACTCATTCCCTTTCGCAGAGATACGTCGGCGGCCCCGCGACCCCGTGGTCAGTGATCAACGTCGTGGCTGGAAAGCGGTACGTGGCACTGTTCAACCATTGATCAGAATAGTACTAATGCGCACCGCAGATACCGGTAAGCCACAACAACAAAATCTAATCATTGTTCTAAGTCTTCCAGCCTTCGTGTGGTCAACATCTCTGCGTTCGCGGCCTACATCTTCTCCATCGACGGACACACTTTCGACGTCATTGAGACGGACGGTATTGCGACCGTGCCGCTGGTCCGTTTAAAGCTTCGCATTGATACACGATATCTAAAATTTATGATAGACCGTGAGCAGCTTCGAGATCCACGTCGGTACGTCGATTCCATTATGGAGTCGCAGCCAGCTTTCTTACCCCCCATTTAGCTCAACGCTACAGCATTGTGCTGCACGCAAACTCTGTGGTTGGCAACTACTGGATCCGTGCGCCCATGGTTAGTTCATCCTTCCCTTTCAAGCGGATCAAGCTGACCACTTTAATTTAGGATGGGGAGGTCGGAAACAGCCCCACCCGTACGAATTTCTCAATTATCTTCGGTATTGAAATTCACCATATCGAACAGTGGACATCAACAACGTCAAGGCCATCCTGCGCTACGCGGGTGCTCCCATCCAAGATCCCATCACCTCAACCGTGATCATCGACCCCATTGCTGCCAAGAACGGAGGAAGTATGCTGCAGGAGTTTCAGCTCGCCGTGAGTTTCCATTTCTCAAATTCGAACAATAAACCCTTACGCGTCTACTGCAGACTTTAATCAACCCTGGTGCTCCCGGAGGATCCGCACCGGCCGACCACGTCATCGACCTCTCGTTCGGGACTGTGAGTTGTATGCAAACACAGAATGCAGCGCGCTGACAGAATGTGTCTTTCAGGCTGGCGACGGTGTATGAGTCTTTATTATTCCGGGCATTTCGACCAACCTAATTCATAATAGATCTGGGAGATCAATGGGATCGTATACACACCTCCGACGCTGCCGACACTCCTCAAAATCATCAACGGTGCCACCGTCGATACCGACTTCAACGTCTCTGAGCACACCTTCATTTTGAAACAAAATGAAGTCGTCGAGCTGATCATCCACGGCTCTGACCACGGTGCGCTACTATTTTTTCATTGGAAACGCAAATTCTCATCCATCACACTGTCAGGTATCAAACACCCGTTCCATCTTCAGTCAGTTCTTTGGTGATGTTATATTTTGCTGGTTGACGAATCGATCCTCAGCGGCCATGCCTTTGACATTGTGAAGAGCGCTTCGGGTCCCACCAACTACATTAACCCGTGAGTTGGAAGTTTGCATGCCGGTTCCGCGTTAAACTCCCCCTTCAGGCCCCGCCGCGATGTGATTTCGGTCGAGCAGTCAGGCGTCACCATCCGATTCCGCGGTGCGCATCCGCTGTACTCAGTATTTCTGTCCCGCCTGATCCAGCGTCCCTGCAATAGCCGACAACCCTGGACCCTGGTTCCTCCACTGGTACGTCGATACGTCTCACCCCGCTTCCCTGGCGCTGACATCCTACATAGCCACATTGACTGGCATCTTGAAGCTGGTCTGGCGGTCGTGTTCGCCGAATCGCCCGAGGCGCAGCGCACGGGTCCCCAGTCCGAAATCATCACTCCGCAGTGGCTGGATCTCTGCCCCGCCTACTACGCTCTTCCCCTGGGTACGTCCGCTTATGCCATTCATGTCATCGTGCTCACACGTTCTTGCCTCAGACGAGCAGTAAGGTCATGGGCCGACGACATCAGCGTCTCAAATTTCCCCCACCTATACGATGTTGTAACATCTTCTCGCCCCTCCAGGATGTAGATGTATACTCGTGCTTGTGTTTATTATATATGCGGATGAAATTCTTGTATCTTTTTCTTGCTTTCTGAATAAATCGGATTCAGACTTTTCGATGATCGTCAACACAAATTAATTATCTCCTACAGCATTGACGACCCAATATTCTGTAGTGCTGCGACTGCATAAGTGAATGTTCAGTTTTTTCGATCTCCAAAGGAAATGAATTAAAGTCTAATCTCGAATGAAATTCCTCTCATGCACCCCGATATCAGTAGAACGACCTGTAAGATAAGAGGGCGGACTGAATTCATCTTCCCGGAAATTTTCGGCTCATTCAATACGTAAAGGATTATTTTCGTGGCGCGAAAAAGCACGCTTTACAGACTTGAAGTGAACTCGTCAGGAACTATTGCCGGATGCTTTTTCAACTTCGAAGTTGAACAGCCACTGATGCAGTGATGGTCTTAATTTAGATTTACCAAGCCGCTTGAGAGTCGCCAAGTTGGAGCCAAGTATCGCCAAGAATGGAGCAACTATTGGGAATTTCTTGGAGAAGCTTGGAGATCTGTACCAGAACTATCTCCGTGTCGAGGCGATCCGAAGATCAGGTTCTTTGAGAAAACGGCGTTATAGTTTTTGGCTTCGCTTCTGGTTCGACTTCGGTGTCTGTGGCAAAGGATGTGATTCCTACTACGGAAAGGCCGCTGTCAGCCTCGGAAGAAGAACATGAGACCTTGCGATATAGCCTCTGCTGACAGCTGTAAAAATTGCCTTTCGTAGCAGGACCTTGGCAGCACCCTCGATGACCCGATTTTGAGGTTATGCCCATAACCTGAATCAACGAAGAACTATATAGAGGGAATAAACGATAAAGTCGAACGATGTGAGACTCAGCACGTCGACAAGACCGAAGTTGACAACGCGTGGGAGGGAAATCCTTCTTGATCACACAAAACTGGCTTGGCGCTTGTCGAGGTTCACTTGTGGAGCGAGACACATGATAATGATTGGCTGAGTCCGGACACGTTACACACCGCGGCCAACTTGGCGGACTTCGCGCTTGCTACATACCGGAGCCCTGCAGCATGAGCCTAGGAGGATAACACACCCATCCATCGCCCTCTTCCTCGTCTAGTGAAAGCCCAGAATCAGCACAAGTCTTGTTCAAAACAAACGCACCCACCACCCCAACTCTGCGGCACATCACTCATCTCGAACCGCACGTTTCCGCCCGCGGCGATCTGCTCATGCCGGATTATAGGGGAAACCACCGCCTGCCCATCAATGCTCAGCGAGCGGATGTACTTGGCGGAAGGGGCGCCCTGGGCAGTGATTGTCAATGGTTTCGTGTGTCCGGGCAGATTCAGCGTGACCTTGTCGAAGAAGGGGCTGCACCTAGAGTGAGATCTAGCCACAGGGCGCACAATGAACTCACGAGCCCACGATATATTCGCCCGAAACTGGATTCACGGGATAAAAGCCCAGCGCAGAGAACATATACCACGCGCTCATCTGGCCGCAGTCCTCGTTCTGCAAACAAAGACTCAGCTGAAGACCACAGCCAAAGATGTCACTTACGCCAGAAAGTCCCGTTGGGGTGTTATCATAATTCGCCTTGGCGATCTCGCGCACCCGCTCCTGCGTCTTGCTCGCAGCCCCCGCAAGCGCATACAAATACGGGATATGGTGGCTCGGCTTCCCAGACTCAGCCATCCGTAGCCTCAAAGAACGCAACCATATATTCACGCACCTCATTGCTGTGGTCGTTCTGGTCCCCGTCGAAATGCTCGTCCAGGCTGCGTACGAAGCTCACGTTGCCGCCGCGGAGGCGCACGAGGGTGGGCACGTCGTGCACCACGTCGAACGAATATGCCCACTTGTCGCCCTCCGTCCACCCCGCGTCCGGGCCCGCCCATGCACCGCTCGCGGTCCGCGCCTCCATGAACCCGGTGGCGTTGTTGAACAGCGTGAGCGGCGCGCTCATCGCGCGGTCGTGGAGCGCGGTGACGATGGAGGACGGCTTTCCCAGCGCAGCGGCGAGGCGGTACAACGCGTAGTCGTCGTCTGTGGGCTTAAGTCAGTATAATGAATTATCACATAGGTGAAGAGCGCGCACACGCATAGTCGAGCGTGCGCGAGGCCGACTCGGAATGCACGTCGTCGGCGACCCAACCTTTCTCCGCGTACACTGATGTCAGACCTGCACGCACTTCGTAACCTACATTCTGAGCGCGGGGAAATCAATATCCGAGCGTAGAGTAAATGCTACCCAACTCGCCTCCTCTCGGTCGAAATATCTGTCAACAATAAGTAATTTCGGTCTCACCAAGGCTGAGAATGCTTGCGTACGAAGTGTTCCAGTCATTTTCGGGCGGGATGACTGCGTCTTTATACGCTGTCTCCCAGGCAAGATCGACATCAAAACCTTTAACGCCCTTGATGACTGCCTCAGCGATGAGCGAATCCGCGTGTGTCCCAACCTGTTCAATTTTGTGAACCAAAGTAGAAAAAGGTGTCGCAACTGACCATGATGTTGGTTTCTGTCCCTCATCAGTAGTTTTATTCTGAGGATTGTAACCTACATACCAACGATGTTCTTCCACATTGGAAGCCAGCCACCCTGAGGATGTATGGGTGCATGGCAGCGCAGAATGGAACCGGAGGAGCCGTACCTGTTCATAATCCTGGAGCATGCTGGTGATCATCCCGGGGACCCGCTCCGGCGCGAACAGGATGAGCCAAGCCCATTCCGCACGGAATGTGTCCTGGTCAACGTCGTCAACACATGAATGACTGAATTTCAGTGTCGTGCGCACCCAGATTGAGTATCCCGTGTACGATTCGCCCTCGTGAACCTGGTTGTCGTACCCTGAATAATAATACCCCCCTTCGTCCTGTTCGTACGGGTACTGCCATTCGGTCAGGCGCGATAGTGAATGGACACGATACGCACGAACCTGCAGCGCGTGGAAAAACGCCGTGTAAAAAACTTCTTTGTCGTCCTCACTCGCGCCCTCGAGCGTGATGCGATCGAGCTTCTCAGCCCATGCCGCGCGCGTCTTGCGCGCAGTCTGCTCCAGCTGCACGCCGTCTGGAATCTCCGCATCGAGGTTCCGGCGCGCCTGATCGACAGAGATAAATGAGACCCCAACGCGAACGGAGACAACGCGCGTGCCTTCCGGAAACCGCGCATACGCCGACAGGAGGCTGCCTTCGCCCACCATCGCGCCCGCGAGCACTGAACCGTTCTGCACGACGCCCCATGCGGCGAACGGCGTATCAAAACGCGCGCAGAAGTAACCCCGGAAGTGACTGGCGCTCGCGGCGGTGGACGTTGGCGTGATGATCCAGTCCTGGCGCTCGCTGTTTACGCCGGTGATCTCACGGCGCGCGGGGTTGATCGCGACGCTGCCGAGCGGGTACGTGATGTTCGTCGGGGTAGAAGTGATGATGGAGGGCCGCGTCGCTTCGAGGAGGACATACGCATTTTTTGGCGGGAATGTAAACCGCAGATGGCCGACACGCGATGCTGAGGAGCATTTTAGTTTTTTGGAACACGAGACTCTGGGCAGTTGAATTTCGTACTTGCACTTTGCTCAGCTCGGATTATATCACCGTTCCCAGGGTCGAGATCCACGCGATAATAGCTTGGAGTGATAACTTCTGTGGCGTTGCTAAATTTCATGGCACGCTCGTCAAAGCGGCTCTTGATCTCGTCCCCTATACCGGGCACGACGACTACCTGGCCACTCTCGCCCATCCAGATGGCTGGTTGGTGAGTACCCTGGAAGCCATGTATGGTCGTTGCAGTGTAGTTATACGGTGTGACAGACACGAAATTCTCATGCGTCTGCGCAACCCACCGAGTCATAGCGAAGGGTGGTGCAGTGCTCGGGATCTGCCAGAAATATCATCTGAGCTCAACACACAGGAAGTACGAGCATTGCGTACCATCCCTCCCGAGCCGTTTGGGGTGTCCCCACCATTCCCAATAAGTCTAGGAACTTGTCAGGTGAAAACGGTTGAAACAGCCCTCCGAGTTTTCACTAACGGGTTGACGTGGTCAACCGCGTCGCTCATGGGGATAGAGAACGACTGGGGACATTTTGATGCTGAGACAAGTCCCGAGGCCAGGAGTATCAGGAACTTGGCCATGCGGGAGAAGCGAAGCTGGAAGCCACCGGAGGAGGAGACGAGGTCAGATGCTGTGTTCACTGTGTGCGACTGATTGGCTGGTGAACTCGGGCCGGTTGAGCCGCCCGAACTGGTGGGGTCGTTTGAAATTGTGTGAATATTAATGATCCAAGGAGTGAGGTGCAAGCGCCGATTGCAGGGGAAGAAAAAAACAGGACGAGACACTGGATCAAGGTAAGCTGGTAACCAGTCTGCCTACAAGTGACAATAATGTGGCGGGTGCGTTGCGGCAAAATAGTACTGGTCCACATGTATTGCATTCTGTACAGCAGATCGATAACGCGTCTAAGTAGGATCAAGGGTCAAAGTCCGGGACGGTGTTAAAAAGTCAAATCTTTCATTTCTCTTTGATTCACTCCGGTCTACAACAATCACTCAGATATAAAGTAAGGACAGGAGACACAAGGACTAATCCTTTTGTGCATGACCCAGCGCACAACATTTTGATTCCGACCCCGACCCAGATCGTATCTTACTCCGTCAAATCTCATTCAATTTCTATAAACCTGGATGTGTCTGAAAGAGAAAATGGTTTTGGGCACACATTGGATTCGCTGTTGGTTATTGTTCAAATAAATTGACGAAGAGCCTTGCCGAGGGAGGTGAGATCGCTGTTGACACAATGACCTGCATCAGGAATGCTTATCAGGGTGCTATCTTTAAAATCGTCCCAGAATCAACCAAATTGGTTGACAACTCGCAGAGAACCAAGCCTAACAATATGGTTGCAAACACAGGGGACAAATATTGATGAACCTAGAATTTGCCAATTGGATGAAGAGTAGGGTATATATCGAAGACGCAGAGAATGGCTTTGCAACGCCACCATAATAGAGAAGATCCATTCCGAAATGAGCGAGATATGAGGTGGACAAACCGCAGGATCAAAAGTGTTTTTTTATTCAAAAATTTAACTAGTGTCATCCTTTTTGCAAACAGCTGTAAAAACTTTACATTCCCCATCAAAAAACCGATGTTAGTACAGGACCGTCCACTACCATCCACGCGTGGACGTTCTTGGACCCGTGAAATTGAACATGATCATGTTCTACCAAGAAACATTATTCAACTTGAACCAAGAAAATGTCGTCCACAAGTTTTAGTGCAGTATAGTAAAGGTCCTGCGACGCTTCCACTTAACTCGTGACAAGAGGCGGCGAGCGTCCGGCATGCCGATCGTGACGCGGAGGAATCTGGTCCAAAAATGTGTCCAGTGCGGATGTAAACGCGAAAGGGAGAGAAGATTATGGCGAATACAAAGTAGGGGTAGCCACAGATGGTCAGCCTGAGGCTCGACCCAGTACAACCTGTAGCCGCAAAATTTCGAAATTCCAGCCCATCAAGGTACTCGTAGCAGAAATGAATCAAAAAGGTGCCTCTGGTGCAAGAAGGTCCGACCGGAACTTCTGAAAATTGTTTGCCCAAATATAAGCTAGTTAAGATGCGGAATGAGCTATTCTCCGTCGATGGACGGGACATCTCTTCCATTATTATGATGATTTGCAGTACCACCAAATGCATGCACATCAAGGGGGGCAGGTTTCTTCCGGTGTTTGATTTGTATTCAAGGAAAGATTACCCAACTAAGACACCTTGGCGATAATTCCATCGGGGCCGCAGCGTGCGAGGTCCGACCATGCGACAAATTATCTCGATGGCTCGATTCCCTCGGCAGTCGTGGTGCTTCCCGAATCTGGTGTCTCATCTGGAAATAACAATGCTTAAATGCCATTGAGATGTTGAAAATAGACTGCAACGAAAATAAACTGAAACCTACATATTAATAAACGGAATCTTGGTATTAATAAACGTCGATTATAATAGTCTTGTAGCTCGGTTTTACACCGTCATTGATTGGCCAAAGGTCTTCCACAGCTGTGGTCCCGACCTAAACGAGTCTAGAACCAAATTTTAGGAATCCAACAGCAATGTACATCGTGAAATAGACGAAATTTGAATATTTATGCTACAGTTCAAGGGTTAAGCTATCGCCGCTGATTTTGAGAAAGGAGCGCTAGAAGTTTGGATTGGGATAGAAGAGATCAATAAGGCTTATTTACTCGACAGCGCCGAGTCTACGGTACCCGATCAGCCATGGCGAAAATAGAGTGAATGTCAGTGTTTTGGAGTTCCAGGTCCTCGGTCTGACGACGACCAGATACATGAGCCATACATGTAATTTATTGACGTCAGCTCAGACTTCCCAGCTTTTTCAAATCTGAACCTCTAACTTGGCGAGCGAGGTCGGAAATGGAAAGACACAGCCACTGCATCGCCACATTCGTCTTTTGGGCCACTCCAACATCTGAATCTCTCTGGTATAGGCCGGCAAACTCCCGCGCGCAGGCACATTCATGTAATGTGGCCATCATCGAACCGATGTGGCGATCCGATTGCTTCTCTTATCTCGGCGCACTACGTTTCCTTCATTCGATGGCTGCATAAAAATAGGGAGCCCTGGTATCGGGGGACGCCAGATCGCTTCCGGTGCCGCTATGCCTCACCAGCTTCTCCGTGCCTTGTCGCGAATCTGCCTCCCTGGATCTCAGGAAACCTAGGGCCATGCTTAGCCCCATCTTGGAGGCCTGTAATCCACTCACACGAGCACTTCCCCTTACCCTCAGACACTGGTCCATTCATTGGCTAGTTGGTGCGCCTGGCCCTGGGATGAACCTGCATTTTCTCCCGCCGAAAAGATATAAAGCCAACCGTGCACCGTATCTTCTCCCCCACCCACCACAGCTCATATCGCCGCGATGGTATTCAAGTATCTTGCGCTCCTCCCCTTCATCATTGGCCAGGCCCTTGCTGCGGATCTCTTCTTCCAACTTCCGGTGAGGCTGAACAGCGTAAACTCTGTTGGACTGGCTGACTTCGAGAGCAGGTCACGAATGCCTTCGTTGCCCCCGATGGCTTCAATCGCTCGGCTATCCAGCTGGGAGAGTTCCCCGGCGCACACCTCTTCGCTCAGAAGGGAGACGTCCTGCACATCAACGTCAGCAACGCGCTGCACGACCCTACCATGAGGCGGTCGACCAGTATCGTGAGTAGTCGTCCTCTTGTTCTGGTGTCACAACTTGATCATAGTTTTCCACAGCACTGGCATGGAATCTTCCAGGACCGCACTGCGAGTGAAGACGGGTACGAGAACCACTTCCCCCCATAACTGCAACATTAAGGAACATTTCCTAGGCCAGCTTTCGTGAACCAATGTCAGCCCTGCTCCTTTTTTAGTATATTCCCGATTTACCGAACAATATTCACCAGGCCCTATTGCTCCGGGGATGTTCTACGGTTAGTCATTTGGCTACGCTATATATATTCGCGAGTTAAACGCAACGTGACAGAGTACAACTACCCGCTTTTGAACCAGACCGGCACCTACTGGTTCCACAGGTATGGCTGCACGCACTCAGGTGATTGTTTCGCACTAAATAAACTGCAGCCACTTGTCGACCCAGTACGTTGACGGCGAACGCGGGGTCCTGGTCATCTGTAAGCACTCTGATACCATTTGACATCACTGGCAAAATTGACACCCGCTTTACAGATGGTAGGCAGCGAGGCTCGTCGCAAGATTTTCTGTTTGTGACATTGCGACAGATCCCGATGACCCGCTCGGGGATTTGTATGATGTTGACGACGACTCAACTATAATCACCCTCGCTGACTGGTATGTTTGGAACGTCAACTACGTGCTTTACGTTCGTTCCTAAAGGCGCACAGGTACCACGAGCCGGCCGAGCAATTAATGGACCAGTACAAGCTCGACGGCGTAACCCCGCCGCCTGCCTCAGGTCTCGTCAACGGTATTGGCGTATGTCCCCCATATATCATTGTGCATCCTATTCGCTTAATCCCTTCCGTAGAGATACATCGGCGGCCCTGATATCCCGTGGGCGGTGGTTAACGTCGTGCAGGGAAAGCGGTATGTGACATTTCAACCATTAAACGGGTAAATACCGATGTGCATCGCAGATACCGGTAAGTCACAACGGCAGGTTTAAATCATTATTCCAAGCCTTCCAGCCTTCGTTTCGTCAACACCTCTGGATTTGCGGCCTTCATCGTCTCCATCGACGGCCACACCATGGACATTATTGAGACGGATGGCATTGAGACAGTTCCACTGGTACGTTCATGGTTTCACATTTCTACGCGATGTTTAACCATCTATGACAGACTGTAAGCAGCTTCGAGATCCACGTCGGTACGTCGATTCGATTAGAGACTTGCGGTCCGCTTTCTTACCTCGCATTTAGCTCAGCGCTACAGCGCTATTGTACGCAAGCCGCTCCCACGATCCGAGATTCGTACGATTCTGACTTCCGCATAGCTCACCGCAAACAATGCGGTTGACAACTACTGGATCAACGCGCCCATGGTTGGTTCATGCATCCCTTTCAATCGACTCGGGCTGACCGTTTCATCTTAGGATGGCGAAGTCGGAAACAGCCCCACGTGTATGCATCCCTTAATTATCTTCCGGGGTAAAACTCACCACATCGAACAGTGAACATCAACAATGTCAAGGCCATCCTGCGCTACGCGGGTGCTCCGGACGTAGACCCCACCACCACGGCCCTCACCCCCGTCGCCGCTAGTGGAGGTGGAGGAGGAAGCGGAAGCTCAGGAGGAGGAGGAAGTGGAAGCTCTGGAGGAGGAGGAGGAGGAGGAGGATCAGTAGGGATGCTCCAGGAGTTCGAGCTCGCCGTGAGTTTTAATTCAATTCCAACAATAAACCCCTTACACGTCTACAGACTTTGGTCGACCCTGGTGCTCCCAACGGCGCCAACCCGCCCGACCACGTCATCGACCTCAAATTCGATACTGTGAGTTTTATGCAACCGTAGAATGCCGGGCGCTGATACACTTGCCCTTGCAGGCTGGTGATGGTGTATGAGTTTTATCCGTCCGGGCGTTTCGATACCAACGCAATTTATAGGTCTGGGAGATCAACGGGATCGTATATACTCCTCCGACGCTCCCGACGCTCCTCAAAATCATCAACGGGGCCACCGTCGTCAGCGACTTCAACATCTCGGAGCACACCTTCATTTTGGCGAAGAATGAAGTCGTCCAGCTGAACATCCACGGCTCTGACCACGGTGCGTTGACTTTCCTTTATTTGGAAATCAATCCTGATTGATCGCACTCGCAGGTATCAAGCATCCCTTCCATCTTCAGTCCGCTCTTTCCAATGTTCTATTTTACCGGTTGACTAATAGAGCGACAGCGGCCACGCCTTTGACATTGTCCAGAGTGCCCAGGGTCCCCTCAACTTCGTTAACCCGTGAGTTTGAAGTTTGTACGCCAGTTTCCCGTTCA
The DNA here is from genome assembly GCA_029281465.1 of Mycena epipterygia. NCBI lineage: Eukaryota > Fungi > Basidiomycota > Agaricomycetes > Agaricales > Mycenaceae > Mycena > Mycena epipterygia. The sequence continues at coordinate 1,079,616 of JARJCQ010000020.1, forward strand.
ACGCTCCCCTTTCAGGCCTCGGCGCGACGTGATTTCAGTTGAGCAAGGAGGTGTCAGCATCCAATTCCGCGGTACGTATCCGGTACACCCAGTCTTTATATCACCGCCTGATCCAGCATCCCCGCAACAGCCGACAACCCCGGACCCTGGTTCCTTCACTGGTACGTCGATATGTCTCAGCTAGATCCTCCGGCGCTGACATCCCACATAGCCACATTGACTGGCATCTTGAAGCTGGTCTGGCTGTCGTGTTCGCTGAAGCGCCCGCGGACCAGCGCACGGGTCCCCAAGCTGAAATCATCACTCCCCAGTGGTTGGACCTCTGCCCGGCGTACTACGCTCTCCCACTTGGTGCGTGCGCTTGTGCTTTTCCCCTCGTGCGTGGGACTCATACTTTGCCCCGCGTTCAGACGAGCAGTGATTTCCCGGGCTGTTGCCGTCTCAAATCTTCTCCGAATATTCTCTATCTATTGGGCGGTCTTGCGCTTTCAGGGTGTAGGTGTAGACTCGGAGTTGTCTATATTTACACATGAAATCGATGTACATTCACTTGGCTTTCACAATTCAGACCTTCGATCGAGAACACAAATTAAATAATATTAGTGCTGCGACCAAGTGAGCGTTCAGTTTCTTCGATCAACCAGAACCGAATTAAAGTTCACTCTTGATGAAATGCAGTCCGCCTTGTGCCAATTTCCCTTGAGGTCGTCTACTGATATAGTTCAAAACGAGAAGCATTGGAAACTTTGTGGGTCGACACAGATAATATTTTCTTTTTCGTTGCGCGGATTCTGGTAATCCCGCGCAACAACGAAGTTCGGCGTTTGATCCGGGTAGATCAGCTATGTTTGATCCGGCCGATACTATCCGAGCACCAACACAACGTTGAACCTTGGTTGAACAACATTTATTCAATCGAAACCGGTCTAAGCTCAATATTACTCTCAGGAATTACGTCCTTGTCAATGTTCCAGCCTCATAATTACACCATCTTTCATGTTACCCAATGATCTTCGAAATGCTTGGGAATCTCGCAGTAAATCACATTCCCGAATTAATCGCATCATATACAGAGTTGAAACCCGGATGCGAAAAAAAAAAAGTTCTTCCGCATTTCTCAATGGCAAGGCAAAAAATCGTAATTCAAAATTTGGGGATGCAATACTATTACCTCGTAGTGTATGCTCAAATATTTTCAGATTTCTTCGGGGAGTAGTTGTGCCGCATGAACACATTGTTTTTGTGACCTGTTTTGGTGGAGGACCCCGATCCGAAAAAATCAGGTCACGTACACGTGTCGATCGCACTCTCACGCCAATCTGTAGCTGTGAGGAGCGAGAGGGACTGCTGAAACCCCCCCATGTACAATATCAGGTCTGGAAAATGTGGCAGACACTCACAATTATGATACTCTCCTCAAGACTTCTGGCACAGCCACAAAATTTCGATTTTGGCACGTTTTCGATTTTTTGTGCTCGCCGACGTTTGATGGGGGGTTCTTTGACTGTCTAGCATTGCTCACTATCTCTATAAGAGTATTTCCTAAAAAATTAGGATCAACCACGTCAAAATTGAGCCTATAATTCTATATTTTTCGCATTCGGGTCTTTTTCGCATCTGGGTTTCAACTCTGTATATGGAACTTGTTCCACTGAATAAGACTCCGGATACTCAGGATAACATGATTACCGAAAGTCCTGATGGATAAATATGAGCCGGACTTTTTGTCGAGCGACCAGTTCCAAACGGAACCCATTTGATCCGGTTAGATGAGCGATGTTTGATCCGGCGGCTCCGATCCGAACACAACGTTGAACCACAACAACATTCATTCAACTGGAACCGGCCTTAGCCGGGTCTAAGCCTGATATCAATCTCAGGAATTACCTGACAACGTTTCAGCCTCATAATTGCACCATCTTTCATGTTACCCAGTGCTCTTCGAAATTCCCGGTAATCTCGCAGTAAATCACAATCCCGGCAGCCAGCGTCAGCGATTTTTGCGTAAGTCCATGGTCAGCAAAATGGCGACGGGGCCGATGAATATATTGCCTTGGGATGCCTCCGTAATCATGCTCAGTCATGTTGTCATGTCAAGACAACGCATTGCCGTTCGAGGTCCTCATAATAAGTACTGAAGTAGGTGAGATTGTAAGCAATCAAATTTACTGCCTGTTCTACGCCCTCATCGGAGCTTCTCAGCTTGCGTGTTGAACGGGCAAGGTCTGGCCGCCGTGATATATATTTCAGCTAACTCGAGGAGCGAACACGTATTTTTCCTTCCCAGACGTTTTAATTACCTTCTGACATCGCGGAGATACATTGAGATTATTGGGATGTTTGCGGCCCAATACGAGCTGGTGAGCGCGCGTTGACCCGGCGGCCATCTAGTGCCTCAATATTAGGTACCGGTGATAGCGGCATTGGCTGACTCATGCGGGTCCGCTGAAGTTAGGCGGTCCCAAGGCAGTCCCAGGCTGCCAGCGAGTTGATTAATCAAGTCACCGCAAGTTGGTAAGATAGAAGCACGCAAGAGTCGTGAACAATTGCGTTTCTCAGAATGATATAAAAGCACGACGTGGGTCTTCGGTGCCGTATCAGCTCTTCTTCATTCGCCATGACCATCAGCGCCCCTTTTAGCACAACTGGGACTTTCGATTTCATGGTCCCTCCCAAAGACGGTGCTCGGGCTTACTACAATATCTCCACCGTCCCGAAGGACATAAACTTCATCCTCGAGCCCCACAACGTTGGAATAGAGAATCTCCGTGGCAATGAGTCTGCTGCGACTCTTGACACGACCGGATTCCAGCTGTTCAAGCATCCTGCCAAGCACACCATGTTCACGAGTGACGCCGAAATCGAAAAAGAGTATTACCCGGAAAGCATTGAGCTCATTAAGAGCCTGACAGGTGCGAGCCGGGTTGTCCTGTTTGACCACAGTCAGTCGTTGCATTCCACCTCGCCGTCTTGCTAATTTAATCTCGAATTTCACCAGCCGTTCGACGCCGCCGTCCCAACGAGACCGACGGCGGCCCGGGAAAACGCCAACCAGCGTCACAGGCCCACGTTGATCAGACGAGCGCATCCGCTGTTGCGCGAGTCCATCGTCATCTCCCGGCCGAAGACGTCCCCGAGCTTTTGAAACACCGATTCCAGATTATAAATTTGTGGCGGCCGATCTCTCATCCAGCACTCGACTGGCCGCTGTCATTGTGCGACTTCCGGAGTGTCGATCCAGAGACCGACATCGTGCCGATCGCGTTGATACGCAGCGATTTCGAAGGCGAGACGTTCGGGGTCAAATACAACCCGAACCAGAAGTGGACGTATTTCTCGGGCGTGACCCCCGACGAGTTCATTTTAATTAAATGGTGATTTCCGAATGTTTTTTTCAGTGCCATGCTCCATGAACTGATTGGTAAAAGCTATGATTCTCTCCAGGATGGAAGTGTCGCGCTCTATACTCCTCATACTGCCTTCAGTGACCCAGGCACGCCGGAAGGGACCCCGCCTCGCGAGTCCATAGAGCTCCGCGCACTCGTATTCTACGATTAGATCACGGATTCGGTTTTATATCTTGGCTATGCTTTCATTTCCTAGTCAATAATGATTTGGATCGTCTTCGCTTCTTGTTAGCTTCCAGTAGATACCTTGAAAAAAACATAGTGATTAATCCCGTCGACCAACGGTAACTAAGATTTTGAAGCTTCCAACAAACGTTTTGGGTACATGTACAATTGGTTCAATTTCAACTCTTGAATCACCTGACCTTGGTTCAATATTTTAATAAGTCTGCGCTAGATATCATTCACGGGTATGAGTTAGCTAACTGCTACCAGACCGCATCCACAGTGCCAAACAAAGAGTACCGGGCTGCAGTAGTGTTTCAGTGAAGCTGCTACCAGCAAACTCGTCGGGAGCTATTGCCGGATCATCATCGAAGCTGCGCAGCCACTGATGCAGTGATGGCTTAATTTAGATTTCAGCCCGTCAAGTGAGAACCCGCCCAGGTCCCACAGGGTCTTAACCAGTATGGAAAGCCAGAGCACCACGCTTTGAAACAAGTGATGGTATCAGCTGCCGAATGATGGCCGTTAACAACCCGAATCGGACATGGGATTTAATTGTGCGCATTCTGGCTATATCTACTCAAATACGTCTCCAATATTTCTACAAGCAACTTAAAATCTTCTTTAAGACCTCTCATGCCTTTCAAAAGTGCCAGAAATCCTTCAGAGTGGATATTCTGACAGATTTTTCGAGTAAAAGACAAAAAGTCGAGTCATAGTCATAAATGAGTTGTTCCAAAATTACCGTTCAAGTTGTATAATGCCTCAGAATATTCAGTATAGTCCGAGGCTGGTAATTGAGCGAGAGTCTTTGAATTTCAACATGTCCGAGATGCCCGGATATATCAGAGTAAGGCTTGCGCTAGGCAAAACTGTGATAATACGAAGGCTGCTGTTCAGAACCGTTCCAGAAGGAAGTGGACTGACTCCCTGAGAGATTTTCTGGGACTATATGCGACGTTTGTGACAAATTTACTCCGTAGTGCTTCCCGGTGTCAAGATACATGTATCTGGTTAAATGCTGTGACTTTTGACGGATTTGAAGGAATTCATGTCCTGGAGCAAACGAAAGGCCAATATATACGGGAGCACTTCAATCATGATGGAATAACCAGTGTTTCCAAACTTCAACACTCAATTTATCAGGAAAGACGTCACAATACCTTCCGGCTTAGAAATGCGATTCATAGAACTAAGTTAAATCGGACTTAGGCATGTAGGATAGTCCAATCTTACATATTATTCAAATGCCTTGGTTCAAAACTCCACAAGTCGTTGAAAACCGTTGGAAAACAGCGGCAAAAAGCCAATCAAACCCCTGTTCCCAGCCCTTCACGACGCTATTTGCCCGGAATTCATGTCAAGTAGTGTCGTAGAGATAGTGGTTACATCCACAGAATAGAACCTCGGGCTTGGAATCCAACCTCGTCTTAGAAATAGTTGCTTTCAACCTAACCTTGCGCTCGGGGCAGGGGCGGCCATCACTCCGAAATTGATGCAATCACTTGTTTCAAAGCGTGGTGCTCTGGCTTTCCATATAACCAGAGGTTCAGCCATACGCAGCCCAGTCCACAGTTCTCCAGTATCTTGCAGGGATCTAACCCCTGGAATGAGTGTGTGCTCTGTTACCCATACAGTACTACATGTTTGCCTTCGGTAAACTCGTCGTTCATGTATTTGGAACACGCGAGTATAATACATCCCCTCCCAAGTATCGTGAAGTGGAGCAACTCTTGGGAATTTCTTTTGGATATCTGAAGGTGGAACTATCTACATCTCGAGGTGATCCGAGGAAGATCTTTGAGAAAACGGTATTAGACTTCCCAAGTTCGTGGGTTCGCTTCTGTTTCGACGAAATAAATGATGATTCTTACTATGGAAAAGCCGCTCTGGGGAGGAGCAGACTGACATGAGGTTGTCATCTATTAAATAAGCTACTAGTACTTGGTCTCGTCCTTAGCAGCAAACATGTTCCGGTCCTCCACGCCGCACTAGAACTGCTCAATGCCGATAGCCTCGTCAAGGGACCGCCGCGCCCCTTCCCGATACGAATCCGATTGAATAGTGCTTGAACGAGGTTGAGATAAGCACTGTATTCTGGACGCACGCATAACACTTTAGTAATGAATTCAAATTGCATTGTCGTGCAGATGTTCGACATTGACCACCGCCAGAAGACCCATTTGCTGCGCAATCGTCTTGAATTTATCGACGAGAAACTTTCCCTCGTAACCCGCCGCCGCCGTCATTACTTGACGATGGTCTCCATCCCTTCCCACCGCAAAGCCCTTACACGCCTCCTTCTGTCAGATCATACCCTCAGTGTTGAACGACTGCGATACCCGGCTCGATATCGACTGGCCATTCCCCGAGAGGAGCCCTTATGTCGTTTCTGCCGCGCAGCTGTTGAGGACGAAGCTCATGCACTGCTTAACTGCAATGGACTTGCACTTCTCACAGATTTGCGCACCTGCTTTCTTGCTGACACATGACTCGGAGCTGGACGCGATGTTCGTCTCGCTATCCCGCGGAGACTTCCTGCATCGCTTGGTGGCTTCCAGGAAAGTGGTGACACGTCTGGCGAAATATGTTCACGAGGTTTTTATTCTCTTCGAAAAGTTTCAGTGATTTATTCCGCCTGGCTACAATATTCCGTAGCGTTTTGCTTGTTCTTGTCCTTGTCTACACTTACTCGTTTCGTGAGAGGATTTCCATATATTTCTGTCGTATCGTTCGAGCGGTAGATGGCTGTAGCATACATTAGGCTGATATGTAGGTACAGCAGCCGTACGTTCCTCAACAGGACCACCACGGTTAATTCACCCTCCTCCTGAATCGATGTCTCTAAGTCAGACACTGCAGCACACGACCAATTCGGCAAATCGATCCAACTGAAATTAGCGTAGAAACTGTTCTTTCGCGGGTGTAACACAACAGCAATCGGTCAACAGTACCACAGATCTCGCATTCCCGGTCAGAAGGCACACTGTATCTGGGAATGATGCCTTAAGAACTGGAGCCATTTACGTGTTTGACCTTACCAGGCAGCGACTTTTGTTCTTTGTTGGCCTAATACCTTGTTGCCCAGGACTATTGTCAATGCAGTCGCCATTACGTGCTGGGAGGCTCACAGATTCGTTGATTTTCTTGAGAAGATATGGCCAAAAGAAGCTTGCGAGAGAGAAATCGACTTTGACCAACCTCGCGTTGGATTTCTAAGGTGGGGAGTTCGATCCGAAGCACTCAGTATTTTCTGCTCTCACTTCATTGTTCGCATTGCAGCGAAGTACCCAAAATGAATTGGATTAAACGGAGTGAACACGTCAAGATTAGGGAATAAACAGGGATGTGCTCGTGTATGCCTTGGGCTTGTACTGGAAAATTCCACAGCGATGTACCTGCACTTCTTTCACGCGAATGTGCTATGGTAGTACCACACGAGGGAACTGGACACTCGTATGCATCCAAGTCTTAAGATGGACTCTGGAGCTGAAAGAGTTATGGTTGCGACAAAGCGTGGAGGGAGCCGTGGTTCGGTAGCCAGAGGACTGGATGGAAAAAATACCAACCGTTGTGCCGCATTCCGTGAGAAGAAAATGTTGCAGGTATGTACTTACAAGCAGCCGACCAGGAAGAGGCACCGAGGTGAGCAGGTCCAGCGCCATCAGACGAAAAGTGGGGATGGTCTTTGAACGACATAAATGTATGTTTTTATTGAAGATGAACCTGCAAACCAACTTACTATAGCTGGACTAATATTGCCGTGACTCAAGTCGGCCCAACTCATTTTATCGTAAAATGTTCCTTACTGGGGCACATTAGCCAAAGTCTCTTGGGATGCATTTATAGCCCCATTAGGGGTGCTCGTTATCCCAAAAGGGTTGGGGGTGTCAACGCATGGTTCGTGAGAAAAAGCCATCGACTCGGCGACTCGACTCCGAAGTCGAGTCGATGGAGTCGATGGAATTTCTCCATAACCAAGAGTTGGATCACAAAGTCTTTTCAGTGCAATATGAACATACCCTAGACCTATTTGTAGACCATGAAATATTTTACTTCCCTCGGCATCTTCGGCTGTTACGTGAGATTTTTGATTTTGATCGACTTGAGTCGCGGCAACATTAAGCTGCTGGACGTTGCAAACAGGAACGAAACTTAATGGCATGGTTGAAAAATGTTGAGCTTGCAAGTGGACTGACAGCGTTCTCCGGGCCTGAAGGTACGGTGTGATTTGAATGTACTGAAGGGTCTCTCGCATCGTGAAGGATGGGACGTTTCCTTCATGTCTTGAAGGTCCCGAGGATCCTTGCAAGATCAAAGGATACCATGAATGGGCAGTGCGTGTCAGGAAGGACATTTGGTGTCGTTCAGGAATATAGCAAAATGTGAACATTCAACACACTCGTGAAGGGGACTGGAGGAGCCTGAAGGATGAATGCACGCCGTTAACGACCGCAATTTTGACTTGAAGGCGAGAAAGTGTGACCGTGAAGCGTCAGAGGCCGTGAAGGCCTTATCCACCGTCTCCGGCGAACCCGGATCCTCTACACATCGGATGTTCATGTAATTCTGCGCAACAATGAAGTTCGGCGTTTGATCCGCGTAGATCAGCTATGTTTGATCCGGCCGATCCACGCAACGTTGGAAGTTGAAACAACATTGAACCGGTTTAGCCCGATTTTAATCTCAGGGATTACCTTGTCAACGTTCCAGCCTCATAATTGCACCATCTTTCAGGTTACCCAATGATCTTCGAAATTCCCGGTAATCTCGCAGTAAATCACATTTCCGTCAGCCAACGTTGGCGATTTTTGCGTAAGTGCATGTCTAGCGAAATGGCGACGCCGCCGATGAATATGATGCACTGGGGCGCCTTGGTAATCATGCTCAGTCGTGTTCTCATGTCAAGACAACGCCTTGCCGTTCGAACATCAGGAGGTCTTCATAAATCAAGTACTCGAGTAGGTGAGATTTTAAGAAGTCAAATTTACTGCCTGATCTGCGACCTCACGGTGGATTTTCAGCTTGCACGTCGACCGCGCAAGGTCTGGCCGCCCTGAAATATATTTCAGGTAAATTGAGGAGCGAGCCCTCTTTTTCTTTCCCTGACTTTTTAATTGCCTTCTGACATCACAAAGATATATTGAGATTGTTTGCATGTCTGCGGCTCAGTGCGAGCTGGTGAACGCGTGTCGACCCGGCGGCCATCCAGTGTCTCGATATTAAGTACCGATGATAGCGGCATTGGCTGAGTAATCAAGGTTGGTAAGATAGAAGCACGCAAGAGTCGTGAACAATTGCGTTTCTCACAATAATATAAAGCGCGACGTGGGTCTTCGGTGCCGTATCAACTCTTCTTCGTTCGCCATGACCATCAGCGCCCCTTCTAGCACAACTGGGACTTTCGATTTCATGGTCCCTCCCAAAGACGGTGCTCGGGCTTACTACAATATCTCCACCGTCCCGAAGGACATAAACTTCATCCTCGAGCCCCACAACGTTGAAATAGAGAATCTCCGTGGGAATGAGTCTGCTGCGAATCTTGACACGACCGGATTCCAGCTGTTCAGGCATCCTGCCAAGCACACCACGTTCACGAGTGACGCCGAAATCGAGAAGGAGTATTACCCGGAAAGCATTGAGCTCATTAAGAGCCTGACAGGCGCGAGCCGGGTCGTCCTGTTTGACCACAGTCAGTCGTTGCATTCCACCACGCCGTCTTGCTAATTTAATCTCGAATTTCACCAGCCGTCCGACGCCGCCGTCCCAACGAGACTGAAGGAGGTCCGGGAAAACGCCAACCAGCGTCACAGGCCCACGTTGATCAGACGAGCGCATCCGCTGTTGCGCGAGTCCATCGACATCTCCCATCTGAAGAGGCCCCCGAGCTTTTGAAGCATCGATTCCAGATTATAAATTTGTGGCGACCGATCTCTCATCCAGCGCTCGACTGGCCGCTGTCATTGTGCGACTTCCGAAGTGTCAACCCAGAGACCGACGTCCATCCCATCGCGTTGATATACAGCGATTTCGAAGGCGAGACGTTCGGGGTAAAATACAACCCGAACCAGAAGTGGACGTATTTCTCGGGCGTGACCCCCGACGAGTTCATTTTGATTAAATGGTGATTTCCGAATGTTTTTTTCAGTGCCATGCTCCACGAACTAATTGGTAAAAGTTATGATTCTCTCCAGGATGGAAGTGTCGCCCTCTACACTCCTCATACTGCATTCAGTGACCCAGGCACGCCGGAAGGGACCCCGCCTCGCGAGTCCATTGAGCTCCGCGCGCTCGTATTCTACGATTAGTTCACGGAATCGGTTATATATATATGTTTTCATTTCCTAGCCAATAATGATTTGGATCGTCTTCTCTTCTTGTTAATTTCCCGTAAGTATCTGGGAAAGAAAGGAGTGATAAATCGCGCCTACCAACGGTAACGAAACGGTTGAAGCTTCAAACCTGGATGAAGGTTCACGTCAGTTGCAAAACGTTGAAATTCAAGGCGAGTACAGTACGAGCACAGGATTTATTCTAGTGTCCGTGAAATTCCGGTGATGCTTCCACCTGCTGCAGAAGAATAGAATTCGAGAGGAGCGGCTGCGATGGTTCAAGTTTGATCAATGAAGTACGTATAATTGGCTCAAACTTCAAAAACTCAACTCATTCAACTCTTGAATCACCTGACTTTGGTTCAATATTTGGGAAATCTGGGCTGGATATTCTCCACGGGTATGAATTGATCCACCGATATTAATCAGCTCACGTCCACAATGCCAAAAAGAGCACGCAGCACCAGCACGCTTTATCAGCGAACTCGTCCGGAGCCACGGCCGGATCAACATCGAACTCGAATAGTCACTGATGCAGTGATGGCCTTATGTAATTACATTTAAGTTGAGCCAAGTTGAGCCAAGAGTGGAGCAACTCTTGGGAATTTCTGCTCAGGGATCTGAAGGTGGAACTATCTCCGTGTCGAGGCGACCTGACGAAGATCCTTGAGAATACGGCGTTATACTTCTTGCCAAGTTCGTGGGTAGTCTTGGGTTCGCTTCTGTTTCGACGAAAGAAATGATGATTCTTACTACGCTGTGGGGAGGAGCAGACTAACATGACATTGTCAGCTATTAAAGAAGCTTACTTGGTCTCGTCCTTAGCACCAGATTCCTGAGGTTATGTCTCTAACCCGAATCACCGCAAAATCGAGAGCGCAACATCGTGTCTCAACGATATTGTAACGATGTGAATTTGACCAAAAAAATACCTGCATCTGTTTCTTCAAAGCCGCAGGCTTTGTAGATGGCTCGAAAACGTGAATCGACCACCGAGCATCAGCCTGAGTTAGGACAGCGATCAGCCGCACATGCACGAACCCTCACTAGGAATGACTCTGATCTGGACCGGACGGTGGTGTAAAAAGCAGTGGTCGCTCATGATAGGGAAGAAAAGCGTGTTGAACCGAGATTATGAGGCAAGGCCCAGTCAAGCATAGAAACCTGAAGCCAACAGATTGGCGGAGAATCTGTGGAGCATATCTTATGTAGCAGTGGAAGATGATCTGATGCGGCCAGTGCTGCTTCTCGTTTTTGATTTTACAGGATTTTCACCCGTCCGGCCGACATAAAACCCACCTCTTATATTTTGCTTTTCTTATATAAATCCAAAGCCAGAGGTTGTTTCTACGAGAATCCTTCAAATATAAAGTAAGGATAGAAACATGCAGGTTCAGCATGGTTTAGCCCAACTCCAGCCACATAATTTGAATACCAACGGCTGAGTCGCGCAGGCCTGACGACGGAGAGCTGTCCAACATGCCTGTCATTCACCGCAGAACGGCCAAAAGGGGTTTCTCGTGTGCCAAGGGGTACCGGTAATGCTGACAATTCCGGCGCAGGACAACCTATCGGATCACAACGCGTGCATATCTGGAGAGAAATCGAGAACTTGAATATTGAGTACGGAACCGGCCAAATTATGCAAAAAAAAAGAGGATTGACTTAATGATTTGCGTTGGGATATCTCCGACCAACTGCCAACACAACCAAAGCAATCAATATGGAATATCAAGGGGGGGAGGTTTCCTGCGCCATTCTCTTGGTGCTTCGCGAATCTAGTGTTCATATGGGAATTACAACGCTTAAATTACATCAATCTCCCACGCAGATGATAATTGTTCTGGGCTTGTCAGATCTCCAACATCTGTGATTGGCCGGAAAGTTTGGCATACTACGGATGCGTGGAGTTGAATGTCTTCACATTGGATGCTCCCGGTCTTTTTTGTAATCCAAATAAGCTTCTTGTCGTAAACCGAAGAAAACACAGCCACTTCATCGCCACATTCCTGTTTTTGGATTAAGCCTCTTGCCAAGCTACGTCCAGCTTTAGGACACTCTAAATCTGTCTTGCAGAGGCTGTAAATCTCGCGCACAGAAGAATACCGACACAGACATCTTTCAAGCTAGACTCTATGCCGAATCATGCAAGGGTTGTGTCGGCGTCATAGCTGACGTTTCCTCCATTTGGTCCAGCTCGAGCGTGGAATCTGCTGAGTCTTGACTGAGTCTTGATACGATAAAAATAGGGAACCCACTTGGTCCTCCGCTTGGCGATCGTGGAATTGTCTGAGGCTTTAGAGATGTGCTGATAGGATGAAAATGGGGCAAACCTCGGTGCCGCTTGTGGCTTGCCGAATTTCTCAGGATATCCGTGAGCTTCATCTTCAGCTGTGCCACCTCACCAGCTTCTCCGTGCCTCATCAACAATCTGCTTCTCTGGATCTCAAGAAATCCAGGGGCATTTGAAGTCCCATCTGGGCGCACGAGGACTTCCCTTTAAGCTCAGGAACTAGTCCATTCAATACTTTCGCTCACATTGGCTAGTTCTTCTCGATAATGAGCCTGGCGCTGGGACAAACCTATATTTACGCACTCCGAAAAGCTATAAAGCTAGCTGTACATCGTATATTCTCTCCCACCCACCTCAGCTCATATCGTCGCGATGGTTTTCAAGTGCCTTGCGCTCCTTCCCTTCATAGTCGGCCAGGTCCTTGGGGTCGATGTCTTCTACCAGCTTCCGGTGAGGCTGAACATTATCAAGTCTGTCGCGTTCATTGACGACGTCGAGGATAGATCACGAACGCCTTCGTTGCCCCCGATGGCTTCAATCGCTCCGCGATCCAGGCTGGGACGTTCCCCGGCGCGCACCTCATTGCTAACAAGGGGGACGTCCTGCACATCAACGTCAGCAACGCACTGCATGACCCTACTATGAGGCGTTCGACCAGTATCGTAAGTAACCGTGCTCTTGTTCTAAGTTCACAGCCCGATCATCATCTTTCACAGCACTGGCACGGAATCTTCCAGGATCGCACTGCGAGTGAGGACGGGTACGAGAACCACTTCCCCCCATAACTGCAACATGCTAATGAACATTTTCTAGGCCAGCTTTCGTAAACCAATGTCAGCCCTGCTCCTTTTTTAGTATATTCCCCGTTTATTGAGCAATACTCACCAGGCCCCATTGCTCCGGGGATGTTCTACGGTTAGTCATTTGGTTACGCCATATATATTCGCGAGTTAAACGCAGCGCGACAGAGTACAACTACCCACTTTTGAACCAGACCGGCACCTACTGGTTCCACAGGTATGACCACACGTACTTAGGTGATTGTTTTACACTAAATAAACTGCAGCCACTTGTCGACCCAGTACGTTGACGGCGAACGCGGGGTCCTGGTCATCTGTAAGCACATTCTGATACCGTTTAGCATCACTGGTATCACTGACACCCTCTTGACAGATGGTAGGCAGCGAGGCTCGTCGCACGATTTTGACTTTATGACATTGCGACAGATCCCGATGACCCGCTCGGGGATTTGTATGATGTTGACGACGACTCCACTATAATCACCCTCGCTGACTGGTATGTTGGAACGTCAACTGCGTGCTTTACGTTCGTTCCTAAAGGCGTACAGGTACCACGAGCCGGCAGAGCAATTGATGGACCAATATAAGCTCGACGGCGTAACCCCGCCGCCTGCGTCCGGTCTTGTCAACGGTGTTGGCGTATGTGGTACATGGATAATTATACATTCTGTTGGCTCATCCCCTTCCGCAGAGATACATCGGCGGTCCCGAGGTACCGTGGTCAGTGATCAACGTCGTGCAAGGAAAGCGGTATGTGACAGTATTCAACCATTACACGCCAAAATACTCATGTGCATCGCAGATACCGGTAAGACACAACAGCTTGCTCTCATCATTATTCTAAGCCCTTCAGCCTTCGTTTTGCCAACGTCGCTGGATTCGCGGCCTTCATCGTCTCCATCGACGGCCATACCATGGACATTATTGAGACGGATGGTATTGAGACAGTTCCTCTGGTCGGTTCTTGGTTTTATATTCTTGAACTATAACTAATCATACACGACAGACGGTCAGCAGCTTCGAGATCCACGTCGGTACGTCGATTCGACTATACACCGGCAGACAGCTTTCTTACCTCCCATTTAGCTCAACGTTACAGCGCTATTGTACGCGACCCCCTCCCGCGACTCGAAAGTTCTAAGATTCTGACTTCCGCATAGTTCACCGCAAACAATGCGGTCAACAACTACTGGCTGCGTGCGCCCATGGTTGGTTCATTCGTGCCTTGTGGCCGGCACAGGCTGACCCTTATATGTTAGGATGGGGAGGTCGGAAACAGCCCTACCCGTACGCATCTCTCAATTATCTTCCGGGTTGAAACTCACTGTATCCATCAGTGGACATCAACAACATCAAAGCCATCGTACGTTACGCAGGAGCTCCCGATGTAGACCCCGTGACAACCGCCCTCGACCCCGTTCCCGCCAAGGGAGGACCAGGAGGAGGAGGAGGGACATCTGTAGGTATGCTCCAGGAGTTCGAGCTCGCGGTGAGTTTTGTTTAATTCCAAATATAAATCCCTCACGCGTCTACAGACTTTGGTCGACCCTGGTGCTCCCAACGGCGCCAACCCTGCCGACCACATAATTGACCTCAAATTCGATACTGTGAGTTTTATGCAGCCGTAGAATGCCGGGCGCTGACACACTTGCCCTTGCAGGCTGGTGATGGTGTATGAGTTTTATCCGTCCGGAAATTTCGATACCAACGCAATTTATAGGTCTGGGAGATCAACGGGATCGTATACACTCCTCCGACGCTCCCGACGCTCCTCAAAATCATCAACGGGGCCACCGTCACGAGCGACTTCAACATTTCGGAGCACACCTTCGTTTTGAAGAAGGATGAAGTCGTCCAGCTGAACATCCACGGCTCTGACCACGGTGCGTTGACTTTCCTTTGGTTGGAAATCAATCCTGATTGATCGCACTCGCAGGCATCAAGCATCCCTTCCATCTTCAGTTCGTTCTTTCGACTGTTTTTTATTACCGGTTTACCAATAGAGCCTCAGCGGTCATGCCTTTGACATTGTGCAGAGCGCATCGGGTCCCCCCAACTTCATTAACCCGTGAGTTGAAAGTTTGCATGCCAGTTTTGAGCTAAACGCTGCCATTTCAGGCCGCGTCGCGATGTGATTTCCGTTGAGCAGTCGGGCGTCAGCATCCAATTCCGCGGTACGCATTCGTTGCACTCAATTTTTCCGTCCCCGCCTGATCCAGCATCCCCACAACAGCCGACAACCCCGGACCTTGGTTCCTCCACTGGTACGTCGATATGTCTCAGCTAGATCCTCCGGCGTTGACATCCCACATAGCCACATTGACTGGCATCTTGAGGCTGGTCTGGCTGTCGTATTTGCTGAAGCGCCCGAGGACCAGCGCACGGGTCCCCAAGCCGAAATCATCACTCCACAGTGGTTGGACCTCTGCCCGGCCTACTACGCTCTTCCCATCGGTACGTGCGCTTGTGTTTCTCGCGCCATCCATGAAACTTATCCTTTGCCCCGCGTTCAGATGAGCAGTGATTTCCCGGGTGGAGCGAGCACCATTCAAAATGGCCCTCGTGTGGATGCGGTAACATGCGCCTCAGTTTTGTGGTCGCTGCGGTTTTGGGATGTAGATGTGTTCTTGGGCTTGTTTTACTATTTAGGTATGCAAATGGATTTGTCGAACTTTCTTGTTTGTTGGATGAATAGAACTTTTTGATGCGATGGTAAGCATCATAGGTAAGTGCTTCTCGAGCGCAACCCGGGAAGGTGTTGACCAAACAGGACACGACACGCGAGCAATTGAACATGATCACGTGAATCATGTTCAACCTTGACAAAATGCAGTCTCGACCTCGATTTCCCTTGGTGGTGAATAATGTACAATCAACTCAGAGTCCCCAAATATCCCTGGATCCCCCTTTCCATCCCTTGGTCGTCTATTCGATAATCTGGTGCGAGTGGCAAATGCCAGCAACTTGATTGCGACAAAGGAATACAATTCAAGAAGAGCTCGCTTTCTTCCCTCGATGATCCCTCCATCATCTGCTGTCCCGTTTTTCTCCTGCCATACTCCTCTTAACAAATCTGGGCCCACACCTCCTTGTAATCGGACCAGCTGCGCTGCATCTCCCACAACTGTGAGTAGGTCTTCAAGTTTCCACGAAAATTCTTCCATATGGGGTCCGAAGGTGACGTCTTTCTCTATCTCGATCCCTAGATTTATGCTTTATACGTATAAGTAGCAGACCGTCCACCGGGTGAAAGCCTAGTCGGACACGGGTGAAGTATTTTGACACGGTGAGCGGTCAAATAGCGAGTGGATCGTCAAACATCCGCACCTCGAGAACCATGTGCGTGACTCTCAGTAAGAAAGGGAGTGGAAGCGGCCAGAACTTCTGGTACTGCGTTACTTCGTTCGCAAAATTGGACAGACCACAGCGCATAAAGAAGAGCGAGGAAGTAATATCAAAGTGAGGAGGCAGCGAATATCATGGATTGGGTATTGGCAGACGAAATCATTGCCTTCATTCATTTTTGGATTTTAAAACTATACGTGTTTGATCTGATAGTCACCAACATTAACAAAATTAACATACCTCTCCATAAATATGCCAGTATATACCATGTTGCATGGAATGAGACACTCTTGGACTTAGATTAAATATAAGATATCTGGCAACTATATAAAGCCATCCTCGAAACGCGAAGGTAGTTCGCTGCTGAGCTCCAAGAAGAAAGTGAGATACGACACTTTCCACTTGGACCGTGCACCAGAGGTACACGCAAAATTAGCTAGAGAGTACTCATTCTAAGAGGCAGACGTTTTGTTCCTATATCGAAACCTGTTCAGCCGTCTCTAACAAAGATACTTGATGGATTCACGGCGCTCGATCCTCGCTTGTATTTTACATAAGGAAAATGTGAGTCCTGTCGTGATCAGGACTGTAGAGGACTCAGACCGGCATGTTTTACGCACTTACCTATATCATCCCTAAAAATCTCGACCGCAAATTGCGGCCCAGAAGGGCCCAGACCATGAAGTTGGATGATCACGTGATTGGACGAATGGGTCAATCACTTGATCGTTCAACCAGCAAATTCAACTTGAACTTTGCTTGAATTTCAGCTTGGTCTTCACGAATTTTTGAGATTTTTCGGCTTTTTTTCAAGCCACTTGTCCTTGGTCGGTCTCTCGCGATTTTTAAAACTGTTTCTCTGGTTTCACCGCACATTTGATCCAAGTAAGCCGTCCTTTTGTTTCCCTTCATGTATCAGCTATGCCTGTTCAATTTCCCAAATCCCATTCACTACGAGTGGAACAAAGTGCAGTCGGATGCGTTAAAAAACGTGATAAATCCACCTGACTCATGCCAAGGCGCGGCGCTGGTGCGGCGAGAACCTCCCACATTGTTCCAAAAATGGCCACTCAGATGAAGGAGCGAAAAAGAAAAAGAAAAGGTTCATGTTCAATGTAAAGTAGAAACAGAACAAAAGTGGGCGGCCAGAGGTCCGATCCTCATGCGCACACTCTAGCCCAACTCCAGGCATAAAGTACTAGCCCCAGCAG
Organism: Mycena epipterygia; assembly: GCA_029281465.1. NCBI lineage: Eukaryota > Fungi > Basidiomycota > Agaricomycetes > Agaricales > Mycenaceae > Mycena > Mycena epipterygia. Next base: position 1,097,169 of record JARJCQ010000020.1, read on the forward strand.
GTTGGTAAATTGGTATTATAGCAGAAATGGGCCAAAAAGGGTTCCTCTCGCGGAAGAACACCCGGTCGGTACCGCTGACAGTTCTGTTTCAAAAGCGAGCCATCATATCACAACGCGTACACATCTGGAGTGAAATATTGAGGTCCGGAACGAGCCAAATTCTGCGAAAATGTATCGGACATACAACGGCATTGCATTTTCATTGTGATTGGAACATCTGCCGACAACTGCCGACACAACCAGAAGCATATCACATATCAAGGGGGGCGGAGCTCTACCCAGTTCTGATTTGTACCCAATGCCAAGATTGGGAGGGAAAGATTACCGGGTCAAAAATGCGGCTTGCGCTAGGGCTGTGGGACCGCGCCACGAAACAACTTCGTCGGCTTGATAACCTTGGCTTGGCAGCCGTGATACTCCGGAACCTGGTGTCTAATATGGAAAGAACGACGTTTGAATGAGCACGGAAATAGATCGTGACTGAAAGCCACCGAGAACCACATGACAATAGACTGAATCTTACCAATCGTAGGTTGGGGTTGCATAGCTATGATCTCCAGGGACATTCATGGTCATTGGAGGTCTTAGCCCTCAGGCCCTTCTGGAGCGGCCAGAATGAGCCTGGATTTAATTGAGACTAGTTGTTAGAGGTCCAGCAGCCATGTACAGACATCGCAGTGGAATGCCGGACGGCAGTGCTTTCGTCAAACTCCAATAACATTTTAATATTCATAACATATTTCAAGTATAAAGTTATTGACGCCGGAATTGACAAGGTAATGCTTGAACTGTAACTTTTGCGAGAGAACTTCGGTGAGGCTTATTTGCTCGACAGTACCGCGGACACGGTAGATCACCCACTTTTCGGGTCAAAATAGGCTAACAGCCGTCTATCTTGGGGTCCCGTATGCTCGGTTTCAAAACAGACACGAACGGCTAGAGGTGTCTTCAGATTCGATCTTCTTCCACGCTTTTTTTTGCAATCCGAATCTATCCCACGACCTTCCGGAAAGGGAAGACACAACCACTTCATCGCCACATTCCTCTTTTGGACACCCTTGACTCCCAGCTTGAGGACCTCTGAATCTGTTATGCGCCGGGAATCCCGCGCATATTCATGAACCTAGAGCCTACATGAATCATCCAAAAAGTTGTCAAGGTAGGTTCCCTTCTCGCATCTCGGCATTCTTCGTTTCATCCTCTGCATAAAAATAGAGGCCACCCTCCCTCTTTCTTGCCAGATCAGGAGATCGATGGGTCAAAGAGCACTTCAGCTGCCGCGCTGCTTCATCAACGCCTACGTGCCTTATCGAGAATCTGCTTCTCTGGATCTCAAGAAACCCAGGGACATTCCTAGCTTCGTCTTGGCACTCACACGGAAGTGACGAAACGAGCACTTCCCCTGACGCTCAGAAACTGGTCCATCCATTGGATAGTCCTCCTCAATGTAAACCTGGTCCTGGGACAAACCTAAATTTACGCTTTCCGAAAAGCTATAAAACGAGGCTTGCACCGTATCTTCTCCTCCACCCACCACAGCTCACATCGCCGCGATGGTGTTCAAGTATCTTGCGCTTCTCCCCTTCATCATTGGCCAGGTCCTTGCTGCCGATGTCTTCTTCACGGTTCCAGTGCGTCTTAACATCTGAAAGTCTGCTGCGCTCGCTGACGACGTCGAGGGCAGGTCACGAATGCCTTCATTGCCCCCGATGGCTTCAATCGCTCGGCCATCCAGATGGGGGAGTTCCCCGGCGTGCACCTGTTCGCTCAGAAGGGAGACTTCCTGCACATCAACGTCACCAACGCGCTGCATGACCCGACCATGAGACGGTCGACCAGTATCGTGAGTAGCCGTCCTCGTTCCAAGTTCACAATCTGATCATTTTCTTTCGCAGCACTGGCACGGAATCTTCCAGGATCGCACTGCGAGTGAGGACGGGTACAAGAATCACTTCCCCCCGTGGCGGCAACATGCTAACCATTTCCAAGGCCGGCGTTCGTGAACCAATGTCTGTCCTTCTCTTCCTTTATCATATTATCGCTTTACCGAGCGGTACCCACTAGGCCCCATTGCTCCGGGGATGTTCTACCGTTAGTCGCCTGGCTACGCTATATCGTCGCGAGTTAAACGCAGCTCGACAGAGTACAACTACCCGCTTTTGAACCAGACCGGCACCTACTGGTTCCACAGGTATGGCCGCACGCACTCAGGTGATTGTTTTGCACTAAATAAAGTGCAGCCACTTGTCGACCCAGTACGTTGACGGCGAACGCGGGGTCCTGGTCATCTGTAAGCACTTTGATACCGTTTGACATCACTGGCATAATTGACACCCGCTTTACAGATGGTAGGCAGTGAGGCTCGTCGCACGATTTTCTGTTTGTGACATTGCGACAGATCCCGATGACCCGCTCGGGGATCTGTATGATGTCGACGACGACTCTACTATAATCACCCTCGCTGACTGGTATGTTTAACTTCAACCCCATATTTTACTTTCGTTTCTAAAACCACATAGGTACCACGAGCCGGCCGAGCAATTGATGGATCAGTTCAAGATGGACGGCGTAACCCCTCCGCCTGCTGCCGGTCTCGTTAACGGTATCGGCGTATGTCCCTATATATCATTGTACACCCTTTTCGCTTAATCCCTTCCGCAGAGATACATCGGCGGCCCTGAGATCCCGTGGGCGGTGGTTAACGTCGTGCAGGGAAAGCGGTATGTGATATTTCAACCATTAAACGGGTAAATATCGATGTGCATCACAGATACCGGTGAGCCACAACGGCGGGTTTAAATCATTATCCTAAGCCTTCCAGCCTTCGTTTCGTCAACACCTCTGGATTTGCGGCCTTCATCGTCTCCATCGACGGCCACACCATGGACATTATTGAGACGGATGGCATTGAGACCGTTCCTCTGGTTGGTTCTTGGTTTTGTATTTTTGAACTATAACTAACCATCTATGAAAGACCGTCAGCAGCTTCGAGATCCACGTCGGTATGTCGATTCGGTTTTAAATTCGCAGCCAGTCTTCTTACTCCGATTTAGCCCAGCGTTACAGCGCTATTGTAAGCGACCCGCTTGCACCACCTGAGATCCCTAAGATTCTGACTGTCCCATAGCTCACCGCAAATAATGCGGTGGACAACTACTGGATCAACGCGCCCATGGTTTGTTCATGCATCCCTTTCAATCGACTCGGGCTGACCGTTTCATCTTAGGATGGCGAAGTCGGAAACAGCCCCACGTGTATGCATCCCTTAATTATCTTCCCGGGTAAAACTCACCACATCAAACAGTGAACATCAACAACGTCAAGGCCATCCTGCGCTACGCGGGTGCTCCGGACGCGGACCCCACCACCACGTCTCTCACCCCCATCGCCGCCAGCGGAGGAGGTGGAGGAGGAAGCGGAAGCTCAGGAGGAGGAGGAAGTGGAAGCTCAGGAGGAGGAGGAAGTGGAAGCTCAGGAGGTGGAGGAGGAGGGTCCGTGGGGATGCTCCAGGAGTTCATGCTCGCGGTGAGTTTTGATTTGGTTCCAACAATAAACCCCTGACGCGTCTACAGACTTTGGTCGACCCCGGTGCTCCCAACGGCTCCAACCCGCCCGACCACGTCATTGACCTCACATTCAATGCTGTGAGTTGTGTTTACACTTAAAATACAACGTGCTGACAATATTTATCATGCAGGCTGGCAATGGTGTATGAGTGTTTCTCCGTCTGGGCATTTCGATACCAACTCAGTTTATTATAGATCTGGGAGATCAACGGCATCGTATACACCCCTCCGACGCTCCCGACACTCCTCAAAATCATCAACGGGGCCACCGTCGCCAGCGACTTCAACATCTCGGAGCACACCTTCATTTTGCAGAAGAATGAAGTCGTCCAGCTGAACATCCACGGCTCGGACCACGGTGCGCTGAATTTACTTTGGTTGGAAACTTCAATCCTGATTCATCGCATCCCCAGGCATCAAACACCCCTTCCATCTTCAGTCTGTTCTTTCGAATGTTATATTTTACCGGTTGACTAATAGAGCCTCAGCGGCCACGCCTTTGACATTGTCCAGAGTGCCCAGGGTCCCCTCAACTTCGTTAACCCGTGAGTTAGAAGTTTGTACACCAGTTTCCCGTTCAACGCTTCTCTTTCAGGCCTCGACGCGACGTGATTGCGGTTGAGCAGGGAGGTGTCAGCATCCAATTCCGCGGTATGCATCCGTTGCACTCAGTTTCTCTGTCTCCCCCTAATCCATCATTTCTCCAACAGCGGACAACCCCGGACCCTGGTTCCTCCACTGGTACGTTTATATTCTCATCCAGCTTCCCCGGGGCTGACATCCCACATAGCCACATTGACTGGCATCTTGAAGCGGGTCTGGCTGTCGTGTTTGCTGAAGCGCCCGAGGACCAGCGCACGGGTCCCCAAGCCGAAGTCATCAGTTCCCAGTGGCTGGATCTCTGCCCCTCCTACTACGCTCTCCCAATTGGTACGTGCGCTTGTGCTTTCGCGTCATGCATAGAACTCATCCCTTACCCCGTGTCCAGATGAGCAGTGATCTCTTGTGCCATAGTTCTGCGATTTCGAATGTGGATGTGTTCTTGGGATTGTGTTTATATATATATGAAGAAGATGAAATTGTCGTGCCTTTGGATTGCTTTCTCGTTCTTCGACTGTCGATGCGAAGCTCGTGAGCTGTCATTTCAGTGCACGGGTTGATATTCTTTGAGGAAAGCCTGAGTGTCGTCGAACAAAAGATACTTGCACATTAATATGTAACTTGCATTCCCCTGAACTTGTACACAGTTCGGTTAACAACAAAAAATGTTGCAGTATTCGTGAGATCAGGAACATTTAGGGATGAATCCATATTCGTCATGAGGCATTGAATTCATACCTATGTGAATTACCAGGAACCATTGCTCGTGGATCATCGCGAAAAAGATAGCGGCTAGTTCAGAACATGATCACGTGATGATTATTCACGCGAGAATCGAATCTCGACCTCTCACGACCTCGAGGCGGACTATAAACAGTTCACTACCACTTGAATAGCGAAAGATTATGCATATGAGCTGACTCCTTCATCAGCGTCAGTTGAATTACGAGGGCATGCCGCCGTGGGTTTGATCCATCTTTTTGGACGGCCTCGCAGAAGCTGCAGAATTTTCAGTTAAAGAACCCGAACGGTATAAGACACACAAAATTACAGAGTATCCTCCCTCCCCTATACCCCCCCCCCCCCCCCCCCCCGAATGAAATTTTCAGAATCAGCCGCAAATGTATGTGAAATAGAGCGCTTACGTCGGCCCCGAACAAGTCGTATTCTCGCCGAGGTGAAACATCCTCGATTTCGCCGTTGAGATATTCGGGCTCTCGAAATTTGAATTTCTGCATCGGAACGTCGTCGACAGCATTTACATGCAGACATTAACTCCATCTCTTTCACCAGTCCGGTTGTTTTACTGTGATCAACCTTAGACGTCCGGCTTTCATATTGCCCATATTTGGACTGGTAAAGCTCCTGCGCAGGATATTGACGCCGGAAGTACGCCGCGAGTTTGGACTCTTCCGTCTACTCAAGCATTACCTTGTGAAGTGCCATGGCAGATTTTTCCCTGTCTGGGAAAAGCTGTGGTCGACGTTGGGTTGCAGGATATCATGATCAGGGACAGTCGGTACCCCGATGTGATATCACGCCGTGCAATTGTGACAGCAGAATATACTCCCACTACCGAGGTAGAGAGTGGAGTGTCGGGTGTGAAGCCGTCGTCTTGGATTGAAAGCCATGTCGGCACTCCAGCTGGCCGCCTGTAAACAAGGACGGGGGAATGACGACAAATGTTACAATGGCGTCAACGAGTAGTTCGGGGCTTCTGGGCCTATCAGTTTATAGGTAAGTTGGCAGAATTAGCATCCGTACGAGGTTGATCTGGCCAAACTTCTCAGGTTTATTAAGTGAAATGAAACTGAAAGGACTTGCCCTGAAGCACTCTCGATCACTAGGTTTCTGAAGCGGTACAATGGCTGAATATCGGCTTGTTTTTGCAGCCAGGCATCCCGGTCAGGGTTTTGGAAGCGGATCTGGCGCGCTCAGAAATCGAATCTGGACGCATACTTCAAAACAAACCTTGTCTGCAGATATCTCCAGCGCACCGGACTTCAAGACGGGATCGTCTGGGGAAGGCTCGTGAATGAGAATGCTTGTAATACGCTCACTGGGTGGGATTCCAATAGGACCTACATCCTCGATCTCAGGCAGGGATTGGCCAGCCCGAGACATGTCATATCTCGGTATGCAGAAATGAGCCCTTGAATAAGGCTCACTGAAAAACCCGATATTCAATTCTTAGCTTACACCGCTCCACACACTCACCAAATCCTCCTCATCGTCCATGAACATAGCATCTGATGATGAACCGGGCGTTTCAATAGCGCATTACGCCGAGCCATGTCAACCCACCTGGTCCAGCGGACTGGGATTTCTCCTTCTGGATGCCTTCTTCATCGTCTCAGCCCTGTAATATATCATAGACATCGTTATCCCAGTGTTTGCCCACTGGTGTATCGCTCGGTGGCACTATTGTCAAGTTCCCAACACTTCATGATAGTATAGATCTCTTGCAGATGGAAATCGGAAGGGTAGCGCGTCTGCACCGGCTGATGGAAGTCGGGAGAGGGCAAAGAGAGGGAGAAAGAAGAGGAAATGTTTCGTGATATGGACGCTTGCTTGGCTCTGTTATCGACGCGTTGTTTACTGACGTTGCACCGCCACGCCTTCTCAAACCTGGCTTGTTTCCAACTTCACTCAACACTCCAGTCATCAGAAAGTCGGGTCTCCTCATGATATCCACGGCTCGATACTTCGCACTTGTCAACCGCACCGGAGATCGTGAGCCTTGCGCTATTCCTGGCGAACCTGGCAGGATCGGAGCCGCCTCATCAACCCCGATAGTAAACAAGCCGCCCGTTCGCCCTTGCACGGGTGCCACATGGGGTGCACGAGTGCCTCAGGCGAGTCCAACGTCTGTTGTCAGTCCTTTCGTCTGACCCAGCATCTAATTATTTCGGAGTTTATCGAGGGCTTACTTGACCGGGCTTTGCACCGCTGGCAATAACAGAGCCTGTGCTGTCCCAGCCTCCACCCCCTCCTCTCCGCTGCGGACTCCTTGTTAGCCTTTTCCATGGCCTTCCCATCTATGAACAATTCAAGCATGGAGGTTTTTCGGGACGAGAGTACGCCTGTTGCTGGAGCTGAGGGCATGGAAGTGTTGCCCTTCATTAACGATGATCCTGGTGGGGAGTTAGGTGGCAGCGCGCTGCGTGCGTGTGTGAGGGTTCGCGCGACCAGTAAGTCTGAGTCGCAAGTCCCGCACCATTTTCGATTCTGATGTCAGCGAAACACTGGTCAATCCTGAGTTTCGCATCCACTAGACGATTACCTCAAGACCTTAGCGTCTTCTCGCACATGCACCTTGACCTTTTGCTGGAGGTACGTATCCCCTTTACAGCGCCAAAATAAATTCTCACTTGCGCCCTCGGTCACCTGCACTCCATCGACCTCGTCGTCGCGCTCACGAACCGGGCCTTCCGCGACCTTCTTCACGCGCCATCTCGTGCCCGCCAGATACCCCTAAGACAGAGGTGGGCGGCGGCTTTTTAGTCCCAGCCGGTATGATGTATCTGCTCTTCCCCGTAACTTCCTGTCCGCGATGAGCTCACGCGTGTATACGTAGGTATGCGGAGCGCCAAATGCCTCCCCGGACTACATCATCTGGTGCCGGATGTGCATACAGTGCACGGATCTGAGGTAGGTCTTGTTCTATTTTATCCTCGCTGTTTATGGATTGCCTTGTCCGGGGACTCTTGGATCGTGTACCGGGGTACCCACTCCGCACGTTATGCACACTCTTGTGGCAATGGGCTCACACGGGATCTGGCCTTCGGACGGGATTGCGGTAGCCGAGGAGTACGAAAGGCTCGAAGCCGCCAGCGCGAGCAACACCGCCTGACGTGCAATAAGGCTCGCTCCTAGATTCTGCCTCTGATCCTGGCAGCCCAGGCCACCCGCCTGGTATGCGAATGCGGTAACCGCATCATAGTGCGTCTGTCCATATGTCCGCCTTGGCCGTCCCTACCGTCCCTATATCTTACAAACCGCGCCCGTCGCGACAAGGGCTGGCGGGCTTTGTCGACACCTGTACGGTGGAGCGGCACGCCGCGGCGATGCTCGCATCTCTCCTTTCGTCTTCCTCTTCCGACAACACACCGGACGTGCGACGATTGAAGCTCGCGACGAGGTGTATTTAGCTGCGGCTGCCCAGGGCCGCACGGCTTCATTGCCGGGGAAGGCGAGGGAAGACACTGGTGCGCACGTTCTCTGTACCAGGCACGACTTCGCGCCGAATGGCGCGGCTGCAGCGCGCGAGCTCGTTCGCCTCGTTGGAATGGATCCGGAGACAACGACAGCAGCGGAGATGGACCGGTTTTGGAACGGGCGGCTGAGCGACGAGAAGAAGCGGGTCTTATGCGCACTGTGTCCGCTGGTGGGGTCCAAGAGGATGCGGGGCCCGTGGGCGATGCGGTGGCGGGGGTGTCTCAGTACATACCTATGCGCATTCTCTTGACACATGCTTACCTGCCCTCGATGGGTCCTCGAGCGCATGTACCTCAGCACCGGGGACGCGCTGCTCATGGTGCCCTGGGACGCGGCGCACACTGACAGGGTGCCCGTATGGATGCTTCTGACGGACGCAGGCGCGGCCGTTGTGCGGAGACGGGAGCTGCCCGAACCACTCGCGCGGCATTTGGCGTGGGTGTGTGCCCTCTGTCCCCATCATAGGGGGCTGCGGCAGAAGGTGGAACTATTGAAACTCGTTCAGGATAGGTACGTGCTCCTAGATTGTTTACAAGTCTAACATGCTCCCTCTTTCTGCGCCCTTCATCTTCGGAATAAGGTGCTTTCTCGAACAAAGAAAGGAACAAGGGCAGCTTATTCCGAAGTCAGTCCAGGGCGAACATTTTATCCACTCCGTCGACAGATCTGACATGCCACACAGCATGCCACGCTTCCCCGACACGCTACTTTCGCAGGAAAGGTTTGTCGGAATTGAATTGCGCTGTAATCGGTGCCTTCGGGGAAACAAGAAGCTATGATCGAGCCGCACAATTGGGAGGGACGTTGTTGACAAGTATGTTTCAGTTTCTTACTCCAACTTCTATCGAGATGTATTGATGCGTTTCGCAGACATAACGTCGCCGCACCTGGGGAGCGCGACTGGACCCGCATGGAGCGGATATTGCGGACAACGCCGATTCCTGTTGTTGATGAGAGAAACGGGTCTTGACGAGCAAATGTTTGTGCTTCGTCCCGTGCTTATTATCCCCGCAGAAGAGACTCGAGAACCTGTGCATCACTCGGCTTTGCTTTGGCTTCAATTATCATAGATTATCGTAGAGACTGACACCGAGGCAGGTCGTCAACAAAAAGGCATGGGCCCAACTTGGGACGAACTTGCTGTCGAAGACTGAAGATACAACATTCCACTGGAAGTCAAGTGAGACTCGGAGAGAAGATCAGTATCAGTTTCAAGCAGTTTCATCTATTTTCAGGCTCAGTCTGCTTACCCGAAATATGATGGACGTGATTGGGAGTCGAAAAAAAAAACAAGATCATCCATCGAGTTGGTAGTCAAATGCCATATATAAGCCTCATCGTTGAACGTTGAGAGCTGGCCTCCCTCGAGACCCTCCAGGTTCGGTCGCCGCTGGCTCAAGCGATTAAAATCATCAGCATGCCCGCTCACATCGTCAGGGTGCTCCAGGGTTCAATATAATTGCTGCCATAATAACGACGCCGTCCATTATTACCTGACAACGGCGAGTGGATCGAACCTGAGAGTATGCGGGAGAAGAACTGTTACCGGTATGACCACAACGCGGAAAGCGATTGCTGCTATGGTATCCAAGTTTGGTTTGAACAGGTTTGAACGCCAATGGCAGATTAGAGAACACTCCTGGATGCAACACGTTTGCGAATAGACACGGACAGGAAGAAGATCCTCCCGAATGACCAACAGTCATGAATGTGATCCACAATCAGCCAGTGCCACAATGTCGCCGCCACCATGTCACCGCCACAATGCCGCCGCCTCTCTACGCTGATTGATCTCGTAATACCGCGTAACCCGGAGGCTGAGCGACAGCAGTACCTGAGAGATGAAGACCCATTGCGCGCTCATTTAATGGAGGCCTTGTGGCAAATACCATGCGCTTAAAGTCCTCCCAACAGCGTTCGCAGCTATCGCTATCATGAAGGGACCAGTAATTGCAGTGGATAAGAATTAATCGGGCCAAAACAACGCCAAGTGCCCAAATAGGAAAGTACGCTTTTCGGACACTCTTTCAAGTTCAGAGCTTGATAAGTTGTGTCTTTGTGATCACGAACATGTATGGAAAATTAAATGCGATCTGGTCGTCGAATAACTTATAGGTACAGACAGGTCTACGCTAGTCCATATTATAAGTATAGCTCCATGCTAGTCCATGCTAGCTAGAAGTCCGACAAGACTAAGGAGGAACATTAGGGATGATACAGATAAAGCGGAGTGCGTGCAAGGTGATATACAAATGAGTGATAGTCTATTCTGAGACGTCCGTAGGAACATCCGGCGTCGTGGCCGATCTCAAGAGCCCCAGACTCGAGAGCGATCCGACTCCAGGGAGTCGGGTGTGGCGGGCCCGGGAAGTCCCGTGGCTGCCCGAGGGGAATGAGGGGGAAACGGGTGAGATACTGAAGCGGCTGACGGGCCGAATATCTTCAGATACTGAACTTAGATGGCGACGCCATGCAGGAAGGGGGATGGCAAGAGTTGGACGAGAGGCATGAGCCAGGCTGGAGCCTCGAGGTCTGGGGGAAACGATAATCATCGGTGCCTCCGGTTGCCGGAATGTCGTTGGCGACAGTAGGCGTTCCGGATCATCATCTGGAAGCGGTGGTAATGATTTCGAGGTCGACACGACCGCGGTGGAATCAGGCTCTGGTCCTGGAACCAGCGGCAATGTTGTTGCTGGGGCGGGTGTCGGAGAGGTGTCCACCGGTTTCCCTTCCACGTCGACTCTCTGGCGAGAGGTTTTACTGGACACTCCAAGAGGACTCATTGCCTTGCGGCTTCGTGCGTTCTTGCCTGCGTTGTCCAGAAACCACGCCGACTCCATATTATTCACCCGCGGTGCAGGCTGGGGCGGCTTCGGTCCAGTCGGGAAATGTGCCTTGGTGGAGGATTGGGCGAGACCACGGGCTTTCTGGCGATCCCGTCGGTTTCGTATAACCAGCAGGATCCCCACGAAAAGTGCGATAACCATGGCTACACCACCAATAGCGCCGACAAAAATGGATACAATGGACGAACTATCGAGTCGAAGAGCCCGTCTCCAGAGGGTTGGAGATACGGCCTGCGGCGTTCATATTAGCGCGCTTCAACTAGAGAAGATTTCGGCGTACCTCTGCGCCTATTCCCGTATTTCTCTGCGTCACGACATCCTCCGGAACGACCCTTATATGCGGATGAGATAATAAAGAATTTGCACTGTGGATACTGGGTAGTATTGTCAGTAACTCTCATCGAGGGGTTGAGCTATACAACTCGCCTCAAACCTAGGCTGCTTTTGCAGAGTGCAGATATGGGAATGAGAAACGAGGTGGAGGGCTTCATAAGGGAGGAAGAGGAGCCTAAAGAAAGGAATAGTTGCTTTGGAAGCTCACTCCCATTAATATCGAAATCGAGGCGGGATGATTCCCACCATACCTCTTGTCAGTGGAAATGTCTGGGAACGTCACTTCAGTTATATGGAAGATCTTTGATCCCAAGAAGCTAGCGATGTCAACTGAACAGGGTGCAGAACTTCGGAAGCGGTCTGAGTGCTGTGCTTCGTCATGGAGATTTAACTAATATTCAATTTGGGGCCCGAATAAATATGGAACAGGCAAAGGCCGAGTACTTACTTCTTTGTTTCACAAACGCCTTCCATTATGATGCGGCGTCCGGCGGTAAAGTCGTGACGCGAAGAATAGCGGAGGAGCTGAGAGGAGCTAATAGTGATCGTGAAGGAGACCGGAGAGCGAGCCTATCTCGTGTGGACAAAAGGCGAGAGCAACTGGGACAAGAACCCGGAACACTGTGTTGAGGCATTCAATTCTGAACCGGGGCCCAAATAAAATTTGAACAGACCGTAGCGCGGCGGAGGCCGAGTCCCCTGCTTCTAGCCTTCTAGGCTGTCTTCATAATGCCTTGCATCATGATACGCGGTAAAACCGAAGTAGCGGAAGAGCTGAGAGAAGCTAGTGGAGAAGGAGCGAACTCATTCGTGTGGTTTCCGGCAAAGATGAACTGACAATAAGCACAAATGGACCTGATGGACACGTGGACATGACACACCGTGCCTCCTGTCACTGGCACCTCTCACCCTTTTGCCCTTACTCAATTTGGTGTCTCTGAGATCGTCTGGCAACATAACAAACGTTAGATCTCTACTCAGTACGTACTGTACGACATGCATCCATTCAACACCTTCGCACCCCGGGCTACCCCCTCAAGTTGTAAATTCTGGTTCAACTCTGGCTTCATCCACTATTCCGGAATCTTTCAATTCCAACTCCTCAATTATGACGAAAGTCGAAAAACCAACTGATCCATCGAGTTGGTAGGAATCGAGCCGGACCGAGGAGGGGAAGGAGGGGTACGCACCACCCCACTGCAAAACCATCTGATAGTCCTCGTTGTTCCCACAGAACAGCGCAAGTGAGGCATGGTGCCGCAGCCGCTTGACGCTGTCCTCCGCCTCCTTGCGCACACTCGCGACAAACGAACCGTGTGCGGGGTAAACGCCGCACGCAAACTGGAATCAAGGGTTGGTTAAAGTCGGGTTCGATTCTGTTGTGTCTGCTGTCCTAATACCATAAATCTCCCGCTACTCATCATTTCCAAGGCGGCAAATCTGCTCCTCCATCCTACTGTATCCCGCGTTCACCGGACTTCCCCCTCGACGTTGATGCATCGGCGCTGTGCGTACACCAGTATTCACTGGCCGAACCAAACCCGTCCCCGCCGATGCCGCGGGTGCATCGCCTACATCAAGTTTGCCATCGACCTGCGAACGCTGCGTTTGGGCATTTTCGCGAATTTTCTCCTCCTTCCACATCTCTTCGTCGGGCCGCAATATGCCAGGGAAATAGACATCTGTTAGAAGGACTCCCACATTCTTCTCCACCTCCTCCGCCTCAACGAGGGCCTTGAACACCTTGTCGTTGTGAACCTCCTTGACCTTCTCGAGGTGGATCCCCAGAGCTGAAGGGCGTCGCCGCGCACCGGATGCGAGCGCGTTCTGCAGCATTCCGATCGCCCCAATTAGGAGAGAGTACCAGGAATTAGCCTCGAGGCCGGACGTGCAGAAAAGGTGAATGAGCCACAAAGCCGCAAGGGCTAGCGTCCCAGGGATTGTGGAACTATGCCTCACTTCTGCTCCCGAAGCCATGTCCGACATCCTGATCCCACACCCCTCACTCCGAATAACCATTGCGAAGGCACTCCCATTTCCCCTCGTTAGGCACACAACCTCCTCATCCCCTTTATCAATCTTCCTCCCGGCCCATAGCTCTTTCTTCCACTGCGGCAGTGCGGCTTGAAGCTGTACGAGGACTAGGCCACCGAACGTGAGGATCAATATCAGCCAGTCACCGTCCAACGCGCCAGGGATACTAGCGATGGCCAGCTGCAAAATGATGACGGCGACGCCGGTCCAATACACCCAGTCGTGGTCCTGAACGCCCATCGTCTTATCCGCCTGGGTGTGGTAGAATGTCACGGTCAGGCCCCGTGGAGTGTCGCCCGGAAACTCGTAGTCTCTGACGAGACGCGAGAGCACCCACGAGCGGATGTCGCGCGAATACTTTGAGCTAACGTCGATGAGGGTGCAGGAAATTTCAGGTTCTGGGGTGAGTCGGCGCGAGCCAATGGCCAAGAGGATCGCGGAGAATGCGTAAGCGACCCAACCGAAGGATAAAGCAACGGGGGTGAAATGGCGGGGATTAGAGGAACAGAGCTGGACGAGGGCGCCGTGTACAATATCACCACCGATCACGGTGAGAATTGCAAGGATATCTTTCGGGTCGGTCCATTGCGCTCTCAGTTCGGCGAAGACCTTCGTAGTGTCGCTTAAAGGGCCACGGGCAGAGAGGTCGAATGAGGAGCGAAGGTCTCGCGGAGGCATGAGTAGCATGAGTAGAGAAGTGCAGCATGCACCGCCTGCAGGCTGTCGGATGCATCTCCTATAATAGCACTGACAGTGGCAATTCAAGTTTCTCCACAATGCAGGAGAGTGCGTCATTGGCACGTCGGCACATCGCCAATTAATCTATACAGCAAGTCCGCCGATCCTATTTTGGGGAAATGAAAAAATTCCGAGACTCACTGTGGCGGCGTGGCCGGAATCGAGATCTCTCTGTTCTTTTTTTGAGCATGAACATTAACATGAGGTCGCCGCCAGGTTCCAAACGCACGTTCACAGCTTAGACACAAACCACCACCCCATCAACTTGACTTCTGAATGTGTACGCAGGCTATCCGGCATCTTCGTCGTCAAGTAACTGACTGGATTCTGTAGACCGCCTGTTTCTGCAGAGACCCTTCGAGCTCCTTGTTCTTCCCTTCATCTTTACGGTGGCCCGTGCCATAGATTTCCTCTGGAATCTCCTCCTCGAATTCTATGCGAAGATCCCAGGAATGCCTCTAGGCGGCCTTACGTCTCTTTTTGAAAGGCAAGGATATGCTGTCCGTCTCAAAGATTGTGAGGCAATCTGTTCGCTATATTTCTGAACTTCCGTTTCTGATCCCACCTAGCAAACGCATCACCGGGTGCGGCCCTAGGTCGGAAGGGCGGTCATGCAGAGGGCGAAGATCTTGACCACACGTCGCCTTCTGAACCACCGGAGGATCCTGTTTGGAGAGGTGAGATTCTCGGATTTGCGTCCTCGCTGGATCGAACTAATTAGTCATTGGTGCATCTTCAGTTTCAAAGCGGGGGGTAGCCACCGTGGATCAGTCTGTAGATGTCTCCCAGCTGCGCTGGGTCGGAACAGAATTCATTTATTTCATCGACATTCCTTGGGATTATGAGTTTCGAGAGGGGGCCCCAGAAATACCCGATGCGAGGCGTGGATTGGATGAGGACGCTCTGCATCCAGAGCACAAAGCAGACAGCTCATCAACGAAACTCTCGACACATTCCATCACCATCGGTCTTTTGGAGGATATCATGGATATGCAAATACCAGTGGAGTGTCTACTTTCCCTCGACGACTCCGGCCAGCGGGTCCTGTCGTCAGACCTGCTATCTAGACTCGTGGTTCCTTGGGCTCAGCAGCTTCACAGTCTTGCCGCCACCCACTCCCACGATCCGGCATCTCTGGAAATGCAGAGGGGAACGCACAGCAGAGACACCTTGAAAGCAATTACAACTTCCCTGGACCGTGAATTATACTCGAAATCGGGCTCGCTGGTGGATGACGGACCTGACTCGGACATGATGTGCGCAATGGCGATCATGCTCTCGTCCTTGGAAAACTGCATCCGAGCCATCTGGAAGGTCGGGGGCGGAGAGGTTGTGGAGCGTACACAGATGTTCGGCGAAGTGAACCAGATCCTCCGGCAGAAATTGTCGGCCAAGTGGGGGCAGCAGGCGTCTTTCGAAATGGAGCGGCTCCTCAGCGGTGGTGTCCCCTTCGCTGCCTACGCGATCTCCCTCCAGCGGACGGTGAACAACGTCTCAATTGTGGACACCGTGAATTACAAGCCGAAGCATGTCACCTCCTCCTGCACTTGCGCATTCATTAAACCATCTTTGTCCGCCGTATGCGAATTGGTTCGGGAGAACAAAGTACCCATCCTTGTCTATGACGGCACCGAACTCCTAGTTCGTAGCGCGGGTGACTTCGCCTACGTTGCTATATCCCACGTCTGGGCAGACGGACTAGGCAGCACGACGGAAGAAGGCCTGCCAGGCTGTCAAATACAACGACTTGCACATCTGGCTGGTAAACTTGTTCCGGATGGTGCGTTCTGGCAGGACGGTCTCTGCATTCCTGGGCAAAAAGAACACCGGAATCGTGCGATCGCATTCATGAAAGAGACTTATGCTGATGCGGACAAGGTGCTTGTTCTCGACGAAGGGCTTCGTACTAGTTGCTCGCTATCCACGCCGAAGGAGGAATGCCTTCTGCGCATTGCCACCTCGGGCTGGATGCAGCGTGTATGGACTCTTCAAGAAGGCATGTTGGCGCGCGAACTCCATTTCCAGCTCATGGACGACATTATCGATTGTACGCACTTTAACGGTTATTCCTTCGCCCTTGCCCAGAAGGTTTTCCCGTTACTGCAATACAGGCGTGGCGAAACGGCTCTCACGTACGACCCACGTTCAGATAACCCACCCACCTGCATAGTCAACGAAATCATCGGCCTCCTTCGCTACCGCACGACCAGTAAACCACGAGACGAACCTGTTGCGATATCTGGTCTGCTCGGGATAAATACAGGCACACTCATCCACCTAGAGTCGGGAGAGGAGCGAATGAAAAATCTCTTGATTCAGGCGAGGGAGTTGCCGCGTCAATTGGCCGTTTTTGGATGGATGTGCCCTCGGTTATCCATCCCGAATTTCGGTTGGGCTCCCACCAGTCTAAGCGAAGTACTCTGGCCCGGCGATCCAGACGACCCTCGGAAGGCCGTATGTACCGAGGATGGTCTTTTCGGCGAGTTCACTGTCGTCCGCTTTGATCCAGTCACATTTTGGGAACCATTCGGCATTATTCTGATCGTCAAAGAGACTGGCGGCCAGAGCGAAACTGAATCTCGGGTTTTCAACTTGGTTCTCTCCCCGTTCTTTTTCCGCTTCCCAGAAGCTAGACCGCTTACTGTGGGCGGGTTTTTGATGAAGGGGAAGGCGCTTGAGGAATCGATGCGGGAGGAGGGAGTTGGGGCGATGGTGTTTCCCTCCGAGCTTCATCCGTTGCCCCATCCAGTGGACGAGCGTCCGAGTTTGGCGTGCAAGTTCGTGGCCCCTGCTAGCGTTCGTTTCGGGCTTCCTGACCGTGTGGAGACATCCCGTACACGGTACGCCTGGTTATTTGCTTATGCCACCGTGGAACCTTTCCGTGTTGTCAGGGTAATATGAGGGTCTGTTCCTCTTCTTGCTTTTCTTTTTACGACGAAAAACCGTGACGTGAAGAGTACTTAGCGAAAGGGCTCAGAGGAGCTAGTAGCGGAGGAGAGCGGCGAGCGAACCCATTCGTGTAGTTTCTGGCAATGACATAGATTATTCTTGATGATGAGTAGACGAAGCGAAGACGAAGTGAGACGCGCATGTCACAAATAGATCTGATGAACACGTGAGCGTGACACACCGTGCCTTCTGCCCTGCCACCACCCTAATTTTGCCTACTCAGTTTGGTGTCCTCTGAGCTCGTCTGGAAACATAAAAAATGTTAGATCTCTACTCAGTATGACATGGATCCATTCAACATGGATCCATTCAACTCACTCGCACCAACTGGCAACTTATTCTCCCACTTCATTCGACGTTTTCCCAAAAAATCTCGAAGGATTTGCGACGTCTCTTCAGCCCTCTGTGCAATGACTTCAACTTGGGAATCTCAAGTTGACCTTCTCTCACTTGTCGTTTTTTCAGGCCCTTCCGGCAATTATCTTCCTTCTTACGTCGCAAGTTCGACAAGTTCCGGGATCTATGTCTGCCCTTTCTGTCGGTATCAAACACCCACGTAAAATCATCAGCACGCCCGCTCACATTGGCAGGGGTCTTGAAACTCGAACAGCGGAACCACGTTCAATGCTTCTTCGAGGTCCGGCTGTGTCCATTTTTCTCTCTTCCTTACCACCAATACCGCCATGGATCCCCTGCCACCGCATCCGTGCAACGAAAACCCACATCCCAAATCCAAGCTCAAACCGGAAACGACCTCGACGATCCAATACATAAAAATGCGTGTATTATCGATCCCAGGGAACTACCCCTACCTCACCCCAGACATCCCCGGCCTCTACCGTAACGAAGGGATCCACGAGTATCTCCCCATCCCGTTCTTCGAATTTCGCGGGCTCGGCACGCCGCCTTCGGACGTGGGCTCGCCCGGCGACGTCTACATCGATCTCACACCCTCCGCGTGTGCGCTTTACTCCAAGGCCGAGGAAGACTGGAGCAGGTGGGCGGGGCCCGCGTCCACCGACACGCTCAGCCACCCGCATTTCGTTGACAGCAAGAATGCCCGCTACGTGTGGTTTCACCCACGCAACGGCGCCGAGTGGATCTCCTAGATCACGATGAAGAGGCGCCAGGATTCGCTGCGCGGGGAGGGCATCATGTTATCTGAACATCTAGGCAAGCAGGCCGGGCTGGATCTCGCCTCCGAAATGATACAAAACTATCTCGGTCGCGCGGAGGCTCCTGCCAGCAACCGCACACCAATTCGGAAAAGACGTGCGACCATGCCCGCGCGCCTCCCGGATGCACGCGATCATGATACTTCCGATTCGGAATCCGAGGGACTCTCATCAGACGTAGAATTCTACCCGTCTAAGAGAGCCCGCCGACTCGACTCTATGGCGTCGCCCTCGCAGCCGCGGTCCGCTGATATCAGCCGGCTTCTGGGGTTAGAATCGAGCAGGGGCCAGCTGTTGGAGAAGCAGAGGGAGCTGCTGGCCTTGGAGGCCGAGAACACCCGGCGCGCTCGTGAAGTTCTTGAAAAACTTGAGAAGGAATACACCAAACATCGTGGGTCCTATCGCTGGTTTCGTGCGCTCATTAAGTACTTAACACCCTCGCAAGGCTCCCTGTTGACCATGACCGGTAATCTGCATCTCCAAAGTCTAACAATCGTTCTGACCTCTTCTTTTACTAGAGGCCGACTTCGAAGACAGAATCCCCGATCTCCAGCACCGTCTCGACGCAGGTCTAGCGTGTTCCGTTTCTTCGTCCCACACAAGCTTACGGGATTCCTTCAGCCAAAATGCGTCTCCAGACGAAAGATCTGGAGCGCGTAGAACTCGAAAGGCAAACAGCGGAGCGCTTTCAGATTTGCAGCGAGAGGAGGGAGAGGCAAAACCAGGTAAACTGCCTCCACATGCGTCGTTTGTCCTGTTGACGTGCTTCAGATAAAGGTTTTGTGCGGTCTTTGAATCTTGTATCCCGTAAACACATTTTGCGCACACTTGGGTTGCGCCTCAAAAAAGCGTGAATCAATCATGTTTCTCACGTTGTTTCGTAACGTAAGCTACGAGCGTGAAGTCGCCTGCACACCGTCAAGGAGCGTGCACCTTTTCACTTCCAAGAAACGCGACGGCGATCTCGCGCCCGCCTAGTACAGTAGCAACGACCGTCTGCGGGTCCCCGGGCATGATGTCCAGCGCATTATCACTCCACCGCACATCCGCGCCGTCCCCCACCGCACTCAGCACGAGCCCCTTGACGGGCCGCGCCGCCCGCACCGTCACCGCGCCCGTCGCCGCGTCCACCGCCAGCGCCAGTCCCGGGTCGCGCATCAGCGCAGGCTCGATGAAGCGGAACGGCTGCGGCCAGTCCGCGAAGCGCGCGAGCACCGCGCCGCTCTGCGCGTCCAGCAGGCGCGCGCCGACGACGACCGAGTGCGTCGTGGTGAACTGTGCATCGCCGGTGGGGGGCGCGGCCGCGACGGTGGGCGGGGGCCCGGGGCAGGGGATCGCGAGCAGCTCCGTCGCCTGGTTTGGGAGGAGCTTGACGGCGTGCGTCTCCGTGTGCGTCCATTGCGACTTCAGGTCGATGCAGTGGATTTCGAGCTGTGCGTCGCGTGCGGTGAGGCCTGCGTTCGTGCCCCAGATCTCGAGCGTCGCGCCGTATGACTGGAAGTTGCCGAATTCGTAGTACTGCGGGAGAATTAGAACCGTGATAAAAGGAGCATAGCCAAGTTACCTGAGGAGGGCGATCATTTGCCCTGTTCTTTATGACCTATGGAAATGTGAGTCGAAAGGATA
Source organism: Mycena epipterygia (assembly GCA_029281465.1). NCBI lineage: Eukaryota > Fungi > Basidiomycota > Agaricomycetes > Agaricales > Mycenaceae > Mycena > Mycena epipterygia. The sequence continues at coordinate 1,117,254 of JARJCQ010000020.1, forward strand.
GCTGAGGCGGCTGAGGCACATACGGTGCGCATCACGCCAACAGAAAACGTGGCCAGCTGCCTGGCGATTGTGAAATATACTGGCTTGGGCCGAAGCTAGAATACCCATCAATACCGAGCCACGAAGCAGGCTAATAACGCACGAAATAATCCGCGAGCGCCCACGACGTTCCCGGCCAGCAATCATTCAACTGCCACACCAAGACCCCCGCCGTCTATGGAGGACAAGAGTCAATATCACACACCCAATGAGGCAAGGCGCGTCCACGCACATATTCCTTCCCCCGTCCGCCCCACTTCCGCCGCCATACCTGATACGCATAGCTCACCGCCTCGGACTGCATGAGCTGCGTGTTATAGACATATCTGAGATTTGTCAGCAAGAATCACAAGCAGGGCAGAGGGAACGCACGTAGCGAGATCCTCCGTGACTCGGAACCCTTCGTTCATCAAAATGGCAAATCTGTTAAGGTGTAAATAGAGTTTGCGCATGCAAAGGAGGAGACGAACCGACGCTCGAAACTACCCGCCCGGCAGTGCTGCGCTATGAGCGCGCTCTGCGGGTGCCACTCCTCTGCCCCCGCGCCGTCCATCCAGTATTCTATCGTCTTCATCTCTGGGTGGCTCGGGATGCCGAACTCACTAGAGGGCAAAGGCGCTCGTCAGCGCGAGGAGAAAGATGAAGAATCAGGGAGGAACGTACGAGACGAAGCGCCCGCCGAGCTTCACATAATCTTGGTACGGGAACTCCTTCCCGCCCCAGACATTCCACTGGTGCACGTCGCCGACAGTCGGATCCGCAGTGTCCCACCCCTTCCCGCCGTACGGCGAGCCGCGGTGATACGGCACGGGCTGCGGGCCCGTCAGCGCGCCAACGACGTCCGGGAGCACCTCTTCGTATATCTTGATCGCAGGGAAGTCCTTCACATCTGTGACGCGGAAGTCAGTCCGGCCAAAGAGAGGAAATAGAGGAATATGCACCGCCCCACTGTAAAACCATCTGGTAATCCTCGTTGTTCCCGCAGAAGAGCGCGAGCGAGGGGTGGTGCCGCAGCCGCTTGACATTGTCCTCCGCCTCCTTACGCACACTCGCGACAAACGAATCGTGCGCGGGGTAAACGCCGCATGCAAACTGGAAGTCCTGCCATACGAGGATGCCGAGCTCTGCGAAAGGTTGTCAGCAAGGGGAAAGGGGACAGTCTGAAACAGACGGACCGTCGCACGTATCGTAGAAGACATCGGGCTCATAGATCCCGCCACCCCAGAGGCGCACCATGTTCTGGTTCCCGTCGCGCAGCAGCGTGAGCCACGCGCGATAGCGTTCCGGCGTGATGGTGGTCAGCAAGTTGTCCGCTGGGATCCAGTTCGAGCCTGCGCGTGTCGTGTCGTCAGGAAGGCAGCACATAGCGAGGAGAAGAGAGAACGTACCGCCCATGAACATGCGCACGCCGTTGACCTCGAAGAGGAAGGATGTTCCCGTGCCGTACTGGTCCGGCTCTTCAAACGGCTCCTGCACGAGCGCGACGCGGCGGAAGCCCACGCGCGTCGTGGTGGCATCCAGCATCTGGCCATTCGCGTCGAGAAGGAGCATGGAAACGCTGTAGAGGTGTTGCGCGCCGTAGCCGACGGGCCACCAGGGTTTGACCGTCCCCGCGAGATCCCACGTAACCGCGCCCACGATCGGAGAACTCGCCACTGGCACGTCCTGCGACTTGAGGACGGTCTTGTCTGCATCCGACAACGCGATGCGGAGGGACGCGACGGCGTCAAGCGTGCCTGCGAGCGTAACATCAACTTTGAAGGAAGGAGAATTCTCTTCGGAGAGCAGGGCGTGCGTTTGCACTTCTGCGATGCGCGCAGTGTATGTTTTGAGGGTGATGGGGCGGTAAGGGCCGCATGTCATGAGTTCGGGGCCCTGGACATGCTAGTGGTTAGTTTCATATTCCGGAGGAGGGCGAACGAGCCGCACCCAGTCCCATCTAAATGGATGAGCCGCGTGCGGAATCGAGAGAATAAAATGCTCACCGCCAGTCATACTGGGCCTTACGGACATAAACTCGGCTGGGATCGCCCAGGTTCGTAGATCCGGCTCGGACAACACCCATCTGCGCTTCCAGGGCTTTCGCGAGCAGGTGAGCGGACTTGAAGTGCAGGAGGAGGGTATTTTGCGTTTTGAGAGACGGCAGGTCGAGAGGCACTACGTGCGTCTGGAACATGTTGTCTGCGACGAGGATCTTCTCGCCGTTCTGGATATGGCACGTTGATATGTGATATGGATGGATGCAAAAGGCGCGACGACATACCAGGTATACATCACAGAGGGTGTCGAGCCCGAGAAACTCGAGCAACGCGTGAGTTTCCTTCCCGTCTGCCGCGAAGTCGAAAGTGCATTTATACAACCATTCGGCTTTGCCGATCCCTGCGAAAGTGTTAGCACGAACAAAACCAGGAAGAGCGGAGCAGCTCACACTGGACCTTGTTCTCGTTGAAACCGAGATACGGATCGGGGATCAAGCCACTCTTAAGCAGCTCTACATGGATCTCGGACGGGTACGCCTGCGCGACCTTCCACTCATCGATTGCGGCGAGCTCATCGAGAACTAACTCCACGCCGGGATTGTGCTGTTTCCACGACCAGTTGCTGTTGAGCTCAAGGTTGCGAATCAGAGACATGGCGGCGAGGCGAGAATTATCGAAGCCTCATAAAGGTTCGGACTTCGTTCGGACCGCGCGCATCTCATCGCTATCTCATCTGGCGGCTAGTGACGGTCCGTTATTGGATAATAATCCGCTGATCACTCCAGTCTTCGGCCGGACGATTTGCCAAATAGCAGGTGCCTTATCGGCGTCCTGGAAAGGTGATTGTAGGTTTGTAGTCGATTCCTCGGGAGGCTTCAGAGCACAAGAAATGATAGAGAATGAGATAGAGAAAATGTGTTCGTTGCACATGTTTGTTTTGAGTGTTTTCGACAAATAAACAAGCAGCACGGGACTTCGACGCGTCAACTACATAATTCTGAACAAGAGCCAAGAGCTACATTTTTTAAACGAAACATGCTCCACGACCCTCTGATTTTTTTTAGAATTAACCCGCGTGCAGACCCGTAATAGGTTGACGGAAAACCTCGAAACCTCACTACACACAGGTCATGGTCAAGTTGTTGCTCTTGTCGGCATCGAACCCGGACCGCTCCATGAGCGCGAAGACATAGTCCCCACGCTCGAGCTCCCACTCATATCGCCGATTCACGATCGGGAGGTATCGATCCACCTCGAGCGGCATCACCACCGTCGCGCTCTCGCCGACGTCGAGGTACACGCGGTCGAACGCGACGAGCTGCTGCAGCGGCCGAGTCACGGTCGAGACGCGCACGAGGAGGTACACCTAGCGGACCGAGCGGCGTTAGTGGATATTCAGACAGATGCAGCGGGTGGGAGAGGGCACCTGTGGGACGTAGCTGCCTGCCATGGGCCCCTCGTTCTTCACCGTCACGCGGAAGTTGATTGTCTCGCCTGCAGAAAAGGTGTGCACCCCGCCGGTCGAGGTTGCATTGAACCCGCTGACGGAGAACGTCGAGTACGACTTGCCGTGGCCGAAGGAGTATGACGGGAACGAGAAGAGGTCCGTGTAGTTCTTGGCGTGTGCGGTGAATTTGTAGCTGCAAGTACAGTCGGCGGATGAATGGCATGCGGAAATTGGAAAACTTACTTGTAGTACGCCGGAAGAGTCTACAGATCATATCGGAATGATCAGCAGAGTTTATGTAGATACAGAGCGGAGACGCACCGAAGCATCGTAGGGCACACTGAGCGGAACGCGCCCACCCGGGTTGAAGAGGCCGAATAGCATGTCCGAGATGGCCTGACCACCAGACTGACCGGGGAAGAACTGAGGCAGATCAGACATCAAGACGCCGTATTTGCTCAGAATGCACTCACAGCGTCTATAACAGCCGCAGCCTGGCTGTAATAGTTGGGGATGGCGAAAGGCCGACCGCCTTGCAGGACAATGACAACAGGTTTCCCGAGCGCGAACATAGCGTCCGCTAGCACGGCTAACGTATATTCAGGCAGGCACGAGCCAAGAAGTTTCGGGGTACGCACTCTGATTCGCAGACAAGTTGAGCGTCGCGCGGTCTGCGCTCTCCGCATCGCTGTTCCAGTTGGCACCAACAGCAAGAACGATGAGGTCGGCCGCCTTCGCGATATCGACGGCCTGCACAAGCATACATCAGCGCCGGCCACATGCGACCGGGGAACGAAACACACCTGGCCCACAGGATCCACCGTGTCCACCAAATTCCAAAACAGCTCCACCTGCGCGTTGAGCGAGTTCACATTCTCGAACTTCTGCACGTAGTTCCACGCTTGGAACTCCACGCGGATCGAATGCGTTGCGCCCTTGACGAAGGTGAACGCGCTCGCGCCCGGCGGCGGCCCCGTCCCGTTCGTCCGGTCATATGACAGCTGCTCGATATTGCCAATGATGTTCCCTGAGAGCGTGAGCGGCGAATCCGCGACGAGGACGCCATCTACGAACAGGCGCGCCGTCGTGTTCGCGTTCACGCCGACGCCGATCCAGCCTTGGACGTCGTGGTCCACGGGCACAGCGAGCGTGCCCTCCCACACAACGCTGAAGTTGTTTGACGGCAGGCCCACGGGCGGGTATAGCCCCCAGTCGAGGTTGGGCGTCTCCTGCCGCGTAAACGCAGCGTGCGTGAAGTTCGTGTCGGTGTAGTATGTCGCGCGAAGCCCGCCAGGGACGCCGTCGGCGGAGAGGAGGTACCCGGGGATGTTGTATTGACCGTTGTAAAGCCATGTGTTGCTGCCCCAGCTCGAGACGAGGGAGACGTCCGGGGCGTTGGCGGCGAGGTGCGCTCTCATGGCCTGCCGGATGGTGCTCGAGTTCGCGGTGGGGTATGCGCCCCAGGGACCGGAGTAGTCCCCGTAGTTGAGGATGTCGCTGAATGGACCGATGAGCGCGATGGTCTTGATGCCCTGCGCGTCGGGCTTAATGGGGAGCGCGTTGTCGCGGTTTTCGAGGAGGACGATGCTACGGTGCGCGGCATCCAGAGTGAGGGGCACGTGAGCTGCGGTTAAGGCCGCAGAGTCGACGGAATCCGGGATGAACGGCTGGTCGAAGAGCCCGAGATCGTATTTAGTGCTGAGGACGCGGCGGGCGGCAGCTTTCAGCGTCGATAGAGGGATGGTGTGGTTCGCGACGAGCTCCACAGTTGTCTGACGAGATCCACAATTAGAACGTTGTTCGAAGCTCGTGGAGGGCTTGCTCACATTCAAGAACATATCCAAAGGGAAGTCGTAGTACTGTACACCGCCGCCGGCGTTAAACCATTGCTGGATGGTATCCGCCGTTGAATCGGCAACGGTGTGTCTAGTGAGAAGGTATTTCATCGCGTTGTCGTCTGCAATAATGAATCCTGAAACAGAAAACGGTGAAATCATGCATGGCGACAGAAGTGGCATATACATACCATCATAGTTCCAATCCGCTAACGCGTCGTAAAGCATGGGACTGACCACGGCGGGAACCTGGTAGCTTCACGTCAGATGGTTCAAGGGCAGATACATTGGACTCTAAGCACCTCGTCGAGCTCATTGTATGCCCTAGAAAAAAGGGTTAAGACAGAACACACGCATATACAGAAGGACATACATCATGACGCCCTTCGCCCCGCCCAAATCAATGACGGCCTTGAAAGGGACGAGCATTTCCATCATAACCTGGCGACTTCCGCGACCGATAAATGGCGCCGCATTAAGACCTCCACGCGGACTACCATGGGCAGCAAAGTGCTGAAGAGGCATAAACAAACTGCAGGAAACAACGCAGGAGCAAGCATACCTTTACAACGGGTACGACAGCATCGGGCTCCGCCCACGAGCCGTTCTTCGACAACCCCGACGCGTACGCAACGCCCATGTGCGATGTGAGCACAAAGTCCTCGCCCCATGCCTCTTGTACCCGCCCCCACCGCGGCTCCTTCCCGAGATCGAGGACGGGCGAGAAGCACGCGTGAATACCGATGCTGCGCGCTTCCGAGCCGATTGCGCGCCCAACAGAATACGCCAAGTCTTTGTCAAACGATGCAGCGATCCCGATAGACTGCGGGAACATGCTCTTTTTAAAAGATAAGTTTTAAATTAAATATAAAATCGTGGCGAGTAAGTTATACCTGCTTGAACGATCCAACGCCGTGCAGACATTCACCCGTCTGCATGAAGGGGACCTTGAGGCGCGACTTGGCGATGTTCAGCTTTTGGAGGGAATTGAATTGAGATTTGTTCGTCGGGTACCAGTCGTGGACAACTCCGACGCCTGCGGTCGGTGCGAGGCGCATAGCGAAGTCTGGGGCGACATTGATGAATACGATACAGAAAAGAGCATATCGGGCACATACCATACAGGCCGTTGTCGGAATTCGGTCCCACCATGTTATCTGCGAACATAAGGTGCAACTGCAGGACTACGTCGATACAGCATAAGGAGCATATTCGCGCCTAGCATGGAGCAGCCACGCACCGAGCTCGGGGACGGTCATTTTGTTCAAAATCGCGTCTATGAACGCGTCCTTTTCCGCTCTCTTCTCGTTCGGTGTGCATTTTGGATTGACGACGCCCGAGTCGAAGCTGTATTTGTTAAATGACAGCTGGGCGACGCATCCACCGAGCGCCACGAGCAGAGAAAGGGCCGGTTTGACGAGCATGCTCCAGACCGGTCAGTGGTGCTGAGACAGACGATCTGGAAGCACTGTGTGGATGTCATTTTATAGAGATGGTTGAGCGGCTTGAGAGCTTCGGTTCGCGAATCGAGCGATATCACCACGTGAATAGGTCTGTTGACGAAGCTGACAGCGGACCCGAAGCGGACCGGGTAATTTCCAAGAGGATAAGATTGCGCGCATATCCGGAGAGCATCATCCCGACCAGGCACTGAAGCCTCAGACTCGGGGAGAGGATTGCCTGCGCCGCCTGCACGGTCCCAATTTTCGGTGAATCGGAATCATTGAACGATATGCGAAGCGGTCAAACGGAAGGTGTAATCAGAAGGCAACGTAAAGGCTCCTCGACCGAGTTGAGGACTTGCAGGGGGGAGAATAGTCTTCTCCCCTCGACCGTCCTTGTTCTAAAGCAACGACAAACTTAAGCCTTTGAGCGGTGGCAAGGTGTAAGGTGGCGGTGCAATGTTTGGCATGGACCTTGGGAGAAAATAATCAAGTCGACATTTTTCTCATTCTTCAGGATGAAGCGCGAATATAGTACAAGAAAAATCACAGCGAGAGTAAAATTTAAACCCTAAATGCCATCTCCAATTCTGTACAATTATCAGCCTCGGCGAATTGGGCGACTGCATCCTTACGTTTAAGCTCCTTGTGCTCGGAGATCGCGAGACCAAGACCGATCTGCGCATCCTCCAGCATGCCCTCTTCCTTGGCGTATTCAGCTTCATCTGGGCGGCGACTCAGAAAGGCGCGCGACATCAACGGAGACAACCCACCGGCTGCCAATTCCGCCATGAGGATCCAGTACTCTCGGACGCTGAGCTCCATTTCTGAACCCAATGAGCTGGAGTGAACAAAGAAAATAATAGAATGGAATACGTACTGTCCCGAGTGGTACGAGACTGTGTTTCGATTCCAACTGCGAGATCCCATCAACGACGACACTTGAATTCCAAGCGGACAGATACATGCCTCCAATAACCGTTTCTGCCCATTTGGAAAAAACTTCTCGGTCCGCGACGTCGATCTCAGGCTGCGAATGAAGGTCGAGGTGTGCATTCAGGAGCAAAATGTCTGCCATCAGGTCCTCCTTCTCAGCTTCGAGTCGCAGGATCGAGTCCCTGAGCAGTCCTTTGTATTGCTCGGAGGATGTGTCACCGGCTCTCGTCTTGCGCTTCCCGAGAACAAGTACCGGAGACGGTTCCCTCGAATCCAAGGGAGGGGAAAGAGGCGAGGTGAGCCGCTGGGCGGGCGGAGCGGCTTTGGCTTCGCGGCTGTCCAACGACGCGCGAATCAATACCGACGCTTCACGCCACATGGCTTCCTCGGTCTTGCCCGCATCCCGCGACACCAGCCCCCGCCCCTTCGCCCTCTCCTGGTTGCTGCACACGGTCGTCTTGACATACCACGATATTCCCTTGGCATCGCTGCACCAGAGCAAACGACTCGGAAACTGCGGGTGCTTGACAATGGTCTCCTCTGTTTTGTGCGAAGGCTGGGGATCGTACCACCGCTTCCAGGATCCGTCTGCAATCTTCGCATAAACGGCATGTTGTTCTGGCGACAAATCGACCCAAACGTCGCCCGGGTTAGTGCCAGATATATCAGCCGGCGGTGGACCAAGGCCAGAGATTTCGTAGTATGGGATGTGATAGTTCTGGACGTGGGCCAACTTTCCTGGCGCGAGAGAAATGTGGTACGGATACTCCGAAACGAGGTTGTCGACGGTGAAGAAACGGACATCGGCGCAGATGGAAGGCTGCTGGGCAGAGGTCGGCATTGGATCGCCACGGAGGCAGGGATGCGTACGGTCCAGTGAGGTAGCGCCGTTGGTGCTCATGACTGCGGACGAGGGCAAAAATTTGGCGTCAGGTGGAATCGAAGTTTTACGTCGCAAGTCTCGACGCCTTCCGAGCGTCTTGATGCATTCTTCCAGACAGAAACCCCTGGTTTAGAATCCTATGTGTGAGGCCGTCGAGTTGCCAATTCCACCGGCAGTTGCTCGAAGAGAAGCGTCCCGATTAACTGTTCCTTCGAATTCTCCACTTGGCACTTTTCTAAAAGTACCACAGGCGCAAAAACTTGTCCGTTTATCATCTTGGAGCACTGCGAAAGTAGGAGCTTGGGATTTAAGCAGAGATTCGATTCGAAGGAGCGTAGGATGCAAGTGTGATCCCGTGGCTTCGTCGCGTCGCGGTGCAGACCCAAGCACGACCAAACATAGCGATATTTTACTGAATCAAATTTACGGTAGGGAAGGAATTACTGATATATGTACGGTGCGTCCAAGATATATGCTCGAATTATAAGTACAAGAAATGCGAATCAGTTTAGACACGAAATTTTTATCTGATCACCAGTCAATAAAATCAAATGAGGCATGGATACTAATTACCTACTGATGCCTCTCCCTAATCTCGTTGCACAACTGCAAACGCTCTGCGAGCTGCTTTTCGGCTTCGAAGCGCTTGAATCTTGTGACGAGGATATGCTTTTTGACTGGAACGAAGCAGTGAGTATCAGCGACAGTAATCCAGAACGACGCCCCACTTTCATCGACGCGGCACCGCAGCTCAGGAAGGATCTGTTTGGCTTCGGCGGCTAATAAAGGTAGACGGTCAGAATATCGAGCAGGCGCAAAGAGACGAGCGAATTACCGGTCACCGGGGTCGCGGATGGCGAGGGGTCTTGAAGGGTCAATGGAGGCAGCACGAACACGACACGGAGACTCACAACAATTATTATAGCCTTTCTCCAGCGTTTGAAGAAAAGAGGAATCACGACCGCGCTCGGTGCTCTCTTCGATCGACGCCATCAGCTGCCGCTTCCGCGTCCTCAGCGACCTCAGCTCCTTGTCCGCCCTCAACGCTACAAGATCCTTCTCGAGTTGCAAGGTTTCTCGGTCAGTGCGGGCCCGGCGGGACGAGGCCGGCGACTTGGCTGCAGGGGTCGCGCTCTGGGAGTTGGTAGATGCAAGCAGGCGGGCTTTCTTGGACGGGTAAAACGTGTCGGAAAGCTCGGAGTCGGACCCCAGATCCTCCGATTCTGACTCGGAATCCATGGCAGTCTTTGAAGAGGCGCTCGTGTCATGCTTGACCGGGGTGAGCTTCAGAGCTGGTAAAGATGCCCTGTCCTCCTCCGTGAGATAATTTCCGATAATTTGCGAGGCGAGGGCCAAGCAGGCCTGCGCGCCGACATGTCGAAAATTGAGGATTCCGGCCGAGCGCAAAGACAGCTGCCGCCTCGCAACAGTCCGCGCACAGACCCACTCGACGCCGATGTCACGGTTGAACCAGACGTAGCGCGCGCTTCTACAGTCAACGAAATGCGGGTGGGCGAGCATGTCGGCGGACTCGCCGGGCCCTGCCCACTTCGTCCAGTCCTCCTCGGACTTGGAATAGAGAGCGTGCGCGGAGGGTGTGAGATCGATGTAGACGTCGCCTGGCGAGCCCACATCCGAAGGCGGTGCCCCAACTCCTCGAAATTCAAAGAATGGGACGGGGAGATGCTCGTGTACCCCTTGGTTAGGGTAGAGACCAGGGATGTCGGCAATAAAATAAGGGTAGTTCGCGGGGATCCCGTTTGGCCATGGACGCATCTTCATGTATTTAATCGTCGAGGTTGTGTCCGGTTTGGACTTGGATTTGGGATGCGGGTTTTCGTTGCATGGATGAGGCGGCAGGGGAGACAACTCCATGGCGGCAAAGAAAAAAAAAATGGACCCAGCCGGACCTCGAAGAAGCGTTGAACGAGTTTCAGACCCTGTCACTCAGGTGAGCAGCAGACGTGCTGATGATTTTACGTGGGTGGTCGATACCTACTGAAAGGGAAGACATAGGTCCAACTTGGGACGAACTTGCGACGTAATACTGAAGATAATCAGGCTTAGGGTTGTCCTCAAGTGAGAGAAGTGTCAACCCAAGTTGAAGTAGTTGAAGAATCGGCCTTGAGAAAATGGCGAGAAAAAATCCATGCACTGGTAATGGATTCACGGCTAAATCCGACTCCGAGCTCGAGCAAGTTGGACTCCAAAGATCAACGTTCGATCAATATGAGGTACCTTTCACCCAGGAGTTGGGTATTCAAACTTGATTAGAAGTACTATGGATGAGATTGGAAGACAAGAGGAGCGCTCGCGTCGTGTCACACGTCATGTGCACCTTGCCACCAACTGTCGCGTCAAGTTCCGCCGTCAACTCGCCATTGGCTCAATATTTGCCGCTAGCTCATAAATCTACTGCATGAATCTTGCTCCCAAAATCTCGAAGCATTTACTCCGTCTACCCTTGGTCTGAGTATCCTTCCAAGTCCAACAATTTCTTCATTGAAACCAGTTTTCAGTTGCTCTCGCCGCATTTGAATTTAAACCGCGGAATCCTCCTGTGCTTCCTAGCTCCTCAAACTTGAGCATGTATCTCTGATAGACGGGACATAAAGACTGGGCGCTGAAGCTATCGCCGACCGAGTCGGATCTTTCACAGTCTTTCACCTGCCGACTACCGTGACCTTTGGCCGCGTCCCTGGACTTCGTGCCGCTGCCAAATACCTTTACGATGAGTCCTATACCGTCCATTTAAATGTTGGATAAATGACACATTTTCTACACTGGCATTTGAAGCTATTGCCGATCTTTCATTCGGCGACTCTTGGCCGGCGTGTCCTTTCTCCCGCTGCATTAGTCTGCTTACTACTCAGCTACTAACGGGAAAGGTTTTGCAGTCTTCCAGGCGAGTCGAAATATCCGTCCACCATGCCTTCCCCTGTCCTCAGGCTCCGGAACGAACTCTTTAATCTTGCGTTATTATAGATCTGCATAGTGTGGCAGATGTGCCTGGGGAAGTCGACGGCTGTCTGTCACGTCAGACTGCTTTCCGTTACCGCATAATCCCCGAGTACTAAAACCCTCCATAAAACGAGGATCGCTGATCGCTCAACCTTCGTTTTCGCGATGTTTTTGCGTGCAGCATTCATTATTCTTGCACTGAATAATTTGGCACTTCATATTTATGTCGTAGGTGTTTTTCATCCTTCCTGGCTGTATTAACCCGCTTTCGGTAGGCGGCTGAAACACCCTCCACCCTGCCCACGTACAAGACCTGGTCCTCAATCGGGTGCCAAAGGTCTTAATCGACTTCCTGCTCTACTACTCTAGATTAACATCCTCCGAAGAGATAGCGTTGACGGCCGGGTTTTGAAACATCTTGTAACCTTGACGAACACCACCGTAGAAGCCTGTCTCGACGCGTGCGCCGTCGACAACTACGCGCTCGGGGGTCTCGAATTCGGTCACGAGTGTTGTAAGCCCACCTTTGGCTGGCCAATTCCTTTCTCTAAAATTCACCACCAGTCTGTGGAAACGCGATCCTTTACGATTATCTCGAGGCGCCGTCCTGCACCTTGCCCTGCGTCGGGAACGCTTCCGAACTTTGCGGCGGGCCCGAGTCTCTCAGTATCTACCAGAATGCGAATATGCCGTTCACCATCGGGAACGGCTCGGTGGTTGAGAATTATGGCCTCTGGTCACTCTGGGCATGTGTCGAGTGCGTCTTTTTTGTCCTTCCCGTGACTGTACAGTTGAACCTGGAATCTCAGAGAGAATGAGAACGAGAACGGAGGCCTCCTGCCCCACGGGCCCAAAGTTCCGATCCCCACAGAAGAAATGACGGTCGAGAGATGCGCCGATGGTTGTACGGCGGCTTTTTTTACCACAGCAGGACTGGAGCGCGGACAGGTATGGGTGTTTTCACTTTTACCGTATTGTTCCTTCTGAAATTTGCATTACTACAGGAATGCCGTATGACCAATTTTGCATTGTCCAGACCTCTTCGCTGAGTTGCTTCATTTAGATTGCGGGAATATCACGACGCCTTGGCCCAGCGGCTGGGAGTCGACCAGCTTCAGTGAATGCAATCTTCCGTGCTTGGGCAATGCAACAGAATTATGTGGAGGAACGCTCGACGGGGGACGGTTCTTTGCGTACAGCAATCTCCCAGAAGTGGCCTCTGCGCCGCCGGAATGGTTGGAGCAAGGGTGCTGGATGTGCGTTCAATTTTACTTTGCTCAAAATTGCTATTGACCCTCGTGTGCTGTAGCGATGATGTGGCGAGGTACGCCACCCTTGTTCTTTTCCCTGACACTCGCTCAAGCATCGCAGCAATGGGGGGAAGCATCTGCTACCCCACGCACCAAATGTCACCATTCCTAGCGCCGAGATGACCGTCGAAAAATGCATTAGTGCCTGCAACACAACCGCCGGTGGCGCCGGGTACAATATCAGTGCAGGACTTGTGAATGGCGACGAGTGCTGTAAGTTCAACATACCACCATGCCTGGCGCTGGGTTGACTATATACTTCCAGGGTGCGGCGACTACTCGACGACGCCCGGTGTGCCGGCGCAGAACGCCTGCGATGCGCGCTGTACGGGAAATGGGCGGGAAGTCTGCGGCGGAACAAATCTCATGTTCATTTACGGTACCCCAGTCATTGCGCTGCAGTCCTACTCCATCTTCTTTGGGACTTGGACGCTCCAGGGATGTTTCATGTGAGTCTCTCGCAGAAAAATACGAAACCAAGGTTCTGATTTTTTCTCCGACAGAGACAAGTCCGTATTTCGTTTACTCTTACGTATTTTCAGTGCTTGACTTGTCGGAAACAGTGAAGCATCTCCTTTGCTGCCAAACCGCCCGACATTGCTTCCAGACTTCATGACTGCGAGACACTGCCTGGACAGTTGCTGGAGCTTGAACTTCAGCAGTGCTGGGGTGGAGCAAGGGAACGAGTGTTGTGAGTACGATTTACATGAACTATAAATTTGATTCAACTTTACCATAGGGTGCGGAAACATTACGGATACGAGCATTGTTCAGGCCCCGATCTCTGACTGCAATGCGCGGTGCTCGGATGATCCATTCGAGTCATGTGGCGGTGACAATCGGCTCCAGATGTACCACTTTTCAGGCACCTTTGAATAGGTTGAACTCGAGTTGAATTTGGCTTATCTGTTTTTACTACTGTAGTTGTAACTTCTTGTTTTATTCAAGACATAGCAATTTATATTGAAATCCCTCGGATCGTTGGATATTTTTGAGATATCGCGAATGAGAATGAGAATTATGCGTTCTGGCGCTGCGTAACACAGCGCGTCGTGTCACAAATCACGTGTCAGTCGCACTGCCAAACAAAAGCGCGACCGGCGTCACCTAACCATCGCCGCCAACCGCTGCACCTCCAATAAAGCTTTTCAACTTGCTACTCGGGACTCAGAACATATTCGCCAGTTCGAATCGACGTCTGCCAGGCACTACTACCAGATCCACTGGACGCCCTGTTTCGGTTCTTTCGGGACGAGGACTGCGTCGGTCTTACCGAAAATGCATTTGGCAATTTACGCCTGTGATTTTGTTATTCATGGCACATGGGTCATGGCGGACATTCTGGAAACTCACAGAAACTCACAGGCAAGGACACAAGGGCTAGTTTTTGTGGGCCTGCTGGTCAGGATGTCCGAGATATGTCCACCTATGTGCCCAGTTCCTGAATATCCTTCTTCTTCGTGGGAAATAAAACGCCCGGGGGCAGGAATAACCTCGGGAGAACATGTGCGGTCCGTCCCAACGTAGTCACATGTGGTTTGGGCGGCGCGCTCGCGATATGGTTTCCTTTTTATACCCGCTTTCCCCCTCATCGGCGTTGGCGGGTTATAAGAAGTGTGGTGCGAAGACTGTCATCTGAATTGTCCTTCCCTCTTGCTATGACCCGGTCCAAGTCGCTGCTTCGGCTCTCGAATCTTCTGGCTTGTCTCTGCCTCCTTCCAGCATTCGCCTTAGGCAATGATGGGGTGAGCGAGGGACCTCACTTCAGCTTGGTATCGCGCGCCACCAATATCGACGGGTCCCTCCCCATCTACAAAAACCCAACAGCGTCAATTGAGGCCCGTGTGGCCGACCTCCTACCGCGCATGACGATCGAAGAAAAGGTTTCCCAGATGTGAGTAATAGGTGATCTGTGCTCCTATACATTACTGAGTTTCGATTGTAGCATCCAAGGAGATATGAACGGCTGGATGAATCTCAATAATCCGCTTGATGACACCAAGACATTTAATCAAACGGGCTTGGTACGACATTATCTAGTTTGTTCAGTGATAGTTCTGAAATTCCGCATCCAGGAAGAAATGGTGCAACTTAAGGGAGGTGCGTACCGCTACTTCCATTTATCACTAAAGCCTGAGTGTCTTTCGAGGTTCAATATGGGCTGGATACCAGGTTCCATGGGATAAATTCGTAGGGTGCCTAATCTTAACACCACGAAACGTCCTAAATCGTCTCCAAGGTCTTCGGTGTTACTGTTGGCCAAAAGTATATGATGGAAAATACGACTCTTGGTATCCCAGCTTTGTTCCAGTCCGAAGGTTCGTTGCGTTTCTCCTCATCTCGAGGATTTTAACCATTATCCGCCCGCAGGTGTCCACGGATTTACAAACAACGGAACCACATTTCCCTCTCCTATTGGCCTCTCTGCCTCGTTCAATACTGCGCTCGTTTCACAGGTTGCAGGAGTAATTGGGTCGGAGGCTGAGGGTCTCGGCGTATCCCATATCTTCGCACCCGTGCTCGACTTATCGCGGGAGCTTCGATGGGGGAGAGTGGAAGAGAATTATGGAGAAGACCAGTTCCTCACGGGGGAGATGGGGAATGCCTACGTAACTGGCCTCCAATCTGGACGTCGCAGAAATGCGAGCTCGACTGCAATTGCTAAAGTGGCCGCGACTTGCAAGCACTTTGCTGCGTTCGGATCCCCTCAGAGTGGACTGTGAGCTTTGTTTTTATCCACAGGTTCGACGGCTAACCCGCGGCTGCAGTAATATTGCTCAGGTTTCTGGCGGAGAGCGCGAGTTGCGCACTCAGTTCCTTAAACCTTTCAACCGCGCATGTATAAACAGTCTTGCGATTATGACGGCGTATTCCAGTTATGATGGCATACCCGCTGTTGCCAACACGCGTGGGTTCTTCGTACCTATTGGGAAATACAGACTGATGAAATGCTTGAAGATCTCTTGACTGATATCGTTAGTGTTTAGCATAAACTGCGTCAGTTCGGAACACTCACCACCTGCAGCTACGAAATGAATGGGGTTACCAGTATTGGGTTACAGGGGACGCCGGTTCTGTGGTACGCATGCTGTTGCGCATCAACTAGATGATATTAACCGGCGATAATTTCCAGGATTTGCTGATAAACTTCCATGACACCTGCGACACCAGGGAATGCGCTGCAAAAACGGCTCTCGAGAACGGGATCCAAGGAGAAATGGGCGGCGGTGAGCCACATTAAAACTACTGCATTTACAGTGAATCGAACCTCAGCACAAGGGACTTACACATACCTTACGTTACCCGGTATGTTGTTTTCAACCAATCGTCATCTGTCTTTAATTATCTTTCAGATCAAATCGCGGCTGGGACTGTGGACGTCAAATTTTTAGACCAAACTGTGTCCGCCATGCTGCGCACCAAGTTTTCACTCGGTCTCTTCGAAAGTAAAACAGTAAAACTTTTAAGCTTCCTATCGTTGAATTCACGCGTTCATAGATCCGTACCCCTATGCCGACTATCTGTCCACTCTCCGCACCGCCGCATCCAGGACTATTCTCCATGAAATAGAATCGGAAAGCATAGTGCTTTTAGAAAACAGAGGCAACACGCTTCCCGTAAGCAAAAGTGTAAAATCTATTGCATTGATCGGACCTCAAGTCAACCGTGTCACTGTAAGTTTTTTTTTGTGTGCTGTGTTCATGAACCGACCACCTTGCTTTCAGTTCGGTGACTACGTATTCTTCAACGCATCTCACAACGGTACTTTTCTTCAGATTTCTGTACTTTATTGATTGCTAACTTGTGTAGGTATCTCCCCCTTGGATGGCTTCAAGGAATATCTGGCGAACACATCGAGTTCCGTCCAGATTAACTTCGCCCAAGGATGTAAACTTTGGTCAAACGACGACTCAGGATTCGGGGAAGCTGTAATGGCAGCCCAGTCCTCCGATATCGCCGTCGTTATGGTACGTCGCGGACAGGAAAGATTATTATGAGACCTTCGCTGATGAGAACGTTAGGTTGGAACCTGGAGTTTAGATCAGACACTTCTTTGGTATGTCATGCGATTCCCCTTCCAGAATTAAGCGTCTCATAAACTTTACAGGACCCCAGGAACAAATGCAACTACGGGAGAACATGTTGATTTAAGTGATCTCGGGCTTGTCGGCGCACAGCTTGATCTCGTCAAAGCTGTCAAAGCGGCAGGAAAACCTACTGTGGTCGTGTTTGTTTCTGGCAAGCCAATTGCCGAACCATGGATTCAAGCCAGTGGGTCTTCAATCTTTCGTGCTGAATATATTCTGACAGGTGATAGATGCCGACGCTGTTGTACAACAATTTTATCCGGGAGAACTTGGCGGTTAGTACTTTATCTGACTTCTTTCTAGATTTTAACCATCATACAAAGGTTTGGCACTCGCTGAGATTATATTCGGCGCTGTCAACCCCTCTGGTACGTATTTTTTCCACCTGTCACTTATGATTGTCAAACAATATTCTGTAGGAAAACTTCCTGTTTCGTTCCCGCGTTCTGTTGGAACCACTCCGATTTTCTACAATTACCTCAAAGGCAGTCGCCCATTAGATCCAGGTCAAGTTCTGGACGACGGAACTCTGATCTTTGGACATCAAGTGGGTATCAAATTTTTCAGTTCATCGTGTGTTCATGATTATGTTTCAGTACGTTCTGAACAGTCCTGTTCCACTGTGGAGTTTCGGCCATGGCTTGAGTTATACGTAGGTTCTCTCCCTCACCGTACTAATCTTCACAAACTCATTCCTTTTGTAGTACCTTCAATTAGTGAGTGAAGCCCACGTCCACGTGTCGAACAATCCTTCAACTTGGTTTATTGCAGTACCGGTCTGAGTCTTTCCCCGTCGACAATCAGCACAACGCAAAATTTCAATGTCATCGTGACGGTCCATAACTCCGGTTCGGTAGCTGGAAAGGAGGTCGTCCAGGTCTAGAATATCATTCCGTGATACGCCTAACCTTGGCTCATTTATGCTGCACAGGTATACATGACGGACCTGATAAGCTCCGTGGTCACTCCAAATCAACAACTAATTGGCTTCCAAAAAGTGAACATCCCGTGAGTGCCCTTTGACTTCTTTAGAGCGATGCGTAATGACTACCGAATTAAGTGCCGGCGGCTCTGTTACGGTGACAATCCCCGTTCTCTCGTCTCAATTGGCCGTGTGGACACTGCAGAATTCATGGACGGTGGAGGCTGGCACATTCAACATTAAAGTTGGAACGAGCGATCTAGTTTTCGCTCAGACCAACCTAACTGTTACTTGAATCTTGGTTGTTTATTGGGCGCACGAATGTATGAGCTTGAATCAATTTATTTTTTATTTTCTTCCAATGGTCACTGTTGAAGAATACTATCTACCCCAACGGATCTGAATTTGCACATACTCCCCGTGCCTCTATGTCCCCGGCTTTTCCGGGAATCCTTGGGATTTCATCAAGTCGGGTCCATATAGGGACAGTGCGTATGTTCTGAGCTCAACGCTCCCCTCCTGCATCCAGGAAAGTTCGAGGTGTGCTAAGTATGCAATAGAATACTTCTTACCTCTTTGCAATAAATCTTGATGATTTTCAGCGCACTTTAAAGTTTAAACTGATACGTGACATATTTGAACACGGACATGTGACTATTGTTCAATTTGAATGTTGCCACACTCCCACCGTAGAATAGTGCATGTCGTACTAGGGATCGAACAACCTCCTTGTTCTGGACAACCCGAGTTGTAGGAAATTTACCATTGAACAACGCTGATGGCGGGACTGTTCCACTTCGAGAAATTCACCTGAAGTGATGGGGCATCTATGCAACAATGCGACTTTGGGAGCTTGATACATAGACTTGTATATATAAAGTGCTTCAAGTCGTCTCGTTGTACTTGACCACAAAGAGCCCCCTCTCGAGCGTGTTCACAAGGATGTATCCGCTCTCGAAGTAGGGGTACGTCGATCACACACCGCCGAACGAGGCCTCGCCTCCGATGGCATCGTCCTCGGGGTGGACTGGACTCCGATGTCAACAAAAAAACGGACACACGAAAGAACAAGCCGCACCGTCAAAGAATGCCGCCTCGAAGAAGCCGGCGCCGGTGAGGTCGTCAGCAATGCTCGAAACGTTAACGATGCGGAGCCCGCTCTTGTAGTTGCTCTCGTAGACAAGATTGTTCTGCGAGATATGAGAGAGCGAAGGAGAGGTAAGTTGAAGAACATACATGAACGTAGAGGTTGTGATCAACGGCGCGTACGGGCGACTTGTACTTGCCGGTAAGCATCGGGCGGGAGAGGTCCTTAATGTCCCAAATGAAGGTGGTGGTCTTCTGGTCAGTTGCCCAGCCTGCAGCGAGGTCAGCGGAGACCCGAAAATTCAGGCACACGACCAACCGCGGTGGAGTATTTCATCCAGTTCGTCGTTCATGAGGAGGTACGACTGGTCCGTCTCGTCGATGACCCAGCCCTGGTGGGAGTAGGTCACGCCATGGTAGAACTTCAACTTAAGGTTGCAGAGATGATTTGTGGGTCGGAGGGATCAGTAATATCGTAGATGGTAAACGTGTCCTCGTTGAATGAGTAGCACACGTCGGACCCGTTGTACTTGTAATCAGGCCCGACATAAGTGAGACATTGCGCGCTAATGGATCATTTAAGGAACCAATTCAATCATGAGAAGAACACGTACTCGTGGACATATCCGTCCTCACCGGCGCAACCAACTCTCTTGGGATTCGCGGGGTCGGCGATGTCTACAAAGATGAGACCCGCACCGCAAACGCTACGAGAGTGCGCGTCAATTTGAGAGGGGGGAACACAGTTGAAAACGCACCCCAGACGCGGGTTTGCACCGACAGCCACGATAAGATTTTTAGCGGCATGCGAGACAATGTTGTGGGACGACCCGACCGGTAGACCATCGTAATGTGCCGTCAGGTCCGTTTCAATGCTAAATTCCTTGGGGTTTCTGGTCAAGGAACCGTCCAGGAGCTAAATGGATAAATATCGATTACGGGGCGGGCAAGCACCACTCACCTTCATTAAATCGAAGACTTGAATTCCATGCCCCAAAGCCTCGCTCCCGATGTACGCATAGGTTCCGATGACTTTGATGTCCCTCCAAATACTCGGCTCGGTCTGGGTCGGTAAGCGGCCTAGATAAGCAATCTGCCCGCTGGGGAGCACCTCCACAAATGCAGTGCCGTCCATCTGGCCGATGAGACCAAACTCTCTGGTCACCCCTTCACTGGTGTGCGACCAGCCCCAGAGGTCGTTGCCGACCTTCGCAGTGCTCCCCATATCCGCATGCGGCGTAAAAGAGTATAGGTCGAGGTTATTGCACATGTATGTGTTGTTGTCTTCTGTACCTGCATGTCCGTCAATGCAGGGGGTGTACTGAGCGATAGGGTTGATGCCGAGGGTGGGATCGAAGTTTATGCCAGTCGTGCGCACAATGTCCGAGCGGATCTCGTCGACAGCGGAGGTCATTAGGTCCATCATCATCATATGAACCTTTCCGGACGTGTAGTCGTCGGCATGGGCGTAAGGAATATGGATGAAGGGTGCCTCGTCACCTCTTCGAATGTCGACACTGCCAGAGACAGAAAGAGAGAGAGTCAGAGTAAAAAGGGCACAGCAGAGCAACTTCATCCTTCTCGGTGAGTCAGAACAGCGGGACCTGAGTGCGCGGGAACACGTTGGTACTATGCAACTCTCTTATTTATTGTAAGAATTAACGCCAACTTGAACATTTCTGCAATCGCACAGGCACAGAAGAATATAGTGCCGGCAGACGCCACTGCTTGGCCACTGCAGTAGTGATATGCTAAAATTGAGTCCGCTTACCTCCGAAGTGTACCCGGAGTGTCTGTAAAGAGCTTGCCTTTTCTTCTTCTTAGCGATGCGTAAGCAGACTACTGCACTATTACAACCAAGTGTTCAGATGACGCGTGACGCCCAATTTTTCTGAGGGTTTTAAAAATCACCATAAATCAAAAGAAAATTTATCGGCCATCTCGGTGAGTGAAAATTCCGAAATTAATGAACACTTGGTCGTAATAGTACAGTAGACGCTCAAGACTATATATTCCACCAAACGGGGGTCTTGAAAGGAACTCTGAGCTGAGCTGCGGTAAACTCATACAATACACCAACGCAAAAGATGGAGTTCGGAACTCCGGTAAACTTAACCCACGTCGTTGGATCGGTCGGAGTCGGGACGCCGCCTATTGAAATTACTCCAATGAGATCGGAAGGACTTTTCAATTCCCCACAACCAACTTCAATATTCAGATCTTCAGAACCCAATTTGGTTTGGAATTTGTTCCTTCGCACCCAGTAGAAGGCCTCCACCAGCAGTTCAGTTCAATTTCCTGGGTTACAGTAAAAAACATGACTGGTGAACACTCGACTAGTATCGAACACTAGTCCAGCGCAGCCACATGATCAGGAGTAAAGGAGTAGGAAGCATACAAAAGGATTTTCTGCGCCCAAAAAAATAAATAACCAACCGTTACACGGCCACGTGACACTTGCTCTTCCTGCTGCGATACATCGATGTTGGGAATCGGATACTCAAGATTTTCCGGGGCGTGTTGACTCGGAAACCCGATATCCTGTATGAATATCGAGGTACAATGCAAAGATACGAACATGTTCTTCCATCAATTTAATTCCTGCCCGTACGACCACTCCCGCAAAATCTTCAAGAATTACAAGCTTTACGACCCGTGCCTTCGGCACAGCCGACTCGCTGCGCTCGCGTCCGTCCCTTCAGCAGGTTGACAGCTTGTTGGGGCTTTGCCCCAAACCCCGGGGGGGCTTTGCATCTCAGTAGGAAAGTGTAAATCAAATATGAAAAATTTATTAACAGGATAAAAATAAAGTAATGATAACTACTGAGCATTGATAAATATACTGTGCATCATTCATAAAATTGATAGGGCTTCATAAGAAGACTTACAAACAAATTAAAGCAGCACCTCTGGGCATACAATATTTTTTGTGACAGTAGAATTGAGGTCTTGCTTGAACAGCACCCGAATCAACTGGCTGGATGTGCACCTAGAGAGAGTGCAACGTAAAGCTGTCCATGAGCAAACACATCTGTGCGCAGGTCCAGGCCAACATGGTCCACAGACTGGCCCTGGGCTTTGTTTATTGTCATTGAAAATGCCAGACAAACAGGGAGTTGGCTGGTGACTTGCGAGTGCTTCTGTTTGGGCTGCTGAGACTCTTCCCATCCAGGAGCATTTTGGGCTCAGAGTAGCCATTTTTCCCACCCCTCTACATATTTTATATCTCACATAGTACTGAAAATGCAACCATGACCCAATCCGACGTTGTTTCATAGCCAAGGAAAGCTGCTCTGCAGAGGGAATAATTGTGATGCAGGGGATAAATGCTGTTGTGCCATTGTGTTCTCCCCCAATGAGCCTGATCTCCAAGATGTGAGGTGACATTTGGGTAAGAATCCCTCGAGAACCATTGCAAAGACCATTTGCAGAGTCCAAGTTTTGGAGGACCATGATTGGACATCCAACTTTCAACTTGGAAAGAGGATCTGAGGGGAAAACACTGCTAGATCTTATTGAGATATGGTGTATTACAGGGTGAAAGACAATTATTTCTGCTATTAAGTGTGGGCTTTCAAGAGTATAGTTTTCATGTTCCTGTCTTTGAGAATGTAGATTAATACATAATAAGTTGAAAGAAAGTTGAAATAAAGCTTGCATATTTATTGAGAAGTGGCTGGAGAAAACCCCTAGAAAAGCAGAGGTGAACAGCAAGAGAAGTATGCACAAAATCCGAAGATTTGATTAGATTTGGCAGATAGGGGCAAAAGCAGCTTGAGACAAACTGAGTAATTGGGAAGGGAAATTTAATATAAAAAGGACTGCTTCATGAGATGTGTACTCACCTGGGACAGTGTAGGGTGAAGTGAGGGCAGGAGTATTCATCCAATCCTGCAGGTTGCGGTGGTTGATCAGAAATCGGCCCGCGCACGGCGAATTCCGAACCGTGGGACCCGGGGCCAACATCTCGACAGCCGGCAACAACATCTCAACAGCATCACGTGAATTCTCAGGTGACTTTCCACATGATTTTTCACATGACTTTCTGTCAAAGGCTGTGCTCATCGTGCTTTCATGTATAGGATGTATGTATAGGATGTATAGGATTTCATGTATAGGATTTCATGTATAGGATATAGGATACTACATTCCGTTCCATGCAATGCTGGTATGTCAAAGTAATTATTATGATCGCTAGGTCCCTAACGCTAATTCACACCCGTCACGTCCGTGCAGCATCAGTGATTCAGTCAAGCTAGCGTCATTTTTCACCGTATATATCCAGGTGAGGTGTCCGATCCATGCTCGCCCATCCCGTTTCAAATTTTTGCTCCGCACATACTTAGAGGGTAACACAAAACTCTACAGAATCATCTTTGGTGGATCGCACACCGAATTTATCGTCCCGACAAGCCTGCTTTCTTGTGAGTCGTTTACGGAAAATTTAAAGCTATCTAACTTTTGTTTTAAAGTCGTTCATCATTCGCGTTCCGTTCTTTCGACTTAAGCCATCATTCAAGTGCACCCTAGGCTTCGCCTACGACCTGTGAGTTGATCAGCTATGACGGGTTGGACAGATCCGCGCCGATGCGGACCCTCGTCGTAGCATTGCTACTTCATTCACATTTATTTTCCACCGCAATTCAGTCACATACACCCTGGTTATCTAGGTATTTACAAGTTCTTCTCTCGTGTCTAATGCCCGATTTTAACCAAGTGTTCAAACTCCGTTCGTTTCTAGGTCGCATTCGGCTTTCTGATCTTTCCACGGAGATCACCTGAAGCCTCTGTCGAATGCGCTACGCCAAGTTGATGAATACGGTCTGCCTTTGCCGCTCCAGGAAGAAATGCTTGACGAGTCAAGAAAAACGACAACTTATGACTCAGGACGAATTTCCGAGTCAGAGAAACATGGGCGGCGCGTGTCCGCCGTGTGACGGCGGTGGGGCGGGAATCAAAACGTCGGTCCCGACGCTTCCAAAATAGGTATTTGTTCCCACGTACGCGGCGGGGCGGGCATCAGCTTATGACATCTTATGAGACTCTCCGTCGGCCACTTTCTCCTGTCCTATAAAGTCCGACCGAGGGGCCGCTGGTACACCACCACCACAACCACCACCATGGCCCGCGACCAAACCCCCGAAGCCCAATCTTTTATCCAGCGCGTTCTAGGCCTCCCTAAAGGCCCCGGCGCGATTCTCGACCCTGTTTTACAGCCCTCGCTGGAAGACGAGACGCATTTGCGCCGTCTTTTTGCGACGGAAAAGTCTCATGCGCGGCTGAGCAATCCCTACGTCGGTCTCGTGGACGTATTCGACGCGCCAGCAGATATCCGTACGACCAGAGCCAGGGTCGGCGAGGACAACGCCCAGTATGTGATGCCGTTGTCGCAGATCAACAGACGCAAGGAAGGCACACCGAGCATGGTCTCCGACATCGACGAGTTCAAAAAGAACTGGAGCGTCTTCAGCGAAGGGTCGCTTTCGCAGCTCCTCGACTGGAACAATGTCGTAGCCGCTGGCGGTGCCGTTCTCGCGTGTCTCATTCCCCTATCCGACGAGGCGAAAGTGTCCAAGCGGTCCATGCGGAAGTACTACCACTCTGCGGCGTATCCCACCTCCGACGTCGATTTGTTCTTGTGGGGTTTGACCCCCGAGCAGGTAATGTTCAATTTGCGTGCCCATTGGATTTGCAGTTAAACCCGTACAGGCGGAAGTGAAAATTATCAAGATTTACGAGGCGGTGCGCGACTCTGTGCCCTGGGATGTTACCTGCGTGCGCACCAAGCACACTGTCTCCATCCACTGTATGTTCAACCTTTTCTGGCCAGAACGTGTGCTGACGTTATTTCCAGCACAATACCCCTATCGCTCGGTACAAATAGTGCTCCGTCTTTACAGCAGCCCTGCTGAGATCCTCGCTGGCTTTGATATCGACGCACCGTGCTGCGCATATGATGGTTCCTTTTTTTTGCGTTTAGTTGGATGGATAGATTTTGATTAGTTTCAGGTAACCGCGTCTACGCCAACCCTCGCGCCATCGTCGCCATGATGCGCCAGTGCAACACCGTCGACATGACGCGTCGCTCGCCCTCGTACGAGGTCCGCCTCGCTAAGTACTCCGCGCGCGCCTTCGAGGTCTACGTTCCGACCCTCGCGCGCGCGGACATCGACCCCACCGTCCGTCCTCTCCGCAATCTAATTCCTGCCGAATGTTGAAATTTGACAGATCTACGAGCGCTCGATCGTGCGCATTACCGGTCTCGCGCGCTTGCTCGTTCTTGAAAAGCTCACGAGCACCGACGTGCGCTTCGCGTTCCTCGAGTCGCGCCGCACGCTCCGTGGGCGCCCGAACCCGCTCAATCGGTACAACAAGCGCTCGAAGCGCAAGTACAAGGGCGACTTGAAGGCGGAGGGCACGGCGCTAGGCGGGCTCGAGATGAACGACTACGACGTCGCGTCGCTGCACATCCCGTACGGACCTGGGTGGGACGCGCGCAGGATCGACAAGCTGGTGTATCAGACAGTGAGCATTAAAGTTGAATTTCTGTTTTTTTTCAACCATTGATGACGCTCTTAGGATCTCGGGATGAATTGTACGTTGCCTGCCAGACTACACTTCTACTTGCTCATCTCCTACAGCGACATTCAACCCAAAGAACAAAGGGCGTCGGCTGCATCGCCATCCCGCATTCTTTGGAACCATCCAAGAGTGCTTGGAGGATTGCTGCGAGGTAATTTTTTTTTTCATCCGGTCATTTGAATCAAACTGAATGTGTTGAATAGCATTGCCCTGCTCCTATTGACGAAGACGAGCGCAAACTCCAAGCCGAAGAGGACGAGGGATATATCCGCGGACGAATCTCGTTCGTGTTTCCTTGTTCTAGATGCCTGCCTTTGCTGATCTCCCACAGTTTCATCCAGGACGACCCCGGTCGCCAGACGCTTTCCGGCAGCTTCAACCCAATCGACGTCGGCGAGTGGAGCGCGCAGGTGTACATTGGGCCCACCGAGCGCTTCTTCGCGGCGATCACGGCCCACGACCGCGCGGGCGTCGCGCGCATGCTCGCAGACGGACAAGATGTGAACCGCCGGGACCATGTCGGCCGCGCGCCTCTGCACGTTGCGATCGTGTGCCAGGCGGTCGACGTCGCGTGCGACCTGATTGACGCGGGCGCGCGGATGACTGCGCGGCTCGTCGACGGGCGCACGTCGCTCCACCTCGCGGCGCAACAAAACCTCCTGCCCGTTGTGCGCAAGCTGCTAGAGCGCAGCGCAGTCAACGCGGAACAGGCCCCGAAGGATGTCAATGCGGAGGACGCGGGTGCTGCTGTTGAGGCCGATCCCGACCGCCCGTCGTCGGAAGACGATTGGAGCTCGGAAGACGATGATATGGCGGTTTCGGACGAGGAGGATGGTGATTCTGAAGGCAGCGAGGACGCCAAGCCGAAGAAATCCAATGCAGCTGTTGATAGGCAATCCGAGGCGCCGACCAACGTCGGCGACCTGCCTGAGGACGAGGCAGACCTGCCGGACGTCTTCGACATCAATCTCGCTGACTGGGACATGTCCTTCACCGCGCTGGCGCATGCGATCGTGTTTGGGTCGCTTCCGATCGTGGAGGCGTTAATCAACGCTGGCGCCGACGTCAAACTTGTTTCACAGGCGAAGGGCAGCTCGAACGCTGTGATTCCACTGACCTTGACGATCCTCGGAGAGGACGACGAACGCACATGTAAAATCGCGGAGCGTCTCATTTTAGCCGGCGCCTCGTGTTCTGCGGCAAACCAGCAATTGCAAACTGTCTTCCATCGTGCCGTGGTCGCGAACAGACCTAATCTCGTTTCGACGTTCTTGCGCTGTGATCCCAACGCAAAGGCAGCACTCAATTACCCCAATGTTTCGTGGAACGGCGCAATGGCGCCGTTGGTGAACGCCATAAACCTGGGGAACTATTCGGTAATTGCAGCGATGATAGCCCATGGTGCTAAGATAATCCCGTCCGAGGAAGATGTCCAGCGAGCGTTTGCAGCCAGGTGCGTTTTTTTTTTCAACCCAGCCACATCTAGATAACTATAGCGAATGATATCTAGCCCGCAATTTTCTTACACTCGAGACAAGCAATACTTCCACCCGGTGGAGACTGCATTGTGCCGCCACGACGACATCGTGCGCCTGCTGGCCGATCTTGGCGCAGAGATCAATATCGGCGTCAAGAGGGCCCTGGTATCCAACAGCCGTCCCGAAGATCGAAGGACTTTGATTGACTGGGTGCAGTATGCATTATCGACGCTGGCCACCCAAATTTCTCAGCTGGACAGCATGATCAACCCCTCGGAAAGTCTTGATCCTGTCGGTGAACAGCTTCAGGGATGGCAAAGATACCTCGCGACATATCTCGCCGACGCGAAAGTCAAGAGTGCAGAGTGGAAGAAAACAGCGACGCGCCCGAGCTATGAAGAAACCCATCGGGGAAAGCTGATCGACATTAGGGAGTATTACACTGACATGGAGAAGTTCCTTCTTGAGCGTGGCGCGCAACCATGGAGCGTCGTCTACCCTGACAATATCTCGACCGCGTCCGACCCGAAGATCGATCAATTCGGCAACACTCTATTCGGCAACATCTCTCCTCTCTCGTCCACGGGCGGAATCAAATATTTCCGCATGGCTGGCATTTACAACCAAGAGGCCGTTCCGCCGTTCATGGAAGCCCTTTACGACGAGCTTTTCGAGGCATCTTTCACGGGGGCGAACGAGAAGATCCAGGAGCTGTGTCTGCCCGCCGGAAGTCCCAAAAAGGACGCGACATTACTTCAGATTACTGTCTCGGTTGCACACGAAAATGGAAACCGTTACATCAAAACAGGTATTTCGCTCAATTTCAATTCTTCTGTCGCGGTCTCATCTCTTTGTCTCAGGTTTCACACCACTTTTCGCTGCCATAGCTGGCCGTCATTGGGATACCGCGCGC
Source organism: Mycena epipterygia (assembly GCA_029281465.1). NCBI lineage: Eukaryota > Fungi > Basidiomycota > Agaricomycetes > Agaricales > Mycenaceae > Mycena > Mycena epipterygia. Next base: position 1,145,155 of record JARJCQ010000020.1, read on the forward strand.
TTGATTATAGCTATCGCTGCCGCGCAGTATAAACCCGCCGCACAGACCGGACGATTCAACACTTCCGATATCAACCTTGGTCAGTTCTATTCCCTGCATTCGGATAATTTGCTCATTCTTTGCAGAGGACGACTCGGACAACGAGTCTGACGACTCAAATGACTCTGACGGCACCGTTGAACAAGATGCTATCAACTTTGTCGACATCGCTAGTCGGCCGTCCACGATCGAATGCGACGTGCATCCCAAGCAAATTCTTGATTGCACGAACAAGGACCGAGAGCCGTTTGTCAGAGCGATTACAGATGACGATTTCGAAGCCTTTGTCAATATTCTCAACCTTTACAAGCATTGCCCGAAACACATCGACTTCCCTGACCATGTACTCGACTATATCGTCCAGAAGGACCGTACAGACATGTTGGACGAGTACATTCGGCGCACTAGTTGCGGGATCAAAATCCAAGCCAGCACGCACGACGCGGGGGAGGACATTCCGGTCGTTAATGACAAGAACAAGGTCTATCTAGGTCTTTCCGTCCACGGGAAGAAACGCACGGATCTCGCCAAACGCAACGATCCCAATGCTTCGCAAAAGGAAGACAAGGCGCAGGTCCCACTTGTTTGGCAAGCCGTGTTGAACAATGCTACCGGTATTCTGGATTATCTGCTCGGGGAACGCCCGCTGGCCGCATACAATTTTTACGCCTCCAGCAACAGTAGCGACAGTGCCAGACTCCTGAAACGTACACCCGACTTGGCAAAGGTACTTCCGGCGTGGCTGGGATGGTCCCTCACACCATTGGGCGAATCGCCCCTTACAGCTGGCATCGTGACCAAGAATTTAGCCACCGTAAAATTACTTTTCGAGAAATCGCCTCGACTCATGGCGTTCTCCCTTCACGAACGGTACGTGTTTGATTTTTCAGGGTATATCTTCGCTTGGTTAATTTCCACGCAGTGTCAAATTCCTCGGCGTCAATCCGCTGATGCTTGCTGTTCAAGTCGGGTGCGACACGCCTCTCATCGACTTCCTTCTAGCCAAGTCCATATCTCCTGCCGAAACAGACCAATCTCGAGGGTATGTGCCTTTTTCAGATTCTTTGTTTAGAAATTAACGGCTGCAGATGGAACATCTTCCACCACATGTGCCATAAAAACAACCACAAGTTGCTCAAGCACCTTCTCAATAAACTCCCTCGCGACGTCGTCGAGGCTCTGTTGTCCCAGCAGTCCAAAGGCCGCCTGAACACGGTTCGTCTGGCTCCTATGCTCGATAACAGCCGCTCATATGATTCATAGCCCCTCCACCTCTGCGCCAAACAAGGCTTTAAGACAGCGGTGCAGTTGGTGGTTGAGTTTTCCAAATCCACCGTTCTCGTCCGGGACGTCGATGGATCCCTTCCTCTCCATTGTGCTGTTCGCGGGGGCTTTCCCCAGACGATCCAGATTCTCATCGACGCCGCACCCTCTAGCCTCTACATGGAGAATGGTGTTGGGGAAGCGGCGCTCGAAATCGCAACCCTTCAAGACTTGATTGCGCGGAACCAACAACTTCAAAACCAGAATTACGCGCCTGGTGGTTTCGGGGGCGGATCCTCCGAGCTCATGAACGTCACCGACAGTCCCCCGCGGTTCGACATCGACCGACTCGACGCGGAGCTGCCAAAATTCCGCGCGACGCTGGAGAAACTCGTTGAGGATGGCATATTGAAAAAGGGCACGAAAGCAGTTGCCGATATGTTCGCATTTGCGGAGCATATGGAGTGGAAGCTGGTCGCTGCCAAGGCGGCACGCAATGTTGACGCTGTTGTCGATTCGGGCCAGGAAGTGGGGAACAGTGCGAAAGCGCTAGCAAATGTCAAAGCAGGGATGAGTGTCGTGGATGGGCACCGCGAGCTGGTGCATCTCGTCGATGTGCAAACGTCGGTGCAAAGCAGCTTGTCGCGCCATCAGTCTGCGCCCGCTCAGTCTTCGTCGCGCGCTCGGGATGAAGATGGGTTGGAACCGGAGGAAGATCCGGAGGAGAAGGTGCTGCGCGGTAGTTTCACGTACGGTCGTGTGCAAACTGGGCCAGATACGTTGTGATTGTCTCTTTTATTATGTACTGTGTATTACTCTGTAACCGTGATTTTTTCACCGCACTTGATTCAAAAAGTGGCCTGTTTTGAACCAACCCTTCGCCAAATACATCAGTCATTTTGTGAAAAAGAAAACACAACATTGCTTGGCTTTGATTGGTTCATTGATTCGTGTTATCCTCACTTGGTTCAAGTCAACATTCATAGCCTGAATTAATCTTTGGTTCAAGGTCATGGACCCGCGCTTCGGTGCCGCCATTCTGAAAAAATAAGCATTCCCGATCCTGCGCGGTGAGCTCCCGCAAATATTTTTACGTAGGTCGCACGAAGCCCGTCCACTGCCGAGAAATTGAATTACTATGTAGCGGCCGAGATTAAAGGGAAAAGGCAATGGCCGACGGAACTCAGAGCCTGCTGCGCAGCCGAGCATTCATCGCTAACGCGTCGTATATAGCTTTTCCGAGGCGATCCGGGACCTCCTGCACGATCTGCCGCAAAAACCGTCAGCATGGCATGATGAGACGAGAGGGAAGTAGCGCGTACCAGATGCCCGGCGTTCTCGATAGTTGTCACCGATGCCCAGCGCGATCCATTAACAATCGCCTTGTGCACGCGTTTCGGGCTGTCTGGGGTGAGGAAACAGGCTAGTAGCAAAAATAGGACACGCACACGAAATCGGCGATGCTGCCGAGGATGAGGTGGACAGGGCGCGTAAGGCAGAGGTGGTTCAGCGTTCCCATGGGCTTCGTTGCACCGTCAGGGTCGCGGTACATAGCCTGCAGGTGGGTGATCGGTGTACGGAGGGGAAGGAGGGACTACGCCGCTAACCGCTTCTTGGTCCCGCGTGCACGCGAGGGTGACACCTGGATACGCACCTTCCGGGTATCGTGCGCCCGCTGATAAATACGCGTGAGCTGGGTTGGAAGAGGAAGAGAAGACGCACGGTGCTCGAGAACGCCGTACTCCTGAGACAGGGTCAGCGTGTGCGGTGCGACAGCTGAGTAATACAAACCACAAATATTTTGAGGATCCTCGGATCCCACTTCGCCGTGCGCTCGCGGCGTTTCAACGCCGACATCGCCTGTTCACGATCCGGCCACACGTCGCGCCGCTCATATGCGCCCTTGACGAGGAGTTCGCGGAGATGGGTCAGATGGTGGCTGCCCGCGGGACTCAGCAGCGGCTCAACGAGCACCAGCGACGAGAACGGGAATACCGGCTTAACTGCTTGCAACATCGTTCTGCGAAAGATGAGATCTACGATTTCTCCCCAAAAAATACAAGACACCTACATTGCAACGCCGCCCAAACTATGCCCGATCCCGACGAGATTTCGCTTCCGGAAGTCGACGCTTGCGCCCTGATCGGGCCCGACGGAGAGGAAATGGTGGACTGCTTGTGCGTATCTTTCGCAGGAAACTAGAAAAATGTTCATATAATTATTAACAGGAAAATTCTATGCGCACAATTGAGGAAAAATTCGGGCTGGAGGAGGATGGTGGCGTTCATCTGACCAGATGCGCCGTGGTTGGGACAATCCAAGCACCAAGCCTCGCGAATCTTCACCGGGCTGCCCTCGGCTGAGGCCAACGCGAAAATAGCATCGAGTGTAGGCATCCAGGTCTCCTTGTGGAAGCTCGTCGCATGCAGGAAGAGTAGCGTCAGTGCTGCCGGGTCATTGGAATTCGCCTCAAAAGCTGGCAGCCAGTAGCGTTTTGCGGTGAGATATAGCGGATAGTCTGCGCTAGGCGCATAGGTCACAGATTCTTCAAGCATTTCCGAGGCGATGGCTGAGCATGAAGATGGTAAGAGCTAACCATTCCTTCGGTGACTCGCGTATTTGAGAGGAAGAGAGTTACATCATGATTTGTGACCACTTCCATTTTTGACTTGCCGGTCCAGCCCGATGGACAAAAAAAGAACATGTCATTGTTACCAGATTTCAGAGCAATTTCAAACATTGCAACATACGGGCGAAGCAAGATTCTTACCTGCCTTCAAGCCACTTGAAGTCTTAAGGATGTCCTGCACCAAGCGAGTCGTGACAAAAAATAAAAACAACAAAGAATCTGTCGAGTCGCAACGCAATTAGTCCAAATTAGAGTTCAGATTCCGTGAGAGGGAGGTCGGTGAAACAGTCTCGGTGAACCTTTAGAATTTTTGAATGCTGTAGAGGAGCGCGTGTGTCGGATAGGGCGCTGCTCGGAAATTTCGACGCCGGGGCACGTGCACAAGTTGATTGCTATCGATCTCCAAGTAAACTTCCAGGGGAGTGCATCTGAATCTGGGCTCATTGGCTAATTTCGGTTTCGAGGGGAAGAGGCCGGGGCGAGGTAAGAAGCCTATTCAGTTGCTACGCACGCCGTTACGCGACGATGCCCGAGATACCCTTTCAATTCCCGGAAAGCTCGAGGACGCGATGAGCTTCAGCAGGATATGAGGCAAGGTGATTTACACTGAAGGATATATTTCGTGTTCTGGAATGTTGAAGATTTCTGTTCAGTGCTGTGCTAAAAGCGGTGACTGAGGCTGTGTGATCAACGTCATTCGAGGATCTCAGCGAAGATAATTTTAGAGGAAAAGCTGAGCGGACATGAACAAGAAGACAGAGACAATATTTGAGCAAAAGATACACATCGATATTAGTTTGGGCGATCCGTAATTCATTCAAAGCAAAAAATAATGAGATGATGAGACGCCTTTCGTAAAGCCGACGCGTCGCATTTAAAAAGTTAGGGTTTGCCCAGCAGTCGCGACTATGATGAGTGAGTATCGGAACGCCCAGAATAACTATTAAAATTACTGACCAACTGCTGCTCTGACCGCGGATGCCGCCAGTTTGGTATACGAGTAGGGTGCCGTGGTAAAAGTTCCGACGGGAGCTGTGCATTAAAATTAGATGATAAAAAATCTGAGAGAAAAGACTTGCCCGTGTTGGCAGCCCCCCCAAAATCGTTCCCGGTGGCGACGGCGAATCCCGCATCGGTGGAGTACAACGGCTTATTAGTTCCCGTCCAAACATTATTCTCAACCAAGAGTTGGGCACCTGGGGTCGGGTGATCAGCATAATGATGTGGCGGCAAACCACAATGATGCTTACCATCGCGAGTGTTGATGCCGTCGTCATTGTCGTCGAATACCTGCATAGAATCCATGGTTAAATCAATTATTATCATACGATAAAAAATGTTGCAATTACATTATTGAAAATGTGGCCGTGGCCGAAGCGGAAAGAGGGAGTGCGGGATGAGAGATTGAACCAGTAGTTGCTGGCGAGCGTGACGGTTATTGGGGTGTCTTCGGCGCCGTTACTGTCGGAATGTCCGATAAGAGATGCCTTCCAGTGAGTGTACAGCTTGCTCTATACGGGAGCGTCATAAATTGCAGGAAATGTAAGGCGAGGTGCAAACGTTGGTGACAGTGACCCCGGTGATACCGTGAGTCAGGTCAAGAAGACCGTCGTAGCTGGAGGAAAACGTAAACTTTCGGAAATTATGAGATTTAACGGCCGCTTACAAGTCCTATAAAGCCATTCCTTTCGTTTTAATCATGGTCCATGAGCAAAGGAAACTCCCATACCTTGTCATGATCTGAAAGAGAGATGATCTATAATGCTTCCATCGTATATGCTGCACACTCACCTCTGTCCGAGGACAAGTCGACGTGGTCGATCCAAACTTGGTGGGACGATTGGACGGCCAGAGCATCACCTACCGCTGGCGTAAGGGGATAGAACACAGATATAATTAATTTGCCCATACCTGCTTCCGCAAGAACCTTGGATATTTTGACATTCCTTACGATGACGTTGGTCACATCAAGGACCTATAGACCTATTGGCGAAAGCAAGGGAATGAGAGCAATAGACATACGCGAATTCCAACACCGACGAGCGCTGCGGAAAAAGGTCAGGCACATGAATTGTAGCTGAGAACTTGAAGGACGTACACGATCCGGTTTTGCCGATGAGGGAGGTGTTTGATCCCACCTTTACAACAGTGTTCCCAGTAATGGTACCGGAAATGAGAACCACCTTTTTGGCGTCGCCGGTTACAGCAGCGGTGACTATTTCTTCCCGTTAGCAGTGTTGCTGTTTTCAAAAATGAATAAGACCAACGCGCAGCCAAAGTGGTGACAGTCGTAGTTGTACCGCCAGAGCCGCCCGTAGTGCTTGATGAGGACGTCAATATTCGAGCTGGCAGAGGGATGACCATATGATGCTTACCCGCCATTCAAGGTCGCTGTACAGGAGAGAATCAATACTTGTCAAAAGGATGAGGACCGAGAAATTTACCGTATCCCAACGTAGCCACATCATTTACCGTTGCTCTCTTGAAAAGAGGGGGTGCAGCCTAGGGTATTTAAAAAAAAGTTCAGCGGGGGTACCCGCGGTATAGCTTACCGAGATAACTTGGACGGCCGTGAATGCGACGAAAGAGAGGAACCACTTCATGTTTTCGAAAAATTTTGGACGAACCGAATTCCAAGGGAAAGTCGTAACAGCTACCTGGTTTTATACCCTTTTCTTTCCAAGTCTTCGGTGCAGCCTCGGAGTAGTGCATCTGGGTCGCTTAATTCCGAAAGCAGACGTCGTAGGAATGTGAGTAGTCTCGGCATCACGAGGCGAAGAATAAGACATGCCAAGCAGGCGTTTGTGTATTGGGGCGGACCGTCCAGCATCCGTCAGTTCCCGTTCCTCGGAAAATTCACTAATGCAACACCCATGCTTTGGTGGAGCAGTCAGCCAGCTGTCACTAGGATGGAACTGAGAAGTCATTCCCAGAAAACAGCTGCTGATCCACTTCGCGGCGAAATCGTCCCAACCAACCTTGTTCAGTTTCTCCACCTTGCCAAGCACTTCACTCTCCAAGTCTTGCATAGGTCTATATGTGAGGATACGGACCGCAAGCTTAAGCAGGCCCGGCCGGGGCGCAGAGAAGACTGTCAGGTCGTATGTACGACGTCTGAAAGTGGTCGAATCAGGTCGAGCATACTGTGGTGAAAATGACATGATCCTAGAATGTCGGTGTACGCTCGTCGGGCAGTTCATCGGTATCGAGCCCGGGGCACGTCGTCTTGAGGCCGACTTCGACTCTTGCTTTTGTGCGCGTGAATTTTGGTAGAACACCGCTCTCGCGTCGAGCAGCTGATGTCCGTCGGGGTGCCTCTCTAAGTGCGCGTCAGAAAGATACTCGGAATGAGCAGCGTGGGCATCACCTTCTGGAGTTTCGCGCGGCTTTATTTCTGCTAGTAGTATTCCAGGAAAATTTGAGGAAGAACGAAAGCAAAACGAAGGAAGAAACTAGAAGGTAAAAATGATCACGTTACTTCCACGCGTGCCAAATGAAGACCAAACATAACCAAACTCCCGCAACGCAGAACCCAGTGAACGGACAGCTAAGGTCGCGTCCAAATCTATCCACTAGCTCAATAACTCCGTAATTAAATCGTTACAGCCTAGTTTAACTTGATATTGATACCCCTGATACGCATATCGTCGGTTCCTTGGATACCGGGAAACTGCATCTTCGCCCACTCGCTGCCGCAGAAACCGGATGGTGAGATATGAAGCTTTTGCTACTCGGAACTAAATCGCCCGCGAATTTATTCAAATACTGACTGAATTGCCAGAGTACTCTACCCCTCACTGGCACACATGGATGATACCGACCGCTTTATCCTCCTCGCCAGTCTATGGCTGGTCTACGTCATCGCTCTCTTGTTGCTTGTCTGGGCCGCGGCCGTAGGCGGTCGAGCGTTGCGCCGCACATTATATACAACCGCGATGTCTGGGCCTGGGCGAACCTTGTCTGCAGAATCTCCAGAAACATCAAAGTTGTATCAGCAATACGGCCCCGTATTTCAAGTTCCAATAGGATTATTTTCCAAGGAGATTGTGCTATGTGATGCAGCGGCAATCGGTACGCGTTTTCTTCCCTTTATCACACCTATCCACTTTATTTCTTCAGCACACTTCTACGCCAATGCACCATCGATTTATCACGCAACCAAGTTCATGCGGCAATCGATCAAAAACCTGGTAAGTAAAATCCGTGTCTTTGACGACACCCTCCATTTATTTTATCCAAGGTGGGACGCGGATTGATCTGGACGGATGGTGATCAGCATTCGACGCGCGTTTTGTTGTTAAATCATATCATTATTTTGACGAACTCTGCAGTCATCGGCAAGCCCTTTCTCCGGTGTTCAATAATTCCGCTGTGGAAGGCTACTCGTCCATTTTCGTGGATATGGTTAACAAGGTTTGCGGTTCATGTCCTCGGTGCAACCTGCCTTCTTCCAAAGCATAGATGAAAACAATGTGGGACAGCGCTTTGGAATCTCGGCCGCGTGGAATGGTCATTGATATTCAACATTGGTTGGTTCATAACAATGTTCTACTTTATAATTCAACGCTCATCGTACCAATCAGGATGAACAGTGTCATGTAAGATATTGCAAAGACGCTGTAAACCGTACTGAGATCTTCCAGCCTCGACAGTATCGGCGTTGCCGGGTTCTCGCACGACTTCGAATCTCTCAGCGGAAATTATTGCACAGTCACTGCTGCATTTCGTGTTCTCAGGGCGGAGAGCACAGGCTCGTTGGCAGATACGGTATTTAGTCTAGCGGCAATGATTCCTCTCTTCAGAAATATCCCAACCACGAAGAATCGCATCATAAACGACTTCCAGACGTACATGAGTCGGATCGCAGAGGACGTCCTTCAAAGAAATGCTATGAAGGGGAACACCGACAAGTCGGTCCTGGGCTTGTTGAGTATGTGTTTAAAGTCTCGGTTGGTTTTTAATATTTATCGAATCCGTTCCACAGTCAAATCCCTGGCAGAACATCCAGCTGGCGAATTTCGGCTGTCCCATGCCGAAGTTTTGGCTCAGGTAGCGAGTTCCACCTATACGGCTGAGTTGTGCTGATTGATTAATCTGCTCTCTAGATTGTGAGCACCGTTGTTCTAGATTTCAGAATGAGTCATAATAACGTCGAACCAGAATACCTTGTTATTTTCTGGTTGGTTTCGCGTCAAAGTTGTGTTCTCGTTACAATGCTGACACTCACTAGGGTTAGAAACTACCGCTGGTAAGTTTGACCGCAAACTGAACATGCCTTGCGCTCATCTCGCTTGACGTCCCTCAGCCAGCCTTAGCGTACGTATTGTCCCAATTAAACCAGGATCAAATCTCACTCGCAGAAGTGGTTGCTCGTCGAACTCGCAAAAAATCCAACGATCCAGGAGAAACTTCGAGATGAGCTCCAACAGAACGGAAATATCAGTTATGCCCAGATTTCACGACTCCTATACCTTCATGCCGTGGTTTATGAGGCTCTGCGGCTCCATCCTCCGATCGGCGAGACTACTCGGGTGGTACGTGCTTTATCCTTGAGTTTCAGACCTTCAATACGGAAACCGTCTGCAGGCAGTCGAGGACGATGTCATTCCGCTCAGTTCCCCGGTTACCACGAAATCGGGGGAAACTGTTACCAGCATCAATGTGGCAAAAGGCACTGTTGTAACCGCCCCGGTTCGATGGGTTAACACGTCCGACACATTCTGGGGGCCAGGCGCTTCCAAGTTTGATCCAGGGAGATGGTGGCAGGATAAAAGCAATGTCGATTTCCCCGGAAATCGGCACCTTGCATTCGGAGACGGGCCGAGAACTTGTTTGGGGGTGGACTTTTCTTTGACACTGATCAAGGTATGTGTTGGAGTTGGTTTAATCCAAATTTCTCTGATTATGGGTGTGGTGAGATTGTTCTCTCGGTGATCGTGAAGAATTTTGCATTCTCGCTACCCGAGGGACCACACGCGATTATAGAAACGACCGGACGATGCGTTCCACAGCCCAGAGTGTCCGGGCAAGGTTCAGAATTGTTGATGGTGGTGCGGAAGCTGGAATGAGATGTTCGGTGACTTGTCATCTTGCCGTAAACCCGCCTTAACATATATAGAGTTTTTGATGTTGATTATTTGCGAGTAAGTACAACGTCTACCGATGGTACGTGGAGTTTCATCCCCATATCGTCGTCGGAAAAATATATTAGATCTGTGGGATATCCCCGGGCAAACCCGTCGTCGATGGTGACCCACGAGCGCATACAGCTCTGTGAGGAAAGAGCAAAAACCATCCTGAAGAGCACGCGCCGTTCAGTCAAAATTCACCTGAATATATGCTAACTCACCGAAACTCATGAAGCCTTCCGGTGGACCACATGGCAATCGGTACAGCGGTGGAACTCTCATCGCTATCAGGGATCTCTTGCATGAGACGCAGGACATCTGTTCCGTTTAATTGAAGCCTGTTGATCCACAGCGAGCCCTCGGCGACTCTGATTGATATTTCCGAATCATCATCGTTGCTTGAGGTCCACCGTCCCGAATACAGTGCAGCGACGCGTGCCGCAAGTAGACGATCTAAAGTAGGCTGCAGAAGCCGAAAGATGTCAAGAACTATGTCGCCGGCGGTGGAAGCAGAACCCGTCATCAGCAGCGCCACACCATAAGACATGTCCTGGTTTACTGCGAATACGCTCCGCGACGCGCCGAGTGCCCCAACTGTAAGCAATTTTAAAATACGTCTCCGCGTGAAAGAAAGCCCTCACGTTTTTGGAATATCCTAACGGGCCTCCTGTACGAGTCTTTTATCTTCTCTATTTCCCAGAGCATGCCGACCTCTGTTGTGTCGTCCATCCAACCATGCAGCGGACGGAGCCATTCTCTGATAACATGAGGCGGTAAGAGGCTTTCTGGGCGCGTTGGGTCCAGGATAGTTTGCATGACTTTGGTGTAGTCCGAAAGGGAACTCATTTGACCTCCAGAGCACGACATTGTATCCAAGAAATCCCAATCCTTCGAAATACATCAGTGAAGGCACAGGCAAGATGAGGAAAACGTACGACTTCGTGGCTATCTTTGGAAGCGACCGCAACGTGGGCCTTATTTTGAGGAGTGACAACGAAAGAGCTCCCATTCAAACCCAGCGGATTGAAAATATCTCGCTGTGCTAGATCGGGCCAAGTGGTGGGCGAGTCGGTGATATTTTGGGATTTTTCCAAAGCCGCGTTCGCAACCACAGCAACCTGTCCAAGGAGTGCAATCCCGACGTTGGAATAAATAGGATAGGTATACGTCGGGATAGTCAGCGGATACTTTTTCAGGCCACTGATCATTTGTTCGGTGGTGGGAAATGGACAACCATTTACTGGAGGCGGGCCAGTACCTTCAAATGAGTGCGGCCAATTGTTCATATTTCCACGCGGAAATTCTCGGGTAAGGCCAGACATATGGCTAGCCAGTTGCCTCAATGTCACCGGCCCGGAAGTCTCTCGAGGATCTTGTTTCTCCGTCCAGCCGCCTGGAGCGTAGGAGAATCTCGGAAAGAACTTGTCAACTCGGTCGTCCCTATACGACAATCCGTGAAAGTTCAGCTGTGTTTTGCGATGGATGCTCACACTAACCATTGTAAAGCACCTTTCTCTCTGAGAACGAGGGTCTCTAGCGTTGCAAAGAGCTTCGACCCGGACGCAATGCGAAAGATACTATGCTTGTCAACGGCGCCTCTTTTTTCCGGCAAGGTCTCGTTAGCTTTGAGCGGGCCGAGCGCGGTCTCGTATACCACTCCTTCTCCCGTCACGATTGCGACCACCAACCCATCAATACCCCCGCTGGAAAATGCTTTGTGCACGAAAGCGTCGATGGCATCAAGGGTAGCACTCATCTCAGTCGAATCATTGCGAATGGGGGTTTGAATAAACATGTTTGGCAACGGAGCATGGCATTTCACGGCCTGGACGCTAGGCAGCCGCCATTGAGACAGTTGCCTTTGAGCCAAGAGAGAGAACGAGGCCGAAATTATTCCTGTGAGACAAATAACAATCCATGAAGTATTTCCGAAACGCTGGCGCGAGGTCGTATATTGCGGCGAGATCTCCAAGTATTTCTGGGTCATTCTGAAGGCGTAAATTGGCTAGAACAATGCAAATCCGTTCACTTACATTCGTATCGTCGTGGCCGCCGGGATGAAGATGCACCGGGCCGTCCGGACCTTATCTTGCTCTGATCCCATCGGATGCCGTTCCTGAAACTTTCCAACCACGCGGAATATCAACGCTACGTGGCTCTACGTGGTTTATTCTTACTGGTTATTCATTTTACCGCAGTTCAGAGGTCCATTCAAGACTCCCATGTCGGCGATGTGTCTCGCATGTAAACAAATAGGCAAGCTTGAACTGCGCAATGGCGTAGGCAAACTCGAATTCTACTCAGACGCAGACTGCGATCACTGTCGGTGGCGCCCAAGCTAAGAGACGGCATCTTTTTTTTTTTTTTTTTTTCTCTTCTTTTTCTTTTTGGGGATGTGCCACTGCCTCTGCAGAAGCATAATATTATCAGTGGCACCCGGTGCTTTGTCTGAGCTGGCGAGCGGGCCCGGGGTGAATGCATTTGCGCAGACCGTGAGACAATGAAAGACGTCGGCCGGGAACTTGCGGCCAGGACGCGTGGCCACCCGCCTGAAGGACGGCATCTTCGATTTATTTCAACTGTACATGTGCCTGTGCGATTGCGCGATTGCAGGAATGCTGACTCGTTTACTGATCCTTAAATAGACTACGTGTTCCCGCGCAGCCTTGACGGTCCCCGCTATTCTGACTCAGTGAATAGCTCTGAGCTCACCAGAACGATGAAGCTGCTCTCCAGTGCTGTATTTCTTGCTCTGTCTCTCTCTGTCTCCGGGAGCGTCGACATTCGAAGAGGTGACGAGGCACCCTTCGTCCACATTCCTTACGCCCATGCCGACGACTACGCGTCTGGGAAGGTGCATATGATGATGATGGACCTAATGACCTCCGCCGTCGACGAGATTCGCGCGGATGTTGTGCGCACAACTGGCATATTCGACCCCACTCTCGGCATCGACCCCATCGCGGAATACACCCCGTGCATCGACGGTCATGCAGGTACGGCGGTTAACAGCACATACATGTGCAACAACCTCGACCTATACTCTTTTACGCCGCATGCGGATATGGGGAGCACCGCGAAGGTCGGCAACGACATCTGGGGCTGGTCACACGCCGGCAGAGAATTTGGTCTTATCGGCCAGATGGACGGTACTGCATTTGTGGAGGTGCTCCCCACCGGGCAGATCGCCTATCTGGGCCGCCTACCGACTCAGACCGAGCTCAGTATTTGGAGGGACATAAAAGTCATCGGAACCCATGCGTACATTGGGAGCGAAGCTTTGGGACATGGAATTCAAGTCTTCGATTTATTAAAGGTGAGCCTGGTGCTTACCCGTATCATAACCGCTATTTATCCATTTAGCTCCTGGACAGTTCCTTGATCAAGAACCCCAAGGAATTTAGCATTGAAACCGACCTGACGTCGCATTACGACGGGCTACCCGTTGGATCGTCCCACAACGTCGTTTCGCATGCCGACAAAAATTTTATCGTGGCTGTCGGTGCAAACCCGCGTCTGGGGTGCGTTTTGAACTGCATTTTCACCCTCTATAATTAACGCGCACTCCTATAGTATATGCGGGGCGGGTCTCATTTTTGTGGACGTCACCGACCCCGCGAATCCCGAGACGGTGGGTTGCGCCGGCGAGGACGGATATGTCCACGAGTGCGTGTTCTCCTCACGATTGAATTGATTTCTCAGCATCCACTAATATTAGCGCGCAATGTCTCACCTATGTCGGGCCTGATGCCAAGTACAACGGTTCCGACGTGTGCTACTCATTCAACGAGGACACGTTTACCATCTACGACATCACGGATCCCTCCGACCCGCAAATCATTTCTGCGACCTTCTACCACGGCGTGAGCTACTCCCACCAGGGTTGGGTCGTCGACGAGAAGGACCAGTCGTATCTGCTCATGAACGACGAGCTGGACGAAATGTTCCAGCGCGGTTCGTGGTACTACGTTAATTTCAAAGTCCAAGCTGACCAGTGACCCCGATGCAGGCTGGGCAACTGACCAGAAGACCACGACCTACATCTGGGACATCAAGGACCTCTCCCGCCCGATGCTTACCGGCAAGTACAAGTCGCCCGTGCGCGCGGTCGACCACAACCTTTACGTCCATGTATGCTTCAACTTCCCTCTGTCGCTCGTTCTCTCATATCCCGCAGAACAACCTTGTCTACGAGAGCAACTACAAGAGCGGGCTCCGCATCGTGAACGTCTCGAGCATTGCTGACGACCCCACCGGCGCCGGCTTCTTCGAGGCTGCATTCTTTGACGGTGCGGCTTGTCCTTTCTTGTGTTCGTTTTTTTGTTGACATCGGAGTCCAGTCTACCCCGAGGACGATGCCATCGGCGGCGAGGCCACGTTCGGCGGCGTGTGGTCGACGTACCCCTACTTCGAGAGTGGATACATCCTTGTAAACACGCTTGAGAGAGGGCTCTTTGTGGTCAAGTATAATGAGACGGCTTGAAGCACTTTATATAATATAAAAGTTTCTGTATCAAACTCCCAACTCAAATACACTGTTTTCGTCTTGCCTTCCCGCGGTTGCAACCTGCTGGTATGTAAGTTTACTAGTACTCCATCCGGAGTCTGCGCTTCTGCCCAAGGAGCAACGAGCACGTGGAAAAAAAATGTATGTTCTTAAGTGCGTGTGTCCGAAGCCATTTAAGCTCCGACTCTCCGCTTCGGAGTTTTCCACTTGAACGTGGAGAGACGTGGTGCCACGACAGCCTCCGAGGCGAAGTGCCGGTTGCGCTCTTGTTACATTAATGCTTGTATTGAATTTCTGCTGAGGCTCCTCGCACTGAAGCCCCTCGCACTGAATCATTCATTCATTCATAATAGACAGTACAGCATAATTTCCGAACGTCCACTCTGATTCCGTAACACTCAATTTTCACTTAGGGACGCAACGATCCATGCGGCTCCTGCACCGACGCCCGACACTATTAGAGAATATAAGCCGATGTTCTGAAGTGGAACGGGCAGACTCAACCAGAATCAACTATACCCATCGATACCCCTACGGCTAATGCCACCTTGGGATTCCTTGTAGTGTCCACGAAGCTGCGCGCCCATTTTACTGACAGAGAGAGCGGGCGCAATAATTGGGCAGTCGCGAGAACAATGTTGACGTCGTCCTGGCTATGTTAGTCGACAACTGACACGAAGTTACAGCGTGACGTACCTCGGATAAATACCAACAGCCCGTTGCAAAGCTGATAATACCGGCCCCCGTGAGTATTGCCTGGCCCAGGAAAAAGCCGCGAGGACCCTTCATAACGCGTGTCCATGCGAACCACAAGGTTGAAACTGTGATGAGGGCAACTGGGATCGAGGCGGAGACGACTTGTCGCTGTGAGGAGGGACAAATTGTTTAGCCGTTAGTCCTACTAATTTGGTGCAGCGAGCGAATCTGCCTACTGGTGTTCCCTTGAACATGGTATCAGGATCCATTAACGCGTAGTCGATGATGGGCAGTACCAGGCTGGCGCCACTGTGGCAAAGAGCAACGTGTTAGTAGCGATTGACCGCAGACGAATCAGGCTTACTTTATGACTCTACGAGGGAGCGACACCAGTTTTGTCAAACCACTTTGGTATTCGAGTTTGAGGAGAGCCGCCCCGAGCCCCATTAAGTCGAGCAGCGTGTCTGGAACCGTATTTATCACTGCCAGAATTCCCCGCCAGAGCAGCAGAGACCGCTTCTTCTTCTTCGTACTCTTCATGTCACGCGAAGTCGATACTGTGGTATCAGCTGGGCTGCATTTGGCGATGATCTTATGCATAACGGTGAATGGGATCGCAATTGAATAACAGATCGCGTTTTCGAGCCTATCGCCAACCGAATCAGTGCAATATCCGCGGAATGTGAGTTGCACGCACGTCAGGTCGACGCCGAATATAGACTTGAAAATACTGCCAATCCCAGAAGGCCACAGCTTCGCATTAAGGAGATCAGAAACGAAGCTGAGCGCTTCCTTCCCAATATCTAAAATCGCTTTGATGACAATCCCGAGTTTCTTGAGCACTCCTTTGACCGCAGGCTTCACGGAATCAATAATGTCACTGAACTTCTTGCTGTCGATAGATTCTCGCGAAATGAATGAGCCGAGGAGTTTCATGAACCCCTCCACAGCTTCTACAAGCTCGGGAGAGTCAAAGGCTCGGAGCGAGTTGACGAGAGTATTGGTCAAGTTCTCAAGGGAGCGCGAGAATTGGATATCGCTCGGGCCATCACCAGCGTCGATGAACTAGAAGTGCAACGCTGTTAGCAGTGAAGTCGGACATCGAAAATATTTTCCTAACCTTTGCCTGTAACCACGTCACGGTAGAGGGGAGTTCATCAAACACCTTTTGGGGGTCGAGGCCGGGGGAAGGCTGCAAGGCTGTGTCGTATTTACCAACCGTCTCGTCACCGATCTTTGTTTTCGCAGAGTCAAAAACCTCGCTCAGCTTGGCCTCGCAACTCGCTAGGAAGGCATCCGTCGCGAGCGGTAAGACTTCGTCAAGCCAATGCTGGATCGCGATTTTGAGTCACAAGTAAAAGCGATTAATGAGCGGATATTACTCACCGTGCACGATGCTTGAAAGTTCCCAATGTAACCTTTGAATATTACTGCCGTAGCCTTGATGTCCTCCCAATCAAGCAGATAGCAGAGCCAGCCGAACAGATCTTCGAACGAACATCGAACTGATCTGAAGGCAGCTTCCACTATGTCGAAGACCTGCCGAACGAATTGCGCAATACCAGTCCACATATGCTGGACTCCATCTAAAATGAACTCGATGGTGGTCTCGACCCCGTCCTGAACCTTCCTGAAGACGATATCGCTCACGGCATAGATGTTTTCCTTGATACCAATGAAAAAATCGCCCCAAGGGATACCACCAATTGGCTCAAGCGAAATGAGTCCTTCCCCAGTGCCCCTTTTTTCAAAAGGACTCGACAAATCGTGGAATTCGATCCGATCATGACGGTCCTCGTGACTGAAGTGGATCCAGCAGCCGGCTCCGGTCCGGGCGCCTGTGATGTATCCGATCGAGACTTGATCTGTGGATCTAAGGCAACATGTCTCGGACAAGACCACGGTTTCCGAGTCTTGTCGGCCTCCGATAGACCTGGAACTCCGAGTCGGAGAGGGGGGTCCCAACACCCGCATCAACTCCTGTAGTGTGCTCGCCAGCGACTCAAGCTCGGTCTCGTTCGCTTGGATTATCTTTGCCCCAGTCTTTTGGTTTATGGCATCGTTCAAGTCCTGAGCACTGATATTCGCGAACCGTTCCCGGATCTTCAACATCGGCTGGATATCCAGTTCCTCTTTTGCAAGCATGTCTTTCATCCACAAAGTAAGAGTAGGCGCCGCGAGGGAGTCGGCTGGGATCGCGATGGAGATCTTTCCGTATCCATTGGTGAACCCTTTATATTCTTTAACCGGGTTGACAGCCACCGCATATCCATTCACAACGATGTTGGAATATTGGCTGCTCCCAATTTCGAAAGGCATACCTTTAGCGTAATTCAGCGGTGTTAGGTATAGATATGTGTGTGCGCAACTGACCAACAGCGGGTGTGCGATTACTGTCTTCCACAGTGACGTCAATGTAGTAGATGCGCTGTTCCTGGACGTGATCCAACGCTGGTTCATTGATGGCCTGCAATGCCCAAGTCGTTGTATCCACGTCCTGCATCATTTGAACCCACGTCCCGTCCTTTTTCACGATGATCATAGAAACGACTCCCGCAGGTGACCACATGAGAAACATGGTCTGTGTCTTGAACGCGATGGGCACATGGGGCAGCAGCCTGGAATACATATAAGCGTGAATAATATATATAAGCCATCTGCGCACTCAGCGGTTTCATAATTAGTCTGATCCAAGGGTTCCGAGGTGATGTGAAGAATCTGATCTCCCTCGCTCACGGCATAGATTTCTACATTTGTGACGCTTAATTCTGATCCATTCATTCTCGGTTCACAACGCATAGGACGTACCCATTGTGTATGATTCAGCATTCAGGGAATTGATTCGTAATACTGCTTGGATTTGGCGAAGGGCAACATTGCCGAAAAGGTCAGTTTTCGTGTACGCTCCGTCCGAGTATGAGAAGCGTACCGCCCTTCTTGTTGATGTATCCAAGGCGAAGATCACGGGCGGGACGGACAGGAAAGGATATTCTACGAAGCAGACAGAGTCATAGCTGCCTTTAGCTACTATGGTCTGGAGATCGACGGGTCAGGCGAGATTGATACCAAAAACGGGAAAAGGACTGACCGTCTTGAGGACTGGGGTACCACCAGTGAGGATCGCGACTCCAGCTGAGTCGTCGGCAACATCATCTCCTGATACAAGGAACCCATACTTCGAATCGTTGGAGGTAGATCCAAAGACAGTGCCGGGGATGAATTTCTTGATAACAAAGTCACTAAGGTCGATCGCCGTATCGATATTCCAAGCCTTCTTAGTGTCGTCGGGACAATACAAATATATGTTGGTTTCGTACTCCTTTCCGACGGGCTGCTTGCTGGAAATAAGCACGGCGATGATGAGCTTTTCGTCGACAAGGAATGGTTTTGCGTCAATGACACGGTAATTGTCGGGTTTTTCGAGCTTGGGCTTCGAGAGATTTTGCCAATTAGGAGGTTCTCCTACGGCCTGGGCACCTCGCTTCAGAATCCAAACGTCATCTGCACCGGAAACTACGATAACGACGTCGACTTGAAGTGGAAGTGTGAGGGTGTGGAGAGTCACGGGAACCGCGGCTGAGAATCGTTAAGTATTGGGCGTGGAGAGATACGCAACGAAGAGATTCATACGAAATCCAGTGTTTGTGATAATCCAATCGGGAATGGCGTTGGACGAGGACAAGTCGAGCTGCCGCAGCGCCATAACCGTACTTCCTTGGATAAAATACAGTTGCAGAGACAGCTGATCGCGAATGTCTCCATCGATAGCACCATAAGTCCAGTTGGCATGGGACTGGGCAGAATAGTCATACTGAAGTCGGGAATCAGCTCTGACAATGAGAGGGGGTCGAAACGACATGATAGAGGCGTCGCGGTGGCACGACTCCGGTTTGTGCGATGTTATATAGGGGAATGAGGGGATGCACACCTGATCACCAGACAGCGGCACATAGACATTACGCGCGGGGTCCTAGTACCCACTTTTCATCGTCAAGTGCTTCGTTGGTCCTCTGACTCCGTCCGGTAGAAAGAAATTGCGGTTCCTGGAGTAGAGGGACAAACGGTGTCAGGAAGCTTGGCTGCACGGATGGAAGAGTCCCGCGCGCCTAAATGGAGGGTGCAAAATTAAGCATATGCATCTCGAGGTCATGCGGCAGGGATCCTAGAATACCTTAGTTCGGGAGTGCTCTGTTTCTGGGGGACATTCTATGCGGGGTTCCTTTGAGGTTTCTCCGTGTCCAGACAGCCAACGAGAATTCCTCCTGTCGTTTTCATCTGGAACTTGGATGATAATCTGTCGGCTGACACCTGAGAGAGCCATAGCGCGGTGCAGAAAAAGGGAGATGATCATTGATGATATTAACTGAACTACTACTTGAACAAAAAACCTAATCGGGATTCCTGGTGGTACCGACTCAGGCCAGCCTTTCAAGTAAAGACTGAAATTAACCTAGTTTTAGCAGGGTGTAGTCTTGACGTAGGGAGATACTCTGACCAAATGTGTGTGATTGGCAGTGCCGGTGTCTGTTGCACTCGGCTGCTGCTGCCGTCCAGGGAGTCCCAGGAGCGGCACGCAGAATGTTCCCTTGATCAGGGAAAGACAAAATAAGCCACGCAGGGAGCTCCGACTGCATGGATGGAAGACTGCGCGCGCCGGGGTGAATGTGCGCGCCTAAATGGATAGTTCAAACTCAGTGTTCAATAGCAGATAGCAGATCGAGTCGTGGCATCCGGAATGCTTGTTACGGAGAATTCCGGTTCCTGGAGTAAGGGAAGACCAAAAACAGCGGGCAAGGAGCTTTCACTGGACGGATGGAAGACTCCACGCGTCTGGGGGGTTGAACATGGGTGTGTATAAATGGATAGCCTAAGATTAAGTGCTGGTGGTCGATCCTGGGTAGCACATCGAGTCTTCTAGCGTCCGGAATGCCTGTTACGAGATTAGAGACTCTGAGGTGACATGACCCATGGAGACTGTCTATCGCCCAGCTCGCTCCCTGCTGACTGTGAGGTTGGCTGAATGCGACGGCTCTTCGGCGCCATTGGTGCAGTCACCTGCACGGAGGAATTGGGCCCAGCATGCTGGCTCCGACTGTCACCGCGAGGTGCTGCGTTGGTTCTGTGCCTGCTTAGCCGCCGAAGACATCCATGAAAGTGACAGACATGCGCTTTGTGGCTCCTGGGGAAGACAGAGGGATTGGTGTAGGAGCGCGGATAGAAGAGTGCCCGCGCCTACATGGATGGTTCAAAAATTAAGCGCTGGTCCTGAATCCTGGAATGTCATGGGCGGTATATTGAATCTTGTGGCGTCCGGAATGGTTGTTACAAGAAGTGAGGCTCCTGGGACAGGGAAGACAAAAAAAGGCGCGCCGGGAGCTTTAACTGTACGGACGGAAGACTCTGCGCCGAAAGGAGGGTTCAGAAATTAAGCGCTGGTGCTCGATACAGAGGATCTGCATCCAGAATGGTTCAAGTTGTTTTCTGTGGAGCGCTAGGGAAGTTGGATAAATGTGATGGTTCTTCGGCGCCATTGCAGCAGTCACATCCAAGTTCTTCGTCTGTTCTCTGTCTAGAAGTAGTCGTCCGAGTCTACGGAGGAATTAGGCCCGGCATCCTAGCTCCGACTGTCACCGCGAGGCGTTGCGTTGGTTCTGTGCCTGCCTAACCGCCGAAGATCCTATCCAAGAAAGTGGCAGACAGGATTTATGGTTCCTGGGGAAAGCAGGGGGATTGACGTAGCGGGCGCCTATGGACTGTTGATTTGCGCGCCTAAAGGAGTGGTTCAAAAATTAGTTGAGGCGCTGGTGTCATGCGGCCACTATTCCGAAATATACGCATCAAGAGCCAAATCCGTGCCGTTGAGCCCTACAAGAGGAAAAACTGCTTCTCGCCGCATGACCGAGCCGCTCAGGAACTATGCCTCGAATTAACCACAGCTCGTGCTTGATGAATAGAAATGACGCTGGTAGATCTTGACAGCCATGTACATCCTCATTCCAGGAATAAACGACTCGGGAGCAAACCGGTGAGGTTTGGATTGATTCAGGGATGTCCCAAAGCGGATTGAAAACGCGCGCGAGGGCTTATAAGGCCGCAGGATGGTCGAATCAACTCAGTTCTGGAAGTTCAACCAGCACTTCATCGAATAAGCACTAGCAGAAAGCAATGTCGTCCTCCACCACAACAAACACGGACCCCGTGCTGTACGCATATCATGCTCCACCCACACTTCTCGCACTGACCTGCCGAGCAGCTTGAGTACCCCAGGAGATTCGGACTCGACGACGGGTGTTCTGGTTAGCTACGGGGGAAACACCCCGTTGACCATCTCGCCCGCGATTAAACAGGTGTCGACCCTGCAGAAGAACGGGACTATCCAGATCCTTAAAAGCGATGAGAAGAACCAGTTCTTGGCGAACGGAAGTGAAATCGCGTCCGTATTCAACCACAAAGACAGCGACAAGGTCGAAATCGTGGGCGGAAACAATGTGAGCGGCACCACGCCGTTCACCGTCACCGTTAAGCTCACGTAGGCGGGGGAGGGGGAACGATTGGGTCAGAATCGGGATCGTGATTGCCAGATAACATGTACAACCATATGCGAACGAACTTGATCAGTTTTTGTGTCCATATATGTGTGCCTACGAATCGCATCCTCGACCATTAGATGTAAGTGCATCCGACTGATACACCGTCCAGTCTCCGTCCCCATGGAGTTGTGTGAAGAAGGCAGCGGCGGCGTGACAGTGAGCTTACTGGGTTTTGGGACACTTCAACTTGATCTGGGTTCCTCAGGAGAGCCACTTGCCATTCCCACAGAGAGAATTTTGAGCGCGCGGTCGCTTGGATAGAGAAAGTCGTGCCTGTCACAAATATTGTCCAGAAGTGCACCCTCCGGGTCCCGCTCCGCATGCGCGCGAGCTCAGAGATCCGTCGTACGATGATCGAGGAAGGGCGAGAAATGGGTATGTCACAGGGCTTGGGGATGATAATGAGACAGCACCGAGGGATAGGGATAAGATTTGGTCCACGAAGGCGGGTAGGCCGCGGCGTCGGTCCAGCCCACTTGCATGCCATGAAAAACCCTAAAGGGAAATACATGCGATACCGTTTAGGTTGCCCTCACCGGGCGTATATCGCGCCGCGTGCTGAACCTGATTGTGCGGCGTTTGAGTCCTCGTATGCGGTATGCGGTGTGCAGATGCGGGCGAGACGGTCCTGCAGGAGGTGAGCGGGACCCATCCTACAGACATTCTGCCATACGCGCCTCCTCAAGTGCAAGCGACGCGTGTGGGTTCGGAGGAACAAGATAGATGATGCGCCCGGCCCGTGCACAGCCACACAGCGCAACAATTCCCACCTTATCCAATCTTATCTTATTGTCATAACCTGGGAGCTCTGTTTTTCGACAACATCTCATGGCAGCTTTTTTTTGATTCCACCCTCTAGCAAAATCCTGGATGTGCAAAGATGCCACCATCTCTGAGACTCTGCAGGTGCGTAGGAAGCACTAATATTCGTTGATTTTGCTGCCCTCGGGTGAGTTCGTTGGATCCAGACAAGTACATTCAAGATACTTAGGGCTGCGCGTCGGGCCCGTGTACTAGTACTAGTAATGCCCGTTTCAACGGTTCTACGGGTCCCGTGTGACGGGTTCCTCCGTCGGGGATTCTGATTCTTCTTCTACGGGACGGCAACGGGGCGGTATAGGCCCCGGGAAGCTCAGCCGAAGCCTTGTCCGTCCGGTCAAAAACCCATAATTTTTTGACCTATTCTCTTGCCTATTCTGCTGATCTTGCGGTCATTTGCTCATTTCTTCTCTGTTGGTTCTGTGAGATGACGACCAGCCGTCATCAGTTTCGCGCTGAACACGTCAAGGACCTCAGGATTCGGCTGGTCTGTGGCCCAAAATCAAATAAACCCCCTTTCTCCCTTTCAACAGCCCAGATATTCAGCCGCACCATTGCACCCCTTTTGCAAATTTTACCATGCCTTTCTGTGCCGGCGCCAGTTTTCACCTCATTTCTGTTTATCCTTTCTGCTCTTCTGAAACCGAGGCTCAGCAAATAAAGGTCGGTTAACATCTGACTTTTCGTATCCTCGCAGTTTTGAGCAAACCCATTGGCATCAGTTGTCTATTCTTGATTGACCTCTCTCGGCCGCTTCAGCGGCGCTCGCGTGCAAAACTTTACCTCGTCCATAGGCTCAAACTACCTCCTCCGCCCGGCCTCGCCGCACACGTCACGCGCAGCCCTTCTGATCTTTTTCCTCAAGTCCCCGTGGTATGCTGTATCTCCTCCAATTTTCCTTTCCCGTTCCCCTTTTCACATTTACCAGAGGGTTCTCCTGCGTCAGGATTTATTACTCGCTCGTCTCTCTGAGCTCGGCATTGTTTCCATTCGGGGTTGAATAACAGTTCTGGAGTCTTAGAGAAGTTCAAGCACACTTCACGGCATCGGGGTTTTAGAGGAAAATTAAAAGTGGTCGCAAATTTCAACCTTGTTCGATGCTGACTCTCTAAGTTTCAACGACTATATTCATCTCTGTTCATTCTTAGGTTGCCAGAGGAGGGTCTCCTTGATTTTCTACTGGGCATACACTGACTTACAACCTTTCAGAATCAAGCCACACAAACTAATTTAAGGTTGACTGATCATCCAACCTGATCTGCGAAGCCGAGAGTATCTGAGTACAAGAGGTAGCAGATCGTCTAATCGCGCACATTGATCAACATACGTAAAACGGCACGTGCTTCGCTCCTTTTGGAATTTTCGTCAGCAGAAATTATCAGTTGGACTACTTAGAGGCGCGTTCGACGCTCTTCGCAGACTAGTACCTAATAGCTAATGACTACTGAAATGATCCTCTTCAACTACTGAGGCTGTCCTACCGGCTGCAGTAGCTTTTGATATCTTCAATTATAGAGGCATTAGCGACAGAAAAAGTCGAAGTATGTGCAGTGTTCCATGGCGTAGAGGTTGCTGGGCCGAATGGCGAAGGAGATAGACGACTATCTTGAAGAGTGTTGGTTGGCCAGTGAGGATATGGTACCGTATGTGCAGTATCTACATTGCTGGGTGTTGCCGCCTGAGACGTGTTCACGGTGCGGAAAGGTGGCGAAAGTAAGGGCCACTTTCGCAAGCGAAGAGTTATAGACACGATGGTAGGGCCAGAAGAGGCCCTACTGTGTTGGAAGAGTCGAGGAGCGCGGCGCTTTGTTGAGTGGCGCAAAAAGACCGTGAATTGATGGGACTTCCGCATTTGGGGGGAGGGGGGAGGGTTACGTATGTTGATCAATGTGCGCGATTAGACGATCTGCTACCTCTTGTCTGAGTAACTTGAATGGCGCTAGGTTGTTCATTTCTGAAGGGCCTTGCCCCATACTAACGTATTCTACGTAGATTCTGATTTTAATTCAAGTCCTACCTAGTACCGACTGCTTTGGCTTTGAGTCTACCTACTTGCTTCGAAAGATCATGAGTATTGGTGTTCAACGGTGCGGGTACTATTTTGTATTCTGAGTTCTTGTGTTCAATAATTTCCAGCGCGCTTCCGAGACCTACGGCAAGGACTTCGATTTCTTCAAGCAATGTACACACGACTAGTCGTATTGGCAAAGATATCCGTGACAAGAGGACGACAAACCACGGTTCGACAGGTGAAGGTTTCTAGAAAGACGCCGCTGAATCGTACAGCTGGACCAATGTTATTGATGGAGCGCACAAGGTACATTAATTCCAGAGCCTTTAAGGAGTCCTTCAAATCGGCGGGTCACTCGTTCAATAATTTTGATTTGATGCTTCGAGATCTTGTTGCAGAGCAATTCCGGGGCGACCGTGTCCGTTATGAACATCTAATTCAAGTAAGTCAACTTTGTTGCAGTTTTCAGTTCATCTTACACTTGTGGCGCAGATTCTACGCTTCAAATTTGTCCATATTACATACCTGTCAATCCCTCGAAGCTGGCGAGGCCTTCGGGATATTGTGCGGTGCAATTCATGCTTTTACGGCGGTCCGCGATATAGCTGTGTCCTGGTCAACTCTGCTGATCGGGGTATGGCCTTTGCCCGTATTTCTGCACTATTGCGTTATACGTTGGAAATGGCAAGCGGCAGCTCGTGGCACTCGTGCAGGAATTCCGACAGAGCAACTGGAAATGGAGAACGATTTGAGCCACATGTCAAGTGCACGAATACGAACAGGTGATGGACTGGGTGATTCTCGGAGTGCTGTTCACTGGAGACGGACACTGAGAAAGAAAATATACATTGTTGTTTGTAGATACTAACCATATTGTTCCTCCGAGTCGACAAATACTAATATATGTAGAATCCGGTTTTATGCTATCATATATTGGGTGTTATGATATAGGCTACCTACCAGAGCGTATCGTGGAACCTGATATAGACCTGACCAGGCCTCGGGCGCAGTTAGCTCCTAATCAAGGCAAAAACGATTTTTTGTATTCCTTCTGTTCTACCGCGCCGAGTCGAAATATTGCGACCGTGAGCTCGGCTGGGACGCTGGCTAAATTTGATCTGCGCTACTGCCGCATTCTAACTGAACCTGGTCACCTAAGCGCTTCGTTGGTTCTGTGGATGCCAGCGCAAGATTCCAGGATGGCGGCACAAAGAATTTGCGGTTCCTGGACTAGGCAAAGAGAAGAAGAGCCGCCCAGGGACTTTAACGGTAGAGATGGAAGACTTCACGTGTGTACGCCAGGGCTGAACATGATTGCCCATAAATGGAGAGTTCCAAAATCAAGCGCTGGGCGTCGTGGGTAGCACGCTGACTCTTGTGGCGTCCGGAATGGTTGTTCAATACGAGAAGTGCGAATACTGAAGCCGGGGAAGACAAAAGGCGTGCCGGCCCGCCGGGAGGTTTGACTGTACGGACGGAAAACTCTGCGCGCTGATCAGCTGAACCTCCGCGCCGAATGGAGGGTTCAGAAATTAAGCGCTGGTGCTCGATGAGTAGATCGCGCGGCAAGTACCGCATCTGGCATCCAGAATGGTTGTTTTGTGACGGCTCTTCGGCGCCATTGCAGCAGTCGCATCCAAGTTCTTCGTCTGTTCTCTGTCTAAAAGTAGTCGTCCGAGTCTAGGAATCCGAATTGGCCCAGCGTCCTAGCTCCGACTGTTCATCGCGAGGCGCTGCATTGGTTCTGTCCTGCCTAACCGCCGAAGATCCTATCCAGGAAAGTGGGATTTGTGGTTCCTGGGGAAGGCAGGGGGATTGACGTAGGCATGCAGACAGAAGGGTGCGGGCGCCTATGGGCTGTTGATTTTGCACGCCTAAGTGGATGGTTCAAAAATTAGTTGAGGCGCTGATGTCATGCGGTCGCTTTTCCGAAATATGCGCATCAAGAACCAGATCCCCTGCAAGAGGAAAATCTGCGTCTTGCCGCATGACCGAGCCGCTCAGGAACTATGCCCCGAATTAGCAACAGCTTGTGCTTGATGAATGGAAATGACCCTGGAGTAGATCTTGACGGCCATGTCCATCCTTCGGGAATAGACGACTCGAGAGCAAATCGGTGAGGTTTGGATTGATTCAGGGATGTCCCAAAGCGGATTGAAAACGCGCGCGAGGGCTTATAAGGCCGCAGGATGGTCGAATCAACTCAGTTCTGGAAGTTCAACCAGCACTTCATCGAATAAGCACTAGCAGAAAGCAATGTCATTCCCCACCACAAAAAATACGGACCCCGTGCTGTATGCATATCATGCTCCACCGGCACTTCTGGAACTGACCTGCCGAGCAG
The DNA here is from genome assembly GCA_029281465.1 of Mycena epipterygia. Lineage (NCBI taxonomy): Eukaryota > Fungi > Basidiomycota > Agaricomycetes > Agaricales > Mycenaceae > Mycena > Mycena epipterygia. The sequence goes on from JARJCQ010000020.1 coordinate 1,172,181, forward strand.
CTTGCGCGTCCCAGGCGATTCAGACTCGACGAAGGCTGTTAAGGTTACCTACGCGGGTAGCGTCGACTTGACCATCGATCCCAAGATTGGAGACACGTCGACTTTGAAGAAGGACCAGACTATCCAGGTCCTCAAAAGCGCGGAGAAGCACTCGTTCAAGGCAAAAACTACTACGATTGCGACGGTGTGGAACCGCAGCGATATGGATAAGATCGAGGTCGAAGGAGGCACTGACGTAGCCAACACCTCGACTCTCACCATCACTATCACGCTCAAGTAGGCGGGAAAGAGGTGGAGTGATTAGCCCAGAATCGAGAGGGATTGCGGCGACTGACAACATGTACAACCATACGCTATGCAAACGAGTTTGACCATATTTGATTGTCTAAGATGATAAAATGCCAGTGTGTGCGCATAGCATGATCAGTGTAGCACATAATTATCTGGAGCGGAGTCAGTGAGGAAGACTTGAAGAATCCTTCGGTGCCACATGATTGCATTGCGCTGGTAATCTGAGCTCTGATGTGCAGAAGAGGACCTGAGGGAGAATCAGGAAGATCATTGCGAGGCGGTGCCAATAATTACCTGGTGAAATTAGTCTCTCCTAGACAGACACTTCAACTCGAAGCTCGTACCTCGCTTGTTGAATGGTGAAAGGCACGTAGTCGTTTCGCGGTCACGTGGATAGAGATCGTGACGTGATTAGCATCGCGCGTTCGGATTTGATACTTGAAGGGTGGCTACACTTTGCATTACAGTAATATATATATACACACACCTTACCTTGCGTAAAAATGTATAGCACACCAATAGTTCGAGCATCAATCAACCATATTATAGTTCGCTTGTTAGTGTTCAATGCTCTAGACTGAAAAGACTGAAAATCGGGTTAATTAATCGGCAATCTTGCAGAACAGAGGCATATTTAACACTACTGTATGCGCGGCTAGGGCGGCTGCGATAACTGTGCTCGACCTGTGGGCCACCGTTTACGGTGCGCTATCTATGCTTAGAGACATTCATACCGTATCTCTAAGCGCTCACTCCCATTCTTTTCGGACACTGTCAGAAGTCATCCCGAAGCAGATTCGGCACTTGAGTATCGTCAAGTGAGTAGACGGGATCCCCCGCTTCGATTTCAGCGCCTAATGAGATCGAATGGATTCAAAGCCGACGTCGACGGATTATGAGGACCAGAACTCGAACCATAAAGCGACAGCAGGACTTTTGCCCCCCTGCCAGCGCCGAGGACCTGGCGTCGAAAGAATAGGCGTGAGCCAAATTCGCGATCTATAGATCTTCGGATGGATCCAAAGCTCACCAGACAGCACTTGAAGGACACGACAGGAGGAATTTTCTCCAGGCACCAAGGACAAGCGCGCGCCAAAATCAAAGTCCCTGGATCTTCGACTTCGAACAATGTGCCCTCGAACTTTAATAATTCTACTGTCGGGAGGGGGTGCATCTACCAGTTCCGCAACTGTTAGAACGAGCGAGGGCCCATGTTTTTCCCAACCAAAGCCGGTGCGATTCGACGGAAGCTACTAGACAACTCTTTCTCACTTGTTGATGACGAAAATGGGTGATGACCCCAAGAACACGTCCGAATGGGAAGCTCCGGACACACAAGGGTTTGGCGCAGTTTAATTTAGCGTTCTGAGTCGTCTGGAACGTGTCCAGCGGGCGCTAACTTAATGACAGTCCCAGACAATCTGCGATATGAGTTATATTTAGCTGCGGAGATCCAAGCCGGGATAATTCCTCAGTGACTTGGTCCAGATGCATTCAGCGCCCGAGAATCATGCCAAACAACACCGCACAGTTGTGTGGCTCATAAAAAGCCACATTTGCTGTCAGCTTCCAGCATACCAGGCCGCGCGTGATGTCCCAATTCCAAGAGTCCTCCCACAACGGCTCCAAGAATGTCGCCTCCGGCACCGAGGGTACGAGTAAGGCCCATTATTTCACGCCTCCATTCCCGACAAACTGACGAGCTTCAGGTCAAACTTGTGTTTGTGGGTCATCCGACGCAACTTCGTGCGCATGTGGATGCTCGGAGGGGTGTTCGTGCAGAACTTCTGGTAAGCGCCTTATTTCCGACTTCTATTCCCGAGAAACTGAAACAATTCAGACGTACCCCCGACCCGCCAGTGCATGAATCCCGATGCACCGCAAAATTGTGCTTGTGGAGGAGGCACAACAAGCCAATGCGGATGCCCGGCGGAGTGTATGTGCAGAAAATCTGGCGGTGGTAGGTATCTCCCGCCTCCATTATCGACGTTCTTACGGGCTTCAGGCGGATCCCACATGTGCATGAATCCCGACGCACCCCAGAATTGTGCTTGTGCGGGAGCCACAACCAGCCAATGCGGATGCCCGGCGGAGTGCATGTGCAGAAGACCTGGCGGTGGTAGGGTCAAGTATCTCCCGCCTCCATTCCAGACGTTCTGACGGGCTGCAGGCATGTGCATGAATGGCAACGCACCCGAAAATTGTGCTTGTGGGGGAGGCACAACCAGCCGATGCGGATGCCCGGCAGACTGCATGTGCAGAAAACCTGGCGGCGGTAGGGTCAAGTATCTCCCGCCTCCATTCTAGACGTTCTGACGGGCTGCAGGCATGTGCATGAACCCCGACTCACCCAAAAATTGTGCTTGTGGGGGAGCCACAGCCAGCCAATGCGGATGCCCGGCAGAGTGCATGTGCAGAAAATCTGGTGGTGGTAGGTTCAATTATCTCCCGCCTCCGTTCTCGACGTCCTGACGGGCTGCAGGCGGATCCCACATGTGCATGAATCCCGACGCACCTCAAAACTGTGCTTGTGCGGGAGCCACAACCAGCCAATGCGGATGCCCGGCGGAGTGCATGTGCAGAAAGCCTGGCGGTGGTAGGGTCAAGTATCTCCCGCCTCCATTCCAGACGTTCTGACGGGCTGCAGGCATGTGCATGAATGGCAACTCACCCAAAAATTGTGCTTGTAGGGGAGCCACAACCAGCCAATGCGGATGCCCAGCAACGTGCGCGTGCAGAAAACCTAGCAGTGGTAGGTCAATTATCTCGCCCTTTCATTCCAGAGGGACTGATAGGCTTTAGCTCACTGATCACATTCACCGCCCCGAATGTGCCTGAATAACACGCAATCCGACAATTGTGTTTATCAGTGAGGCACAACCAGATGCCTGTCCTAATTAGCTGAGGTTAACTGTTCGTTCGTCAACCTGTCCCTTAAATTCGTCCCCCCATGTACTCTACGATCCATATTTTACATTCACTTCACGATGTATAGTATAAGTAGTCTCCAAATCAACTTCCTCAGTTTGCTTTTTTATCGCTGGGTGTTCGAGTAGAAGGGAGACATTATTGTCTGAAAATGGACCCTGGGTCACAGATAAATGCCTCCACTTCCGTGATGACACTCATGGATCGCGCTTGGTACACAGTTGAAGCTACTCGGTAAAGACATTTGGAAATCGTCGCCCGGATAATTTCGGTGAGTTCCCACGGTTGGATTTGCAGTTCGATCGCGGCATCTCAGGGAATAGGGATAAAATATTTCAAGAATCTCTTTCGGGAAAGCTGCACCACTAAGCACTAAATTCAGGTCCCAATGTGGATCCTGGGTCGTCCCTAGAGACATGGCGGCGTCGGGCTCGCGTGATTTCAGGGAACTCGGACGGTACAAGTTGAAGCGGGTATCTTTATAGAATTCTGCAGAGGATTAAGGCTGTATTTTCGACTTCGTATGCGCGTCTTCCGAAAGTTCCGCCTCGACGACTGTCCAAATCGCCGATCATAATAGTCCTCTTCCTCCATCGCAGTTTCCGAAATGCAACCTCCTCGTTTGACTCCATTGTAATTTCCCAACCTTCAGCCTCGTCAATCTCAAAGGAAAGAAAATTCAGCTGGAGCTCCAAACGCCTTATGCTCCTCCGAATCTCTACACGCTCGAAATTCGATGCTGATTTGGGGCGAAAATTCCGGAAAACTCGGACGGGACGGCAACGCTTCAGACGCCCCTCGCGCAAAGAAACGAGGCGTGGCTGTGTGACCTCATTGAGACTCTTCGCTTAATTCTAAGGGAGAAGCGTACTGGGCTGGGAGGTGTCAGTTATTCTTGGAGAGAGCCGACTACAGACTGCGTCCGGAATCCCAACCCAGTTTCGAATCCGCCAAATCAGTTCGGATTTACACAACTTGGGGTGCGTGGTTTTGGAAAGGTGGCCGCTGAATACACCTAATTGCAAGTCGGGTTGAAAAGGATAAATAGAACCTGGGTAGAATACTGACAGGGATCTCCAACGCGAGCCAGTCTATCATCGTAATTCGTCGCTCTAGTTGAACATAGTAAGTCTGTGAACCAACCGTTGTAGATTGAAGTCGGCGCTGAATTCACGGTGCAAATGGACTTGCGGCGAAGTGTTTTGAATCCAAGGAGCTCCAAGGCGAGACTGATTGACAACAGTCTCGGCGCACGCGAGAAAAAAATAAGGACGAACCAAAGGATAGCTTCGTTCGAGGTCAATATTACAAAGCAACAGCAAAACCAAGTAGAATAATTAATGAGGACTGACTTCCAACCAAGTTGAATTTGAAATGTAGTGCGAAGTCGAGATCAAGAAGTCCAGCACCTGCGTCCCAACTGAGGTCGAATCCAAGTCAGCCGATTTGAATAGACGCGCTCGGGCGCTTAGTACTTAGTTCTGGTGGTGGGTATCTTTGAGATATGAACTTTAGTTCAACTTGAAGCCCAATGGCAGACCACACTCGAGAATTCAAGTCGCTCGGGAAGATGTGGATACTCAGGCTGTATGTACCTGAGTTGCATGTATAAGAGTCGAACTTGAACGATTCGAAGACGAGGAGCTATTGAATCTGATCAACGATAGATGCAAGTCAGTCATAGATATGATGTAGAAAAGATTGGAGCGAACTTATCTGGAAACGGATGGGCATACAGGTGGTCTTTCGATGGCTCGGGGGAGGATCTAATAAATGAGGACGATCTGGGCTCGGCGCACAAATCCAAGAGAAATGAAGTCAGTCAGAGGTCGGACATGAATTAGACATCAAAGTGGCACTTTAGGGATTCAGATTGAGCTCTATTCAAGGATAGTTCAATCAAGCGAGTTATCGCCAGATAAGGGCAGCGATGCGAACTAATTTCCCGACTGCTTGGAGGCTGAGAAGAAGCCTCCAGGGAGCAAGGTCGGATATTTGGGAATAGTAGTCGCCTCTTAAAGATACTGATGCATAAAGAACACGTTGGTTGGGGCCAGTGCAAGAGCGGCACAAGTGCGGAGTTTCGAAGAATTGTTTGAAAGATGGGATAGAATTTGGTCGTGAGTTTCTTGAGGAATTGGAGCCGCTATGTATTCTGTGAAGAGTTCAGTCTGGCTCCGACTGCCAGTGGTGAAACCAGCCGACTGTTACAGCCGAAAAACTCGTCGTATAGACCTTGATAAGTGACTTTCGACTGTCCGAGAAAGCTAGTCCTGGGGGAATCGGATCTAGAGAAGACGAAAGCTGGATTTTTTAAATCTTATGAAGTCGAAGGGTCTCACATCGAATTACTCACCAGCACTCCAGAAAATTGAACTCGACGGCGGTGATAGATCAAGGCGGTCCTTACAGCCGAAAAATATCGACTAACCCAAGAAATACGGACTGAGTCGATACATGTATTTCCTCCATACATTTGAACACATGCATTCGAACATCGGAGACATCAGCTAGGCTCCTGAGGCCTGAGATACTCCCACGCGCGGTAGATCCCACGCTTCCCCGCATGCCCCGCATCATGTGTTGGCAACGATTGCCCGGCCCTGGACCTCCCTGGACTCAGCTCACCTCAAACCAAAAACCTTCAAGTTGCATCTTAACATTCTGTGAGACCATTGTACTGCTCGAACAAAAAATTGACATCTCCCGCAGCGCACAGGATTTTCTTAAATTCTATTATTCTTGAAGTTGATTTACGGCCGGATTCGGCTTGATTCGGCCGCCGCTGATGTAATTTTTCCTTCCTTCCTCCCAACCAACCTCTAACTGACCAGCTTCCGAATTGAACCAAGCACTCTGGCCCGGGGAAACCATAATTACTCTATCCCCCTCTTCAACGACTTCCATTCCCATGACCCAGGAAATAGGACTGTTTGGCAGGAGTTCTCGTCCAGTCGCATGAAAGAACGTTCACGCATTCGTCCATGGCATCATGCATTCTGCATGTCATATGTCCCATTCCTCCGAACGTGAATGCTATTGTCTTCCATCGTTCAGCATGTTGGTTTGTCGTTTAAATCGCTCCATATGTTGCTTAGAGCCGACCATATCAATTGCTATGGGGGCAATATGGAGTATCACAGGGAATCGGATGCCGTTACTTGAGCGCTGCCTGTCCCGGACGACTTCTCTCTGCGAACTGTGGTGCTCACCGGACTGGCAAGCATGTGCTTTCGAGTTCGGCTGCGTCACTCATCAGATGCTGCCTTCTTGCGGATCCAATATCATATAGTGCCATATGCGCGTCTCGCAGTCCCGGCTCCAGCTCTTCCTCTCCCTCGATGACCCGCCTCCTACCCGCGTTTCTGGTGCTCTGCACGTCGGTCCTCAATGCCGTGGCGCAATCGCAGTACCTCCTGGGGCTCGGTATAGCAGATATCACTGGTCCGGTCGTGGAGACGAACATGATGGGCTACGCGTCGTTGGGACAGACCGACTCAGGGCTGCACCAGCGCCAGCGTGCGCGCGTCTTCATTATCGGCGAGCCAGACACACCCGCCAACCGAGTGGTGTTCGTCAACGCTGATATTGCCATGGGGGATACCGGTGTCCGCCGCGCGATTTTGGCGGGACTGGCAGCCAAGTACGGGTCCCTCTACGTCGGGCAGAACGTCGCCATCTCTAGCACGCACCAGCACAGCGGTGTCGGCGGGTACCTCGAGAACTTGCTTCCACAGATTACCTCTCTCGGGTTTGTGCCGCAGACGTACGATGCCATCGTTCAGGGCGTTCTCCTTGCCGTCGATCGCGCACACAACTCCCTCGCGACCGGTTCTCTCTCCCTGGGCAACACGACCGTTGTAGGCGGGAACCGCAATCGCAGTCCGACTGCGTATCTCGCGAACCCTGCCGCTGAGCGCGCTATGTACGAGTCCGAGGGCGGTGACCAGGACACGACCATGAGTCTCCTGAGTTTCGGATCTCGCGGCTTTTTGAGCTTCTTCCCGGTGCATGGGACGAGCATATACGAGGTAAGCGATTTGGGTTCCACCAGTCCTTCCTGCGACTGACGATTTGACAGAACAACACCCTTGTCAGCTCAGACAACAAGGGAATGGCTGCTTACCTCTACGAATGTGAGTTTATCTGCTCTCGGTCGTGGTGCGGCAATTCGCCCCTGTCCCAAAAAGGCTTTCGTCGGTCTTAAAGCGTTTCTTTGCGTTTGGCCATCAGATTGTAATTCTTCGCGCTAACATGACTCTCAGCATCCATCGAACCCAATGCAATGCCCGGGAACCAAACCTTCGTCGCTGGCTTTGCGCAGGCCAACGTCGGGGACACGAGCCCAAACACGTACGCTCCGCCACTGTCTCCCCATCCGGTGCTAACGGTCTCCTAGCCTCGGCGCATTCTGCGAGTCTCCCGGACAGCCATACGACGGCTTACCCTGCCAGGCAAACACCTCGACCTGCGGCGGCACGGTCGAGGACTGCCACGGACGCGGACCGGGCTTCACGCTCGACTCGTTCGGCTTCCACTCCAACGAGATGATCGCGCAGATTCAAGTCAATGCGGCCAAGTCGCTGATGGCCTCCACGCTCGCACCGGTGACCGGCAGCGTGCGGAGCGTGCATGTGTACCTCGACATGTATGTCGCGCCGTACTTTCTGGGACTTCGCTGACGATTGGGATAGGGCTAACCACACGTTTGCGCTCCCCAATGGAACGACGGTCCAGACATGCCCGGCGGCTATGGGTACGTCGTCCCGCTTTGCTGTGTCGGATTTCGGTGCTGATTGCACACTCCGCAGGCTTCTCCTTTGCGGGCGGAACGACGTTCGTAGACATCGTATTACTAGAGCGACGACCGCTGATATCGTGATCCAGAGATGGCCCCGGGTCTTTCGACTTTGTGCAGGGAGACAACTCGACGACCCAGTGAGCGTTTTCTCTTCATTCACCTTCCTACCGATCCTGACCTCCGCGTAGGAATCCGCTCTGGGATATCGTCAAATCCTTCATCACCCCCATCCCGTCGGCTGCACAAGTAGCGTGCCAATTCCCCAAGCCCATTCTGCTTAACACGGTCTGTTCTATGACTGGCTGTTTTCGCACTGATCTTACCATGACCTCTAGGGATATGCTACCCTGCCTTATGCGTGGTCCCCCAGCACCGTCGACATTCAGGTAAGCACGACCTGACTTGTTATGCTTCTAACGCTGACTGACCTCACTTTAGATGTTCAAAGTCGGCAACTTGGGTATGCTTCTGTCATTTCGAGTCAGCCAAATACTGATAGCATTACAGTGATGCTCATCATCCCGGGAGAACTCACGACCATGTCTGGCCGTCGTCTGCGGTGCGTATCACTGTTTCCATCCCTCTTAAAATGTCTGATTCCCGTTTACAGAGCCGCTGTCCGCGCCAAACTCATCTCCTCCGGGATCATCGACAACAGCGCGTACGTCGTCGTTGCTGGCCCCGCCAACACCTACGCCCACTACGTCGCTACGCGCGAGGAGTACTCCGTCCAGCGGTACGAGGGCGCATCGACGATATTCGGGCCAAGTACGTTGTCCTTGCCGATGTCCGTCGTTCTCGCTGAATGCTGACCGCGCACCAGACACCCTCGACGCGTACATCGACAAGTACACGAGCCTCGTGCCCTTCCTCGCCGACACGCCACCCGGGACACCCGCCTCGGACGCCGCCCCGCCAGAGCTCACCTCCAGTGCCATCTCCCTCCAGACCGGCGTCGTCTTCGACGCCGCGCCAATCGGGAAGAGCTTCGGGCAGGTCCTCATCGACGTCGCCAAGACCGCCTACAAGGCGGGCGACACTGTCGTCGCGCAGTTCGTCGGTGCCAACCCCCGGGTACGTCGTCCCGCTTCTCTGTGCATTGCATTCCTCTCATACAGCCGCCTTCGCAGAACAACCTTCGCCTCGAAGGCACGTTCCTCAGCGTCGAGCAGGCGGTGTCCGGTGCCTGGAAGGCCGTGCGCTCCGACTCGCACCCGTCCACGATCTACCAGTGGACGCGCGTCAGCACGATCCTCGGCACGAGCAGCGTCAACATCTCATGGACCATCGAGTCCGGTACCCCAGGTTTGTTCCCCCCTTTTCCCCTGCGAGTCTCTTCTGACGGGGCCTTGTTTTTGCAGCGGGCACGTACCGTCTGCAGTACTTCGGCGACTCGAAGCCCCTCATTGGGTCGATTTCGTCCTTTACGGGTACTTCGTCGAACTTTACCGTCACCGCGTAGGGCAAAAATTCGGACCTTTTTTCTCTTTTGTATGTAAGGCTAGCACACGCTGTTGTTTTGGACGATACGAAACTATCATACCAGACTAATACCGAGTGATCTCTCGTAGGGTGTTGCACCGACACCACTTTCCTGTCCAAGATAGCCGAAAGCTCTTTCTCTTAAGTCGCCAAGGGTAAGCTTATGTAAGAAGGGCGATCAAGCGAGAATTTCCTCATCCAGACCGGCTATTTCAGGGTCAAGGCAGGAACCCAGGTACCAATTACTACAATCATCCACGGCCGCGGTTTCCGACATTTCAAGCTTTCCGGCTTTCCACGCCCATTATTCTTACGTTTTGGAATTCAAGCGCGCTCAAAATACATTATCTATTGTTCTTCGTTCACACAAGACCTGGATGTCTCTTTCGCCTCAAGCACCTTCAAGAGCGCATGTCGGTCGAGGACAAAATATACATCATCAGCCTACAACCGACAGCTAGCCACTAAGCTACAAGCGCTCTAACCGGATACAGTAGCACGCGGTGATACTGATAACCTCCTTTGTCCTTTCCCTTACCCTTCTCGCTTGCTCGTCCCGCAACTTACCCAGAATCAGGGCTGGAGAACGTCTCAAGCAGGATATACGTACGCTTAACCGGGAAACGTATGATATACTTATAAAGCGTGGCCTGTTCTTCCGAAAGCAACAGACATTCAATGCCTTCCCTCACCCTGCAAAGTGGAGTCAAGTTCTTCTACACAGACAGTGGCGCAATCAGTGACGACTCAGATGAATATGCAACTCTGGTGATCATCCACGGACACACTTTCCATAGCGGTAATGCATTTACCGTCGTTATCTTGTGGAGTGCCTGCTCATTCGGCGTTGTGATAGGAACCTTCCAGCGCCTTAACCCCTTCGCCGAGCCTAACTCTTTGCGCATAATCTCCGTGAACCGTCGCGAATATCCGGGTTCCAGCGCGTACAGCGCCCAAGAGCTGAATGCATTCGTCGACGGCAGCGAAACTGAGCGGGACAGCTTGTTAGAGCAGCAAGGACGCGATCTTGCGCTCTTCCTGGATGGTTTAATTAACGAGCTCTCACTTCCCAAATCGGGTGGTATTGCGCTCATTGGGTGGTCCTTGGGCACGATATTCCTCCTCTCCTTGGTAGCTTCTATAGAGACGCTGCCCATCGCCACCCAAGACAAACTCGCTGGATTTGTTCATACTGTGGTTTTGCTGCGTGCGTAATCCATTGTTCGTTAGATTGCGTCCTGACGATTCTTTCCAGAGCCTCCTTCGCTTGCCTTGGGCTTGCCTACTCCCGTGGGCTGGCACATCCCGCACACGGATCCCGATATCGCCCCGGAAGCCCGCGGCCCCGCCTTTGCGCGATGGATCTCGAGCTATTTCATCCACGGCGATCTCTCCACGCACAATATCGACCATCTGACCTACAACAATACGGACCCGCTCAAGATGGCGACCATCGAGAGCCTCAAGCCCGAGGAGCTCTCCTCGATCGCGGATTTCACTCCCGGCGAGAAGTACGATAATATCGTCGGGCTCGCTCCGTTCCAGGGCCCCGTGTTCAAGCAGACCAACAAGGCGCTCTTCGATCCAGTAGTCCGGGGTGCATGGCACAATACGAGGTTCTGGAATGTATATGGGAGCGCGGAGCCGTGGAATATCATCTACGCGGCCTGGTTCCTCGAGGACCAGTCTATCGCGGCGAACACGCCCGAGCTCGCGATCAATATCAAGATTATTGACGGTAGCAATCATTTCGTGCGTCAAATGTTCTCATCATGTCTCGCGATTTCTTATTACATTTCCAGCTCGTATGGGAGGATCCTGAGAAAGCTATCAAGGAGTTAAAGGAATGTTTTTCAATCTAACTATATCCTGGATCAATGGGGACACATATTGATAGTTATTCGGAATTGTAATAGTATCGCCAAGAGGGTTCGATATTTGATTTCTCATTATTGCTGCTTTTGGACATGAGGCAGGTTTAGTTAGGGAGGCAGTGAACGAGGATGCAAACGAATAGTGATACAATCGCGCACATTCATCAGCCAAGACCTTGAATATCGCGAATCGTTGAATAGTAATAATACAAGTGCCAAGAGATCGCGAGACTTCTAATAGATACAAAGTTCCAAAAATCAAATCAAAATCTCGGACGCAAGTCCATGCCAAAAGGCACACCGTGCACTCAATGCCTCGCTGACTGCCTCCATGCTCACGTCGCCAGGATGAAGAAGAATGCGGGGGTTTCCGAGGCGGTTGGAGCAAGCCTAGAAAAAAAGTTCGAGGTACAGGTTCAACTGTGAGTCGCAAGCTGAGCGGAGAGACTGACCGCCCAGGAAGGAGAGCCCTTAGCAGCTGGAATGCCGGAGGTGACGAACGAGGTCCAGTACTGGCGCATTGCTATTGCAAGGGATTCGTCGGCGGAGTCGAATACCTCCGCGCCCTTGAAGAAAGCGTCCAACTCCTCCGCGTGGTCCGAACCCAGCGTCGGGTTGTCCCAGCTGGACGTACGTAGTCGAGATGTTAGTGGAGTAGTTGTTTAATGAGGCATTAAGAAGTACGAACTGGTATTGATACGCCTTCATCCCAGCGTGCTGCGCAGCTCCAGAAATCATTATCGCACTGCAGATATACCGTATCTCGCCGTACATCTGCTGCCCCTGCAGACTGAACGAGCCGTTGTAATCCGCGACCGGGTAAAATCGTTTAACGGCCGTCTGGAACGAATGCTCGGTGAGCGTGTTGTACTGCCCGGCGAGAAAGTTGAACACGGTCGTCTCGGTCGCGTCGGCGGAGGAGGTGTTCGCGGCCGGATCGGCGAGACTTGCGGACCAGTTTGCGCCTTCGTTGGTGTTTGATCTGCGCGATATTCAGTGTTCACTGATCAGATAAACACTGCAAACAGAAATCATCTGCTCACCCAAACATGACCGGAACACGTATAAAGCGGCTATTGCGGAAGGCTTCAACAGGCCGCTCCGTTATGAACGATCCGTCCTGGATTGGGCCGAACGGAAAGAGGCTCGACGTTAGGTTTGCGAGCGTGTTGCGCCCTGCAGTCGCTATGGTCTGAGTCGTTGCGGCGCGCAAACATGCCATTTTTGCGGTGCCGTTGGCACTATGTCCACACCCACTGAACATGGTTGACAGTTTGATGCGTGCGAGGATGAATTTGAGTGCAAACTTACGCGAGGCCGGCGAATTCCGTGAAGAGGTCTTCAATGAAGGGTTCCGTGTAATGAGGCAGGAATAACAGCGGTGGGCTGTCGCCCATAGCTTGGTGGAACAGATGCTTGTTTACGCCGCCTTCAGCGATCAGCTATGCGTGCAAGTATTATCCAGTTTTGTTCGTGGGGTCATTCAAGCAATTAGCACCCACATGGAACATGGTTGAACCTGCTCCAGCCGATTGTCCCCATATTGTGACTCGTCTAACCAACAAGACGATCACAATTTGTGCTCCGAGGAAACAAACATACGATATTTACCTTGGATCTCCACCGAATTTGCTGATGTAGGTTTGAACCCATTCAAGCGCGGCTCTCTGAATATTGGATCACACGTCGTAAAATGCGAGTAATCGAGAGGCCATACCTGGTCAAGGAGACCGGCATTTAATTGGCCGCTCTGTTTGACGGGGGTTCCAGCTGCGAATGATAGTAAGCAGTGGTGTAGGAACATGACATGAACAATCTCACCCAGGAACCCGAACTGTCCCAACCGATACTCGAATGTGACGAAGATCAAAGGGTCCGCGGATCCCAGAAGTATATTCTCGGGTGGTGCATCCCGGGTTCGTCCACTTTCAAATCCACCACCTAAATGGAAGTCTGAACTCGAGTTCTGATGTCACATAGTAGAACCCAACCGTGGAAATACACCATGACCGGGAGTTTGCTAGTCGCCGTCGTGGCTATGGGAATGTAAACCTATCACAAAGGTCAACGACTAAAAATATGTGGGAGAAATGTGCGCTTGCGTTTCCAAATAAGCAATCCTCGTCGGTGGTTGCTCCTGAATCTTTCTGAGTAGTTGCGATACAGGCAAATCCCAACTGAAGTGATGTAAAATTCTGCAGGATATAGAAAACTCATTACTTACAGCAGTCGCGCTGACGTTGCCGAGATGTTTCGACGGAGGAGAAACCGGTGCCCGCCATCTAAGTTCCCCAGTGGGAGGATCCGCATATCGGATTCCCTCGAAGTATATGATACCAGTCGTGGTATTTGTGAGGCCCGTGAAGGTACCATCTGGATACAAAAAATAAGACTTCACCATCGTGGCTAGACGCAGCAGCTGAACTCACAATCGAGCGTGACGGTTGAGAGTGCCGCCGCCGACGCCGAGGCCACGCTAGACAGTAATAGGCATACTATCATTGTGAGCATCGTCAAATAGCGGCTGGACAGGTGGTAGGGGAATAGAAAGGCGACCTTAATATAGTATCCTCATGACAGCTCATGAATACCGGAAATTGAGTGCTTGAATAACCGTGCAAGTAAAGCTACCGTCGCAGTCAGTATGCCCCGACTCGATCTGAATGCCCCCACGGGTAAGTGCCGCTATACTCCCGGTGGATAAATCCGGGAAAGAGGTCTACACGCAAAAGCCAAATCAACGACACGGATTCGGTTAAATTTGAGGTGAGAAAGCGCCAAGAGGAGTCTCCCGGAGTTTTCAAAACAGGCCTCTTCTTATAACTGCGGCTGAGACCGCGAGGAAGCGACATTGGTCGGAAAAGCTCATTGGCCGTTAAACAACCGTTCAAGTTGCGTTCAAGCATGGAAGTTGGAAGAAGGAATTGGAACCGGTTTCTCTCGGCACAGCGGCACAACTTGGCGGTTTCTGACGGGACCGGGCCGGAATCTTCCTATCTACAAGATTTAGAGTTTTTTTCACCTCGAGACTTCTTCAAGGAATCTGAGAAGCCGCGAGGAAATCTCTCCCTATTCAGCCAAATGTCAAAACGATTTTTTCTTTTGAGAATTTGGAGTGTGGAAAAATGGGGAGAAAATCAAGAACGAACCCCCTGAAAAGACCCTAGTCGAATATGAGCTTGTGAGGTGGGGAATGGTGATGCGGGAGAGGAAACTACCGAAAATGAGCTACTAATTCATCCTCAGTCTTATCCATGAATGCATTATTTCGTTCTTCATTTATCGCAAAATAGCAAGTCTCCCTGAGGCAGCCGTCAAAGATACGCGCAAACCTTCGCGGGCTCAGGACACCTATGTGACATATCTCAAGACACGAAGCAAGGAGTGTTTGAGTCTACTCTGCCTCCGGGAGACTACAATGAGGTGATCAACGACTTGCGTCCACAAAATTAAATAATACAGTATGGTATAAGTACATCAATGCAAATCCCCTAGTCTCGATGATTTGAAGATCCAGGAGCCATGACTGGGATGGCATCGAGATTGAGATTCGAGCGGGACCGCGCCATAATATCCTCGGCCATTTCCGGCCCGTACTGCTCTGCTAGTTGTCTGCTGCCGATTCAACCCATGAAAACGAAATAAAGAACGAAGATCAACTCACGAAGCGTACGAGCTCACGATAACCGCCATGCTCTTCTCGCTCAGACGGTACGCCTTGGGCATCATGCCCTTGCCGAAGCGGTATGTGATGTGGTTTGAGCACAACAGACCCGCGACGATGGTGAGGATGTTCACCGGCACGCATCCGAACGCAATCACGTACCACCGCTTGAGCACAATCTTCTCAAAGTCCCAGTACGCCTTCTTGCACCCCGGGAGGATGCTGCGCGAATAACACGTCGCGCTCACGGTCGCCTCCACGAACGGGCTGAAGTACCCGCAGCACCCAAGCTGGTTCTGTATGCGGAGGCGCCCCACACCACCGAGCCCGGTTGACCACTGCTTGTTGACCTTTCCCTCAAGGTTGAACGAGTGCTTTTTGTAGGTGATGTAGCCCGGGATGACAAGCAACACGAAGGCGATCCAGAGGAAGAACGTGTAGACGGCGAGGAAGCCGCGGTTGTTGAGGACGATGCCGGCCCAGCCAATAAGGGCGGTGAACAACGCCATGCTCGCCGCGAGGGTGGAGAGGATCAGCTCCGTGCGGTTCCCGACCCGCACGATGTCCGCGTTCTCCCACACATCGAACCAGGCGGTGAGGATAAAGGCGAATGCGGCCAACGCGACCACTGTATACTGTGGTGATTCTCAGCATCTCGCAAAATAACAAAGACCGCACGCACCACCGTGTTCATGAACACAAGTATCCATTTGAACTTGTTCCACTTTGCCCTGCGCTTGGGCATGCGCGCCTCGCCCGCGCGGAACGCATCGACGCCGCCGCCGCGCTTTGCCACCGCTGGGCCCTTCCACTTTCCGTTCCCGCCGAACCGCTGACGAACACCGGGCGAGAACTTAGACGGCGTGTAGTTGATTTGCAGCGACATAGTGCTGCCGTCGAACGTGGGCCCCGGAGAGCTGCTGCGACTCGAGCTCGCGCCGTCCGTAAAAAACGGGGCTCGTGGCGGCTCGAGAGGGTGCGGCTCGAGCATATGGCGAGTTGAAGCAGACTGCGAGACCATCGAGTTGGCGTCCGACATGCTGAGAGGGGTCAGGCAGAGGCTGACAGAAAAGAACGGTGGGACTCACGTCGAGTTGCGCTGTTTCGAGAGGGGTCAATGCATCTCCTGCACGAAGTGAATTGGCCAAGGAAAACATACCGGAGGACGCACGGATTTCCGCTTCCCATCGAGGTACACCGACCAGACGCGCTGCATGAGAAACTATTTGCGGAAGTATGTAGGGTTACAGAGGAGCAAAATAACGAGGACATGTGGATTAAGAGACTTTAATCTAAGCCCCTCCGAGGCTACGTAGCCCGATCTTGAATTTCAATTCAAGACTGCGGGATCGCCCTTGTTGGGAGGGGAGTTACTATGAGCGCGTTGCGAGAGGGCAACCACCGCCTGCCTCAGCAAGCCGTTCGCCTCCTCCCTCTTATGAATCAGGTCGTCTCGCCCATCCCGTTTATGCAGCTCTGCAGAGAGTCAAATCTGCGACGCGCCAAGAGGAAGGAGTAACACTTACCCAAGAACCGCTCGCCAGCCCACAAGCGCAGGGGCGCGTTCCCCACTGAATCGATGCGCTCTTTCGCCTTCTTCCCGGGTGCCCCAAGCCCCGCGGCAAGCTGTTCGCACGTCGCTAACATCTTCTGCGCCTGCTCGCCCGCCGTGTGCAGGTAGTGCGCCGCGATTAGGGCCAGGATCAGCGCGCGCAGGTGGTTATCCTGGCACTCTGTGGCATACGTGAGCGCATTCTTAAGATGCTGTCTAAGAAGAATGAGTACATCCCAACCCGGTGAAAAAGCCTCGTGAAACAACGTACTTGGCCTTCAAAATCTCCCCCGTGAGTACGCCCTCAAGCACCTCGCCCACCGCACGCATCGCACCCCCGAGGCCCCGGCACGCCCCTGCGACCTCCCGCCCCATGCGCGCGAGTTCTGCCTCCCCGACGTCGGCCAAACCCTCTTCCTCCTCTGCCAACGGCGCCTGCTCCCGGCCAGCCGCCTTTGCCCGCGCCCTCGCGCGGAGCCCAACGAGCAACGCGATCTCCCCTGCGCGGGCGGCGACCGCACCTGCCGCGTCGCCCGCCTCTTGCGCGAGGTGCGCGGCAACGCGGTAGCACGTACGCGCACGCGCGGGCCGCCCAAGGGCATGCGCGAGCTGTGCGTGCAGCAGTGTAATACGGTGGGCAAGCGTGCCGCCGAAGAGACCGTGTGTGCGCGCGTGCGCGATTACGGCGTCGAGTGTCTACAGTCCTTAAGCATCGTGCCAAGTATTGCATTCAATGACTGACCCTCTCCGCTTCATCGAACTCGCTCCGCATGATGGAAACCTGGTGGACCACGAGGAAGACAATTAGGGAGGAGCGAGAGGGGCATGAAGGGAACGCACCCCGACGAGCTCGCACATCAGATCCGCCTTGATCCTCGCCATCTGCGAATCCACCGCGCGTACGTCGCCCGCGCTCGCCCAGCGGGGTACTGGACACAGAAAAACGTCAGCGAGACGCTCCCAACGATCTGAAATGAAACGCACCCCGCAGCTCGCGCCCCGCCTCGCGATCTGCCACTCCGAGGCCCTCTAACACGAAGGTCTTGCGCTTCGGCTTGCGCCCAACCTACGGAATGGGTGGAGGAGTAAGTGAAGCAAGAACGGTCTGAGGAAAGCGAGGGGCAAGAGTCACACACCAAATCGCGTCTTGCGACCGCGCTTATGAGGTATCCGAGGGCGTATAGTACGCGCGGGTGCGTCGTACGTATGTAGAGGGAAGGGCTTGAGGAATCGAGAGGGACCTGCAAGATATGTGAATGAGGTGTTGGTGGAGAGGAAGGGCGTCAACTCACCTCCAACACGCCTTCGCACTCGAGCACTGTTTGTCCGTCTGCCGCCGCAGTCCGACACTTCCCGTTATACACCCCCGCGTCGAGCAACGCATACAGCATCGTGAGACGCGCGGAGACGGCCGCGGTCCCCGTGCTTGCTCCTCCCCCTCCGTTCTCGGCGCCCGAAGCGGGGGAAGGTGGCGCCGCTGAGTACGCGAACCACACAACGCCAAGGACGAGCACATGCACGACGAGGGCGGCATGGAACGGGGAGGTCGTGTACAGCGGGGGGTCCGCGGCACTTGCAGGCTCGCCGGCAGGGAAAACCACTCCTACCGCAGCCTCCGCGTTCTCTAGCGCAGCGCTCACCTCCGCCCAGCGCCCCAGCGCAATCAGCGCGCGCAGCTCGACCACCCGCGCGAGCAGGGCGACGTTGGTGTGTGGGGCGGACAAAAGGGGGGCCAGCGCTGCGCGGAGGGCGGCGAGGTCGCGTGCAGTCTCTTTTTCGCGTGTCGCAAGCGTGGACTTTATGGGCGTCGCGTTGAGCTTGGCGGACTTGACCGCAGACAATGAGGATTTGAGCGGGTCTTTCAGCGGAGCGGGTGTAGGGTACAGCAGCGCCTGCAAGAGATGGTCCGTCCACGCCAGGTGTGTGTAGTAGTATGTCGTGGTACCACTGGTGGTGTTCCCGAAAGTCGACGGTGCAGGTCGTAGAAGTTGACGTGCTCGTTGTGGAGCTGCGCGGGCAGAGAGGCGGGTGAGATGCGGCGTGTAGAACGCGAGCGTCGGGTGTTTTTTGCGCAATTATGAGCTGAGATGGTGGTCGGTTAATGTGGCTTGATCAGGTAAAGCAGAATAGGATAATCAAGTGTAGGACATAGGACTTTGAAGAAAGCTTGCAATCCCGGAAGATCGGCAACCCCAAAAGAAAGAATCGCAGGGGGGAAATGTAAAATCCCACTCACTGCCTTTCCTAGCGCCCTTTCCACCTCACCCTCAATCCCCGCAGCCCAGCCCTCGGTTCCGAACCCTCCCTCGAGCACACAAAGCCCAATCTCAGCCAGGGCACACCAAGCCCGACACTCGTCTGGCGGAGAAAGATTCCATGCAGCATTTGCGGCTCCTTTTCCTACGCTCTTCCTACCGGCTTGTCCACGATTACTGCCACCGACAGATACATGCCCACCTGGGTTCGGTACGCCGAGACAGCGCCGAAGTGCCAAAAGCGAGATAGCCAGCGCTCGTGTATGCGCGGCATGGGTTGGTGGATGTAAAAGTAGCGACGGGAGCGCGAGCAAGAGTTGGGGACCGCGTAGTTGGCTTTCGAGTGTGATTGCGTTTTTTGTTGAACATATGTCGGCTGGCGGTGTGGTGCGGGCCCGTTTGGGTGGGCGTGGGTTATCTTCCATGTCGGCTAAGGGTTAAGTACTAGAGTAGAGCCACGGAAAAGCGAGTCGGGGATAAATTCCGTCAGAATATAGGGCCAATGTATGGGTCCTAATAGAATGAGAGGCGGAAGTCAAGAAAGCAAGATTTCGGTCGCAAATGTAAGAATCCAATTATGTAGGATGTGAAGCGAAGGCAAAGCAATTCTAGTGAGGACTGCTGCGAGAACCACGAAAGCAAGATTCAGGTGGATTTTCTGTCAGAACCTCCAGCCTAAGTAGCAATTCCCGGAGAGAGAAAGAAAGGCGAGTTGGTGGCGAGGGTGCGCGATGGAAGAACGCTGTCACGTCACGACGTGACTGTAACGTGATTGTGACCACGGTGACGTGTGACAAATCGAACAGATTCAAGAACATTGCTCGTTTATTTTCAATCTAATTGAATTCCAATGGGAATATGGCATTGATTAGCTACATTCTAGCCCGAGAACAAAATAAAATTTATATGGTTTTTTATTTTTCCAGACGCTGGGATCCTCGTACGTCAGCGACTGGTCTGGCTACACCGTGACGGAAGCAAACTTGTCGCGTTTATCGATAAGTGTACTTTCATGTAAAGGCTGTATTGTAGCCTCATGTATAGGAAATGTTGCAACTTGTGCAGTATTCGAACATTCGACCTGTCCGACAAATGTCTAGCTGGGTTTCCTATGCAATCGTCTTCCTGAACGCAGTGGGATTATGAAACTCAAGTAGGAGAAAGCTACAGGAAAAGCTAGAAGACATTTTCCACATCTTGCACGCCGCTACGTAACACCATAGGCGCAGGCCCCGGTGATGAGGCGGCATTGAGTCGCTTCCGCCATCTTGGATCATATTTGTGTTCCCGCAAGCCGTCAACGTTAATCGAGGCTGACCTTTCATAAGTAAAAGAATAATCGAACCAGGACTGAGGACGCACCACCCCAGATCATCGAGTTCAGATCCCTACCGAATGACAGGGTCACATATGGTATCTGTTTAGCGTCCAGAAGTGTTTGCGGGGTTCTCTCCGATGTCTTCAAGATGTCGTCTATCCACTCCTGGCCCTCGCCGCTCTCCAAGCCTAAAATAGTTTCCACATCGCGTAGAACATCCTGGATGAGAAACACGCCACAGCTCGCGATGTGGAATTTGTGCCTCAGTTTGGTCGCCGTGGGGACGTACTGGACTTCCAGGAATACGATGTGTGTCCTTCCCCGACCTGGTTCTCGAGGCAGATTCAGGGCATTGATTATACCCTCATGAGTTGCATAGTGATTTCCCTGGCGCCACTCCAACCAGTCGGCTGCTCGCTTCGCGCTCTCCGGGTTGATTTCCTTCATCTTTTCAACCTTCTCTCTTTCGGCCGCCATGTCACTTTTGAAGAGATATCTGAAAAGCTGTGTATCCGGATTTCATATGACATACCGACATAAAACCCTGGCAAGCCATTTAGTGAGTCGACTGTAGGAGGAAAGCAAAGTCACTCACCGGTGATCCTTCCAATCCGCCTTCTGACATGCTTTACCGCTGTGAATTAGGATTAGCGTGACACAAATATGATATAGAACCACATACCAGTAATATATGTGCTGACAACTCGCACATCGGGTAAGCGTTGTGGCTGGCTCTCTGGCTCCACACTTTCGGCATTTTTTGACGCGACGCTGGTCTTTCTGAGCATTCCCGGTCCGCTTTGAGAACCACGTTGGTCCACCGAGCGCCTCGAGGATGGGACCCTCCGGTAGCAGTAAGTATCTCAACCTACTCTCAAGGAAGACTCCGGGATTCTTGCGGAACCAGTCGATCAGCCACGCTTCGCTACGAGATAAGATTATGTTTGCGGACATTCCAACAGCATTTGAGTATTGCTCACTGCTCTCTGGCCTTGGAATCAGCCCCGACGTTCCGCAAGGCGCGGGACAAAAACACACGGGTTTCAATCAACCCGCCAGAGGTAGCGCTAAGGGCTTCGAAGCCACTCAGCGCACGGCGGAGGGTCTTTACTGCCTCGTCATCGTCTCTGCGTGATAAAACCAAGGCTTCACCGTATAATTGGAAGGCAACACTAAGTTGAATAACTTATAAGTGTCGGGATATGTATGACGAAGGAGGCACTGTACGGGTTGGTAAGCCATGGTTCGTCTCCCTGGGTCTCACACTCGTCGGAGATCAGCGCCTTGGCATGGACTACAGCTTCCGAAGGACGGCCGACACTGAAAATATCCAAGTGAGCTGAATTTCAGTGACGGTTTATTAGCGAATTATATTCACTGGATGAGGTGAACTACTATTTTGCAGCGCGCGTTTATCAACTTTCACGCGAGACGATTGAGATTATTCAGCCTTCAAGATGGTAAGAGACGAAATCTTACCGAGACACGTTTTCGGACCAGGTAATCCTCGTTGAGATGCATGTTCCCCGTGTCCTTGAGGATTGATTCGGAGGCTTGTTCCATTATCTGAATGAAGACTGAGAGTGCCCATATGCAGTCCTCCATCACATCTTCGGGCACTAGAGGCTCGTCAGCAATACGTCCTTTCAGAGTTCAGAACCGTTGGTGTCGTACCATCCATGGTGTTGACATATACGCTAAACTTGATCAAAAGTGGCACCGAGCAGGACCAGATCACCGGCAAAGGAGGATTGCGTATTTCACGCAAACCGTCGATTGAGATGATTCTGTGCTTGCTGTAAGGTCCAGGATTTTTTCTTATGTCTCTCGCTGTGCGGAAATGGGTGTCAGTCGGCGAGTCAGGAGTTACGGCTCACCTATTAGCGCCTGCTCCCGTACCGAATCGAGGCTCGGAAGAATGAAGTCCTTGCCGGGCAGTCCATTGTGGGCGACGAGCTGGATCCTTGGTGCGTACAGAGCCTCGGACTGAGACATGATGGTTCTTTGTAACTTTTTTTGTTCAAGTCACAGTTGAGTCACAGACTCACATCATCAATCTTGCCACCGTGCCAACGAATCCAGCATTGAACCTATTTAAATAAAAATCATCCCTTGTTGAGAACAGCCCGGTGTTCAATGTTCTATTTGCCAACCTCCAATTAAATTTGTCCCAGAATAAATGCTAGCGCCAGTCCACCCAGTTTTGAAATCAAAAACGGTTCAAATTCAATCAAAACGAGGCGTACCGTTGTTGAAGTGTACCAGATACAACCCTCTAGATTTTCTATAGCTTATTTCCTCAATTTCCTTGGGAATTCTTAAGCACAAGCAGCGCGTAATTGTTAGTCAATTTAACCGCTGATAAAATCCGGAGAAGAAGAGCCGTTGAGACAATCTAGCATCCGGAGAATTTTTTCGTACCTATCGGAGCTCTAGAATAAACAGATTAAAGCCTAGTAGACCACCCGGATCAGATTTCATCTTATAAACCATAGGGTTGTTAAATAGATTGATCCCCAGTAGAAGCTCGGTGGATTTGTTTTCATACAAGTTACATGCTTCAAGTATTTATCTCGGCCGCCAACCCGTGCCAAAAGGCGCATCGGGCACTTAGTGCATCGGTAACATTCTCCAGCGAAATATCACCGGGATGAAGGAAAATCCGAGGACTTCCGTTGCCATCGACACTCGCCTGGAACCTATTAGTCCAACCAGAATTATGAGAGTTAGGACAACACTCACTGGCCATGTAATGGATGTAGGAGCAACCGGCGCGCCAGACGTCGCAAACGACGTGAAATAGCTTCTCATCGCCACCACGAGCGCCTGATCCGCGGTGTCGAATACTTCGGTCCCGTCGAAAAAACGCGTTCAGGTCTGCGCCATGGTCGGAGCTCAGGGTTGGATTGTCCCATCTAAATGAACACACATTGTTCAGAGACGATTTGATATGACTGTGAGGTACTCACTGGTATTGGTAGGCGTTCAAGCCAAAGTTGTGGGCTGCGCCTGTGATCATAACCGCGCTGCAGATGTACCGCATCTCGCCGTACATCTGCTGCCCTTGCAGAGCGAAAGACCCATTATAATCCGCAAGTGGATAAAACTGCGTGATGGCAGTCTGGAAAGAGGCGGTAGTGAAAGTGCTGAACTGCCCGGTAATGAAGTTGTACACAGTGGTTTCCGTTGCGTTCGCAGAGCCCGTGTTCGCGTTGGGATTGGGAAGCGACTGTGACCAATGCGCGCCTTCATTGGTATTGGATCTGTAGCGACAGTAGTGAGAAGGTGTCCGATTATTCTCGGGACTGCTCACCCAAATAATACGGGAACTCGTGCGAAATTACCGTTTCGGAACGCCTCAACAGGTCGCTCTTGAATGAACGACCCGTCTGCGATCGGTGCGAACGGATAAAGACTCGATGTGCGGTTGGCGAGAGTCTTGCTTCCTGCAAGAGCCAAAGTGTTGGTAGGTGCGGCGCGCAAACACGCCATTACGTCGGAACTTGTCTCACAACCGCTGCATCTCGGAATTAGGCGTGCCGCTATATTTGAGAGAGGAAGCACTTACGCCAGACCGGCAAATTGCGTGAACAAATCTTCGACGAAAGCATCGGAGTAGTGCGGCAGAAAGCTCAGGGATGGGCTGTCCCCCATAGCCTGGTGGAACAGGTTCGCATTTGCGCCGCCGTCGCCAATGAGGTGAAACATGGTTGCACCCGCTCCCGCGGATTCTCCCCAGATGGTGACACGCCTACGCAAAGCATTTAGTGGTGGATTTGGAGGTGACCGTGAAGCAACTAACGCGGGGTCACCGCCGAATTTGCTGATGTATCGTTGAACCCACACGAGTGCAGCTTTCTAAAAATGGAATCAGCGGAATATAAATAGCGCAAGGCATGTCGTGCCTGATCCAGGAGCCCCGCGTTTAGTGTGCCGTTATTGTGAACCGGGGTTCCGCCTGACAAATCCAAGAGTGAGATTCTCGTGGGGTCGCCACGGATGCAAAGGACTCGCCGAGGAATCCAAATTGACCCAAGCGATATTCGAAAGTTGCGAAAATCAGAGGCTGGGCAGAGGACTGAACGATATTCTCCGGAGGAGCATCGCGACTGCTTCCACTCTCAAACCCGCCACCTGCAACGGGTCAGAAATTCCTTAGATTTCATTTTAAAGAGTGGAGCTCACCGTGAAAATAAATGAGTACCGGAAGGGCGCTGGTTGCCGTAGTGGCAATAGGAATATAGATCTGTTCCATCGTCAAACATTGCGAACATACAGGAATGTGTGCTCACATTTCCGAATAGGCAATCTTCGGATGTCGTCGATGTCGTCGCAGTTTGTGTATTGGCAATGCATTCGCTGGCATACTAGGAAAATCAAGCAATGAAATCACAAATGCAACATGGCTTACAGTAGATGCGTTGACCTTGCCGAGCTGAGTCGTTGGAGGAGAAACCGGAGCTTGCCATCTGAGGGCTCCAACTGGGGGGTCCGCGTATCGAACACCGCGGAAATATATTATAGCGGTCGTGGTATTTGTGAGGCCCGTAAAGGAACCATCTGTAGTAACTCGCAGTAAGTATATCGTGTTTAGAAAACTGCAATCCAACCCACAATCGAGGGTGACGGTGGATAATGCTGCTGCATCCACCAGGACCGGGATGGAGGCCAGAAGGACTAACGAGGTGGGAAGGAGCATTTTGGGGTGGGGTAAAAATGAAACCGACCTTAAATACCATGCATATGAATATCGTGGCGTGTGGCTTCTGGTGACCTCATGACGCGCATCCCGCGTCGCATCCCCCCATGACAAGTTTATACATCACGGCAGGGATAGGCGGCGAAAATGGAACCACATTCTACGTGTTTCTGCGACTTAAAATTCGAGGTATAAATAGGTGTGGCCTGGGCCTATGCAACTTGGGCGGTGTTGAACGTCAATATGTTGGCGCGACGCCATCTGTAAATACTTGAACTGGTCAGATGTCCTAGGGATCACATTGAGAGATGAGAAGGAATCACACTGAGATTGACGTGACCGATGCGGATGGGCGGTCCGATGCGGATTGAATGCCCCGCCATCAAACACGATCAGATGACCGCGAAGCCTCAGCACGATATCCCAAAATATATGATTTCGCCCCAGTTTAGCCTCAGCATCGGAAGTCCTGATCTGACTGAGTCCGACTTGATCCACTGACTGAGCCCAGATTTCCACTTCTGACCGAGCCGGCGCGCCCGACTTTTGGTCTTTCAAACTGCGAACTGAACCCAACTATTATGTTCCCGACTCCTGACCTAGTATTTCTCGCAGTTTAGCCCGACTTCTGGGCGCATTCAAATTATAAGTACATACTAGTAGAGACAACTTCATTTAAAAACGAGAACCACGGTCAAAAATCGAGGGGAAATTAAAATACTAAAAGGCAGGCTCCATCAGCGTTTGAGCAAAGATTATCGCTCGCGGCTGGGGCCTTCCGCGTCGCTGATAATGTGTCCAATGTTTATTCCAAAAAAAAAAGTCTCGAGTACTACGGATCGACGGGGCAACATTCAACATGCTACATACAAGATAGAACGAACACTAGTGGTATCATATTTTGCTAACCGCCTCCTCACACTACGCGCACGTCGGGGAAATCCGCCCGCTTGTCCTGCATGTCCATCTTTAAAGTAATTCAGAGGGCGATACCATGCTTAAACAACAACCTACCGAGGTTGTTTCGAAATCGACTGCTGCGATGGAGGCGTGTCCCTGAATCTTCTTAGGACCGTTGGTCGTCGGAACAGTCCCCAGGGGAATCGAGTTCCAGCCCTTGTCGCTTGTGTCGAGTTTTTCACGGGTGCGTTTGCGCATGTTGAGACTGTCCGTCGCGCGTGAGAAAATTATCGAGCAGTGATAGCTATGAAACATACGTGGCGAGCATGCTGTTCATGTAGACTGTAGCAAGGAGAGCGATGTAAGCAATTTGGGCATTTAAATAAAGAGGCGAGACCAACGTTTACTGCTTGGGGCAAGGCCGAGGAAGAACCAGAACGTGTCCGGGAGCGCTAGAAACTTGAGAGAAATAAATAAGTAGATGCAAGGTGACGAGAGACGTGGCTTTACCAAAACCATCGTGGCACCCGAAGACAACGCAGTCAGCGTGCCGCGGTTAATGGCGTCGTGGATAAGCATGTCCATCATCGTATTGGTTCTATTGTCCAGGTGAGACCGCGATCGTAGGAGTCAGGGAAACTCACTTCATCATTTCACCCTTCTGGTTCTTAAGGAACACGCAGAGATAGGTGGTAATCAGGAGGTCGGCGGCCAGCGAGGAAGCAGCTTGAAGGGTGGTAATGGCCTGATGAAACATCGGTGGGACTTCAGGTAAATGGAATTGGTTCGTTCATACCTTGGTTTCGCCGAGCTTTTCGAAGGAACGCAGTTCATACCTGAATCGCAAGCGTCAATTAGAGGGGGGGTATGGAAAAGAGGGGCGAGGAACACACGAAAGGATTGTTTGGGCGATCCCAGCCACTGCACAAGTTCATACGCGTTGGTTGGGGGCCCAATGAGGCGATGGAAAGACATACGAATTTGAACAACGGCCAACGTGAGCTGAGAGAAAATGAACAAAAACGTGAGGTGAGTAGGGGATCGTAACATACAATCGTGTATATCCCGATGGCAGAAAGGCTGAACCTCGCGCGATTCTTGGTTACTAAAGCGAGGATCAAAAAAAGAACAAGGAGAAAGATGACACCTGCCACTCACGTTTGTGAATGCGACTGGCGAAATATCTGTAGAAACGGTCAGTCGTGTTCTGTAGAATTGAACTGCTGGTGTACATTTGAACAGTGAATGCAGAAAGATACTGGAAGAGCTATAAGCAAGGAGCCGATGCTAAGCGGGACCACTCACGGCGGCAAGCAATTGCAACTACACAGCGAGACCGTTATATCTTCACCAAACCATCAGATGGACAACATACCGAATCAGCCCTAGACACGATGCTGGTGTTAGAACTACGTAGGAATTGAACGTGCAGGATTGCCTACCAGATTAAATCGATTTGAATTTCCCCGAAACGGTCGACAAAACGAAAGTACGAAGACCGGAAGAAGAAGACGACTTGGATGGTCTCCAGAGCTCTAGGAAAGATGTTAGAGGCTCGAACTTCTCGTTGCAAATGAACGCACAAGACGATAAGAACCTGAAGATCGTTAGTCTCAACAGCGACGTAGTTGACCCTGGGTACCCACCATAGACTTGATCGAACGAGTGTCGGTCGGGCGGTCGGCGAAATAAATCCATGTTTGAAGAACGCCCATGCCATACAAAAAAGTCTCCAAAAAGAGGGCCACCAGCCAGACGCCGTAGGTTGAGTCGAGTGGGCTCGACATGATGTGAGCGAGTGTAGCAAGGTTCCAGCTAGAGTAGATAGTCGAAGAACGGAAGAGGAAGAGGACGCCAACAAACCCTCGAGATGGAAGGTTATATGTAACGACTTCGAATCTGGAGATCATCTCGCGCGACATATCAATTTCTCGACATTCTGGAAACGATCAGACATAAACTTTGGAATTCTGCGGCCTGCTGCCACGTAATGCACCTTTCATATGCTCCAAGTTCAGAGCATCTTGGACCCGCCTAAACATATGAGTAGGCCTCCGCTCCCGACATTCCAACTGAAAGCGCAGTCGTGGTGTGCACGTAGAGGCGAAGCGATAAAACTGCTGTGGGAAGAATTGCTATCGTGAGGTAGTGGCAGTGCTTACCCTTTTCAGCCCGGTTCAATTTCGAAGTTCTTGCCCTGAAATTCATATTGGATTATCACAGAGAAACTTTGTCTCCGTGCCTCGAGGTACATTCAATGGATGTCACCGTAGACGTTCTAGGCAACTTCTAAATTCTCAACCGATCGCCGCGTGTCAACCCATTTAGGCATGTGTCAGTGTCAGTCCATCCTCATCTCTCGGCTGTCGAACGGTCAGCAAGAAGACTGAAGGTTGGGCGCGCTCTGAACAAAATGCTCAGAACCGGAACGCGGAGCAAGAACACGCCGCGGGTCGGGTGGGCTTGCTCGACGAATTTAGTCTTCTCGATGAACGTTAGAAAAAATGTTATTGAAGCAGTAGCATAGGTGAAATACAAAAATAGAAGATCTACCAGGAACGGTTCAATATAGAGGAGGGTGGGAAATGGTGCGGAAGATTGTCCGCTTCCGGGATGGCCGCCAGGTCGAAGATTCAGGTTTAGGTGCTGGAAAGACATGGGCAAATGAAGCAAATTGACAACTGAGAGTGAAGCTGGTAGGCTGAGGTGAACAGGCCGCACTCAGTCAGTCGTCGACGGAGAGCTGGAGAACAAAGGACTGGATCACCTGACCCTGACGCTCGGATGGACGGTGATGCAATCTCCTCCCGGCTTCGCGAGGGATCCGATCGCATCCATACCAATAGATTTGGCGCGGTCAGGCACTGGGCAATCCGCGATCCCCCAATTTATCCGAGTATATTGTAGATCATTGAACGAACCACGACCCTGAAAAGGTTGCTCACATTTCGTCCATCAACCCTTGTCTAATCGCCCTAATTAATCTGTACAAAACTGCGGCAAGACTATCAAGGACTGTGAGATCCTGAATTAGCATGCGTAGGCACGAATCCTTGACAGCTGATAACTGACACAAGCCAATACGGTAGAAAATACTGACTTGAGCTAGTATCATCCCGGGAGAACCACGGCCCGGGGCTGACTTGATGCACCGTGGATACAATGGACGACGGCCTGGAACGCCGCGTGTTTGGGCGAAAGACCGCGAAGGAGCATGTTCTATCTTGAACGCAAATGAAGGTGCTTCTCGAGAGCCGCACAAAAGCTAGATTTTTGGCACTTCACATATGTCCCAGTTCGAGCGAGGCAAAAAGGTTTCTGTGCACCCAGGAAAGTGGTTGGAACGGTAACATCAGGAAAGAGTGAACGGGCCGGGTCATAACTGCAGCTCGAGAATTTCAACCAAGGGCGAGGGACCACGATTTTGGGTTAGGTGTATGGACTCGAGGGATAGTGTGATCTGGTGCAAGATTGACTTTGAAACCGATGGATGTAATGGAAAGAATGGAGGTCTAAAGCTGCATTAAAAGCAAGGAAAGGAAAGACGACCTGAGATTCGGAACTTCCCGAGATGGTCACGTGCATGCACGGTTGAAGTTGAACCGCCCTCTTTTTTTGCTCCTAGATTATGTAGGTTTTACTGCTATGTCGAATTCTTATTTCATCATCATGCTCAGTTTGTCTGAATATCGATTTTTTTCCGATTGTGGTGAAGAAATAAAGGAGATGTAATTGTAACGGTGAACAATGTACCACTTCTAAAGGAATGAATGATTTCACTGGCGATATTTTTGACGTGCGAATACTTTCATCTTGAATGACAATGGACAGGAAGCGATAACAGACATTTGTAACAAGAGCCAAAAATTTCAGCATTGCCCTACGGTACGCCTACGCATCATTTGTCCTTATTTTTTCCGTGAAGAATCCTTCAGTAAAAACCTGGTATCAACACATATGGCACTCTGTCAGCCCACGCGTCCCATTCCTGGCCAAATTCGCATCGCAACGCTGCATCCTCTTTGGAGATCCTGGAGAGCAGTCCGATAACAACAAGAGACATTGCAGAAGCAGAGGCCGCGCAAAATACAGTCCCCGCTGTGCTGCCCTTGAACACGCATTCCATGAGCCACGATCCGGGGCTCCCGTAGTAGCAAAGAAGACCGAGATATACGAGCACGGCGCCGGTGTAGCTCGGGTGACGGACGTAGGTGTAAGGACCAGTCGTGATGAGTTTGTGGCCCTGTGAAATGCCCATCTCGAATGTGAAATGTTTTCCCAGCGCACGGTAGCAGTGGAGGCGGATGAGTGCGCCGCTGGCAATTAGGACGGATCCGACCGCCAGCAGCGGGGTGAGGCTGATGGTGGGAAGGTCGCCGCCCAGAACGAGGACGGATATAACTGGCTTCGATGAAATAGTCGCGGGAGAGAGCTGCGCGATGAGTAGGACAGTCTCCGCAATGGCCGCACCCCAATAAAGAATCTACACATCCGGTCAGCACAATCCATGAGAGAGCCAGGAAACACCGACCTTTGGGCATTCGCGGAATGATGGAGAAACGAGTATAAATTCTACGGTGGTGGGAGCTATTGTTCTCGCGGAAGAAATAAGCGGAGGGTTCGGCGAAGTCGACGCGACATGCAGTCCCAGTGTCGCGATAGCTATGCACAGAAATTTGAGGAAAGGCATGGTGGAGAATTGAGAGAATAGGAGTCTTAGTTTTTATTGCTGGTCATTGGGCGGTGTGTGGGGACGCGGATGCAATTTTCTATTTTCGCGTAAATGAAGGAACTGCGAATCTCGGGAAAAATCACGATCGGTGCGCGTCCGTCGAACTCTCCATTCAGCCCAACGCAACGAGTTCTTGGTTCAAACCAGTGGCTGCTTCCCTCGCTGTTCATGCTATGTCCGGGGCCGCAAGTCCTGGTGCAAATCTCGGCGGGAAATCGCGATCAGTGCGCGGGTGCTATGCAAGCCGGGTTTGTGGCTCACATTGAATTTATCAATGGAATAGGCCCTGTTCTCGGCATTCTGCACGACTCAGACAGACCCACGGTTCTGCAGATGTCGAAAAGAAGACGGCGTCAGCAGTTACAAATTTCGTTAGGAAAGTCACAATCACCGGAAATAATCTCGGTGACTGACGGATTGCTGCCCCAGAAAACGGTCATTTGTGGGATATTCATCGGGTATGCTTGATATTGTATCCTACATAGCATGCATCTTGAATGTTGATCAAACCCAAAATTTGAAGTTGAAGTTGAAGTTGAAGTTGAGTTCTATTGGTTACCGTACCGAACTACTGGAGTCATGTGGCAGTACTCTGCTGTAAGTAGAAGGGGATTGGGAGGGTATTGGGTGGGTTATCTAAAGCTAGCTATTTTCTACGTAGTCGAAGAGTAAAAGGGCAAAAGATGTATGAGAGTGGGAAAATAATTGTAAGGAAGGATGCAAGATCTGGAATGAGTGAGGAATAAGATGCTACGAGGTATGTTTGGGTGCAGGTAGTAAAATTATTATTATTATATCGAGATCAACAGCACTGAGCAGACCAGCACTATAGAAGCATGTTGTAAGGGAGGGAAAAGATGATCCCAGGTGGGGCAGCAGGGACACTTCATTCAGCAGGTTCCTAGCCAGGCCAGCTAGATGTTGAACCTGTAGCTAGCTGCTGATGGCCGTCACTTAGACTATATATAGCCACGGCGTTCTACTGGACATTTCTGTTCTCCATGAGTCCCCCTTAGGACACCTGCATTATCTTTTAACACCTAGCCGGCATCTGGCTATTAGCCGGTTGAAGGCTGCGCCACATGCATCGTATCGAGGTGATGAAGCCTGCCGAGTGGAATCGGTGGGTGTTTAAAGACGGGCTAGGATCGAGACATTGGCACGCGAGAGTGAGGATTCGTAGATTTGTGTTCAGATATATCTATTTATAAAGAATGGGCGCGCTGGTTAAATGCAAGAAAACAACGGTGAGACGTTATTCCCTTACCCTTCTTGCATCCTCACCCCGCACATATGGCAACCACACCCAATAAATCCGATTTTATATCTCCATCGATCATCTTTGCAGTCCCCACCCGCACTGAGATCCGGGCGTGCTGGGAGCTCTGCAGGCTACACAACAACATTGGCTTCTGGGTGGTGTGGCTCCCTACAGGCAAGAGATTTACTCTCCGTGTCCACACTATTAATCTCTTACCTCGCGATAAGCTTGGTCGATTTCAATGGTCTACAAGGCCCAACCGGATATTTCTGCCTCGGAAGCGCTTGTTCGCGCTATCATCTACGTGCCTCTCTGTTTTGGTATCAGCAGTCCTTGTTGGAAAATGTGTTATCTCACACGGTTTTTCTCTTTCGCAGGCATCAAGTCACTTGTAGGTCGCCTCTTGAAAAAGAGAGGAATATGCTCAGCTTTGCAGATCATGACCATCGACGACCTCCTCGACTATGACATCGATGCGTTGGTCGAGCGAACCAAGAACAGGGCCCTTCCTCGTGGTGCGATATCCATTGTCCGCGCCTGGCTATTTTTTGGATGTCAAGTGATATCGGGCCTGTATCTGGCAATGACAACCCTGAGCACGACCGCGTGAGTTTTAAATTCTTCATCATACTACACACAGTGCTGATGGTTACGGCAGCCTCTACGCATCGATGCCAGCATGGCCGCTGTATATTATCTATCCTACCTGCAAGGTAACCTGTACAACCTCAGTGTGCACGTCAGAAAACTCACTCTTCGAAGCGCTGGACAAGTCTTGCGCCCATTCCTCTGGTCAGTCTCGAGCAGTACGATTCTTAATTCAAATCTCACCTCGCACCAGGGTCTAATGTTCAAGGTCGGAGTCTTCATGGGTTGGAGTGACCTCAGCGTCGATGGGACCATTGCATGGGATGTCCTTATCCCGATTTACCTCGGCGCATGCCTGTGGACGATCACATACGAAACGATATACCAGCACCAGGTAGCTCAGGATTCAACTAGGTGATTGTCACGGAACTAATTTTCCTTAGGATAAAGCTGACGACATGAAGATTGGGATCAACTCACCCGCTCTTCTCTGCCGCGAGTACACGATTGGCGTCTGTACAGCGACTGCGATAGGCTTCCTGGGTCTTCTGACCTACGGCGGCATGCTGAACGGTCAAGGCGTCGCGTTCTACGCAGGTGTTGCGGTGGCTGGAGTTGTTTTATTGAGGAGCTTGGTTGCGACCGACATTAATTGTCCAGAAAAGTGCAGAGCGATGTTTCTGAGCACTCCACTGGTTGGCCAAATTATCCTCGGAGGATTTGTAGCTGACGCAGTTGTCTATCGGGTCACCGAAGGAATTGCTTTCTGAATTAATTTGCTAGTATGCTTCATATTCATCTTGTATGTACCATCACGGTGACTTGTAGTTTGAGAATATTTATTCTGCTGATTGCCAGATAACAACGGTTCAGGCCAATGGCAAAGAGTCTCAGCTTGAGAGAGGCCAGACTCTTGCGCGAGTATTTGGGGTATAGCTTAAAGTGGAAGGCATGAGAGACCTTCGCTCGTCGATTGTCGAGTTTAAGTCCTAATAGGACAGAGTACCGCCGCGGCGGCGCAGCCAGGCAATTGGGCAGAATACCCATGCTCGTGTGGAGCGCAGACTCGGAGGAGCACTAGAATATAGTAGTGAGATCTCAGTAGGCGTATATCAAGCCAACTGAATATATTAGGTACCTAGAATATAGTAGTGAGCTAGGTACAGTCAGTAAACAATAAGTATGAATATAACGAGGGGACGTACATCTCAGTAGGCGTATATCAAGCCAACTGAGATGTACCACGTGAGCGAGAAATTTTATGGTACGGTAATTAAAGAATGTCCGGTAACTACAAATGGAAGTAAGTCCGTAATGAAAGGGGGCGTAAGCTTGTACCTCAACACTCCCCCTCAAGCTGAAGCCGGTTTCTCGACCCCGAGAAGTTCACGGAACTTGTGAAGCTTGGATCGGCCGAGCGACTTCGTGAAAACATCAGCGATCATATCAGCTGTCGGGCAATAGATGAGGACGGTGTGGCCCTCCTGGATAGTCTGCCGAATGAAGTGGAATCGCACGTCAATGTGCTTGGTACGCGCGTGGAACGTCGAGTCCTTCGACAGCGTGATGGCACCTTGATTGTCGCAAAAGAGAGTGGTGGTGGAGTTTGAAAGGAATGACAGCTCCGTGAGTAATTTTCGGAGCCAGATGAGTTCTTTGGCAGCGTGAGTGAGCGCGACGTACTCCGACTCGGTGCTCGAGAGAGTAACAATGGGCTGCTTCTTCGAGCTCCAAGAGATGACGCCGTTACCCAGAAAGAAGGCAAATCCAGAAATAGACCGGCGGTGCAGTTGCGAAGCCCAGTCTGCGTCCGAATAGCCAGAAAGAGTGGCGGTTTCGCCGCCGAGAATGAGCCGATAGTCCCGCGTACCCTTGAGGTATTTGAAGACGCGCTGGACGGCCTTCAGGTGAGTGGTACGGGGCGATTCGACGAATTGGGCGGCGTGGGACATAGGCGATGTCCGGACGCGTCCCACGAGCCGCATACAGGAGCATGCCCACAGCTTTGCGGTACAGCTCGTTCTGCGTGCGTGTCAGCAATTGCGCTGAAACTCCGGGGGCATCGTAATTGAGGTCGACACCGGCCTCCATTGGCGTAACCACTGGCGCGGCGTTCTCGAGCCCCATCTCGACAAGGATTTCGTCGATGTAGGCTTGCTGGCCCATGGAGATGGTCTTCGCATCGAGGTCGCGTGTGATGTTGAAGCCGAGCAGCCAATTGATCTCGCCGAGGTCAACGATCTCGAAGTGCTCGTTGAGCTGCCGTTTGATGAATTCTGCGGCTTCGAGCGTGTCGGCGATGATCGTGAAGTCGTCCACGGCCGAGGCGACGATAGTGTAATGATCCCCAGAATATTTGAAGAACACCGCTTCGTCGGCCGTGGAGATCTTGTAACCAAGGGAAAGAAACACAGAAGAAAGCTTCTGGTACCACTCGCGCGCACCCTGTTTGGTGCCGTAGAGTCCTTTTTTGAGTTTAACGACGATTCGGCGCCCCGCGTCGCGTAGCGCCTGCATGTCGGGAGGTAAGTCACGAAATTTCTCGTACTTAGGCGGAAGTTCCATATATAGCTCTTCCTTCAGCTCCGCATTCAGGTACGCGTTCTTGACGTCGGCCTGGTGGATTACGGAGCCTTTGGAAGCAGCTAGGGAGAGGAGAGCGCGAAGTGTTTCGAGTTTTACGACCGGCGCGTACGTGTCGAAATAGTCGATGCCGAAGATTTGAGTAAATCCTTTGGCGACGAGACGTGCCTTGTATTTTGAGATGGCTCCGACGGCGTCCCGTTTGACTTTGAAGACGTATCGACACTTGATTATATTCGCGCCTGGTGGGGCTTCGACGAGCTCCCAAGTTTCGTGTTTCTCGATGCCTGCGAGTTCGGCTTCCACGGCTGCTGACCAAGCAGCCGCTTTTGGATCTGCCAGTGCGTCCTCGACTGTCTTGGGCGTTTTGCCTTCTTCCGCCGCCATCGTGAACTCGAACGCGTAGGAGGCCCACTCCTCGCCAAGCTCATTGACTTCGACTCCCCCTGGCTCTCCCAAGTCCTCTGTGTCGACCATCAAGACTTCCTCCTCGGCCGCGCTGGCATTCAGCCGCTTATAGTACCCAGTATCGTGGCGTTTGCGCATACCACGACCAGTATTCGGCTCGGGCTCGATGAGTCCATCGCATCGCACGCGCTTCTCGTGCGGTGGAGGCGCTGGGGTTTCATCGACGGATGGAATGGGCTGCGCGGGTATAGGAGGGCTGGCAGGAGGGCTGGGAGAGCCACTGGGTATTTTGGTGTGGGTTTCACGGTGCGTGGTCGATTCGCCCGGCGCTCTCTCGTCTAACGCGGGTGTCGTAGGCTTGTGTTTCGGGGGTTCTGGCACGTCTGGAGCTCGGGATTGAGCAGGCGGATTGACACTTGTCTCTCCCCCTTCAATCGGTGTGCTCTCCGACTCCAGGATCTCGTCGGGATTGAAATAGACGTTGCGCTCGACCGTAACCTTGCGCTGCGTCGGCCAGTAGATGCGATAACCATCTTTGGTTTCGTCATCGAACCCCACAAAGTGCCCTTGGGCGGTCTTGTCGCTCAGTTTGTGTGACTTGGTGAGTTTCACCCACGCGTTGCATCCCCATTCACGAACACCAGCTAGGTTTGGCTTCTCCCCCGTCGCCATTTCGTGTGGCGTCTTCGCGACGGGTAGCGCCCTCGTCGGTAGGCGATTACGCAGCCAGACGGAATGGCGGTAGGCCTCCGCCCACAGATACTTGGGGAGGCCGCTCGCTGCGAGCATCGCTCGCATGCACTCTGCGTGCGTTCGATGGCTACGCTCGGCGGCGCCGTTTTGCGCCGGTGAGTCATGCACCGTCAGATGCCGAACCGTGCCCTTCTTCCGCAGGTGTTTCTTGAAAGCGGCGGACATGAACTCGCCGCCTCTGTCACTGCCAAAGGTCTTGATGTGTTTAACCTTCCGCTGCACCTTCGCCCAGGTCTCATAGTCTTTATAGGTCTCGAAAGTCTCGGACTTGAGCCGCTGGAAATACGGCTTTTCCTCATGCGAGTGCTTGTCCATGTAAGAGCATGCGTAGTCCTTCCCGCCCAGAGAAGTAACTTCCGCTGGCCCCCACAGATCCGCAACGACCTTGTCACCGTACGTCTTGCGGTGCTCGGTGCTGCTTTTCTTCGGGAAACCCTTGTTTTTCGCTTTCGCCCGCACACACGGCTCGCAGAACTCCTCCTTGGAGCCCATGTCAAGCTCGACACCGATAATCATCCCCTTCCGCACCATCTCGCGCAGGTCGTCGAACCCGGCGTGGCCCATCATGCGATGCAATTCCATGATGGTCATCACTCTCGTGGTGACGGTGGCGGTAGGTGTAGAGTCTTCCATGGGTTTCGACGGCGCTGATGCGGTGATGCGATACAGGCCTCGAATAAGCGGTATGCGTCCAACAACGCGGGCTTCCGGGCGTGCCGTGCT
This sequence comes from Mycena epipterygia, assembly GCA_029281465.1. Classification (NCBI taxonomy): domain Eukaryota; kingdom Fungi; phylum Basidiomycota; class Agaricomycetes; order Agaricales; family Mycenaceae; genus Mycena; species Mycena epipterygia. Next base: position 1,208,993 of record JARJCQ010000020.1, read on the forward strand.
GAGCGTGCACGATCCGTCTTCGAAGTGGATGCTCCATCCCTTCTTGTCGATGCAGCTGACGGAGAGGAGTGTGTACGCAAGATGCGGTGAGTAGTATGCATTCTTGAACAACACCCGTGTCTTCTTGCCATCTCCCATCGGGAGAGGGACTTTGATGTCCCCGCGCCCCGTAGCGCTGAACGTACGGCCATCGGCCGCTCGGATGGGGACAGGGGGAATCTCCTCAAAGTTGAGGAAGCTGCTGTGGTCGGGGGAAAAATGGCGCGTTGCGCCGGCATCGATGAGGATGTCCTTGGGCTTGGTGGCTTCTGCGGCAGAGGCCTGAGCCTCGTCGTCGGCGCTCTCGTTGTCGCGGCGGTCGGAGGTGATGAGGAGGGCGCTTTCCCCGAGCTCGTCATCGACGAGGTCCGTGGGGAAAGCCATGCACGCGACGTCGACATCGTTGTCGTCGTCCTTCGAGGCGCTATTAGCGTTTTCGCTGGCTTTGCTCTTGCCCTTTCCTTTTCCTTTCCCTCGCGGCCCCTGCCCTTCCTTTCCACCCCCTTTGGACCAGCAATCCTTCTTGATGTGGCCCGTGCGGTCGCAGTTATCGCAGCGCTTGCCGCCTCCGTGCCTCTTCCCAGACGCCGCCATTGCCGTATCTTCGGCATTGCTGGCGGAGTTCTTGTGGACAGTGCTCTCGTCGCACGTCTCGTAGATCTCTTGGATCAGTGCTTCACTGGAAATCGGCCGTCCAGCGATGCGAGAGGCGGTACTGATGGTGCTGAGGAGTGCGCCAAATTTCTCGGGTGGTAGCGAGGCTTTGATGTAAGCAGAGAACTGGGCGTCCGCTATCGGGGCCGACATCGAGTCGAGGGCCTCTTTGAGGCGTTTCATCTCCGTGATGTGTAGGATAATGTCGCCGTCTTCGGGGCAGCGCAGGCTCTGCAAGCGGGTGAGTGTGTCAATCTGGACCATCTCCCCCTTGCCCTCGAAGATTGCTACCAGCTGTTGCAACATGAGCTGCGCCGTGGGCGCGCTCTTGATGCGCATGAACGTGGCCTCGCTCACGGTCTGGTAGATGACCTCGCGGACTTGTGCCTGCTTTTGCAGGTACTCGTCCAACTTGGTCTCGTGTTCCTCCAGCTCGTCATCGGAGAGCGGCGCGAGGCGTCCAGGGAGGTAGAAAGCACCGTCTCGCACGACAAGCTCCTTTGGTGCTTTGATGGTACCGACAACATGTCGCCGCAGACCTTTCGCGGTGAGCGTGTTCATCGCAAGGTCTCGGTAGTTGATCCAGTTTGACCCGTCGTCTTTGAGCTTCGGGAGTCTGGTGATTTTCAACTGAGAAGTTGACGACATGGGGTCAGTGTCGAGGCCCATAACCTGTGGAGCGCAGACTCGGAGGAGCACTAGAATATAGTAGTGAGATCTCAGTAGGCGTATATCAAGCCAACTGAATATATTAGGTACCTAGAATATAGTAGTGAGCTAGGTACAGTCAGTAAACAATAAGTATGAATATAACGAGGGGACGTACATCTCAGTAGGCGTATATCAAGCCAACTGAGATGTACCACGTGAGCGAGAAATTTTATGGTACGGTAATTAAAGAATGTCCGGTAACTACAAATGGAAGTAAGTCCGTAATGAAAGGGGGCGTAAGCTTGTACCTCAACAGCTCGATACCTAACATCGAGAACCGGGATACGCGAGCTGAAACGGGCAACCTAGAAACGATTTAATGCACTCTCGATGTGCGTGTGACGTGTGAGGAAGAGTTGAGAGAAGGAAAGGGTTGTTTTAAACTCCGACTAAACTCAGCCAAGGCCAACACCCTCGGAATCAAACACGGCCCCACTAGTTTTTTCGCGATGGACACCGCACCGCCCGCCCCGCCCCCGTCTTCCGTACTCTTTGCGCGCGGTGTAATCGCGCGCCTCGCAAGCTGGGACACGCTACGCCTCGCTGTCCAGGAAGGCTGGGGTGGTCCTGGAGCACTGCAGAAACGAACATGGCTGGCATCCGTTATCGTGGACGCATTCGAGGAGACAGTCCCCACACCCGACGACCAGTACGTTGAGGAGATTCTTGTCCAAGTTCTTGAGGATGAGTTCGAGACGAATCTCGAGGATGGGAGCGCCGAGCCTGTCGCGCTGGATATTGTGCGGATATGGGATGAGACCCGCATCGGACGCGACGACCTGGTTCTTAAATTCGAGGCCAAGGCGGAGAGCTTTCGTGGAAAGCGCGCAGTTGCACAGGAGGTCGCCAATAATGATGCAGAGGAATGGGAAGACGAAGACGACGACGAAGATGACAGCGGGATGGACGAAGACGAGGTTCCGCAACTGATGGAACCTCGACAGCGCGAGGAGCCCGAGGTCGATGAAGACGGCTTCACCATGGTCAAGGGCAAGGGGAAGAGCCACAGATAATTACGTCGGGTTGTATGTCTTTTTTGCAGCATCCAATATACAGCTAACTTTCTTTTCTTTTCAGTGGTTGGATTTTGAACTTGCGAATTCTTCTTAAAATATACCCTTGTACTCGCAGACGGCAATCGAATGGGCAAGTACGGAACCGTCATGCAAACCAGCGATCCAGTCAAATTGATACTGCCAGCGAGAACGATCATGCGGCTCATCGCTCCTCGCCAACCAGTGCATACCACTGGATGTGTTTCTTATCTACGGCCAGCGACATGCGTCTGCAAAAATAGACGGCGCATTCAACCTTTACTGTTACCGATTTTTCGAGTGAAATTATATGCTAGCCTGCTCGCAAGTCTTCAAAATACAGTATCCGATGATACTTGAGTTTAACTTTAAGGGAACCTGAATTGCAGCTTGCCCTCGGCATGCTTCTGCGCCTTCGTGGCTGGTCTAGGCTTTCCAACGGTTCAAAACTGCTGCGAATTCGTTACCACGAAAGGCTTTATTTCTGAAGTGAAATCCGCCTTAGTAAGGCTCACTCAAATCTCCGGAGTCCTTTCTCGCGATGGATCCCTCTTAACGTTACACTTCCACCTCAACCGAGAACGCCGATACTTATGTCATCGGACATAGCGACATAGGCCCCTTGTCGTTTAACCTTTCGGCTTCTAGTGAAATGAACGCGACCCAAATATCCCGGGTACGGTGACCTCGCTCCCGCGAGAGTTGTCATCAAGTATTTAAGCTTCGAACGCCACATTCGATTCATTTCTTGTATTATCTAAGCGTGCCACGCTACAATTATCTCCACCTCGGAGTTGCATGACCGCCGATCTATCAATGTGCCTATGGCTAAGTTTACACCCCGATCTGTGCCTGTAGTTAGTTATGATGCACTTTCGCGGGAGACGATCGCTGACTTGGGAGGGTGGTCCTTAGATGGGTATATTGGCGTGCACGTTTTTCTGGTGCATACGTGCAGGCGAAAATCTGGTGCGTTCTCGCCCGTTTTCTGCGTACACGTGTGACTTGCGAAGGATAAAAAGTACCACGAACTCCTGGTTATACAGACTATCTATATTACGGGCGGGATTGCTCTGGAATCACACTAACCCTGCTGCCTCAGGGCTGCAAAATTTGCTCTTCGACATGAGTACCATGGTGTTCCTGTGCCGTTGCAATATTGACGTCCTGGTGCTACTTTGGAGTTACAATTCCGTTGTTAGCACATCTTTGGCACATCTGCCTCAGGGACACTCAATCAGAAGGCCGAGAGCAACCACGGATGCAAATTATTCAACTTCGCATGTAGACGTGTCACCTGATTTTTGCAACCGCGAGCCAAGCAGTACATAATTATGTCTTGGGATTTAATTGCGATACTCTGGAGTAAGCTGTATCGAATTCATCACCCGAATCTCGGCGTCGGTCAGCTCGGAGGAGCGGAGAAGAAGAGGTTGGCTTTTTCATGAACAAGAATCCTGTTCCAGGGTGAATGTATTTTTACCCTTTCTGCCGATCACAGGAGATGAATCCTGATGAATCTCCGCGTTCCATGGCCACGACTATCACCCGAATAAAAGGAAGAGAAAGGGCGGAGCTATGATTTGGGAAATGTGAAACTAATGCACCCTCAAAGGCATCAAATACGCAAGCGGGAAATTTGGTCCGAAGGTGTAGTTCAAACGGCAGATCACAAGACAGGACGGCACGAAGAAGCCTAGAGATCCAGAGGACGCCAGTGTCGGTTGAATAGGACTGCTTTCAGCAATGCTTTCCCGAAATAATGGGCAAGGGTCGATGTTGAGCCCCAAGATAATAAATTCAACCACGGAGACGCGGCCACCTAATTTTGGGAACCACAATCCGAGGCCTTTTTAATTGTGGCAGCCTGGAGGAGGTCTAGAGCATGGACGGCGAATGCATTTATTGCCTCTAAAATTTGGACGCAAATTCTTTCGTGAGATATTCTTTCATAGCGCATCTCGCGGAGAAGTAGTGGTAGAGCATAAAGTCGGCGAGCGAGGCGGAGGTGAGCTGGAAGTGGAAGAGGGGCGACCAATAGCCCGGGGAGGCGGCAATGATTGGGATTGTGTGTGGTGTGCCGACGGGCGCGATGCGGCGGTAGAGGGTGTAGCGCGGCATAATGTCGACCGAATTTTATGCGATCTAGATATGCCTCAGCTTTCGGTTTGTTCAGTTTCGCCTGCGCGTTGATCAGACGGAATCGTCATGAGGGAGGCAGGCTTGTAGACGCGTATTTATAGTCACGGTAAGTAGGATAACTCGAATATTAGGCGAGCCACAGCGTGATCCATCCCCATCGGCAAAGAATAACATGGAGGCTCGTTCCGCCTCAATACATTTCAGAATTTATGCGACAATAATTATTATACAAACGGTATAAGGGAGATATTTATGTCGGAGACTAGCGCTGTTTCAAATCAAGTCGCATTATAATTATTTGGTACGAGCTCCATCATTTTCTAGACTATAGCGGCTGGGAACGTCGTAGCTTACTTGCTATTTACTAGAGTGTGAGCGTTTCTCCGCTGGAAATCGAGTCACTATGCACTATGCAAGTGTCGTCGGAACCACGGTAGGGATTTCACACTAAATAGCATTTCGTATAAAGAAACGCGGTCAAATATATGCAAGACGTAGATTCGAAGAATTTTACACATTTGGATTCAAATTATGGATATAACCCAGCCATTCAACCTGGGTTGTTGAAATATTTATTCTCCGCCTTCGTGTTTTCGCTTTTTATGACGGTACAACGATGATGGATCGGAGGTCGCATAATCACACTGTGACCCGTCCGAGAGGATTACGGCGCATTGCAGGGGTCTCGCGTTGGTGCTAATTGAGACGAATAATCAGCACAGGTCGTTGGTATCTGGATAGAATACGCACTGAATTCTGATATGAGTTTCAAGGTTCGATCTCTGGAGAGTTTTGTGGCCGCAATCTGGAAAGGGGCATTGAAACATGCTGCAATACGCGGAGATTCCCTCAAGCATCAGTGGGGAATAGGATTGGGAGAAAAATCTTACAAATCTTCTTTGTTCTTTGCGTGGGTTAACATATGGCGGGGTAAATCGGAGGTGCGCGTCACGGTGATCCCACAGGTGGAGCACGTAGCTCTTCGATGCGCGTCGGGTTCCGGTTTCTGTTGCGAGAATGTGAGTAAAACGCGTTATCTCTTCCAACGTCGCGTTCATTTACCGGCGGTGAGCTGGGACCGGCCGCAGACATCGGTTTATCGCGAGGCATACGAAAGGCGAAGGGAAGCTGGCGAGTTCGAGAATAATTTCTGCGGAAAGTGGGTAATGCTGCGTCGCATTCGCCTCGCCTTTAAGTCAAGATAACGGCCTGGGATATGTGGCGTAAGCCAGAATAGTTTGACAACACCAAACAAACAACGGATGATCGGACCGAGGGCCAAGTTGAGCTTGGTCAAAGCACCCGTTCGCGATGTCATGATCGGCGAATCTCCTGACATGTGGAGGAATGTTCGCTCTGCAAAAAAAATCAAGTATGTACGTCCAAGCTAACTGAAGCGAATTATTTTCTCGCAGATACGGTAACTGTTTTTTATTGGCCAACCGGGCGACGATTGGCTTCCTTCCGGCTTGAACACAACAGTGGCCGAAAAAGAACAAAGGCTCGTTCTACCTCGGTTCCCAGTGATCCATCCGGATAGACATCTCGGACGATGATTGTTTAATCGTTCAAAGGCTTTACTACGGCATTATCAGGGTCGCCCCTTTGAGTGTGATTTACCCGACCCACGATTAAAAACATGATGCCGTCTTTATACAATCCTGTCTCAAAAGTATTCCAGAAAGGGTTAATTTCAATGGGACAGACGGACTTGGCCTCATGGCAACTGCGTGCCCACCACGCAGTGTCAAGCACGAGGCAAGCGCTTCACTACAATGCCCATCTGGATCCCTTGGAAGGCAAATTATCCCTCGCGTAGTCCAATCACCGCTAACGATATCGGCCGCCCAGAGATTCGCGTTCGACAATCGCATCACTTTTGGCACCTTCCTGTTGATTTCGCCAATAATCGCCCGATTTCTATGGCAGATGAGACCGATACATACCCTGTGTCGCCGAATCCTGGAGTCGCTCCGAATTTTGCCAACCCCCAAGTACACGACGTATCGCAGCACTCTGCAGGAGGACGAATACTGGGCTGCCGCCGAACAGCATGGACGACGGCTTCGCAGTTCTGATGCGCGATTCGCAGGATCGAAGGCAGTCAAAGAATCGCATGTTCCGGTGGTGACATCTTACTCACCGGCACTGCTCCCTCATTATCGTGAAAGTGCACAGAGCAGGAGGAAGAATTCTCCGCAATATCACTTGTCACTGCGGGCCCTCTGTAAATGGCACTGGATGGTATTCCCGGGTCCGGTGAGCTTCCATTGGTTTATTAAGTGTTATCGCATGCTAAATGAGGAGAAACAAGATCCATCCGAGGGTGGCTGAAGCTGCCAGACTGAGAGAGCGGTTCAACACAGAGGATCGGCAGGAAATCCATCGAATATCGCGAATGGTTCCAGACGAACAAGTGTTTGGAACAACAGCAAGAAAGTGGAAGCCCAAGTACCGCGATATCTGGAGGAAATGGCTGGCGAGAGATGACCGTGAGATGTATATATTTTTCGGAGACGAGTAGCCTCAAAGGGCCTAGGCCGCGGGAGTTTGATCCGAGTTTTTCGGCAATTGCCGACCAGTTAGTCGCCAAGCCTCCGCTGGCCGTCAAACTTGAAGGTCTCTTCGCTTGAGCCTAAAAAATCCGGGCAAACAACGCGGCTCACTCGGTGCAGTTCCCCAGTGAAATTTTGGCATTCGCTAGCGTACGTGGCCACTGCCTGCTTCCTGCCGTCGTGGCGCATGGTCTTCTCTGTTTCCTTGACATTTCCTGATTTTTCTTCGCACGAAGTGAGACGTTGACCGGGCGCGAAGTTTGCCGCTCCAAGCCGACGCCGTCAGCAGACAGGAATGAATGATCCGAGGCACACACGAAATCCTCCTTGTCTTTAACCATGACGCCTGTCCACCAGCTGGGTGTCTCCGACATCCTAATCCTCGGTGTGGGCCTCTGGCTCGTATCCAAGATCGTCCGCCGCTTTTTGAGTCGCAATGCACAGGGGACGAAGCTGAACGGCCCCCCTCGCGCCAGCTGGTTCTTCGGCGTCAGCCGACAGATTGCAAAGTCGACGGACAGTGGGCTCTTATTCCAGGACTGGGCCGCGAAATATGGGTCTGTATTCCAGATTCCCATTGCCTTTGGAGGGCGCCGGACCATCCTGTGCGATCCCAAAGCCGTCAACCACTTCTACAGCATGGAGAGGTCCATCTACGTCAAGTCGCAGCTGGGACGGGCGGTGATCTCGAACCTGGTATGGAAATCTGGTTTCAGATTTAATTGTTAGTTGATTCTTCTTGCCAGTTCGGTCGCGGTTTATTGTGGGCCGAGGGAGAGAGCCACAAGAGGTAAATAAACCCAGTCGAAAGGATTAGTGGCTGATTCAAGTTGCTATTAGGCAGCGCAAAGCATTGACGCCGGCGTTCAGTAACGCAGCTATCAGGAGATTGACCTCTATTTTCTACGATTCGTCGTATAAGGTTGAGGATGTTTTATCATGGCAAAAGCGTCGGTAGTTACCAACGCATTTCTCTAGCTCAAGGCGTACTGGGATGCGAACATCGACAGCACTCCAGATGGTGCGATAATTGATGTCGAACACTGGTAAGCGGTTCCATTTTAATTCTTCCTCCACTGACCTAGCTTGACAGGATGAACCTAGTAGCGTGAGTTTAGCCTCAAACTCCGACGGGCCTTTTTTTTCTGAATTTTATTCCAGGCTCGACAGCATCGGCATAGCCGGTTTCTCGCACGACTTCCGTTCTCTAGACGGAGAGTACTCTGCGGTCGCAGCTGCCTTCGACTCCCTCTCGTTCGAAGGCACCGGTATCCTCTCCAATCTCGTGTTCATCGTCGGACTCCAGCTGCCCTTCCTCGCGAACCTCCCGACCCAGAGGAACCGCATCATCGGAAATCTCCGTCGCACCATGAGCGTGATCGCTGATGAGCTCCTTGAGAAGACACGGCGCGAGAAGAAGACGCATGTCACCGACGAAACCGCGGACAGATCTGTTATCGGTCTTTTGCGTAAGCACCTCTTCCGGGTTACACTGGAACGAACTTGCTCACTGGTGTTCAGTCAAGGCAGAGGATGACGACGCGGAGCTTCATATGGATCAAAGTGAGGTTCTAGCTCAGGTACGCCATCTTTTTGGATCTGAAATCCCACTTGCTCACATTTTTGCAGATGGTACCGGTTTCCATTTTCCACTTCTATTATCCCACTGACGCGCAGAGATAAGAATGTTCTGCTTTTGGCCGGTAAGATTTTTCCAGAGTCTGTCATGTCCATTGCTGAACCTTACTAGGCTATGAAACGACATCTAGTCCGTACTTTTCATTCCGTTTAAGATGAAGCTGAATCGTTCCTGTTTGTAGTTAGTCTCACCGTGCGTATTCTCCCAGGCGTATTTCCGTTTGGCTAAATATTTCCAGTGGGCGTTGATCGAACTTGCGAAAAAGCCGGAGAAACAGGCCAAACTGCGCGAAGAACTCGCCCAATTCGGCGCTACTGATCCAACCTGGGACCAGCTAGTCTCGGCGCTCCCTTATCTGGACTCGGTCGTGCTCGAAATACTTCGCCTGCATCCCCCGGTCGGTGAAACCACCCGTGAGGTACACATGATGCCAGTAGGAAATCCGTCTACTAATTTGATTTTTAGGCAAGCGTGGACGACGTCCTTCCCGTTGCGGAGCCCATCACCACACAGGCGGGAGACGTGGTCGACAAGATCGCGATCGCCAAAGGTTCGCTTGTGACCGTGTCGATCCGGGTCATGAATAGGTCAGAGGTCTTCTGGGGCCCCAATGCGAAGGAATTTGAGCCGGAGAGGTGGCTGACGCTCAACGACGACCCTCTGCGCGCGAAGGAGATCCAAGGCCACCGCCACCTCGTCACATTCCTCGACGGACCTCGTGTCTGTCTTGGAAAATCGTTTGCGCTGGCAGAGTTCAAGGTGGGTTGGATCTTGTGAGTATGGGATATTTATTCACCTGGTTTAATTAATCGCAGGCGGCGTTGTCTGTTCTTATTAAGAACTTCACGTTTGAATTCCCGGATGGACCGGAGACCGAGATCGGGTCGCATCGCGCGATCATCCCCCGACCAAAGGTCGTTGGCCAGCCGGGTGCCAATGTCCCTATGAGGGTCAGACGGGCTGATTATTGAAGTGTTTGCTTGTGCGATTGTAATTTACCTTTCAGCTTTCGTGACGCTGTTGAATTGTCGAGTCCATAACATCATCGACGTTCACAGACGGATATTGTTTTTGTCTAGTATTCATTCAATGAATCATCTCTGCTTTCGACTTCGAACAAAGCTACTTGTACAAGCATGGTTGGAAAACGGATTGATCTCCGTGTCAAGAGATTTCGACGATCACAGCTCAATCTAATTCATGTATAATTCATGTATAAACCAGGTTAGAACAAGAGGGGCACGCCCCGCTGGTGTACGTTACACGTGTGTATATAAGCCAGCAGTCGCACAGAGAGAATGAATTAATCGTCTTTCAGGAACCTTCTCACTCGTAACTCAACCTCCGACTTATATTCTCTCTTCGCAGCTCGCATGCCCAGGTGGACCGCTTCCCAATCTCAACAGCCCTGTCAAAGTTCTGACAGACCGCTTCGTGGACATGGGCTTCAGCATCCGCGAGCTGATGGCGCTCATCGGCGCTCATTCCACCGGGAAGCAGCGCTTTCAACTTTCAAGCGTCGCCGGCTGGGACGAAATTAGATGGTAATCCTAAGGTTTAGATATTCGTTTCTGTGCGCATTTTAAGATATCAGTTACCGTGCACCCCGCTGACTCACTACAGACTCCACAATACGGTGGAGTATTGGGTCTGATAGTCTCTTATAAACAGACGCTACAAACGTTGATCCTCGTACTTCGCATGTTTGTACGTGGTACGGGCCTTTTAGTACTTATTGAGTAAGTAAATATATTAGGTGTAAGGCACGATGATATGTCTGCGCGAGGAACAGGACTCCGGAGAACAGAAACAAGAACGGTCACGGGGTCCGTCAAATACCCGCGCACGGAAGGTACGCGCACAGAACGGTACGCGCACGGAAGACACGCGCACGGACGGTACGCGCACGGATGCCCGTGCATGCACCGCGTATAGGGAGTCCGTGCACGGGTACGTGCGCACGGTCAGCCGTGCACGGACGGTCAGCCGCGCGCGGGTGGCCGTGGGCGGGACTACAGAAGCTCCGGTGCTCACGGTATCAATTTGATACCATACCTTTCGTAATTTCAAGTCCAGTCTAGATGCTAACCGCACGATATCTGTAGGGGAAATGAGTATTCTGCGGCGCACGAGAAGATGCCATTGACCCGGTCAAACTCGAGGCGGCGATCCAGCAATACAGGTCCATCTGGCTCTGAACGGTGTGTGGGTTTGATGGATAGGGTTCTTTGGTTTCACTCAGCGAAATAGTTTACAGTTGTATCACATTATCATGGGCTTTATAATATATTCATTGGTACTCTGAACGGATATCGTTTCTGTCTAGCATTAATATTTATTCAATGAAGCACTCCTAATTTGGAACGGAGTAACTTGGATAGAACAAGCATAGATTGGAAAGTGGTGTGCGAGTGGACTTCCTCTAGTTTCTAGTCTGCAGTTTGAACCAAGGTCGAACTTGAACTCATTATAATTAACAACTTCGGGTCGAGTCTCGTCAGCTCAACTCCCTTGTCTGCCGTTTTGAATTTGATTCTGATCTCGCTTCAACAGCCAGTAGATGAGTCGACAGAGATAAGAGCTTTTTTTATGCTCCATCATGAACATACAGTGCCGTAATCGCAGTGTTTGCGGTGCAAAAGGCGACTTGAATCCATAATTTATCGACCTGTTTTATGTGTTATGGCTGTAGCGTTCGCAAGTTGGAGTTTCAGTTCATTTATTAGCATCTGCCTCACTGTCGATCCTCAGCAGGCTAGATAAAGGATTCCAGAGGTTACCTCACTGCTGCAACCGCTAGCCAAGGTCTTGTTAATTTTGACACTAGTAGAGCATGCATCTAAAATTTGAACCCAAACTCCCTCGTGAGATATTCCTTCATGGGCCCCGTCTCCATCTCCACCCACTCGACATCGCGTCCTTGCTCGCTTCCCTGTGCCTCCGGCCCACCCGTCGTATACACCTTCGCACGCTTTCCCTCGCCCTCCTTCTCCGCGTACATCATCGAGCGCCGCGCCCCACCGGACCCCGGGATAATACGCGTGACGAGCCAGAACCCGGTGAACGCCGCGAGCCCCTGCGCCGGGGGGTGCGATGCGGAGAAGTGGTGGTAGAGCATGAAGTCGGCGAGCGATGCGGTGGCGAGCTGGAAGTGGAAGAGGGGCGACCAATAGCCCGGGGAGGCAGCGGTGATGGGAAGCACATGCGGTGTGCCGACGGGCGCAATGCGGCGGTAGAGGGTGTAGCCTGGGATGACGTCGATCGGGCGCGTCATGTTTGGGGAGAGCGGGAGCGGCTCGTACACGAGGTGGTAGGCCTCGAAGTCGTTTAGCCCCATGATGGTCTCGCCTTCCGGGTCCGTTGTGAGTTTGATCCTGTGGGAGCGATGAGCGATCGCAGATAAGCAGTTGGGGTAGTAACGGACGGTTTAGCCAAGTTAGATGGGCCCCAGGCGCTGTCGATTAGGTACCTGTCCCCGCTGCCTGGCCACCCCGCGGCCAACAGCTGGTGCGTGAACGTTCCCCACTTCCACCCATCCGGGTGCGTCGTAGGATCGTTCCCCAGTGATTTGAACGCCCGCCCAACCAGTTCCGAGACAGTGAAGCCAAAATAGCGAAGGAAGCCGGCGAATGTCGCGTTAATCGAGAAGCAGAACGCGCCCTTGTTCTCGTGCACGATCCTATCGAAGGCGGAGGCACCCAGCGGCATGTTGGTGAACGCACTGCCGAGCTTAATCGGGGTCGATGGTCCTCTCCATTGCTCCTCCGGAACGTGCAGCGGAGTAGTATCCTTCGGGATGTGCTCCAAGTGGGACAGAAAAAGGGTAGACAGGAGCGACAAAGATGGAGGTGAGTCCAGCAACGTCAAAGGCAGCTTTATGCGCTCTAGATATGCTCCAGCCTCTGTTTTGTTTAGCTTCGCCTCTGCGTAGGGATCGGGTGGAATCGCCATGAGAGAAGACGACAGAAGCCAGGCGTATTTATAGCGGCAAATTTCTTTTGGGAAATGACTCGAATAGGCGCGCCACTGTGATCCATCCCGTCGGCAAATAATACGGAGGTCCGTTCCGCCTCGTAATCACATGTTTATATGCGAGAGGAGGCAGTATACAACGGGAGATGATGAATTTACATGTCGGAGACTATAAACCAAGCTAATATAATTGTTTCAACATGCGAGGAGCTTCATTTTTCCACCAGAGACTACGACTTCTGGGAGCGTCGGAAATTATCTAATACTTTCCAGAACGCTAGCCTTTCTCCCCTGGAAATCCAGTTACCATGATGCAAAAGTACCGCCGGAACTAGGGTAGTACTAGGGACTTCACATCAAATAGCATTTCGTGAGTTAAGACGAATAATCAGCCCAGGTCGCTGTACCTGAATAGAATACGCACTGAAGTCTGATATGACTTTCAAGGTTCGACCTCTGGAGAGTTTTGTGGCCGCATTCTGAGAAGAGGCAGTGAAGTACACGGGGACTCCAAACCAAGGGTGGCCTATTTTCAACAATGGTGCCATTTCAATGGAAAGCGAGACCCGAACTCACTCCAGCGCCGCGGCAGAGCGTACTTATCCCAATTCAAAACGACAGACAAGTTTCCGTGCTGTCTAGCACATCCTTCGAGTAAACGATATAGTACGGGTATGCCCGTGAATAAAATTCACGGTCTGTGAAATAGTCATTCATATTGTTTTAATGAGTGGAACATACTGTTAATCATTATATACCATTACTGTTGCTGTTGGTGTCCAAGTCTGCCCGTCCCCGTCCCCGCGCCCTTTCGCGTCCCCTGCGTTCCCGTCCCCCGCGTTCCCGTTCCCCGCGTTCCCGTTCCCCGCGTCCCCGTCCCCGTCCCCGTCCCTGCGTTCCCGTCCCCCGCGTTCCCTTTCCCGTGCCCATCCCTGCCCCTTTCGCGCCCCCCTTTCGCGCCCCCCTTTCGCGCCCCCCGCGTCCCGCGTTCCCGTTCCCGTCCCCCGCGCTCCACGCTCCCGTTCCTGTCCCCGTTCCCGTCCCCGTTCGCGTCCCCATTTGCGCCCCCTTTCGCGTCCCAGTCCCAGTCCTTGCTCGCGTCCTCGTCCCTGTCCCTGTCCCCTTATTTATGTTCCCGCTTCGGTATGCAGGTTCACGCGGTCGTATGACGAAAATGGGACCGTGGGATGGAGCATCATCGAATGTTTCGTTATACCCCCCTGATATTATATAGTAGTACAGATACTGGACTACATTGTCGTCGTAACTATTATTTTCCTACAGCACAGGAATTCTGGGCGCAGTTGATGTCCGCACGCTGCTCAACCACCCGAAGCTACTCTCAAACAGTGTTGTCGGGTCAGTGGCCTGAACTGACTAGTCATTTTTGCAAGTCACTGACTAGTCAGTGACTAGTCGTTAGGTCGGGCAACCGACCTGACCTTTCAACCAGCTGTTGCCAGCGCGTTGCTAGGGAGCTGGGGACTCCCACGTCTCGGCTAGCTCGGCTGGCTGTGTGTGGCTTTTTCCCATCGCTCGCAGTTGACAGGTCGGAAAGTCAGGTCGCTTCGGTGACCTGACTGACCTTCCTATAGCGACTTGCAGACTAGTCACTGACTAGTCAGTGACTTGCACAACACTGTACTCAAACCAGTCATAAACTTCATACAACAGACATGTCGCTTCAGCTGAGTCTTCGCTTTACCTATTTATCTTCCCTCTCGTATATAGATTACTTTACTTACATACTATAATACCTCTCTCTCCTCTCTTCATCACACCCAAGAGTGCCGCCCCGCACCATATATTTCATGTTACGTTATTACCCCGCATTGGCGTATTTTCCTTACCAAATGTTTCCCCATCCGCTTTCCCCTTTTACTCTCTCATTAGTACGTACAAAATGGTCTCTCTCAATAACCCCCATCGTATTTACTGCCTTCACCCCCATCCAGTTAGCCTAGAGTACTGCTGAGTAGCCCTTATGACCATATACAGCAACAAATAGAACTTCAGTTCAGTTCAGTTCAGTTCAGGTACAATCGAATCGGCGCCCCGTCTGCCAGGGTTTCAAAGCAACGACGAGACAAGACTCAAATGGCTGTTGAGACCCTGGATTAGACTATATACTCAAATGATTGATATATAGGATACAGACGGGGTCACTCCATTTTCTGTATCGAATTTGTGACTCGATTCGTTCAGAGGAGCGTCAAGTTCAATTTCTGCCTGCCAGATGAATCACCACCTGAGAATTTCGGGAACTCCGAGTAGTGAGCGTGGCAGCATCAAAGCCAGTAAGAAAACCGTAAAGGAACATGACACACGCGGGATCTTCATAAATGCATAGAAAATAGCGTGTAAAACGTGTGAATGCGAAGGAGCAGAGGTTGGCTTTTTCATGCACGAGAATGGTTTTCTGCGAGGGATATATGTTTTTCATGTGCGAGAGGATATCATGGTCCCGCATTTCCCTTCCTGCCACTTAAGGCAGCGTTGTACGGCCACGACTAGGACTCGAATAATAGACGTTAAGGTAGGAGTTAGTGCTGGGTATTAAATGATCCTGTAATTTACAAGCTGTAATTTACACGTAAATTACATGTAAATTACATTCTTTACACAGACCCTCCAATTCTGGGTGTAAAAAATGAAACTTACAAGGCCCCTTCCTGTGTTCCTCAAGCCTGCCAACCCGTATCTGGATAAACCATCCGGTCAGGCAGCAACTCAGGAATGACACACCCCAGGCTTGGGGCTCCATCTCGACATGTCGACAACACTGGCACCAACTGTCGGGCACTGGGCGGTGAATTTTACACATTTTTTTACATTCTTTACAAAGATTACAACCATTTATTACTGTAAATTACAGTAAATTTTTCGGCCTGCGGCGCTGAAAATTACCGTAAATTACAGGCCCAGTTTAAGATACGAAGACCCCCCTAAATTGATACCGTAACTTACACCCGGGATTCTTAATAATACCCAGCCCTAGTAGGAGTGGAAGCGGCATCTGATGGCATCATCGGCATCCTACATCTTGTGATCCATCAATCTGCTCGATCATGATCGACCGGTCCGACACTAGCCGGCCACTCTCACGATGCAACGGAAACACTGGAAAACGAGACTAGAAACACCACCAGCCAATGCCCACCATCACCGTGAAAAACGATGTGGAGTTTTCCTACACCGACAGCGGTGCTCTACCCAGTGGTGATTATACCACAGTCGTCATAATTCACGGACATACGTTCCACAATCGTAACTGCATTCATCTATCTTATCAATTGAGTCAACACTCATTCGTCGTCCTAGAAAGCCTCCAGCGCCTTAATCCTTTCGCGCAGCCAAATAATTTGCGTATTATCGCTGTGAACCGTCGAGAATATCCGGGTTCCAGCGCGTATAGCGCTCAAGAGTTGACCACATTCAACGAGGGAACCGAAACTGAGCGCGCCAGTTTGCTAGCTCAGCAGGGCTACGATCTTGCCCTCTTCGTCGATGGGTTAATCCAAGAGCTTTCGCTTCCCACGACGGGTGGCATCGCGCTCGTTGGGTGGTCCCTGGGCACAGTATTCCTCCTGTCCTTGGTAGCTTCTATAGGAACGCTGCCCACCGCCTCCAAAGACAGACTCGCCGGATTTGTTCGTACCGTGGTTATGCTGCGTGCGTATCTTGTTGCTCTTCTTTTTCTTTTTCTCTTGACCATTCCGTTTAGAACCTCCTTCGCTTGCCCTGGGTTTACCTGATCCCCCCGGTAAATTCACCCCCCACACAGATCCAGATATCGCTTCGGACGCCCGCGGCCCCGCCTTTGCGAAATGGGTCTCGAGCTATTTCATCCACGGCGATCTCTCCACCCGCAATGTCGAGCAGCTGACCTACGACAACAAGGATCCGCTCAAGCAGGCGACTGTCGAGACCATCGAACCGTCGGTGCTCTTTTCCATCGCTGGTTTCGCTCCGGCCGAGAAATGTGACAACACTCTCGTGCTACCTCCGTTCGAGGGTCTTGTGGCCAAGCAGACCAACAAAGCGCTCTTCGATCCAGCGGTGCGAAGTGCATGGAGCAATACCAAATTTTGGCATTTATATGGGAACGCGGAGCCGTGGAATGTCATTTACGCGGCCTGGTTCCTCGAGGGCAAGTCCACGCCCGAGCTCCCGATAAATGTCAAGCTCATCGAGGGCTGCAATCATTTCGTACGTGAAATATTCTCATGCCTGATCGTTTTCTAAATCTTCGCCCTCAGGTCGTATGGGAGGATCCGGAAAAAGTTATTAACGAGCTGAAAGAATGTTTTCGAATTGCGTAGCTATGCACAGATCAAACAACCCCCCTGGGTTGTTGTAGTTGTTTGATTAATTTTCAAGTGGTGCGCTCTGGGAATTCCACCAGGTGTGAAACAGATTTGGCGATTAAGGTCGCGTCAGATTAAAGCGTATGGGGCCTAAAATCGTCGGGGTGAAGGGTTCCGAGGGCTTATATAAGACGCGTCGAGTACTTGAGGTGAGTCAGCCTTGAGGAAGTTGAAAAAGAATATAATTTTCATAGTTCATAGCTTAACATTAGTGGTTGATTCTAATCAAGCGCATCTCGGTGAAATCAGTTACAGAACGTACTTGCCCGTATCGTTTCTGATTCGTGCGAATCATAGGGCAGAAACCTGGACTTTTTCAACTCTTTGAATGGACTTTTGGCCGTGGTTTATTTTCGGGTCCTCAGACTGTAGCCACACCACCACCACTTGATTCTCCCTTGCACCTGTATCTTGAATTATCAAGGATTCCATCAAGGTCCCATCGAGGGGCTCTCTGGGATGTCGACCAGTTTCTGTTTGCACTTTGGAAAAATTGTAATATGTATTCGGTCAGCTACTGGGATTTAACCGTCGGCACCGATATCCAATGACGTCGGCGACTCGCCCTCTGTTTGCGAACCAGGGGTACTGGTACCGGTATCCAATGACCTGTAGCGCTCGCGGAGGGAAGACTCCACGATTTTGACACTTCCACGAATTAGAAAGCAACGATAGTATAATATATTATTATCCTGAGTCTTATCCGATATAAAAGTCGGTGCAAAATCACAGCTTCGTATCCTCACTATTCACAGTCAAAAACACCTACTACATGTCTGCAAAACATGTTATTGCCTTTTAAAGTTATTGACTCAACTGGAGCCTGAACTTATTGATGCAACCACCCACCGGTTATTGATCTGACCCACACTTTCACCTATTGATCCAGCACTTTCCACCTACTGACTTAACCCGACTTTGACCGCTCTTGACTTAACCCCAGTTTGCTGCTGTGGATCTAACCCATTTACATTGTTGACCTAGCATTCTTGAGTTGTTGAATCAACCTGACTTTCTGTGCTGTCGTGTTATTGAACCAACTCCACTTTTTTTACATGGTCAGTTATTGAACCAACCCAGCTTTTGCACGGTCACGTTATCAAACGCAACTTTTGATCTGTTCGTCTTTCAGCCGACTCTCCTTTTCTGGGCTACAATCTGCCGAATTCACCCCAAAATTCGGCGCAACTTAGAACGACGTGTCTCGACGGTCTCGACGCGCGTCGCGTGATACCTTGCAAGTCAGGTTACACACATGGAAGTTGTGGAGGATGGATGAAGACCGCGGGTCGTTTGGATATAGTCTGAATTTTTTACATGTGCTACGCGACCTCAGGACACGTCGAGAATACGCGTCCGGGACCCTGAACATTTCCCCGCTATTCCCGACGACTCCCATAGCTATTCAGTGACATTCCAGAAATATAAACATTACGGCGTCAGGGAGCCTCGACCTCTGGTATGGTGTGGAAGCCGTGAAGTGCCAGTTGTTTCAGTAACATGAACCATCGAACAGCCTGGTCGTCTCAATAACTGACCTTGACTGACACATCCAAAAAAAAGTGAGGTTGATTCAACAACTTGCCGTCCTTAAAAGTAAGGTTGTTTCAATAATCACGCCATTCCAAAGGGAGATTGATTCAATAACATGACCTACTCAGAAAGTAAGGTTAAGTCAACAACTCTGCCCTCCAAAAAAATAAGGTTGTTTCCATAACGTGACCGGGTTGAATCAAGATGACAAAATGCTGGGTGAGTCAGTAAGTAAGGAAGTGAGGTTGGATCAATAAGACTGACTTTGTCAGGTCAATAACCAGCCGAAGGTTGGATCAATAAGGTGAGGGCCAAAAGTGCAGACAGATCAGTAGCCAAAAAATGGGTTGACTCAATCAAGGTCACTTCTAGTTAGATCAATACTTGGGAAAGGCAATAACATATTTTTGCTCCTTGACGCATACTTCTGTGATTATTAGTGGAGCTCACCACGTGACCGTGTTGCGTGACTGAGAGCGTCACGACAACGGTCACGTTGTTACATTAGGTCTCTGCACCTTACCACGATGTTGTGCAGTCAATCCGCGCGATGCCTGCGACGGTGCAGGCCGGTATTGAACGTATTAAAAATGGAATTGTGCATCAACTCCCCGGTACCACCACCATGAAATTAGCCACATCCTCCGGATTCTGACGCTATTCGCTGCACAGGCCTCAAATCTCGCCCGCAGAGGAGTGGCACCAGCGCAGCGTGGCTTCTATTTCCCGAATCACTCCAACCCTCGCCCAGCCATGCGTTCATATTCCACGAAAACAAGCGCAGGCACAGAGGAACCACAGAGCGAAGAAGAGCGCGCGCTCGTTCGTCTTGAAAAATATGCGGAGGGAATGGAGTCTTTCGAGATGCCGCGAGCGGCGGCAGCAGACCACCAGCCTGAGGCTCCTCTTCTTATTGTTTGTTACGCCATCATACACGAGATCACAAGCTATCTCGCACGGCACGGCGACGATGGTGCTCCAGCGTATCTTTCAGTGAGTGCACTGCGTCATTTTTTTTTAATAAAAAAAACTGGGTTTCACCATCTGCAGGTCTTCATGAATTCCGAGGCGCCCGAGGATTCAGATCTCGACCGTGCTCGGAGAAGCGTAGGCGCGCTAACGAAAAAAATCGTCGCGCTTTTCAAATCGGTGTCGTCCTCTTCCCCACTCCGGGCGGAGCATTCGGCGATATTCGCTCTTTCGGCTGCGTTGGAGAATCTATGCATAAGCTGCGACGCTCTGGATCTTGGCTGGAGGGACTTTTGGAGCAGGGCACAGCCTATGGTTCTAGAGCTTGGAGCCAAACTACAAGAAGCAGGCTTTGGACCAGAGTGACGGATCCAAGTTGTATTTTTACGGAGAATGGACACAATCTCAGGTTTAAAATTTCTTTCAGACCTTTCGCGCGATCCATGAAACGGGTGTATGGCACGGCGACGTGGCATCCAGGAATATTAAAAATAATTGATGCCGTGAGGAGGGAGGGAGACGGTGTTGTCGATATTAGCGCTGGCTGTGAATTATGCCCCGGCTTCTTGTGCGTGGAGTTGACCGGCCTGAGGTTTCAGCTGCAGGACGCCTAACTTGTTCTGCTCAGGCAAAACTTGGTACAGCACGGTCCTTGCATATCTTGATGCTGCCGCAAAGAAAACAGGCTCGATTCCGCATAGTACTATACACAAAAGTCCACCTAGATACACAATGTCGACAAATAAAAAATAATTAAACTCAGGGACGGATATTAACCCCAACAACCCTGCCTGCACGTAATAAAATTCCCCTCCCCAATGCCATGGCCATCCATCCACGTACCCGCACCCGAAACTCCAGCTCCAAACCAAGAAACGCACCACCCCCCGTTCCCGCATTCACCCACCTCACCCCCCGCCCTTGCGGCGGATCTCCATCATCCACTTCAGAGGGCTATTCAGCCCCTTGACATCGACCGCCTGCGCCATCACCATCGGGACGGGGAACGCCGCCATCGGCGTCGGGAGGGGGAACGCGGGGCCGAGCGACGGCGACGAGCTCCGCACCCTCCTCCGCATCCGCACCTCGTCCTCAGCGGCAGCACCATCCGCCTCGTACTCCGCCCGGGAACGCTTGCGGTCCGTCTGCGGGGGCGGCTCCCACGTGTAGAAGGTGGAGGGGGATGCGCATGTGTCGGCGGGGCTGGAGGATGGGGCGGCGAGGCTGGAGCTGCCGGGGGGGAGTGCGGATGTGGATGGCTCCGGCTCGGGCGGATACTGCAGCTCGAGCTCGAGCAGGTCGTCCATGGGCTCCGATTTCGGGGTGAGCCCGGAATCGGGATCAGGTTGGTTCTTCGGGCGTAAGTTAGCAGGAGTCTTAAGAAAGAAAAAAAAAAACAAGAAAATAATCCACCTCATCAGGGATTATCTCCCCCGCGCTGGGTTCTTCCTTCACGTCCCCCGCCGCGCGCGCCTTCCACTCATCCCGTTCTTGCGCCACAGCCTGGAGGCGCAGTTGGGTCGCGCGCCCGAAAGCCCAGGCCTTCGTCTGCAGCGCCTTGTACTCCTGCCGCGCGACCTGCAACAGCCGCTGATCCTCCGCCCGCGCCGCCGCATGCTCCTCCAGCGCAGCCTGCAGCGCGAACCCCGCCCGCGCGCTGTCCTCCTGCGCCGCATCGCGCTCCACCCGCAGCCCATCGCGCTCCGCCCGCAGCCTATCCCACTCCCCCCGCAGCCTCGCATTCTCAGCCCCCAACCGCGCGTTTTCGCCCGCCTGCCCGCTCTGCAAGCGCCTGAGCTCGTCCTGCAGGTGCCCCACCGCCGCGCGCGCGTTCGCCAGCACCTGCTGGCCCTGCGCATCGAGGCGCGCGCACTCGGTCTGCGCGTAGTGCAGCGCGGGCTCGAGCAGCGCGACGCGCGCCTCGAGGCGGTGCGTGTGGTCCGCCCACGCGCCCTCGAGCACGTCGCTCAGCGGCTTGTAGGGCTGCAGCTGCGGGAGCACGGCGGCGTGCGGCGGGCGGGCCGCGTGCTGCGAGGAGGATGAGGCACCAGGGGGGTTGGGGTTGCCGTAGGAGGTGGAGGCGGACATGGGGGGCGCGCGGGGCGGGGCGGATACGCGCGGGATCGGCAGCTGCGATGGGGACGCGGCGGGGACCGGCGTGGGGGGGAGCGCGCCATGTGGTGGTGTGGGGGGCGGCCGCGAATGCGTTGGTGGTGGCTGCTGCGACGAAGAGGGGGCAGAGGGTGCCGTCCGGTAGTTGGTGGGCACATTCGGGGGCGGGAAAGGGGGGTGCTGGGCGGGGGGAGGGCGGGACGCTGAAGCTTGGGGAGGACGGGACGCGGAGGCGTGGGGAGGACGGTGCAGGTGGGGGCCGGAAGCGCCGTTGTTGGGGTGAGACATGTTAGGGTGAGACATGGTGGGGTGAGACATTGCTTGCGGCACCGCCGTGGGCAGATAGCTCAACGGCCGGGGGGGCAGTGCAGTCGGGCGGGGCGGGGGCGTTGGGTAGGCGGATGGCACGGGTGTGCGCGCTGTGGGGCGCCCGTCGGGGGCGCCTGGTGAGGATGGGGGCCGCTGGGGCTGCGACTGGGTGTCGCGGTGAGCAGACGGCGTCAGGGGGATGGAGCGGGATGGTGGGGTTGGATAGCCGTGGGGGCAGGTTGCGGTGTGTGGGCGGGACGCGTAGCGACCGTCAGGAGTGAACTGGGGCCCTGGCTGATGCGAGGGGCCGGCCTGCGAGCCATGCCTGGCGAGATTGTCGTTGCTCGCAAACTCGGCGGGTGGCTGACGGCCGTCCGTAGAGTGGAACTCGAGCACAGACGAAGGGACCGGCGGGATCGTGGTCTGGAATCGTTACGATGAGATTGGGCGAAAAAAAATAGAATTGGGCGTACCGGAGGGTTCATCGAGAAAGATAATGCAAAGACGATAATGCAAAGACTCTCGCTTGCGTAGAAAAGAAAAAGAGTCCGAGATGACTCGGGTGTGGTTCCGCGCAGACGCAGACTTTGAGCTTGATGCAATGGAGTGCAAATTGAAAGAGTCTGCCAGTGACAGTTGCCAGTTTAAGTTATCTACCCAATCACGATCACGCCTCGTGGCGATGAAATAATCAGCTCGCGTCGAGGCGCGATGCCTTGGCAAAAGCAGCAATGTGGCGGAGTCGCCAGATAGGCCCGGGACGATATTAGTAGTAGTACTTATCCTGACTCGGACCCGACGCGCTCCAACCTCTGCAAAGCGGATCAGCGTCTAGCTAGTATTAGCTACATAACACCCATTTTCAAAAGACGGGTAGAAATTTCGACTCACCGCTGGGAGCCCCATGAGCAATATATATATATATCCCCTTCGTGTGTGGTCGTTCCGCGTGCCTTGCTGCTTCGCCTTGCCCCACCAGAAAA
The DNA here is from genome assembly GCA_029281465.1 of Mycena epipterygia. Taxonomy (NCBI): domain Eukaryota; kingdom Fungi; phylum Basidiomycota; class Agaricomycetes; order Agaricales; family Mycenaceae; genus Mycena; species Mycena epipterygia. The sequence goes on from JARJCQ010000020.1 coordinate 1,232,012, forward strand.
ACCGCATCCAACTGGATCCTTGACCTGCCTTAACTTGATGCAGCAGCGCCGTTTCTCGTGGATCTCGGTGCAACGTTGTGATGAAAGACGTCCTCGTCGTCCATCACGAGGGCTCGGAGAAGCTAGATGGCCATCCCGCACCGTCCCAAGCGGAATTACCGCGGCCAAAAGACATCGGCTTGCAAGCTTGGTCTGACTCGGAATTGGTCGGGTTCGAGCCTTGGGAGGGGGGGGGGGGGTAGAAAGACCCGCAGCACCCCAGTATCGTCGTCGGAAAGAGGAAACAGCTCTGAGAAGATGGCTGTCAGTGCTGAGTGTCAAGCTCGCGGCGGCCGTCACTGATAATATATATCGCGGTCACGCGAATACTGCACCGCGTAGAAAAGCTGGTGCAAGCGAGAATTGCTCTGTTTACAATATAAGAGACTGCGCGTTGGGAATCGTAGTGAAGGCTCTGTTTTTCTTTTCTCTCAAGGCCCGTTAATTGCGAGTTTGACTTAGGATGGTCTGTTGGGGGTGGGTGAGGGAGGGGGAATGCGTGCGTCAGGCGGGTAATTCGCGCGGGGTGGGGTGGATGGGAGGAGTAATCAGCAGGGTGGTACCTAGGATTCGTGGACGGATACTCCCCGCGATGAGCATTTCTCCGGCAGAGGATGTAAAAAAATAAGGGTCGACGTGTCCTCGAAGCGCATAATATAAAAAATTTCCGGTCCAAAAATCGTAATTTGCGACCAACATAGTAAACCTCCCAGCCAGCGCGCTGCAGCGCGAATCCCACGCATGGCAGGCAGAATAGTGCGCGTCGTATCGTATCACATCGCATCGTAATTCAAGCAGCCCACATCGTCTGACAATTCAATAAATTAACAGATGTACACGCATAGAGGATACAGCGCCGAAACATACCCAACCGGATATACAAGAAATACATCATCACCACCACGGCATTACTATCACCAAGTCCACTCCCCCCTTCCCCCTTCCCTGCCCCAACACCTCCCACCCAACACCTCCAACACACCCATCACCTCCTCCCCCCCCTCCCCCTCCCCAAATACTGCATCCGCTGCCTCTGCTCAACAACCTGCGCAGGCCGCAGCGCCCCAATCTCCGCACACACGTCCGCGTGCTCCGCCTGCGCGTGCCCCACGAGCTCCGCCCACGCGGCCGCCGCCGCGAACGCGCGCCGGCACGCGCGGCAGTGCAGCGCCGCGCCCGCGCCGCGCGTCTCGTACAGGAGCGGCAGGTGGCGGATGCCGAGGCGCCGCGCGTCGTCCGGCGGGGCGGGGGCGGGGGCGGGGGCGTCCTGCTGCGGTGCGGGTGCGGGCGGGGGCGCGTCCTGCGGTGAGGGTGCGGGCGGGGGCGGGGGCGCGTCCTGCTGCGGCGCGGGCGGGGGGGCGCACAGGCGCGTCGACGACCACGACCTCGCCGTCCCCCAGGCTGCGCTTGCGCTTGAGGAACGGCGGCGGCGGCGGCGGCGGGGGGCTGCCGGTGCTCTTGCGCCTCCCGTCCGCGAGAGGCGGGCGCATCGGCCGCTGCGCGGCTACTACTTCGCCCTCGCCGCGGGTGAGAGACGGCGGGGGGTGGGGGCGGCGCGCTTTCTGTGCTCGGGGAGGCTGCCGGGGGCCGCGGTGCTGAGCCCGCCGTGGGGCGCTTCGGCAGGGACGGGCGGGGTACGGAGGAGGCGACGGAGGGGCGGTGGGTCGGGGTCGCGGATGACAGCGGGGGGCGGCTAGGGAGGGGGGTGGCGGAGTGCGGCCGGGAGAGGAGAGGCGAGCGGGGAGGGCGGGAGTGCTGCGTGGGGAGAGGGCGGGTGTGCTGCGTGGGGAGAGGGCGGGTGTGCAGGTGCAGTGGAGGCGGATGTGATGGATACGGCGGGGGAGAGCGGGGGCGAGAGGACAGGGGATGTGGAGGTCTCCTCCACGCCTTCCATGTGCTCCTCGAGAGGTTCCGCCTTCACAACGCTCGTAGACGGTGAGGGTCCAGGGTCGGTCTACGCAAATGTCAGAATGATATCGAGAGCCAAGGGAGACACTCACCCGTGTCAAAGGCTCAGGCTCAGGCTCGGATGTCTGGAGCTCGGGCCCCCGCGCCAATGCGGCCTTCAATGCATCCCGCTCCGCCCTCAGCCGTCCGATGGACGCCACCGCCTTGACCGTGCGCGCCCGCTCCAGATCCAGCGTCCGCCGCGCGACCTCGAGCTCCGTCTGCAAGCTCTTGTTGGCGCTCTGCGCGGCCTTCAGGTGCTCCTCCGCCCGCACGCGCGCATTGCGCGCCTGCTGCACGACGAGCGCGGCATGCTCGCCGTGCGCGCGCGAGGTGGCGAGCTCCTTCGACAGCTGCTGCGTCGCGCCCTGCTCGCGCATGAGCTCGATCTGCAGGCGCTGCCCGTCCGCCTGGGCGCGCGCAAGCTTCCGCGTGAGGCGTGCGCCGTCGGCACGCAGCTGCTTGGCCTCGTCCGTGTCGCTCGCGGCCGCTGCCGCCAGCGCCGTCATGTCATACCGGAAGTGCAGCGTGGAGCGCTGGAAGTCGACCACCGACGTCGGGATTCCGGGTGCGTTTTTGGGTGCGTTTTCGCTGGACTAGGAGTCTTGCGTTTAGTATTGGGACCCGGATAGAAGACGGAGAACGCACCTGGGGGTTCATGGCAAATAGATATGGGCGTTCCTCACCACCCCTCGTCGTGTATCCCGTCGATCAGGCTCAAATTCAGGCATGGGTATTAGGAGGGCGGTGTTTATCTGTCTTCGCAATCATGTTCCCACACGCCTCGTGTGCCAGCCGTTAGCAGCTACTTTATCAGGGCCGCCAGCCAGGGTCGCATTATCTCGCACCATCCCCGCGGAGCCTAAGTATTCCCTCTTTGGCCCAAATGAAAACAGAGAGCGGGTGGAGAGCGGATGTAGTTTGTTTTTACAACGAGGCTCGTAAGAAGGAAATTTCTGAAAGGCCTCTTGCATAGAGGTAGGATGTTGGCTTTCACGAAAGTGCGGTGACAAAAGTGAACCCCTACATGTAGGGGTTCACGAAAAGACGCAACTGAAAATGGATCAAAGAATTCGTGAACCCCTACATGTAGGGCTTCACCCGTCGTCTATCCTGTCACTTTCGCCGTCCTCGTCAGCGGCCACTGTCGCCCCGCGCGGCGGCCTGTTTCGTGCCCGCTTGGCGCGCCTTGTCCTTCGCGGGGCTGACGCGGGCGGGGGGCTGTCGACGCGTCAGTGCGCATGCTCAGGCGTCTGACACGCTGCTCGCTGCACGGGCGGCCGCAGGGGAGAGCCTTGTCGTTCGAATTCGTCCGGCCATGGTGCAAGGTAAGGAAGGGAAAGTGCAATTTAAATGCAACTCGCTATTTTTGGACTCCGACTTTCGTGAACCGGGGTTCACTTTTTGCAACATGTTGGCCCTTGGGGCGCGTTCAACTGGGTTTTGCTTGTCATGAACCGACAGGTAGGGGTTCGCTTTTTTGTCGGTATTTTCGCCGCATTTTCGGGAACCCCGACGTGTAGGCGTTCGCTTTTTTTCCAGCGAAGCAGCCGTAGTACTGAGAACGTAGCACTGAGAAATTGTCAAATAGGTCACAGATCCAGGACAATGGCAGCAGGCTGTGCTGCTCGTCGGCCTACCCGCTTTATTATTTCTACAACGAGGCGCGTAAGAAGGGAATTCACGGCCTCGGGGCGAGGAACTTGGAAGGCGTTCGAGGGATAGAAGACGAAATCCTTCGTACTAAGACTAATTAACGGTCGAGTCGACTACCGGCCCCGCTGCTTATTACATTTCCGTCGACGACGCCGTTAACCGCGGGGCCCGCTCCCCGGTCTGCCTCCAGCGCAGCACACCGCCCACAAGCAGCGCTACAATAAATGATGCGTATGACTACGTGGACGGACGAAGTGGGAGAAAAAAAAGAAATGTGCGCACCGGCCCCGAAAACGGCTACGAATCTTTTGGATCCGCGGGTCCCGGGCGCGGCCTCGCGGGACATCCACAACGCATAGATGCCGAGGCCGGTAAAGGTCGCGGTGCCGGTTATTCGACATGAAAGACACTCTGTGCGGGCCTCCGACATCGAGAGTGTGAAAAAGAGAGTCGCGATAACTGGGTTTGTGGGTTATTGCTCCTGTAGTGTCACTCCGTTCTGCAGAATACTGGTCCACTCCCGCCAAAGCGAAAAAAGAGACGCGAGGATTGCTCGAGGACTTGTCGAGGACGCGAAGGAATTCAGTGGGCCAACTTCCAAGTCACGGTTGTCACACCCGTTACTCTGTGACACAGCGTCCAACCACCAACCGCCACCAACTGCCCAAAATCCTCTCGTTCAGCTAGCTTGAACGCTCGAGGGCTTTGATAAGAGCAAGACCCTTTACTCCAGTCTCCCCAGCCTCTCAATCTTGCTCTTTTCAAAAACGAAATATGACAACGGCTTGGAGCCTTGTTGGAACCCGCTTTCAAGACTTCCCCTACAGAGCACCGTGGTTTTATGTTACAGCTCAGCCGGGAACTCTATGCTCTTCCGTAGCTTGCGCCCTGCATCTCGATTCGCTCTCTGGTTTTTGTCTGCCTGTCTGTTGTCTGGGGTCGGACTAGCTTCCTTCTTGCTCGACATCGAGACCGAAATTTAACAATGGTGCGGGAGATACGTCGCTCATAAAGAACGGAGTTCACAATTACACCCTTACGGAAACGCCGAGCCAAGCGCACCCAGCGGACCTTTGTTGTTCGCGCCCATTGGGGATTTGATGCGACTCTTTGCCTAATAGCCTCGTGTCGCGTGCGAAGACGATGACTCTATACCCTAATTGTCCCCGTATGCCCGCGTTCTCACACAACTATGCGTAGCTGACTCGTCCTTTTTGTTTCTGCAGCAGCGTGACACCGACTGTGACGAGTGACGCCGGCGGGCTATTGTCTTTTTGTCTTTTGCAACAAGGCGTCGTGTCCTATTAAGGCGCCCGGCTCGAGCGTTGTGGGTCCACTGAACCCCCGCGCCTCGCACCCTCCTCTGATATAACCGCTGGTTGGTTAGGCCGGTACCGCTCTCAGCAGAATTGCCCCCCTGGATACAATATTAATGAGTCTTTCCGCTAATGCCCACCGTTCGGCCTCGCAGGTATGTCTGTTCTGGTTGTCATGATCCATTGATCATCCAATCCTGATGTCGCCCCCCAGTCTCCTCCCGTAACTCCGCCGCGGCCCACAACCAACAATCCAGCCTGCCGGCCCAACGACACGCTCCTCCGCCGCCACATCCTCCGCCAGTCCCAGCACAACACCATGACGCCGCAGACGCAGTCCCTGGCCCAGGCAAACGCGCGCCTCATCCACGAGCGCCTCCAGCAGCACCACACCCGCCTCCAGGTGCAGCTCCACGCGCAGCCGCACCCCCCCACATCCACGTCCTCCGCGGGGACGCGCACGTTCCTCGACACGACCTTCCGCACGTACGCCTCGCGCATCCAGACAGAGTTCAACGCCCTCCGCGCCGCCTGCGCGCGCGCGGTGCAGCGCGAGCAGCACAAGGCGGCCGCGATGCGCGGCGCGTGCGCGCGCCTCGCGCACGAGCGCGACGCCGCGGAGGAGAAGCTCCGCGTGCTGCGCGACCGCCGCGCGCGCGCCGGGAAGCGTACGCGCGCCCAGGTCGAGAGCGAGGACGCGGAGGCGGAGTTCGAGTATGCGGCGACGGGCCTGCTGTCGCCCGTGTCGCCGCCGCAACTGCCCACGCAGTCGCCGCCGCCGCGCCTCCTCAGCCCCTTTGTGCTGGCCGCGCGCCGCAGCCCGCGCCACACGCCCGATCCCGAGGACAGGACGGGCTTCGACCTCACCGTCAGCTGTGACGCGTTCCCCCGCCCGTCGAAGAGGCGGCGCGTGAGCGGCTCGTCCGAGCGCACTTTCGTGGCGGGTCCTGAGAGCGAGTCGACGAAGCAGACGACGAAGCGAGAGACGTGTCCTCCGGCTGGGTTCGGCGAGTGCGACATGGATCTTGAGTCTGATTCCGAGTCGGGTTCGGAATCGGATACGGAGGGCTCTGTTTCTTCCAGGTCAAAGTCCCCGCAGTCTTCGAGGGCCGCGTCCAGTGCGCCCCCCGCATCCAGCGCGCCCGCCGCCGCAGAAGTCCAGCCGTCTCTCAAACGGGAACCCACCCCGCCAGCCCCAGCCCCCGCCCCGTCCGACCGCGCATCGCTCGACCTCCAACACATCGACATCATGTACCTCCCCGCGGACGGCAAGCTCGTCTGCCGCCCCTGCCTGTGCGTCCCTCCCCTCCCCTCTGTGGCCGTCCGCTGACTTACGTCCGTCCCGCGCTAGACTTGCCGTGACGAGCACGAGCGGCAAGCCGGCCCCGGGCCCAATACAGGCGTTCGGCCCCGGCGCGTCGTGGGACATGCTGCGCACGCACTGCGAGGCGGCGCACCCCGAGGCGTGCCGGGACGTTGTCGGGCTGGGCCAGGCGGGCGTGCGCGAGCTCCGGCGGCGCCTGGGGCTCGGCGCGGGCGTGCAGGCGTAGCGCCGCCGCAGGCGGTGGGGCGCTTCCTTCGCAGAGTCTCTCCTTGTCGCAGACGATGGGCTCTCTTGTTGCCGCAGACGGTGGGGCGCCTCCTTGTCGTAGACCGTAGGGTGCCGCCCTCGATTTGACGCGGTTGTCTCTCGCTTTGACGCCCGTCGCCTCCCTCGCCTCGCCGCGGATGGGGAGTGGAGTTTTTGTATTATAACTTCTACGTTTCTGCTTTGTATCAATTTGAAAGGTATTTTACCTTCCCGCCTACGTTACGTTTATACAGTATGATATGTCTTATGTAGGCTTATGGAGTCGACTATACTATGCATATACGAATTTCTTGCTCGGGTTGGCAAGGTTTTTTTCTTCTTCTCAGACTGGTTTCCACTTCAGTGTGGCTGGCGCGTTAATTGGCTACATACAAGGACTTATTTCCGTTTATCCTAGAGCCTACTCGTCCTGATTCTGCTTCCATTTATCAGGCGTCCGCCCCGTCCGAACTGTGGAATAAAATTTCCTATTTATGCAGATGACGCTTCTCTCGATGTGAAATTCAGAAAGCCCTGCCCGATAAACATGGTCGAAGCCTGGTTCTTGTTGTTCGTTCCTAAGGTCTAGAACCCCTTGCTCCAAAAGTCCCTCCAGCTTAGACCCAGAGGGTCGCAACTTATGCATAGATTATCCAACGCACCCGAAAGAGCAAACATAGCCGAGTACTCCGCTCGGAGTGGGGAAGAGGACGACACCGATTTGCACTTGACAATTATTTTCGTTAGGGCGGCTACGCTCTCCGAGCACGGTCGAGATTTGAATTCTCGGGTGTCTCGGAATTGATGAAGACGTTCAGGTGGCCAAACCAAAAAACTATAAATGGCAGAGTGCACTCACTGGAAGATACGCTAGAGAACGTCGTATCGTGCGAGAGAAAAAGTTTTGATCGCGAGATAACTTATGATCTTGTGTATGATGGAGTAACAAACAATAAGACAAGGAGCTTCAAGTCGGTGGTCTGCTGCTCTTGAGGCGACTCGAAAAATTCCATTTCCCCGCATATTTTTCAAGACGAGCAAGCGCTCGCTCTTCTTCGCTCTGTGGTTCCTCTGGTTCCGCGCTTGTTTGTGTAGAGTAGGACCGCATGATTGAAGGAGGGTTAGGATGATTTGGGGAATAAAAATCATTGGCTCGATGCACGGTGAGCCTAGGCTCCGACAGGCGAGACTTGAGGCCTGTTTGTAAGTACCGTCCCGTCAGAATCCGAAAGATGCCATCGCCAACCGTCGTACTGGGGAGTTGATGAGTTGATAAGTTCCCTTCTCAACAGGTTGAACAGCCGTCGCAGGCATCGCGCGGATTGACTGCACAACATCGTGGTTTGAAGGTTCAGAAACCCGTAATGTGACAATGTGATTGCAACGTTCTCAGTCACGCAACACGGCCACGTGATGCACCTTTTGAGCTGTAAGCCCGGGCCGCTCTAGAGTTTAAGCGTCCCGCCCGGTAATGATTGTCCCCAAAATCGTTCATTTTTCATGCTATTGAGGCGTGAGCAGCTCCATAAGATGCGCCTTTCTCCTGTGGTTCGAACAATATTTCGTCAAACGGGCAATTTTGGTCATGCCGCCTTGCATGAGGCAGTATGAGCATGTACCATTCTTCGCCACCGTCCGTGAGTTCACTGAATTCGTGGAGCAGGGGCTCAAGATAAGTACTGTCTGGTCACATTCACTCAACTCATTCTAAATCCTACCAGGGCCTCGTATTCTTACATGACAGGAGCATCGCTCATCGGTCTGTACTAGTAGTATCTGCCTCTCACGAAACATCTGACTAACATTCATTCAAAAGCGATATCTGTGCTATGAATATCGTCGTGGATTCATCACAGATGATCCCTGGCGAGTTTCATTTCCAAAAACCATTCACCGCCAATGGTGTGGATGTTCTTCGGCAATACAAAAGCGACGACTCTGAACCACACCTAATAAAGTCGCGTACTGAGGCCGACCCCATGCATTATTATTTTATCGACTTTGGGCTATCTGTGCGCTTTCCCAGCTTCGATATGCAGGGGTTGGGCCCTGGCGAGGATGGTCGCATGCGGAAGCGTGTTCCAGAGATCTCTCGGACGATCCCATATGATCCATTCAAAGTTGATTTGCGTCTTGTTGGGGCAGGAATTTCTTTGGGTATCCGTAATATGTATTTCCATAATGTTATCCATGGCTCACTTCTCCGCTAGAGCTACACGGGTTTGGACTTTATAGAGCCGTTCATAAAAACACTTCGTCGTAACAATCCCTCGCGACGTCCGCACGCCGTGAAAGCGCTGGCGCGATTCCAGCATTTTGTCCAGGGGATGAGCGACAAAGACCTGGCACGACCGGTCAACAAATTCTGGAAGGATCGAAAGACTGCTCTTTTTATCAAAGGGCTCGGGCTTCATTAATTCATCTGTGTGAAAACGAATCTCATGCTCCCAGCTGCCCGACGATCGTATAATAATAATAATAATATAAAATTCACGCTAGCTTTTTTCGAGTTACGCAGCCTATTAGCTGACCGCGGTGGTTAATTGACGCCAGGGAGGTAGGGCTGCGCCGGGCCGTAGTCGCTCTTCGAGAGATATATAAATATTGAGCTTGAGGGATCGGACAATAGAGCCAATATAGTGCGGTCTCCAAAAGGCTAGTCTCGCATGTGAAACAAGGCTAAGTCGGACCTCCACCAATAATCACAGAAGCAAAATATATTATTTACCTGTGAAAGTTATTGACTCGACCAGAGCCATTTCCACACTGAATGGTCGAACCAGGATGTTATGTAAATGTTGCTCGAGGCATCCTCTGTTTCGAGGCCTCCAAGAATATTGAACGGTGCCATGGTTCACGTACGAAATAATGTGTACAGAGGTTTATCAACTTGCTCTATCACATTTAGGTCTTTGTCGGTCGGATTGGCTCAAGGTACGGCTGCTTCTGCATGACCCCAACAGACGCCATGAGAGGGGTGTATTTCGTTCCGTTGCCCTGTAAACATGACTATGAATACGGAAATGCATTGAGGTGAAAGCTGAAAAACACACAATCATCGTGCTGGGGAACCCGGGGTCGAACGGAATGATACTCTCCAAGAACGCAATCTGCTCGGGCGAGAGCGAGATATCAAGTGCCTCGATATTGGATAGGAGGTGCTCGACCTTGCGGCCGCCGATGATGGGGAAGACGTAAGGGACCTTCTGCATGAGATAGGCAATGGCGACTCGATGAAAAATGTCAGCACTTGGAAAACATAAGGGATGGAGTGAGAGAAAGATACCTGCGGTGATACTCTTTGCCCCGACTTCGCCTGCGACCTTCTCAAGTGCATGAGACATCTTCTTCTCGTCTTCATTGCGCTCCCATGTTGGTCTAAACACCATACGCCCCTTCTCGCCACTTGCGCGGCGCTGCTCTTCTTCCGCGTCCGTGCGGAGGTTCCCGGCCGCCAGGACCCGGAATGGAGCGAGGGCAAGTCCTTCACGAGATCAATTGTGGGTACAGCCGGGAAATAATTGTCACTTACCATGGGCACGCGCCATGGGAATAATTTCGCGCTCAAATGACCGCTCCATGACGTTCCACGCTCCTTGGTAAATGACAAAGGGCGATTTTCCGTGATCGCGGGCATACTGGTTGGCTTGAGCCACCACCCAAGCTGGGGTGTCCGAGACGCCCTGGATGGCGTTAGAAGGTTGTGAAACGCGAGGACAAACCAGCTTACAAGGTACAAGACCTTGCCCTGGACGACAAGGTTGTGCAGACCGTTCATGACTTCCTCGACACCGGTCTCCCAGTCCCACCAGTGCAGGTACAAGATGTCGATGTAGGTCGTGCGCAATTTTTTGAGACTGGCTTCAACGCTGAGGTGCATCGATTTGAGGTTGTTCCCGACATATGTCACTCTTCTTTTAATATCCTCGTTGCGGGCCTTGATGTTGGTGGTATACTGCATATCCAACTCAGTCGCAGGACGCTGCACGACCGGTAGAGTGCACAAACCTTGGTAGCGATCACAAGCTGGTCGCGGATGTTGCGCTTCTCCGCCCATTCTCCTATGAATTTCTCGGACGTTTCGTCTTGGCTGTGAAGATAGATAGATCAGCAACAAAACCGACGGTAATGGCTCAACTCACTAATTCCCGGCTGTGTCGATGAAATTGCCGCCATTATCGAAGTATGCGTCAAGGAGCTTGAAACTCGACTCCTTGTCCATTTCTCCCATGCCCAGAGCGCCCCATTTGTCGCCAACGCTCGCAGCACCGAGCTGAAGAGGCGAGACATGGACTCCGGCAAGCGGCGAAAGAGTTCTGTAAACTCCAAGTTTTGTCGGTGGGGTTGGGGGGACTTCCCAGAAAGACATTGTGGTGTTTTGACTGTGAATAGAGGAGGGGATAGAAGATGTGATTGCTGCGACCGACTTTTATATCGTTGCTTTTAATTCGTGGAAGTCTTAGTCATTGTCAAAGTCAGTCGGAGTGCACGCGCGTCCCTTCGGCATGAAATCCTGAGTAAGGTATGCGCCAACGTCATTGGATTATCGGTACCGGTACTCCTGCTGACGGATGTAAATGTGGGGAGCGAGGCGCAAACAGAAACCTACCGCCTGAGAGTATGAGTGTTTGACGAATGTCACAGGGTCCTTGATAGGTTATCGGCGCCCTTGAGGCTCGTGCGGGCCCAGTGCGCATTGTGCATTGAAGAGTTGTGAAAGAGTGGCGGTGGTGTGGCGGTGAACGACGGTCCGAGGATCCGGAAATCAACCAAGGTTCAAAAAGTCCACGAGCAGAAACCACTACGTTGCTGAGTAGCGGATCTCACACCGTGGATAATACAAATACAGGGAATGAACCACTAATGCTGAACTGCCACAACCCTTTGCGTTTGAGTGAACCCTGAAATTAGATTTTTTAACTTCCTCAAGGCTCATGATCACTCACCTCTACTCGACGCGTCTTATATACATGGGAGCCTCGGAATCCTTCGCCCCGGCAACTTTGGGTCGGGTTAAAAGCGCCACATACGCTTTAATCTGCGTCTCAGGCCCGTCGGGGAATTCGAAGGTGAAGTTTCGGATGAGGACCGACAGGGTCGTCTGCAAGGAATATAAGCCGACCGCAACTGAACACCTGCACACCCACCTTAATGTTATTGAGTGCAAAGTTTTTCCCGATGCATGTCCTAGTATATCTTTTATCAGTTAAAGTTGTAGCACAGTACTGAAACAGAACATACGCACCGTGGTCCATCGCTGAACGTCAGAATATGCCGATGCACATGAATCTCCTTGGATCTGAAGGCGACCGGTCCTTCGTCCAGCCATCGCGCTGGGTCAAACTCCTTTGCAGACGGCCCCCAGAAGTCCTCCGAGCGATTGAGGCAGCGTATCGGAACGGTGATCTGTGTTCCTTTCGGTACAGAAATGCTTGTAACCGTATCACCCGCTGCGGTGGTTATCGGCGCGCCGAGGGGAATGACGTCGTCTTGGGCCGCCTGCAGAGGACCGTAAATGGCGTCCCATTGAGAATTTAAATGCGTACTAGGAGCTTGCTTTCGGAGGTGGGAGGGTGCATCCGGAGCACTTCGTGGACCACCGCGTCGAGGTACGGCAGGTCGCCGGCCAGCTGGTCCATAGTCGGATCTGTCGTACTGAATCGCGAAAGCTCCTCGCGCAACCGACGTTGGGAGTCAGGGTGCTTGCACATCTCGATGAGGACCCACTGGACGTATATCAAATATTATTCAGCGGGGATGCGCTTGCGACGCACCGTAAGGCTAGCTGAATGATATTCGGTGAGTAATTCTTGGAAGAGAATCAGTTTATCCACCTGACGTCGAATCAAACCCTGTTGTGCGAGCTGGTAAGATTAAATTTCGACAGCATAAAATATAGGTTCCTCGCCTCCGAGCAAGAGAGTGTTCTTCCAAACATGCGTTACAACATTCCAAAAGGCCAGGCTTGCATCTCACCATCTATAGAGGAGGATAAGCATTTTTATATTGACTCAACAATCCTGCAAACCTGCGCAGAAATCTCCTTTCGTGATAACTGGCCTTCGGAAGCAACTGTATATATCGTCAGTTCCATCTGGAACTGGCCTCGATTTTACGCACGCAGCGCGCCAATCATCGATAGGTCCGCTGCATCTGCCTTCGGCATATTCTCTGCCCTCGTTTTCTCGTCGATAATGCGGCCTGCGATGACATCGAGAGCCGCTCGCAGTTGCGCCATCCTCTTGATGACCGAGAGTGGGAGGTGTAGGAGGAAGGGGAAGGTCCCTGCGAGAATGCTAAGCATCGCGGGGATCTGGTGGCGGCCCTCTTTCCCAGCGGAGTTGGGCGCGGTTATAACTGGTGAGTCCAGGTGAGTCCTCTGAATCCCCATCAAGCGAGCGGAAATGCTGGGAGAAGTTAGCCTGGGATGGACAGCGAGCACGTCGACCTGGATGTGACCGGGGGATGAGTTGAGCAGCGAATCCCATTTGGATTGAGCTGAGAAGAGGATCGGTGGCGAGAATTAATATTAAATATTTCTCTCGCGCCTTGTACGGCGAATCGTAAAACACTGAGAAAAGTGGTCGAATTACGTTGTTATTGAAGGCCGGATTCAATATCTTGCGTTGCCTGTCGTGAGTCAGGATAATGACTCTGAAATAATTTAATAGTCACGACCTTTTGTGGCTCGCTCCTTCCACCAGTAACAAACCGTCGCCAAACTAGTCTTCTCAGCTGAGAAATTGAACGAAAAGGAAACTACGAGCAATGATGCCTATGAAGATCTTCCACACGGGAATCTTGAGATATATCGTAGTTTCGTGGCTTAAGACATGGGCAACGGCCTTGGGATCACATATAACAAAGTTGGTTCCCCAAAACGCGGTGGGGATCTGGAAGCCTGCGCCGTAGATGCGTGCCCATTCGTCATAAACCACGCTGGTTTCCGGTACGTGCATGAGATAGACCGATAGGCCAAAAAAGAAGCTCTTGCTGGCAGGTCCTTTCAGGATCAAGGGGTACCGGTCCGTGAATGCCGGACCAGGTGCCGGTTGGTTGGTTGGTCTGGCGGGTCGAAAAAAACTTTTTTGGATACTGTAAATTTTTGAGCCCGGGACCGGCCAAACGATCCTCGTAGGCCTTCCTAATGCTCAAAACACACCATGTGTCACAAAACCTCTGTGGTAGTGCTGCCGCGGCTCGGCTACGGCTGGCTCGGCTCGGCTTTTGATGTAATGTTGCCGCGACTCCCGACTCCGCCCCCCCGAGTCGACTTGGTGGAGTCGCCTTGAGTCGAGCCGAGTCGAGTTGGTGGCACACTCCGCCCGACTCCGGAGTCAAATGAAGTCGACTTGAGTCATTTTCAGTGGGATGCATCTTTTCATGACTTTCTGGCTGCCTAGACCATCCCAAATGGCTCTGATGAGGTTAGAACACTAGTATGAAGTTAGTTAAGTCATCATCGAGCCGTTAGAAACTCACATCAGTGTGCTGGATTTTTTGTAGTATAGGCGTGACATTCTCGAGATCCCTCAAAAATATGCCTGCTCATGAGATATCAACATTTTCTCTCCTCAAAGAGTTTTGAAAGTGCGCAAAAACGTTGAATGAGATGTTCCAGGCACTTGTGAGAATCATCTCGGCGCGGACACTCAAGATTCTTCTGCTTTCCACAATAATTTTATGCTGTTATTTGGCCTCTTTGGCACTAGTTACTTTCTAATATGTATAGTACATGTATAGCCCATCTCCTGTAATGATTTGGAGTGGTCGCGAGCGGCAGGCACAAACAGGCGATTTGAACTTTTGGAAATAAAGCTGAGACAAAATTACTAGTTACATATTTGTGGCATGGTAGTAGTAACTCAAAGTTATTTGACGCTGTGAATCCTTGCAGATAAATCATTGAGAACTGGAATGTGTATTTTTGTTGATGTAATGAACCTTGAATTGAAAGACTGGAAACAAGAACCAAATAGGATTTCTCCTCTGTCATCGACATACATTTTACCTGATTTGGAGATGGTTGTTTGAATTTTTTTCGAGAGTGAGAACAAATATTAGCGATGAGGGAAGGTGTCGTAGAGGAGATTACGAACTTGGCCTGTTGATGAAGTTGTACTTGGCTTTATAGATCAATTTGTCAAATTCAATAGCAACCTGAATCACCAGGAGGCAAAATGTTGGCGGCTTTCGACTCAGAAAGGATGCCAAATTGTGATGATAATTACGTCGGGACCTTTGGGTTGGGAGACTGAAGACAATTTCCCTCCCAGAGGGGCTGTTTTGAAGACAAAGGAAGAAGAGAAGTAGCTGCAAACAGTCAATTCATTTAAATATTGCAGAGAAGAGGATCCAGGGTCGGTGCAAATCATTGAGATAGCTGATAGCATTTGGCATGAGAAGAAATTGAGACAATGGACTGGGTCAGAAGAAGGAAAGCTTAGGAGGCCCGCATGTGTGCAGATAATTTTTGGGGTGTCTTTACAGAAGAAGCAGCATTTCCTGGAAGTACAGTGGAAGGTTGAAGGATATTGATGGAGTGACAGGGTGTCCCGGACACAGTATGTTGAAGGACCTTCAAGTTGGAGAGGTATTGTAGTATTTATCTGTTGGATCAATCAGTAGCCAGTTTATTTGGGTACTGTATTTTTTCATTCAATTCGACCGTCACGCGTCATGCACCCCCTGGTCGGTGTCGAATTTTGGTGCGGGGTCACGCGTCACGCGGGGTCTGGTCGAATTTGTCCCATGGTTCTTCAAAGCGTTCCAAAGCCTTTTTTGACACCACATGATCGTGCCTGAGTCTCCCAGAACCTCCAGGAGCTCATCCGAGGCATTTCATGCCAAATTTTGAGACAGTCTTCGTTTTCAAGTTGAAGTTTCAACCCTGTTTCCTATGAGTGTCCAAATGCACATTTATTCCCGTGCGCACAACTTACGCCAAATTGGTATTTCCGCCCTATTTAGACCCCTGTAGGCCAAATTCCGCAATAAAATAAGGTACACACTTACATTGCGGGAATTCGGCTGATCCTGCAAACACGCAATGTTGCGGGTCAAAATCCCGTGCAAAGTCGGCGAGTCCGAAATTCCACGCAAAGTTGACGGCGATCAAAACCCTCGCAAAGTTGCAACTACAAAGAAAAAACCCGTAACTTTCGAAGATATCGTTACAATCTCATTGAATGCAAGCTAAGTTCTGTGCAAATGTAATTTAGGACTCGGTAGACGGATACGAAAGACCAGTGGTAGTTCAAGGACTGCAATGCTCCAGGGACATCCAATTGGAGCTGGGGAAGAGAATGGTGGGCAGGATTCGTACGTCTGATTCATCATCCCGATGTCCATCTCCCTTTCAGTGCTATCTCAGAGAAGTTATACGAGGTCCAAATGGCATTGATGGGGTTTGCGATGACTGTCTACATTTAACCATTGATTTAATTTCGGAGGATGGGAAATTTGGGAAGGAAGAGCAGTACATTTCCGATGCTGTTGGGGCCTTGGTGGAATACTAAACAGATGAGCCCATTCGAGCCGCCTTTCGGGCGACTCATGCCTGATTACTTTACCATTTACTATCCTCAACCCGAGTCATTTAATTCTGCACTAAGTCTACGGCACATATTAGCTATTCCTAGTGACGTCAACTCTGACCGGTTTTGAATTCCAACTTTGGGCCATTTTCTCCCCGCAGTTTCTACTTTGCGTGGGTTTTGATCGCCGTCAACTTTGCGCGGAATTTCGGACTAGCCGACTTTGCGCGGGATTTTGACCCGCAACATTGCGCGTTTGCGGGATCAGCCGAATTCCCGCAATGTAAGTGTGTACCTTATTTTATTGCGGAATTTGGCCTACAGGGGTCTAAATAGGGCGGAAATACCAATTTGGCGTAAGTTGTGCGCACGGGAATAAATGTGCATTTGGACACTCATAGTTTCCAACTTCTATTTGTGTGCTGCAGCGAAAAACAAACAGGAAGAAATTGTAGGCCTGAGCCCTTGGTGGAGTGTACACCTCAAAACCTTTAAAAGTCCCAGTGTGTTTCCCAGCAAGATAGCCCAATTTTGGCTATGGTTGAATGCAGTAGTGCTAATGTTACGATACCGTGCCATTTCCATTCTGCCATTTCATGGTTCAGATATGGGAGCGAACAAAGAAAAACAGTTGTTTAAGTTTCACAAAGTGACTTGGTAAACGGCGACTCATCACCACGTAGAGGACGGTCACGGCCGAGCGCGGGAGCATTGCGAGGTCCCCGCAACCGCGCCGCGGTGCCCGGCGGAAGTCAAGGAAAGCAGGCTCGGTGTTCTCCGAAGCGGCGACTCAGTTAAAGACCACAGCCAATCAGAGTGCAGATTATATAAGCCAAAAGCGGACATTCGCGATGGTCATTAGCATGAATATGGTAGGCCGACAAGCGGCAGGCACAAACAGACAGAAAAAATGTAAAGGAATTGATTTTTCTTTTTCAGGTTTTTTTGGGACAAGTAGGTAAGAGTTGAAAGTTTATCAACATTCCAAGGCGACCCCCAGCTCGCTCGGTCGCCGCTTCGCGTCAACCAGCTCGCATGGGGTCGGGGTATGTTTACAGCAAATGTCTTACAAATTTTATCCTTTCGTAGCTTCACCCGCAATTATTGAACGTTGAACGTGGTTTCAATTTCTTGGTTGCGCGGCAGTTTCCGGCTCGGAGGATGTTTGGAGGTCATGAGGTCAGATTCAAAGTCATGAGGCATCATTTCATGACATAAGCCGATTGGGCCATTTTTGCTCCTCTAGCACAAAAAGAACTAACGTTCTGTTTGTGAATGAAAATGGTAGGCCGACAAGCGGCAGGCACAAAGAGACAGAAAAAAATGTAATGGAATAATGAATTCATGTTGTTGTGGTTGTTTTTCATATTTATAGGCTCGCTCGGTTAACGGTGCGCACCAACCACTCAGCTCGCATGGGGCTGCTGTAAATTTATTTCTAGCCCATTTTGATACATTTGTTCGTATGTTTAGCTGAATGTATTTAAGTTTATTGTTTTCTTGCTTGTCGGATCGAAGTTTATTAGGTTAATCGGATGGACCAACTCGCAGGAGGCAAGTGCATATTCATTATAGGCAATTTTATTCATTGGTATGTTTGTGCAAAGTTGAATTAAATGTAAGTTTTGTTGGTTGTCCTCGCTGAACGGTAGTTGCCGGATCAGAGGTTACTTTGCGGTCATCAGGCCATAATCTCAAACTCCGACTAAAGTATCACACGTGTGACACGCGAGGCAAACGCCGAGAGCACGTGAGCATGTCACTAGGTCTATTTCAAAGTCCGACATAAGCGTTTGCGACATTTTCGGTCCTTTACTGGCGTCAACCGCTTAGTATGGGAGAATAAAAAACCTATGCTCATAAACAGAGCATTTTAACATGCTGTCCTAATTCTGTATGGTTTTTGTAAGGTTTAAACTCAATAAACCCATGGTCGGCTCAGAGGAAGCTCGGAGGTCATGTGGGTAATTTTTCAAACTCCGACTAGTGACATAAGCCGTTTGGTGACATTACAAGCTCTCTAAGCACAAAAGAACTAACGTTCTGTTTGTGAAAAAGAACTAATGTTCTGTTTGTGAATTTATCTCGGAGTTTCTGAAGCATATTTATCTAATTGCCGACTTGGATCGACTTCGAGTGATTTGCACGCGACCAAGTCGAGTCGAGTCGAACATGTTTTGAAGTCGACTTGCTGAGTCGTGACTCGACTTTTGGAGTCGTGGCCACATTATTTTGATGGCTTCGAAGCCATCACATGCTTCAGCCGAGCCGAGCCATTTATAGTTGGCTGGCTCTCACGGCTCCGGCTTAGCCGTGGCTGAGCCGCAGCTTAGGGCGTAATATCGCTGTACACTTGCTCTGCCTCCCTACTACCTTCCAACTAATTTAATGTGCACTAGAGAATATCTTGGACCTATCCCACTACAACAAGCCAGATTCAATACCGGGTGGCACTACAAAATGATTTGTTAACGCTGTCTGATCATGACTTAATGATACATCAGATAAAATTTGGATAAAATTCGAGAAGACTATAGAGGCCAGAGGGAGTTGGTAAAGCTTGGATACAGTGTACAGATGGTCGGTGAGGTGTATGAAACACCAGACACTAGATACAGCTAAGCCAAGGGCCCCACGGCGCGCATTCTATTTATGATTGTAAGCCGAATTGAGCTGCGGCTAAGCCATCAAAAAGCCGGCTGAAGCCTGAGCTGAGCTGCTGGAGCCGCCCATCAATCGGCTGGCTGCGGCTGGCTTATTTTTGGCTTGGCTCTCACGGCTAGCTGAGTTGAGCCGAGCCGCTGCAACACTACTCTGTGGCCCGTTTTCTGACTCTATTTTCGGCAGTGGGGCTATAACACATACAAATGACCGGGGAATCACATGGAAGCCGACTCAAATTTTTTTAGACAGCACATTGCGATTCTTGGATTATTTTATTCGGGAGCGTGGTTTGCAGGGAGGGCCAGTCGAACTTAAACTTGAGCAGCTGAAGCCATGCGGTCTGTGTACGTCATATAATGGTCTGCCATCGTGAATGAGTACTTACTACATTACAGCAGCTCCGCCATGTCCTCGCCTCGACCGTCCATCAAAGATGTCCCTAACGAAGACGGTCAGTTCGGGTTTAATGTTTGTCTTCTTCTCTCACCTAATAATCCCATATATCAACACTAATTAGAATGACTGCACGGGTGTGTGTAGCCATTCCAATTAGAGGCAATATTGTGAATGCCCACATGCTGCAGAACATGCTGCAGATATGCTGCAGGTATGCTGCAGCATATAGCACAGGGGACTTGGGTGTTTTTTCTCTCTCTCGCGTATTATATAAGCACTCTGCTGCTGTCCCAAAAAGGAAATCATTCAAAAAAAATACCATACAAAGTGTACATGCATACAATATACTACATGTCAAGAAATAGTACCTAGTGCACATACAAACGTATTCCAGGCGGTCCCCCGCGCTTCCCTTTCACTACATTTTGGTGCACGGTGTCCAAGGCGCCCTTGGAGAGTGGGGCATGGGCATGTGAGGCAACGGGCCCAGGCCCGGGCGTCTCATTCGTGGCACCCGCATCAGGTGCGGGCATCTCGTTGGTAGAAGGCGTGTCCGAGGTTTTGGCAGATGGGGCAGGTTTGGGGAGAGAGGGTGCAGGCGTCTCATCCGCGGTAGCCTCGCTGACAGGCGCCACGTTGTTGGGCATGTCCGACTCATTGGTGGGCGTGTTTGAGTCGTTGGTGGTGCAGCCCTCCGTGGCCTTCTTGAACATCAGCCTGGGCTGTGGTCGTACCTGGGTGGGCTTCGACTTCTTGGGTGTCACATCCTCATCGTCGTCGCCGTCGTCAGGGTGCCGCTTGCATTTGGCAGGCTTGGACAACAGAGTTGGCACCTTTGGCGATTGCGCGGGCTTCACTGGTTTGCACGCTTTGCAGAATTTGTGGGCTTGGCTGGTTTAGCCGCTTTCGCGGGCTTCCCCGACTTCCCGCTCTTGGATTTCTTGGCTGGGTGGTGTTCATCATCCTCATCCTGGTCCTCATCGCCACTCGATCACACACGCTTGGTCGACTTCTGACCAGCGCACACGTTCTCGTCGGAGTGCTCCTTCAACTTCTTGGCAGCACGTCGCTCACTCTCATCCTCCGCGGTCTTGTGCTTCGCCTTCTTGACGAGGGTGAGAAGCTTCTGCCACTTCTCCAGGACCCTCTTGTTTGTGATGGGCTTGCTGGGCTGCGACGCGGGCTCCTCCTCCTCCTTGCTGTCTTTGTCGCTGTCCATACCCGCTGCCTCACGCCTTGACCCCTTTGCCTTCCCCCCAGCGTTCCTCAACAACTCTCGGCGTGTAACAGGCTCCTTCACGCTCTTCTTCAACTTGGTGGACTTCTCTGGAACCTCCCCATTTTTCACCATCTCCTCGTACTGCTTGAGAAGGTGGCGCTTCTCGCCTGAGGTGAGAATCTTCCACTTGCACGTCCCGCACTTGAGGGCGTCACGCAAGATGCGCAGGGGACCGATTGCTGATTGCTTGGACATGCACTTGAAATCAACACCTTTGGGCCAGCCGACGAGGCCCACGTTCTTCTCTTCAACGAGTGCCTTGATGTAGTTTTCGTAGTTCATGGCTACCTTTGTCTTTCCCATAGCTGCCTCTGGACATGAAGATCAGTCTAAAAAAGCATGCACAGATGGCCAGGACTTCCGCAAACCTGACTTGATGATGGCGGTGCATTCCTGCTGCATTGACAGCAGCATGTTGTTCCCTGTATCCCCTGAAACACGATCAGCATGACGGAGACCTTCGAAAGGAACATATCGCCTGCTCACCTCGATCTCGACTCACTGCCCACAACTCGAATAACACGGCTATGTTCACGGGGTCCCTCTTGATGACCTCACGGAAGAAATCCAAGGCACCCCAGGACTGTATCGTGACGGGCATGGTGGTGTCGTGAATGTGGCCTCAGGTGAACATGGCGAAACCAATAATGCCAGCGCGAGACCTATTATCTAGAACGTACACGTTCAGTTCACACTCGAGCAGCGTGGCAGCAAAAAAAAGACATACCTCCACCATCAGACATTCCACAGTGCGCTTTGCATCCACGCCGGTGGCGAGATTGTTGGCGCACGCGCCCCGGTGCTTGCGCTTCCGCTTCTCCACCATCTCTGTGACCATCTCCTCCTCCTCCTCTTGAGCGAAACTTTCGAGCAGCGTTGGGTCCTCCGCCACCATGCGCTTCACATTGGGAATTCTGTGGTGCTCGCCCATTTCGCGGTCTAAAAGCAAAACAAAAACTACAGTTAGTAAAAGCAATCGGAGAAGGAGAGTAGCGTCCACATACCCTCATTCAACGTCCTCATCAGCTGCGAAATCTTCGCGTTGTACAGGCTCACTTTGCGCTTGGGCTTGAAGGTGGAGCTGGAGAGCATGCGCCGGCGTACTTCTTTCACTTTGACACCGTGCTTGTCTGCCAGCACCTGTGCCTGCTCCTCGTGCTCCACCTCCCAGTCGTTGAGGTCGGACACGAGCCCCGCCATTTTTGAGGTCCTTTCCCCCTCCTGTTTATGCACCGTTGCGTGTACATTGGCACCAGCAACGATGCGGGGGTGGTGCCTGCGCACGGGGATGACCAGCACGGTTCGGTTGCAGCTGTGGTGTGTCGTAGTCCCAAGGCCTTGAAGCAGGTCATCTTAATCCTGTCATCCTTTGTCGTCATTGTCGGGGTCCACATCAATGATACGGCGTGTCCTCGTGGCAGGAGAGGGAGGTGGCGAGTCCGAGTCCCCTTCTTCGGACATGGTGTGGCACGGAGAGGATGGTGGATGCGGCTGACGACGCGCGACTGGCAGAGAGGAATTGCGAGATAAGTTTCTTGGATGTGGTCTGTTTGTACCCCAGACCACGTGCCAGTTTGTTGGACGTAGACGAATCGGTATTTTTGAGGAATACATAGCAAGATTGAGCTTAGTTGAGAGAGCAGAGGAGGTAGAGAACGAGAGGTGCCTCGTGGCACTGCACTTACGTTGAGCTAAACATAGAGAGACGTTGAACTGCAGGATTATTCTTGTTTCAACATTACATGGGAAAGCTGCCGGCATATTGACTAAATTAAACCAAACCCCCCATGCCAAGATGGTACAGGGGTTGTGTGTCAGCGACGGCGCTTAGGTCAGCCTGATTGCGACCATCACAGCAAGCCCTAGCCCAGGTGTTGAGAGGAATGGCCACAGCGAGTGGCCGGCGGCTGAAGATCCACCTAGCGATATTTGAACCAAGCACATGTAATGTGGTTCAACTAGTCTGGATAGGGGCATGGCAAGTAACCGTGAGAGTTCTGAGTGGCCCAACGGGATTAACCCGGAGTAACCCGGATTAACCCGGGTTTACCGAAGGGGCATAGCGAGTTGAACAGGAGCGGATTATTGCCAGGCGAGTGAATGATGGATCTCCGGATGTTCAACAGATGTTCCTTCGAACTCTATGCTCCATAGATCGAGAGACGTAGGAGAGATGGGTGGTGAAGGGTGGTGGTTGTCTCGTAACAAGAACCTGAACCATCCAGGACTAGCGTGCATCAAGCCTGCAGAGTCGGACCCAACAATGGTACTCTGCAAGGGTCTGCTAGAGGCCTGGGTGCAACCGGATAACCACCACCGAGGATGTCGTAGACTGAGCCCGTACTGAGACTGAAGACAGGAGTCAGAGTAGGAGTTCAGAATGGGGGCCGAGAATAGGAGACAAGGGTTATGACGAGCGGAGCGAGGGAGAACCCGAGTCAACGAGATAGCTGAAGTGAAGGAGCCTTCAAGCAAATACAAGTCCAGAGTAACAGCCCAAGGTAAGGCAAGAGAATAGACGAGATAGAATCTACTGTACAGGGAGATTCTACTCTACTTATATACTATTTGATAGTCAGGAGCGTATCTATGTGATAAATGCGACACTGAGGGGAAATCAAGGAACGCAGGGGCGTAGTGACACGCCAAGAACATAGAGGGGTAGTTGCGACGTGCATCGGAACTACCACGATCGCACCTCTCGATCGGGTTTGCGATAGTTGATGGAGTGTCATGTGACCGGGTTTACCATGGGTTAATCCAGGCAACTGAGCCGAATCATGACATTGTGTGCGCTCACTCGGTAAGTAATTAATAAATGTGTATCTACAACCACTGTATCATCTGGTATTCTGATCGGGCCCCACATGCTCGTTTATTTCGCCTTTTTTTAGCACTTATAATTAATTTCCAAAGCCCACAACTATTCCTAACACGCAATGAATTCCAGCAAAAAAAAAAAAGGATTCATTTTGAAACCACAACTATCAGAAACTCGTGCTCCGGGCACGATACATGATATACAATCTAGAAGTCCAAACTACCAAAAGGAGCGACAAAAAAAAAAATCACCAAGAAACCCACGCCCTGCAGACTTCTTCATCCCGCCATTTTCCTGCCCTGTCCAGCGCAATACCCCACCACATCTTTGCACTCAACCACCTGCACGGTCTCGGTCGTTGCCATCTCCCGAACAGCCTTCTCCCTACGCAACAAATCAGACATCGGCAGATTGTCGAAAAAAAAAGGTACGTACGCGTCCTTGTAAATCTTGTGAGTGGTGTTGTTGTACAACAGCTGTGCCGAAGGTGAAGCTGTGGCATGGGACAGGGACGTGCCAGAGCCTGCGGTGGCACCTGAGGCATGGGATCCGCTGGCTGACAAAGAGGGTGGGCCTCGGATGTGGGACGCACTGGACACCGAGGCTGCCAAGCTGCAGAAAGGGTGCCCAGGTGCCTTCTGCAGAGCGCTCTGGTCTGAGGGCACCACCGTTGTCGGTGCGCTGGAGAGCGACAACACTGACATCAAGCTCAAGCTCAACAAGCTCAAGTTGGGTGAGGTCGGCGGGGAGCGCGGCGGCCACGGCGCCAATGCCGGAGACGGGCGTCCTCTGGCGTGCTTCAATCCAGCAGTGGGTGTTGGCGTAACAGCACGCGCAGAGCGCTTGCAGGATTCACGCTCTGCGCTGGTCGGCGGGGAGTCATCCCTGTACAACAGCAGCAGGATGACCTTGCGCTTCACTGGCACACCCTCGCGCTTGATAGAAGCCAGGGGGCACACAGGGATGTCGTCGCCGTCGTCGTCGAGGTACTGCGGAAGAGGTTTGCGCGGCAAGGATGTTCCACACCTCGCAGATACTGGGGGCTTCACCGCACTTCCCTCACATTTGAGTGAGACCGGGGTGGTTTTTCGTGTGTTGGCACCATGAGAGGCAGCAGGATGCATGAGGGGGACCGGGGATGAGTGAGACGAGCGTGAAGGCGAGGTGGAGCTATCTTCCTCTGTGCTGGATTCGCTGCCAGGGTCGCTCTTGGGCACGATGTCATCCCCATCATGAGCGTGCCGCTTGTGGCAATGTGTGGCCCATTGCGCGAGTGCAAGCTTCTTGGTGAAGAAGATCAGAATCTGCTCTGGCTGGCAAAGAGGGTCGGCATCAGTTCTGGTCTCGAGTTAGCGCAAATCCAGCGTAGATTTGTTGCTGCCACACACTTTTTGGTGAAAAGCCCTATCTCCAATAACAGAAACCAGAACTTGCGGGGGTTTCTATCATGTTCCTTGTCATCCCCGTAGTTGCCTGTGTTGGGGAAGAAAGGTGCATCGCAGAACATGATGAAGAGGGAAGAGGAAAGAAAGGGAGGTTTTTTTACACATGTGTGATCTCCCAGGTATAGCCACCCAGATAGGCTCTCACAGATTGGCGCGTAACATAAGTACTATTAACGCAACATGTATATTTTTATGGATGCTATAAGTGAACAGCTGTATTTTAGACGTGCAATCCCCAGCCAAAAAATGTGCCTCAACGCGGCACTCAACTTTTGTGATGTGCTTCCTGTGCTTTTTTTTACTCCTTGCGTGCTCATTGTCCTAGACAAAACAAAGCCCAGGTAGGTGCTTCTTACCACACAGCTCGTACTGTGGGTAATAGAATTCCATGAATGCTTTGTGCCCGAATTTCGCTACAAATTTCCTGGCGAGGTGAGGCAGCCTTTCCGAAAAAATGTAGCAAAAAAAACAATGCACTTTCTGCATCCGCTATTCCCAGAGTCAATAGTGTGAGTGTGAAATCATTCCTTGTGTGGAGACCAGCGCACAGTTCAGCACAGTCTGTGTCGGCCTCGCGCCGTTTGTCCGCTGCATCCTGGATTTGTTCGGGAGTGCAAATCTTCGCGCGCAGCCTAGTACAGTAGCTTGGGTAGTCGCCTTACGCACCCAGAATGAATATACAACATACCTCTGCATCCGTTCTTGTGCCTTAGCGTGCATGGCCTCGAGGTTCCTGCTGGCTGGTCAGAACAGCGTTCTCACAGAAGATTCCTGTAGGAAAGTTCTTTTGACCTTTCCCTGTATTTGCGCTGAGCTTCGGCATGTCGTTGCCGTTTGGCTTTGCCAGAAAGAATGAGCTTGGGAGGTTTGGCAAGATGAACGGTGGTGGTCATGATAAAGTCGAAGAATGAGCTTGAGTCTATATAAGGCAGTAATAAATCATCAGCAAACACCGGGTGAACTGGAAACATTTGGCGTATTTTCTGTCAGTCATGAACTCACCCAAAAATAAATTGAACACAAGGCCGAAGGTTTATGCAGATCCCCAAAAATCTGCAGAGCCAAAGAGTGGCCAGAAACATTTATATTTCGTTGTCTTTGGTTTTCAGTCGACGTGTTCATGATATTTCGGAATTATGGGCCGACCATGGCCCGAGCATTTCTCACAAGTCATTTCAGGTCGAGAAAATGGCAGTAAAATAAAAATAAAAATGAATTAAATATGGCGGGGCACGGGTAGGCTACAACTTGTCTATTACACTGAAAATCTTCATACCCTTGTCCCAGCGCCCTTTGTTTTCCACGTCACGTGCCACCTTCTCTGATGCCAACGATGAGTTCTCGAAATCTTCATCGGTCTTGAAGCCACGACTCTGGTAGATGCCCTCCAAGGCCAGTCTTGCAGCAGCTAGAGAACACAAATGGGATTTAGCCAGTGCAGATAGAACCCAGGCTGTCACCTGGCTTCAAGCATCCCTCTGAGTCTCCCTGAGCCCGGCTTCCAGTTCTGATCACGACACAGGACCTCTTACGTTCCCTGAATCAGCCACCCCAATGGAACCACCTTCGGACACGGAGAATGTTCCGACTGACCGTATAACCCGGTCGCAGAAGCGAAAATCTGATGTGGTGGAGTGATTTGATGGCACCGAGTTTGGATGCGATACACTAATTTGTATTCTAGACACTCATTCTTACGTGGCGGGCCTCTGTCACAATGTAGGGTGATGACCCACGTTGGCCTGGGTAAGTTTTCCAACTGTTTTGGGCAAGAGCCCAGGTAGATATACTCTATTCATTATTTCCTATTTGAGATGTATCGAAACAAGCAGCCAGCAGCCAGGAAAAATAATTCAACATTTCTGAGTCTATCACACCCAGTGTATACCCTACTATTACTTTGTCCCAAAAATCCAGCCCGATTGGAGATGATCTGGACATGCCAAACAGGATACATGCGTGGGAGGGCCGTGGTGGCAAGGCCATCAAAGAAAAGGTATTTTTATCTATTCCTCTCTATCACTAATTCCATATGACTTAGTACAGTAGATCTATCTAGTTTTCAGCCCAATCCATCGAAAACAGAGAGATATGTGCAATTCTTTCGCGGGGATCAAAAACAGCTCAAAATGGAATTTTTTTGGTCGTGCCTTCGGTACTGCCAATTGCTGTAAATGTGTCCTAACAGTGCAAGAAATATTTTCCAGCCAAGTACCACACATCCAAACTGCATCTGTCATATTTGAGAAGTAGGCTCTGACCACTGATCAAGCCCCTCGGAACAAACCACTCAATAACTATCATTCATTTTGCATAAGTAGCACATAATTGCTTTATGTATGGGATGTAGGTGAATGTCGACCGGTTTGATGGTGAATTGGAGGCCTCCTGTCAGACCATTCCTGCATTGAATTGAACGAAATTCTGGGGGATGTTTACTCAGTCTGTAGTGTAATCACACCAACATAATTTCTGAACACTCGCAGCATGCTGGAATCGGTCCTATGGTGAACACTTTTGAAAATGATGGCAGGAGTCCAACAGAGGGGAATTCCGACAGTAAATGCAACCTGACCGACGGTAGTTCAAGGCAGGGACAACCAAAGTATGCTAGCAACATGAAATCAACCACCAACTAGCAATAGGGAAACAAGCTGGGTGGAAGCCATGGAGGAGGCTTCAACAGGTAAGGAATCTTGACTGCAAATGTGGGCCACCCAACACTTATTTAACTTTGGGATGACAGAAGTGCATAGGAACATAAGGCTTACCACCAGCTCGCAATGGGAAGCCAGGGAAGTAGGGGGTGGCTACGATGAAGGCTCCGCCGGTTGAACATAGGGGCTGCCAGAGGATGCCAAGGGCACTGTTGGCTGCCTCACATGTGGCAGGTGGGAATGATTTAACCATATGTGGACTTATGACTAATAGAAGCCTCGGCCTACGACGGGAGGCGGGCCTCTTAAGTGGGTTAATATGCCTCAATTAAACTACCTAACAGACTCAAACGTAATAAGGTAGATGCTCGCTTAGGTGGTCACATGTGGATGGGGAGTGGAGTTTTTGTATTATTACTTCTACGTTTCTGCTTTGTATCAATTTGAATGGTATTTTACCTTCACGCCTACGTTACATTTATACAGTATGATATGTCTTATGTAGGCTTATGGAGTCGACTACACTATACATATACAAATTTCTTGCTCGGGTTGACAAAGTTTTTTCTTCTTCTCAGAGTAGTTTCCACTTGAGTGTGGCCGGCGCGTTAATTGGCTCATACAAGGAGGATGTGTTTCCGTTTATCCTAGAGCCTACTCGTCCTGATCCTGCTTCCATCTATCAGGTGTCCGCCCCATCCGAACTTTTCAATAATTTTATTTATTTATGCAGATGACGCTTCTCTCGATGTGAGATTCAGAAAGCCCTGCCCGATAAACATGGTCGAAACCTTAGTTCGTTCCAAGGTCTAGAACCATAGGCTGTGCCCTGCTCCAAAAGTCCCTCCAGCTTAGACCTAAGAGCGTCGCAACTTATGCATAGATTCTCCAACGCATCCAAAAGAACAAATATAGCCGAGTGCTGCGCCTGCGCCCGGAGTGGGGAAGAGGACGACACCGATTTGAGACACTGGTCAATTATTTTCGTTAGGGCGGCTACGCTCTCCGAGCACGGTCGAGATTTGAATTCTCGGGTGTCTCAGAATCCATGAAGACCTTCAGGAGGTCGAACCAAAAAAAACATAAATGGCAGAGTACACTCACTGGAAGATACACTGCATTCTGAGCCCCTGTCAACAGACTCTGTTTGCCTGGGTTGACGTTGGTCTACCTCGGCCGACCGGGCTCGGCAGACTCTGCCGACGTCAGGTCGGCACATCTGGGCTGACCTTGGTCTACTGTCTGTCGACATCGGTCAACTTTGAGTCCACAGGGCCTGCCGACCTCTGCATCCATGCTTTTCCACTCGGTTCCTTGCTGGACCCCCTCCGCTTGTTGAGCTGCCCATTCAATGTGTTGGTTAAGCTTATTTCTGATCGATTAATTTTGGCAACTTCTCCCGTCGACCCTGAGCCTCATATGTGGTGCGGTGGCGATTCTGGGCCCCACCACATCCTCTCTCTCTCTCTACTTACCTCGTATCTTGCTTGCTATCTCTCGATGAACCGCCAGGGGCCGTCACGCAGTGTGGCGGCCCATCCAACCGGATCAAATCTGTATGGCAAAGGAGCACCACACGGCTGCGGCACGGTGTGTGTGTGGCTGATCCTGGATCAGGATCACGGTGATGATATGTATGTACCGCCTCCTAGGGAAAACCCTCGCCCGCGCTGTGAGATATTTGAGGTGAGGGGACGTGTGGGTGCACTCAATAATCCACGGCTGTGGGCAACAAACACCACAGGTGGCGGTTGAGCCGTAACGGCACCAGTACGAGAAGCCCTGGTGGTGGACACGCCGCTGTGCCGTGCCGCCAGGGGAATATGAGCTTGATTTGTGCTGTCAGACTTGTTCGAGTCATTGGATTCTCTAGCCGGCATCAAGTTCTGAGGAAGTAATAGCAAACACGTTGAGACTCAGAGACTAGCGACTGTCACTCAAAGAAAAGACAAAGGGTATGGGCACGTGCTACTCCAAACACAGCCAAACTCGAGCCAAAACGCGATAGAACCACCAAAATGAGGCAAAGTACGACCCACCAGCGCAGGAAACACTGGTTGTAGCTTACAGGATGAGAGGCCGAGGTAGACCGAGGGCGACAGACTCTGTCTACCCCGAGGTCTGCCTACCTCTGACGACGGGGGTCGGCAGAAGCTCGGTCGAGCGACCCTCGGAATGCAGTGATAGGCTAGAGAACGTCGGCGAGGGAAAAACTTTTGATCGCGAGATAACTTATGATCTCATGTATGATAGAGTAAAAAACAATAAGACAAGGAGCTTCAAGTTGGTGGTCTGCTGCTGCTCAAGGCAACTCAAAAAATTGCATTTCCCCCGCATATTTTTCAAGATGAGCAAAGCGCTTTCTCTTCTTGGCTCTGTGGTTCCTCTGGTTCTGCGCTTGTTTGTATAGAGTAGGATCGCATGATTGGAGGGTTAGATGATTTGGGGAATATAAACCACCGGCTCGTAGCCTCTCCGATGGCAGGCGAGACTTGAGACCGTCAGAATCCAAAAGATGCCATCGCCAACTGTCGTACTGGGGAGTTGATGAGTTGATGAGTTCCCTTTTCAATAGGTTGAATACCAGCTGTCGCAGGCATCGCGCGGATTCAAGATTGACTGCACAACATCGTAGTTTGAAGGTTCAGAGACCTAATCACTTATAGTGTCGTTCAAAGTTGCTCTTACTTCAGCTCCTACTTGTTATTTCTCGGTCAAAAATGCAACTTTTTATTTTGGGTAAAATCTAGTCCATCTGAAATGTTATTCTGCGCCTCCCAGTCAATTTTGAGCCATATATTTCAAGCCATTATTGCATGGCAAAGAGTAGGGGTTTTAAATGTGATGATTAGTAGGAGCTTAAAATGGGCAACTTTGAAACCACCCCTCCCCCAATTTGCGAGTAGGAGATTAGTAGGAGAACAAAAACATTGCAAATGTTTTCTAAGGTTTAAAAGGCCAAAGAGTTGGTTCTATAGGTCAGTGTATGTAGAGAAATGCTACAACTTTGTGAAAAAATATCGGGGTAAAGAGAAATGGTCATTGAGAAGGAAATTCAAGTAGGAGAAATTTTGCAAAAAGGAGCCCTTGAGACTCCTACTGGCAAAAAGTCTCCTTTTTGTGCTTCCTACTCGTTCTCCTACTCGGAGTAGGAAAACGAGTAGGAAAGCAAGTAGGAGCATGAGTAGGAGAGAAGTAGGAGCAACTTTGAACAACACTAATGTGTTTGCGCAACGTTCTCAGTCACGCAACACGACCACGTGATACACCTTTTGTATGCTGAGCTGTGACAGTAAGCCGCTCTAAGCGTCCCGCCCGGTAATGATTGTCCCAAAACTCGCTCATTTTTCCTGCTATTGAGACGTGAGTAGCTCCATAAGATGTGTCCACGCTACCGACCAGGCTGGGTGTCCTCTGAGGTCATTCTTGGAAAACAACTGCGAGGATTATTTCCCAGCGTGGGTTTGTCGCTTTCTCTCTTCCATTCCTTCCTTCCATTGAATCTACTTTAGAGTCAAGTCCTTGATGCCACACGTACTTCCGACAACTTGAAGGTGGTCTGAAAATGGTTGAAACAGCGTCACACGAGGTGGCTATTGCCGAATTCCTGAGAAATGAACGCGGTGCAGATGATCATATGTTATGTATCCTCGAGGTGATCCCACTGGATGATATGCCCGAATTTTGGTCATGCTTTGCATGAGGTAGTGTGATCATGTGCCATTCTTCGCCATCGTCCGTGAATTCGCTGAATTCGTGGAGCAGGTGCTCAAGGTAAGTACTGTCTGGTCACATTCACTCAACTCATTCTAAATCCTACCAGGGCCTCGTATTCTTACATGACACGAACATCGCTCATCGGTCTGTACTAGTAGTATTTCAATTTGCCCTTCATGAAACATCTGACTAACATTCATTCAACAGCGATATCTGTGCTATGAATATCGTCGTGGATTCATCATAGATGATCCCTGGCGGGTTTCATTTCCAAAAACCATTCACGGCCAATGATGTGGACATTCTTCGGCAATACAAAGACGACGACTCTGAACCGCACCTAATGTAATGAAGTCGCGTACTGAGGCCGGCCCCATGCATTATTATTTCATCGACTTTGGGCTATCTGTGCGCTTTCCCAGCTTCAATATGCAGGGGTTGGTCCCTGGCGAGGATGGTCGCATGCGGAAGCGTGTTCCAGAGATCTCCCGGATGATCCCATATGATCCACTCAAAGTTGATGTGCGTCTTGTTGGGGAGATGCTGCGGCGGGAATTTCTTTGGATATCCGTAATATGTATTTCCAGTGTTATCCATGGCTCACTCCTCCGCTTGAGCTACGGACTTTATGGTGCCGTTCATAAAAACACTTCGTCGTAACAATCCCTCGCGACATCCGGACGCCGTGAAGCGCTGGCGCGATTCCAGCATCTTGTCCAGGGGATGAGCGACGAAGATATGGCACGACCGGTCAACAAATTCTGAAAGGACCGAAAGACTGTTCGTTTTATCAAAGGGCTCGGGCTTCATTAATTCATCTGTGTGGATACGAATCTTATGCTCCCAGCTGCCCGACGATCGTATAATATAATAATAGTATAAAATTCGCGCTAGCTTTTTTCGAGTTACGCAGCCTGTTAGCTGAACGCGGTGGTTAATTGACGCCAGGGAGGTAGGGCTGCGCCGGACCGTAGTCGCTCTTCGAGAGATATATAAATATTGAGCCTTGAGGGATCGAAGGGGAATGGCCAATGAGCGCTGGGGGCCGACTTCCGCGGCCATTGCGAACGACAACAGAGCCTTAAGACACAAGATAGTGCGGTCTCCGAAAGGCCAGTCTCGCATGTGAAACAAGGCTAAGTCGGACCTCCACTAATAATCACAGAAGCAAAACATATTATTTGCCTGTGAAAGTTATTGACTCGACCAGAGCCATTTCCACACTGAATGGTCGAACCAGGATGTTATGTAAATGTTGCTCGAGGGCATCCTCTGTTTCGGGGCCTCCAAGAATATTGAACGGTGCCATGGTTCACGTACGAAATAATGTGTACAGAGGTTTATCAACTTCAACTTGCTCCATCACATCTAGGTCTTTGTCGGTCGGATTGGCTCAAGGTACGGCTGCTTCTGCATGACCCCAGCAGACGACATGAGAGGGGTGTATTTCGTTCCGTTGCCCTGTAAATATGACTATGAATACGGAAATGCATTGTGGTGAAAGCTGAAAAACACACAATCATCGTGCTGGGGAACCCGGGGTCGAACGGAATGATACTCTCCAAGAACGCAATCTGCTCGGGCGAGAGCGAAATATCAAGTGCCTCGATATTGGATAGGAGGTGCTCGACCTTGCGGCCGCCGATGATCGGGAAGACGTAAGGGACCTTCTGCATGAGATAGGCAATGGCGACTTGATAAAAAATGTCAGCACTTGGAAAACATACGGGATGGAGTGGGAGAAAGATACCTGCGGTGATACTCTTTGCCCCGACTTCGCCTGCGACCTTCTCAAGTGCATGAGACATCTTCTTTTCGTCTTCATTGCGCTCCCACGTCGGTCCAGCTATCATGCGCCCCTTCTCGCCGCTTGCACGGCGCTGCTCTTCTTCCGCATCCGTGCGGAGTTTCCCGGACCCTAGAACCCTCCATGGAGCGAGGGCAAGTCCTTCACGAGATCAGTCGTGGATACAGCTGGGAAACAATTGCCGCTTACCGTGAGCACGCGCCATGGGGATAATTTCGCGCTCGAATGACCGCTCCATGACGTTCCACGCTCCTTGGTAAATGACAAAGGGCGATTTTCCGTGATCGCGGGCATACTGGTTGGCTTGAGCCACCACCCAAGCTGGGGTGTCCGAGACGCCCTGGATAGCATTAGAAGGTTGTGAAACGCGAGGACAAACCAACTTACAAGGTACAAGACCTTGCCCTGGACGACAAGGTTGTGCAGACCGTTCATGACTTCCTCGACACCGGTCTCCCAGTCCCACCAGTGCAGGTACAAGATGTCGATGTAGGTCGTGCGCAATTTTTTGAGACTGGCTTCAACGCTGAGGTGCATCGATTTGAGGTTATTCCCGACATATGTCACTCTTCTTTTAATATCCTCGTTGCGGGCCTTGATGTTGGTGGTATACTGCATATCCAACTCAGTCGCAGGACGCTGCGCGACCAGTAGAGCGCACAAACCTTGGTAGCGATCACAAGCTGGTCACGGATGTTGCGCTTCTCCGCCCATTCTCCTATGAATTTCTCGGACGTTTCGTCTTGGCTGTGAAGATAGATAGATCAGCAACAAAACCGACGGTAATGGGGCAACTCACTAATTCCCGGCTGTGTCGATGAAATTGCCGCCATTATCGAAGTATGCGTCAAGGAGCTTGAAACTCGACTCCTTATCCATTTCTCCCATGCCCAGAGCACCCCATTTGTCGCCAACGCTCATGGCACCGAGCTGAAGAGGCGAGACATGGACTCCGGCAAGCGGCGAAAGAGTTCTGTAAACTCCAAGTTTTGTCGGTGGGGTTGGGGGGACTTCCCAGAAAGACATTGTGGTGTTTTGACTGTGAATAGAGGAGGGGATAGAAGATGCGATTGCTGCGACCGACTTTTATATCGTTGCTTCTAATTCGTGGGAGTCTTTAGTCATTGTCAAAATCGGTCGGAGTGCACGCGCGTCCCTTCGGCATGAAGTCCTGAGTAAGGTATGCACCAACGTCATTTGATACCGGTACCGGTACTCCTGCTGACGGATGCAAATGTGGGGAGCGAGGCGCAAACGGAAACCTACCGCCTGAGAGTATGAGTGTTTGACGAATGTTGCAGGGTCCTTGATAGGTTATCGGCGCCCTTGAGGCTCGTGCGGGCCCCAGTACGCATTGTGCATTGAAGAGTTGTGGAAGATTGATTTGCCAGTGAGATAATCATTCAATCAAGTGGCGGTGGTGTGGCGGTGAACGACGGTCCGAGGATCCGAAAATCAATTAAGGTTCAAAAAGTCCACGAGCAGAAACCACTACGTTGCTGAGTAGCGGATCTCACACTGCGGATAATAGAAATACAGGGATGAACCACTAATGCTGAACTGCCACAACCCTTTGCGTTTGAGTGAACCCTGAAATTAGATTTTTCAACTTCCTCAAGGCTCATGATCACTCACCTCTACTCGACACGTCTTATATACATATGAACCTCGGAACCCTTCGCCCCGGCAACTTTGGGTCGGGGTCCAAGTGCCACATACACTTTAATCTGCGTCTCAGGCCCGTCGGGGAATTCGAAGGTGAAGTTTCGGATGAGGACCGACAGGGTCGTCTGCAAGGAATATAAGCCGACCGCAAACTGAACAGCTGCACACTCACCTTGAAGTTATTGAGTGCAAAGTTCTTCCCGATGCATGTCCTGAATGGGTTCGCATCAGTTGAAGTGGCTGAAACAGAAATATACGCACCGCGGTCCATCGCTGAACGTCAGAATGTGCCGATGTCCTTGAATCTCCTTGGATCTGAAGGCGGCCGGTCCTTCGTCCAGCCATCGCGCCGGGTCAAACTCCTTTGCAGATGGCCCCCAAAAGTCCTCCGAGCGATTGAGGCAGCGCACCGGAACGGTGATTTGTGTTCCCTTCGGTACAAAAATGCTTGTAACCGTATCACCCGCTGCGGTGGTTATCGGCGCGCCGAGGGGAATGACGTCGTCTTGGGCCGCCTGCAGAGGACCGTAAATGGCGTCCCATTGAGAATTTAAATGCTTACTAGGAGCTTGCTTTCGGAGGTGGGAGGGTGCATCCGGAGCACTTCGTGGACCACCGCGTCGAGGTACGGCAGGTCGCCGGCCAGCTGGTCCATAGTCAGATCTGTCGCACTGAATCGCGAAAGCTCCTCGCGCAACCGACGTTGGGAGTCAGGGTGCTTGCACATCTCGATGAGGGCCCACTGGACGTATATCAAATATTATTCAGCGGGGATGCGCTTGCGACGCACCGTAAGGCTAGCTGAATGATATGCGGTGAGTAATTCTTGGAAGAGAATCAGTTTATCCACCTGACGTCGAGTCAAACCCTGTTGTGCGAGCTGGTAAGATTAAATTTTGACAGCATAAAATATAGGTTCCTCGCCTCCGAGCAAGAGAGTGTTCTTCCAAACATGCGTTATAACATTTCAAAAGGGCAGGCTCGCATCTCACCATCTACAGAGGAGGATAAGCATTTTTATATTGACTCAACAATCCTGCAAACCTGCGCAGAAATCTCCTTTCGCGATAACCGGCCTTCGGAAGCAACTGTATATATCGTCAGTTCCATCTGGAATTGGCCTCGATTTCACGCACGCAGCGCGCCAATCATCGATAGGTCCGCTGCATCTGCCTTCGGCATATTCTCTGCCCTCGTTTTCTCGTCGATAATGCGGCCTGCGATGTCATCGAGAGCCGCGCGCAGTTGCGCCATCCTCTTGTTGACCGATAGTGGGAGGCGCAAGAGGGAGGGGAAGGTCTCTGCGAGAATGCTAAGCATCGCGGGGATCTGGTGGCGGCCCTCTTTCCCGGCGGAGTTGAGCGCGGACATAACTGGTGAGTCCTCCCCATCAAGCGCGCAGAAGTCGTGGGAAAACCCAGCAATTCCGAGCGTGTCAATGCTGGGAGAAGTTAGCCTGGGATGGACAGCGAGCGGGGACGCACGTGACGGATTTCATCCTGGGGAGGAGGTCCGAGTCAGCGTCAAGGACGTAAACCTGAGAGAAGGATCTACCAGGATTGCACGTCGACCTGGATGTGACCGGGGGATGAGTCGAGCAGCGAATCCCATTTGGATTTGAGCTGAGAAGAGGATCAGTGGTGAGAAATTAACATTAAATATTTTCTCGCACCTTGTACGGCGAATCGTAAAACACTGAGAACAGTGGTCGAATTACGTTGTTACTGAAAGCCGGATTCAATATCTTGCGTTGCCTGGAGTCGTGAGTCAGGATAATAATTATGAAATAATTTAATAGTCACGACCTTTTGTGGCTCGCTCCTTCCGCCATTAACAAACCGTCGCCAAACTAGTCATCTCAGTTGTGAAACTGAACGGAAAAGAAAGCACGAACGACGATGGACGTGAAGCTCTTCCAGACGGGAGTCTTGAGATATACCGTAGTTTCGTGGCTTAACACATGGGCAATGGCCTTGGGATCACATATAACGAAGTTGGTTCCCCAAAAAGCTGTGGGGACCTGGAATCCTGCACCGTAGATGCGTGCCCATTCGTCATAAACCACGCCGGTGTCCGGTACGTGCATGAGATAGGCCGATAGACCAAAAAGGAAGCTCTTGCTGGCAGGTCCTTTCAGGATGGTAGCCTTTGAGTACAGGCGACGTGCTCCATGGCGGAGGGACTTGTATGAGACCCAGAGGAGTGCACCGCTGACGAGAATGTTGAGCACACTGATATGGCCTGAGAGATCCATGGGGAAGCAAAGCACGGGATGTGGGAAGGATTGCGTCTATAAGTACTACGTACCTCGAATCTGCTTGTCACTCGGATCATGTCGTGTTCTGGTTGAAGAATAAATTTAAACATGCCGTGAGCCGGGGGGAAAAATAGAAAGGGGTATCCTCCTAAATTATCGATATCTTCGAATGGCCAGTAAAGAACCAGTGGAGCAGACTCTGAGCAGTCGACCTGGGATTAATGGCTGGTCAATAGTATTGACTGAGGCAGCCTATTCGAAACGTAGCAACTCCGTCAAGAATTTAATTACTTCTGGCATGAAGTGGGTCTCGGAGTTGCTGGTCGAGATCCCACGGTGGCCTGGTTGAAAATAAATATTGTTATGGCATGCCGTGAGTCAGGGGGAAAACTGAACCAGCGGTACGGATCCGCCCGCCCAAAGTTATTGATATATGTCTTAAAGACGACCAGCAATAGTAATGAACACAGAACAATCCAGTTTGCTGGCTTGAAATGGGTTGGAAATGGGCAAAAGATGATTGGAGGCTTACCATTTGCTCATATTTGTAGCGTGATAGCGTCGCGGTCACGTTAATTTTAATTTTAATTTTTAGTTGCGTTTGGAGTAGCTAACACCGCCTCTGCAAGGCATTGTGAGCCCGCGTGGCCGTCGGTGCTTTGTCTTGGGTGACGACCGAGCCCAGGTAGGAATGCATTTGCGCAGGCACCTGAGACAAATGAAGTCACGGTACTGTGGGACTCAGCAGTGTACTGCCACTACCCACGCGAGATTTACGTCAGCCGGGAACTTCCGGCTAGGACGTGTGGCCATCCGCTCAACCACGCGTCCCCCACGTTAAATCCTTACGTCCATCCCACTTTTTGACCGCTTCTCTCTCTCGTTTAACTCGATGGTTGAATCACCCAGCAGCAGCGGCGATAGACGCATAAAGGACCAGATACATGACTACAGTGCGCATCAATGCCGTTTTGGACGCTAGCTTATCTTCTCGCTTCTATTAGTGTCCTTCTCTCCCCTGCTTAGTTCGGTCATTGACACGTACGTCGATCTCTGTCATCCTTTCAGCCGTTTGACTCTCGTATAGAAAGCAGTTCCAGAGGCTTCGTCACATCAAGCAGCTGGGGACTTCGTATTATGTGTGGCCAGGGGCATCTCACAATCGATTCGAGCATTGCTTGGGTTCGTAATTCGTGAACAGCTCGAGCCTTTTCTTCGCTCACTCTTCAAAAGGGGTCGCGCATTTGGCACGCTCGATGGCAGAGCATCTCCGCGCTACGCAACCCGAGCTCGGTATTACACAGCGAGAAGTCGATTGTGTGCAGATTGCAGGTCCGCGATATGTACTCTCGCTACGGTTCAACGACATTCAACACCTTACTACAGGCTTGTGCCACGATCTCGGTCATGGGCCATGGAGCCATGTCTGGGACGGCCGTTTCATCCCCGTCGTAGCGTAAGTCTCCTCATACCAGTGTCATACAAGCTAACAATAATATACAGCCCGGGAAGTCAGTGGAAGCACGAGGACGCATCAAAGATGATGTTCAGAGATCTTTTGGAGAAGAACAATATAAACATTTCAGCGACGGACGTCGCATTGATTTTGGCGCTCATCGACGGTGACCCCAGCCAATGCAGGTATGGATCAGAGGCACTATCTAGATCAATGTCTGACTTGGATTCAGCTCGGATGAGAAAATCTTTCTCTTCGACATCGTGGCTAACAAGCGCAATGGACTCGATGTCGACAAGTACGCACCGCTTACCGTTTCTGTTTGTTTTATTCATGAGAATGATAGGTTCGATTATATCGCCCGGGATTCTTACATGATTGGTGAACCCTGCAAAATTTCTTTGTCCAGGTGAATGCTTAGTTAATTTAGTTGTCTCCGTGGCTCACCGTCGGGGTCGAGGCTAATCACGAGCGCACGTGTCATCGAGAACGAGATTAGCTACGACATCAAGGATGTGAACCAGCTCCACGAGATTTGCTATACGCGCTTCAGATTGCACAAGACGATCTACAACCACAAGACTGGTACGGCTGGCGTGTCCATTCTCAACACTCCAAACTCATTTCCCGCAGCCAAGGCGATCGAGTACATGATTGTGGATGCGCTCATCTTGGCGGAACCGTTTATGAAGATCGCAGAACAGATCGAGATTCCAAAGAAATTTCTTTACTTGACGGACGACATCATGCCCCGGATAGAGTCTAGCGATGACCCCGTTCGTCTTGTCCGCCCCTTCATCTGCACATGCTGATTCGGTTTTCAGAACCTCGCACCCGCTCAGGCCATATTTGACAGAATCGCCACCCGCGACTTGTATAAATGGGTCGATGACCGCGTTGTCGAGTGGGAGCGTCGCGATATTTTCCGAGAACATATCACCCGCGAACGAATCGTCGAGGAAGCCCGGCGACTCGCCGCACAGGACAGAATCGACATTGACCTCGCCGCTCTAACGCCAGAGTCCGTTATCGTGGATTTCGCCACCATGCACTACGGTATGAAGGAATGGAACCCGCTAGATTTCGTCAAGGTGCGTCATGCGCACATTTTTCTACTGTCCTTGCTGACGTGTGCGAAGTTCTACTCGAAACGCAACTTCAACAAATGCGCCCGCGCACAGAAGGGCGACTATTCGATGCTGATGCCTCCCATTTTCGCCGAGGTGTTCCTCACGGTGTTCACAAAGCACCCTCAGTGCGTACCTCGGGCTGTGTTCCAAAATCGCGCGCTCACAAAATCCGTGTCCAGATATCTCGGCCTCATCCAAGCCGGCTACCGTGCTGTTCTCAAGTCGATCCCGGACGGCGCGACGCCGAAGATAGAAGCGCCGTCGACGCCGACCCGAGGGCATTCGCGGACCGGGAGCTCGTCGTCCATTGCGGAGAATTCGTTTACCACGGTTCCGCTGAATTATGCGCCGACTACGCCGAGCCACAGGCGCGAGAACCTGAACCTGAAGAGAAGGCATGAAGGCGGCAGTCACGGCAGCTTGGGTTCCATGAAGGACGACGAAAGGTCACCTAAGCGCCGGGCGCAGTGATCTCAATCTCTATCTCAAGATGCATTATAATTCAGAGGAACATTACACAACACCGGCTATGGACTTGTCTTTCGTTCAATTGTATGATAACATTTGGATTCCATTTAGATCTCGGCGCGCTATCGATTTATTGAATCGGCTCCAAAAAACTAGACGCCTGCCCAGAGCTTGACGGTTCTAGACGCTTCTTCACCCGACTACGACTTCGGTCAGTTGTAACTCGCATCTAAATTTACTTTTCAGCACTGCCACCTGATCGCTGTTCCTTCCGATCAAGTTCAAGACGGCATTGCCTCAAGCACTCTGACCCACCTCTTCCCCTCTCTCATGGCAAACCCACTCGCTCCTGCACTAGCCGCGTGCCGGCAACTATTCGCAACAATGATCACGCCATCATAAAAGATGCCCCAAGGGTCGACTCCACATTCATGGTCTCCCTTTCAACCAGCAGTTCTCCGAACTCCAGAATGCGCATAGCTTTGTTCGAACGCGTTGACACAAACTACCATCTGCGTCGCCCTCTCCCAGTGCGCACCGAGTCTTCCTCCCGCACCTCTCTTCTCCTCGCGGTACATTCTATGTCTACAATAGCTACAAGAGTCTTCGTTAGCAAGTCCATTAGAATCAAGCTGACGAATAGACGTACCAGGTGCGTGTACTTGTCCATCTTTCTATACCCGCTCCATCTCATCCTGTACCCTGTCCCCCGCGCTTCAAAGCCAAAACGACCGCCGTGCCCGCTCAAGCACCCCCACGCAAGTGCCATCTCTCCTGCCACGAGCTGCGACAACCCCGCCATTGACACCGGCGTCGAAAGCGTCGCGTATCAGCAGGAGACCGCGCGTGCCAGCGATCGAGTGCGAACGGTGCTTAAGACCACTCATACCATGAAACGCAAACTCACTCTTCTCGATCGTGTAGCCATCGCCTCTCCGACACTCGCACGAATCCCCCGACTTCTTGACTGATGACAGCGTCCACTGCCAGCCGCTCGAGGCCTCACCCGCGCTCTATCGACGTCCGCACCTATTCGCGCAGGTGAGCACGTTTTCACCCTCGCAAGTGTGGAATCGACTTACCTCCAGCGCATCTCCACCCGCCTTCCGCACACCGAAGCGCTGATCCCCCGGCTTCTCGACTCTGCTGCCCGCGCTCCATTCGTTGGTCTTGGTTCGCACCTATTTGCGCCGGTGAGCTACGGCCGCATGCCACATCTCAAACGTGTATCGCGGCGAATCGAGTCCAAGGGCGCATCTGCATTCGTTGGTGAGCACTCGCACCCGCACCGCCGGCCTCTGCTCACCTTTACATCGCCTATTAAGTCCTCGCCATCTGCCTGCGCCTTCTCGACCCGTTCTAGCCCGCCGATTCGTCCGCTCCATTCCCTACAGCTGCCACCGCCGTTACGACGCCGAGATCCTAAGCATGCCGGTGAGCACGTTCTTGCTCGCATTCATCGATTCTGTTTACCTCCCGTTAGCATATCCCCGCGGACGTACCGAAATAAGAGTTGTCGAGGCGATACGTCAGGAGCGAACGAGGTGAAGGGAGTACAGCTAAGTATCTAGGTACATGTTGAATTGAAATGAGATAAGAGCCTTGCGGGGACATTAGCAGAAGTCTGAGGAGAGAATGCACGGAGACATACCGGTGTCCCCGTTGAAGGGCCTCGCAGCGGAACCACGATGAAAGGCCTCGCAGCGGAACCACGATGAAAGGCCTCGCAGCTGAATCGCGGTGTAATGGAGGTGCATCCGGCGACTCGAAGTGCAGTATCTGCACACATAGTGAGTGCAAGTCTGGCTGAGATTCGGTGTCGGCGGACCTTGATAGCAAGCAAACAGAGCTCAAATCGACGCGATCTACTGGAGATTAAAATCGAAGAGAGTGTGTAACTCTTGAACTACTTGCCGGTTTCAGAGACATCTAACGAGCACCTGGAGAGTTTAGACAAAAGTTGGCGCAATAAAATGGAATAGAGACTTGATTATTGGAGTCCGAGTCGACTTTCATTAGATTCCTATTCTGCATTAGAGAGAGTGGGTTCAAAGACACAAAATCTCACCGGAATTTTGAGGGATGGTTGTAAACTTGAAGGCAGGTTAACTGAAGGAATGTCAGTACAAAGTCGCTGTGGACTTGAATTTCAGTGTGCCGGAAGTGCTATTCGAAACTTTGCGTGCCGAATAGCTCTTCCGGCGTGCCTAAATTTGGCAATTGGCGGTGTGAGGGAATAATGTTAATAAAACAAAGAGCAACGGCGGGAGAGCATGCCGAGATCACGTTGAGATGTTTTCTCAATAAGGGAATGCTTTGTCAAGAATGCGAGGGCGGAAAGTCAAAAACTCCGAATTGCAGCCGAACTTGCCTCTCAGGCTGTC
This sequence comes from Mycena epipterygia, assembly GCA_029281465.1. Lineage (NCBI taxonomy): Eukaryota > Fungi > Basidiomycota > Agaricomycetes > Agaricales > Mycenaceae > Mycena > Mycena epipterygia. The sequence continues at coordinate 1,274,222 of JARJCQ010000020.1, forward strand.
TTATGTCCATCTCTGCTTCTCTCTCGCGTTGAACTCGATGGTTGAATCCCTCAGCAGCAGCGTCAATAGACGCATAAAGGACCAGATACATGACTACAGTGCGCACCAATGCCGTTTGGACGCTAATTAGCTTATCTTCTCGCTTCTATTAGTGTCCTTCTCTCCCCTGCTCAGTTCGGTCATTGACACGTACGTCGATCCCTGATATCCTTTCAACCGTTTGACTGTTGTATAGAAAGCAGTTCCAGAGGCTTCGTCACATCAAGCAGCAAGGGACTTCGTATTATGTGTGGCCAGGGGCATCTCACAATCGATTCGAGCATTGCTTGGGTTCGTGAACACCTTGAGCCTTTTCTTTGCTCACTCTTAAAAGGGGTCGCGCATTTGGCACGCTCGATGGCAGAGCATCTCCGCGCTACGCAACCTGAGCTCGGTATTACGCAGCGAGAAGTTGATTGTGTGCAGATTGCAGGTCCGCGATATGTACTCTCGCTACGGTTCAACGACATTCAACACCTTACTCTAGGTTTGTGCCACGATCTCGGTCATGGGCCATGGAGCCATGTCTGGGACGGCCGTTTCATCCCCGTCGTAGCGTAAGTCTCCTCATACCAGTGTCATACAAGCTAACAATAATATACAGCCCGGGAAGTCAGTGGAAGCACGAGGACGCATCAAAGATGATGTTCAGAGATCTTTTGGAGAAGAACAATATAAACATTTCAGCGACGGACGTCGCATTGATTTTGGCGCTCATCGACGGTGACCCCAGCCAATGCAGGTATGGATCAGAGGCACTATCTAGATCAATGTCTGACTTGGATTCAGCTCGGATGAGAAAATCTTTCTCTTCGACATCGTGGCTAACAAGCGCAATGGACTCGATGTCGACAAGTACGCACCGCTTACCGTTTCTGTTTGTTTTATTCATGAGAACGATAGGTTCGATTATATCGCCCGGGATTCTTACATGATTGGCGAACCCTGTAAAATCTCTTTGTCCAGGTGAATGCTTAGTTAATTTAGTTGTCTCCGTGGCTCACCGTCGGGGTCGAGGCTAATCGAGAGCGCGCGCGTCATCGAGGACGAGATCTGCTATGACATCAAGGATGTGAACCAGCTCCACGAGATTTGCTATACGCGCTTCAAACTACACAAGATGATCTACAACCACAAGACTGGTATGTCTGACGCGCCTTTTCTCAAAGATCCAAACTCATTTTCCGCAGCCAAGGCGATCGAGTACATGATTGTGGATGCGCTCATCCTGGCGGAACCGTATATGAAGATCGCAGAGCAAATCGAGATTCCAAAGAAATTCCTTTATTTAACGGACGACATCATGCCCCGGATAGAGTCTAGCGATGACCCCGTTCGTCTTGTCCGCCTCTTCATCTGCACATGTTGATTCGGTTTTCAGAACCTCGCACCCGCTCAGGCCATCTTTGACAGAATCGCCATCCGCGACTTATATAGATTCGTCGACCAGCGCGTCGTCGAGTGGGAGCGTCGCGATGCTTTCCGTGAACATATCACCTGCGAGCGAATTGTCGAGGAGGCCCAGCGACTCGCTGCACAGGAGCGCACCGACATTGACCTCGCCGCTCTAACGCCAGAGTCCGTTATCGTGGATCACGCCACGATGCACTACGGTATGAAGGAACGGAACCCGCTAGATTTCGTCAAGGTGCGTCCTGTCCACATTTTTTGTATTGTCCTTGCTGACGTGCGAAGTTCTACTCGAAACGCAACTTCAACAAATGCGCCCGCGCACAGAAGGGCGACTATTCTATGCTGATGCCTCCCATTTTCGCCGAGGTGTGCCTCACGGTGTTCACAAAGCACCCTCAGTGCGTGCCTCGGGGCTGTGTTCCGAAATTGCGCACTCACAAATCCGTGTCCAGATATCTCGGCCTCATCCAAGCCGGCTACCGTGCTGTTCTCAAGTCGATCCCAGACGACGCGACGCTGAAGATAGAAGCGCCGTCGACGCCCACCCGCGGGCATTCGCGTACAAGGAGCTCGGCATCCATTGCGGAGAATTCGTTTACCACGGTTCCGCTGCATTATGCGCCGACTACGCCGAGCCACAGGCGCGAGAACTTGAACCTGAAGAGGAGCCATGAAGGCGGCAGTCGCGGCAGCTTGGGTTCTATGGAGGACGACGAAAGGTCGCCCAAGCGGCAAGCGGAGTGATCTCAATCTCTATCTCAAGATGCATTATAATTCAGAGGAGTATTACACAACACCGGCTATAGACTTGTCTTTCGTTCAATTGCATGAATAACATTTGGATTCCATTTAGATCTCGGCTCGTCGATGGCGCTACTGATTGTTGAATCGGCTTCAAAAACTAGATGCCTGCCCAGAGCTTCACGGTTCTAGACACCGACTACGAGTTCGGTCAGTTGTAACTCGCATCTAAAATTTACTTCAATGCTTTTCAGCACTTTGCCACCTGGTCTTTCTCAAGTCGCCATTGCCTATCTCATGCAGAAGGTCCCGTACTGTTTCCCCATCATCGGCGGGTGCAAGGTCGAGCACCTCCTATCGAACATCGAGGCACTCGATATTTCGCTCTCGCCTGAGGAGATTGCGTTCTTGGAGAGCGTCATTCCGTTCGACCTCGGGTTCCCGAGCACGATGATTATGTGTTTCAACTTTCACCATATAACTGTGTTCCTTGCTGCCCAAGTTCGCAGGGCAATGGAACGAAGAACACCTTCCTCGTGGCCTCTGCTGCGGTCTTCGAGAAGAAACCTTACCTTCGACCCTCCAAGAACTAGATGATAGTGTAATCTGCGACTGGCCAACATTCCACAACTGGCACAACTACGGTTACTATTTTGCTGCGGCCCCAATTTTGGCTCAGAAATTAAGATACCTCAGATCAGCAACCTGAATATGTTAGAGACGACTTTGCTCAAAACCCGAACCCCAACCGCAGACGCAAGATCTCCGTCAATTCAACCGAAATCACGTGACTGTGTTGAATGTAGAAGCACAATTTAAATTCATTGTCAATATGCGGAACCGCTGATTGCAACAAACCATCGAACTCAATGCCCTTCGCGTCGGCGGGTACCGCTTTTTCAGCTATCCTCGTGTATTTGGAACCCTCAACATAATATAAAAAAATATCGATTTCATCGTGCGGAGACTAAGAGAAGTAAATAAGCTTGACTTGGAGATTTCCAATCATATCTGGGAGGGCACTGCCCGGATCACCGCCCAGGGGTTTCTCGCCGCTGGAACGTCTATCCTCACGGCTCTGGAAGCGGAATTTCCGAATTGTCTGGGCAACAAGAATGCTGGTGTGCGCTGGGGATTCGAATTTCTCTGGGAAGCAGCTGGGGAGCGTCCCGAAACCATGCCATGGGAAGCGCCATCCAAGGAAACGCTGGAAGAAATGGACGTTCTTCACGGTGAACTATATCCTCGAGAACTCGAAGAGCAGATGTGTGCTCTGGAGGTGATCGACACACAGATAGGCCTGGGCGACGTGGTTCAATGGCCGTATTCATTGCGTGCCGCCGCCATGATCTCCGCCGAACTAGGTGATAAAGAGCGCGTGTTGAAATACTTGGATCTCCAGTATGTGCACCATCCTGGAATGAAGTCGGGACATTGATTCACCTAATACTAGATGTCAGCTTATCATCGCTAGGACGGATCTCTGTTCCTGGTGGGAAATTACCCGATGTCGTATATTGGCACCGATAATTGTCGAGGGCAGCTTGGGAAAATCCATGGGTCAAACAGCAGAGGGTGCTCAAAAGGACGCCGAGGCCATCATCGCAGCGTTCAAAAGCTGGGCCACGACCCGCGAACCTTGTCGGCTGGCCCATGAAGCCGAGGCTCGCAAGTTCGTAGCCTTGAATACACAGTCGCTCCTGGAAATTCTCGAACCGCGCAAGGCCGACAACGACGAGTCACTGCAAAGACCTCCCGCTGCAGCGGCTGATATCGCCAATGCCGAGGCGCACCTGGGACTCTCGCTTCCGGACTACCGGGATTTCCTCCTGGTGTCGAACGGCATGAATTTCATGCTGTCGCTCGAGCTTCCGGAGCTCCGTGCCGTGGGGGAACTGGCCTGGGAGAAAGCGAGCGACCTGGGTCTCGATGAGTTGGAGGTGACGCTTGGCTTGAAAGTGGACAAACGGGAAACCGAGCTGTTGCCCAAGATGGGTCGACTCTTGATGATATCTTCCGCAGACGACGAGGAGCAGGTGTGGCTGTTGGAGCCGTCGCAGGTTGAGAATACCCTGCAGATCCTCAAGGCGGAACGACAGCTGACGCACTTCAGCCAGCCCGTTGGATGGAGGTCCGCTGCTTTTATTTCTTGCTTTAAAATCCTCTAATTATTTCCCTAGAATTGTGCTTTGGAGACACTGGTGTCCAGAGCCCATTTGGTATCGATCCTTCCGAGGTTACCTCGAGGCTGCGGCGAGAAAAGCATAGCTATGAGTCAAGCAGTTTAATATTACACTGAGAGAACGATTTTTCATCTCACCGAAATTTTATATTGCCTTGGACATTGCGTCCGATCTTTTTCCTGTCGATCACTGACGCGTTCAATTTGCAGTTGTTTGTCGTCACACCAAGACGCGCCCATGACACGTGAGCTCATTGACTCTTTCTGAATCCCAGCCGAAAGCCGAGGTGCAGCCTTGTCCTGAGCACTCTGATGCCTCCGCGATTGAACAAGCGCCAGCAGAGGGAGCTGGAGGAGCTAGAGGCCCTCGGTGGACCATCCAAGCCCCAAGATTCCTCCAGTGACGAGGAATCTAGCAGGCCCCCTGCGAAGGCCCAGGGCAAACCTGGATTCGCCGCGGTGCGCGGTATAAACCATCTTCCAGAGGTCTAGCTGAAGGGACAGTAGCTCTTTACTCCAGGAGAAGACGATCAAGATAGTGCAGACGAGGGCCCCACAGTGGCCCCGAAATCCCGCAAGGTCCGTCTTCAGCGATCCTCTTACTCTACGGTGGCGGTCTTACGTCCCTCAAGAAGAAGAAGAAAAAGCCGGCGGATCCCACTGCACCTGCACGAGCCCAGACTCCCGCGATCGCAGATTCTCCCCGTCCACACACTCCCATAGCACCGGTCATCAAGAACGAGAAGAAGGCCGCGAAGAAGGCAAAGGCTCGAGAAAGAAAGGCAGGGAAAGACGAGTTTGACCAGGCGCTGGCAGAACTGTCAATCAAGTGAGCGTGCTCAAACTGCCATGAACTCCATTTACCGTGGTACGCAGATACCCTGAACTACAAAATGTAGCGAGTAGCAGTCGGGAGGGCGTAACATCGTCTTCTACGTCTCTCGCATCTCTGCTCGCAGTTTCGCTAGCCCACTTGGACAGCGAAGCCGAAATGCGGAAATTCTTTGGCGCACGGGTCATCCAGGCGAATAAAGCCGGGGCCCCAGGATCTTCTAGACGTCAAACTGCTCAGCGCTCCAACCTAACTCGCCCGCCTGCCGTCTGGTTTCAAACAGCGCCACGAGAAGGATTGTCTCTGCGCGCGCTGTCCAACGAGGAGCTCAATGCCAAGCTGGGTCGCCACTCTTGGGACCTCACGAACGACGAGAAATGGTGGACGGTGGAGTACAGCAAAAAATACAAGAGTGTCACGCTTGCGTTCATGACGATCGTTTACTCGGGCGGTGCGTGCGTTTTCGCGATATTGTTTCAGGTCTGAATCTGACGTCCGAGCAGATCCGAATGGGTTTTACAGCCTTTTGCAAAAGTTCCCGTGGCATGGGGATACCCTCCTTCAATTGGCCGAAGTGTTCCGACACAGAGAGGGTACCCCAATACTCCGCCATCCCTTCATACTAACTAAACACTCGATAGAATTTGCGCAGGCTGTCGAATATGTTGACAGGGCTTTGTTCTCATATGAGCGAGCTTTTTTCGGGTCCTTCAACTTTACTACTGGTCTCAACCGCCTTGACTTTGATCACATTGAAAACCGGCCCTTTTTCCTCGCTGTCCACAGACAGACGACGTAGGTTGACCTGGCGTTGGTGAAATTTGAACTAACTGTGCAACTCCAGGGACCTTCAGCGTAGAGGTTGTGTTCGTACGGCCTTCGAATTCGCCCGGCTGCTGTAGGTTCATTTACCATGTCTCACATCGAAGACTGATTTTATTTTATTTTGCTCAGCTTATCTCTTGATCCCGCCAACGACCCTCATGGCGCACTTTTGCATTTGGACTTCCTGGCTGTCAAGACAAACATGGGTCAGTGGTTGCTCGAGATGTTTGATTTGTATTCTGCCCGTAGGCTCGGTCCACAAACCAAGGATGCGCGAGCTGATCCGAGTCTTTTACCTGGCTGGTCGTACGCCAGAGCTTTGGCTCTTCGGACAAGCGGAAAGTCTAAGGTACCCACCCGTGAGGCGACCTATCCGTCAATACTGATTTTTAACAGGATCCCGCTGCAGGTACGGCTGCATTGGTAGAAGCCATCCGATCGTTCCCTTCAGTCGTACCTCTTCTCGCGGATAAATTAGATGTCTCGCTGCCGAACACCATACGCAGCCATCGAGATTTCAAAATCGAGACGGACGCAAAGTAAGTTCACTTTCGTTTGCCTGAATGTTACTTAATACACGCGTGTCAGTAATTTGAGGGCACCAGAAGCAACATTACATCTTCTTTCTCACCTTTACGCTCAGCGGTCCTCCCCGATCTGGAAGGAGGAGGCATCGTGGTTCGCTGATACCGTGACCTCCGAGTTCTCTTCCCTTCCCGCCTCCCTTCCACTGTCCCACCGGCGCCAGGACTTCCTATCTTTGTACGAAAATGTGAACCTGCGGTACTCGGTGTACCGTCACGTCATGGTGCTCGAGACTAGCTATCGGCGCCTTTTCTCGTACATCCCGCAAGAGGTGCTCAATGTCAAGGCGCTGCAGTGCGACCCGCTCCCTCCCCCGACGGCGGTAACGTTATACGACGACGCGTTCTTCGAGGGCACAGATGATTTGCGCACATTCATGCCAACAATCACGACCCGCCAACGCGCGCAGCAGGGACGGGTCCTTGCGCAGATGATCCCGGATGCAGGTATGCGCGCACAGCTCCAAGTACGTACCTCATCTGCATGCCAATCTGTTCAACTGTTCATCTTGCATTCCAAGGCATTTTTCGACGCAATGCCCGCTGTGCAGCAACGCTTCCCTGAGGGTGTGGTTCAGTTTGCGGAGGCGGCGGCACAGATGGACCCGGAGGAGTTCGAGGCACTCATGCTCGCAGCGGTCATGGCCAACGAGGAAGCCGCGAATGGGGGCGCGATGCCAGGCGCGATGCCTGGCTTTGCGAACTGGGATGAGGAGGCGCCGGCACCTGAAGAGCCCGTCCGGGAAGAGGACGACGAAGAGGTGGAGTCATCCGATGAGGAGGAAGAGGCCGTCGCTGTGAGCCCTAACACCCTCGTCTTGACTTCTGGACTAACCTTTTATAGCCGTTACCTCTTCGTGTGCTCCGCAACGTATTTGGCCGGTTTTGGGGTGGGAATGCAACTGTTGAGGATTCGTCTTCAGAGGAAGAAGAGGACGCTGGTAATCCTGTAGACACTGCCGGCGTAGATTAAATTGGATCTCGATTGTATCCCCAACGCTAGCTTTCGTTGCGACGTGATGTATTTATTGGGCCTTAGGTTCAACATAGCGGCATGTGACATGTTGAACCACTTTCGAAGAAAAAATCGGACGCAATGTCGACGGTATCAGATATCGTTCCCCGGAACGAAGCCTCCCGCGAGCAAGAAAGCTTCATTATCGTTACGGCGCCCAGATCCCCACATTGGATCCGCTGCCTGTTCAGAAGCTCAGACACGTTTATCACGCTTGAACCACACCTCTAGTAGCACCCTTGTGACAGCGGTGATCAGCAGGTACGGAACTGAGAAAGTGGCTCGGTGCGCAGAACCCTTTGGGCACGAACCATTAGTATTGCCAAATTCACTATGATTCGCCTTACCAATGAATCCTTCTGAGAAGTCTTGATTCGAATCCATAGCGCCGGGGATAAAGATCACCAAGTAAATGGAACCGGCATTCGAATGATAGAGACTTTGTGGGAACGGGTGGAACACTAACATGGGGTTTCCGCTGCACAAAGGCAGATCCAGGAATGCGTATTTGTACAGTCGGGAGTTCCAAGAAGTCGAAGACTTTCAAATGACTCTCGTAGAGACGATAAACTGTAATACGCGGGGTCTGAAATTCGTGATTGAGAGCCCCGCTCGTAGAGTATGACGAAAACTTCTACCGTAGAACTCGATACTTTCATCGAACTGGGGAGGAGGAAACTTGTTAACGGAGTGTTCTGGGTTGGTTGTGGGTCCCGGTGGGGGACGACAATTGAAAATCCTCCGGCACAACCCTCGCGACTTGGACTTGCCGAAGGACTCAAAATGCTACCTAATTTGGGATTTATGCATAAGGACACCGTTCATGAAATTCTACGGATTTGGAGAGGAAAAAAAATGGAAGTTCAACATGTTGGCACGTGACACGTTGAATTTCCAGAAACTTCCTGTCGGTGATAGCTCCCCCAAAAAAATCGGTCTGTTGACTGGAAAAACGTTTGGTGCTCTTTCCGCGCCTGTTTAATCAAGGAACGATGATGCTTTGACAATGTTGTATGGGAACACAAAATTGCGAGGGCTCAGACTGTCTAGTCTCTCGTGGACAGACGCTTCAACAAATGAGCTCGTGCCTCGCTTGTTGAAGTCTGTTGTTTACCGCGGGGGTCCGATCGTGTAGCGGTGTTATTACGCAATCGCGGAGTTTGAAATTTGGTGGGTAAATGCTCGAACGCTGGTTTTCGTAGTCTTCTACGTCCCCCTTTGACTCGAAACCTTCATATACAGAGTATATATACCTCAGGGATGTGTCTGCAATTTTCCGTCATCCATTTTGAGCCAGTCTTGATTATTTTAATGATGTGCATCGAAAGAGCACGTGATTCAGTCGCGCAATTTACACAACGGATTACAACCCACGTTTCGGAATTCTGAGGAGATAGAACTCCAGGCACAGGTCAGGCAACCTATTCTGTGTCAAAAGACTATGAAATAAGTGATAGTTTACGAAAAGGTGTACGCGACTTGAATTCAAACTCCGCGATTGCGTAATAAGGCCGCTACACGATCAGACCCCCGCGGTAAACACAAGACTACAGACTGTCCAAAACAAGCTCCAGCAGAGACGAATGCTGCGATTGATTTTCTCGTGTACGTATTATATTACATGCCTCGAACCTCAAGTGAGGACTATTCTATACATCGACTCAGGTACGGTCTTCAGCGCCGGGAATATCTACCGTGAGGGCCAGGTCGCCATAAACATACCCCAACGACGCCTCGTTCCCGTACGAAATGTACGCCCCCCTGGGCACGTCGCTGAGGTTGGACATGCGAGTGATTTAGGTTATCTCCGTAATCTCGTAACCATCGCGTTCAAGGATCTGGTCCCCGTAAGAGTCTTCCAGTCGTTGTATGACGGAATCCTCCACTTGGCCGTTCAGCTGAATGTCCAAGATGTTGGCCATCGTGATCTTGCCACCATCATAAGAGTCCTCGGAATGTACGGCTTTTTAGTCTCTCTTGACAGACGCTTTATCGATTCTAGCTCGTTCCTCGCTCGAACGGCTTTGAACGATGTTCTCAGCCCGAGGTTTTTGCACACGCGGACGAGCAGGGCGTCTGCGCCTTTCAACAAAGATTTCATCGCGGAAAGGCGGGTGTCGAGGTCGACAGGGTATTTGTCGCGCAGGCCGAAACCGAGGGTCCCCCCTCGAGAAGGAATTTTTCGTCGTCGAGGAGCGCTGAGAGCGCGGCCTGCAAATCGCTGTCGGTTGAAGAAGATAAGGTGGGTTAGGGATGGGGCGAGCCTTCGGCAAAATACAGATTGTACGTCAGAGTGACGCGATGGCCCGAGTCGACGACGGTCACTTCGTACTCAACATCGCCGTAGAAAGCGGCGTATGCGACTTTGGAGGTATTGAATGGGGAGAGAAGGCGCGAGGAGTCGAATACTTGCTCCTTGTTGTCATGTCGCAGAAGTAACGCTCCTCCAACATGGAAAGTGGGAAAGACGACGACGAGAGATCTGAACATATTGCCTGCCCGAGGGTGTCCTTGTGCGCCTTGAAAAACGAACCCTTGTCTTTGGGATTCGTTAGAATCATCGTGGACACAAACAAACGATCGTACCGCAGATGTTGAACTTGTAAAACTCTGCATTGATGTGTTTATTCGCATCGCTGAATCCTTCGAGAAGCTGGCTGTGTGCCACATCAAGGATTTCTCCAAATTGAAATGGATGATACAGTCCTTTGCGCTCATTTGACCGGCCTTGCGGTACGTTTCGTCCAGTATATCGTCGCCATTGCGGCCAAAGGTCGCCCTTTGACAGGCGCCAGAAACCATGTCGAGCTTTTCAGGCGGTGCTTTGGAGAGATCTACCCACCTGCAAGTGCTTTAGCGCTCCACATAATATTTGTTCGTTGTGCCACTCACTGCGCGCTATGATGCATCTTCTTTCAGTCCATACGCGAGAATATTCTGGTCCGCCGGAATCTCACATGTGCCAATGCAGATGGGAGGGCTCTTCTCTATGGCAAATTTCAAAGCTGCAATTTTGTCAGCGACGCTGGCCATTACGCAGAAGATGGAGGATGAATAGAATGAAAAGAGGGCCTGTCAGGTGATCAATACGCGTCTCGGCAATCGGACAAACAACAATAAACTTTCCTCCTCGTTTTAGAGATCCGAATTCGTTTACTCGCACTTGTGCCAACCGGGAATTGGCCAAAATGAAACTCATATTCGGCTTTCGTAATTATTCTGCCCAGCATATGTACAACCAGTCCCGCATTTTTTCTGTTTTTCGTTTCGTCTTTCATTTCCTTTCCACTGGAAGTCAGGGTTGGGGCGAACGCGATGCTTGTGAAGGGAAGGTGAAGGAAGGGCACAATGCACACCATACTCAAGTCCAGCTGCCACGTTCCAAAAGAATTATATACTTCAGTCGTGCTCTAAAATAAAATAAATAATCTACGCCGCACGTTTCGACTTTGCGCGGATCGCTTTGCCATATCGGTAAAACAGTATGGGGATGGGGACCTGGCGAAAAATAAGCACACGAAGAAGGCAAGGACGAGGGATGACCGCACCATGGCAAGAGAGACAAACGCCAACAGCGACGCAGCCCACCCGTTCCCGAGTCCGTGGAACATCTGCACAATGAACAGCGGCATCGCGGCTCCTGCGCCGGATCGGATGACCTGACGACGTGAGGATGAATGAGCGCTGTTATAAAGACGAAGCAGTGAAGCCAAGCGGCGCGCACCGTCTTAGCCGCGAGCGCGGACGCAACATACCCCGGGAACGCGTCGATGAGATACGCGTTCGCCGAAAAGTATATGATCACCACTGGCAGGCCGGTTTAGCAAGGAGTACAAAAACAGCGAGGAATAGCACACGTACTTCCAAAGCCGAAGGGGATGCCCGCGCTTGCGGGCCCGACCCAGTTGGCCCCGCCGGCCGCAACGTACGGCGGGCTCGTCCAGCCGAAGATGAAAAGCGCTGGGATACGGTGAGTGGAGGACATGGGGCGCAAAAGGTGGGACGTACAGATGGGGACGAAGGGCCCCGCGAGCATCATGCCGACGAGGCGGTCCTCGGGGTCCGCGCGTCCACCCTTGGCTGCCGCGCGCCTGAGGTAGTCCTTCTCCAGCTGCGGCGTAACCAGGAGCGCGAGAGCGAGCCCGATGAGGACCGAGCAGAACGTGAGCCCAACGATACCATCGCTGAACGAGTAGTCTTCGCCGAACACGACTATAAAGCATTGGTGAGTGAAGCCCGGAAGACCGGAGGGAATATGCGTACCTGGAAAGCTGAAGAAAAACGCGTAGAGGAGGCCGTAGATGAGGGCGATAAACAGTGACATGAGCAGCAAGATGGGCTCGGTGACGATCATTTCTGGCATCGGGGGTCAGAGGCATCGGGAGAAACTGGGATTGATACTCACGGAACGGCCGGATGAGAGTCTCGGTGAGGATTCGGGCAAAGGACGCCTTGAAGAGCTCCTGCTCTGTAGCGATGTCGTCCCTTCCGGTCTCTGCGCGTAGACGCGCAGCCCGCTTACGGAGGATAGTAGGAGCGAAGGTCTCGGGGAGCGAAGCGCATAGAATAAGACTGCTCTTATTAGCGCCACGGATACAAGGAGCGTCTGAGCACGTACATGACACCAGCGAAAATCATGTTAACCCATAGGATCCATCGCCATCCGAGTTTCTCGCCCACAAACCCGCCGATTATGGGCCCCAGGACAGGACCGCCATAGGGCGCAGCTGCAAACAGGGCGATGGCAAGGCCGCGCTCGTTATTATCCCAAATGTCGGAGATTGTGCCGCCGGCGAGCGTCAGGGGGGCCGAAGCGAAGAATCCGCATAAGAAACGGCACACGAGGAGGGTTTGGATGTTTGGCGCCAGAGCGCAGGGGATATTGAAGACTGCATTTGCCCGTAAACAATGTGATGCTAGCGTAGACGAATCATCACGAACCAACGTAAAATACGGAGGGGATGATCCACAGTGGTCGCCGACCGTAGAGCTCGCTCAATGGTGACCACGCTAGAGGACCAATTCTAGATACTCGTAAGCATGCATGCAGTATTTCTAGAAATGAGTAACATACCCGAATCCCACGACCATGAGGGACACGGTCAGTGCAGTGACAACCTCACTGACGCCAAACTCGGCCTCGATGTCTGCAAAATCCCCGGTGACGACAGCACTGCCGAAAGCGACCGCCACGACAGCGAGGGCCGCGACAAGTGTGATGTCTATGTGAAATTCGAGTCAGTGAAAATCCACGAATGCGAGGGGGGGTCGGACGTACACCATCGCCACAGGGAGGACCAGTTCCGCGGATCCTCCGGGTCATCTTCTCTCCATGTTACAAGTTGAATTTTCATCAGCTTTTCAGCTTTTTCTGGGTCGGCGAGGGCGTTTGGTTTCTCGGCCACTCGCGACAGAACCGGATGCAGCGCGTTGCGCGCATCCATGAAACCACTCTTGGTGGAGACACGATATTCGTCGGTAATACCGCCCTCGGACGTGTCGGTGGTTTGGAAGGGAAAACTGAGATCTGCCGCTCGCTCATCGTGAGTTTTGCTGCGAATCAAATCCAGGTCCGGGTCATGCAGAGTATTGGTCGCGGAATTATCTGCAATGAAGTCAGGAAGGGGTATGTGAGGGAAACTGGCCACGCACTCGAAGAAGCGACAGAGTTTGGATTTGGGGCAGACATGACGGGAGATGATAAAAAACATGGTGAGCCCAGCCGACTAAATATAGAGCGCTACGGGATAGCACTATTCCCTCGGCGAGAGCGCTACATCCAAAACGAAGTTTGCCGTAGGAACAAATTCGTCATAGCGAGGGGGCAAAATTCACCCGAGCCCGCCGATCGCTGCCAGAGTCGGCGAGGTAGGGAGGTCTCGGACATTGACTGGATTGTTTCCTGTGTCATCCGGGACTGCCCGGTTGATTCGAGCAAGCGCAATATCTGTTCCTTCACCGTTCCGAGTCCGCTGGAGCACAGAAAGATAGGCATAGAAGTGACAGTCCTGATGTCACTCTACTTGTTGGTTCAACGGTGAGCTCGAGGAGGATAAATCCAGTACACTAAAGCTTCAAGATTGCCGTGAATTGGTGCAAGTGCAAGGAGGCAGGACTCGAGGCGGAGTCCCGCTGCCGTGCAGGTTCGGGAGAGAGCGGACTCGTGGGATCAGTGGCTGTGTCGTATTATTTGGTCCCAAAACAACGCGTCTTCCTGTCTTTGCTCCTCCCTCATCGGGCGTCAAATGCATTCCGATACTTCCAACGGCGCCTGCAAGAAAAGAAAGAGATCGGGCTCTGAAGTGTCTGAATCCGAACGGACGTCGGCCATAATCCGGCGTTCGATCGCGCTCCTCGCAGCCATCCCAAAGCTCCCAACGGCGTCCTTTTCTCCTCTATTAAACACCCTAAACGAAGCGTACCAGTCCGCTCTTTCGACAGAGGCGTTGGCTACCAAGCCTTCGCAGCAACAATTTGAAGATTGGAACTGGGAGCTGTCGCCTGAACAAATCGCGGGGCTTACCGAAGAAGAGCGGACGATATGGAAGGACCTGCTCGTCTGTCGTGAGAGTCTTAGACGTGCGGTGAGTTGGCAGAGATTTTCTGGAGTTCTTCGTCTCACCGGTCCCGAGCAGGACATCAAACTCCATCCGGTCAAATGGACGATGCCAGTGGTCGATTTGAGACAATGGGAAGCTCATATCCCTGGGGTTAAGAATGTACGCTTGAAATACTTTTTTTTTGCTGCCTTGCTGATAAACTCTTCAGACTCCATGGGAAGGGGGCGTATATTCGCTCCAGGTGTCCTTTACGCCTGGCTTCCCCGACTATGTCCCAAAATGCGAGCTTTTCGCGCATCTGTTGAGCTACAATCTGATCAGAATTCTTAGTCTGCTTCGTTAGACCTTTGTTCCATCCGAACGCGTATCCCAGCGGCACCTGGGGATACACGCATCTGGAACAGGATACGGTGCCTACGGGTCGGCATCAAAGCAATAAAACGTGGCTGAAGACAAGGCAAGAGGATCCCATGAGGTTTGCAACGGTACGACTTCGGTGGATATAGGCATGCACGCTGCTCACTTCCGCACTTAGGTTATGCGAGCTATTCAGCAGGGTCTGAACGAACCCAACATAAATAACCCGTCCCAAAGTGATGCATACACTCTCTGCAAGTATGTGCGCGACCCACTAAGTTGGACAATGATAATTGACACCCTCTCTCCAGAAATGATCCGGAGGCATATGAGTGCGTATTCTGCCGTTTCTCATACGATGTTCTAACTTGGATTTTAATAGAGTGAAGATCAGGGATCAAACTGAGGCCTGGAGACCTGATCCACACACAGGTCTCAATGGGAGACCGATATTACAACCCATCAAGCAGGAATCGTAGTCGTTTTTTGTGTAATGATCTGCCGAACATTTTTGGACTCGATAATCTGGGTTCAACAGACAGGTTGCGCGTTGGACGTCTCTAGAGAGCTCCGAGTGGAGCCATCAATGTGCGCGACTTCGGCCCCGAGTGGTTCTTGATATCGAGCTCAACCATGACACGCGGTTTGAGGAGATATTGCGGCTACGGCGATACTGGAGCTTCTCTTCGTACGGCTAGTTGTACGGCTCCCGCAATTATATCTCGGCAAAATTCACTGAAAATGCATGAATGATAACACGTGCGTAGGCGATAAGACTGTCCACCAGGTTCTCGACCGCACTTCACCATTAACGAATGCACGTTCAACGCGGTGCCGTGCAGTGAACTCTTCCTCCCATATGGTCGTCCGTCGGCATGACATACGCGATACCTTCACTCCTTTGAATAATCAAATACGGTCAACGGATATAAAAACTAAGCAGGAGCATCGTCTTCAGGACAACGCCATGTTCGCGAAAGCCCTAGTCATTGTGTCCGTGGTCGCAGCAGCTCTCGCCTCGCCGATGGAGCTCGCCACTCGTGCATGGCCCTCGGGCAGTGTCACCTGTGGTAGCACGACGCACACTCTCAGTGCGGTCATGGCCGCCACCTCGGCGGGCTTCGCCCACAAGAACTCCCCGCTCGGTTCCAGTACGCATATCCCGTGTTCCATCTTGCTCGTTCCTCACCGCGTTGCTTAGACTCCTACCCCCACGCCGAGGAGAACTATGAGGATCTCAAGTTCTGGTGCACCGGAAAAACTTCGTTCTTGGAGGTTCGTCGCTGGTTACTGTGAATCATGGGATTTTTTCCTGATATTTGTCTAGTTCCCCATCCTCACCAGCGGAACATACAGCGGCGGGGACCCTGGCGCCGACCGTGTTGTTTTCTCTTCGGACGATGGCACCTACTGCGCGTGAGTGACTATGTCTCTATGCTGCTAATTTGATACTAAATCCCCGTAGTGTCGTGACGCACACCGGTGCTTCTGGTGACGACTTTGTTTCTTGCGCCGGCGATTGAAATTTGGAATTTTTGTTGTAAGAGGGAGAAATTTGTGTAGGATGTCATAACACGACTGTTTTGGGAATAAACCTGGGCACGATCTAAGCGTACATTTCCGGAATCTATACGGGCGAACCGATATTTAAGGGCTATGTTCTCTCGGCGGCGTTGATCTTCTGCTCCTCATATGCCCCCCCAAAAAATAAAGAAAGAAAGAGGATGGACTGAGCGTCGGAGAGACCGAGTGGAGGATTGACTGTGCGGTCCCAAATTGAAACAGCAGGTAGCCGCGGTCCGCTGGCAGTTGCTTACTCAGGCTTGATTTTATTTCGTGCAGTTATGATTTTTTGGCGCACTCTTAAGAAACGCGTTTTGTCGCGTCGCGTGGACGCGTTGTTGTGCGACCAAACAAGCGACACGTGCACGGGGTTCTTCTGCCCACTCAGGCTCACTCAGGCTGGGGCCACTGCAAATCCGTTGGCCCCCAGACTTTCGTCCATCACTCGGAATCCCACCAAACTCCAGACTACACACAGGTTTGACGCTCTGACAGTCCTGCCTTCAAGAAACCGGTGCCCACCACAGTCATTCCTAGTCACTAGCTTCTCTTTCTTGACATACTCCCTCGCCTTTGGAACTCCGCATCTCCGCCCGCTTTCATTCAGTGTATATCTGGATCTGTGTAGTTGGCATCCCGCTGTTCTCTGATTCCACTCCCGGGACCATGCGCTGCGAAGCACGGCTGTTGTACTGCTTGTAGCTCCAGGCGCCGAGGCGCGTCTATGCGCCACTCACTGGACAGCATTATAATCACTGCCTCATTTATCTGGGTCATGTTCCTGTTTCGGCATGCTGGAATAGGAAAAACCGAGACATCTATTTGGAAATCTCTTCATGGCAGTTACAGAATGTGGGTCTTTCGAGTGGCGTGTGTGTTGCGCCCGCGGAGGTAAGCGCCGACCTTCAGATGTGTGTCATCGGTATCCGTTTCGAGATTCTGTTCTTCGGTCTCACCTTGTATTCAACCCCGACCGTTGTTGAACGTTGCGGTCTTGAGGTGACAGATCGGTGTTGCGCTTGACAGCTGGATGATTCGTAACCTTTTCGGGTACAAAGCACAGCTCTCGTGCTTTATTAAGGACGCCCGACTTTCAATGCCTTCACCATGGGCTCCGACGGCACGCTTCAGAACGCCAGCAACGACATCCACTATTTTGCATCTTCGGACCCTCCTAAACTCAAGAACCTATTGACCTATCATAAAAACCAAACGCGACTACTCTCGAAAATATTCAAGAACATAGCCGATGGCCGACTTCGCAAGGTCAAGGGTGACGAGCAAGATGAACTCTTCTCAAACGACATCCAAGTAGCCAAGGTGAGTATTTTTGGCCTGCTGCGGAACATCCCTTATACCTGGACCCAGCGCGACATCTACAGATTGGAGCGAACGCTACGCGGTGGATCTCTGCCTGCCTGGTTCCAAGCCGAGGAGTCGCAAGACGAACTTGCTCGGATCCAGCGTCTCCTTGGTATTCGCGTTTTCTCCTACATGCACGCGTTATCTTACGAGATATCTATTGCAGCGCCTCACGAATCTTCTGAGCTGAACAAGGAAAAATTCAATCAGCGTATTATAAAAGCTAGAGAAAAAGACGACGCAGCGATGAAGGAGGAAATTGAAACTCACATCAAGAAATTTCAATCCGACAAACGTGGCCTGTTTCAACGGCCAACAACAAGCTATCTAGACGGCCTCCTGGTAAGTTACTGTGGAGTCAAAAATTTATATGTCATCTGATTAAACCCTCATCAGCCAGAAGTTAAGAAGGAATCGGGTAGTGATGAGGCCTGGCAGCTGTTTGCTCTTAAGTCCCTTCTCACCAAATTTGGGACGACCCCGGTGGCTCATCTGTCCAGGCTGATGGGGGTGTTGGATGTGCGCACATCTCGTAACTTAAAAACCGCATCCATGTTTCTGAAAAATGGACAGGTGTATATCAAAGCAAAACTCGACAGCATACAACCCGAGGGACACCAGTTTCCTCCGCTTCAACTTCGGATTATACGAAAGCCATCGGGGAGCATTGTTAGTATCCTGTTTGGTACGTTGAATGTCTTATTAGCCATGGGATGCTCTTATATTCTTCCGACTAGGTTCCAGAAGCCGCGATGAAATACAAAGCATCTACTGCCCCGAGATTGTGCAACTGGAGAAGCTGCCCATTCTCTACATGTCAAAAACTCACTGCAACTGTCGAGCTGATGAGCACGAGAACGAGTGTCAAACTTGTCGACGCGAGTTTCTCGTAGCAAAAAAACCTCTTCGCAAGCGCGTAGATTCGCGTAAATATGTTGTCTGGAATAATGAGCCTGGTTTCGAGGACATATATCTAGTGGAGAAAATGGGAGACGATCCCTTCATACTGGTGACCCTTCTTGGTCCCGATGGCATTTCATCGGATGTATGTTTTTCTCTCACTGTTCTGCTGCTAATCTCACACTGAAATCATGCCAGGTCACTATCCCGCTTCAACGTGATAGGTATTTCTGGCCCTAATGAAAAATACAACAGCTAACATGATCCTTTTGGATTTAGTCGGGCCGTCAAAGACGCGATCTGTCCCCCTTCGGTGTCGCCATGGATAGCGGAAGATGGATGGGCAGACTTCGGGATGAAGAGTCTACAGTGCAACTCCCGCTACCTTCTTAATTACAATCACCAGATATTTGTGCCAGGACCTCCACCGCCAGGTCGAGCATGAATTGTCGAATTTTCGTCCTCGTAATTGAATATAGAACAATCATAAATCGTTAAAGAAATAATACAGTTCGTAATACATAATACAAACACATTCTGGGTATCAAAAGAAGTAAAAAATACAGCACAGTCCGATGAATCGTTGGAGACGTTAGAGAGTCGTAAATTATGCCGCGGACTTCTCTGATGATAGTGGCCGCCAATTTTGCACAACATCCATGTATCGTCTTCGAATCGATTTGAAAAGACTGTGATCGCGGCCAGCTCCCCATAGCCGCGAAAGACTGTAAAATGCAAGCGCTATCAGGAGAAATACGATGGCTGCCACCGAAATAACGGCGTAGGCAACAGCAGAGACATGCCCAGAGGAGTTCTCAGTGCCGACAATATTGAACGAAAGTATGCCGACCATGAATGATACTAAGGACCAGACCAAGAACGCCATGGGCAGACCTAGGATAAGCGCGATACTTTTGTGCTTCAAGGTGTATTGGTTGTAATTGAACTAAACGCGAATCGTTAAATGCTAGAACATTTTATGAGGGAGGTCCACATACAATTGTCAGTGCATTTGTGCGATCCACTGACTCGCGGGAATTCGGGGCCCGGAGTTGATACATCGAAATGCAGTACAGCCCAGTTGTAACACTGCCAAACGAGGACAGGATGGAGATCAATATTGCGGTCCGCGGTACACCTTGGATATTTTCCAAGGCGAGAATGCCGGCAGAGGCGCTAAAATATTCATGAATGTTTTTAAAAAAATTCCACGGCAATGTTAGGAAGGCTTACGACAGAAGAACAGTGGACTGCGCAAATGAATTAATCCCTGGACAGCAAAGGATGTGCTAGGACTCACAATGAGATTGAATTCCTCCCATTCCTTTACCAAACGTAAGATGTGATCCCGCCATTGATCATCTGTAAGAATCGTAGCGCGCACTTCCTCCAAGCGGTTAAGATATCGGAGGAAGGAACCGAAACTTGTAACGTCGACTATCCAAAACAGCACATCGAGAGCCTTCGACGTCTTGAGCGGTTGGTCGACATCAGTCGAGTTATCTACCGCGCCCTGCTGGTTGTCTGTGGACATTATAATTAGAGGGGATTGCTATCCTGCTGGAAGTAATCTCAACTAACATTTCTCGGCCAGGACCTTGGCGATCAGAGCGGTGCGCAGCTTGCAGCTTTCTTGGGCGGCAGTCTCCACATTTGGTACCTGGTGCTCGGCCGCCATTTCCATCGAGTCTCGTTCCTCTTTTTCGCTGACGTCCTCCGCATAGGGTACCACATCGTCCATGGGCTGAGAGCTGCCTGCCTCCGGTATGTCTACTGGTAGGGCTTCTGCACTAGCCACGGTTTCCTTTGGAAAGCGCTCTAGATCCGCCCGACTTTCACCGTGCCGTAGCTTAGGGATTGATGGCTCCCTATCTCCCGGATGCACGTCCTCCGTCTGCTCGGATAGGGATCTCAATATATTCGCGAGATCTTGACTGTGTTTCAGTGGGAATGGGACTTTGGCCGTCGAGGAAGTCAATGCTTCTGGAATTATGCAAGGGTCAGGGATTAGAACAGGCAGCTAGAACATTAGACCGCACCGAAGGAACACCATTTTAAATACACCAGAGCCAGTTTCTGTGCCTCTGGGAGCCATTTCGCCAGAGATCTTCCGGTATGCGCAGGATGTGTGGCAATGTACTGCCAATATAATTTCCGTTTCGTCCTGATGTCGACGGATTGCTGAGTGGAGTAAAATGCGGTCTGAGACGAGTGGAATATGATCAACCACTGGTCCGTCCGAAAAAAATAAAGTTCCTCGTAATGGAAACTCGAAGTGCTGGCCACGTTGTCAGCCATCGGTCGAAGATGTAAGTCATCGACGACAAGAGCTGAAGGCAGGGGAGAGTTCTCTCCTTGGTCGACATCCGTGTTCTTCGTATAATATTGCTTGCCATCGAGTCTAGAGCATGAGCTCCAGTGGCTAGTGTGTGGAATGTAAGAAATCAGAACGCTAGCTGAAAGTCATTCATACCCGATAATTCCTCCAACTGTTGAATATTCGCGTGCCTTAGAAAACATGAGAGCGTGTTCACAAAACAGACGGCAGGGGAGTTAATGGTTGGAACAAAGCAGTAGCTTCCCCGTTTTATCTTCAGAAGACGCCGTGACTTGCATTGAGTTTATTTTTGCTTGTGACGTGTGAGCATATGTGGCAGTTGTCCAACGGCGCCAATCCCTCATTCTGTGAACAAATCAGCTTTGTCGTTAAGAGGAAACAGAAAAGAGAGTCACGAAACATGTTGGGAGTTGGGGGGTTTAATGGTGCCTCTTGCGCATTTTACAAACCTCGCTCTACACAAGCGGGAATTTTGAAATGACGTACGTATCATTTTGCTTTGCCGTCGCGGTATTCCAGCGAGGCTGGAATAACGGGAATGGCCCAAAAAGGATATATTAACATACAGCAGTGGTTGCACATCGGGCGAGGTAGGCGGGAGCAATTTGTAAAAAAATCTATATCACTGTCAGTGATCAGGTTCCTTTCGTATTTATACATACCTTGACAACAGCTCCCCATGTTGCTAGGAGTTAGCATATTTGATGCTGTAACGCTGTACGTTCAGGCTCCTGTTAGAAGAAGCAGTGGGAGGTGAACGTACTGGAAAGTATTTATGCCTTGCGAATTTGTCGTGAATGGGGTACATTTACAAGAAGAAAGCTGTAGAGGGTCTCCGTGGTTCTCCATTCCAGTTCCAGGCATTGTTGCGTCGAATGTCTATCTTCTACGGCGAGGTCTCAGTAGGATTAGAAAGCCGCGGATCTGAGGCCAGTCGAAATTAAATGGATGAATTAGATGATGATTCGTGGACGGCAGTAGATACAGTATACGATGTAGGCAGTCCGAGATATTTCCGAGAGAGGACGTAAAAAATACAGCGATGCTTGTATCCAGAGGGTATAAAATCTGATTTCTTTTATATGAACACATCGTAGATGACTGTTGCACTTTACTTGCCTAGTATTTAAAACCGAGGCGCGTGAATATAAGGGACCAGAGTAATAGTTGAGTCGGTCATGTGTCCAGGCACAGTTCCAGCGATGGGGGGTCGTGGACGCGGAGGGGCGTGAACATAGGGGACCAAGGTAACAGTTGAGTCGGTCGAAAACATCTGTCCTGGTAAAGTTCGAGCGTTGGGAGGCGGTGGAAGCGGAGGGGACAAGTGTCGGGCTCCCGCCTGTAAAGTTTGTTGGACCGCAACCTCGCGCAACTGAATGTCAACGAGTTCACGGCGCTGTCGCCTTATGAATACCAGCAAGAGGAGAAACCCCCCGAGATTTAACATCACAAACAACACTGCGGACGCTCGGATTCAGTTTGCAAAGGTGACTTTAAGTGAGGCCATGCGTACACAACACCGCGACAAGCGCAGCGACACTTTCGTCGCTCCAACTGGACAGAGGATCACTTCCAGAGCTTTCAACTGCTCCAGAATCTACATTGAGGGCCAGAGGGCTGGAAATGTCGCTGACAGAGTCTCCACCGCTCTGGCCCAACTTGAGAGTCTCGACTTGAACTTCAGCGCGGGCATAAGCTGGGAATTCGACCGGGAATTGGTTCGGGGGAGTATAAATGGGTGTGGCAGTTGCAAGAGAAGATGATAAGTATAGGAAGAGGAGGAGAGCGGTTGAGATCATGGACGTCGTCCTCTGCTTTGCCTGATCACATAAGCTGATTCGCGAGCATAGCTTCAGGTTGTATAAGCGGGTATCGAATACGACACTTCATGACAGACACTTTCGCTTGCCTATTCCATCGAGGCCTGGTCCGAGTGTGCCCGATCATGCCAGCGATTTCTAGTCGAGCAAAGCGTCAGGAATAAATCCGCGGACCCAATAAATCACGCGTTGTTTGTACATGATTACGCGCTGGGATAGGGGCTGGTTGAAAAATCGAGTTGAAAAAGCAGAGGAAGGTTTTTTGGCACAGATGGTCTCAACAGTCTCAACAGCAAACAGCATTTGAAGAATTAAGAAGACGCCATTTCCACAGCTTAAAGTGCTGTCCGCACAGAATTGACAGCACCCGCATGGGAAAAACGCCACACACGGCTTACGCACGGCTGTAACTAGCGCTGGACAGGTTATCGTCAAGGACCATCGTCAAGATTTTTTTTCACGGTAGAGTACATGCAGCTATCTAGGTAGGTATACAATTGTGATTTCGAAAAGTGGTAGTGAAGGACAGTGATGTTTGAAGGTGCGGACCATACTATATCGTCGTTCTAGATATGAACGGTTGTGGGGAGAGAAAAGACAGTGAAAAGAGAACGGAGAGCGCAAAAATGGCGCCGGAGTGGTGCGGATGGTGGTAATAGTACAAAAACTCGGAGTCTGCAGGAGAAAGGACGGTGAACAGCGCGAATGTGGTGCAGATGGTGTGGTGGTGGTACAGTGCAAAAAAAATGGATGGTGGTAAAAAGACTGAAGTCTGCAGGAGGAAACAGGAAACAGGGAGTGGAGGGCGCGAAGAGGGCGCTGATATCGTGCGGATGGCGGTATTCGTAGTGCCAAAAACTGGGCGGCAAAAAGACTGGAGTCTGCAGGAGCAGCGTGACCGGGCCGGGTGCAGCTGCTAAAAAAAGCCCCTCCGTGGAGCGAGCTCTTGCACCACCGTCGGGGTGTCTGACCCTGCTGACCAGGCCTCCGACATCGCTAATGAGAACTGGCTGCCGTTGGCATCCGACATCGAAGGGCGCGACAACTGACGGTGGGGCTCGTGGTGGTCGTGGAAGAGGACGGGTGGAGGTGGCACTGGGGACGGCGTGCGTTCGGGCGGGGATTGAGGCTCGCGGCCGATGTGGTGGAGCGGGATAATGGGCGCTTGAAGTCCGTTTCGTCTGGTATATCGTATGGTATACCGCAAGGAGACGGCGACAATGTGCGAAAGCGCCGGCATGATATACGACGAAATATTGCCCCCAGCAGTGTGTGGAACCGGCGAACGGAAAGTGCGTGAAAGACATGCGGCGAGATTCGTGAACGCCGGGCGTATGTTGCGTCGGCACCAGAGACGGAGGGATGTGCTAGTTTGCTTTGTGACGACAAGCGCCAAATTAAAAATGAAAAAGAGTACTGCGGGGAGAGTGGTCAGAGGGTACAGTGGCGAGATAATAGCAGCACGACGCACTTAGAGCAACGAGTAGGGACGCAACAATAATCTGGTCTACACGGTGTCCCTCGGAACCCCGTTTTTCCACCGACGATTCGGCGAGGGTGGAATGGGCGGAGGAACTGTTGCCGGAAAGGCGTGAAGGAATGGTGTTGTTGGTCTCATGAGAGTGTAGGACAGCATGCGCGGCAGCGCACAGGCGAATGCTGGTCATCATCAGGTGGAGGATAAAAAATAAGTCGAGGAAGGAGAGCGTGGACATTATGGCGTATTTTCTTTCCCTCCCCTGGGGGGAGAGTCGGGGAAAATAATCGTCGACTGCGGGGTAACCTGGAGGGTTCTGCGTCACGGAGTCTGAATTTATGTGCCGGCGGGCAGCCGTAAAAGGTAGTCATCACGTTAGATCAGATGGACGATCCTGTGCTTGATGCCCGGGCGCAACTCCTGGACGTCTACATCCGACGGCAAAAAAAGCAATTTTGGAGAAACATACAGGTTCTCAACAAAGAAAGAAAGAGAGCACCAAATATCGCAGTGGAAATGGAAAGAGGTGCGGGGAAACCTTGGTTTCCTCCTTCGCTCAAGAGGCTATGCGAATGAATAGTCGTACGGTTGTTCAAACCAGTGTGGGCCGATTCCTTCGCCGCATACCGTGGCAGCGCTGACAGATTCTACACCATTATCTATCAAGTGGGGCTGACGTCCGCAGCGCGTCGGATCCAGAGTGGCGCATATGGACGACACGGAAAGTATGACCGGGACGAATCAGGGCGCGGCCGAATCGCGATCGTGAAGGGGAAAGAAGAGGGTTGGAAAAAAAAAATTCAAGGAGAAGGTACATGACACCTGTTCAAAAGGTCTCATTCCACTCTCCTCACCCTCAACGGCACCTTTGCGCCATTCTGGCCAACCACCTTGGGGCGCGGCACGATCGTCACATGCTCCTCGATCTTGGTTTCCGGCCCATCCGGAAACTCGAAAACATAGTTTCGAACTAGCACCGACAGGGTAGCCTGAAAGGTTGAGATTGCGTTTAGTTGACAGATATAGAAATAGATAACAGAAATAACGGACCTTGAATTCCGCCAGCGCGAAAGATTTCCCCAGACAGGTGCGCGGCCCGTCGTGGAAAGTGAGCAGATGGCGATGGCCCTGGAGCTCTTTCGCACGCACGGTGATGTCTTCGAACCAGCGCTCCGGCTTGAACTCCTTGGCGTCGGGGCCCCACAGTGCCTCGGATCGGTTTACACATCGGATCGGCGCCGTAACCCCACTGCCCTTGGCAATGACGATACTCGATATGGTTTCACCGGATGGTGTGACGATGGGTGTGCCGAGAGGGATTATGTCGTCGCACTGAGCCTGCCAATTCATTTAACTTACGACACTCCCAAAAAATATTCGGAATGAATCGTACCACTCGCAGTGTTTCGGTCACTGGGGGATGCAGCCGTAGCACTTCGAGCACAGTTGCATCGAGATACGGCAGGTCAGAGACGAGTTGGTCCCAAGTGGGATCAATATTGCCAAACCGACCGAGTTCCTCACGCAGTTTGTCTTGCGTTCTCGGGTTCCGTGCGAGCTCAATAAGCGCCCACTGTCCGAGATGTCGTAAGCGTCGGGGCAACTGATGTTGAAACAGCATACCGTGAGACTGACTGAAACAGATCCGTAAGTATGGTTGGAAAGCAATAGCAATGTTACCTACCCGAGGTCGTTTCGTATCCTGGCGATTATGGGTTAATATATATATAAAGGAAAACAAGAGAGCTGGACGCACCAGCTAACAACAGAACATTCTGAGACACAAGGTCATTAGCTGGGTACGGTTCTAACACTTATTCTTACCATCTGTGAACAAAGTTAATATTTTTTGGGATCCAATAGAACGACCTGATGCGAACCTGGGCCACCACTTCTTCCTCCGTCATGTGTAGTTCCGCATCAGGGCCCTCGGCCTTCACTGTACACGGGTTGAAATGGGCGGTTCAGTTGCCGAGAGCCAAATCACATACGGAGCAGGCCAATCACGGACTTGTCCGTTAGCTCTTCCGCCACACCGCCCTCTTTCTCCCGGCGCGTATTTGCCAGTAGGCGCTGTGCAATGACGTTAAGACTTCGACGGAGTTCCCAAAAGAGGCGCATGCGCTCCGTCGGGACACTCAGCAAGACGGGAAAGGTGAAACTCAAGATGAAAAGAAAGTTCATAAGGAGCGACGTGTCTGTGGTCTGCAGCGTCTCGAACGCCGCAGTCACGGGCGACTGCTGCCCCTCCAAATACCGGAAATCATGGGAGAACCCGGCGAGTCCGATGCTGTCCAGGCTGCCGGGGGGGGATCAGCATCGGCGGGGTGTAATGAAAATTGAATTTACGCGATTCGGTTCATCCTATAATACGTTGCCAATCAGCAGCGCATCCAAGAAATCGTCGTATGAAGGACCTACCACTCCTGAACCTCGATAACGGCACCGTCAGGCGTCGATTCAAGCTTCGTATCCCAGAATGATTTGAGCTAATCATATAAATCGGGGGTTCAATTTGACTTGAACGAAATATGAGAGAACCTTGTATGCCGAATCATAGAAAATGGCCGTCAACCTCCGGATAGCAGCGTTACTGAATGCCGGCGTAAGTGCCTTCCTCTGCCTAACACACCATCAGCAAATCAGACACGACTCATGGCATCTGACAGGTCCAACCGTTTATGCGTGTCTCCTTCGGCCCACAATACACCACGTCCGAACTGTGCAGGGGGTCAACGTCGGCGTGAGGACAGTTGAAATGCAAAACACGTACGATTTTGCCTATGAACAGCCTACTGGCCTCAGACCTGACGTACACCGAGCGCTCAGAACTGTAGAAGTGCAGGAGCGCCTTCGGATCGGTGAGCACGACCGTTTTCCGGCCGAACTCAGAAGGGACCTCGTACACGGGCCCGTAACGCGCAGCCCACTCCTCGTAGACCGCCCCCATATCTTTGGCCTGTGCGAGGAACCGCGACAGCCCAAAGATGCGGCTCTGGCTGGGAGGACCACTGAGCTTTGTGGTGCGCGTACCGGGCCATGCGTAAGAAAGCGCCTTAGTGCCGAGCCCGAGGCCTAGCAGGAGGAGGAGACCGGGAAGGTATACCGTGGACATAACGTGTGTGCCCCCGGAGTCCGTGTCTTGTATTATGTACCCGGGAATGGCCGAGAAGCCTTGGACACGCGTACCATTCATGCTGCCGCAAGTGCTGCCGCAAGTGCTGCCGCCTTAGCCGGATCCGCGGATCTGCAAGAGGGCAAGGAAAATTGGGGCTCTGGTGGTGGCGACTCCTCTGCCACACCATAGTTATTAGTTATAGGAAGTGTATGGTGCTTGCAGTAAGGGTTTGTCTGGTCTTCAGTTGTATTGAGCTTAAGTTGAGCTTGCTCACTGCCCACCTTTGCATGTTCCACATGACAATCATTTGGACAAGGCTTCTTTTTTGGTGGGGCGCGCGACACCAGTGGCTGTGCTGTCCCTGTGCTGTTCCGGAGTACCGAACTGAGCTACACTCACAAGAAAATCTGATAGATTCATCGGTGACATCATCACAAGCCCATTTCCTTGAGAAAGCTTTGCGTCGTGTCATAAAGCTCCCTCTGCAGCCTCTCGTCCTGCGCAAAGCTCGATGCCTGCGCGATGGTTGCAATCGGGACAATGTACGCGCCCTGATACTTCTCCTTCTGTTGCACCACCTCCTTGCCCGCAGCGGCAAACGCGACGGTCATAGCCCCTTTGCGCCAGGGTCCAAAGAATAGCGGCCCGACGTAGTTCTTCAGGAACCCGCCCAGGTACGGTATGGAGGCAAGGAATCCGTCCGAACCCACTGTTTTGACTGCTCCGGGGTGCACGGCGAGGCAGGTTATCGGCACCGAGTCCGAATTGAGGCGTTTCTGGAGTGCCTTGATGTGCAAAATGTTCGCGAGCTTCGAATTGCCTGCCCGACACTGAGCGGGGCGCGAACCGGGGCATACCACTCACCGTATGTGTCCAGGTATCCGCCGACAGATTCGCCATAGTCCTTGTTGAACACCTCTTTGGTGGAGAAGTTTTCTGGCTTAACACGCGTATGCGCAAGTGAGGATACCTAAGGGAGACGAATGAGCAATTGTGCTGTTTGAGCGCGTCATCGCACATTTACGATCCGGACGTCGGAGCCAGCTTCCTTCGCTGTCTCCCTCATCAGAGGCAAGAGGGTGTCTGTGAGCACAAAGTGACTTATATGACTGAACGAGCTTCTATTAGATAGAGACGGTTTAAAGTTTGCATCGGACCTACTTCGTCGTCATGATGTCCAGAAACCCGTGCTCGTCCAGCTTGTACGGCCCAAACGAGCCCCTGAAGGAATTGTGTTAACACTGATTGACCGATGTAGACTTGCCAATCTCACCGAGCCGCATTATTGACTGCGAATCATGAGCACAACATTGCCAGTGTTAAAAGTGATACTCACCTAAAATATCAAGCCGCTGCTCTTTCTCGAGAAACTGATTCGCAGCACTTTTTGCTGCACGGGGGTCTGACAGGTCGAGTTTGAGCCAATGTACGCTTCCGTCATTGATATTCTCGGATTTCAGCTGCTCAATGGCTGCTACAGCCCGACCTTCGTCGCGCGCGGCGATGTAAACCTATAGCGTCAAGATTGCAAGGGACTACTTAAATAAACTAAATACCTTTGCGCCTCTGCGTGCGAGCATCTGGACGGTAGCATACCCGATGCCAGTACTGAATGTGGGTTACTATTCAAAAATTGACACTGAACCACCGTCCGATACTTACTTTCCGCCAGTTACAAGTACCACCTTTCCATGGAGGTCAACGAGATCGTCTTCGGAGACCTTCCTTCCTCCAAACATTGGAGTGGCAGTTGACAGTGAGTGGGAGCAGCGAACCGAGGCCCGTGATCCGAATCCGAGCCGTTACGTCAGCTATGACCACATAACACTGCCAAACAGACGCGTCGCGTCGTTTCAATGGTAACGCTTTTTCCAAGTACTTAGTGCCCATTTCTCGCCGTTCGAGACTTTCCAGTGCTTTAATTCGAAATTTGGGGTTGTCAAATTTCTTCCTCGAGAAAGTTGAAATCTATCTCCGAGTTAACCGTTGTCATGACTCACGGCTCAACCCGAATCTCCCAAGGAGGACCCGGCTGCTTTATATCCAAGCGAGGGACCTGATTCGGAAGAACAAGATCGTCGTGTTTACGATGCTCCCGCCTCGTACAAGCCGAGTAAATATAATAGAATCAATGGCGAGACAGAGAGTTTATGATGAGATGCCTGAGGAGCTCTCCGAGATAAATCGATCCTGGGCAGGTTTTAAGCTTCGATGGGCAACAACGGCACGAACGATCTAACGTTATAATAAGCTACGAGCCAGCGTTTGGAGAACTCCGGGTCAACTCTGGAAGACTGCAGAGAGATCATCAAGTGTCCGTGGAATCAGAACGAGATCAGAATCGCCCTTCGGGAAGATCTCGAATACTATTGACCCTCGGAAAGATGAAATTTGCGCCGGTACTCTCTGAAGTAATTGGTCGTTGCACCTAAGGCCTCCGGATCAGGGGTGAAAGATGGTTGGTCCGACATTGAACCGTGAAGGAGTCCTTCAGCTTCAGAGTTGATGTCGGGGGTAGTATTTTAGATCGGTGCAATAAAACGTACAGGCCTCCATACGCAGTTCAAGATCCCGACTTCATTGTTGTGACGATTGTTTTTACATTTGGTCGGTCGCGAGGCTGCTGAGCCCACGCAGCCGTGACGAGCTCCCACAGGTCGTCCGAAATGGACGTATCCGGGCGCGCCGGCCGTTCTCCAGCAATCACCTTCAGCATGACCGCGACGTCCGGAGAGACGCCTGAGAACGGTGGACGACCCGTATGTAACTAGGACACTTCAGCACAAATCAGACCACTGTTATGGACTGCACTTGCCTCGAGACACACACAAGCAAATGCGTACACATCGCTGGCGGGCGTGCGCGCAAAGCGCTCGCACCCGAACGAAGTGGGCTGGATCAACTCGGGCGCAAACCACCGCGTGCTTCCCGCATGGTTGCTCGAGGACGTGAGCGCGCCCTCAGTGGTGAGGGCCTCGGTGGCGCTCGTCAGACCAAAGTCCGCCAGACATGCGTTCCAAGCGTCCGACACGAGTATATTTGCTCCGCGTAGGTCACCGTGGACCACATTCATCGAATGCAGGTACCCGAGACCCTCAGCGACTTGAAGAAGCTGTCAGAATAATTATAATCATGGTTTCGCCATGTGCGAGGGCATACATGCTCACCAACTTGTCAACGTCGGTGCGCCCATGTTCCGTCAGATATTTCAGGACAGTGCCGTGCTTCATCCATGGCGAGACCATGCAAAACGATAAGGGAAAGGTTTCGCGGTCGATGCCAATGAGAGGTAATATGTACTGATGCTGAAACGTCTGCCACACGAGTGCTTCCCGGCAAAATTGCTGCGAGATCACATGAGCAAAGTTGAACCATTTTCATATGGGTGTTGGGATTCACCAGACGACTACGTTTCGAGTCCGCGCTTGCTTGGAACATCCTGATACGTTTTAGCGCGACCGGCTTGCCATTGTACGACGCGCGAAAAACGTCGCCGAAGCCCCCGTGGAAAGTCGGATGCTCATCGTGTTCGGTGACACCGGTGATGAAGAGCGACGAAGGCAACTGATCGCTCGCCTCCGAGAGTCGAACAATTAATCTTCGAGCCTGCGCCATATCTGCAGCATTCGAGAGCGATCCTCTGTCGATAACCTTGTACTTTGATCAGCTGCCAAATGATATTATATATAAATAAGGAAAACCCACATCCTGGACAGCATCCATGAAGGACTGGGTGCGGTCACGCTCGAGCTGCAGGACTTCGCGCTTGGAATCCGGGGAGGCAAGAATGGCCAGAAGCGAGGAGCAGATGAGCTGCTCACACGATTGTAACGCGTCACGGAGATTGGCGGACGATAAACCCTGATTTAATCACGGTCAAAAAGAAAAGATTCGCATGGATCCGCCCAACTTACTTGTGAAAACAACGCTGTTCGGCGTTCCTGGTTGTGAAGAAAAGTATCAACAGGACCCACGCGGGTCGTTTTCTGCTTGCCATCGATGACCTTTGGAGGCTAAGCAAAAGGATGAGAAAACCCAAGTAAAATGGAAAGAGAAGAGGTTACAGGATACTTGATATGTTCTAGAGGAACAGAATTGAAACCCGTCTTTGCTGCATAAATTAGGCCAGAAACGCACTGGTGTCTAAGACGTGCACAAAGCTAGGATCATCGCCCTTGGATGGTTGGAATGGTTCACCACCAAGCACATAAACCTTGTTCCCTACAGCAGCCATACCGTGTCCTGAACGACCGCTCGGTGATGGACCCATGTTCTGAAACATATACCAGCTTTGATCTGCCAACTGGTTAATGAACGCCGCCAGAGGTCACCATCGCACGAACTGGGAATCCTGAAAGCCGCGAGATCGCTTAAATCTTTTCCGTCCGCGCCGTGTCCACCGAAAATATAAATAATGTCGTCGACTAGCGCAGCGGCATGTCCTTCCCGTGGAGCTGGGATGAAACCGATGCATTGCAGTTCCGACCACATCCGCGTGGTGAGATCAAACGACCATGTATCGTTGTAATGGTACTGGCCATCGGTGCCGCCGAAGCTAGCACATGTTCAGTGCATGGATTGACCCGTATGAGCGAACAAGACGCACATAATGATCCTATTCTCGAATGCTATGCATACATGGTTGGTTCTTTGTGCCGGTCGTTCCGCAGACGCAGGTTCACACAGTTCCCAGGTCGCCCTGGTCCGGACTGCCAAATCCCCGATGAGCATGGCGAGAAATAAATATCGTACCCTGAGAGCGTACGTGAATTTAGGTCGCAGGACCACATGTCGTTTAAGAATTCCCCCCCGACCTGGCCGCCAAACACGATGAACTTGGAACCCTGCGCCATTGTGGCTGCATGACCATATCGGCCAACCGGTGCAGGTCCGTACATGATGACCCTGGTCCATTCGCGAGTAACTGTGGGGGGATGAGAAGGGGAGTGAGGGGCATGCAATCTGCTTACTGAGGTTGAGCAGATATAGGTCGTTATCCTGTTTATCAGTCGGCTTTGATTTCGCGTCCGTCGTGGTATCACCCCCCCATATGATCAGGACTTTGTTAACAAGAGCACCCGCGTGGCCGACCCGCGGTGAGGGGCCCTCGCCTGCGGTCTGCAACAGCGTAGCAAACTGATCGTGGCTGGAGAAGACGTAGAGGTCGTTGCTGAATCTCGGGCCAACGAGACCGCCAAATATGTAGAGGTCGCCGTTCGCGGTTGGGGTCGCCGGGAGGGCGTGTCCATAGCGGGGAAAGGGGGATGGGGACGGGGAAGTGGGTGGAATGACACCAGGACGATTGATCACGATAGGCGGGAGCAGCACGAGACGCTGAGCGGCCCAGGGGTACGCCAGCTGCGGCTTCGGGGGCGGCTGGCCACCCTGGGTTCCGCTTCCTCCAATTGGACGTGGGTTACTAGGGAGACCGTTTGTTATAGCCAGCGGCCGGAGGACGCCCTTCTGCGTCCCATTGAGCTTATTGTCGTCGTTGAGGCTCGGCGCGCTGGGGAGAAATATCGGCAAGTGAGAGGTGAAACAATGAGACACTGACAATTTCTTGGAGTCTTCCTCTGCAGATTGCTGAGCCCGGGGCTTCCAGCTGGAGAAGAGGGCCTTCATATAACGAGGGTTGGGGAGTCGGCGGAAGCTATAGCATACGGGCGCTTGAATGGGCTGACAGCATCGTGGGCAGTGAGACTGTTTTAGCGCTCGCGGCGCTTTACACTGTAAACTCATTCATCAAGGTTTGGACACATTAATGCATTGATGCACTGAGATGTAAGTATTTTAGTTGTCCGAACAAAGGCGCATTCCACGCAAATTTTACATGTAATCCATGTAGGTTCAACTTTGGGTGAAAGATGTCAGACGAAGGAAGGTGGATATGAGATCGCGAAAGTGGATGAGATTACATTATTATATCCGCAAGCGTACGGGCAACTTGAACTAGTATACATTTTAATCGGGAGATATTATGATTTACTGGAGTCCAGCCAGAAGCAAATCCGGGAATTTACAGAGTAGACAGGCCAAGCCCGCTGAGCAGGCCGCCAACGACGCCGCCGACGGGAATCAACTTGCTACACTTGAAGATATCGGATTGATTTTTCGAACAGTGAATTTGAGGGGCGGAGTACGCACATTCCGCCGACGAGTGCGAGGACCGGAGGGAGGATATCACTGGCCGAGGGCGCCGTCAACTCAACGGGGATGAGCAGCCTGTCGAGCCCGAGCTTGGGTACGAGCTTATTGAGTGTGGTGTTCATAGCCTGGAATATGGGGTATGAGCACGCGAAGCAGGCGATGGAGAGGCAAGAATAATATACATCCAGGATACTCGCAACGAGGGTGGCGATGTCCTGGTTGGCGGCGCCTGCGTCGCCGGGGGAGAGCGACGCGAGGGAAGTGGTTGCAGTGCTAAGGGCGCGCGTGAGAAGCGGGGCCTTCGGCGGCGACGATCGAGTCTGCGAAGGAAATAATCGATAGATAGATGTTACGAGTGGGCGTATTTTAGCATGAGTTTAGCAGAGGGGGCCGGAAACACCGAGAAACACATTATTGAACTGAGTGAAGACGATAGCATTAGCTGCATCTACCATGATTTAGTGCGTGGATTTTACCATGGATTCAGCACGAACTGTTGTGCATGTTAACAAACGGGTTGGCGTTCATGCAGTCCCTACGTATACTTTCATATTTCATTTTATTACTACTTATGGACTCGATCGTAACCGCAACCTATTTAAGGTTGCGGGCGTTTCAGCTACCCTCAGTCTTACACTACTACGTGCGACTGAGGGTACGTCTTCTAATTTACTTATTTCTATTCATCTTTACTCACTCGTACCTGTAGCTTATCCGTATTGTTCACAGGTACATAATATATGAGTCTTACACTACTACGTAGTGGTGGCAAGGTTCGGTTCGGAAATCGGTCCGAACCTGAACCGAACCTGAACCGGACGCACGTTCGGCGTTCAGGTTCAGCGAATACTTGAACCTGAACCGAAAGTTCGGTTCAGCGTTCGGCGGAGAGCAGGTGCGTTCGAACGCCGAACCTAAAAATTCGTCAGGTGAGTGATTTCTACATGAGTTTCTCCACTGTTCGCGCTCAATTTATCCCACATTGCATAGCCTGGGTATTTATCCATCGCAAAACACACCTAAACCTTCTCTTCGAGGCAAATTCAAAGCAATTTCGATGTTAATTGATGACGGTTTGTTATCACGTAATTTTCTAGCAAACTTGCGTGAGGATAATTTATCATTCGTAGGCGTCTCGGCACTAGCAAAGGCATGTGAGATACCTTTTCCAACCACCAGAGCACTGAAAATCTTGGTAAGTGATATTTTCAGTGAGATTTCAGCCGCCCGAGATGGCCGAAGTGCCTTAGGTTCGAACGCGTTCGAACGCCGAACTGAACCTGAACGCGCGTTCAGGTTCAAGGTTCGGGAGTTGCCCGAACCGAACGCCACGTTCAGGTTCGGCGTTCAGGGCGAAAGGCCCTGAACCTGAACCGAACCGAACCTTGCCAGCACTACTACTACGTGCGACTGAGGCTTATCCGTATTGTTCACAGATTCGCAGTCAGAATAGCAACAGTGCTAAAAGCAATAACTCAGCTCGCGAACACTCGTTGATACCGGCAGACTCACCGTTAACTCACACCGTTCGCTCGACTAGCCCCTATGTCGTCCAACACCTCCATTCCCATTCTCGCTACAGAGAAACAACTTGTGGACGCCAACTGGGGGTCCTGGGAGGACACCATGGTCAGCCTACTTCGCGGACGAGGGCTCTTCGGATACCCCTCCGGCACTATTAAGCGCTTGACTGGAGCTACGTACCCGTCGCTCTACCCCAGCACCCATCCCTCGCCCCCTAACTCGCTTAACCCTTCCTCGGAGGAATGGGAGCTGCGTGACGCTACCGCCGGCGCCATAATTTACCAGAAAATTGTTGACCCCAAGGCACATGGGATCAACGCGAGCAACACGAGCCGCGAGATGTGGATCGCCTTGAACGTTAAGTTTAATCGTTCATCGGAGGTACTCAAAGGACTCGCCTTGGAGAAGCTGCGCTCGGCAAAGCTTGCCCACGGCCGCGAACTACCTGCCCACCTCGACTTGCTCAACGTGCTACGTGCCGACGCGAATCGCATCGGGTGCCGCATCCAGGACAGCGACATGATCCCCATTATTCTCCAGTTGCTTCCTCCCGTCGAATTTGGCCAGTCTATTATTAGCCTTCAAGCTCATACGCTCGTCGTTGCAGTCACGTCCAGCCTATTACAGTATTGGGACATTGTCTACAAGGCCGAGGTGCAGAAGGAAGGCGTACCGAATGCACTCGCTACCAGCACTGCGCCTGCAGCGAACACTAGGCCTGTTGTGAAGTGCGAAGGATGTGCTCGTCGTGGCCACACCAAAGACAACTGTTGGGCTCCGGGTGGCGGCAAGGAAGGACAGGCTCCGAGCTGGTGGAGAGCGCCAGGGAAGGCGGCGACGCCGACGCCGACCGCAGCTGGAACGCCCCAAGTTGCTACTGTCTCGGCGTCAAACCCCACCACGAATTTCACATCCCCCATGGCCGTCTATGCCCTTGCGTCCGACTACGTCCAACCGTCCGCATTCGACGATGGTGCGTCCTTCATCAAATCTTCATCGGTTCAGGACGATAACGTTGTTCCTAGAGTTCGATGTGGAGAATCACCTTCTACCCTTCTGAATGAACACGTTAGTCGTACCTTGAACGATGTAGTAGCACCGCCGTCAATATATTCCACCATCTCCGAAGTGACGAGAGCGAAGGTCTGGACGTTCCTGGACAGCGGCGCATCAGACAATTGTGTCGTCAATCGCAAGCGCTTCATCACGTACCAAGAAGTCGACATCGAGGGAACCACCGCCGTCCAGAAAGGCGGAGGTTTCAAAGTCGGCGGCCGAGGGAAGGCAGAATTCATTGTGCGTGTAAAGGGCGGATCAGTGCACAAGATCGTTCTTGATGCCTTGCACACACCGGCGTTCTCGATGAATTTGATATCAATCCCCAGTCTTGATACGCGAGGATTTCGGGGTGAATGGGGGAGCGGCCGCCTATCAGTGGTTGCCCCGAACGGGAAGGTGATGGTTGACGGAAAGATAGCCCTGGATGAGGGCCAGAGAAAACTTTATCAGGTCGAGGTCGTTGACGATATGGACGGGGGGGGGAGCGTTGTCGCAGCCGTGGCAGGACGGTCCCGAAATCAGCCCACCGACCTCGAAACATGGCATCGGCGATTTGGTCACGGGGACGTCCAAGCGATTAAACGCATGGCGGCCGGGTCGCTCGTCGACGGATTGACGATAGTGAATGCAGGGTTACGGGGGATGTGCGAGGATTGTATCCTGGGCAAGCAGGACCGAATGCCGTTCGACGATGTGGTGGAGCACGAAACGAAGCCCCTTGAGCGTGTTCACATTGATCTATGGGGGCGCGCTCGGACTCCGAGCTGGTCTGGGGCCGTGTACATGTTGCTCGTATCGGATGGAGGCACGTCCATGAAGTTCCCGCTGTTCTTGAACAATAAAACAGCGGTCACGACGCTGGCCGCATTCAAAACCTGGGTTGTGGAGGCGGAGGTGCAGACAGGCGAACGCTTGATGTGCGTAAGGTTCGACTTGGGCCGCGAATTCGACAACGACCTATTTCTGGGTTTCTGCGCGGAATGGGGAATCCGTGTAGAGAAAATCCCGAAGGATTCGTCGGCAGCAAACGGCCATGCAGAACGGGGGAACCGTACGGTTGTGGAGGGAACGCGGACCCAGCTTATCGAAGGCGGGATGGATCACCGCTTCTGGGCTGAGTCGGCGACCGCGCACTGCTATGTGCGTGGGTTCATCCCCTCCGCGCGGCACCCAGACATTGTGCCATGGGTCGCGTGGTTCCGCAGGAAGGGCGCCGACGGAAAGCTGGTCAAGTTGAGTGTGTCGCATTTGCGAGCATGGGGGAGCGTGTGTTGGGTGAAAGACTTGGACGGTGTTCAGGGGAAATTGGGCGAGCAGGTCTGGAAAGGGAAGATGGTGGGGTACATGGGCCGGCGCGGCTACCGCATCTACGACCCATTGCGAAAGCGCGTTTACCCCGTGCGCGATGTCATATTCGAAGAGGGCGTACCGCATCGTACTAGGATTGAGGTCAATGATGATCCACTCCCTCAAGACCCCGCCTTGTTTGAGGAGCACGTACCTGCACAGCCGAACGCGCCAGTCCTCCCCGAAGCCCTTCCCGACATTGGTCAAAATCCTGTTGAAGCAGGCCCCGCGAACGAGCCGCCTGCCGCGCAAGTCCCAGCGCAGCAAGTCGTCCAAAACCCTCCCATTCCTCTACGCCGTACGCAGCGCGTGCCCAAGCCGTCTAGAGAGCAGCTTGAGATGATGATGACAGATCAGATGGAGGAGCAAGCCCGCCTCGCCGGCAAGGATTGGGCTCTTGACGATGTCCATCCTACTGCGAACGCCGTTGACATAGATTGGGCGGGTTTTGATGACCACCTGCTCAGATCTCCCTGGGCGTTTGCGAGCGCCATCAAGGGCGGAAACAGCCACCCTATCCCGCGGTCCTATCGAGAGGCCATGCGGGAGCCTGAGAAGTGGATGCCTGCGATGCAGGACGAGTTTGATCAGCTCCAAACTCGAGGCGTATGGAAATTGGTTGACTTACCGGACGGGGAACACGCTATAGATGGGATGTGGGTGTATGACCTCAAGCTGGATGGCGAGGGGGAGATTCGGAAATACAAAGGACGATATGTCGCGGGTGGAGACGAGATGGAGGAGGGAAAGGACTTCGCCACGAAATGGGCGATGGTGGCGCGCATGGAGTCCGTCCGAATGGTCTTCGCAGTGGCGGTGGTCAAACGTTTGCACGTCAAGCAGTGGGACTTTTCGGGTGCTTACCTCAATGGAGTAATGGACCGCCCCGTGTACATGAAGCAGCCGCTGGGTTTCGTCAAGCAGGGGGAGGAACAGAAAGTGTGCTTGCTATTGCGGCCGCTCTATGGACTTGTCCAGGCAGGGCACATCTGGTACAAGCTCCTTGCCGGAGGATACGGCGAGCTGGGGTACAAGGAAAGCCTGGCCGATCCTTGCATCAGAACGCGTCTGCGCGGAGATGACTACACCATCACTACGACCCACACAGACGACGTTCTCGGCGCGTCCTCGACGGAGAGCGAAAGCGAGAGGGTGGTGAAGGAGTTTGCGGACAAGTGGGACCTCAAGGAGGTCGACGTCGCGTTGTTGCTGGGATTGACGGTGGACAAGCTAGCCGACGGAAGCATTTCGCTTGCCCAAACGCAGTACTTCCAAAAGGTGCTAGATCACTTCGGCTTCGCGGATCTCGCGCCGATCTCGACACCCTTCCCACCCAGCTATCAGATCCACGCGTCTTCAACACCGTTATCCCCAGAAGAGGCTTCCTTCATGCGCGACAAACCCTTCAGACCCATCCTCGGCACCATCGTCTGGGGGAGCAGCGGTACGCGCCCAGACTTGGCTTATGCATGCTGCGCTCTCGGTCATGTCCAATCAAATCCTTCGCCCGAACACTGGCTTCTCTTAATTGGCGTTCTTCGATACATCAAGGGGACAATGGATTACGGGCTCAGGTACACGCCACCCGCGGACGCGAACGTGGTGGGGCTCGGACTTAAACCAGAGGGGTTCGTCGATTCCGACTGGGCTGGCTGCGTGGATACGCGCCGTTCTACCGCGGGGTACGTGTTCTTCATGGGAGGCGCCCCAGTTTGCTGGTCCGCGAAGCGCCAAGCCGTCGTTGCGCTGTCGTCCACCGAAGCCGAGTACATCTCGCTAGCACGGGGAGCGCAGCAAGCGATATGGATGAAGAACTGGCTCGCGGAAGTATTCTTGCCGCAGGAGCTACCGTTCGAGCTGCGCGGGGACAATCTGGGCTCAATCAGCCTCACCGAAACGACGAAGGGGCACGGATTGGCCAAGCACATCGACACCCGCTACCATTACATCCGCGAGCGCGTCAAGGACGGCGAAATCGCGGTGTCGTCGGTTCCAGGCAAGGACAACATCGCCGACATATTAACCAAAGCTCTTCCGCGCCTCACCCATGAGAAGATTGTTGCTCAGCTCGGCTTGGATTGGAA
The DNA here is from genome assembly GCA_029281465.1 of Mycena epipterygia. Classification (NCBI taxonomy): domain Eukaryota; kingdom Fungi; phylum Basidiomycota; class Agaricomycetes; order Agaricales; family Mycenaceae; genus Mycena; species Mycena epipterygia. The sequence continues at coordinate 1,313,509 of JARJCQ010000020.1, forward strand.
GCGAAGGGATGCTCTCCGCCAGGGGGAGTGTTAACAAACGGGTTGGCGTTCATGCAGTCCCTACGTATACTTTCATATTTCATTTTATTACTACTTATGGACTCGATCGTAACCGCAACCTATTTAAGGTTGCGGGCGTTTCAGCTACCCTCAGTCTTACACTACTACGTGCGACTGAGGGTACGTCTTCTAATTTACTTATTTCTATTCATCTTTACTCACTCGTACCTGTAGCTTATCCGTATTGTTCACAGGTACATAATATATGAGTCTTACACTACTACGTGCGACTGAGGCTTATCCGTATTGTTCACAGTGCATTCCCGGTCAGGGAACCTCGAATAAATTAAAGTGCAGGAGGGTTCACGTGAGACACAAGAGGAGGCTCAGCTGAAGTTGGAATTTACCCAAAAACAAGTCGTTGCGTAAATAAGCCACGAGCTGGAGTGAATTTTGCACCATTATACTTAGAGGGTGGCTCTGGATTCTATCCTGGAACGTACACGAGGAGCGGACCAGTTAGTGTAGTCAAAACCAAGGAATTCCGACAGTTGAACGACAAGGTGAGTTCGCTTGCCCCTGATGTTAACCATTGTCTGACAATAGCCCAGGCAGAGAGAGGTTGCGCGGTTAACAGTCGGCGTCAGCCCATCCTCTGATGTTCCGAAGACCTTGATGGAGCGATATCTCTTGGGTCACTGCCACGTCCTCAAAATCCCCATGGAAAAAGTCGGGATTAACCACAAGGTTGCGAACATCCTCCAGCCTGTGAATCGAATCCCAAAAGACAGCGGTATCGTATAGAGGCATCGGAGTAGAGCTTCGGTACCATTCGTGCTTGTACAATCATTGACACGCTGGCCAATCTCTATTCGAGCAGGACGATCTGAACGTCCTTATCCTTGGGCATGAACAAAATCTCCGCATCGAAAGCAACCTAAAGAACCAGTGAGTCTAGCACGGCATGGAAGGAACGATGACCGGCCTTTTTCTGCCGCTTCGCCGAACGCAGGGTTCCGTTCAATGCCTCGACTACGGGCGGGAAATCGGCATTCTGGTCAGGAGGGCTTGCCATCCACACTCACGGGTATTGGCAGTCTTGTCGAACAGGACCCCATATGCCACAGAGCTGCGACCATCGCTATTCACGGTACCATACTCCTTGATAGCGTCTGCGCAAAAGGGTAGTAAGATCGCACAAGATCATTAAGGAGAGGCGCGCATCCGCTCAAGTCAACCTTTCAAGATTTGGAGTTCACCCGAGGTATCCACTGAGTACGACAGTGTAAATTCGGGATCCAGAGGCAAGAAAGGGCACAGACTGATAATAACGCTTCAATGACCTGGTGGGACAAGAAGGTCCGATTGGCCATCAGTTTGGCAACATCGCCGAAGCCAAACAACGCGTCCCTTTTTCGTCCCGTCCATTGGCGCATCTCGTTCCTACTATTCCGAAAGCACCCAATAATATTTCGGACAACTTGGACCCATTAACTCGGCAAAAAATACGTATGTTCGATTATCCTGCTGTAATATACTGATCCCTGGGGCAAGCTACATATGCAATGATACAGTCTAATGAAACAAGTCCACGATGAGGTATAAAAAATGCGCGTGTGGGTGGGTAGACGAGGGAATATGTCCAATAATGTAAACAAACCTCCGCGCCGGCTCAGATCAACGCCAGGTCGACGTAAAAGTCGCGCGCCACGGAGAGCAGGCGCTCCTGCTCCGTCGCCCACCGGATCTGCACCTCCGCCTTCGCCTTCTGCCGGATCTCGTGCCGGATGCTCTTGACAGTGAACTTGAACGCAGCGGAAACCGGCCGGTGGTCCGAGACGTTCGCCTCGTACCGCCGGTAGTGTAACTGCTGCACGCGGTCGGGCACACGCGTGCGCCACAGCACTCGGTCGCACCACGCAGGCGCCCGCGCCTTTTCGGAAGAGTCGTACTCGCTCGAGTGACGGTCGTACTTGTATGTCGGGGGGAACGTGAGCCGGCCCTCCGAAAATCCCCGCAGCCGACAGCCGCGATTGTACTTGATCTCCTTGAGCAGCTGGTCGTGCGCCAGGAGGCTCTCGATTTCATTCGCTCGGACGGCGGCGATGATGTTATCGCGCCGCTGGTCAATGCGGTAGTTCATATCTCCGTTCAGCTGTGAAGAGTAGATCAGGATCCGCCTCTCCCTTGGACAATAAAACACCCACGAAGACTATTTCGTGGTCCAGGGCCATCTGCCCGTCTCCCCCGCCCACATACGCCAGCGGCTCGTGCTCGCTCTCCGGCAGGAGCGATCGCTCCTCGAGCATCGCCGCGATATCCGCATTACGAGCACGCGTCGCATGCTGCCCAGCAGCAAGATGACAATTGATAAAACATATCGACGAATCCTCGATCACAAGCCGCGTGATGATTCCGCCCTGCACGACGCGATGAGCCTAGTAAAATAGACGAGCAAGACACACACCTTGTTCCCATACCTGCCACCCATCCCGCGCTTCAGCGATGTAATCACATTATCTTTGACCGACATGCGCTCCGAGTTCTTCACGAACACACATGTAAACAGCCCGACGAGGCTCTCCGTGTGGATGACAGTGTACGGGGTATGTGGTGGCATCGCAAGGCGCACGGCGAGCAGCAGGTACTCGTACCACTTCCGGTACGCTGTCGTTACCTTGTCAGACAGGCCCGAGAGCCCGGTGATCTGCGCAACCGACGCGTCCAGCTTGTCCTTACGCCCGAGCAACACGTTCTTCGCCACCATTTTGCGGCTCTCGAGGTCGACGACCTCTTGGAAGCCGAACGTGATGATGTCGGGCGAGTCGACACTGGTGAGTGCGTCGTGCAGGAAGTTGACGTTTGCGGGATCGCCCGTCAGGGAGTCGGGGCGTGCGGAGTCGGCGTTCCACGAGATGATCAGCACGCTGAGGTCGCGGAACGTGCTGAACGACGCTTCGCGCTTTAGAAGCTCTAAATCTGGATAATTTGGTCAGTAGGAATGGCAACAGACGAGGAAGCCGTCGCACTGACCGATCCAATCAGACGCAAGCAACCCATCCCAAAGCTTTATCTGCTCGTCCCGCCCAACACTAACGACGCACAACCTCCCCGTCTTCTCTATCCCATAATGATCCACCGCAAGCTGATTCACCGGTAGCTTCGGGTGCGCCATCCAACAATTCGTCACCACCCACGGCTTAACCGAAACGTCATACGCAGAGATCATGCCGCTCCGTCCCCCCGCCCATAAGCGATTGTTCACGCCCTCGACACAGAGCACGTCGGACGTCGAAACGCGGACGACCTCGACGCAGCGTGGCCACCCACCGTCCTCATCCAGCGTCCATAGGGACACCGAGCCGGCCTCGTGTGCGACGTAGACCACGCCCGGGTTCGACGGCAGCATCGTCGCGTCCGTGATAGCGCCCACGGCCTCAAGAGGTGTGACCGCCCGCCCAGGCGCCCCTGGCACAAACAGATCAAATACACGGATCGTCTGCATACGCGCGCCATGCAACTCCGCGCGAGACGCCGTCCACAGCTTCCCGCCCACCATCTTCGCAAAATCCTGCTTCTCCGTTATGCGCGCAATACGCGGCGGGGTGAACGCCAGCTGGATGTCCTCGCCGTCGGCCGAAGGTGCAAACAGTAGTGTCTTGCCCGCGTCGTCGAGTGTGACCATGCTGCGCCCGTGCCGAAAGATGCGCACAATCGGATGTATGTGCGCAGAGGGCTTTACGGCGGTGACGCAGCCCGTACGCACGTCGAGCTCGATGAGATGCCCATCCTTCGTCCCGATCCAGAGTAAACTCCCGCGGTCAGTCGGTTCGCCGCATGGGCGGTATTCCATGCTAGTTACGCGGAGCTCCTTGATTCCATGTCCGTGCCCAATCTCGCGCTTGTCAAGCGAGAATACGGGCACATCCGACAGCGCGATGTCGTAAATTTTGACATGGTGATGCGTCGCGACGACGATGCGCGTGCCGGAGACAATAGCGTGGCCGTGGTGCGCGGGGACGGTGATCTTGGGCTCGCTGGGACCGACGTATCCCGGGCGGAAGGAGAGGTGCGGCGGACGGCGCGAGGAGCGACTACTGTCGGGCAGGTCCGGTGAGGGGACTTCATCGCCCGATTCCTCATCGGAGGACGGCGAGGGCGGGCGCCGCGCTGGCGGCAGCTTCTCGCCGAGCGCGATAGTACGGGTGGGCGGTGGCGGCAGTCGGCTCGAGAGGAGAGATTTGCGATCTGCAGTGTTCGGCGTGGACGTTGACGTTGACGGGGAGATATCGGGATCGGAATGAAGGGGGATGGTGATGGGGGGACGAACGGGCAGGCGAGGAGGACCTGAAGCGAGCTCTTCGGTCGGTGCAATGGTGTTGCGGCGAATGGGTAAAGGAGGTGGTGTCATAACTGGGGGGGATTCGAGTTTTGGTGGAGATCGGTGTCGTGGGGGAGGTCGAGGTGGTGGAACGCGGAGACCTGCGAAATCACTTTCACTGGAAGTCTGGCTAGAGCTACTGCGCTGATGATGGGCGAACGGTTGTCGTGGAGGCAAAGAGGGCGGGAGAGACGCCTCGGAGTCGCTTTCAGTCTCAGAGAATGGATCGGGAGGGAACATATCTTCAGGACTGGCGTTCAGAAGGTGGGAAATTGGCGGAGGCGGTGGGGGACGTTTTATTCCCGTTACGTCAGAATCCGAATGGGCGAAAGGTAGGCTATTAATGCTGGGACGCGGAGTATGCAATGACCGGACCTGGGGCGTAGATGTGCTGGATGTATTTCTATGAACACCGGTTAATATGACAGTGCAGATGAAGGCCAGAGTGCTACGCGACTCACGCGAACATATTTCGTAAAGATGACACGCTAGGCATCGAATGGGCTTCCTCGACGTTTACTTCGGGGGGAACAACGGATGAAGAGAGACCAGAGCGAGGACCCAGAAAATCACTGGATATATTCACCGCATTTGGGGCCGGGCGAAGAAGAGGGGAAGCGGTCGGTGAAGGCACAGGCGAGGGTTTCGCGCTCCGAGAAGGTGGTGGCGGGGGAGGTTTTCTGCTTAACCGTAAATCCGACGAGGAATTGGAGGGTCGTAAAGTTGGGCTGTCGGGAATACGGTCTCCGTTGACGTGCGAGCCTGAGGTAGCCCGCGGACGCGGAGTAGAGCCTGGTGCCAATCCAGGTCCAAGAGCGAGTTGCTCAAACTTGGACCTCAGATTCTTCACAGCTGGCAGAGGAACCGTGTCTACGTCTGGCGGTTCCATGGCGGGCACCAGGAGAACGTTTGCTGTGGCAATGCAAACCAGTGGCAGTGAGCGCCCAAACTATCTCCAAAAGGTTGTGGAAGCCAGCCCTAGACGATTAGACCCTAGGGTAGCAAAGGCGGCGCCGAGGGTGTTACGAGGATGGTAGCGAGTGCGAGGCAAATTGTGGTGCGGGTCAAAGGTACGGTCACGCCTGTCTTACCCCTCTGCTCCCAACTTGCTCCTCAACTTCCATCTCGAACGCTTGTTGAACGCGTGAACTCTCTGGAAAGACAGAATCCATGAAACGAGCCATGCAGGAGGATCTCGAAAAACCACAGACACAAAAGAGCATATAGGCTTGGAATATTGGACAAGTCAGAATTGCGTCCTCAACCTCGAGGGACTTGGAAGGTACGGGCGCTTCTTGTATTCTTCAGCGTCTCACGAAAATTCATCATGTTAGTTCCAGGCACTGCTGTTCAGCGACATATGACAGCATGGGGCTGTATCCATTTCACAAGCGCCGGTCATGGCCAAGATGAAAGACTTGGAGAAACAAGAGGTGGACTCGAATTCTCGTGCGTATTGAGCTACATGAATCATGGAAAGACCATTTATGAATCCGTAGTCGGCACGGAGGAGGCATGCGCCAAAATGTGGTCGGTGTACATCTCACAGGCAGAGAGATACGACAAGGCCCTCGTCGCAGGGTGGAGAGCGGACATGAAAGGGATTCTCATTTTTGTGCGTTTAATCTGTGTATCCCCCGGTCTTGCGTCTTATTTGCGGTACAGGCAGGTCTATTCTCCGGGAGCCTCACGGCATTTATCATCGAGAGCTACCCAACATTAACCCCGGATTCAGGGGATACAATGGTTTTGCTCTTGACGCAGATCTCGCGTCAACTCAACACCAGCGCAACCGGCATAGTGCCCGCTACCCCCTTGGAATTTACCCCCACAACAAGCGCTTTGGTGTGTAACGGCCTGTGGTTCACGAGCCTGGGCCTTAGCCTCGCTAGCGCCGTCATCGCGACCCTCGTCGAGCAATGGGCGCGCGACTATTTGAACAAGGCAGACATGCGACCTGCTCCCATAGAACGTGCACGAATATGTTCTTACCTCTACAGCGGCCTCAAGCGATTTCGCATGCACGCCGTCGTAGACCTCATTCCTCTCCTCCTGCACATGTCCCTCCTGCTTTTCTTTGCGGGGCTTGTGGCGTTTCTGCATCCGATAAACCGAGCAATGATGCTCGTAGCCGCTTCCCTGCTGGGGATCGTGGCAGTCGTATACGCGGCGCTCACGGTCATGCCGCTTCTTTTCGCCAACTGCCCCTGCCGCACACCGCTGTCGGGTGTCCTCTGGCGCATCGGGCAGATTTATGTGGCGCTGTCATCCGCGCTCCGCCGTGGCGCGTCCCAACTCAATCACAGCATGGAGGAGGTCATGATGCATCGCGCGACCGCGGACTCTGGCCGACGCACTGAGCGCGATAAGCGTGCACTCTGCTGGACGCTCAAGTCGCTCACCGCCGAACATGAACTCGAACCCTTCGTCGAGGCAATCCCCCAAGTCATCTGGTCATGGACGCCGTTTACCCGGCGGCGGAACCACGACCATCTCCTCCAGACCCTCATCGACGACCCTGGAGTGCAGCTCGCCCCCCGTATCGCGGCCCTGCTGCTCACATGCGAGACTGGCCTTTTAGAGAAGGGCGTCCGCCAGCACCGCACTATATTGTGTCTCAAGGCTCTGCTGTCGTTAGCAATGGCCGCGGAAGTCGGACCCCAACGCTCATTGGTCTTCCCCTTCGATCCCTCAATATTCATATATCTCTCGAAGACCGACTACGGCCCGGCGCAGCCCTACCTCCCTGCCCTCCGCTTCTGCGGCGCCTGGAGCTTGTTCTGTTCTTTCCTCACGAGTGTCGAACGTTTAATCGCCGCCTGTGACGCAGAAATGGACGCGAAAAGGGATCCGCGGCCGGACCCTTTACTTGCGGGGCTACGTGAGGTGGTACAGCTGCAACGGCAGTATACGCGCGCCCGCGGCTCGCCGGTCGGCTCACACTTGGAGGACCTCATGGATATTTTCTCCCCAGTTTGGTTTAGTCCGGAAGGTTGCGACCATATCCGCCAGACTCTGCAGCGTCTGTTCGACAGCAAAACCTCCGTCCAGGCCGATCTTCTCCGCGGTTTCCTTCTTGATTCCGCGAGATCGGAGCACCAGCCCTACAATTTTAGGGAAACAATTGCGATCCTTCGACCTGATGGCCCTTTGGATGTCAATAGAATGCCCGCAGACCTAGGGTCCACATTCCGTGTGATTGTCGACAAGTTTAGGAAGGAATCCAATGTAAACCACGTCGACCGCGCCATTGGTGTCTACCTCCCACTTTTCGACTCCTTCGTCGACACGGAGACGGAAACCTGCGTCGCGGATGCGCTCATAATGTACCTGAACTACAGAGATCTTCCCGACGCCGTTCTCCGCGTTCTACGTGATTGCGACGTCGCCTTGGTGTGGTCTCGAGTGACCCGCCGCGTCGCCCGTCGGGACCAGCCCGACGATGTCCTGACGGCACTTTGGCGGCTATGCGACCTGTTCCTGGATCCTCGCTTCCGTGCACAGCTAATCTCGATTCCGCTTCAGAGTTTCGTCGACGCTGCCTCGGCTCTTCCCGTTTCGCAATACACCAGCTCCATCGAGGCCATGCTCCGCACCGTTGTCCTCCACGCCGCAGAGACCATCCACATTCCGAACGTCGCTGCCGACAATCCTTGCGCCGAAACCAGCTTCGTCGAACTGAAGTATTTGAGCATGAGCGGCCTGCTCCCCACCTCCGCGTCTATCGGTGAAGATGGCATACCGGTAATGCAGCAATCCACCGCCCATCCTGATGGGGTCCCTCCCCCTGGAATTGACGAGTTGCGCTCCCGAATCAGCGAGGCAAGGCTGGCCCTTCTGCTCGAGTTCACGGGAGCCTGTGCCTCCGCCCTTCTCCCGCATAACGCAGCGTCAACACTCGCGCACATCGGGTCCGCCGCCGCCTCGACCTCCTCCGTGCCCGTCGACCTCCAAATCCAGTTCTCCGCGAGCCTCCGCAGCCTCGTGAGCGCTGCAGAGGAGCGGCTGCTTCAAACCGTGCTGGAATGCCCGCTCGTCTCGGGCCTGCAGTGGATCGACAGCCCAGCCGCCATCTCGGCGATGCGGCGTGCGCTGGATGGTGCCTTCTTGTCGAACCAACAACTGCCGATTATCGCGGACACGTTAGCGAGACTGCGGCTTGTGGAGGATATGCAATTCCAGGACCCGGGAACTACATGATTGAGTAGCGTCCAGGACTGCATAGTTTGCGGAATAATCGTCTAAGATGTATTTGTATTTGCTAGAGGGAGGTGTCGACTGTACAGTATTACTACAACATATGAGGTCGGGGAAACTATATAGTGGTGTAAACATTATTTTTTCATCGGCCAAGTCCAAGACGGCATGTCCATAAGGAGCATCTCATCCTGCGCCTCCTTGTTGTTCTTCTGCGGCCAGGTCCAAAACGAGATGTCCCGGGGGAGCATCCCATACCTGACCTTACTCAAAGTCCTTTTCCGCCATTCCTCGCCCCAGGGTGCATCGACCCTGGTCTCACTCGATCCAGCGAACGGTTGCATCTGCATGGTGCGGTGCAGCATGCGAACGAGCGGGGAGGGGTCGAGCTGATCTTGGAGTGCGTCTGTCTCCAGAACCTCATCGATGGTGGGGATGCGGTGGCTGCACGACGCATCCAGATCCACCATCTCCTTCGCCTCCGGCTGCTCGCAGCTGTGCTCGAGGAGGCGCTCCATTATCCACCTATACGCAACATGCGGATCCTCGTCGATTTCGCAACGATTAAAGGGGCCTATCAGCTGGATGGCGAAGAGCGGCTTCTTGTGCTGCATACGCGATTCATACACGTCGTAGTAGACCTTGCGCGCCAGGTACCGCATGAGGACGAAGTACATGCGCGTGGTGATTTGCAAGCCGAGTTCCGAGGTCGTGCGCAGGACGACGAGCGCCCCGGGGTAATCGTGGACATAGAGGAAGGCGCGAAACACAAGAAGCATCAAGCTCTGGTCCATGTTGATCTGTGTCTGCCTCATACTAGGCGCGTCAGAAACCGGTGGATGGAACTTGGTGCTGAACCACAGCGCCATCATGTCAGAAAAGAGCTGGCGTGCGGCAGTGATGGGTACCACGCGTTCTTTGCGGCGGGAGGCGTTGGGCTTGTAGTTGTTTTTGTACTGGTAGCCAAGAAGGCGGAAGAGGTGCTTGTATGTCATGGCATCCGGCCGCAGCGGTGTGGTTGCCGCAAGACGGATGATGAGGCCGTAGAACGCAAAGGCTTTGCGCAGGTCTTTGCTATGCTTTTGTCGCTCGATGAGGGAGTTGAAGACGAGGATATGGATAGGGACGTCCTTCTCCATCATGACCCCCATTATCCAGTCCACGGCCGCCTGGTCAGATGTGGGGAGGGGAGGGTGTGGCGTGGAGTGTATCACTTGGGCGTACAGCTCCGGAGCATCGAATAAAGACTGATTATCCTCATTGAAGCCGTACTCCTCGATGGTTTCTGCTGCTGCTTCTATCTCCCCAGCTTTCGCCTGAAGGTCGACAAGCTTCATAATCAGGGACCGTGATGGACGATAGGACTCGTGCTTGACGGAAATGAACAGGCGAGTGAGCAGCACGGCGCTAACCGGGGGGATATTCAAGCTCATGACGTGATCCAGGAGCTCCATGAAAAGGCTCTCCGTGAATGAGCTATAGCCGAGTATGGTTTTAAAACCCTCGAGTTGGTTTTTCCCGGGGGCTTTAGACGCCACCAGCGCGACGGCCAAGAAGAGCGCGTCTGTAGAGGGCGTAGGAAGCAGGCCATCATCTAAAATGTGCTGATAGACCACTACGGCCTGATCGAACAGACGGCGCTCGAAGAGAAAACGGATGACGTTTTCCGCAATTTTGACCTGCGACGGAATTTGAAGCTCTGGAGCGCGGAATTTATCGCGAATCCAAGCTGTCTGTTTTATCTCTCTCTGCTTCTTCTCGTCGTCTTTCACAAGATCCATGAACTGCATAAAGGAGGCGACCAAATCGTTGGTTGCCGTCTTTTCGAGCTCTTCCAATGCTGGCTGCTGGTCTGGGGCAGGTTGGGTGACATCAGAATCAGAGGTAGCGATAAAGTCATCGCTTTCGGTGTTGTCGAGCTGCGTCGATGCCAACTGGTGGTCTGGGGCGAATTTGGTGACGAAGCGTCGGGGGATCGTAAAAGTCGATGTGCGACGCGGTATACCCGTCGGAAAACGATGAAGAGTGCGGACGAGAGAAATGAGAGCGATACGCATGCACTGAGGTTTCAGTCCACAGCCATTCGTCAAGTGAACACTGGCAAGTGGTGGAGCAGGTAGAGCAAGGAAGAGAAAATTTGACGGCTGATCCATTGGCACCGCCACATTGCACCGCCACCACTGGCTTTTGTGGACATTTTTGATAGATGATTCTGATACGCCTTTGCAGTGCTAGTGAACCAAGGTTCTCAAGCAGTCTGGGCCGGCTTATCGTGACTCGGAAGTATCGCGACTTTGGGACTGAAAAATCACATCTCTGGAGCGGGCTTACACACACAACACTGAACGGCGCCCACAAGTCGCCTACTTTCGACCATTCAAATGCCTACAAGAAAGATGCTCTCCGAAGACGATTTCGTTGACCTTCATGGAAAAGTGGCGCTTGTAACTGGCGGAAAGTGAGCCCTGGACGTCCGATAGGCTGAGTCAACGTCAAATAATAACCATTCAGCACTGGTATCGGGTATGCCACCGTCCAGATGCTCGCACGCAAAGGTGCAAAAGCGCTTACTCAGTTTGAACCGTGTTCAATGTTTAACAAGCTGCAGGTGTATATCGCCGCGCGCGACGAAGGACGGACTGCAATAGCCATTGAACAACTGAAAGCCGAGAATATCAATGGCGGAAGCGTACATTGGCTCAAACCTCTCAGACCCCCGTGCAGAAAAAAGTGCTGTGAATCAGTTTGTCAAGAAAGAGCAGCGGCTTGATATTTTAGGTGAGTACTAATATCAACACTGGCAATGTTGTGCTCATGATTCGCAGTTAATAATGCGGCTCGGTGAGATCTACATTGATCAATGAGTGTTAATACAACTTTCTTCAGGGGTGCGCCTGGGCCGTACAAGCTGGACAAGAATAGTTCCTGGACATCATGAAGACGAAGTAAGGTCGGATACAAACTTGAAACCGTCTCTGCCTAACATAAATGTATCCAGCCACATCAGTCACTTTGTGCTCACCGATACGCCCTTGCCGCTGATGAAGGCCACGGCGGAGGAAACTGGCTCGGACGTTCGAATCGTAAATGTGCGTCCGGAACATGTTCGAATACGTCGCCAATTAATCTGTGCTGGACTTCAGGTCTCCTCGAATATGCATTCCCGCATGAAGCCAGAAAACTTCTCCACGACGGACGCGTTCAACAGAAACTATGGCGAATCCACCATGGGATATGTCGACACATACGGTGAGCAGCACCGACATGCGGCCCCGGTCCGCGCCATGCTCATTCGTGCGCAGCCAACTCGAAGCTCGCGAATATTTCGCACATCAAGGCGCTCCAGAAACGCCTCGGTTCGGACTCGGTGCCGATAACCTGCCTCGCCGCGCACCCCGGAGCAGTCAAAACAGTGGGTTCGGACGGATTCCTTGCCTCCATACCGTACCTGGGCGGGTTCCTGAAGGACTACGTCGGGCCGCTGTTTTTCGGGCCCTGGCGCAAAGGGGCTATGACCGTCGCGTTTGCCGCTGCGAGCAAGGAGGTGGTGCAACAGAAGGAGAAGTATCAGGGCGCGTACATTGTCCCGATTGCAACCATCGCGCGGGCATCGAGCTTTGCGCAGGACGAGAGGCTGCAGAGGGAGCTTTATGCCACAACGGAAAGCTTTCTCAAGGAACTGGGCTTGTGACGATGTCGCCGATGAATCTATCAGATTTTCTGTCAGTGGTTCGGGACAGCACAGCCACTGGTGTCGCACGTCCCAAGAAAGAAGCCTTGTTCAGCTGATTATCGCGTGGAACATGACAGGCCGGTGGGCATGGGTGGGCAAATGTGAGCAAGCTCACCTTAACCTCAACTTTCAAATGCTACAACTGAAAGCCAGGCAAACCCTTACTAGGCCTTACTGCAGGTACCATTCACTTCTTAACTAGTAACTAAGGAGTCGCCACCACCAAGAGCCTCAATTTCGCTTGCCTGTAGATCCGCGGATCCGGCCAAATGCGCGCAGGTCCGGCTTCTCGGCTATTCCCGAGTACATAATACAAGACACGGACTCGGGGCGCACACACGTACCATGTCCACGATATACCTTCCCGGTCTCCTCCTCCTGCTAGGCCTTGGGCTCGGCACCAAGGCCCTTTTCTACGCATGGCCCGGAACGCGCACCACAAAGCTTAGTGGTCCTCCCAGCCAGAGCCGCATCTTTGGGCTGTCGCGGTTCATCGCACAGGCCAAAGATATGGGGACGGTCTACGAGGAGTGGGCTACGCGTTACGGGCCCGTGTACGAGGTCCCCACTGAGTTCGGCCGGAAAACGGTCGTGCTCACCGATCCGAAGGCGCTCCTGCACTTCTACAGTTCTGAGCGCTCGGTGTACGTCAGGTCTGAGACCGATAGGCTGTTCATAGGCAAAATTGTACGTGTTATGCATAAACTGTCCTCGCGCCGCCGTTGATCTCTTGGACAGTTCGGACGCGGTGTGTTGTGGGCCGAAGGAGAAACACACAAACGGTTGGACCTGTCAGACGCCATGAGTCGTGTCTGATTTGCTGATGGTGTGTTAGGCAGAGGAAGGCACTTACGCCGGCATTCAGTAACGCTGCTATCCGGAGGTTGACGGCCATTTTCTATGATTCGGCATACAAGGTTCTCTCATTTTTCGTTCAAGTCAAATTGAACCCCCTATTTATATGAGTAGCTCAAATCATTCTGGGATACGAAGCTTGAATCGACGCCTGACGGCGCCGTTATCGAGGTTCAGGAGTGGTAGGTCCTTCACACGACGATTTCTTGGATGGGCCGCTGATTGGCAACGTATTATAGGATGAACCGAATCGCGTAAGTTCAACTTTCATTACACCCCGCCGATGCTGATCCCCCCGGCAGCCTGGACAGCATCGGACTCGCCGGGTTCTCGCATGATTTCCGGTATTTGGAGGGGCAGCAGTCGCCCGTGACTGTGGCGTTCGAGACGCTGCAGACCACAGAGACGTCGCTCCTTATGAACCTTCTTTTCATCCTGAGTTTCACCTTTCCCGTCTTGCTGAGTGTCCCGACGGAGCGCATGCGCCTCTTTTGGGAACTCCGTCGAAGTCTTAACGTCATTGCACAACGCCTACTCGCAAATACGCGCCGGGAGAAAGAGGGCGGTGTGGCGGAGGAGCTAACGGACAAGTCCGTGATTGGCCTGCTCCGTATGTGATTTGGCTCTCGGCAACTGAACCGCCCATTTCAACGCGTGTACAGTGAAGGCCGAAGGCCCTGATGCGGAACTACACATGACGGAGGAAGAAGTGGTAGCCCAGGTTCGCATCAGGTCGTTCTACTGTACATACCTGTAGGGGAGCAACGGTCACGGTCACGGTAGGGTCCGTTGCGTTGCCTTTTTTTCTTCATGTCACTGTCACGATGGGCTCGGTTGCTTCAAAAAAATCGTGACATACACCTAAAAAATCCTAAAAAAATCTTCAGAGTTGAGAAACTGTGCCAAATAACCGCAACTCCCTCTAATCCAGGGTGTGCAATACCAGATATTGGTTCTGAACCCCAGAGAAGGCCGATAATAGCAAGAGAAAAAATTGATTGTTGCCTCTTTAAGCAACGGTCACGATCACGGTGGTGCTCGTTGCCTGAAAAAGAGGCAACAGCCATGTCACGGTCCCCGGGGCGTTGCTCCCCTACAGGTATGTACAGTATTGGATCCCAAAAAAAAAATAACTTTGTTCACAGATGGTGAGAATAAGTGTTAAAACCGTACCCAGCTAATGACCTTGTGTCTCAGAACGTTCTGTTGTTAGCTGGTGCGTCCAGCTCTCTTGTTTTCCTTTTTATATATATTAACCCATAATCGCCAGGATACGAAACGACCTCGAGTATGTAACATTGCTATTGCTTTCCAACCACATACTTATGAATCCGTGTTTCAGTCAGCCTCACGGTATGCTGTTTCAATATCAGTTGCCCCGACGCTTACGACATCTCGGATAGTGGGCGCTTATTGAGCTCGCACGGAACCCGGAAACGCAAGACAAACTGCGCAAGGAACTCGGCCGGTTTGGCAATAATGATCCCACTTGGGATCAGCTCGTCTCTGACCTGCCGTATCTCGATGCAACTGTGCTCGAAGTGCTACGGTTGCATCCCCCAGTAACCGAAACACTGCGAGTGGTACGATTCACTCCGAATATTTTTCGTAAGCTAAACGAATTGTATTGGTAGGCCCAGTGCGACGACATAATCCCCCTCGGCACACCCATCGTCACACCATCCGGTGAAACCATATCGAGTATCGTCATCGCCAAAGGCAGTGGGGTTACGGCGCCGATCCGGTGTGTAAACCGATCCGAGGCATTGTGGGGCCCCGACGCCAAGGAGTTCAAGCCGGAACGCTGGTTCGAGGACATCACCGTCCGTGCGAAAGAGCTCCAGGGCCATCGCCATCTGCTCACTTTCCACGACGGGCCGCGCACCTGTCTGGGGAAATCTTTCGCACTGGCGGAATTCAAGGTGCGTTATTTCTGTTATCTATTTCTATATCTATCAACTAAGCGCAACCTCAACCTTTCAGGCTACCCTGTCGGTGCTAGTTCGAAACTATGTTTTCGAGTTTCCGGATGGGCCAGAGACCAAGATCGAGGAGCATGTGACGATCGTGCCGCGCCCCAAGGTGGTTGGCCAGAATGGCGCAAAGGTGCCGTTGAGGGTGAGGAGAGTGGAATGAGACCTTTTGAACAGGTGTTATGTACCTTCTCCTTGAATTTTTTTTTTTGACGATCGCGTTTGCGGCTGCGGGTAAGGACGTCGTGGATGAGAAGGAAGAATATCGGGGCGCGTACATGATTCCCATGGCGGCCATCGCGCGCCGGCGTCAAGCTTCGCGAACGACGAGTGGCTACAGAGGGAACTATATGACACGACAGAAAGATTTGCAATATATTCAATTTTCTCTCAGTGATCCCAGAAAATACGATGCCAGGGACGCCTCTACAGGTACACTCATATAACCTACCCATAAATGTGATGCGCACTGTGGATTATACTCGTAGTTTGCCCGCGGACCACGATTACGAAACATGTAGCGCGCTTCCGAGAACGAATCTTTGTCCGCACTTTCGTACTCGCCCAGACTGACTAAGAAGTCCAGTACAATGCATGGAGCTTGCGCTAAGTTGGGACATAAGTCAAACGTTGAAGATCCGTCGCGGTCTTAGCCGTCTCACTTTTTAACCCTCTAAATAATTGTCCGGCGAAAAGCATCGTTAAACCGTGGGAATATTATCGGTAATTGCCGGTGCTTCCATTCTTGCCTGCTTTATATATTTCTACTCAACCTCGCAGGCCGCCCTGTCGGTCTCGGTTCGAAACTACGTTTCCGAGTTTCCGAACGGGTCAGAGGAATGTTGAGACGCATGTGACGGTTGTACCGCGACCCAAGGTGGCTGGCCAGAATGGCGCGAAGAGGGTTGGAAGAGTGCCTTCGAATATGTTCGAGGTTTGATGAAGAAGATCTCAACATACCATGCCGTTGAATTTCACGAATTTCTTGAGGCTTATATCTCCCTTAAAGGAGAGAGAGAAATAGGGGAACCACGATTTAAGACTGATATCTTTATCTTCTTGAAATACTGTATTCGAGTGTTCAATGGGAAGCTTGAACTGGGTTGTGATATTCAAGCAATGTTCAAAATAAGGGTCTGGGCTCGCGGAATTCCGGGAAATAAATACTGCACAGTGGAAGTTCAACCGGAACTGAACGGTATTTATATTTGAACGCAACGTCAACTTGGTCTTCTCTACGTCATTAGCAGAACTGTGACGAAGACCTCAGCAGGCATGCGGTGTGATAATTCCAGTAGTATCATTTAATTCGTGGTTTTACTAGTAGGCGTTCTGACAGCCGACGCAACCATACTGACAGCGTAAATGAGATGTTCCATCGGGAAATAATCGAAATTCCATCTGTATGTACAACCGCAGCACGGTCTATCGAGAATAAAAGTACACAGATAATAATATCGTCGAGCCAAGTGGGGTATAAAATAAAATAAAATGGGAGGTTGGGTTGCAGCAAAACCACAAGGCGTGGCGCTGCGGGTATAACCTGCAACTCGGCGGTCGAGAAGCGGTGACAACTCGACGACCCAAGCGGGGCCAGCACTAGATCGAGATCGTCAGAAAATAGATACGGATATTGGCAGGAAAAACGAACACGCTGCGAGCGGAACACCGTCAAGGGAGAGGTGAGAGAACTGCTGGTGGCGAGAAAAGTCGGGCGTCCCCGGCGATCTCATGGCCGCACTAGCAGCTTCGTGCGTCTCCTCGGCCGTGGTGGTTGCTGTTCGCGCTGCCTTGACCGCTTCTACTGGTCGTCGAGCGAGCCGCTAGCCGATTCTCAACCGAGTCATACAGGTGAAGAAGAAAATGAAGTCTCAGAGATCTAAAAATTGGATGAGCATGCGAACACGGAGAGCAGATGGAAGGAATACTTGCCATCGACGTCGCCACCTCCTCCTTATACGTCGCGGAAACCTGCGAGCAGCCGGGATCTGTAAAAAAGGCGTAAGCGGGATACGGAGAGACTGCGCGCGCGACTCACAATGTACAGGTAGCCGTAGTAAATGGCGGCGGGAGCGAAAATGAGCTGTGAAAGTTGGTCAGGAAGCGAAGAGGAAGAAGGAACGGGAAACTTACCAATTTGTGGACACTGTGTAGTGTTCCCCACGTTTCGAGACCAAATATGAATACTGCCGAGAAGATACACTGCAGCCCCGACACGAGCTCGCGGAAATCTTCGATCTGGCGGGATTTCCAGCTCTGATGGTCGGTGACCAGCCACCAAAAGGCGCCCCGGACTTTCTCTCTCGATTCCGCAGACGAGAACGAGAGCCAGATGGACTGCTTGATTTCTGGGATCAGCCGTTCGTACTCCAGATATGCGAACCCAATGAAGAAATAGATGGCAACGAATGCTGTGAGACCAATGGACACGCAGAAAAAGAAGATCAGTTGAGCTCGGTTGGAAAGCTCGCGAATGGCTACTCGCGCCGTGGCAGGGATTCCAAAAAGGCCAAGAAGGACGGTCGAAAGACATGTTACGGTGAGGTGAATGACCATGGGCCCAATAACCATCTGGAAATAAATGACATGAATTAAAAGCGCATTTGAGGGGGAGATGGAGATACTTGCCAAGATATCGATGTCGACCGAATCGTATACCGCTAGGAATCCCAAGTCAGACAGGAAGCAAATGATGCTTTGATTTATCTCGTAAAGGGTTGGCCAAAGAGAAATTGAAGGCTCGAAACACCCGAAGTAGTATGTTCTCCAAAAGATCCAGCTGAGCTGTGGGAAGGAAGCGATCAGGATGGTGGGCACGACGCAGGCTGAACAGACGGGAAACCACCAGATCTGCGCAGAAAGTACGATGGATCGGCGCGCGCGACAGAAGGTGGAGACCAGGCGGATGCAAACAGAATGACTGGTGAGAGCAAGTAGGAGAATTTTGGAATGCTGCCAGCCGTGGATCGAAATGTAGGTTTTGATGGCTGAAACCCATGACGCAGCTGTATTGCACCAGCGAAAGAAACATTGCTCAATCTCCAACAGACTTTGGACGCAAAAAGATCCGAACGCATCCAAAGAGACGCGCACCTCGCGGTTAGCGAAATACACGTAGATTCCAATCCCAATCGCAACAAGTCCCAAAAGGGCGACAATCAGCCAGCGAAGCCACGACGATTGATTCCGAGGGCCCCGGTCCACACTGCAACCTGAGCCTGGTTCGGTAGGAGGGGACGGAGGTTGGCTGCCGACACCATTGTGATAGCGTGCAGGCGCGAAGGAAGGACCGGATGCGGAGCCGTCAGACATGGGGGCATCTGGACTAGGATGGGTTTGGCTGGAACCGAAACTGGATGAGAAACCCTTGGCACGGAGGCTGAAAAAGAGGCTGGCGGATATGGATATGACGTAGCCCATGAAGACGAGGTAGGGGAAGGACCGAGTGCTGCTTGGAATGCCACATTTCGTAGGCAAAAGGACGATTTCGGTAGTTCGAGTCGCGCCACGGAGGCTGCTCTTGGGAACAGAAAGAACAATAGTGAGCGTAGCCTGAGCACAGAGACCAGCGAGGCCTTTAGAGAAGGAGAAGAAGCTGAGGATGGAGGAGGGGATCTGGAGCATGTTGTGGTACGGAATCAAAGTGTGAACTTGATGTCAGCCACTCGATGCGGCAAACAGCTCTTGATGCGGGCTGGCTGACAAGTGGCTGACCCGATTATTGTTTAGCCCGTTGAGGGTCCGTTATTGTGTTCCACACGAAGCGATTGTGAAGTTGGGGCCATTCGGGCAAATCGCGTTGACTGCGTTCAATTGGATACCAAAAAAATGGTGTTTTGTTGACAATTAAACTGAGAACGATAGACGCTTTTGAGAATTCATAGGAGAGTGAGGGCTGATTATTCACGGATTCTCGCAAGATTCTCGACTGAATTTCTCTCAACCACCAAGTTGAAGATAATTCTTCGATTCTGGGCTAGAAGGGTTCGGTTCGAACTTTGCTCCAAAATTGAGAACGTCTATAGTTTGAGATTCAGCTGTCACACTCAAGTACCTTCCACCCGATTTCAGAATATTTGGGATGCTGATGTATGTAGATCTCAGAAAAAGTGAAAATAGGGGCTGAATTCGCCAATACCGGTTGATTGCCGGCAGAATTGCCGACATGTTGAAAAGCTCGTATGTTGAACTTTTTAAATCGAAACTCAACACTTGAGTACTATTCAGAATCCATACTGATAGAGCTACAGAGCGGATCTTGGGTACACGTTGAAGGGTCACTGACAGAAATCTAACCAAACTCGTCGGAGTCCTGCGCGGTCGACGCTTTATCGTATCCAGCTGAGGATGTCGTTAAATATTCGTGGCAAACTCGTGGTATAAATAATGAAGATACAAGGAGTTTCAGGAGTTTAGACAAACTATAGTGGAAGTAGAGTTTACAAAAAGGTAATCTCCGCCAGGAAACCGACCATTTATCCGGCCTAATCAGGCCTCGGTGGAGGGCGACGTGTCTTCGACCTTGATGCTACGCCACTCAATTATGAGTGCGCCGACGGCGGAGAGGCAAGCCGTGGCTGTGGCAACGTAGAACGCGTTAACAAGCGCCGAATTGTATACCAAGATGACAGCATCGACAAGCTCCGGGGCGACGGCGTTTTTCAGACTCGTCGCCCCTGCGCGGAGGATTATGGTTGGATCGACACTCGGTACGTCGTGCCGAAGCCCTGAGACGAGCTTGTTCTCGAAAATGTTCTGAGCGACGGAGACGAACACCGATCCGCCCATTGTCTGCAGAAACATGATCAGCGCCGTGCCGGTTGGCACGTCCTTGAGGTTCAGCACGGTCTGTGCAGCCATCACGGGCTGGTTCATCCCAGCGCCGCAACCCACACCTAGTTAAATAATGTCAGCATCAGGTCTTCAGAATAACTATATTGCGCACCCAAGATGACCTGATATCCAATCCAGCGAGCGTGACCAGTGTTCACTTTAAACGTGGTGATCAGCCCACCTCCGACTGCCATGAGGACGGTGGAGATGATCATGAAAGGTGTATAATAGCCAATCGCAGTTGTGGCGCCCCCGACACCTGTTATACCAAATATTCGATAGGGAATTGTCTCGCGAGCGTGTCGACTTACCTATCATTGAAAAAACCAACGACAGAATCATGGGCAGATTATCGATGCCAGATTGAACGGCAGTTACACCCTTGATCGCCTGAAACATATCCTTAAGAGCTTGAAGCTAGTGAAAAATCGAGGGACTAACCTGGAACCAGATAGGAAGCTACAAGATCCGTTAGAATGGAACAGGTCAACAGAGAATGAAGCGCACGTAGAACACGACAATAAAAAATGTAGCCCCTTGGAACAATGAGAACCATGCGCCCGACCAGATGCTGCGCTGCTTGAGAATACGGGGTGGAACAGTGGCGGTATCCTGTTTCCAAATTTGCACGCCGATGAACACCAAAGTGAGCATCCCAAAGACGACGAAGAGTGCGATTATCCGCCCGCTATTCCACGAATAGGTCGATCCGCCCCATTGAAGCGCCAGGAGCAAGCATACAACGGCGGGAATTATAATGATCTGGCTTCAAAATTAAAATTTCAAATCACATAAATAAAATCATAGCCCCGTACCGTGCCAATGGGGTCGAACTGCTGCAGGCGCTGCTTTGAAGTCATCGCCTCACCTTTGTCTTGATGCGGAGACTTGAACATAAAGATCATGACCAGCAATGCTAGGGCGCCAATCGGCAGATTGATGTAGAAACACCTGCACAACATTATCACAGATGTCGGACACAGAAGACTGGACACATACCACCGCCAAGTGACCTTGTCGGCGAATGCACCACCCATAAGTGGTCCCGCGACGCTAGCGACTCCGTACATGGTTCCAATAAGCCCCGTGAACATCGGCCGCTTGTGCAGAGGTGCAGAGTGAGCTACTATAATAAGTGCTCCGGAAAAAATGCCTGCGCATCCGACTCCAGCAATGGCGCGACCAACGATAAGGGCCACGGAGGTCGGCGCGACGCCACAGATCAAGGAGCCGAATTCAAAGATGGTTATCGCAGCGATGTATACCCTGAGGCGGATTCGTGAGCTTACACGTGGTGATGAGGATAATCTCCTACCATTTTATGGACAAAAATGTGTAAAATCGTCCCCAGAGCAGCTGAAACGATGCGGAGGTGAGAAGATATCTGACGAGGATGAGTTGGGTACAAAAAATGGAATAGGCTGTAACACACGCCGAACCATACCACCCAACATCATCGAGCGAGTTGAAGTGGTCTGTGATCTTCGGCTGACCAGGGTATCAGACAGAAAGCAGATAGGAAAAAAGGAATAGGGAGCTCACCACTGCGGTAGCGATAATCGTGTTGTCTAGGGCGACAAGGAAAACAGAAATTGCGAGAGCGAACAGGAGGAGGCCTAATCTCAACCCCGTAGGATACTCAGGCTCGAATACAGCGGGCGTAGGGGACTGAACTGCTTCCTTCTCCGGAATCGAGTCTTGGATAGACGGCGAAAGCGATCCCTTTGCCTTCAGCTCGCGACCAGTGCTGGGAGAAACAGTGCTTGTTGCGCTGTCCATGAAGAAAACAGTGGGTGTCGAAGAAGAACCTGGAGATCCATTGGACAATACTCGAGTAACATCGATCTAGCGCGATCACATCCAAATTATTGTTGGTGTTGATATCAGGATCATCATCAAAGAAGCATCTGGGAGCATCTGGGCAGCTGGAGCAGCAGAAGCATCCATGCATATCAGTGATCACAAACACACAGCCTTTGGTTATGATTTTGAAATACGCAGGCTGCGTTGAGGGCTGAGGGCTGAGCTCAGGGTTCATCTACGACTAGATTCGAGCCTGAAACTTCCGGTCCATCGATGGTTGCGGAACAGGTGAATGAGAAAAAAAGCTGAGGACTGTTGGTCACAAGTTGGTCAAAGCGGGGAATCCCGCATCTGTCACAGTGTCACATGTGACGTGTAAAACATCAAATTCGATTCCATCATTAAAATTTTTGATTCTCTCTTTCCAACAATCGAAGCCCTAGCGATCGAAAGAGCGCGCGGGATGACTTGAGGTCGGAGAGCTACTCCGAGTATTAATTAGATAATGTGCTCAGACTCAGCTCAGATCAAGGCCGCCCAACTGCCTCGAGGCTTGAAGCTTGAACTTCAAAGATGCGACATTTCTCTCGAGAAGAAGTTGTTTTTCGCCCGGAGCCGCCCACACCACGTTCTAATTCGTTGATATTAAGCTAATTCCAAGCTAATTCACTGTCTACCGCTTCTCGAACAGATTCTGGAAAGAAAAGGTGCGTACTCCGCTGAACACACCGTGGATTGGCTCAGATTGAGCTCAGATGAAGAAACTTTCACCCTAAATGCAAAATTCGACTGGAATCTTACGTGCCATGTGAAGGAATGGTAACGTCAAACTAGGTAAGTACAGGGCTTCTTAGGATGTCTCTTCTTCGGTACAAAGGAATCGAAGGCTCTGCTCTCCCCGGCCCCCCTCCACGCCGATGAGTGCAGATACTAGCCCTTCGCTCTTGGATCAGAGAGATGTTGCACTCGGGATCCGAACGGAAAAGCCAGCGCAAACCCCGACCCCGGAGAAAGGCTTTTTCCTTCCCCTTATCACATTTGGCCTTTGTCTCTCGGTTTTCCTCGTCGCCCTCGACAATACCATCATCGCAACAGCAATCCCCAAGATTACAGACGAGTTCCAGAGCCTCGATGACGTTGGGTGGTACGCCAGCGCGTGAGTTTCTTGGTTTCTTCTACCGATGGCCCGAACGCTACAAGTCTCGCAGGTACTTTCTCACAACCGCGTCTTTCCAGCTGTTGTTCGGCAAGGTCTACTCGTTCCTCTCGATTAAATGGGTAGCTCAACGAACAGCGTCTTTTATTCAGGCCCATCTAACAGAGTCTACAGGTATACATTGCAGCGATCTGTATATTCGAGCTCGGTTCTCTCATATGCGGGCTAGCGCCCACGTCGGACGTCCTTATTATTGGCCGTGCCATCGCGGGACTGGGAAGTGCAGGCATCTTCTCGGGCGCATTGACCATCGTAGCGAACGTCGTCCCGCTGAGAAACCGCCCAATGTACACCGGGATGGTTGGGTCGATGTACGGGATCGCTAGTGTCGCTGGACCGCTCATGGGCGGCGCCTTCACCGACAAAGTGTCATGGCGATGGTGCGTCCGTCTCTCCGATTTCAGCCAACCGCGCTAACCTGGAGTCCACAGGTGCTTCTACATTAACCTGCCTGTGGGCGCAGTGACGCTGATCGTAATGACTTGGTTTTTTAAAACACCACCCGGGATCATACGGGGAGAAAGTATATCCTTCGCGAGACGGTTTCGCAAGTTGGATCCGTGGGGCACCGCGATCTTTGTGCCCGCCGTTGTCTGCCTTCTCCTGGCGCTCCAGTGGGGCGGGACCAAGTATTCGTGGAGCAGCGGTCGAATTATAGCGCTGCTCGTCACCTTCGGTATTTTCATTCTGGTGTTCATCGGGATCCAGATCCGGGAGCAAGAAAACGCCACCGTTCCTCCACGAATCCTCATGCAACGGAGTATAATGGCTGGCGCGTGGTACTCTTTTTTTGCCGGGGCAGGATTCTACATCGTTGTGATTTTCGTATGCCTTTTCCGCCCTTCACTGTGTTTTCCCTCTTACGTGCACGCATGCCCTGCAGATTCCCATCTGGTTCCAGGTGCGTATCGTCTTTGGATGCTGTTCCAGAAAATTAAGGGTGGGTAGGCCATAAAAGGCGTCTCTGCCGTCAGGTCAGGGACGGACAGTCTCGCGTTGATCCTCTCGCAGGTCCTAGGCAACCTTGTCGCCGGTTCTCTGGTTACAGTGCTAGGATACTACGCGCCGTTTATGATTATTGCTAGTATAGTTATGCCCATCGGAGCCGGCCTCATCTCGACGCTCACGGTCGATGCCGGTGCCATGAAGTGGATAGGATATCAAGTCATATTTGGTGCGCGCGTTGTAGGCCAGCCGGCGCTCCCCGAGCTCATTCTTTTCATCAGGCTTTGGAACGGGTTTGGGTATACAGCAGCCCTTCGTCGCCGCTCAGGCCGTGCTCAAGACCAACGATGTTCCACCTGGAACCTCCTTGCTTGTATTTCTGCAGACTCTGGGTCCGTGATTTATCTAACCGGCCTTGTTCTCCTGCTGTAACTTATCAGCACACTTCTACAGGCGGTACCCTCTTCGTCTCCGTCGGCCAGAACATCTTCGCGAACAAGCTCGCTTCGGGGCTCGCCCGTGAGGTTCCCGGCATCGACCCGCGCACGGTTCTCAGCACAGGGGCAACGAACCTCAAGACGACGATCGCCCCGCAATATCTGCGCGCTGTGTTAACGGTGTACAACGAGGCGCTGGTGTCGACCTTCCGCATCGCCATCGCGATGGTGGCCCTGTCGGTATTCGGAGCCCTCGGCATGGAGTGGAAAAATATCAAGGGGAAGAAGGCCGAGCTGGCGCCTGGCTAGCCGCACTTGGCGTCGCATCGCAGAGTCTAGATTCACGGCCCTGTTAGAAGGGCGGCTTCTTGTATAGCGGATTCTATCTTGAGGCTTGTCGACTGCAGCATAAGCACTATTTATTTGCTACGTGACTCCAATTCAATTCAACAACCTTGCGTGAACAATTGTTTACTCTTTTGTTCTTCCAGATACTTCCAAGGTGCGGTGTTTACGTTCTATTCTTTCTACTCCCTCGGGTATGAGTTTGCCGCGCGGAACTGGAGTTGGCATGGTTAATGAAATGCACCGTGTGTTTCCACACAGAGAAAAAGAAGGTCGGAACTGAGAACTCGTACGACAACTCGGTTTAACTTCGGTTGCCGTTCAAATTCCTCGCACTCTCATACGTCGTAATTCTTATTTTTTGCTTTTATCTATACCGGTAGGATATGACTTTCGTCGCGGCCACGCGCCTGGCGTACGCTGCATGCGATTAGAGATGATGCTCATACTGAAAGTCAACCGTGGGAATTTATGATCAATCGCTACTGAAATCTCGTCGGCATGCAGATTTAATATGAAGCACACCCGCATGGAGCCCTCTAGCTCAGCGGAAGTGATTGTGTCGATATTTGGGTCCTTGGAAGCCAGATCTGTGCGGGGTTAACGGGTCGTTCGTACAGTTGAATTGTCATCATCACGGCAGGACGCCTTAAATTTGTCTATAGACTACATGTTTATACTCGGTCTCAATGATAGTAATTGCTGGCGGACGACTTGACGGTGGCCCATGCCTCATCCAACGCCTTGAGCACCTCCTCCGCTAAGTAGCAAGTCAGCGCCGAGAACAACAAGTCTGATCAAATGCTCACGCAGTGGGCCTTTCTCGAGATCGACGAGGTTCTGGGAAGGGTCAGTTCAATGTGATTCTCGACATTATCGTGACATTTGCGCACCTGTTCGATGTGATTCAAACTAGAAGCGCCGATGAGCACCGAGTCACCGTGCTCGCGACTCATGAGACTGTGGTGCGAGATCCATCGCAAAGCAACCTCCGCCATGGTCAAATTGTGCTTCTCAATAGCAGAGCGAACGATCTCCAGCGCCTTGAAATGCGGTTCGTTCCAGTACCTTAGGGTTTAGTCAGAACAAGTTCGTAGCGGAATGTTTCGAGCGCACCTGGCTCGGTAGCTCTGCATTGTTCTGTCAGATGTAGTCCTGCTCAAACGATTGCAAAACGCACCTTGCCCTGGTGGTGGTCAGGGTCGAAGCGAGAGCCGCTTTCGACTTTTTCATCCGCTGAATTGTACCTGCCTGCGAAAAACCCTCCTCCCACTGGGCGGTGTTACAACCAATTGAAGTCGAAGAAAGTACGGATGACGTACAGGGATTGAATTCATAAAAGCTGATTCCAAATTTGCGGAGACAGGGGAATAGCTCGGGCTCGACTCCGCGATGGATCGCGTTATAGAGTCCTTGATATACCTACAGGTACGAGCATCAATGTTTGTTGCGTCTGTTTATCAGAGACTAACCGTAGGCTGTATATATCCAAAACGCTTGCATATCCCGACAATTTCAGCGACTTCCCACCTGGCGGTGATGTGAGGATACGGAGTGCGAAGCGACGAGAAAAAGGCACGCACGACATGTAATTGCTGATACCGAACCGCTTGAAATAACCTTCTTTGTAAAGGTCG
The DNA here is from genome assembly GCA_029281465.1 of Mycena epipterygia. Classification (NCBI taxonomy): domain Eukaryota; kingdom Fungi; phylum Basidiomycota; class Agaricomycetes; order Agaricales; family Mycenaceae; genus Mycena; species Mycena epipterygia. The sequence continues at coordinate 1,339,864 of JARJCQ010000020.1, forward strand.
TTAACGGCCTTCAAAGTCTCTTCGTACGGTACTGAGCGGTCGGGGCCATGAAGGTACCACATTTCAAGTTTGCTGATTTAGTTTCAGCGCCGAACAATGAATTTAACTGCATAAATCCTACTCGGTGTTGAGTGATTTGAGCTGAACCATCAAGAACTTGCGCAGGTCCTGTGGAACGGTCAATGCTGGGCTTGATAGTAGTGGTCAGACGAGCGTTATACCTCAGGAGAATGTGAAGTTTTCATCATCTATTGGGTAAACCGTAAGCACGGATTAATTGGTATGCACTTGCGAACGCACGGGATGGGGATAGAGTTTGGTCTCCATCAGTATACCTTTCTCCTGCCAGTTAATTTTGCCAAGATACTCCTCGCTTGTGCCACCACAGTAGGCAATAGCGGTATCGATCTAGCAGCGAGGTTGAGTGACTGCACGTAAAGAGAAGCTTAAGATATCACCTCGCGATGGCCGTGCTTCAAAAAGACGTCCAGAATTGCCTCTACGTCCTTCAATTCGGTGACTCTGGCGCCATTGGTACCAGGCGCTCCAAAGGTCATGGCACCCTAAAATGTGGTTCAACTTCGTTGTTAGTAAAAATAGTTCAACGACGCACCATAACAATATTGAGGGTGCTTTTCTGAGGAGGCAGATCGTTGGTGGAGGCCATGTTGAATAAAGCAGCAAGTGTAGTGTTGGTGGCGAGTGTAGGGTTGGTGTGGTGAGTCCTAGCAGTACTTGGAACAGTTTATATAACACCTCGATCATGCCGATACCAAATGGAGACGCGCGTCTGCACGGGTGCTATTAATATTAGTGGACAATCTCAATTTATTTTCCCACTTTTTTTTTGGGTTGGTTTTATTGCCCGTTTGGTCCAGATAGGTTCTTAAACATGTCCTGAATGTCAGGCAACTCCTACGAGCAGAGGAATGGGTGTCTCAATTCGGGACGAACACTCATTACTAATACAGTCACGGTCAGCTCGGGGCGCTATCCGAGTTGGCAATCCAGGGTGACTCAGAGTGGTTCAATGTGTCCAGTGGTTCCGTCCGAGTAAGTTATATGGCCAACGTGCCGCAAGGGTTTCGGGTAGAAGCGTATTATTGAGATCCATATTTCTCGCAGCCAATCGCAATAGAAAGTAGTTACGTGAATCTATAGGAATCTATAATGGGACCGCCGAGGGCCGAGAGCTGTACATACGAGTGAGCTTCCATCGACGGGCAAGAATGGGACTACTGCATACTTAATAATAATTGATACTGGAGGGGATTCGGATATTCCATTAAATCTCCTGGGCCTGGTCATGACAACAAATATTGTTGTTCGGGAGGTTTGGTAGGGCGAGAAGGAGGAGTATCGTCCGTCTTCATCAGTGCGATCCCAACTTGAAGCAAGGTATAATTGAGGTATAATTTGAAATAGTCGTAAGTACAAAGGCCTCGATGGGTCAAGCGCGGTTCGCCGCAAGTTGCGAAGATATCTGCTGGAGGAGGGTTTCCAACGTCAGGAAACGTCCCTCGAGCTTTTCTTCTAAAGCAGCAAGCCGGTCCTCTACTTTCGTCTCCAATCCCGCCAGCTTTACCTCAAGATCCGCCAGTCTCGAGTCTGTAGTCAAAGGTTCGGGAATCGGGTCACTATCTCGTATTTGAACGAGTGGATGATCGCGGTCGTGGGATGGACACGGCCCATCGGCAAGCGCAGTGGCCTTATTGGTATCACAGTCTGAGCAGATGAATGTGTCTGGAACTGGATAGGAACCGTTGAGATATCAACCCGTTGCTCAAAAAAAAAAAAAACACGTACCGCAAGTAATGCAAACCCAGCATGGGCACGAGACAACCTCTCCGCAGCAACAACACACCATCTCCGATTGAGGAGCTTTAGGTATGTAAGTCGGTACATAACCGCTATGCGTGTTGCCACCGCGCTCTCCCATCGACGGCCCGCCTTCGAGACGAGCTAAGAGGGATCCAGACGCCCTGAAAGCGGCCTTGACTCTGTCAGCTACCACCCGCGCCTGGGGGAGCACCGCAGCCAGTTCGCCATCGTGGATGTATCGTGTAACCTTGACCAAGACATGGGAGACCAAATGAACGAAGCCGTCTCGCTCGGGCGTTTGATCGATGCACTCGATGCAGATGTCTATCCCGTCCGAGTATAGCGGATCCAAGCACTGAAGGCAGATAAGTCGAACCTCCGTCATGTCTCGCATGCAGGAATCGCAACTGCGGCCATTACTAGCAGCAACGGTTTGTCAGCTGAGGATCAAATAAGCACGACAAGAATGCGTACAAGTCTACCAAAAACTGAATCTCGTAATCTGCGATCGCATTGTAGAATCGGGCGTCCGCGGGCGCTAGCTGTGCCTTGAGCAGGTTGAGTTCTGCGGTCTCGTCGTCATCCAGCACAATCCATGGGGTCAAATTTTGGCGAGCAATCTTATCTGCCTTGTTGAGGTGAACGAATCGTCTTCTTTCGGCGAAGCGCTGCTTGAAATAGCGCCACGCCCAGTGGGCTCGCTGAACGTCGTGTATCACGGCAGCAATCGCAAAAGCCCATCGCGCGCGAGCCCGACTGGTCTTGAACTCTTCGGAGGTGTATCGGAAACGATAAGAGGAGGAGGGCGTGCGGTGGAAGACGAAGGAAGCATTTTGCTCAGTGTCATCCTTGTCGCTGCCTTCTGCAGTCACAGCGTCGTTAGCCTCTGTGACAGCATCTCCTTCACCGGTTATCTCCTCGTCGCCTTCTGCAGCCACAGTGTCGTCAGCCTCTGCGGCATCATCTTCTTCACCGGTTGTCTCCTCGTCCTGCTCTGGTTCTGAGACGTCGGCGTCGTCTTCCCCCTCATTCTCGTCCGCTGGGCTCTCTTCCGGATCGTCCGTTTCCTTATCCTCGGAAGATTCAGCGTCTTCCCCTCCATTCTCGTCTCCTGGGCTCTCTTCCGGATCGTCCGTTCCCTCATCCTCGGAGGATTCAGAGTCCGAGTCGTCGCTGTTACGTTCCCAAAAGCCGACAAGCGTATCCGTCTCAGGATCGTACTTCCCCGTGCACGCCGCAGACCACTCGTCAGGCCAAGTTATCGTAAATTCGACGTTGTGCTCCGCATCCACCGTCCCACTGATCTCCGAGACGGCTAAAAAGTTCTCTGCGCCGCCCGACAGCGCGTCCCCGTTGCGTGTGATCACGAGGGATAAGAGGCCTTCGGCACTGCTGGACAGGTCGTCGGCGACCCGGAGAAGGTGTCCGGACCAGACGCCATCGATGGGGTCGGCGGGGGTCGGCGGAGGATGTAGGGTCTCGAAATTATACGTGGGGTTCTCGTATGCCGCGTCGAGGAGGTCGTAGCGAAGTATATCGAGGTCCATGCGGTTGAAGATGGCGGCCTGCGTTTCCTCGTCGTCATCGGATTGGGGACCCAGATCCTCGTCATCGTACGCATACCCCTGCTCTTCCTTCCATGAAACGATCGTGTTGTTGATGGGATCGTACTTCTCGTTCAAACTGTTTATGGCATAAGCAGCTTGGAACTAAGATCGGCGGTCAGAAACAGATGAATCACAGTGGATGGACGAATGTACCATGCCGAAGGCAAAATTCCCTAAACGGGCCTTGACATCCAGATGAGTCTGCTTGAAGATCGCTGAGAATGTATTAGAAGAAGGATCCTGCAAAGACAAACATATTACCTTCCAGGTTTCTCGTCCGCTCGTTGAGCGCATCAAAAATGTGGTACAACGAGTAATTCATCATGTCGAATTCCGCCGGGTCAAGGACATGCTTGCAAGCGAGGCGAATCATGTCGAAGTGCCGTTTGATCATCCAAAAGACCAACGGATAGACATACTGGAAGGCCGCGGAAGCTCAGTATGACAGACCTCGAAAGGAAGGTGGTGCTCACGCGCTCAATCCGCCCGGGTCCAGTAACCAACCTGGGGATAGGTTGTGGTGAGGGCGATTCAGACTTGAGGGGAGGTCTATCACACGCACCTCACGGTCGTGGTGTCATCCAGCTCATACTCGACCCCGCTGAGCCGTTCCTCTAGCTTCGAATCCTGCTCGTTCTGAAAGGCGTCGGCGATCTCCGTGAGCCGAGGGTCATCGTACAGATCCGCCGGGGCGGATCGCGTTGACCGTAAGAGCAGTTCGACCTTCTGAATAGACTCTCCCCCAAGGTACTTATCAACTGCTTTGCGGTTCGCCGGATGCACCCGTCGGCTGAGACGGAACATGGCCTTGAGCAGATTGTAAATACGGTTTTTGTACCATGTCACAATCCCATGCCAGCCCGCCGCCCATAATGCCACCCAGCTGAGCAAACTGCACAGATATTCGCATTAGCACGAATAGCAAAGCGCGAAATGGAACAGCAAACCTCCATCCCTCGGGCCGCGACACCGCGAAATCGTTCGCCTCCTTGATACTGACAAATCCTGTCCCGTCATCGTCCACCGCTTCGAGAATGGCTTGGACATGCGCAACGTTGACATAGGCAAGCGCCCAACGATCGTCCTTGGGTTTCGAATCCGCAGCTATACGGGCTGCGTCCCCGGACGTAGAAGTCGGGGACATGAGCGGCGAGGGAGGAACAGATCCTGCGTTGCTCTCCGCTGCAAGCAGCATGTCGCTGTTGCTGAATTTCTCCGTGTAGTAGTCATTCAAGGCGAGCACAAAGTATCGTGCCTTCACACTGCCTTTCCAGCCCTGAACAACAGTGAGTACGTGTGCGCGGGAAGGGGGCTCGGACTGACCATATCCTTCCAAATCGTTTGCAATTCCTGAAAGTCCAATCAGCAAGAGGGTTGGATGGCGCGCGTAGAGGTACGTACCTCATCCAGAATTTTGTCATGCGCTCCGCCAGATAAGACGTCGATGATATGCTCTCCAGTGGAGCTGATCGCATCCGTTAACTGTTTACTCTGCATCTCAAGCTTGCGGTCGAAGAGTTTTATGTTCTTCCGGAAGGCTTCATCCACATCTTCAGCCAACTCCTTGTTTAGGAACTTCTTCGCGTTCGCGAGGTCGCCGCTTCCTGAATGTGTCAGGTCCATCGACGCGAGGCTCTCCCCGCTCTTGGACACAAGCTCCCGAAGCGTCGCGTCGTTGTCCACGCACGCCTTCGCTCCCCCCTGGTCCTCGACGAACCTCTGCACATCGCGCTCGCGCGGTGTATCGAGTTTGCGGAACAGCGCCTCCATCTTATCCTCGATGAGCTTCAGGTGTGCGTCCTGGCCGTCGAGTTTCTTGTTGGCCTGGTCCACTCCCAAGGCAGTATGAACCTTCAGCGCGAACCCGATCTCCTTCTTGTGGTTGGCGAACATGGTCACATACCCCGCCAGTCGGCCTTCGTAGATCTTTGACTTGAGCGTTTTGGCTGGCGCGAGGCGTCAGACATCGCGAAAACCTGTGGACGGAATACGTACCGAGGAAGCTCTTCTTCACGTAGACATCGCACGCGCTCCCGCACGCCGTGATAGACTTGGCTATCGATTGCATGAGCCCCGACATCCTGTCCTTCAGCGTCGTCCCATCCGGCCCTTTTTCTTCTGGATCATGCATGTGGCGGAGCCTTGTACTGTCGGTAGACGCAAATTAAAGCAACGGAGAACTCACTGAAACAGGATGGTCATCAAATCCTGCATCTGGATCTTGACCGCCAGTACCTTCTTGTTGTTTTGCCGCCGCGTGATATCGAGCGTGATGACGAGCTTGAACGCGGTGACGGCGACTGGGGGACGATCAGCGGGCGGCAGGACATGATCAGGAAGCAAAACGCACTTCCAACGAAAGGATGCAGCTGCCCTAGCGCATCGAGACCCTTGAGCAGCACCGCAGACGTCTCTGCGAACGTCGTGATCGTGTTCTCGATGGACTTGACATCGAGATTCACTGCAGACGCGAGAGCGCTCCCGGCACTGCTGATCGTCGCCGAATTTGCCGTGTAGAACGCATTGAGCTTGTCGTATGCCTCGGTCGCTTTGGCGACGGGCGCGCTCAGTTTTTCCTCTGCAGCTGGTCAGAGAGGGGGGAACGAAGCCTTGGCACACACGTACCAATTCCGTCAATCTTCGTTTGCATCTCGGGCAAATCAACGGCCTGAAAAGCAGACATGTAGGTTGACTCTATGGGTGTCAACGGGGTCGTATCTTCGGGATGCGAGCCACGAGCGAGTCGTATGGCCGGAGAGCGACGTATGAAGGTCCGCCTGCGGTTGCCATTTGGTTCCTCGCCGTTCACTTCAAGCTGAATCTCGGGGAGGGGCTTGTCAACGAGTTGGTATCGTCGCGGCGAAGAATTGGCCATGCTGCCAGGAGAGACGAAGCAAGTAACGAGTAGCGCCCATGACAAGACTAGTATTAAAGCAAAACGCTCATGAGGCAAATTTCATTGATACGCGCACATACGCGCATGGTATCTCCGATGATTTGGCCGGCCAGGCCGGTCACCACTCAGTGCGTCTCAGCGCCCGTCAGAATTGTCAGGACCCAGATAGACTTGCATTCGTGTCATCGGTACAAACATAATAGCGGTTTAGCAGTAGTGGTTTGGCAGTGGTCGAATCGAGAGCGATATTTGTGCATGTCTCAGATCAAAGCCTCCGGCGTCTTCCGGCTCTTTGCTGCAGTGCTCTTTTCCACTTGCTCAGAATCGTTCCCGGTGAACTGTGGTCAAATACGAGTTTCTTTCCCCCGGGCTTTGGCTTCTTTCAAATCTTCTTCTCTTTGGTTTGGTGTGATTTGGTTTGCAGGGCGGTCATCGGCTCTTACCGTTCTGCTGCAATATCTTGCGACCCACACTGCCAACCTCCTCGGAGTCCACAGACGTGAATGCCCGGGGAATGCGACGGCTTATTTAATTTATGGCGCTACCATTTTGCGATTAACTTAGTAAGTCCGCCCTGAAACAAAGCTGCCAGTGGGCTTCAAACCTTGACCGAGTACATCGGAAAGAAAATGGTGAGCGCTCTCAGCTCGACTATTGGTTCCTTTGACGTTTATAAATTCAGAGATGGATGTATCATTTAGCACACCCAGGCGAGAAGGCGACATATATACCATACGCCCCGCTCGGAAGGTTTCAAGTATCGATATAACCTACAAGTTCGCCGTCGTGGGCCGGGATAAAAATCTCGAAGGAGTCGGCTGATGGTAGTAAACGGCGTTCGAACTTCAAAGTCACTTCAACGGATCGCCGTCGGGCAAGGAGTATAGCCACTGTCTGCTCACCTTCCACCACCGGCCACGGATCTGTTTGGGGATACGTTTTGTGCTAGCGGAATTCAAGGTGGGTTCTTTCTGACATGTGTATTCTTCAACCCCCTCCAACATTAACCAAGTGCTGCTAAACTTCGCGGCTCCATGAAACTTGGTACTTGTTTCGAGTTTCTGGACGAGCAGCCCGAGACGAAGGTTGAGAGGTATCTGCGATTCGCGCTGCGAAGCAAGCTGGCAGAAGAAATGTTCCGTTGCAAGTTAGAAAGTGGAATGGTATTTTTTCGTAAACCAAGGTTCGGGGTTTCATGCACGCATTTTTTCAACACACCACGCTCTAACATTTTCGCTGACTCCCGAGTCCCTCGAGAGAGAGAGAAAGAAGAGGTCATAACGCGAGGTTGAACATGTGGAAATGCGAGGTTGAAATTAAAACCGAGGGAGACTCCCCCTTTTTGCCCCCTGGTCCGTGCTGTCCTGCCTAGATCTATTGCAGTTAAATCCATGCGTTCAAGTTTCCGAGTCTCGACGCAATCATAGTACTGGCCGGGGTGCCACACCGACTCGGAGAGGGATATCAAGAGAAAGTTCAATCGGAATTCCATCCACAACCTTGTATGTACAACCGCAGCACGGTACATCGAGAATAAAAGTACACATATAATAATATCGTCCAGCCGAGTCGAGTATCAAATAAAACAAAATGGGGGTTGGGGTGCAGCAAACCACAAGGCGTGGCGCTGCGGGTATAACCTGCGACTCGGTGGTCGGAAAGCGGCGACGATTCGACGATCCAAGCGGGGCCAGCACTAATCCAAAGTGTCAGAAATAAATATGCATGGAGCAAAAAAAAACGAACACGCTGCGAGCAGAACACGGGCGACGGAGGTAAGAGAACTGGCTGGTGGCGAGAAAGGTCGGGCGTCCCCGGCAATCTCATGGCCGCACCAGCAGTTTCGTGTGCGTGTGTCCTCGGTGGTGGTGTTTACTGTTCGCGCTGCCTTGGCCGCTTTTACTGACCATCGAGCGGGCCGCTAACCGATTCTCAACCGAGTCGTGCAGGTGAGAAGAAAATAAAGTCTCAGAGATCTAAAAATTAGATGAGCATGCGAGGACGGAGGGAGAATAAAAGGAAGACTTGCCATCGACGTCGCCACCTCCTCCTTATACGTCGCGGAAACCTGCGAGCATCCGGGATCTGTAAAAAAGGCGTAAGCGGGATACGGAGAGACTGCGCGAGCGACTTACGATGTACAGATAGCCGTAGTAAATGGCGGCGGGAGCGACAATGAGTTGGTGAAGTTCGTCAGAAAGCGAAGGGGAAGAAGGAACGGAAAACTCACCAATTTGTGGACACTGTGTAGTGTTCCCCACGTTTCCAGACCAAAGAGGAATATTGCCGAGAAGAAAGTCTGCAAGCCCGAGACGAGATCGCGCAAGTCTTCGATCTGGCGGGATTTCCAGCTCCGATGGTGGGCGACCAGCCACCAAAAGGCGCCCCGCACTGTCTCTCTCGATTCCGCAGACGAGAACGAGTCCCAGATTGACTGCTGGATTTCCGGGATCAGCATTAGGTACTGGAAGTATGCGAACGAAATCGAGCAATAGATGACAATCAATGCTGTGGCACCAATGGACAAAGAAAGAAAGAGAAACAGCCGAGCTCGATCGGATAGGTCGCGAATCACCACTCGGGCCGTGGCAGGGATTCCGAAAAGGCCAAGAAACAGCGTCGCAATACATGTCACAGCGACGTGAATGATTACGGGCCCAATGACCACCTGAGAAACAAATTAGCAGCGGACCTGAGGAGGGATGGAGACACTTACGGAGATGTAGACCGAATCATATACTTCCAGGAATCTCAGTTGAGAGAGGAAGCCGAGGATGATGTGATTGATCTCGCAGACAGTCGGCCAATGCCCGACACACCCGAAGTAGTATGTTGCCCAAAAATCCAGCTGAGCTGGGGGACAGAGGCGATCAGGACCGTAGGTACAACTTGAATGTAGACTGCACACGTGGGAAACCACCAGATCTTCGCGAGATTTACGATAGATCTCGAGTCGCGCGCGCGACGGAAGGTAGAGGCGAGAAGGACGCAAAGCGAATGACTGGCGAGAGCAAGCAGGAAGATTTTGGAATACTGCCAGCCGTGGATCGAAATGCAGGTCATGATGGCTGAAACCCATGACACAGCTGCATTGGACCAGCGAAGGAAACATTGCTCGATCCCCGACAGACCCTGGACGCAAAAGGATCTGAATGCATCCAAAGAGACACGCACCTCGCGGTTGGCGAAATACACGTAGATTTCAATCCCAATCGCAACAAGTCCCAAAGGGCGACAATCAGCCAGCGAAGCCACGACGATTGATTCCGAGGGCCCTGGTCCATACTGCAACGTGAGCCTGGTTCGGGAGGAGGCGACGAAGATTGGCTGCCGACACCGTTGCGGTGGCGTTGTGGTGGCGTGCAGGCGCGAAGGAAGGACCGGATGCGGAGCCGTCAAACATGGGGTCATCTGGGCTAGGCGGGGTTTGGCTGGAACCGGAACTGGACGAGAAACCCTTGGCACGAAGAAGGCAAAAAACGCTGGAGAATACTAAGATAACGTAGCCCATGAAGACAAGGTAGGGGAAGGGCTGGGTGCTGCTTGAGAGGACACATTTCGTAGGCAAAAGGACGATTTCGGTGGTTCGAGTCGCGCCACGGAGGCTGTTCTTGGGAGCAGAAAGAATATTAGCGAGTGTAACCTGAGCACAGAGAACAGCGAAGCCCTTAGATAAGGAGAAGAAGCTGAAAACGGAGGAGGGGATCTGGAGCATGTTGTGGTACGGAATCAAAGTGGAAACTTTGATGTCAAATTGTCGCAAAAGTCGCTTTTGGGTTATAAGGGGTTAGGAAAGCTTACAGAGTTATAGGCCCCTTATAAGTACTTATAGCTAGCTTATAGCTAAGTTACAGCCGGTTTATAGGTGCTTGTAACTGCCTATGCTATAAGTCGTCACTGAGACCTCGCGTCGCCCGTCGGAGTTTAGTGTTGGCTTTGTTTGGTTCAGAAGGTGAAGTCTTCGCCTGATGCCCCGCTAGCTGCTTTTAAATATTTATAGCGAAGTCAGTTTCAGTCCGCCATGGTATTGGCTCCGTTAAGAGGTGTATCTGATGTATTAAAACCGCCTGCGCTATATCTTTACTGCCGCGAAACCTCCCCTGGATCACTATTTCAACTCGTCTTTGAGACCGTTACATGGTTGAATATTAATTTCCGGCTCGTAATAACCAGTCGAAGTCTGCTACATCGTCTAGATAAAATGTGCGCTCTGATTTGTTGCACCCGAAGCAATTAATCATGTGAGCACCGCGTACCAGATATCGAGGCAGGATGAAGATTGTTTGGCCGTCTTCGAGAATTCGGCAGTTCTTCCATAAGGTCTTGGGCCGCGCTTCACGCTCGGGTTCGGAATCGGAGACGTGTGTCATATCAGAGTCTAGGCGGCGAAGATTTGGAGGCATTGGGTCGCTGGTGAGAGTGCTCGAGTTGCGGGGAAGCGTGCGGCAGCAGTGGAGTGAGTGGAGTAAATGATGTCATTCACGTATATATTCCGTAGCACCGTGACACCGTGACTCCACCTCTCTCTCGCTCCAACCATCACCTTCGCCCCACTCCCCATGTATCCCACCTGCCATCGACGGCCGCCACCGATGACCGCTACCCCCTCCGCCTGCAGACTGCCACGGACATGACCTCGACCCCCATCCTCGCCGATGCCTTTCGTCGATGCACCCACCGCGATGGACTTTGAGAGTTCTCCGTGCGTCGTGTTTCCCTCAGGATTGCTCTCCACTAACTATCCAATAAGTGCTCTATTCGACTGTACTGTAACTTCGTGTGAGTATCCACTTTCCTAAGCATCCATCCGTTCACTGACTCTTTTGCAGGTCTAACTTTCATCGTGCGTCGAAGGATTTCGTCGACGCCACCGATGGGCCGCCGCTGTTGGGTCCTAGTATCCTCCCGGTCCATTCTCGTACCTCTGATGCATGTACCCTACATTTTTTTGCAATTCAATATCATTTGTCTTCTCCACTGTTTCATAAGTAACTGAGAGTGGTGGAGTGGCGGGCAATATTTTTTTTTTTGGGCCGCCACCACAGAGTAGTTATAACCCTCTATAAATGACTTAAGCACTTATAAGTGCTATAAGTTCCGTAACTACTTATACGTATAGATAGGGGCATTTCGAGCCTTATAGACCCCTCCTCAATCTTACAGGCTTATACGACCTTATAGTTTCCTGTACAAGCATATAACTTAAAAGGGATTTTTGCGACACAGCCACTCAGCGATGGGACAAATAAACAGCTCTTGATGCGGATGGAGGCCGACCATTATTGTTTCGACAGCCCGTCGAGGATCGGTTATGTTATACGCGACGCGATTGCGAAATTGTGGCCATTCGGGCAAGTCGCCGTTATATTTTCTAATCCAAGCCTTCTAGGCAAATCCGACGGTTTTGCGGAACGAACACAAATGGATGGGGGGATGAAGCTAAAAGCCATAGATTTTCGATAAATGGGCGCTCACTTAAGTCTGTTGAGTTGCGATTTAAAAATTCAACAATAAAATGACTTTTCAACCTGGTGGTTGGCAATTCTGCCGGTAATCACCGGGTATTGCCGCATTTGAAATTCAGCCCCTATTTCCACTTTTTCTGAGAGCGCTTCAATCAAGCTCTACCAAGAGCTCTACATCAGCATCCCGGTGGACTGTACTTGTATCATTATCTATCCTTCTGGAAACTCAGATCAATGATTAAATGCCTCTGCTTCCGAGATCTGCAACTCAATTCGAGCCGTCGACAGTGCGATACAGTAACAGTTTGCCTGACCGTTGCCTGACCGCCCTCTTAGCGAGCTCTGACAGCTCAGCGGATGACAATACAGATCATCCTCGATGGGATCCCCCTCCTGGATGGTTCCTACAATGGTTTGGCATGACTCACAACGAAAAAAATCAATCTATTAAAAAACTAAAATCTGTACAGTACATACATCTCGACTAGGAGGGAACATCTCGTCTCCACAACGTTTCCTGACCTTTCAAATAACCCTCCGACGTAAAGGCTACCCCTTCCTTCGACAACAGGTCCAACTTGCGATGGTACTGTGTCCCGGTTCTGTGCTCCTTGCCCCACTCGCCGACAAAGCCCCCGACGAAGAGATTGGACGCAATAACGCGGTGGCATGGCACGAAGGGCGCGAAAGGATTACATCGCAGGGCACCTCCAACTAGTGGTCAAGTCAGCGCCGAGTCTAGCCTGAACGTCATTGCAGACAGTGTCTACCTGAACGGGGCGAGCCACCAACGGCCTGGCAGACATCCTTATAGGTAGTCACCTTTCCAACGGGTATGGTGAGCGTAAAGTCATACACGGCCCACTGGTGCGATGTAACACGCTGGGGACAATGCATGTAAGGTTGGGGAGCTACGGCGGATTCGTTCTTCGCCCACCTTGCCCGCCTGCGTTCTGAACTGCCCCCGTAGTGCGCTCGTCGCAGGGTAGTACATATCGCGGTCTATGCTCTGTCAAACACAGTACCTGTTTCAATTGCGGTGTCACATACCCTTTTCCAGTGGCGAAGATTGAGATGTCGCGTATTTCACAGAGGGGAGAGCGAATTTTTCCGTCCTAGTGACTGGCATGAGAGCTGCAGGATGGGGAACTTCAAGTGGTGTCGACGTTTTTAAGACCACAGAAGATGACTCGAAACTTCCTTGAAGTTGTCGGAGCCGCAGTCGAGAGACTTTTGAGTTGTAATTGAGTTGTAAGCAAAGTTTGACAGGTCACGTAAAATCTTTAGGGCCGGTCAAAGCGTGTCGGCGCTTATCGAATAATAAAATTGCTGACCTTGAAGCTTGAAGCTTTTAACTTTTGTAAAATAGCGCATGAAAGTCAATTTATGCAGGGAGATTATTGCGTAAGCATTAATATTAATATTTACATTACATTCTTCCATTTCGAGGTCATGAGCTTAACCGGCCTGCACGGGCTAACTTGAAGGGCTGATCCCTCGCTCGGTGATTATGCCGAGGGCTCTGACTCGGATTGAAAGAGGGAGAAAATAGCTTTGGAGCTGTGAAACCTGATTATCTCGGTCGATACAGTCTTATTTCATTACACATAATTAAAAAAATTAATGGATATCCTACAGCGCTCTGTGTCATTTCCTTAACCGACAGCCATGTCTATGTTTTTGCCTTTCACGCTCTTCCATTCAATGCTCAAGGCGCCAACAATCGAAAGGCACGCCAAGGCAACGGAGACGTAGAAGGCAGACACCAAGGCCTGGTTGTACACGGAGAGCACCGCGGGCAGGAACTTGCTATCAACAGCCGTCTGTAGACTCGTCGCCCCAGCACTGAGGACGATCGCGGGGTTCACACCCGGGACGTGGTCCCGCAGCCCGGAGACGAGCTTGTTCGTGAACACATTCTGCGCGACGGATATGAACAGCGCGCCGCCGATCGTCTGCATGAACAGGATGAGCGACGTGCCCGTGGGGACGTCTTCCAAGTTGAGGACCGTCTGTGCAGCGATGACCGGTTGCTGCATCCCGAAGCCGACGCCCAGACCGTATATGATCTGGAAGCCGATCCAATGTGCGTGCCCGGTGTTGGTGCTGAATGTCGAGATGAGACCGGCGCCGACAGCCATGAGGAGGGAGGACAGGATCATGAACGGCGTATAATAACCCACGACCGTAATAATTCCGCCGGCGAGGAGGGAGGAAATGACGAGGGAGAGAATCATAGGAAGATTGTCGATGCCGGACTTAACAGCAGACACGCCTTTTATCGCCTGGAACCATATAGGCAGCTTGGAAACGTTTGAGTTCATGGACAGGAATTTCAACCAAAGCGACTCACGAAGTATACGAGAATGAAGAAGGAAGCACCCAAGCATAGAGCGTACCACGAGCCCGTCATGATGCTTCGCTGCTTCAGAATACGCGGAGGGACCGTCGCTTGGTCCTGCTTCCAGATTTGGATCGCAGTGAAAATCGAAATGAACACTGCAAACAGAACGAAGAGGGCGATGATGCGGCCGTTGCTCCAAGGATATTTGGATCCTCCCCACTGGAGTGCTAGAAGGAGGCAAACGATCGCAGGAATAAAGATCATCTTCCGGACTCATTAATGCTGGATCGAATGAATTACTAAGTTGAACACCGTACCGTGCCCAATGGATCGAATTGCTGAATGCGGTCCATTAAGCGCATGGATTCCGCCTTGCGACTGGCACCGGGAGCCTTGAAGAAGAATGTGATAACGAACAGGGTAATCCCGCCGATGGGGAGGTTGATGTAGAAGCACCTGCAGGAACGTCAGCGCTGTTAATGGGCGAAGAAAGAAATTAACAGACCATCTCCAAGTCACCTTGTCCGTAAAGACTCCTATATATCATTTAATTTAATGTTGGAAAATCCATGGCAGGGGAGCTTGCCTCCCATCAGCGGGCCTGCGACACTGGCGATACCGTACATAGCACCGATCAACCCTGTATATATCGGCCGCTTTCCCAGTGGTACGGTGTTCGCGACGATAATCAGCGCGCCGGAGAAGATGCCAGCGCTACCAAGGCCAGCAATAGCCCGACCAATAATGAGGGCGTTGGAGCTTGGAGCGACACCGCAAATGAGGGATCCGAGTTCGAATATGCTGATCGCTGCAATGTATACCTGTAGACTGTGTTAGACGGGCCGGATAGTGTTGTTGGTTCAGATACCCATTTAATCGAGAGGAACGAATAGAATCGTCCGAACAGCAATTGGAATGCAGCCGTGGTGAGGAGGTACCTGGTTGGAAATGTTGGGCGCATACATTTATTTCACAAAAGGTTGACATACGCGGATCCGTACCAACCGACATCGTCGAGGCTCTGGAACTGGTCTGTGATTTTAGGCTGTTTAAGGTGAGCAAATGGCAAAGGAGGTAGGGGAATAAATGGCTTACTATTGCCGTCGCAATGATGGTGTTGTCCTGCAAAATTGCTGTCAGTTTTTTTCTAATGGGTGGGACAGGAAACCAACTCACCAGTGCAACGAGAAAGACCGAGAGACATAGAGCAAGACTGATAAGGGTTAATTTTATTCCTTCAGGATATTCGACAGCTTCCTCCGGGACGTCGACGGGAAGTTTCTCGTTCTTCGCGGAGGCAGGCTTCGACTCGAACGACGGAGAGAAATGGAGGGTTGGCGAAGGAGATCTCGAGGGCTCGTGTGTGCTCATGGTCATAAAGCGAGGAGTGCGACTGCTGCAAGTGCTAATAGCGCGGAGAATATAAATACGTCGGGAGGAGCCGGAATCTACTTTCTGGCAGGCCGACGCGTCACTCTGCCGTAGACTCGTTTAGCCTCCCTCAGGCTAGATTCACACGAGTAGCACGGATCAGTACTGCGGCGAAAGACAGTGAAAGGCTGAGACTCGAGAGGTTTTAATTAATTCCACGAAAAAACTCAGGGCTTCACTGCTCGATCATTATGCACTTCATACCAGTGTCATCGTCGAGCTTGCACGGATCCCGAGAGGACCGGCTCAGAGCTCCAAGTCTAAGGGGCGTGAGTCAACGATCTGCACAAGGCACAAATGGCAGTGATACTTACCAAGTTTGAAGGGCTGTTAATTAAATGCTGACGCGGTGGCACTTGCGCTTAATTCTGGCCATTATGTGCTATCATCTATGGGCGGCCCGGTTGCGTATTATAGACTTCGTAGGCTGCCGTTGGCGGGTGTCTGACGCGGCAGAGGTTGGAGAAAGTGGTCCACCATCACGGTGGATCGAGGGTGGGAAATCACTGTCAGGAATCGCGCTGCTTGCGCGTGACAGTCGCGCAGTGACCTCCACACGTGCTGTGACCCGCACTCTAGGACTCCTTCAACTTGAGAGCGATCAAAGCTCAGCAGTGAAGATAGTAGCCGCTGAGTGACGGCCAGGTCAGGCTGAGTTCTGGTATGGAATCCCAACCTCAGATTGAAGGGTAGGCCTGAGAAAAGCACCAGAGCAGTGGCTGGGATCGTCCGACTCGCGGAGAATGGGGCCCAAAGTTGCCCACCTGGCAGCATAGAGCAAAGAAACGAAACAATTTCCTATTGCATGCCAAAAGACATTTTATTGATACGTTACCATT
The DNA here is from genome assembly GCA_029281465.1 of Mycena epipterygia. Classification (NCBI taxonomy): domain Eukaryota; kingdom Fungi; phylum Basidiomycota; class Agaricomycetes; order Agaricales; family Mycenaceae; genus Mycena; species Mycena epipterygia. The sequence continues at coordinate 1,356,267 of JARJCQ010000020.1, forward strand.
TGTTTCCGTGAAAATTCCGCGGACTTCAAATGGAGTGCGCCTAAGTATCCAAATATGGGCTCTTGTGACATAGTTCAGGCTGTAGAACGAACCTCCTGCTTTTTTCAACCGAAACTCCTAAACAGACTTCAGACCCCTGTGCGAAACCTCCTCGGAATATAATCGATATATAATCGTTGGTCGCTGCATTTTTGGTGGTCGTCAGCCCCAATGAATAGGTGCATTCCTCTTGAAGGTGGGGCAAAGGTGGGGTCTCTGCGAAAGACATTCTCTGCCTGCTGACAAATTTTTGATCTTGTTCCATTTCTCGCTGGTGGGTGGGTTTTCGGACTATAAAGTGCACAAGGGTCGTAAAGCAGGTCGAGGTCGTTTGCAGGCGATTCACAAAGGAAGTGGAAGCCATCCAAGCAAAGTTGTTGAACAAAGCTGTCGACATGGGAAAAAGTCAAAGCCGTTGGCAAACACGACCATACCGACAAGGTTTATGAGCGACGGCCATCGGGTATTTCTCCGAATCCCCCCAGTGGCCATGGCTGCCGAAGGCCCACCTCTACCCCTCCGCCGTTCTAGTCGCAGGAAAAGCGGTTCCTCTGGCTCAGAATACCACCAAGAAGATTCGTCTCATCATGAAGAAATGCCCCAGGACGAAGAGCCACAGGAGGAACTGGAGATCACAACTACTCGTCACGGACGCCGCATTGTCAAGCGTTCTTATGTCGAGAGCGGAGACGATGATGCCCCGGGACCGGCTGGGCTCTTTGACGAAGGCCAACGAGTGGCCCCCCCGTCGAATTCGACCGACGATGACGATGGTCCGAGACGCTATATAACGCGCCGGACCAAGGTCAACAACCTGGGAGGCTTCATCGCAAGCGATGATGACAAGCCACGCTACGCGATGCGCAGTCGGGTCAAGAAGAAGCGCCCTCAGTCGAATGGTGCTGGTGCCAGTAACGCCACTGCCTCGAAACGCAGTGGCCCATCGTCTCGCGCGCAGCGTCACAGCGCTCGTACCGCACGGCAGGATGACCAGGAAGACGTCTACTCGCCCGGAACTCAGCACACGTCGTCACCTGACACCCACCCCGACTCTGACCTCGACGCAGAGGGCGAGCTCGAACCCGAGGTGGAAGAGGAACGAGAGGAGGAGGAGGAAGAGGAGGACACTCGCCCGTATGCTTTGCGGCAGCGCCAGAAAATAAACTACGCGATCCCACCGCCGCTGGAGGAGATGGCGCGCCCTCCCCAACCCACACGCCCTGCGCCGTCGCGTAAACGCACCCGCGGCCCAGGCTGGAGTGCAAGTGGTGCCGAACTCGGCCGTTGGATGGGCATGGGCGCCAACGATGACTCGGACTCGGACAACCCCGCAAACGCGCCCCGCACACCGCGCAAGCCTGTCGCGATGGGTTTTGCGTCCACCCCGTCCAACATGGGTAACCTTGGCCTTGGCAAGGTTGGCGATGCCGCTCTCGCAGATGCAGACCCGCTCGGCGTCAACGCGAATGTTACCTTTGACGAAGTCGGCGGACTCGATGATCGTATGTAAATTCAAAATATTTAATTGGCTTTATTCTAACTTTCGCAGATATCCATGCCCTAAAGGAGATGACTCTTCTACCGCTGCTGTACCCCGAAGTTTTCCAGCAGTTCCATGTCACACCACCGAGGGGCGTCCTCTTTCACGGTCCCCCGGGAACGGGTAAGACCCTCCTGGCCCGTGCGCTTGCTGCCTCCTGCCGCACCAACGGCCGCCAAATCAGTACGTGTTCTTTGTTTTTTTATTATTATCAATTTTATAACCGATACCTGCAGCATTCTTTATGCGCAAAGGCGCCGACATTCTCTCCAAATGGGTCGGCGAGGCTGAACGGCAACTGCGTCTTCTCTTCGACGAAGCGCGCGCCCACCAGCCTAGCATCATCTTCTTTGACGAGATTGACGGTCTCGCGCCCGTGCGTTCCTCCAAGCAAGATCAGATCCATGCCTCCATCGTCGCGACCCTCTTGGCGCTTATGGACGGCATGGATGGACGCGGATCTGTAGTCGTTATCGGCGCGACGAATCGGCCAGACGCGCTGGATCCAGCGCTGCGCCGGCCCGGGCGTTTCGACCGCGAATTTTACTTTGGACTTCCGAGCGCAGAGGCACGGGAGCGGATATTGGGAATCATGACGCGGGGGTGGAAGGGGTGGGGCGAGGAGGAGGGCGGGACGCGGCTTAAAGGGCTCGCTGCGCTGACCAAGGGGTATGGTGGCGCGGACTTGAGGGTGCGCATCAACTTTCACCACAGATTTGCAAATGTACTGATTTCGTCGTGTGCAGGCACTTTGCACGGAAGCTGCGCTGAACGCGGTACAGCGGCGCTACCCGCAGATTTACAAGACCACCGAGCGGCTTCTGTTGAAGCCCGATACGATCGAAGTGGGGTTGAGGGACTTCATGATCTCGATCAAGAGTGCGTTGAGTTTCTTCTACAGTCGAGCTTGAAATCTTAACCTTCACGTATTCAGAGCTGGTTCCTGCCGCTGCGCGCTCTTCGTCTTCCGTCGCCGCTCCGTTGCCGCAGCAACTTACCCCGCTGCTTGGTGATGCGCTCGAGCGTGTCAAAAGCGCGATTGCACTGGTACTTCCCGTCGACAAGAAGCTGTCTGCGCTCGAGGAGGCGGAGTTCGAGGATCCGGGTGGGGAGGGCGGTGCACTTGAACGCGAGATGACGATGCAGGGTTCGTACGATACTAATTATGGGATCGCCGCTTTGCTCATTCCGCTGTTTCCTTCCAGCCATGGCGTCGTTGCGCGTCTACCGCCCACGAGTGGTGCTCCATGGAGCGACGGGCATGGGCCAGACATTCGTCGGTGCAGCGGCGCTGCACCACCTTGAAGGGTACCATGTGCAGAGCCTCGAACTGGGTGCACTCCTGAGCGACTCTACGCGGGTACGTGCCTCCCTTCCACTATTGTCCATGTAACTAACAGTCAATGCAGACCCCGGAGGCGGCGATTGTACAGCTGTTCGTGGAAGCGAAGCGGCACGCGCCGGCGGTGGTGTACATCCCCGCGCTGCGCGGATGGTGCGCAGCTGTGTCAGAGACGGCACGTGCGACCGTGCGTGCGATGCTCGACACGCTCGCGCCGGCGGACCCTGTTCTGCTACTCGCCGTCGTCGACGGGCGCTTTACGGACCTGCCGCGCGATGTGCGCGCGTGGTTCGGTGTGGGGGTAAGCGGGCGCGTCGAGCTCGATGCTCCCAGCGCTGCGGAGCGCGCGGCGTTCTTCGAGGGACTTGTGACGGATGTGCGGCGGCCCCCGAATCAATTTGCGGACGGGATGCCTAGGAGGAAACGGATTCTGGAGGTGCTGGAGGTTGCGCCGCCGCTAGAGCCGAGGAAGCCGTCTGCCGCGGAGTTGGCAGTGCAGGAGGAGAACGATCAGCGTGTGATTGCTCTGCTGAAGTACCGCCTTGAGCCGATCTTGAGTCAGCTCAAGCGCAAGTTCAAGAGGTTCACGAAGCGCGCGACGGTCCGTTTGTTCTTTATTTAGTGTGCCGAGGTTTCCTGATCCGAATTTTTGTTTGCAGGACGAGTACGTCTTTGAAGGGGTGGAAGACCTCCAACCCCAGCAGCAGCCCCTTGAGGTCCTTACGACTACAATCGAGGTGCAAGCAGATCCCAACGCGTCCATCAACATCATGGAGCAGGACCACGTCGTACTCCCGCAGGTAAACGGACACGTCAATGGTGTCGAACCGGTCGAACCTCCCCCGCCTGTACAACATCGCCCGGAGCTCTACGATATGGACTTGGAGCGGATGCACACGCAGTTGTACAAGGGGCGATACTTGACGCCCCAGGACTTCCTTGACGACGTAGGCAAGATCGTACACAACGCGGCCGCGCGTCAGGCGGAGGACCTCGACCGGCTGTACAAGGCGCAGGCTATGTTCACCGCGACGCAGGTGAGCATCCACGAGTTCGACCCCCAGCTCCGCGTCGAATGCGAGCGGATGGCTGTACGGGAGCGGGCTCGGCGGGAGGAGGCGCGCGCAGCGGTCGTGGCTGCGAACGAAACCAATGGCAAGGGGAAGGGCAAGGAGAAGGAGAACGGCGGGGGGAGCGGGAATGGGAGCGGGACAGAGGGGGTGCCTGGGGCGCGACGGAGTGCGCGGCATAACGGCCTGCAGCCAGAGCTTGCCATCACCGACCCTGTGCAGCTGGAGCGCAGGCTGAAGCGGCAACGTTCGGATGGAGCGGCGACAGACTCGCATGGCTCCGACGAGGATGGCGCGGAGGGGCGCGATGCGAAACGTTCCAGGATGGCGGCCGCAGCCGCGGCCGACGACTATGACGACGATCCATTAAACATCGGCGCGGCGCGAACACAGCCATCGGTACGATTCGCAGGCGATCTGCCGCAGCCTATGGACGTAATGCAGCCGATGCAGCCGATGCAGGCTCTTGACCCGATGCAGGTTCTTGCCAACCATGCGATAGATCCTGCTTTATACTCCACCTCACCGAACGCATACCCTTCCGATGCCATGGCCGTCGATTCGCCACCCTCCCAACAACGCCCTTCAGGTTTCGACTCCTTCCTTCTTAATCCTGCTCCTGCCTCCTCTTCCGCAAATGACGACCCTTTCCTCGCCGGCCCTTCGAACAGCGGCCAACCACGAACACCTTCCCCCAATCCCGGTGCTATTCCTATCCACTCTCTCCTGCAGGCGACTCCCGGTCCAGACGTTGTAATCGCGTCCGCCGTACCCTCTCCTTCACAAAGACCAAAATCGCTCGAGCCCGAGCCTGTGCCGCCGCCTATACCCATCGTAGTCGAGCGCACGCCTACTCCGCCCCTTCCCGACTTCCACCTCGACGACGATCTCGTGGCACAACTCGAAGCCGCGCTTCGCGACTTGACGTCCTCCCTCACGATCGAGCAGCTCGAGCAGCTGCGCGCAATATGCCTTGCAACGGTTTGGCGGCACCGCACGGAGTGGGAGCGCAATCCGGCAGTGCGCGAGCTGCACGAGCTTGTCAAGGAGTTTGTAGACCAAGTCGGCGCGGACGATTCCGACGCTGATATGTAATCACCCTCTCTTTGTATTTTCCTCAGTGCTTCTGTATTTTGTTTTTTTCTTTCACCTAGTCATGTCTTCACTTATTTCTATTGTACCGGGAATCAATCCAATCCGCAATTATATATACAGTGAACGAAGCAAAACAGGCGACACCAAGGTATAGCAGGTATACTACTGTCCCAAAAAATCAGTGAAAAACACTTTGCTTTGTATTTTGGAACAGTGTGTATGTCCTACAGCATAACGAAGAGTGCCCGTGCTATGTTACAATAGTGTGCAGAAAGCACTTTTGCTCCCAAGATTGTAACGTATATTCGTTGCGAATTCGTGTATCATTCATTAGTAACGTCCTCTTCCACCCCTCGGCATGCTCCCTGGCCCTTGATATGGCCCGTAATCTGGCGGCGGTCGTCCAGCTAAGATATTTATCATATGAGCTGCGGTCAATGTTTGAGAAGGCTCGAGATGTACATACCTGATCTAGGCGGCGCAGGCGGGGAGCGCGCGCGCGCATTCGAATTAGGTATGACCGCAGTCCGCAATTTGTCCATGAGGTTCTCGGTATTGAACACCGGGCCTGTACGCGGAGCGTCCGTCAGGTCAGCGGCAAGCGAAGGGATCGGAAGACGCAACGCACCGTCGAAAGTCTCGGGGGGAGGCAGTTGCGCGATAAACCAATTGAGCACGGGGGGCAGCGCCACGGGCTTTTCCTCCCTCTCGCGGGGCGGCGGCGGTTCCCGCCGCGGGGGCAGTGGCTTCATGTCGCGCTCACGCTCCCAGGACGGCGGCGGCGGCGGCGAGTACCGCCTCCGGTCCCGGTCCCTCTGCTCGTCCGGCCGCGGCCGCTTGTACTCGTTTTCGCGCTTGCGGTCTGGCGGCGGTGGCGGGCGCTTGTTGGGGTTCGGGATGGTGAGGAGCGACGCATTGGGGGGCACGCTGGTGCTGCCGTTGACGTTGCGGCCGTTCCCGTTCCCGTTCATGCCCGTGCTGGGAGGGTAGGATGGCGTGTCGTTGCGGGACATGCTCCCCGATGCTCCGAGTTTCCGTGCTTTCGCGAACCCGAGATCGTGATCTGCGATAGCGTCGATGGAATGGTAGGTGTACCGCTGCGCAAAGCGCTTGATCGGGGCATCTACGGAATGGGAGATTAGCATGAAAGAGAGGTAAGCGAACGACCGGGAAGTTAGTGTATTAGCGAGAAGGGACAACGACTTTAGCGAGGTGGAATGATTCAAGAACGGGCCAAACGGTCAGGAATAATAAGGTTTGGTATTAAGAGAAAGCGGGTCGATACAAAACATGAGGAGCGAGCGAAGAAGACGGACGCACCACTCGGATAAACCTCCGCCATCCGTCGCTCGAGCTCTAAAACAGCCTCAAGATCGTCGTACTGGTACTGAGAACGGGACCAGCGTTCCCAAATCGGCTTGGCTTCCTGGGGAGTGAACGTCCCAATCACACGTTCGAAAAGCGCGCGCGCGTCTGCAGAGGAGATCAGCGGGAGGTAGCCCTGAGTAGCGGGAACCTACTGTTTTCGTCGTTGACCGTGAGCAAGAAACCCAGATGGCTCAGAACGTAAGCCGGGTCGCTCCCGAATTTTTTCATCCCCGTCTCGAAAATTCGGGGCGCGACCGTGCGGCCGTCCTCCAAGTTGCAGCGGTACTCGGTCAGCGCTGAACAGGGAATAAATAAATGCGAGGTTGCAGCATGGGGAAACGGAAACACGCACCGGCGGCCTCGTACACCTCCCACCCGATGTACTCGTCCCTACGTGCCTTGCCGAACGCTTCACGACACGCCTTGTGGCCCTGGGCACGGCGCGCAAACCGCATATAGTTGATCCACGCGTTGGAGTATTGCTTCTTGCGCTCGGTGAGCTCATCTTGGTTCAGGGACCCGCTGCCTTCCTTGGCTTCGGTGCCGTTGGGGTCGGCCGGAGCAGGTTCCTCGACGACGGGCTCGTCCGCAGCGGGGGCGGGAGCGGGCGCAGGGGCGGCGAGGGCGGACAGGCGTGCGAGATTGGCACGCAGTACGCCGAAGAAGCGCTCGTACACGTTGTGGACTTCTGTGTAGTCCCGCTGGTCCTTTTTCAGCTCGGTCTTCTCCAAGAGCTCGGCGTAAGCGTAAGTCAGCGCAAAACTGCGAAAAGAGGAAGTGAGCGGATGGTTTAGGGGGGGGGGGGGAGATAGACGGACCTATCGGGGTTGGCTTCCAGACCGGCCTTGAGGGTAGATAACGCCTCGTCATTCTTGCCGATGGAGGCGTTCCAACTGAATGCCATGAACCTGTATGGTTGAGCAAGCGAGGAGCGAAAAGACATAGGCGCCGCTCACCATATTTCTGGATAGTAACGCATGCGGATGAGTGCTTTACGGTACACCATTTGGATACGGGAGATGAGGTGAGCACGATCCTTGTCTTCGATTTCAAGGGGATTGCCCTCTTCCCACTTAAGGTACGCTTTCCAGCGTCCCATGAGCGGGCGCTCTTGCTGAGTCCACGTGGGCGGCGTAGGCAGAAACATCCCGGTTCCAGTTGGCATACCCAAGCCCCCAAGATGAGTGGAGAGTTGGCGGAGCACGGTACGAGCCTGCATGTACGCAGGAGCAAGGTCCGACATGAATTTCTTTGCAGTTATCTTGTTGAGCCCCATCTCGAATGTTTCGAGGTCACCCCAGAGTTTTTCGACGTTGTCGAGGGGGATCTGGACGGCACGGTGGTATGCCTTCCGGAGCGCGTCCATCTTTTGCTGCGTCTCCCATGTTGTGGTCGTCTCTGCGGCGTTGAGGAATTGAATGTATTCGGCCCAAATAGACCCGCTGTCGCGGTCCTGGCCGATGTGGTTGAGGGCAAAGTCATATGCCTTCCGAACGGTCTCGCGTGTTGCGACGCCTTTGTTCACGCGTCGTACATATGTGAGATAAAAAGTCCACAGGTCGATGGACGGCGATACACGCAAAAACTTGTTGAGCAGCTCTTCCGCTTCGTGGTATGTCGCGGGAGTATCGAGGAAGTGGTTGATGTACGCTATTTGTGCAGCGGCGGTGTGTGGGTATTGCTTGAGCAGCGCATCGTATGTCTGGCGGATTCGCGGGATATCCTGGCTGGTCTCGGCCATGTCTACCAAACGCTTCCAGCCCTCGGGGTCGTGTGGCGACTCCTGGAGTCGCGCCATCAATGCATCGTAGTCGGAAGGAGGGGGGATATCCGAGTCCGTGCCAGGTTCAGATTTGAGAGGCGCAGTCGTGGGGACAGTCGTGGGGGCAGTCGTGTCATCCAAAAGTTCAGACATGGTATTCAAGTCGCACGGACTAGTACTAGTCAAAGCGCTTTGTTCACTGCGTCTCTACAATGCTATTTTTCTGATAGACGCACACCAGCGAAGAGCGGACGCCTAGTTGGGGCAATCAGTCCACATCGCAGTCGGTTTTCGGACACAAAAAGAGCATACGCTGTCCGAGAACCTCCTGTGAATTCGACTGGGGAAGAGTAGAGTCAGAAACTGGACAGGGCCAAGATGTGTTGAGTGGCCTTTGAGTGGTGAGATAAAATGTGACGATGTCACGGTCACAGTCACTCGTGACTGTGATGTGACGTTTGGCAATCAAGTCCAACCAAAGTCCAACTCGCAACCATGTTGCTTCCAGGGCTCTATTCCAGTATTCTCCTCAAGTTTCGTGTTGAAACAGCGCAATATTTCTTGTCGAATATTTCCTTAGTCTGCGGCTATCGCGGCGAGTCAAGGCTTTCATACTTACTTCAACTAAGTTCTTTCAGTGCTTTACTCTGAGTGGGCCGAACTAGCAGGAACTAGCCTACGAGAAGACGATCACTTTCGACCAACACCTATCTCCCCAAAATCAACACATACTCATATCCCTGAATTTGTCACAGAAATTTCCTAGTTCAAAAGGAAGCCGCCGGAACCGCTGCATCTTCAACTGCCTTGCGCATCAATTTCAGTTGGATTCAACTTGAAAGAAGCAGACTCGGACGTTATTCAGCCCAAGAACTTCGTCACCTCCCAGAGTCAGTGGATAGGGATCCTTCACAGTCTAACCCAACACCTTGCAAACACCGGGGCCCAAGTTCGACCGACAGAATCGAACTGTTTGACTGTCGACGGGCAACTCGTTCAACACGGTATAAAAGCCGGCCCCTCCGCACATCCGGTAGGTCCGTCGCGAAATTTAGGTCGCTCAAGGAACAGAGATACATACTTAGTGATATTCGGCAACAGTGGTTGGATCGCAACGGTACTAATCTACCTCCTTTCGGACTAACTTTTCCGTCCTTTTCGTAAATCTAGACGCTGGCTACTCTGTCCCGGTAGAGCCCGGTCACCCCGTCCCAACTCGTTTGATATTCACTTTCCAAAGCGGTTCAACCAAAATTGAAGCTGAACAAGTTCAATTGACCTTGAATTGATCAGACCTCCAAAAAAATTGGTACTTCCACCATCGAACCCGTTGAGTTTGGGAACTCCCCCAGCATTTCTTAGAGCTCCTTCGAAGTCCCCAAGGAGCGCTTATTGTCGCGCTTTGAATTTCCCGAATTGGTCCGGATTGACATTACGTGGGTCCACGTGGTGACTGTCACAGTCACTTTTTCTGCTGTGCAGCGTCTATCCTCCTTTCTCCTCCTCCCACCACAATCCCCATGTCCGACCTCGACGCAGACCTCTATGGCGGTAGGCTCCTTTATATTCCTGCAGAATAGTACTTATTCTACTGTTTTCCAGACCTCTATGGCAATGACGAGCCCGACTTCGCGGAGCAAGCACCCGAAGACGGGGCCACCGCTGACGCCGCAAGCCAGCCGGAAACCAAGCCAGCCCCAGCACCCGCAGCGCCAGCACCCGCTACCATCGACACCAGCCAGCAATCACACCCGGGACCCGCGAGCGCGCAAGCCCAAACTCCAATAGCGCCCTTTATACCCGTGACTCAGCAAATTCCCACATACGAGCAGCCGCAACCCTCCGAATACCGCAATGCGGGTGCTTCCTCGGGCGACGGCGCATATCAAAACATCTCCGTCTCGGAACGGAGCGTTCGGCCTTCAGAAATGAAGGATGAAGGGTGAGGATTTTCCGTTGCCAATTAATCTATCCGTTTCTCCAGCCAGACATCTACTGTGGGCCAGTGCAGTCCGTACGCCAGTGCAGTCCGTACATCGCGCGCGTAGTCAGTCCACTAGCTCTAGCTAGCGTAATCAGCTGCCGTCTTTACGTCTAGGCTAGGCTATGCCCCCACAGTAGAGTCCTTCCATTCTATTCCTCCTTGTCGTGACACCTCTGTTATAGCCTACAGGATACTAATAGCACCTTTTTTTTTGTTTCTCCCATGTCCTCCCTCC